>CP136060.1:207260371-208510371 GCA_032464435.1 Aegilops umbellulata
ATACATATCAAGCAAGCATGCAATGAGTATATGAGCTGCGGAAAGTAAAGCATGCAACTTGCAAGAATGTAAAGAGAAGGGTTTGGAGGATTCAAACGCAATTGGAGACACGGATGTTTTTGGCGTGGTTCCGATAGGTGGTGCTATCGTACATCCACGTTGATGGAGACTTCAACCCACGAGGGTAACGGTTGCGCGAGTCCATGGTGGGCTCCACCCACGAAGGGTCCACGAAGAAGCAACCTTGTCTATTCCATCATGGCCGTCGCCCACGAAGGACTTGCCTCACTAGCGGAAGATCTTCAAGAAGTAGGCGATCTCCTTTCCCTTACAAACTCCTTGGTTCCACTCCACAATCTAGTCGGAGGCTCCCAAGTGACACCTAGCCAGTCTAGGAGACACCACTCTCCAAGAAGTAACAAATGGTGTGTTGATAATGAACTCCTTGCTCTTGTGCTTCAAATGATAATCTCCCCAACACTCAACTCTCTCACACAGGATTTGGATTTGGTGGATAGAAGATTTGAGTGGAAAGAAACTTGGGGAAGGCTAGAGATCAAGATTCATATGGTAGGAATGGAATATCTTGAGCTCAACACAAGTGTAGGTGGTTCTCTCTCAGAAAATGTGTATTGGAAGTGAAGGTATGTTCTGATGGCTCTCTCCATGAATGAAGAGTGGGTGGAGGGGTATATATAGCCTCCACACAAAATATAACCGTTACACACAATCTGCCAAACTCGGTGGGACCGAATCGTTAAACTCGGTCGGACCGATTCAGCAAACCTAGTGACCGTTAGGGTTTTCGGTTGGACTGAGATGCAACTCAGTAGGACCGATATGGTTCGGGTTTGGGCATAACGTAATCTTGGTGTGACCGGTTACACAAACTCGGTGGGACCGATTTTGGTAATAAGCTAACAAAGAGTTGGTCAGGCAAACTCGGTGAGACCGATTACACAAACTCGGTGGGACCGATTTTGGTAATGAGCTGACCAGAGGTTTTGCATTGTAATCTCGGTTGTACCGATTGCACAAACTCGGTGGGACCGATTTTGGCAATGGACATACAGAGTGAGATTACAATCCCATCTCGGTGAGACCGAGATCCCTATCGGTGAAACCGAATTGCTAGGGTTTGTGGCAATGGCTATGACATGTGAAACTCGATGGCGCCGGATAGAAAGAATTGGTGGGGCCGAGTTTGACTTTTGGTTTAGGTCAAATGTGGATGTGGGAAGATAGTTGAGGGTTTATGGAGCATATCACTACACACATGAAGCAAGAGGCTCATTAAGCAACACCTTATCCCTCCTTAATAGTATTGGCTTTTCCTATAGATTCAATGTGATCTTGGATCACTAAAATATAAAATGTAGAGTCTTGATCTTGAAGCTTGAGCCAATCCTTTGTCCTTATCATCTTGAAGGGGTTCCACATCCTCTAGTCCATGCCACTCCATTGCTGAACTTATCTGAAACATACTAGGTAGAAGTGTTAGTCCAACAAGAGATATGTTGACATTAATTACCAAAACCACCCAGGGAGCACTTGTGCTTTGAATCTCCCCCTTTTTGGTAATCGATGACAACCTACATCAAAGCTTTAGATAAAGATACAGAGATTAGCAAGAAAAGCTTTGGAAAGACATGTAACATGCATAGGCTCCCCCTACATGTATGCAATCATGTGAGTATTGAATATAGGAGCATGTGAATGCATAAGCATGACAGAGTAAGCAATGTGTTACATGTATCTTGGCTATATGCGTCAGAGCAAATGATGTGAATATGAGAAAAGCACCTTCATTCTCATGAGTCCTTCTTGCAAACAGTATGTACATCAACAAGAACTTCTCATTCACATGACTGTGATGCATATACTTACCTTGTGGTCTTGAGTTGGCTTAGAATGGGATGAACCTGCGCAAACAAGGTTAGATAACACAGATACACCTACTAACCAGAGCAAACAAGGGAAACCACAAGAGAACCAACACTGGGATGACATGTAGAGTGAGTACTAAGTACTTCATTGGATATAGACATGTCCCCAAAGATAAAGATATGCAATAAGATTAGAGATTTCCTTCCCTTTGATGTCTTGCTCCCCCTGAATCTAACATGAGATATTGGGAGAAGATAGGGGACAGAAAATCAGAGCAATAGAAAATAAACAGCTGAGCTTGAGCTAAAGCAAGCAACTAAATATGTCTTTCCCCTCTTAAAGACATGTGATTTCTCTCCTCTTGAACACCAAGCATCTGGGATGATATTACTTTCTCTCCCCCTGAGTATATTCTCCCCCTATAGGAAAGATTAAGCTTTGATGTGATCTCTCTCTCCCCCTTTGACATCAATTTCCAAGAAGGGTCTTCTGGACATGTGATACAAATGGGTTGGTCCTTGAGTCACAGAGCAAAGCAGCATGTCTAATATGATGCTGGTAGAGGACAAGAATCATTGAGTGGAGCTGGAGCAAACAGAAATCAGGAATAAGTGGCAAGTTGGTTTTCCTGTTGTGAAATTCGGTGACTCCGAGTTGTGTGCTTTGGTTGCACCGAAAGATTTCGGTTGGGCCGAAGAGAACAAACCGGTGTGACCGAGTTCATCAGAGTGAAACCACCTGTCACCTCAGCTCACTAGACAAGTAAGATCTCACAAGGATATGCAATGAATTAACTGAAAGATTTGCAATGAATTGGATGCAGAAAATGCAGAACAAAGAGAAAAGACAAGAAACTAAAAGATCTAGATGAAGTTTTTTTGTTTGTTTGTAGAAAGGGGAAACAAATATGCAAGGGAGAAATGCAATAACACAGAAAAGAACACAAGAGAACTTCATCTAGAATTGGGCGGCGACAAAGTCACCTGTGTTAGAGCATATTGACTTAGGAGTCAAGTGAGAGCACTTGATCATAGGTCATACTCATCGTTTAAGCTCAAAATGGGTTTACCATTTTTTGTTTAAGCATCTTGATGTATTCACATCTTGTTGAATTGCTTTGACTCATGACTTGGAGTAAAGCTTCTCTAAGATGGAATGACATACCTTGGGTGGTGGTGTTGATCTTGCTCATGTAGTTGAACTTGTGTGGGTAGCTCAAGGTTGATGTAGTTCATCAAGAGTTGGGAGCACCACTTGGAGTTTGAGTTCATCTACCTACATGGGTTAGTCTTGCAAGGAAGAGCAGTTGTGTATCCAAAATGATTATCATGAAACTCAACATAGAATTTGTCAAAGGATATGTTTGAAATGTTTCATGCTTCCTTGTCTTCAACCACCATTGAGTAGAGCCTTGGTGATGTAGAGATTGCTCAAGATGTGAGTGAGTAGCAATCTCATAGATTTTGATTCACCGAAGTACCTACACGGGTTAGATAACATGCAAGGTGCAAATATATCCAAGACATATGAATAGCATCGTAAGAGAAATATCAAGGATTAGTCATAGGCTCATGCCTCGCATGTATCAAATGGAGTTCCTACTCCAAGTTTGAAGCATCAATGATGTTCAATTCACCTCTTAACCTGCAAAACACTTCTCATCAAGTGGTTTAGTGAATATATCCGCCAATTGCTTATCGGTGCGAACATGCTTAAGGTTAATGTCCCCTTTGGCAACATGATCTCGAATGAAATGATGACGGACTTCAATGTGCTTAGTTCGAGAGTGTTGCACGGGATTGTGAGCAATTTTAATAGCACTTTCATTGTCACATAGCGATGGAACATGTTTCACATATATCCCATAATCTTTAAGAGTTTAGGTCATCCAAAGTAATTGAGCACAACATGAACCAGCGGCAATGTATTCCGCTTCGGCGGTGGATAAGGATACCGAGTTTTGTTTCTTGGAAGACCAAGACACAAGAGATCTACCAAGGAATTGACAGGTACCCGAAGTGGACTTTCTATCAACCTTGTCTCCGGCATAGTCCGAATCGGAGTAGCCAACAAGATCAAAAGAGGACCTCTTAGGATACCAAATGCCAAAATTTGGTGTATGAATTAGGTATCTCACTATCCTTTTCACAACCTTAAGATGACATTCCTTAGGATCAGCTTGATATCGTGCACACATGCACACACTTAGCATAATATCAGGACGAGAGGCACATAGTTATAACAATGATCCAATCATCGAGCGATAAACTTTTTGATCAACTGTTTCACCATCTTTGGTCAAATCAAGATGTCCACTAGTAGGCATGGGTGTAGGCATACCTTTGCATTCTTGCATATTGAACTTCTTGAGTAAGTCTTTGGTGTACTTCGTTTGAGAGACAAAGGTACCTTCCTTGGTTTGCTTGATTTGCAAACCGAGAAAGAATCTGAGTTCACTCATCATAGACATCTCAAACTTTTCCGACATTAGCTTTCCAAACTTCTCACTAAAATGAGGATTTGTTGAACCGAATATGATATCATCAACATAAATTTGGCACACAAATAGTTCTCCATCAACCCTTTTAGTAAATAGAGTAGAATCAATTTTACCAATTTCAAAGCCTTTTTCAGTAAGGAACTTGGTCAAGCATTTATACCATGCTCTAGGAGCTTGTTTAAGACCATAAAGGGCTTTGTGAAGTTTGTAAACATGATTAGGTTTCTTAGGATTAACAAAGCCGGGGGGTTGCTTAACATAAACTTCCTCCTCAATTTTGCCATTTAGAAAAGAACTTTTAATGTCCATTTGGTACAAGGTGATATCATGGTGATTAGCATAGGCAAGTAAAATGCGAATGGACTCAAGTCTAGCAACGGGAGCATATGTATCACCATAGTCCATACCTTCAACTTGTGTATAGCCTTGGGCGACGAGACATGCTTTGTTTCGAACCACTTGTCCATCTTCATGTTGCTTGTTGCGAAACACCCATTTGGTACCAATGATGTTGTGGTTGTTGTCGGGCTTCTCGACCAATGTCCATACTTGATTTCTCTCAAAGTTGTGTAGCTCTTCATGCATAGCGTTTATCCAATCCGGATCCTTCAATGCTTCTTCAACCTTCATAGGTTCAATTTTAGAAATGAATGAGTAATGTTCACAAAAGTTAGCTAAGCGAGTTTTAGAGCAAGTGATTCTCCCGGTTTGGATATCATTGTAGATTTGCTCGACGAGATGATCTTTAGCAATTCTTGCTCGAACTCGTGAAATCTTTTGCTTGGGTCGGGGTGGAACATCATCTTCATCTTGTTCTTATTCTTGGCCTTCTTCATTGTTGACGTTGTCGTTCTCTTGTCGTGGTGGAGAAGGAGGTTTTTGATGTTCATCTTGGTGTACTTCCTCGTTTTCTTCATCTTGACGTGTCCCACTTGTGGATGCTTCCGTATCAACTCTTGGTTCACCTAGTCGTGAGGTAGAAGCTTCCACTTGGATGGACGAGGTACTCTCCTTCATTTCCGTTGGACGAACCTTGCCAATGGACAAGTCTTGATTTGCTTCCGAAGGATCTTTGTCTCCTACATCAATTGGCAATTGCTCTACTTGCGAGCCGTTAGATTCGTCAAACTTCACATCTACCGTCTCTTCAACCTTTCGGGTGAAATTGTTGTAGACACGGTAAGTGTGAGAGTTTGAGCCATAACCAAGTAGAAAACCTTCATGAGACTTAGGAGCAAATTTAGAACGACGATGCTTATCAAGAATGTAGCACTTTGAGCCGAATACTCGAAAGTATCCAACTTGGGGTTTGTTACCGGTGAGGAGCTCGTATGCCGTCTTGCCGAGTAGCTTGTGAAGATACAAGCGATTTGTTGCATGACAAGCTGTCTCAACCGCTTCCGCCCAAAAGTATTTTGGCGTCTTGTACTCATCAAGCATCGTTCTTGCCATCTCGATAAGAGTCCGGTTCTTCCTCTCAACAACTCCATTTTGTTGAGGTGTGTACGTAGCCGAGAACTCGTGTGAAATCCCTTCTTCGTCAAGAAAGGTGTCCACATTTGCGTTCTTGAACTCCGTTCCGTTGTCACTCTGAACCTTCTTGATCTTCACGTCAAACTGATTTTGGGCCTTCCTAGCGAAGTTTTTGAAGATCTTTTAGACCTGTGACTTGTCATCAAGAAAGAACACCCACGTAAATCTTGAAAAACCATCAACTATGACTAGACCAAATGAGTTACCACCGAGACTCTTGTATGCATTTGGACCAAAGAGATCCATGTGAAGTAGCTCGAGTGGTCTTCTTGTGGTCATGATGTTCTTCGCGCGGTGACTTCCTCCAACTTGTTTCCCTGCTTAACAAGCACTGCAAAGTCTATCCTTGTCAAATACGACATCTTTTATTCCAAGGATATGATCACCTTTAATAAGCTTATCAAGATTTCGCATTCCAACATGACCTAGTCTTCTATGCCACAACCAGCCTTTAGATGATTTAGCAATTAAGCAAGTTTTAGGTTGAGCCCTTTTAGTGAAATCAACAATGTAAAGATCTCCTCTACGTATACCAATAAAGACCATTTTATGATTGTCTCTACGAAACACTTGGCAATCTACTTCAGTGAATAGGACATTGAAACCAAAGTCCGCAAGTCTAGAAACTAGTAAATTGTATCCAAGGGATTCAACGAGCATGACATTTTGTATGGAGCTATCATGTGAGATGGCCACCTTACCAAGGCCAACCACCTTACCCTTTGAATTATCACTAAAGGTGACATACTTTCGAGGGCCCTCATTTTCAGCAAGCTCAGGGAACATCTCTTCATCTCCGGTCATATGATCAGTACATCCACTATCAAGGACCCACTCCTTTCCTGTCGGATTTCGGGTTCCGGCAGACCCTTAAGGTTCAAACTCTGGGGTGCGCGCGGAGATTACGCTTCCTACCTACTCGTACTCGTCCGCCTCGCAAAGATCTAAACTACCAAAAGAACAACACAAGAGACATAGAGTTTATACTGGTTCGGGCCACCAATGCGGTGTAATACCCTACTCCAGTCTGGTGTGGTGGATTGCCTCTTGGGCTAGTGATGATGAACACTACAAGGTAGAACATCCTCGCGAGGGTCTGTTCTTGGCCTGGGGGATGAACTGCTAGGAGGAGTTCAATCGCCCTTCTCTCTCTTTCTCTCCGATCCAATTGTCTCTACCTTGGGGGTGGCTAGTCCTATTTATAGGCAAAGGCCCTGGGCCTCTTCCCAAATATTGAGCGGGAAGGGCGCCAACAGTTGGCCATTTTGAAGGGGAACATCTGGTACACTTATCCTGACTAAAGTTGGTCCTCGCCTGCCAAAGGCTCTGGTGATGATGCTGGCTTGGGCTCCACGGTGACTTCCTCCTTGTCGCGGAGCTGGTCTTGGTCTCGTTGCACCGAAATGGGTGCCTTTGCTCGATCCTCCCGCCTGCGATTGCTCCCTTTGCACCAAAGAGGAAAGGAAGGACACTGCGCGGGCTGGCGCCCGCCTGGCGCCTTTGGTCATCATGGCTTGCGTCATGGGCACCTCGTGAGGTATCCCGCCTTGATCTCTTCACCTCCTCGTGAGCCAACCTCATGAGGCCGCGCCTGAGGAAGCTCCGTGTCGTCCGCCCCGCGAGGCATGGCGCCTCGCGAGGGTCTTGGGTTTGTGTTGATGAAGATGGGCCGTGCTGGGCCCCCTTTGAGCCACGCCGCAGGACGTAGGCAGGCAAGTCTGGGGACCCCCGTTCCCAGAACGTCGACAGTAGCCCCCGGGCCCAAGGCGCGCCCGGACTTGGCCGTGCTGAGAGGTGAAAGGGCAAGGGCGAAGCGTCGTGGGCCCTAACAGCCTGCGGCCTTGGGTGCCGCGTGGCGGTTGATTGTACATGGGCGCCTCCACTTCCCCATGACGACTCGGCATCTGCGCCAATTGGACAAGTCCCTGCATGCAAAACTGGTCATGATTACCTGCGATCGTGGAGGTCGATGGTTGGCCTTCGCCGGCTATAAGTACGGAACGGCACGCGCCCTTCCAGTCCATCCCTCTTTGCTTCTCCTTCTTCTTCATGGCGCCTTCGAGAAGGTTCTCTGCCGCGGAGAAAGGGAAGGCTCGCCAGGTTGAGCCTGCCTCTCCTCCGCCCAAGCGCGTCCGGGGGCGTCCTCGCAAGCATCCCGTGGCCACTTCGTCAGCCCTTCACGGCCGCGGGGGCGGTTTCCAGCTGGGTGACGGGCGGGCAGCAGCGACCGGGGGGGCACGCCTCGGTCGCGCGCCCCCCTAGGCCGCGTTCTCGCGCGGCAGAGGTGCTGTCGGAGTTCGTTGTGTGGTCGGCGGAGCCGACTAGCACCCGACTTCATCTTCCTCGCTTCCTCCTTGGTGAGCTCCCGGCCGGTGCCCCGGGTGGCCTCTGGCTCCAAGCAGATGGCCGCTGTAGCCGGGCCTCATGGGCTTCGCTGGAGGTCTCCGCAGCTAGGAGCCTGGCATTGGCCCGCGGCTGGCAGACGTTTGCGCGCACGCGGGGCCTGAGCCGTCGGTGCACCCTGCACTTCAAGTTTTACGGCGATGCCACCCTCTTCGTGAGGGTGTTTGGGGAAGACGGTCGCCGCGCAGGGTGCTGCCCTGAGGACGACGACCGCGGCCGGGAGCCCAGCCCCGGCGACGATGGAGAGGGTAGCGCTCGCGTGATCGGCGGCGCTCAGGGTTCCCCAAGCTTCACCGGTTCTCTCATGCGGCGATTCTTCTAGCGGTGGCCGCAGCCAGCCTCCACGCCGCCGTACCTGCCTAGGGGGCGGCGGTGCGTCTACCCACCGTCGCGCTCCGGTGAAGCGCGAGAGGGAGTCTGCCTGAGTCCGGGAAGTGGCTCGAGTCTTCCCTGCAGGCCGGTGTGAGGCGAGCTGCGCCCGATTTGTTCTTTCTTTTCTTTGTCCTGCATAAAAAGACAGTAGCATGGGGCCCCGCGGGGGCATGTTTGGGTTATCATTGTTAATTATCGCTCTGCTTTTGTTATCGTGCCTTCTGGCTTCGTGCCCATGTGTAGATAGTTTCCAACCCCAGCCGCGAGGGGGCGACCGACCCAGGCCCTGTGTTCATGTCGCGGTGCCCGTGGGGCACGGACTAGAGGGGTGCTCCTTCAATGGACCCAGGTCGCAAAACCTTTGAACGGCTAGGACAGAAATACTCGCAAGGGTGCTCGGCCGCCCCTTCCCCTCGCGAGGCCTTGCATAAGAGAAATCGAGGCAGGAGAGTGAAAAAGTCGAAAAACCATAAGTCAAAGGTGGCAATAGCTCCAATAAAACTTCGAATGAGAATGAACAAGCCAACTGCGGAAAGCAAATGAAAAAGCCGCGTCCGGCACCTAATCTAGTCTTCAACGTCTTCTCACCAATGCGGAGCTAAGTGCTGCCACTTGGCGTGGGAGGGAGCCCCAGGGCCTGAGGCCGGCGCTCCTAAGAGTCCGGGGCGTGTACAGCCCCACTCATTATTACGTGAGAGTGTCACGGGCGGCGAGCTTCACAGGCGTTGGCCTTCTTCACAGGCTCCGGGCCTTTCCAAAACGCGATAGCTTCACAGGTAGTCGCCTTCTTCACAGGCTCCGGGCCTTTTCCAAAACGCGATAGCTTCACACGCAGTCGCCTTCTTCACAGGCTCCGGGCCTTTTCCAAAACGCGATAGCTTCACAGGAAGTCGCCTTCTTTACAGGCTCTGGGCCTTTTCCAAAACACGATAGCTTCACAGGCAGTCGCCTTCTTCACAGGCTCTGGGCCTTTTCCAAAACGCGATAGCTTCACAGGCAGTCACCTTCTTCACAGGCTCTGGGCCTTTTCCAAAAAGGATGGTCTTCACAGGCTCTGGGCCTTTTCCAAAAAGGATGGTCTTCACAGGCGTTCGCCTTCTTCACAGGCTCTGGGCCTTTTCCAAAAAGGATGGTCTTCACAGGCGTTCGCCTTCTTCAGAGGCTCTGGTCCTTATCCAAAAAGGATGGTCTTCACAGGCGTTCGCCTTCTTCACAGGCTCTGGGCCTTATCTTGTGATGTGTTCCTGCAAGTTGGGTTAGATGCCTACACTCTACGTCCTCGGATCCCGGCCCTCGAGCTGGTCTCAGTCGTTGCTGGTATGCTAGGTCGCGATGCCATGGACAAGGCCAGAGGGTGAGGGCTGGAGAGCCAGTAAGAGCCCTGAGTCGCGATGCTCAGGCACCCCCCCCCCTTTAACGTGCAAGTGGTCGACATGGCGAAGAAAAGGTGCCGTGGACCGACAACGAATAATCAAGCATGGTGGACCAAACGCATAACCATAGATAAACGCAAAAGGGATACATGCCGCTGGGTCTGGCCCGAGCGGCTTGGGGATGATGCAGCCCGAGGGGCGCCCCTAACAGAGTAAGCTAACAACATGAAAATGAAAGGGATACATGCCGCAGGGACGGACCCACGCGGCCTGGGAAGAATGCAGCCCTGGGGGGCGCTTCCCAGCTGGGAATGAAACTTAAAAGATGTCACCTGATGATGTTGAGGACGGATGAGTGTTGGTGCAGCAGACTCGGTGGGCTGCAGGAGCCGCTCCTTACGAGCCCCCAGGCCCTGGGGCCTCGGGAGGTTTCGGAGGCGCTGGTGGCTCTTCACGGACCATCTCCATCTCCGCCAAGGCTGCGGAACGCCTGGCCTCTTGAGCCTCCATGATGCCCCTTATGAGGCGCTGGTACGTGGCAGCCATGCTCGGCAAGCCGTAAGGCATGCGAACGTAGCTGTGGGGTGGACCTTCGCAGCGCCCCACTCGTGAGGGCCAGAGGCGCTCGAGAGTGGCGACTCGATTGAGCCCTGGTACGTCGACGCAGACGCGCAGCCCACCATCCTCGCCTGGATGTGGAGCCACAGCTGGTAGGCGGCGGTCGCCTCTCATGACTCTTGACTCATGTAGCTCTTGAATGGACTTGCTGACGAACTCCTGAGGGTCTTGCTCTCCTTGCCTTACTCCTTCTTGAGGGAAACATGCTTCAAAACACGCCTCCACGTGGTGCCCAAGCGCCTCCCTCGTGACCTTAGCCAGGTCGGTGGCCCTCCAGGGGAGAGCCCCCGAGCCCTTCCTGAGGAGGGCGTCGGGCGCGCTTTCCTATGCGATGTAAGGAGGTTCCCCCTAGGCAGGCACGGGCCCTGAGGGGCATGCCTCCTGAGGGGCCGGTCCTGACGATGTCTTCTTCTTCTTGGGGGTGGTTTCGGGAAGCCTCCTGCTTCCATGATCCGGGTCTTCCAATGATGCGGCCTGAAAAGCTCGTTCTAGGGAACACACCGCGCCTTTCTCCTCACAGGGCACCGTGATGACGCCGCCACTCCCCGGCATCTTGAGGACATTGTAGCCGTGGTGAGTCACAGCCATAAACTTGGCAGCGCTGGGTACCCGAGGATGGCGTTGTACGACAGGCGAATCTGAGCGACGTCGAAGTCGATGAGCTCGGTGCGGTAGTTGTTGCGTGCTCCGAAGGTGACAGGGAGGCGGACCTGCCAGATCAAGACCGTGGAGCCGTCAGTGAATCCGGAGAAAGGCTTGGTTGGCTGAAGCTGATTGTAAGGCACTTGGAGGTTGTTGAATGTTTCCACAGACAGGACGTTGAGCCCTGCCCCGCCATCGACGAGGGTCTTGGTGACCACCACGTTGTTGATGATTGGTGAACAAAGCATTGGGAGAACTTCGGCTGTAGCTGCGCACTTGAGTTGAACCGCTGAGCTGAACGTGATGGCGCATGACGACCACCTGAGAGGACGTGTGGCTTTGAGCTTGGGGCGGACTGCATTCACTTCGTAGGCGAACTGCTTGAAGATGCGCTGAGAGGCTGGGGCTTGAGCTCCGCCCTGGATGCAGGCGATCGCACATGGCTTCTGGAAGCCCCCAGCCCCCTCGTCCTGGTGGTGGTCTTCGTTTCTTCTTGGATGAGGCGGCAGCGGAGGGAGGCCTGTGTTACCTTGCGGGCGATCCTCGCGAGGCTGATCCCTCCAGTCTCCCTCGCGAGGCGGGTCTCACCATCGATCCTCGCGAGGTTGGTCGCGCCACCCTTGGCGTGGGCCGCGGTCTTCCCAATGTCCTGCGTTTATTCCTCCTCCTCGACTGTAGCCCCTATCGACGCGGTCGGGGCGACGGCCGATCCTTCCTTCTTGCACGGCTCGGAGCTCTTGGCATTCATTGGTGTTGTGGGTGTGGAGGTCATGGTACACGCAGTACCGACCGCCCCTCGAGGATTCGGGCTGATCTTTGCCCCGCTTGGTGTCTGGTTCTGCCACGAGCACGGCAACCCCCTTGCGCTTCACGTCCTTGGCCTTGGATTTCTTCTCTTCTGGGTCTGCGGCAGGCAGCTCGAGGAGGGAGAGGCGCCCTTCCCCAGCCCTGGTGCACTTGGTCGCCAAGTTGAACAGCTCCAACGAAGTGCACAGGTCTTCATGCATCGCCAGCTCCTCCTTCATTTTGACGTCGCGCACGCCGTCGGAGAAGGCTGAGATGATGGCGGGAATCTTGAGGCGTGCGTTGTTGAAGCGCTGGATGTACTTTTGCAGGGTCTCTCCGGGTTGTTGCTTGATGCGGCGCATGTCGCTCACGGTGGGCGGCCGGTCGCGGGTACCTTGGAAGTTGGCGATGAAGCGGGTACGCATCTGGTCCCACGAGGAGATTGTGCCTGGGGCCAGGTTCAGTAGCCAGGTGCGGGCCCCGTCCTTGAGCGCCATCGGAAACCAGTTCGCCATGACCTTCTCGTCTCTGTTGGCAGCCTCGATGCCCAGCTCATAGAGCTGGAGGAACTCCGCAGGGTCGGCCGTGCCCTCGTAGCGTGGAGGCAGGTCTGGCTTGAACTTGCCGGGCCACGCGACGCGGCGTAGCTCGGCGGTGAAGGCGCGGCAGCCCGCTGTGGTCGTAGGAGGCCTTGGGTGACGGAGAGCTTGGTCCTGCGGGTCCCCGTGCGCCGCAGCTGGGAGCAGCGCGGGGTCTTGACGTGCGGGAGCAGGAGCGCGGTCGCGATGTGCTAGTGCAGGGAGCGCCCGGGCAGCTTCCTGCGGGCGAGGGACTTCTTGGCAGCTCTGCTCTTGCCGCGCTGGTGCCTGGTGGAGCGGGTTCCAGCCAAGGGCCACGCGCCTTGCGGCCGGGGCGTCTTCTTGGCGAGAAGGCGGTTGAGGTGCCCCCGGAGCTTCGTCGTCCGCGCGGGGCGGTGTTTGGTGCAGCGGGAAAGACGGTCCAGGAGAGCCCCCCGCAGCGCGGACGAGCTCGGCGACGCAGTCGAGCCATTCTTCGTAGACATCGCCGACGGGACGGTAGCACAGGAGCTCGTTTGCCATGATGAGCGCAGCTCGGCCCCCAAGGGCGCGCGGAGCGCGCGGGACGAAGAACCAGCTGGGGTGAGCGAGCGAGTAGCGGTGCGGCCGTCTCGCCGCACGAAAGGATGCTGGGACGACGCTTGCTGCTCGTTCCCCGCCGGGCCAGTGGCGGCGTTGATGGCAGGCGACGGGGAACGGCGAGGACGCTCGCGGACGGGGGCCGTTTGGGCGACGCGGGAAGCGAGAGCGGCTCGGCGCTCGGCGCGGGCCCGACGAGCGTCAGACATGGATGCGATGGTCGGAGGAGAACGGAGCGGCGGAAGACGAATTTCGGCGCACCCCTACCTGGCGCGCTAAATGTCGGATTTCGGGTTCCGGCAGACCCTCAAGGTTCGAACTCTGGGGTGCGCGCGGAGATTACGCTTCCTACCTACTCATACTCGTCCGCCTCACAAAGATCTAAACTACCAAAAGAACAACACAAGAGACACAGAGTCTATACTGGTTCGGGCCACCGATGCGGTGTAATACCCTACTCCAGTGTGGTGTGGTGGATTGCCTCTTGGGCTGGTGATGATGAACACTACAAGGTAGAACAGCCTCGCGAGGGACTGTTCTTGGCCTGGGGGATGAACTGCTAGGAGGAGTTCAATCGCCCTTCTCCCTCTTTCTCTCCGATCCAATTGCCTCTACCTTGGGGGTGGCTAGTCCTATTTATGGGCAAAGGCCCTGGGCCTCTTCCCAAATATTGAGCGGGAAGGGCGCCAACAGTTGGCCATTTTGAAGGGGAACATCTGGTACACTTATCCTGACTAAAGTTGGTCCTCGCCTGCCAAAGGCTCTGGTGATGACGCTGGCTTGGGCTCCACGGTGACTTCCTCCTTGTCGCGGAGCTGGTCTTGGTCTCGTTGCACCGAAATGGGTGCCTTTGCTCGATCCTCCCGCCTGCGCTTGCTCCCTTTGCACCAAAGAGGAAAGGGAGGACACTGCGTGGGCTGGCGCCCGCCTGGCGCCTTTGGTCGTCATGGCTTGCTTCATGGGCACCTCGTGAGGTATCCCGCCTTGATCTCTCCGCCTCCTCGTGAGCCAACCTGATGAGTCCGCGCCTGAGGAAGCTCCGTGTCGTCCGCCCCGCGAGGCTTGGCCCCTCGCAAGGGTCTAGGGTTTGTGTTGATGAAGATGGGCCGTGCTGGGCCCCTTTGAGCCACGCAGCAGGCCGCAGGCAGGCAAGTCTGGGGACCCCCGTTCCCAGAACGCCGACATTTCCTCCAGCCATGTAGCCACGAAGATTTGCCATAAGACCAAAATATCTCATTGCATCATCAAGATCATAGTCACTATCATCATCTTCATCATATTATCCATGTTCAACATCATCTTGTGATTGATCAATTCCTAGAGAGGGTAATTCATTAGGTAAATGATCATCAAAGTGGTTACCTTTATGAATTCTAATAGCTTCGGATATGATATCACTAATGATTCCAACATTTCCTTTAGCACGCATGAGATTGGTAAGCTCAAATAGACAATCACCAAAACTAGGATCACTAGAGTTCATCTTACTCAAAGCAATAGACTTATGGAGAATTTCGTCTAAATTTTTTAAGGAATAATCGGGAAATCGTTCCTCAAGAAATTTCCATATAGTATAGGCACAATTAAGAGTAGGCAAACTAGCAATCAGATTCTTGGGCAATCCTCTAATGATGAGCTCAACAGTTCTAAGATTGCGAATCATGTCAATATCTTCATCTAGGGTAGGGTGCAAAGGATAAACATGAGGTGCACAAGGACTAGCAATGTACTTGTTCAGATGATATTCAATGAAAATCTCAAGCATTTCATTTTTTCACTCATGAAAATACTCTCCATCAATAATGGGCACTCTATGTCTAAGACTCCCTAAAGTAGACACATCCATCTTCCTCCAAAGGTGTTTAAACCAAGGCAATGGAGACCAATGCTCTGATACCAATTGAAAGGATCGAGAAGATGTGTCTAGAGGGGGGGTGATTAGACACTAAGTGCCAAAAGTTGCATTTTTTAATATTCTTAAGTTTAGGTGGAGTTTAGGCACAAGTTTAACAAACACAATACATATCAAGCAAGCATGCAATAACTATATGAGCAGCGGAAAGTAAAGCATGCAACTTGCAAGAATGTAAAGAGAAGGGTTTGGAGGATTCAAACGCAATTGGAGACAAGGATGTTTTTGGCGTGGTTCCGATAGGTGGTGCTATCGTACATCCACGTTGATGGAGACTTCAACCCACGGAGGGTAACGGTTGCGCGAGTCCACGGAGGGCTCCACCCATGAAGGGTCCACGAAGAAGCAACCTTGTCTATTCCATCACGGTCGTCGCCCACGAAGGACTTGCCTCACTAGCGGTAGATCTTCACGAAGTAGGCGATCTCCTTTCCCTTACAAACTCCTTGGTTCAACTCCACAATCTAGTCGGAGGCTCCCAAGTGACACCTAGCCAATCTAGGAGACACCACTCTCCAAGAAGTAACAAATGGTGTGTTGATAATGAACTCCTTGCTCTTGTGCTTCAAATGATAGTCTCCCCAACACTCAACTCTCTCTCACAGGATTTGGATTTGGTGGAAAGAAGATTTGAGTGGAAAGCAACTTGGGTAAGGCTAGAGATCAAAATTCATATGGTAGGAATGGAATATCTTGAGCTCAACACAAGTGTAGGTGGTTCTCTCTTAGAAAATGTGTATTGGAAGTGAAGGTATGTTCTGATGGCTCTCTCCATGAATGAAGAGTGGGTGGAGCGGTATATATAGCCTCCACACAAGATCTAACCGTTACACACAATCTGCCAAACTCGGTGGGACCGAATCGTTAAACTCGGTCGGACCGATTCAGCAAACCTAGTGACCGTTAGGATTTTCGATGGGCTGAGATGCAACTCCGTAGGACCGATATGGTTAGGGTTTGGGCATAATGTAATCTTGGTGTGACCGATTACACAAACTCGGTGGGACCGATTTTGGTAATAAGCTAACCAAGAGTTGGTCAGGCAAACTCGGTGAGACCGATTACACAAACTCGGTGGGACTGATTTTGGTAATGAGCTGGCCAGAGGTTTTGCATTGTAATCTCGATAGTACCGATTGCACAAACTCGGTGGGACCGATTTTGGCAAATGGACATACACAGTGAGATTACAATCCCATCTCGGTGAGACCGAGATCCCTATCGGTGAAACCGAATTGCTAGGGTTTGTGGCAATGGCTATGACATGTGAAACTCGGCGGCGCCGGATAGAAAGAATCGGTGGGGCCGAGTTTGACTTTTGGTTTAGGTCAAATGTGGATGTGGGAAGATAGTTGAGGGGTTTTGGAGCATATCACTAAGCACATGAAGCAAGAGGCTCATTAAGCAACACCTCATCCCTCCTTAATAGTATAAGTTTTTCCTATAGACTCAATGTGATCTTGGATCACTAAAATATAAAATGTAGAGTCTTGATCTTGAAGCTTGAGCCAATCCTTTGTCCTTAGCATCTTGAAGGGGTTCCACATCCTCTAGTCCATGCCACTCCATTGTTGAACTTATCTAAAACATACTAGGTAGAAGTGTTAGTCCAACAAGAGATATGTTGACATTAATTACCAAAACCACCCAGGGAGCACTTGTGCTTTCAGGGGGAGTGGCCGGCTGGGCCTTTGCCCATTTGGGGCGGTGGCCTGGTCGGTTGTGGCCTGGTGGGCCGAAGCCCAAGGGGCAGGGGGCTTTCTCCTTTTCTTTGTTTTTATTATTTTATTTTCTGTTTTATATCATTTTAATTTATCTAGGCATTTTATTAAAATGTGTTTATTACACCATATTTACTTAAGCAAAATATGGCACCGTCCGAACATTTTTGTTTCAACTTTTAAAAACTTTTGTTGTTTGCCGATTTTTTTTGAATTGATTTTTGAATCGGTTTGAACTAACAGAAGTTTAGCAACAGTAATCAAAGATGACTTGGCATCATTAGGAGAGTTTTACTATAGCCAGATTATCCGAGCGTTACAGGCTGGCAGACGTTAGCGTGCACGCGCGGTCTGGGCAGGCGGTGTACCCTCCACTTCAAGTACGATGGCAACGCGACCCTCTACGTGAGGGTGTTGAGAGAAGACGGTCGCCGCGTCGGGTGCTGCCCCGAGGACAACGACGACGACGAGTTGCTTGGCCTTGGAGATAGTCGAGCTGAGGGTGAGGACGACCACATGCCCAGCTACGGCGGTTCTCCCTCCGGCGACAGCTCCAGCAGTGGTGGCTACGACCAGCCGCCGCGCTCACTTTGAAGGTGGCAGCGGGTCGTCTCACTGTCGCGCCTCAGTGAAGCAGGAGGAAGGGTCCGGCTGAGCTCAGGAAAGCGTCGCGGGTCCGACCTCACAAGCCGCCGCAGAGGCACGCGCCGCTTTTGTTTTGTTCTTCCTTTTCTTCCTGCATTAAGAGAGAGACGAGTATGGGGCCCCGTAGGGGCATGCAACAAACTATGATTTCCAAGTTGTTATGTTATGTTTATTGTTCCTATGTTGCGTCGCAATATCAATGTCTTATCTAGGCACATAGGAATAACTTAGCTTGACGTGCTTGGAGTAGTCTCCGCCTCACGAGGAACACATTCCTCCGTACCTGGCGAGGCGTTTAGGAAATGCAAAAAATTGTTAGTTAGGGGATTCCGAGACCTGGTCGCAGGCGCCGCCGGCCATGACCCAGCGCCTCACATCGCGGTACCCGAGGGGCACGGATTAAGAGAGGAGCACCAGCTTGCGGCTCGAACGAGAGTGCCTCGTGAAAAAATAGGCAAGACACCAAGACGCTTGCGAGGGCACCTGCCCAGCCCCCTCACGAGGGACGCACGAGAGAGTACAGGTCAAACAGAGAACCGAAGGCAAAAAAAGAGGCAGAAGGCGATGGAACAAGACCGGCAAGTGAACACCAGAAAGAAAATTTCGATTAAAGACGGGCAAGCCAACTACGGAAAGCAAATCAAAAGCCGCGTCCGACACCTAGTCTAGTCTTCTTGTCTTCTCACCAGCGCGGAGCTAAGTGCTGCCACTAGGACGTGGAAGGAGCCCCAGAGGCCCGAGGGCGGCACTCCTGAGACTCCGGGGCGTGTACAGCCCCACTCATTATTACGTGAGAGTGTCAAGAGCGGAGACCTTCACAGGTACTGGGCCTTCTTCAGAGGCGCTGGGCCTTTCTTCATGGGTAGAACTTCCGGAGGTGTTGGATGTTCCAGCCGTTCTGGATGGGTACCCCGTCCTGCGTCTCCAGGCACGCGGCGCCAGGCCTGGAGACGTGGGCGACCCTAAATGGGCCCTCCCACATGGGCGGATGTTGCAGCAGTGGTACCATTGCAGCGCCTGCTGATATCTTGCCGTCTGTAGTGTGGCTTCACGGTGGCGTTCCTCCCCCAGCATGAGGTCCATCCCCCGCATGGTGTCCTTCCGTGCCTCATCAAATGCGAGGACCCGCGCGGAGCGATGTTTGACCTCGTGATGGAGAACCGCTTCTGCTCCGTAGACGAGGAAGAATGGGTTCTCGCCCGTTGGCTTGGTGGTGGTGGTGCAGGTGGACCATAGCACGGACTGGAGCTCGTCGTGCCAGCCCCTGCGCGCCACCGAAGCGTAGGAGATCTGCGTTCCAAGGTTAGCACAATATGTCTTGAAGAGATTGCTAGTGAACTACGAGCCGCTATCGATGATGATGCGGTTGGGGACTCCAAACCGGCTCACGAGACCCTTGATGAACTTGACCACGGAGCTGGCCGGGATGGTGCGGACAGCTTTTACTTTTGCCCACTTGGTGAACTTGTCGATGGCGACGTAGAGGTAGCGGTAGCCCCCAGGCACTCGAGGGAACGGGCCCAAGATATCCAGCCCCCAGACCGCGAATGTCCACGAGAGTGGGATGGTCTGGAGGCCCTAATCCGGCTAATGAATCTGGTTGGCGTGGAATTGACAGGCCTCACAGGACCTCACCAGCTCAGTCGCGTCATTGAGTGCCGTAGGCCAGTAGAACCTGCTGCGAAACACCTTGCCGACGAGGGTCCGTGATGACGAGTGGTGCCCGCAGTCCCCGCTGTGTATGTCGGTCAGCAGCTCTCTCCCTTGCTTCCTAGAGATGCATGCAGGGAAACGTCATTTGGCCGCTTCCTGTATAACTCACCGTCTCGGATGCAGTATGCCGTGGCCTGTCGGGACACACGCTCCACGTCCTCCTCCTCTTCCGGCCGCGTCCCTTGCGTCAGGTATTCCTTGAATTCCTTGGTCCAGCACCACTCCTGAGGCTCGAGCGCCAAGAGCAAGCGCGCTTCCAAGGTCGGGCCGTAGGCCAGGGCTCCCGAGGCAGGTGGTTGAGGGAGCTCCTCCCGAGGCAGCGCCATTCTTGAGAGTGGCGGTGTTGCTGATGGTTTGAAGAGCCACTCCTCGAAGACACCAGGCTCTTGGAGTAGCCGCCTGGATGCTCTTCTGGCGATGTCGTCGCCTTCCTTGTTGGTGCCATGGGGCACATGCTGCAATTCCAGGCCCAAGAACTGTTTCTCCATCTTGCGCACCTCCGCGAGGTATGCCTCCATGTGCTCGTCCTTCGGCTCATATACCTTGTTGGAGAAGTTGAAGAGGAGCTGCGAGTCCCCCTTGATGGTGAGGCGCTTCACCCCCAGGGCTACCGCAACCTTAAGGCCAGCTATGAGGCCTTCGTACTCTGTTATGTTGATGGAGACCTTCTCGCCCTGCTGGAAGCAGAGCTGCACGGCATAGTGAAGCTTGTCTTAAGTGGGTGAGATGAGCACTGCTCCAGCCCCAGCGCCCTGGCGCGCGAAGGCTCCATCGAAATACATAACCCAGCCGTGTGGCGCTTCACTCCCCGGCGAGAGAGACCGATTCTCGCCTTCTTCGAGCCCCGGGGCGTCCGTCCATTCTGCCACAAAATCAGCGAGTGTGGCTCCCTTGATGACCCTGGTTGTGTGATAACCCACAAGTATAGGGGATCGCAACAGTTTTCGAGGGTAGAGTATTCAACCCAAATTTATTGATTCGACACAAGGGGGCCCAAATAATATTCTCAAGTATTAGCAGTTGAGTTGTCAATTCAACCACACCTGGATAACTTAGTATCTACAACAAGGTATTTAGTAGCAAAGTAATATGATAGTAGTGGTAACGGTAACAAAAGTAAAGAAGCAAAAGTAATATTTTTGGTGTTTTGTAGTGATTGTAACAGTAGGAACGGAAAAGTGAATAAGCGAGAACCAATATAGGAAGAACTCGTAGGCATTGGATCGGTGATGGAGAATTATGCCGGATGCGATTCATCATGTAACAAGCATAACATAGGGTGACAAAGAACTAGCTCCAATTCATCAATGTAATGTAGGCATGTATTCCGAATATAGTCATACGTGCTTATGGAAAATAACTTGAATGACATCTTTTGTCCTACCCTCCCGTGGCAGCGGGGTCCTCATGGAAACTAAGGGATATTAAGGCCTCCTTTTAATAGAGAACCGGAACAAAGCATTAGCACAAAGTGAATACATGAACTCCTCAAACTATGGTCATCACCGGGAGTGGTCCCGATTATTGTCACATCGAGGTTGCCGGATCATAACAGATAGTAGGTGACTATAGACTTGAAAGATAGGATCAAGAACACATATATATTCATGAATACATAATAGGTTCAAATCTGAAATCATGGCACTCGGGCCCTAGTGACAAGCATTAAGCATAGCAAAGTCATAACAACATCAATCTTAGAACATAGTGGATACTAGAGATCAAACCCTAACAAAACTAACTCGATTACATGATAGATCTCATCCAACCCATCACCGTCCAGCAAGCCTATGATGGAATTACTCATGCACGGCGATGAGCATCATGAAATTGGTGATGGAGGATGGTTGATGATGACGACGGCGACGAATCCCCCTCTTCGGAGCCCCGAACGGACTCCAGATCAGCCCTCCCGAGAGGTTTTAGGGCTTGGCGACGGCTCCGTATCGTAAAACGTGATTATTTCTTCTCCTTGATTTTTTTCTCCCCAAAAGCAAATATATAGAGTTGGAGTTGGCTTCGAAGGAGCCTCAGGGGGCCCACGAGGTAGGGAGCGCGCCCTAGGGGGGAGGGCGCGTCCCCCACCCTCATGGACAGGGTGCGGGCCCCTTGGTCTTCATATTTGGCAAGGATTCTTTTTATTTCTGAAAAGATGTTCCGTGAAGTTTCAGGTCATGCCGAGAACTTTTGTTTCTGCACATAAATAACACCATGGCAATTCTGCAGAAAACAGCGTCAGTCCGGGTTAGTTCCATTCAAATCATGCAACTTAGAGTCCAAAACAAGGGCAAAAGTGTTTGGAAAAGTAGATACGACGGAGACGTATCAACTCCCCCAAGCTTACTCCTTTGCTTGTCCTCAAGCAATTCAGTTGATAAAGAAAACTTTTCCAAACTCTGTTTGCTCTTGTTGTTGTAAATATGTAAAGCCAGCATTCAAGTTTTCAGCAAGAATTATGACTAACCACATCTGCAATAATTCTCAGGTCTCATATTTACTCATATCAATAGCATAATCAACTAGCGAGCCATAATAATAAATCTCGGATGACAATACTTTCTCAAAACAATCATAATATGATATAACAAGATGGTATCTCACTAGCCCTTTCTGAGATCGCAAAACATAAATGCAGAGCACCTTTAAAGATCAAGGACTGACTAGACATTGTAATTCAACGTAAAAGAGATCCAATCATAGTCATACCCAATATAAATTAATAGTAATGGATGCAAATGACTGCTGCGTTCTCCAGCTAGTGCTTTTAGTAAGAGGGTGATGACTTAACATAAAAGTAAATACATAGGCCCTTCACAGAGGGAAGCAGGGATTTGTAGAGGTGCGAGAGCTCGGTTTTGAAATAGAGATAAATAATATTTTGAGCGGCATACTTTCATTGTCAACATAACAACTAAGAGATGGCGATATCTTCCATGCTAGACACATTATAGGCGGTTCCGAAACAAAATGGAAAAGTTTATACTCCCCCTCCACCAATAAGCATCAATCTATGGCTTGCTCGAAACAACGAGTGCCTCCAACTAACAAGAGTCTCGGGGGAGTTTTGTTTGCAATTAATTTGATTTAGTTTGCATAAAGCATGGGACTGAGCATTCTGGTGACCAACCATTTTCTCGTGAGTGATGAGCGGAGTCCACTCCTCTTGAGAATAACCCGCCTAACATGGAAGATCAGGGCAGCCCTAGTTGATACATGAGTTATTCGAGCATACAAAACAGAATGTTTATTTGAAGGTTTAGAGTTTGGCACATACAAATTTACTTGGAACGGCAGGTAAATACTGCATATAGGAAGGTATGGTGGACTCATGTGGAATAACTTTGGGGTTTAAGGGATTGGATGCACAAGCAGTATTCCCGCTTAGTACAAGTGAAGGCTAGCAAAAGACTGGGAAGCGACCAACTAGAGAGCGACAACAGCCATGAACATGCATTAAAATTAATAAACATTGGATGCAAGCATGAGTATAGGATATAATCCACCATGAAGATAAATATCGTGAAGGCTATGTTGATTTTGTTTCAACTACATGTGTGAACATGTGCCAAGTCAAGTCACTTAAATAATTCAAAGGAGGATACCACCCCATCATACCACATCACAACCATTTTAATAGCATGTTGGCACGCAAGTTAAACCATTATAACTCATAGCTAATCAAGCATGGCACGAGCAAATATGATCTCTAATTTTCATTGCAAACAGGTTTATTCATAATAAGCTGAACCAGGAACGATGAACTCATCATATTTACAAAAACAAGAGAGGTCGAGTTCATACTAGCTTTTCTCATCTCAGTCTGCCCATCATATGTCATCATAATTGCCTTTCACTTGCACGACCGAACGAAGTGAATAATAATAAGAGTGTACGTGCATTGGACTAAGCTGGAATCTGCGAGCATTCAATAAACAGGAGAAGACAAGGCAATATGGGCTCTTGGTTCAATCAACAATAATGCATATAAGAGCCACTTCAACAATTTAATTATGGTCTTCTCCTATCGACCCCCAAAGAAAAGAAAAGAAATAAACACTATTTACACGGGAAAGCTCCCAACAAGCAAAAGAAGAACAGGAAATATTTTTGGGATTTCTTTTCAATTATTACTACTACAGTAAGAAAGTAAACTAGCTAGAAGCTATTACTTATTTTTTTGGTTTTTCTTAAGGTTTAACAAACACACAAGAAGAAAGCAGGAAAAAGAAAATAAACTAGCATGAATATTACAATGAAAGAGTATGAGCACCGACATCTAACAATGAGTGTGTGTGAACATAAATGTAATGTCGGTGGGAAATACGTACTCCCCCAAGCTTAGGCTGTTGGCCTAAGTTGGTTCATTGCCCAGGATGGCCTGGCGGATATCTGTAGGTGTAGATGGGGTCGTACTGTGATGCGGCGTTTATCGTCTCTTGAGCTGCCGCATGGCGTCGAGCTGCCTCCGCCCTCCTCTCGTACTCGCCTACCTCCTCTCTGGTAATAATATATCTTCCTTTTGCCTGATAATTAAAGAAGGCAGGAGCAGGGAGAGTAATACGGACAACACGCCGTTTGTCAAAGGTTAGTTGATACTGGAGAGGTGATTCATTCCTCTCGACAAACTGGTGATAGACCATAGAATTAAAATCTAAATAAGTAGGAGGCAACTCCATATCATCCTCACAAACGTCCAGATCATGAAAATTAGCTAAGCGGGTTGCATAAATTCCTCCAAATAAATCTCCATTAAATCTATTATGATGCAACCTACGTGCAACAATGGCTCCCAAATTATAAGATTGGTCTCCTAACACATCACTCCTAAGAATACTGAGGTCAGGCACACACATATGACATGCTTCATCCTTACCATTTATGCACCTACCTATGAAGAGAGCAAAATAATGTATAGAAGGAAAGTGAATGCTCCCTATGGTAGCTTGTGCTATATCTCTATATTCCCCTAAAGTTATATCGGCAAGAAAGCCTCTAAATTCAGATTTGCAGGGATCACTAACACTACCCCATTGTGGGAGTTTGCAAGCAAAAGTAAAATCCTCTAAGTCGATGGTATAAGATTTTTCATAAAGATCAAACATGACTGTTGGAGAATTACGTGAAGATGAAAATTCAAACCTCCTCACAAATGAACTAGTGAGATGATGGTACTGTGGGCATTTGTATGCCTCTCAAAGCTCAAAAGATCGGCGTTACGCAAATATGCGTTATATTCCTCTTTGATTCCCGCTCGATCCATAAAATTTTCTGAAGGCCACTCACAGGGTCGCACTGGGCGTCTCTTGGTGGCTCCTCATCAGCGTCACGCATTGCAAGCCTGGGTCCTTGCTTCCTTGAAGAACCGCCTTGGAACATTTTCCTAAACATATTTCTTCCTCTGAAAAATTTCTGAAATTTTTAGTAACTTCAAACAAAAGTGAATCAAGCTCAATAAAATTGATAGCAACTACTCCTACAAGTGCCTAGAGACTATATCAAGCATTAGAACTACTTGGAACCATATAAATTTGACATGAAAGCTCAAGAACATGGTCACCTAGGCAGCACAAATTTGCAAAGAATAGAGCACTAGAACAAAAACTAATTGGACCAATGGAGGAGTCACATACCAAGGAACAATCTCCCCAAGCAGTTTTGTGAGAGGTGCTTTGAGCAAGGAGATCAAAAATCACAGCAAAGTGAGCTAGAACTCGTGCTTGAGCTAGATATTCATGTTTGTGGGAGGAAGAAGAACTGTATGGGTGCAGGAATAAGTGGAGGGGGGCCACCATGGGCCCACGAGGCAGGGGGCGCGCCCTCCACCCTCGTGCCCAGGTGGTTGACCCCCTACTGTGTTCTCAGTTCCATAAATCCTCAGATATTCTAGAAAAAATCATATTTCATTTTCAGGGCATTTGGAGAACTTTTATTTTTGGGGTATTTTTATATTGCATAGATAAATCAGAAAATAGACAGAAAAATACTATTTTACTTTATTTCAACTAAATAACAGAAAGTAGAAAGAGGGTACAGAAGGTTGTGCCTTCTAGTTTAATCCATCTCATGCTCATCAAAAGGAATCCACTAACAAGGTTGATCAAGTCTTGTTAACAAACTCATTTCGAATAACATGGAACCAAAGAAATTTCAAATAACACTATGTTACCTCAACGGGGATATGCACATCCCCAATAATAAGAATATCATATTTCTTCTTGACCATAGGAAGAGGAAATTCAAAACCTCCAAATATAATCGATGGAATTTTTCCAATACAGTTGATACTATGAACTTGTGGTTGTTTCCTCGGAAAGTGTACCGTGTGCTCGTTACCATTAACATGAAAAGTGACATTGCCTTTGTTGCAATCAATAACAGCCCTTGCAGTATTCAGAAAAGGTCTTCCAAGAATAATAGACATAATATCGTCCTCGGGAATATCAAGAATAACAAAGTCCGTTAAAATATAAACGTTTGCAACCACAACAGGCACATCCTCACAAATACCAACAGGTATAGCAGTTGATTTATCAGCCATTTGCAAAGATATTTCAGTAGGTGTCAACTTATTCAAATCAAGTCTACGATATAAAGAGAGAGGCATAACACTAACACCGGCTCCAAGATCACATAAAGTAGTTTTAACATAGTTTCTTTTAATGGAGCATGGTATAGTAGGCACTCCTGGATCTCCAAGTTTCTTTGGTATTCCCCCCTTAAAAGTATAATTAGCAAGCATGGTGGAAATTTCAGCTTCCGGTATCTTTCTTTTATTAATGACAATATATTTCATATATCTAGCATAAGGATTCATTTTGAGCATATCAGTCAATCGCATACGCAAAAAGATAGGTCTAATCATTTCAACAAAGCGCTCAAAATCCTCATCATCCTTTTTCTTGGATGGTTTGGGAGGGAAAGGCATGGGTTTTTGAACCCATGGTTCTCTTTCTCTACCATGTTTCCTAGCAACCAAGTCTCTCTTATCATAATGTTGATTCTTTGATTGTGGGTTATCAAGATCAACAGCAGGTTCAATTTCTACATCATTATCATTACTAGGTTGAGTATCATCATGAACATCATCTTTAGCATTTTCATTAGATTCATGTTCATTACCAGATTGTGTTTCAGCATCAGACATAGATATATCATTTGGATTCTCAGGTGGTTCAGCAATAGGTTCACTAGAAGCATGCAGAGTCCTATCATTTTTCTTTTTATTCTTTTAGAAGAACTAGGTACATCAATATTGTTTCTCTGAGAATCTTGCTCAATTCTCTTAGGGTGGCCTTCAGGATACAAAGGTTCCTGAGTCATTCTACTAGTTCTAGTAACCACTCTAACATCATAATCATTTTTCTTACTATTCATTTCATTGAGCAAATCATTTTGAGCCTTAAGTACTTGTTCTACTTGAGTGGTAACCATAGAAGCATGTTTACTAACAAGTTTAAGTTCACCTCTAATATTAGCCATATAATCACCCAAGTGTTTAATCACATAAGCATTTTGTTTTAATTGTCTACCAAAATAAGCATTGTAATCTTCTTACTTAACCATAAAGTTATCAAACTCATCCAAGCATTGGCTAGCAATTTTAGTAGGAGGGATTTCAGCTCTATCATATCTATAGAGAGAATTTACCTTTACTACCTGTGTCGGGTTATCAAGACCATGAGGTTCTTCAATAGGTAATGGATTAGAATCATATGTTTCTTCAACAGGCGGTAGATTAAGACCATGTATTTCTTCAATAGGAGGTAAATTCTTAACATCTTCAGCTTTAATACCTTTTTCTTTCATAGATTTCTTTGCCTCTTGCATATCTTCAGGACTGAGAAACAGAACAGCTCTCTTCTTCGGAGTTGGTTTAGAAATAGGCTTAGTAATTGGAGCAGGAGCTGGCTCAGAAAGTGTCCAATTATTTTCATTTGTCAACATATTATTCAATAGAATTTCAGCTTCATCCGGTGTTCTTTCCCTGAAAACAGAACTAGCACAACTATCCAGGTAATCTCTGGAAGCATCGGTTAGTCCATTATAAAAGATATCAAGTATTTCATTTTTCTTAAGAGGATGATCAGGCAAAGCATTAAGTAACTTGAGAAGCCTCCCGCAAGCTTGTGGGAGACTCTCTTCTTCAATTTGCAAGTTGTATATTTCCGTCAAAGCAGCTTGTTTCTTATGAGCAGGGAAATATTTAGCACAGAAGTAATAAATCATATCCTGGGGACTACGCACACAACTAGGATCAAGAGAATTAAACCATATCTTAGCATCACCCTTTAATGAGAATGGAAATATTTTAAGGATATAAAAGTAACGAGATCTCTCATCATTAGGGAACAGGGTGGCTATATCATTTAATTTAGTAAGATGTGCCACAACAGTTTCAGATTCATAACCATGAAAAGGATCAGCTTCAAACAAAGTAATTATATCAGGATCAACAGATAATTCATAATCCTTATCGGCCACACAAATAGGTGAAGTAGCAAAGGCAGGGTCAGGCCTCATTCTATCTTTAAGAGATTGCTTATTCCATTTAGTCAATAATCTCTTGAGTTCATATCTACCTTTGCAAGCTAGAATAGATGCAGAAGCTTCTATATCAAAAACATAACCCTTAGGAATAACAGGCATATCTTCATCATCACTTTCATCAATACAACCAGTTTCAATAATTTCTTTCTCTCTAGCCCTAGCAATTTGTTCATCAAGAAATTCACCAAGTGGCATAGAAGTATCAAGCATAGAAGTAGTTTCATCATAAGTATCATGCATAGCAGAAGTGGCATCATCAATAACATGCGACATATCAGACCGAATAGCAGAAGCAGGTTTAGGTGTCGCAAGCTTACTCAAAACAGAAGGTGAATCAAGTGTAGAGCTAGATGGCAGTTCCTTACCTCCCCTCGTAGTTGAGGGATAAATTTTTGTCTTAGCGTCTTTCAAGTTCTTCATAGTGACCAGCAGATATAAATCCCAAGTGACTCAAAGAATAGAGCTATGCTCCCCGGCAACGGCGCTAAAAAATAGTCTTGATAACCCACAAGTATAGGGGATCGCAACAATTTTCGAGGGTAGAGTATTCAACCCAAATTTATTGATTCGACACATGGGGAGCCAAAGAATATTCTCAAGTATTAGTAGTTGAGTTGTCAATTCAACCACACCTGGAGTAAAGAAGCAAAAGTAATATTTTTGGTGTTTTGTAGTGATTGTAAAAGTAGCAACGAAAAAGTAAATAAGAGAGAACCAATATAGGAAAAACTCGTAGGGATTGGATCGGTGATGGAGAATTATGCCGGATGCGGTTCATCATGTAACAAGCATAACATAGGGTGACACAGAACTAGCTCCAATTCATCAATGTAATGTAGGCATGTATTCTGAATATAGTCATACGTGCTTATGGAAAAGAACTTGCATGACATCTTTTGTCCTACCCTCCCGTGGCAGCGGGGTCCTAATGGAAACTAATGGATATTAAGGCCTCCTTTTAATAGAGAACCGGAACAAAGCATTAGCACACAGTGAATACATGAACTCCTCAAACTATGGTCATCACCGGGAGTGGTCCCGATTATTGTCACATCGGGGTTGCTGGATCATAACAGATAGTAGGTGACTATAGACTTGAAAGATAGGATCAAGAACACACATATATTCATGAAACCATAATAGGTTCAGATCTGAAATCATGGCACTCGGGCCCTAGTGACAAGCATTAAGCGTAGCAAAGTCATAGCAACATCAATCTCAGAACATAGTGGATACTAGGGATCAAACCCTAACAAAACTAACTCGGTTACATGATAGATCTCATCCAACCCATCACCGTCCAGCAAGCCTACGATGGAATTACTCATGCACGGCGGTGAGCATCATGAAATTGGTGATGGAGGATGGTTGATGATGACGACGGCAACGAATCCCCCTCTCTGGAGCCCCGAACGGACTCTAGATCAACCCTCCCGAGAGTTTTTAGGGCTTGGCGGCGGCACGCATCGTAAAACGTGATTATTTCTTCTCCTTGATTTTTTTCTCCCCGAAAGCAAATATATAGAGTTGGAGTTGGCGTCGGAGGAGCCTCAGGGGGCCCACGAGGTCGGGGGGCATGCCCTATGGGGAGCAGCAAACCTGTTACACAAAATATATTTTTGAAAATGTACCTGTTGTGAAATTGGACTTTCAATTGGATCCTGAAAACTTGAAGTTGGTAAGATGATTACAGCAACAAGACAGCAGTAAACTAGGTAAACAAGGAAGTTTTTGAAAACATACCTGTTGTGCCAATGGAGTTTCAGTTAGATCCTGCAACTTGAATGTTAGCAATCATAAATAAAGTGTTGCAAGAGCCATAAGAAACTAACATCAAACGAACTAGTTTTGGCAACATATTTAATTACACTTGAACTAGTAAAACTAACAGGTTCTTGGAAACGTATTAAACTAACAAGTCGGTACCGTTTACCAGCAACATAGACACTTGTAAATTTCTTTGATGTAAGCAAAATGATTCCGACACACAACACACACAAACATATAAGTTCAAAAGATGTTGTCCCTCATATAAACTTGATAGTTGTCTGTCTATGAACATGCAAACATTACTAGTGCTACAAGTGATAACAACAAACCATTTAAACAAACAGGGTATCAGAACGTAAATTACACATGATTTTTGTTGCACCCTAGAAGTACATATGACCAGCTATCTATGTGCTTAAGTAGCTATTTAAGTTCAGGCAAACAGGTAATTCTTCACCGTAAGTATCAAACACATAGATAGGCGCAGTCTATAATAGGATTAACTGGCTATGGCATTATGTAATCAGTAGCAAACTAAATTAAGCCAAGCAACATAATTGAACAATTTTGCAATCAGTGGCTAACTGAAATTCCAAGAAGCAGGTAACTGAACTTACGCTAGCTCTTTGTGCAAGCACACTGCAACTTTCTTTGCCGCTTACAAGGTTCTATGAATGTGTCCACGGCATAAATTGCTTGGATACGCAGTCCCGATACTTCTTTTTTCCCACACTGCATTGGTAAGTCGAATGGTTAATCTGATAAAATGGTGTGTCCTTGATATGTTATATGAGTACGGGTTGTCAGACTAGTTGTAGCAACACACATCACACTGGCTTTTACTGTATATTTCATGCGATTACGTTTGAGCAATCTACAATAGGATGAAAAGACTGGCATCCTTCACATTATTGGCGAAATTAGTTCATAGAAACAAGCATTTCAACCATTCTGTGGGTAAATCAAAAGCTCCACTAGAATATTTTTCACTACCTCAATCATACACGCAAAAAGGGGCGACGCCACCGTAGGGGCTGGTATGGGCGTCCGCCTCGGGTGGCTACAAAGTGCGCACCTAGTTTGAGTCATGCAGGTTCGCCCAGACTCTTTTTGTTCGTCCCAGCGCATGAGCAGGCAATGTAAAAAATGAAGAAAAACGTTTCAATTTGGATGGGCCAATAATGTAAGTGCAAGGTAGGCCCTATAGTAGGCTCGTGGCCCAAACGAGCACCTCCCATATCAGTCAAGAGCAGGAAAAATCACCAATTCGTTCGCTCTAGCCTCTAGTCTGGTTCGCTCCTAACCTAGCCGCCGCTGGACAGACCAATACAACACTTCCTCGTGCCCTTGTTGGACGCTGGTAGCCGGGCTTCAAGCAAATGGAAGGACAAGAAGATGAAGATCCAACCCTAGGTGTAACATGCATGAGAGGTAGCGGCGGTAGCACATACATGGCATCGAGCTTGCGCAAATGGACAGTCGCATCTTGCAAGAGCAGCATGCGTAACGAGCAGGTATATCACATCCCTAATTGTATCTAATTCAACTGTTCAATTTCTGGCCAATAGTTAAACCTGACAGTGTTGTAAAACTGTTGTATGTAGGGAATCTATAAGAAATTGAAACCAATTTCTGCTTATTTAATAACTCCGTCAATTAATACTGAACTGACTGGACCTGATGTTTCTAATCAAGTTTCCGATGCAAACATACAAGCTCATGTTGTTCTTGCACCTGAAGTGTCTAATGAATAGACTGCTAATGAAGGACTTGATGCAAACATTTTACATGCTCCTCGTGATGAACATATAGTGTCTAATGAGGGATCTAATGCAAGCATTTTGCAAGCTCCCATTGAACGATTTAGTGTCTAATGATGATCTGCTATGTTGAGAGAGAGAGAGAGAGAGAGAGAGAGATTTGCAAGAATTGATGAGAAGCAAATTATAGTACATTTTCATGGCTTAAGGAAACGTCGAGGCCATCTACCGCAAAGTCCCTGTATCATGATAACATAGCATAAATATTTTTCTACTCTGTTGTTTGAAACTATTGGCGTACTGGTTATAGGTCCAATTACACATGGATATTTTCGGCCAGAGAATGAACAATTCAAGCAAGTACAGTCCATGTTAGTAGTCCTTGTACACCATGTTGCATTTTGTGTTTATGGGTGCTTACATCATTTAGTGTTTTATAATCTGGAACTACTTTGGATCACTAGGTGGTTTTCAAAGTGCATGTAGCTTCACATTTCTCAAGTTATGTTGATTTTCAGAGTGCAAGTGACTTCATATTTTTAAAGTTAATTTTTTCCCTGGTAACTTAAATTCGTGGATCCTCCACTGCACACAAATCACACACGCAGGTGAGTAAGAGTTAAATGAAATGGAGGGACTTATGCTAGTTTGTTGTGCAGGCTCACTGCAGCTCGATCTGCTTGCGCTTGGGGTGTTCCATGTACAAGTCCATGTTACCACTTGCTTGGATGTATAGGCCTTGTGCTCCTTGCATCCCCCTCTGCATTTCTGACATGGCGAATGGTTGAACAAATGAGAGGAATCGACCTTGCTGTTGTACCGGAGGACAGGTACTTACAAGGTTATACCGGCGTGCAGGATGTGTACCAGATCCCGTAGCGCCATCATGCTTCGCTAAAAATGGTTTTTCTTATTTCAGATGATATCTCCAGAAGATATAAGAGTTGAAGTCAGAGTTGCATAGGCGTGTAAGCTAAGAGAGCAGTAAAACGATATCCAAACATCGTCAGAACAGTGCACGAGGGAGTGATATGTGGATACCTAGTTCGGGCCAGCGTTTGGGCATGCTCGCTTAGCTAGAGTGCGGATCACTTCAGAGCCGTTGAGGGTGATGTGTTGGCGTTGGCTGGCCACGCACAGATGCAGATCTTCAGCGACAGCGGAGTGCTACGATGCGGTGGACGAGGCCGTTGGTGATGCCCCAATGGCCTCGGGTGTGGAGGTGCGACAATGTGCTCGGTGAAGTAGCCCCGGTGAGGTGGGAGATGGCATCGGTGAATCGCACCTGATGCAGTGGAAAACGGTGTCTATGAGGCACATCGGCTGCGGCGGCCAACATTCTTAGTGGACCACCCGGTGCGGTAGACGAGAGGGTAGATGAGGTAGCTCCGGTGGGGTGATGAAGCGCGACCGTTGTCTTCGTCGTCGTCATCTAGCACAGAGGTAGGGAAAGAGATGAGACGAGGGGCGATTCAAACTTTGCTTGGGTTGGAAGCAAATTAGGGATTTGAGCGCTCTGGGTTGGGAAGGGGACGGTGGAGAAGGGAGATTTTGCAGGGCTGGAATTGGGGCCGCCAGACATTTCAATCCGAAACGAGGAAGCACGAACTTTTTTTGTCGTCATTCTTTTTTTGGGGGTGGGTGGGGAGGGACGGAGGGGGTGGGTGGCTAGGTGCTAGCATCCCTATGACACACGCAACCACCATGAACGACTCTGGTCTGCCTGGTGCGCCTACATTTGAGAATGCAAACGAATCTTCTTTCATTTGCAAACGAATCTGTATGTATTACCATGCCCGTGGTTTCCTTGCAAATAATTAGTCCTTCAAAACAAGATACTATAAATAATTAATGATGAGTTATTTGAATTAGAGTGTGTGTTACATAGCGATCTCCAATTCTAACGTGGATTTCGCATTTCACGGTATCCATGCTACTTTTGTAATACAAATTCATATGTATAAGATGAACACCATGGTAGTGACACAACTTTGGATGGATTCAAACATATGACCATGCACATACAAAATACCACAATAATCGTGTCAATGTCAACTTTTCCAAACCTAGTATGGCACGAATTCAAAAATAATTGCAAAAGCCATATGCATGGTCCTCAATTCAAATCTTACAATGTACACTAAATTGAAACGTCAATATTAAGTCTAGTACTATCTACATTCAAATGTTGTTTTTAGCCCCACCCCACATCGGCACACACGCTACATACTTCATGTATTGATCAATCTTCCTCTCCTAACCACCTTACAAAGCTATTTGTTTCCGACACACATTCATTATTTATCTCCATGTTTCGATCTCTAACTCTCTCAACTACACAACCCCCTTTTTCCACTCTGTTAACAAATGTATCTCTCTCACACACCCGCCATTGCACTCCATGCCGAGCTTCTATGTCTCTCTCCCTCCCCCCACCCTATATTGCTAGATACATGCATTACCTATCTAGACCCCCCCCCCGTCTCGTGTGCACGCATGCACATTGTCTATCAAGGTCACTCTTTCCTCTGCATGGCGGCCCACACACGCTCAATCTCTCTCTCTTTATCTAAGTCTTGAATAACCTCACTTTCTCTCACACACAAATGATATATCTCCTTGTTCGGGCCTCGATCGACACACTCTATACTCTGTTGCGCAGATTGTTTATCTAGGTCAGTCCATCCAAGCTGCCCCCACTCTTTCAATCTCATGGCGGCCCACGCTCTCTCAATCTCTCTTTCAATCTCTCTCTATCCCTCCCTCCCTCCCTCCCTCTTTATGTATGTCTCGATTGACCTCGCTCTTTCTCAGACATAAACAATATATCTCCATGTTTGGGCCCAATTCAACATATTCATATTTTATACTCTCTCGCACACATTGTCTATCTAGGTCACTCTCTCCAACCTGTCTCACTCTTTCGACCGCATGATGACCCACACTCGCTCAATCTCTCTCCCTTTATCTATGTATCGATTGACCTTGCTTCCTCCCACACACAAAATATATCTACATGTCTGTGACTGGATCTTCTCACAAGCTCTCTCTCTCTCTTATGGCCCTCAACCTTCCCAAAAGCTCAATCGGACAATATTTCTCCAGAGCATATATATCTTTTCAACGAAGGCCGAACCACACTCACTTTGTCTCTCTATCTATCTATGTATCGATTGACCTCGCTTTCTCACACAGTATCTTCCACACATTGAAGCTACCTCTCCATCCCTCGTAGAGATAGAGCTATTTACAATGCGAGGGGGATTCAAACCTTGGATTAATTTGTGAAGGCATTTATTGCGGTGAGTTTAGATTATATTTTTGTAGCATTCGGCCCATAACTAATCCAAACACCGTTGCAACCCCCGCACCTCCCCCAATTGATTTCCCTCTGGCCCGATCATTGCTCTCTCGCACGCCCTTTCTCACCTTCCACGTCGCACAATGGTATTTTTGCAAAAACCTATGTTATTCTCTTTAATTATTACAAATAAGCTACAAACTACACAACATAGTCCACCTGTGATGGAACAAATTTTGACCCAGAAATTAAAGTGCTACAAACTACTCACCGAGGGGCCGACCTGTCATGGAACAAATGTGGACCCAAATATAAATTAAAAATGAAAAAGGACGAGGATGGGACCAGGGCCATCAAGCCGCACGTCAATAGGCAACATAGTAGCAATGTTTGTTGTACCCCCCTTTGTTGATATAATGTTTTTATATTACCACAGCCTATTTAATGGATAACATGTTTTAATATTAATTTTAGTACATTAGTGGGACCGGCTCGTTGGAACGTACTATTCGTCTTCAATTACTGGTTGGTTCCATGTTTGCTCTCTCTCCCTCTCTCTCTCTCTCTCTCTCTCTCTCTCTCTCTCTCCTCCCCTTCTACGTTTAGACGCATGGGCAAACACCAAGAACACGCAGGCGGTGTTGCCGTTGACCACATCTGGATGCGTTCAAAAGTTATGGCACCAGTTTCACGTACTAGTAGTATTATACATGTAACACGTTTAGGAACAAAAGTGACCGTGACAGAAAAGTTAGGCTAGTTGTAGTACTATTTAACTACTACTCCGTAATAATTAAATGCGTGGATAAATAGATGTATCGCCTAGTGCTCGAACAAGGGGACTGGTCGCACCCTACAAGTTTTGGAATTGACTTCCCTAAAAAAATATTTGGAATTGACGTGGTATTTAATATGAAATGTTTGCAATGAGAAGGAATACATGTGGCTTGATGACGTTTTATATTTAATTTGATATGGCTCTAGCAGAACATTCAATCGATTATACCATAGATTTCATTCAATCTGACTTCGACTTTATATTCATACGACCGATCGAACTAAAATAAACGGAAATGATAAACCCCAAATGTTTAGATTTTAAAGCATGGCAATCCGAACGTTTTTCATGGCAAATTTAGATTACGCAGCAGCGGCGGGGGCGTCTTGCGGTGGAAAGCAGCTCCTCTGCTGTGCTCTGTGTGTCGCGCGCCACTGATCGACGGTGACGCGACGACGGCGTCTTGCGTTGTTGTTGACGCACTCCTGGACATTGGCCCTAGCTTGAAGGAAGGCCAGAATGTTCTGGACTTTGGTCTACAGGAGCGAGTCAACTGGCGGGAGGAGACGACTAGTGTTGGTGCAAGGAAGCAGTCAATGACGGTGATCCATACCGCTGAGGGGGGCACTGGCACCGGCATGGGGACCGGCGCTGGCAACGGCGCGGCGGAGACATGGGTGTGCATGGGCATCGGCACGGGCATGCGTGTCAGTGCACGCACAGGCGCATGCGCTGGCAGGTGCACGGGCACCGGCACGGGCGCTTGCGTCAGTGCACGACCAGGCACATGCGTTGGCAGGTGCACGGGCGCGTGAAAGTCGGCGTGGACCTCCTGGAACCCTGTGGAATCAAGCTTGTCGACAATGTATGGCTCCCAGCCAATCAATGCAACGGGGATGGGCGCTGCCATAGTCAGGGCAACGGAAGCTGGAACGGGAGCGCGGACAGGCGTGACATCTCTCCGCAAGGCCAATTCAAGCTCATCCCAAAGCACCTTATGTTCTTGAGACTCCGGCTGGGTGTCTTCCTCAGGAAACAGGAAGACTAAGGGCAGCCCATCATGATGCGGCATGGCGTACGGTTAGGTAAGGCTGGTTGGAGGTAGATGACAGGAGAATCGGAGGGGAAGAGAGAAGATTGTAGCGACACCAGGTAGTCCGGGGGTGATTTTAAACTTTGGCGGCGGCGCCATTAAAAGTTGGGGCAGTTGGGACGAAGGTGAGCCGCGGATCCTTGTAAAAGGCTCACCTCCCGGTGAGCTTGCACAGTGGCCTGCTCGCACGCCTCCCGGTCAGCCGGCGCGGCGATCTTCTCAAACGCCTCCCGTCGACTCACGCGCTTTCTCGGACGGCACCTGCCGATGAGGAGCGGGACTCGTGGTGGCACGTAATCGCCCATGGTTTGAATAGTGAAACCGTTCGCGTTAAAGTGACAGATCTTTGTTCCAAAATACCTTGACTCTTCATTTGTGCAGCTTTTCATAAGTAGCTTGTCTCAAATTGAACAAAAAAATTACGACACCATATTTGTGCCACATCTCGAGACCATGCTCAGTTTCATGAATTTCAGGTCACTTTTGGATTTTCTGAAATTTAAAATCCAGGAGTCAAAACAATATCATAACCAGCATCATGAAATAAATTTTAAAGCGATACAACTTTACTTTTGTAGATGTTAATATTTCTTAAGAAAGGATTTGGTCACACATTTTGCTTAGTTAGACTTCAGACATGTTATATATGCAGAGTAAAAGGATAATCCCTCTGTACCAGTGCATTGTCTGATATAGTAACTCTAGTACTAGGCACGAACAAATGGGGATGAATTTTGTGCTCATCCTGGTGTAGTACTATTAGTACTAGGCAATGGAGTTGACGGGTGACCTTGGGTAGCGGCGACCGGCGACCCAGGGAATTGAACTGGGCTCAGCAAAGTAGATAACATGTTCTAGTTATTAAAGCATCCCTCCATTGTTCATCGGTAGTCATTATGGACCGGGGACATGAGGGGAATTCCTAGGGCTGGAATTCTGGCCGCCAGATATTTCAACTCGAAACGCGGAGGCTCGAGTGGTTGGGGTTGGCTAATGTGCGTACCACGCACGCCACCAGAAGGACACGAGCCCGGGTCTTTTTCTTTAGGATCAACACGAGCTCGGGTCTGGCTGGTACGCCGTCGGGTGCTACCATTCGAGAATACGAAAGCAGTCTTTTAAATTGCTGAATGAATCTATATGTATTACAATGGCTATATTTTCCTTGCAAATAACTGGTCATTCCAAAAGGCACGATAATTGATTTATGACGAGTTCTTGAATTAGAGTGAGTTTGTGACATAGTGATCTCAACGTGGATTTCACATTTCATGGTATCACCAACAAGTTTTTCATAACAAATTCAAATTTAAAGGATGAACGATATGGTGGTGAGAAAACTTTGTATGTATCCAGCATAAGACCACACACACACACACACGAGTACAACAACAATCTAGTAAGCATAGTGCATCTATTTTTCCAGCCCATGCATGTATGACACGAATTCAAAAATACTCCCCCTGTTTCTAAATATTTATCTTTTAGAGTTTTGAACAAGTGACTACATACGGAACAAAATGAGTGAATCTACTCTCTAAAATATGTTTATATACATCCATATGTGACAGTCCATTTGAAATGTCTAAAAAGACAAATATTTAGGAATGAATGGAGTAAAATGTAAGCCATGCATGGTCCTCAATTCAATATTTAAAATGCATAGTAAACTGAAACATGAATATTAAGTCTAGTACTACATACATGCAAATGTTGTGTTTAGGTCTCTCCATCGACCCCCACCCCCCACCACCACGCATACTTCATGTATTGATTGATTTTCATTTCTTTGTTAATAAAGCTATTGGCATCCGACACACGTGTGCTCATTATTTCTTTTCACGTTTCAATCTCCATTTATGTCATTCCCACCCTCACACTCTCAACAAATGTATTTCTCACACACAACCTCGTCGTGCCCTCCATCACAAATGCTCCCTCTCTCTCAAGACACATGTCTTGCCTTTGTAAAACACCTTCACCATGCACGCACACACAAAGTCTATCTAGGCCACTCTCTCGGTAACTATCTCCCTCCAGCCCTCACCATAGCTTCGCCCCATGATATCTCAGTGTAGCGACTTTAACATTCGAGTGTACGCTAGGCCACACTCACTTGATCTCTCCCTCTATAAATGACTCAATTGACCTTGCTTTTTCGCATCGTCTCTCTCACACATAGACAATCGCAGTACACCTCTTGCATATGAGGAGCTATGTAGATTGATGGGGGGTAACCCCTCGATCTTAGATAAAATTGTGAAGATCTATTTAGGATTGTTTAGATTATATTTTTTGAACATTATATTTGTCCCCACCGTCCCAAACATCGATGGGTTGTGCACCCCCTCCCTCCCTGGGAGAATATCATGTGCACCCACACCTTAGATGTTATATGCTTATACAAGTTCCTTGAAGCTTGTAGATCTGAGATATAGCAGCTCACATGATGTCTTAATATTTTTACAGGAAACCTTAATGAGTTTGAGAATTGCACATAATTTGTACAAAAACTACTCAGATGCCCTTGGATCCCATATCCAATGACCTCGAAGCTCGTATCACCGTAGCATCTAAGATGAGGGGGCCCTCATATTCTCTTGTATGTAAGAATATCATGTGCTACCACACCTTAGATGCTTTGGTGATACAAGCTCTTCGGAGCCGTTGGATCTGTGATCCAACAACTCCTTGCTGGTTCAATTTTTTTTTGCGAAAATCCCCCAAAGAGTTCGGGCACTGCTCACAAGCACAAAGACTGCTCAGATGCCATGGGATCTCGGATCAGATGGCCACAAAGCTCATATCATCGTAGCATCCAAGCTGCGAGAGTACATGATATTTTCTCGCATGGGAGAATATGAGGTGCTCCCAAACCGTAGATTCTATGGTGATACGAGTTCCCGGGAGATCTAATGGATCACAGTAGGAGATTTGAATGTTTTTGCAATATAGGCCTCAAAGAATTTGGGAATTTCACAGAAAGTACAAGTACTACGCATGTGGCATCTGATCACAGATCATATGACCTAGATGCTCGTATCACCATAGCGGCTAATTAAGCTACGGGGAGGACCAAATACGAGCTACTGGGAGCCGTTGGATCCAAGATGCAGTGGCACACATCAGGCCTGAATGTTTTATTTGCAAAAAAATCTTGGAGAGTTTGGAAATAACACATAATTACAAAGACTAATCCCAAGCCATTGGATCTTAGATCCAACGACATAAAAACTCGTGTCACCATAGCATCTAAGCGGCGGGGTGCATGTGATATTCTATGCCACTGTCATTTTTGTTCCTAAACTTGCAATATACGTGTAACTGGTGTCGTAACTTGTCTAACCCCGCAAAGTATTTTTGCAAAAAGACCATCCTACACGGAAATATCGGAACAACACATGCGGGTCCCATTTGTCATTGACCAAATTTGGACCTAAAACTAACAAATCTGAAAGACAAGATTCGAACTAGCAACCTGGACTACAAAGTGTACATTGATAGCCTGAAATAGCAATGGTTGTCGGCTTTGTCGCATAACTTGATTTTATACAGTATTACATTGAGTAGAGTAGAGGGAGTGGCTCGTCAACACGTGCATGACCGTTGACTCACTTACTGGTCGGTCCCATTTCTACGATCTCTCTCTCCTCTCTATCTAGTAACATTTAGACGCACGGGCACACCCGAAGAGTGGCGTGAGCTTGCCGTGGTGTTACTATAAATAAAAAAATGCTTGGAAAATAGAAGAATCTCCTAGAACAAGAGCCGTTGTGGCTGGTCGAGATGGAGCTAACCACAGCTATCCTCCATGCCATGTTAGCATGATGAAGCTATGTTGCTAGTGGGGTGTTTTTCGACCAACTGGCTAGGTCTCGAGGTCGAACCATAGGTAGTATGTTTGATATTGTATATTTTTACACGCACACTTTTCCTCTGTGACAAGACGTGGCACACCCTATCGCGTGGTTTCTGGGTCCTCCCGGGTGGTGCACGCATATTTTCTTCCTTGCCGAGACGTGGGATGCCCTACTGCGCGCTTTCTGGGTCCTCCTTGGTCGTAGCACCAAAGCAAGTAAATGAGTCATCAAATCACAAAAGCCCGCCTTTCCTCCCAAGTACATCAGTGAAGAACGATGGCTAGGTACTTAGGCTAGTGCTACCGATTAGCTAGGCCGCCTGATACGTCTCCAACGTATCTATAATTTTTTATTCTTCCATGCTATTATATTATATGTTCCGGATGTTTAATGGGCTTTAACATGCTCTTTTATATTATTTTTGGGACTAACCTATTAACCGAAGGCCTAGTGCAAATTGCTGTTTTTTTGCCTATTTCAGTGTTTCGTAGAAAAGGAATATCAAGCGGAATCCAAACGGAATGAAACCTTCACGAGGATATTTTTCTAGAACAAACGCAATCCAGGAGACTTGGAGTGGAAGTCAAGGAAGCAACGAGGTGGCCACGAGGCAGGAGGGCGCGCCCAGGGGGTAGGCGTGCCCCCCACCCTCGTGGGCCCCTCGTAGCTCCACCGACCTATTTCTTTCGCCTATATATACTCTTATACCCTGAAAACATCTAGGAGAGCCACGAAACCACTTTTCCACCACCGCAACCTTTTGTACCCGTGAGATCCCATCTTGGGGCCTTTTCCAGCGATCTGCCAGAGGAGGATTTGATCACGGAGGGCTTGTACATCAACACCATAGCCTCTCCAATGATGTGTGAGTAGTTTACCACAGACCTTTGGGTCCATAGTTATTAGCTAGATGGCTTCTTCTCTCTCTTTGGTTCTCAATACAAAGTTCTCCTCGATGTTCTTGGAGATCTATTTGATGCAATACTTTTTGTGGTGTGTTTGTCGAGATCCGATGAATTGTGGGTTTATGATCAAGATTATCTATGAATAATATTTGATTCTTCTCTGAATTCTTATATGCATTATTTCAGATCTTTGCAACTCTGTTCGAATTATTGATTTAGTTTGGCCTACTAGATTGATCTTTCTTGCAATGGGAGAAGTGCTTACCTTTGGGTTCAATCTTGCGGTGTCCTTTCCCAGTGACAGTAGGGCAGCAAGGCACATATTGTATTGTTGCCATCGAGGATAAAAAGATGGGGTTCATATCATATTGCTTGAGTTTATCCCTCTACATCATGTCATTTGCTTAACGCGTTACTCTGTTCTTATGAACTTAATAATCTAGATGCATGCTGGATAGCGGTCGATGTGTGGAGTAATAGTAGTAGATGCAGAATCGTTTTGGTCTAGTTGACACAAACGTGATGCCTATGTTCATGATCATGCCTAGATATTCTCATAACTATGCGCTTTTCTATCAATTGCTCGGCAGTAATTTGTTCACCCACCGTAATATATGCTATCATGAGAGAAGCCACTAATGGAACCTATGGCCCCCGGGTCTATTTTACATCATATTAGTTTGCCGTCAACTAGCTATTTCTGTCGCCGTCTATTTTGCAATCTTTACTTTCAAATCTATACAACAAAAATACCAAAAATATTTATCTTACTATCTTTATCAGATCTCACTTTTGCAAGTGGCCGTGAAGGGATTGACAACCCCTTTATTGCATTGGTTGCAAGGTTCTTGATTGTTTGTGCAGGTACTAGGCGACTTGCATGTAGTCTCCTACTGGATTGATACCTTGGTTCTCAAAAACTGAGGGAAATACTTACGCTATTTTGCTGCATCACCATTTCCTCTTCAAGGGAAAACAAACGCATGCTCTAGAGGTAGCAAGAAGGATTTCTGGCGCTGTTGCCGGGGAGATCTACGCTCAAGTCAAGACATACCAAGTACCCATCACAAACTCTTCTCCCTCACATTTGCCATTCGCCTCTCGTTTTCCTCTCCCACACTTCTAAGATGATTTTCGAAAACCGTTGCCTTTTCTTCGCCTTCTTCCCGTATGTCTTTTTGTTTGTGTCTCCATGTGCCTTCTATTTGCTTGCATCTTTGCTTGCTAAACATCTATTGACATGGATCCACTTAAAGTATTCTACTTGGATCATCTTCGATCTATATGTGCTCGTGCTGAAACCCCAACTAGTTTAGTTGAGGGAAAATCTTTAGATGAGCATCACTCCAAAAAAATACACTTCCGTGATGATACGTGTTTGTCACAGTAGGTCACGTTTTTTGTCATGCATGTACATCCATGATGATTTTATGAGAGAATCAAGATAGTCATACCTGTGTTGTCGTAGAAGTGTTCCATGACATTTCCAAAATTATCATCACGGAAGTGTCCACTTCCATGATGATAAATCACGCGTCACAAAATTGCTTTCGTCAAGGGTGACCAACACGTGGCATCCACCGTAACGGAACGCTGTTAAGCTATCGGGTCCGGTTTTGGATCCGATAACCCGCTGACGGTGTCCTAGACTAGGGGGTACTCACCACGTCATCTCCCGATCTGTTAGCTTGGGCCGAGGACCCCCATGGCCGTATACTCATGGGCCAGTTCGGACAGCTGCCGCATACAAGGAAGATTCCACAAGACTTGGCGATCAAGACAAGGACTCCTCCCCACCGGCGTATTCAGCTAGGACTCTTGTTATCCTAGGCCTCTGGTGCAGTATATAAACCAGGGCCAGGCTAGTCGATAGATCATATACAACAACAATCATACCATAGGCTAGCTTCTAGGGTTTAGCCTCCTTGATCTCGTGGTAGATCTACTCTTGTACTACCCATATCATCAATATTAATCAAGCAGGAGTAGGGTTTTACCTCCATGGAGAGGGCCCGAACCTGGGTAAACTTCGTGTCCCTTGTCTCCTGTTACCACAGTTCGGGACCCCCTACCCGAGATCCGCCGGTTTTGACACCGACATTGGTGCTTTCATTGAGAGTTCCTCTGTGTCGTCGCTTTTAGGCCCGATGGCTCCTTTGATCATCAACGACGATGCAGTCCAGGGTGAGACTTTTCTCCCCGGACAGATCTTCGTCTTCGGCGGCTTCGCACCGCGGGCCAATTCGTTTGGCCTCCTGGAGCAGATAGAAAGCTACGCCCCTGGCCATCAGGTCAGGTTTGGAAGTTTGAACTACACGGCTGACATCCGCGGGGACTTGATCTTCGACGGATTCGAGCCACAGCCAAGCGCGCCGCACTGTCTCGATGGGCATGATCTAGCTCTGCCGCCGAACAGTGCCCTGGAGCCCGCATGCGCGTCGGTTCCAACCCTTAATTCGGAACCTGCGGTGCTGATCGAGGGTGAGCGGTTGGACGTCACCCCAGGGGCTGCGATCTCAAAAGCGATCGAGCCAAACGCTAGCCCCGCAGTCTGCATGACCCGTGACTCCGAGGATCCGGATTCCCCTCCGGACTCCAAACCTCCCGCGCCCCTGCCAATCGAATCCGATTGGGCGCCGGTCATGGAGTTCACCGCCGCGAACATCTTTCAGCACTCGCCCTTTGGCGACATCCTGAACTCACTAAAGTCTCTCTCTTTATCGGGAGAGCCCTGGCCGGACTATGGCCAGCAAGGATGGGATACGGACGATGAAGAAATTCAAACCCCACCCACCACCCACTTTGTAGCCGCTGTCGACGATTTAACCGACATGCTTGACTTCGACTCCGAAGACATCGACGGTATGGACGATGATGCAGGAGACGAACAGGAACCAGCACCTGTAGGGCGCTGGAAAGCCACCTCGTCATATGATATATATATATATATATATATATATATATATATATATATATATATATATATATATATATATATATATATATATATATATATATATATATATATATATGGTGGATACTCCAAAAGATGGAGATGGCGATGGAACAGCGGAGGATGATACCTCCAAGAAACAGCCAAAGCGCCGGCGTCAGCGGCGCCGCTCTAAATCCCGCCAAAGGAAAAACGGTGATTCCGGCACGGGAGATAATACTACCCTGGATAGCGCCGAAGAACACCCCCTCCAGCGAGATTCGGCACAGGAAGATGGAGAAGCCAGCCCTCATGAGAGGGCGGCAGACCAAGAGGTTGAGGACGATAACTACATGCCTCCCTCTGAAGACGAGGCAAGCCAACCTTTACCAGCATTGCCATGTCGTCGTTTTATCGCCCATCAGGCAATGGGTGTGCGGAGCGAGTCCCAATTTTGGGAATCACCTTCCTTTGGATTGCTACAGCAAATAAACCAGGTGCTATCAATCCCTAATATTTTTTGCTTGTTTGGGTTCATTTTTTCGAAGGAATTATTACTCTGGTTTGTCCATCATATGTACACAGGTCTATCAAATGGTGGCCGCATTCACGACAGTCGCATGGTGGTTCGGTCAGTTTCCGCACATAGTCCGGCGAACGCAGCGTCTGGAGCTCGGACCGACCTGCGAATTCAGGCTTTGTCATGCCTTTACCGCATCACGCCGACGCCCTGCATCGACATTGACTTCGGCGCTAGGCCATATTTCTTTTATTACTCACTTTGCATAAATTATTCATTATGCAACGATTTTTTTAATTATCATTATTACTATTATCGCCCGTTTGCACTATTTTTGTGCACAGGAAAATGATCCGGGGATTTCGGCGTCACTCTGCCGGTCTGCATCGACCGTGCTATGTCACCACTTCGGCGTGTCGAGCTCTCCGCCCCGCCACCTCGGGACTGGCTTGGGGGATAGAACCTTGTCCCGCATCAAGCTCGGACTGCGAACACATTAACCAGCTAAGTCGCTTTCATGCTCAAAGCTTTAATTTCTAACTTGTGTTCGCTTCGACCAAGCGTTATACCTTTTTGGAAAAAAGTTGCTTGTAAATTTTTTTCCTTGTCCAAACTTTGTTTGTGACGCATAAATTCAAATACCCAATTCATTTGGGGGCTTCCTTCATGAAGCTTTTCCTCTTGCATATGATTATACTTGTACGGCTTCGTTCCTTGTTCATGTATTACACCACAATATGCACCACATTGACTTAAGCGATTTGCAAGCTGGGTTGCCTCGCTCCTGTGTTTACCCCTACATTCCCGATTGTTCGGCTAGGGAGTAAAGGGAGCGCCTCTGCGATTGTCACAATCGGGTCACCGGAGCCGGACCTCAGACTGGGTGAAGCCGAAAGCTAGCACTCTTATAGTTTTCAATGATGGTCGACACACAACGCAACTCATGAGTACAAAAAATCTATTGCACAAGTCTCATAATAACAATGAGCACCGAAGAAAGGTATCGGTGGGGTTACTATTTTCTTCGAAGACGCTTCTTACACTTCGCAGTAATATAGCATAAGTTCCCTGAGCGCGCTTTGTCTGTTCCAGCCTTATGGCCTGATTGCCTGGTTATTGGAAACACCGTCGATATTCTCGACCGATGGAGTACATAACACTTTTTGGTCCTTGACCGAAGAGGGAGAAGCCGACGGTCGGTTAAGACGCGTTTAAAGTTCGGTTGAACATAGATATGATATAAGTACTTCGGTACATGCAATCATTCTCCTACCCAAGTCACTTGGGGATCTTAAGTTTATTTGAGTCGTTTTATAATAAGTGTTCTTCTTCTTAGTCATTGCAAAGTTTTATTATTATTATTTATCACTCCTTTTTTCGACATGAGTGTGCGGTCACTAGCCGGGGAGCCTAATTTCTCTCTCAAAAGCCGCTAGAGTTTAGTTTGCTAAACTGGCCTGATGAGAAGTACTCCGCCCTCGGGATAGGAGGTTGAAGCCGTAGGCTGACCTGCTCGAAGTCTTGAGATAGGATGTATCATGTTAAAGCATGACAGAAGCACTTATCTTTTCTAAGACCAATTTTCGGATTGGCACCGAACACTTGATATTGTTCGGACGTCATGTTTTTACTGACGTTTCTTTGTTTTCCAAGCTTTTTGGCACTTTTAAACTATTTGTGCATTTTTCGACATTAGTCTCGCAGTGCAATGCCGGACCCCTTTTAGGGATTCGGCAAAAACATTCTCAAATATTGCTATATATGCATCGGTTTCGAATTGTGTCTTCGGTCAATAGTTGGGTTGCCCGGCTCCTGCACTTGCTTTCTACGTTCTGTTTTGTTCGGCTAGGCGTGCAAACGGAGAACCACTGCGATTGTGCTTCCAGCTCACATGGTTAAGCACCTCAGTGGAGAAAGCCGAAAACTGACTGTCACAATAAGCGTAAACTGGTCAGCGATCTGATGATTATGTTAAATAACAGGCCGTTCATAACATTGGCCGAAGTGTTTAAGGCTTGACATCGACTGTCGCCGAACACTACCGGGGGCTATTAACTAGCCTCCCAAACTAAATCCTTGATATTTTGCTCTTACATTGGAGCTGAGGTTTTATGATCATGCTTAGCATGACAACCCAAAGAAAGGAACCGATAGCGGGACTATTTTCTTTGGAAGACATTTCTTCTGTTAAACAGTAATATAACATATTTCTTCGCGTACCTTTGTTTATAAAACCGTATGGCCAGATTGCCTTGTTTGTCGTCCTCATAAAGGCTTTATAAAGTAAGACAAAGACTCCTCGGGTACCGGCTGAGGAGGTGGAAGCCGATGGTTGGTCAACAAAGTTTTGTACAATGCGGATCCGAGCATTAAATGACGTAAAGTACTTGGATACATAGAGTCATTACACACAATTTGTGATTTTACTATGGATATCGATCCTTAATTCGGCCACCCGTGCCCGCATTAAGGCTCGGGGGCTACTGGGCGTTGAGCTTATTATTTAAACATATTAAAGGGGCACATCGATCCCCTGATCTGGTGTTGCCACCCGACCAGTGTCTCGGGGGCTATTGCATTGCTTGTCCAATGCAGAAAATTTTATGTGCAATATAGTTTCCGAGGAGATTTTGATCCTCAGGTTGGTCGGCCACACCCAACCTGAGTCTCGAGGACTAAGCACGCCGCCTTTAGTGTCCCGAAGTATTCTGCTGAGCTAGGACTTGATCCTCAGGCCGATTTTGCAAATCGACCTGAGTCTCAGCGGCTACTGGGATATTAACAAAAATATTGACAAAAATCGGCCCACATTCGGGGTGCTGCACCACCTCGGTAGCAGTCTGGCATAAAGCTCGGGCGCTAGTGGCTGGCTCCATAGAGGGCATTTCCGGCATTAAGCTCGGCTAAACTCCTTCAAACTTCTTTGAACCAAGGTGATTTACGACACCTCGGATACGGTCCGGCGTTGGAGCTCGGATACATAGTCCGGCGTTGGAGCTCGGATACATTCCGGCATTAGAGCTGGGAAGCAGTCCGACATTGGTGCTCGGCTGCAAAAGATACCTCGAATGCAGTCTGGCGTTGGAGCTCGGACGCAAGAGGACACTGGCTCCCGGGAACAACTTCAAAACCAGAGGTATGGCATAAAAATAAAAAGGCATTGATAAAGGCCGGAAACTTAAAGGGGCTCCTCGGATACCCGATGTGTAAACTCTCCGGATGCAGTTTGGCGATCCTCAAGATCGAAGACGGGAAGATTTGTTGAACCACTTTTCAAGACCGACGACCGAAGATGAAGAACAGTTTGGAAGAATCGAGGAGCGTCCCTAACTTGAAGACCGGTTCAGGGGGCTACTGACGGTGTCCTGGACTAGGGGGTACTCACCACGTCATCTCCCGATCTGTTAGATTGGGCCGGGGACCCCCATGGCCGTATGCTCATGGGCCAGTTCGGACAGCTGCCGCACACAAGGAAGATTCCACAAGACTTGGTGATCAAGACAAGTACTCCTCCCCACCGACGTATTTGACTAGGACTCTTGTTATCCTAGGCCTCTGGTGCATTATATAAACCAGGGCCAGGCTAGTCGATAGATCATATACAACAACAATCATACCATAGGCTAGCTTCTAGGGTTTAGCCTCCTTGATCTCATGGTAGATCTACTCTTGTACTACCCATATCATCAATATTAATCAAGCAGGAGTAGGGTTTTACCTCCATCGAGAGGGCCCGAACCTGGGTAAACTTCGTGTCCCTTGTCTCCTGTTACCATCCGGCCTAGACGCACAGTTCGGGACCCCCTACCCGAGATCCGCCGGTTTTGACACCGACACCCGCTAACAGCCCCGACCAATGGGGATTTTCCACATGTAAAATCATCATTGCCTGGAGGAAACACGTGCCGGCTCACCGTTGGGACAGATGTCATATACTCATTGGACCGAAGGTGCCTATGATACATCGACACATGGCACGGCCGAACAGAGGCCCATTCCTATGAAAAGGCCGACCTGTTTGACTTGGTCAAAAGGTGGTGGGCCGGCCCATGGGAAGCCTGTTAACGGCATGTTCGCGTATAGCCCATTTACAGCCCGCTAACCCAGGGCCCGTTACGACCTATCTGAATTAGGCCCAGTAGCGTCATCCAGGCCATCCAATATGATTCCAGCCCATTTTAAGTTCCGGCCCATGTATGGCCCATGACGTCTTTCGGTCCATATGAGGCCCTTTGTAACTCTTGGCCCATTAACAGCCAATGGTGAAACTGGCCCGTAATGAACAGTGTATCACTTTATACCCATTAACGGTGCGCCCATTAATCCATTGGGCGGTTTTCAGCCCATGTTATCTTTCGTCCTTCTCAGGGCCCATTCGTTCTTGGGCTCATTTCCAGCATTCGGTTACTTACGGCCCGTTACTGCCATTTTCTACTTGTGAGCCAAATTCAGCCCGTGGTTACAGTTGGCCCGTTTGTGGCCCGTTAATACGTTGGGCCGTTTTCATAGTGTCATCAAAACGGCCTCTTAACGACAACCCGTTATGGTCGGCCCATGAACGGACGAATCCAACTCTAGCCGATTTACGGCCATAATGCAGTCTGTTTTTGGCCCATGTTTGGCCAATCGATCATACGGCCCGTATAAGGCCCATTGATGATACGACCCATAGAAGGCCCATTTTTTCTACGGCCCGTAGAAGGCCCATGATTTCTACGGACTGTAGAAGGCCCATTGTTTCTACGGCACGTAGGAGGTACAGTGTCACTACAGTAAATATGTAGCCCATGGTTATTGTGGCCTAATTTTAAAAAATAGGTTATTGCGGCCACTAGCAAATCGTGGAAAAAGAACTGCACTGACTACAAGCAAACAAATAAACAAGACAACAAGGAAATAAATATGCAGCAAACTTACGCTAGGCTATCACGGCTATTACACATATTACATCCACTGGGCATCAAAGTTCGCCACCAGTGCAAATAAACGCGCCGACAGAAGAATATACAAAACTAAGAGCACTTCACAAGGCACTAGGCCTGGCCAGGCCGGGCCCCCCAAATAGGCGAACAAGCTGATTAGACCTCAGTTGTGTCAGTGATAGATGCATCACCCTTAGCTATATGGCATGATGTTGTGCAAGGCAGTCCTCTGATATCTTCATTACATCTTCAACTTCAAGTCGGAGCTGAGCTGAAGCAAGCAGTTCCGCTTTAAGTTTGGACTGAAGAAGTCAAACTGATTGAGGCAGCGACTGCATAGAGGTTGTCTCACACCTGCTTCAACTCACTGTCTTCATCAAGACAGTACCTTGGGGTCATCTCGCTGTCCTCAAGATGGTTTGGCTCACTATCGTCCCTAAAGTTCTGCCGGGCATAGGAGATACGACTTTGAAAGAGAAACAAGGAGACACGTAACAGGTTTCACAATTATATAAGAAAATAAATGGATCTGTTCTGCATAAGGAACATGTTTTTACAACTACAATTTGAAACTGGTAGTTGTTGCAAACATTCAATCATATGTAAACAGCAAAGCAAACAGCAGTGGAGGAAATGATGCCTATCCAAATCTATACTAGAACAAAGTTTGAAGGCTTGAGAAGGATGAACATACATTACATGTTAACACGGGATGGACAAAGCCCTTCTCCATGTTGATGGAAGGATAATTCAATAAATTCGCCAAAGAAAATTCTTTGTAAACGTTGCCATTATTCTACATTTTGCAAAGAGTAAATATAGATCAAATAATATTGGAAGAAACAGAGGACAATGAAGCTCAGGTGTAGACTGATGATACATAATCAAATAGCAATTAATTTAGTACAGCGTTACAAGGCAAAAGGGAGAGAGGTACTGACAAGAGCAATGCAGAGCCCAGTATTGTTGTGAGATCGTATGATCCTTTGAGCAAGGAGATTCATCTGAAATTAGTTTTCATACAAGAGAGATGGTAAGGCATATGAAGAAATTTAGCAATTCAAAATTTGAATTGATATCATAGACAGTACCTGACGCTGGGCTCCCAGCAGTTTTAATAGGGGTTTGGCCACTAGAGTAGGGGTAAAGTGTGGTACAGTTGGGCCTGTGTTTTCTGTGGCTGCTGATCTATCTAATTTAACAAGTATCACTACCTTTCCCAAATACCTAGTTTGTACTCCTTGAGGACTTGCACTCACCCTCTTCCTTTTGGACATCTATTACGAAAGAACAATATTTTACTGGAAAAACATAGTATGACAACACATGGAATAGGTACAGAAAATGGATAGGTATGGCATATACTCATATATGATGCTTAAACTAAGCAGATGGTGTAACAAAGTAGAAGTAATGCAAGAGGTCAGATGCAAAATATGTGCGACCAATACAACCTTGCCAGGTTAGAGCAAGCACCTTGATGGGTGAATAAGATAGGCCACCCTCCACCATGCTAATTTTGTTAACCAGTGGATTGTTCCGCAATATTCTTCTCGTGCGCCCATTGTCATATTCATTTTGATAATATTCAATATCTGACATGCATGAAAACATAAAAACAAGTGAGATTATCTTTGTAATGTAGAAGTGATTCTAATCCAATATTGCCTCCCTGTAAACCCATTTGTGCTATCTCTGCAATTCTTTTAAGAGATGCCATGCATGCTATAATTTGGTGTGTGCATTAATATAATGTGGCCTACTACTCAAAATATGAGAGCTCCAGAAGTGATGACACTTCGCAGATGATAGCTTCAACATATAGTAAAGAAGAACAAGTCGACCTGACCTGACAGATTCAAAATATACTAAGGGAGAACAACTCGACCTGACCAGCCGACCGCAAGAGAAGAGGATCGTCTTAGAGAAGAGCAGAAGAGCAAGCAGATTGAAGATATTACAAGTCTTTCAACACAATGTCGGTTGGCCACCCGTGATAAACCAGAGCGCACAGAGAAATACTATTTTTTCGGTCTCTCCATATGTGGCTCACATGCATTTTGAAACTAAAGTAGGAACATTTAGCTGACCAATAAAACATCTCTCAGTTTTACTAATATTGTCATTAATATCAGATATGAATTTGTACAACTAAGCTTGTTTAGCTCGATGGGTGGAGCAGTGCTATTACGACACGAACCACATAGGCTAATCGTGGTCATCATAAAATGGGGAAACCATAAGCATGATGAGTACAGTGTTGACTGTGGCAGTGGGATGGCAGATCTGAAGCTCCAAACCGTGCAAAGGGTAGTTAGGAACCGATGTTTGCTTTGAAATAACAACTAAGATTTGGTATGGACAAGAAAGTACAGTCAACAAGTGACAAAGAAATGCAATTCTGCTGTCTCTCTACATGTCACGACATGCATTTGGAAACTCAAGTGGGACCTTTAGCTAACCAATTAAATGTGTCTGTTAACTAATATCAGTATCATATCACAATCATATTTGAACAACTAAGCTTTCGAATTTTGAGTGTTGTGTTGTTTAGCTTGAAGGGTGGAGTAATGCTAGTACGACAGAAAGCACCTACGCAGACCATAGTAGAGTAGACAAAAGGGGAAAACCCTAAGCATCAAGAGAAAAATCGGGAAAGTGGAACTAGCTGGACCAGTGGGTGGCACACATGCTTTTCAAAACGAATATAGGAACATTAGGTGACCAATTAAACGTTCTCTCTTTTAGTGATATGAGCATCATAACATATTCATATTTCAATACGTAAGCTTTGGGTTGAGGTCTTGAGGAGCAATGCTAGCACGACACAAAGCACCTATGATGATAGTAGTGAATATAAAGGGGGGAAACCATAAGCTTTATGAGTATAGTTCCCGTGCCATGGCAGATCTGAAGGTGCAAACCGGACAAAGCTACTTTGCAACCAATGTTTGCTTTCAACTAGCCACTACGATTTGGTACAGACAAGAAAAGTACAGTAAACAAATTACGATCTATTTTCCATGTGAGATCAATAACTTAAGCACATATGGAAGAGTAGCACCTCTCTTGCGACGTCGTGTAGGCCTCTGCTGATACGTTCAGGGTGCTGCGGGAACGATGGCTGTCGGCGGCGGGGAAGAAGACTTTAGACGGCAGACGGCCGGGTCAGGGGATAAATCATGTTGCCGTGGATGAGGCGGTTGTAGGAGCAGCAACGACAAGGTGGACGACGGCGCCGATGAAGCAATAGGATGCGATGAAAGGATCCTGGTCTTGCACCATCGATGAGAGACGTCCATCTCTTGAAGTGGACGATGAGGTAGGGGTGGCGGCTCCGGCAAGGTGGAGGATGGGGTGGCGGACGGAGGAGGCTGGCCGAAGTGGGAGGTTGTCGTGGCGCCGACAGTGTATGAATGGGGAAATGGAGGGGAGGGGGGCTCTCAAACTTTGGGATGCGCTTCTCTGAAACATGGTAAAGTTACGAACTTATCCCCCATTTAAAATATCGGACATCGCATCGGTTGGGGATAGGACGGTAATCTCACATCTCCCAAATATTTGTCGGTAACTATTTCGGGCGAGGAGAGGGCGTTTTGCTGCCCACAGTAGGCGCCCATGGTGTATGAATAGGGCTGACAGGTAGGGCGGTTGTGTCACGTCTGAGGGAAGTTACACATCTGCCCCCATTTAAAATATTAGCCTACATCAATTTCGGACAAGGAGAGTTTGTTTTGCCGCCCACCATGTATGAATGGGGAAATGGAGGGAGAGACACATGTCTTTCTGACGAGCTTGAATCAAATGTGTTTTGCCACCCATGTTTGGCGCCCACCGTGTCTAAATGGGTTCAAAGGTCGTCGTGTCACGTCTGATTGAAGTTACTAGTCTACCCCTATAGACAGCAGTGTATCCGGTCAATAAGGATGTAAGTGTCAGCGCTAAACAGTAATTTCCATCTTGCAAACATTTGGTTCGGGCAGCCCACAAATTATAGTGAGTGTTTTGCAAATTATAGCGAGTGTTTTGCCGCTTCATTCAAAACTTGGGAGAATTGGCATTCACATTTGCCCTGGGGCCTGGCAAACTAAATTCAAATCAAATTTGTATTCGATTACAAATATCCACAGATAATTCTATGTTTTGTTATTTATTTCTTCAAAACCACAACAAAGATTTATTCCACCTTTATATATGGTTATGATTTAGAAATATCGTGATCTTCGAATTCAGTAGGTTGGATACACTTTGAGTCAAACAGTTATTTCATCAAATACAATATGCTCACACGAAAAACAGTTCACCTTATGTCAATCATACAAATACTAAGGATTACCTCGCCTAAAAATTTGGATCATTACAACACATGGACAACATAGGGGGTCTTACAACATAATCCATTCAGAGACATGACACAACATGCAAGTACAATAATCTAATTACAATTTCAACTGGTATGTAAAGAAGAACCGGGATTACCCTGGGCTTCAGATAGCAGAAATAGCAGGACCTCCTCCGTCTTCAAATGCAACATTCTTACTTCCTCCAATTCTTGGGTTGCTTGCATAATGTGTGTCGCTAATTCCATAATTTCCAGCCTCAAGATAAAGATTACCTCATTCATGGAAGCCACACCATCTCTTTCTGCCTCTAGTAGAGCCTCGAGAACTATAATATATGTGCTCAGACTGCTCTCCGATGGTGTTGCCTCTGAACTGCTACCATCTGGTAACATGGATGGCGCACTGCTTCCACAAATAGATTCTGGGGTTGTACATTGTGTCCTAGTGTGAACGGCATCCTGAAAGGTTTCCGCTGGACATAAGTTAGAGATAGTTATCGCAGGATCCAGGCAGTAAGCTTACATGGTAAACGACATACGAATTATTGCCGAGCATGGCAAGCCATAATTAAATTGTTTGAAGCAGCATCAGCCGAAAATAAATTAAAATGGTAAGATGAAAGTTGAAAGGGAGTGTACCACCGCTATATTTAAGTTGCCAATGCATCTAAGCAGTTGAAATAATCTGAGAAAGCACTTAACAGTGTAGCCTCATATAAACTACGAAGACAGTCTTGTGATAAAGTTCAGATGAAAAGTTAAGGACTCAAATGAACTAGGCATGCATTTCTTTACGATAGTACAATAGGAACTACTGACATATTAGCCAACTCAGGTATAGCGTAACAACAAACAAGCATTCAAATCAAGCAATACAGCAAAGTAGACCACTGAACTATTTGTAATTCTGTAGGGTTACAGGTTGAGGGCACAAGCCAAGAAAGCAGCCCACTCGCATTACATTTCACATGTACTAAAACACACTGGCTTACCATATGTTGTTGTGAAGCCTCGCTGCTGTTGCAATGTTCTTTTAAGATATCGCCAGCATCCCGTGGTTGCAAATCTAGTTGTTGTAGTTTATTCTGCACCCTCTATTTAGGTAAAATTAATTTTAGTCGCATGCACTGGTCCGAGTTGATCATCAATGGTTCATCTAAGCTAATGAAATAAAGGTGTGTGCATACACGACAATATTTCTGCTTCCCTCTATTTTTATGCTTGTTCGAGGTGCCAGCCCCAAAATAACAAATATTTTGCTTGATGGGGTTGGCAGCTCCATAATTAATAGAAGGATCAAATAAGTCATGCAACTTGGGAAGATCAAGAACACACAAACAAGTAATGAACAGAGGCTCGGAGTAGTGATGTAATAGCTAGCATTAGAAAATGTAGGGTAAAACGAACAAAAAGCAGCGGAACCACATGCTAGTTTGCTGATGTATAATTAAGCATAGAGAACATTAAGCAGTCTGATGGAACCAACAGGTGGCATCAAAAGAACACCATTATCATAAATATAGCATTCAAGAAGTAAAATAGTAGGCAGTGATATCTAGGAAGTACAATAATACTTAGGATAAAACTAAAGCATATTAACTATATGCGCAATGGTATGTAATTTAGTAGAAGTACCATGTTCACTGTCAGAAGTATGGCCCTACGGGTGCAAGTAGAAGAACGCGTCTCATGAAAAACTGAATGATGCCCTGAAGAAATTCAAAGGTGCGGTGTTTATGCTAAGAAAGTGAACGTAGGCGCCGGCCGTTGGATAATAGTACCTGATTCTCGGCGGCGTATGGGTATCATTGTCATACTTGATAGCTAAGGATCGTTGATGGTGCTCGTGTTGCGGTTGATTTTGGGCCGGCTGTCGCGGTCGCTGAAGCGGCTCCGATGCTACGGTTGTGGCACCTATCGACATACAAGAAAGCTCATCTGTGGTAAGTGAACAGTTGCACGATAAAGAGAAAAACCGAAGGAGTACAAATTGAAATAACCTGATGAGGCTGCGGCATCGGTAAAGCAGGGCCGGTGGAGTTGAATATGGCGTCCGTGGAGCGGGTCTGGTGCAGTGGACGAAGGCTTTGGCGGGCGCGTTGTACAGTGCTTTCGGTGAGGCGAATCAGTTGCGGAGGACGAGGGCTTGTATGAAGGGCCAGCAAAGGGGCGGACGAGGGAGTCAGTGAAGGGCCTACACTGTGGTGGACGAGGGCGCCGGTTAAGCGGATCTGGTGTGGTGGACCATGATGGCGGTCAAGGAGATCTGGAGCGGTGGACAAGCTAGTCGCTGAAGCGGCTCCGGTGAAGTGGTGAGTTGGCAGTTGGGGGTTCCAAGGTGCGGAAGGTAGATCCGTCGGGTGTGAGCTCCACCGCTGCAGCGGAGGACTAGATTCGGCAGCTTGTCGTAGTTGGGGGGTCGGGGAGGGGAAGGGGAGGGGCTCTGGGGAAGAATGTTTGGGGGCAAAGAGGGGAAACAATGGAGTTACCAAAGCAGCCCTTATCCATTCACGTGGCAGCGGTAAAACAGGAATATCGCAGGGCTAAACTTTCGGGTGCGAGATATTTCGATGTGAGCGGGAAGTTTGAAATCTTTTGACGCCTAAAATTATATTCTGCTCTTGTACGACCGACTATGATATCATGTCCGAGAATTTGTTTGTTTTGCACACAAAAAAGTGCAAGTTTTGAAAATCAATGTCTCCAACTCGAAACTTAGATTGTCCATTCAATTACGGATCATTGAGCTACTACAAGCAAATACCATCATACGGTCCAATTAAAATGAAATTCCAAATGTGTTTATCCTAAATATGATGACAAAAGCAAAAATGTGTATGTGTATGAATAAAGTGGATGATTATAAAGTTTGAACATGCCCATATGTGTATATATCTAGGTTTGATATATGAATTGAAATCACGAAATCCTGGCTTAAAAATGTACCTCCATTTAAATGAATTGCAAAAGCTAATGATGGAGTCGAATTCCAAAATTCCAATCTTAGGTTTGTAATTCTGGTACATCAAGGTATATCACGCATGTTCAAAAGTATCGTTATGTCATAGTCCAAACTGTGAAACAAATTGATCAACCATGAGTGCACACACTATTGACCATGTATATCTCAATTACGCTAAAGTCCCTCAAATATAGACACCTCACTCTTTATCTTAAGCCAACCCCCCCCCCCCACACACACACACACACACACGCACACAGAGGTCGGTCTCTCCCCCAAGCACCAACACACGATCACATTAACACCCCTCTCTCTTCTAAAGTCTGGACCCCAATATAGGTCTCTATCACTTTGCCTCTTGGGCAAGCACACATCTCTTCCTCCACTTTCTAGCTAGGTCTCCCGGCATCTCTCTTTCCCAAGCACAAACACTATGTAGAGTGTATCTTTGCCATACACACAAAACGTCGCCCCCAAACGTCTATCTCCCTAGTTATGTGGTTCTCGCACACTCACCTCACACACCACCCCCACTGCAAACAAGCACATTTTGTCTCCTTGTGCACCACTCTCCTCTTTCTATCTCTCCCACATGCAGACCCACCCCAGCTCCTTCCCTGTATACATATATGTCGTGACTCTTTCCATAGCTCCCTAATGTATCATCATTCTCGATCTCGCACATTGTTCTCTACACCATCTATTCTAGATCTCTCATGAAGTCCCTGTCGGTGTCAAAACCGGCGGATCTCGGGTAGGGGGTCCCGAACTGTGCGTCTAGGCGGATGGTAACAGAAGACAAGGGACACGAAGTTTTACCCAGGTTCGGGCCCTCTCGATGGAGGTAAAACCCTACGTCCTGCTTGATTAATATTGATGATATGGGTAGTACAAGAGTAGATCTACCACGAGATCAAGGAGGCTAAACCCTAGAAGCTAGCCTATGGTATGATTGTTGTATGTTGTCCTACGGACTTAAGCCCTCCAGTTTATATAGACACCGGAGAGGGTTAGGGTTACACAAAGTCGGTTACAATGGTAGGAGATCTAAATATCCGTATAGCCAAGCTTGCCTTCCACGCCAAGGAAAGTCCCTTCCGGACGTGGGACAAAGTCTTCAATCTTGTATCTTCATAGTCCAGGAGTCCGACTGAAGGTTATAGTCCGGCCATCCGGACACCCCCTAATCCAGGACTCCCTCAGTCCCTATCGCACACACACGATGACTCGCTTCCCTTGCGACTCTGTACATATGCCAATTTCAAACAACGTCAACATTGTCACCCTATCTATACGCCATTTATCGACACAAACGCCCCCTCTCTCGCCCCCTCTCTTCTTCTCTCTCTATCTCTCCGTCGCTAGCTCTCTCTCTCTCTCTCTCTCTCTCTCTCGCTCGCTCTCACACCCCTCTCCCACACACACTCAATGTCTCTTCCAAATAGTCTGCTCCCCCCGCCCACACCCATGCTATCCCGCTACTACACATGTCACACCATTCCCCCTTACCTTATACTTGGTTTACATCATTAGTGGTCTCTCTACTCCACATACACACACTCCCTCTCACACACAAACGCGCGCACAAACACACATAGAAACGCAAAAACACCCATTAATCTGGATCCTCATCTCTCCCCATGTCCTCATGTGTATCTCACACACTCACTCTCTAATTATGTATATGTGTCTCCATGTTACACAACACAAAGCCCCATGTACATGTCTCTCTTATCCTCCACACACATAGACACAAAGAATCTATTATCATTGCCCCAGTCTCTAGACATATCACACACGCACACTGTCTCTCTCTCTCTCGCAAACACGCTCAACAAGGGTTTCCCCGTGAATAACTTACCATCTATTCATCAATAGTCATGGCAGTACGGCGAACACGAGACGTGAAAAGGAATAAATCTACACGTGCTTAGACCACCTAGTATGACTACTAGGACTAGAGCAAGCCAAAAAGCGTGCCGCCGTCACCCCCTCCTTATCAGCGACGGGAAAAATTTTGTTTTACACAGTCAAGGAGTCATTGTGCTAAGGCCCCACATGTTGAGGCGTTGAATAGAATGTAGATGCCAGTTTACAGAAACAAGTATCAATAATACGTTTTTATATCCATACTTATATTTCTTCTCTTATAAAAATCCGAGTTGGTGATGATGGTACGCGTTCCATCTTGCAATATAGACCGTCCGATCTATATCTGTTGGATGGAAATTAAACTAAAAGATACCCGCACCCCTCTCCACATTTGCAGACAAGGCCTTCCCTCGTTCATCCTTATCTCCAACAACCTCATTGTTGAGAAATTAAGAAAGGAAGCCTCTGGAACAAACTGTCCTGGTGGCTGCCGCCGGCGTCTTCAATCCCCATGCCTCCACTCAGTCCGACCACCAATCACCACCACGCCCCACTCCTCTTCACCTTAGCTCCTATTTCTAGAGATATTATTAGTTTTAATACATGGGATTACTCTCGCATGGGTTAATCACAACGAGTGTTTTTATAAAAAAATACATCTTGATGTTCCGTGCAATGCACAGATCTTGCTAGTACTCCTACAGAAGACTAAGTTGGTGATGATGGTGGGTCTGCCATCCATCGTTTGGGACCATTAGATCTACATCTAACGACTGTGAGGTAAGTTGTTGCCTTTTCTCACCAACATCCCACTTGTCTACCAATTTGCAGAAAAACCCATAATTAGTATCTTAAAACCAACCATCCCCCCTAACCTCACCAAAACAGCCCAAGGAATATATTCTAATTGAAACATAATATATCCCTAGTGATATATGTATATCAAAATTAGAGTTTTTTGTATCAAGTTTGTGAATAAGTATTATTCTAATTATGATTCGTTGCAATGAAAGCACCAATGTCGGTGTCAAAACCGGAGGATCTCGGGTAGGGGGTCCCAAACTGTGCGTCTAGGCGGATGGTAACAGGAGACAAGGGACACGAAGTTTTACCCAGGTTCAGGCCCTCTCGACGGAGGTAAAACCCTACGTCCTGCTTGATTAATATTGATGATATGGGTAGTACAAGAGTAGATCTACCACGAGATCAAGGAGGCTAAACCCTAGAAGCTAGCCTATGGTATGATTGTTGTATGTTGTCCTACGGACTAAAGCCCTCTGGTTTATATAGACACCGGAGAGGGTTAGGGTTACACAAAGTCGGTTACAATGGTAGGAGATCTAAATATCCGTATCGCCAAGCTTGCCTTCCATGCCAAGGAAAGTCCCTTCCGAATGCGGGACGAAGTCTTCAATCTTGTATCTTCATAGTCCAGGAGTCCGGCTAAAGGTTATAGTCCGGCCATCCGGACACCCCCTAATCCAGGACTCCCTCAGTAGCCCTCGAACCAGGCTTCAATGACGACGAGTCTGGTGTGCAAATTGTCTTCGACATTGCAAGGCGGGTTCTTCTCCAAACTCCGTGTACCTGCTGAATAATGTCTGGTCTCTTGCGAATGTAGCGCTCCTTGGCTTCTACGCCCAATAATGGTTGCCTTCCACGTGTCAAACGAATACGAAAAGTCTGGGCATTTTTTACACGCACACCCCTAGCAGCGTAAATGAGCCGCCTATTTAAAGGGATGGGGATTTAGATCCAAACCACATCTTCTCCCTTCCGCGAGTATTCATCAGAGCGCATCCAACAAAGGCCCATTCCACCATGGCCAGCCGTTGCAACTCCTCCTCTCGCCCTTCTAGTCCTAAGCCCGGAGACTGGGAGAGGTGCTCCATCCCGCATAGCGAGCTAGTATCGCTTCAGACGAAGGGATTTCTCCCTCCGACCTATATGGTCCCGGTTCGAGCCGGACTCGCCACCTATAGCAGCGGTGGGCAAGCGGAGAGCGCCCCCAATCCCTCCAAAGGAGAGCGGGTATGACTTGTCCCTTATTTAGTAAGAGGGCTCGGATTTCCAATTCATCCGTTTCTCTGGGTGCTCCTGGAGTTCTATGGTCTCCAGCTGCACAACCTCACGCCTGCCTCCATATTGCACATCGCGGGCTTCGTAGCCCTCTGCGAGTTGTTTTTGGGTGTTGAGGCTCATTTCGCGCTGTGGAAGAGGCTATTCTGCTTGGTGCCTCGTTCTCAGGAGGGGTCAATATATCAAGTGGGCGGAGCCGAAGTGTGGCGCATCGCCGGGACCGGATTATCCAGAACCCCAGAGAAGGCATCCGAGAATTGGCCTTCGGAATGGTTTTATATAGAGGATGTCCCACTGCCGGATCCTGTTCGGATCGGCCTCCCTGAGTTCGACAATGCCTCCCTGAAGAAGCGCCTAAGCTAGCGTCCACGGAGCCCTCGAAGGGAAAGTGACAAGGACATCCTTTACCTGATGGGCCGGATAAGATTATTAGCTTATTCCGGACTAACCATGATCGGAGTCATGGCCATATGCATCATGCGGGGGGTGCAGCCGCTTCAATATAGGGGCCACCCCATGTGGAATTTCAACGGGGAGGACGACGCCACCCGTTACGGCCGTAAGGGGCCGGACTCGGCTGCCGCTCTGATAAAGATCTTGTCCACTTTGTACAAGGGAGAAGAGGAGGAATTTCTCCGCGTCAACCCTCAGGGTGGATTTACCATGTATAATGATCCAAATTGGGTAAGTGGGCACTTTCACTTGTCCATCCGTTTTGTATTCCTACTGTCAAGTATATAGTCTTACCACTTCAACGTAGGAACTGCGCCAGGCTGTTAAAGAGATAAACAGCCCCCCCTACACAACCCGAGGATCCGGGACGGTCCCTCGACCCGGCCTCCCAAGAGGATCCAGACATATCTGTGGAGATAATTGATGGGGTATTCCATCAATTAAGCAAGGACAACGCCTTGGTGGCCATTACGGCCGATTACCCAGGGCTACTCCCAGCCTCCCAGGTAACTGAGACCGAAATCCCAGTACTTTGAAAAGGGACCCGTCCTCGCGTGTTTTCGATGACCGTATAACACCGTGTTTTGAAGAGGAGGTCCTTGAGGCGGGAGGCCGAGCCTGCGGCGGCCAGCCAACGAGGGGCTGCAGGGCCCCGTGGGATAAAAAGAAGTGTGGTCCGGACCGAGGTGCCAGCGCAAAGGTATAGCACGCCTTTTTATTCCCAGGTGTTATTCCTTCAAGGCATATTAACACTCGTGCTCTGTTCAGGACAAAGAGACCTCACCGGACTATATCCGGAGAGGCTGCCAATCGCGCCTCCACCAGCCAGGCTCCACAGCCTGGTCCGGAGGCGGAGGCAAACACGAGGCGCGCACCGGACGCTCCTCCGACAGAGGATGCGGACAGGCTGTCTGCCACCCATTTCGAGGTGGAGACTGCCATGAACCACAGGCGTCGCCGGATAGTTCTTCGCGACGCTTGTTTCTCCCAAGAGGCGTTGGATGCCTTCAATTCAGGATACGCGCATCTCTGTGCCGCTCAAAATGGTCTAGCCAGAGCCACGGAGCAATATGTAAAAGACATACGGGTGAGAAAATTTAATGGTTATATATATCAGTAGCCCCCGAGACTTGAAACAGTAAGAATAACTGATTTAAGGATCGCGTAATACGCAGGTTCTTTCAGAGAAGAATACCCAACTGTCCCAGGAGCTAAAAGAGTGCAAAGCCCAACTTGAGGCCGCACTAGCCGTGACGGGGGAGCCCAAGGAGACCCCCTCTAGTAATATATGGTTCAAAAAGATAAGTGTGAAGTGCGGCATATGTGCAAATCTGACAAATGAAATTGCAGATGGCGCCGGACTAGATCCGGACAAGCAACAACTCCTACGCCGGCTAAAGGCTGGCGAGAGCGTGCTAACAAAGGTGAGGCGGGAGAAGAATGATCTTCAGGATGCCAACACCAAGCTAGGTGTTGAACTGAAAGATGTTCATGCCCAGCTGTCGGACTCCGTTAAGGAGAATCAGCGGCTTCGACGCGGCATATTTAGTAAGTGCTTGAATGAACTTTGAAAAAAGAGTTCGGCGAGGAAGTCGATTAACAGAGTGATGTCTGTAGGTATGCTAATAGGTCGTCCTGCAGAGGAGATGCCCGGTTCTATGGGTGACCTTCTTCCCGAGCTCTCGCAACTGCACGAGCGAGTTCGGCAGGCGATGCAAGGCGTTGCCAAAGCCTTATGGCCATCCCTCTCCATGCCCGAGGGCCTTGGAGAGCTTGCAAAGAAGCTGAAGGGAGCGCGGCGGCGCTTCCTATTGTGGAAGATATCGGTCTGCCGTCAAGGCGCCAGGGAGGCCTGGGCCATGGTGAAGGCGCGGTACACAAAGGCTGACCCGAACCACATGGCCGAGGTCGGACCTGTGGGGCCCGATGGGAAGGAGATCCCTGTAAGCTTAGTATACGGCCAAGTAGAATTGGCCGCAAAGTATTCCCAGCACGACTGTAAATTAGACAGCATGTAATATGGTATTGAAGAGGAATACAATCAGTCAGAATGACTATGTAATTTAATTGACATTTGTAATGCCTTCTAGCCGTATTGTAGATCGTTTGTCATGGCCAACCTTTTCGCTTCAACCTCGGCACCTGACGGTCCGGAGTGTGTCCGAATACCCTCGCGGTTATATAAGAACCGTGGTATGCATGGAGACCAGGCGTAGGGATCATTAGTGCTTGAACAGACAAGTGCCCAACTAGTTATGTCATATTACATGGTTAGTAAGAAACATCTTCCAGGGAGAATAGTTCCGTTAAGGGTTCCTTTCCCTGGGAGGCATGCCCTAAAGTGCATGTCCATTCTGCGAAAAAGATGCAGGAAAAATCGTCTGGGGGCGCATAGATAAATAATTGGAAAAATCATCTTTCAGGTCACCGACCGAATATTCCCTTAAGAACGCTAGCTTTCGGCTTCACCCAGTCTGAGGTACACATCCGGCTGACCTGGCAGTAACAATCACAGAGGTGCTCCCTTTACCACCTAGCCGAACAATCGGGAACGTAGGGGTAAGCACAGGAGCCAGGCAACCCAGCTTGGCCAAAACTTAAGTCATATCGATGCATATAATGGTGAAATAAAAGGTACATGCGGAAGTGTAACACATGTGTTGGGCATAAAGCCCGTGTGAATAAGCTTCTGTTAAAAGAAGCCCCCAGGTTTAATGAGTGCGAATAGCACATCATGTGATGAGCCTTTTAAGGCTATAAGAGGAGAGGAGAAGGAGATAAATATAAGATAGACAGTATATAAAAAATGGACAGAGGAAGGAGACGAACACAGAGTCCGGCGCTAGGCATAGAATCTTCGGAGACGGGCTGCGTTCCATGGGTTCGGCTCGAGTCGGTTATCCGATGCATCTCGCAGGCGGTACGCTCCACCAGTCAGGACTTGGTCAATTATGAAGGGACCTTCCCACTTGGGCTTGAGCTTGTCCATTTTATTTTTCCGGCAAGCGTAGAACTAATTCGCCAACATTGTAATTTTTGGCCCGTACTTCTCTGGTTTGGTATCTTCGAGTCTGCTGTTGATAGAATGCGGAACGGGCTTTGGCCACGTCCCGTTCTTCCTCCAATGCATCCAAACTGTCCTGCCGATCGAGCTCGGCCTCTCTTTCTTTGTACATGCGCACCCAAGGTGAGTCATGAATTATGCCACAGGGCAAAACTGCCTCTGCGTCGTACACCATGAAGAATGCCGTATATCCGGCGGTGCGATTCGGCGTGGTCCGCAGCCCCCAGAGTACGGGGTCGAGCTCCTCTACCCAGTGTGTGTTAGATTCCTTAAGGGACCGCACTAATCTGGGTTTGATGCCGCTCATGATAAGACCATTTGCACGTTTGACCTGTCCGTTAGTTTGTGGGTGATAGACGGAAGCATAATCGAGCTTGATGCCCATGTTTTTGCACCAGAGTTTTACCTCATCGGTCGTAAAGTTCATGCCGTTATCAGTGATGATGCTGTGGGGGACGCCATAGCGGTGTATGACCCCAGATATGAAGTCTATCACCGGTCTGGATTCGGCCGTCTTAACAGGCTTGGCTTCTATCCATTTGGTGAACTTATCCACCATGACCAGTAAGTATTTTTTCTTGTGGGTTCCACCTTTAAGGGGTCCCACCATGTCAAGCCCCCAGACCGAAAAGGGCCAGGTTATGGGGATAGTTTGGAGGGCGGTGGGTGGCATATGGCTTTGGTTTGCAAAAAGCTGGCAACCGACGCATCGTTGGACTAAGTCCTGAGCGTCTGCCCGGGCCGTTGGCCAATAAAAGCCTGTACGGAAAGCCTTGCTTACAAGGGACCGAGCTGCAGCGTGATGACCACCAAGTCCGGCGTGAATTTCAGCCAGCAAGTTCTGCCCTTCCTCTTCGGAGATGCACCTTTGAAGGACTCTGGTAGTGCTTTTCTTATAAAAGCTCTCCCGCATGGACTTTGTAGGCTTTAGATCGCCGCACTATGCAGCGTGCCTCATTTTGGTCCTCCGGGAGTTCCTGCCTAGTAAGGTAAGCTAGGAATGGTTCTGTCCACGGGGCGATGACGGCCATTGTTACGTGGGCTGAAGTTGTGATTTCGTTGGCAGAGCCTCCAATTGTGCCAGATTGTTCGGCATCGTGCAATGCGATTGAGTCCGGGCTGCTATTGCCGGATTCCCCTTCCCATGCTACGGATGGCTTGAACAGCCTTTCCAAGAAGATGTTGGGGGGGACTGCGTCGCGTTTTGCGTCGATGCGTGCCAGGACATCTGCCGCCTGATTGTTCTCCCGGTCTATATGATGAAATTCGAGCCCTTCGAACCGAGCTAACATTTTTAGGACGGCGTGGCGATAAGCTGCCATTTTTGGATCCTTGGCATCGTTTATTTGGGATATTGCGAGGTTCGAATCCCCTCGCACCTCTAGGCGTTGAATACCCATGGATACTGCCATCCGAAGACCGTGTAGAAGGGCCTCGTATTCGGCTGCATTGTTGGAGTCTGTGTACATAATCTGGAGTACATATTGAACTGTGTCTCCTATGGGGGACGTCAAGACGACGCCAGCCCCCAGACCAGCCAACATTTTGGAGCCGTCGAAATGCATGATCCAGTTTGAATATGTGTCGTACTCTTTAGGGAGTTCAACCTCCGTCCATTCTGCGACGAAGTCGGACAAAACTTGCGATTTTATAGCTCGCCGTGGCTTATAAGTTATGTCGAACGGGAGGAGCTCAATGGCCCATTTTGCAATCCAGCCCGTTGCATCGCGGTTGTTTATAATATCCTTGAGTGGTACTTCAGAGGCTACTGTTATTGAACACTCTTGAAAGTAGTGTCGCAGCTTCCGACATGCCATGAATACCGCGTATGCAATCTTTTGATAGTGCGGGTACCGTGATTTGCATGAAGTAAGGACAGTGGACACATAGTAGACCGGCTTTTGAAGGGGGAATTTGTGTCCGTCCGTTTCTCGTTCGACGACGAGTACTGCGCTTACAACCTTATGGGTTGCTGCAATGTACAATAGCATTGGCTCGCCGATGTTCGGCGCGGCCAGGACTGGGTTTGTTGCCAATATGGCTTTTATTTCATCGAGTCCGGCCGTGGCGGCATCCGTCCACTCGAAGTGTTGAGTGCGCCGAAGGAGGCGATAGAGGGGTAGTGCCTTTTCTCCCAAACGGGAGATGAAGCGGCTTAGAGCCGCCACGCATCCGGTTAATTTTTGTATCTGTTTGAGGTCTTTTGGGATATCCAATTGTGACAAAGCTCGGATCTTGGAAGGATTTGCTTCAATTCCTCTACCGGATACAATGAAGCCCAAAAGCTTTCTGGCTGGAACGCCAAAAACGCATTTTTCCGGGTTGAGCTTGATGTCGTATGTTCGGAGATTGTCAAATGTAAGCCTCAAGTCGTCTACTAGAGATTCGACATGTCTTGTTTTTACGACCACATCATCCACGTATGCCTCCACTGTTTTGCCGATCTAGTTTGCCAGACATGTTTGAATCATGCGCTGATATGTTGCGCCGGCGTTTTTGAGCCCAAAGGGCATCGTGTAAAGCAGAATGGGCCGTATGGTGTGATGAATGCCGTTGCGGCTTGGTCTGATTCTGCCATCTTGATTTGATGGTAGCCGGAATATGCGTCGAGGAAGCACAACGAATCGTGTCCTGCGGTGGCGTCGATAATTTGATCAATGTGGGGGAGGGGGAACGGATCCTTTGGGCAAGCCTTGTTAAGGTCTTTAAAATCAATGCACAGGCGCCAACATTTGTCCTTCTTTGGTACCATCACCAGGTTTGCTAGCCAGTCCGGATGTTTTATATCTCTGATGAATCCGGCCTCCAATAGTTTGGCTAGCTCCTCTCCCATGGCCTGTCTCTTAGGCTCGGAAAAACGCTGAAGAGCTTGTTTGACGGGTTTGAATCCTTTTAGGATATTTAAGCTATGTTCGGCCAGCCTGCGTAGGGTTCTTGGCATGTCTGAAGGGTGCCAGGCGAAGATGTCCCAATTTTCACATAGGAATTCTCGTAGTGCGGCATCTACAGCAGGGTTTAATTGCGCCCCGATGGAAGCTGTTTTATTGGTGTCCGTTGGATGGACCTGGAATTTGACTATTTCGTCCGCTGGTTTAAAGGAGGTGGACTTGGATCTTTTGTCGAGTATCACATCCTTCATGTTTACCGTGGAGCGCAGCACAGTCAGTTCCTCAGCCGCTAGGGCTTCGGATAGTGCCTCAAGGGCCAATGCGACTGTCTTGTTTTCGGCGCGGAGTGCTATGTCCGGATCACTAGCGAGAGTGATAATTCCGTTCGGCCCGGGCATCTTGAGCTTCATGTACCCGTAATAAGGTATTGCTTGGAAGATTGTAAACGCTTCCCGCCCTAGCAGAGCTTTGTATCCGCTACTGAACGGGCCACCTGGAATGTGACCTTTTTGGATCTGTAATTATCCGGCGTGCCGAACACCACATCTAGTGTGATTTTCCTGTACAGCGCGCTTCCCGACTGGGGATTATTCCTCTAAAGGTTGTGCTACTTCGCTCAATGCGGTTCCAGTCTATTTCCATTTTTTGAAGGGTTTCCTCATAAATGAGGTTCAATCCGCTGCCTCCATCCATGAGTACCTTGGTTAGGCGAAAGCCGTCCACTATTGGACTGAGGACCAATGTGGCTGGTGCTCGGGCTGTTCGATATTTAGGTTCATCACTGGCATTAAAAGTAATAGCCGTGTCACTCCATGGGTTTATTGTTGCTACTTGATAAACTTCGGCAAGGCTGCGGAGTGTCCTTTTTCGCATATTATTTGATGCGAAAGTCTTGAAGACTGTTAAGACTGTACTGGTGACCCTGGGGTGGCTTTCTGCGGCCTCCGGAATTAGGAGGTCTTCGCCAATTTTGGCCACCTACCGGAGTATCCAACATGCTCTGAGGCTGTGAGTTGGAGTGACGTCCTCTGTACTATGAATTTTACAGGGTCCATTAAGCCATCTTTCCAGTACGGTTCCATGCCCTATAGAGGGTTTTGGTTTTTTGATGTTTAACCCGGGTGTCTGACGATGATGCACCCTTTTATTTCGGACGAGGTTTCTATTCAGGGCCGGATTGTCCCAAAATTTTATTTCGGTTTTCCAGGCGCTTTCCATCGCATAGTACTTTTGTACTATGGACACCAAGTCGGCGAAGCGTGTAATATCATGACGACTTATGGCATTGAGGATTCCCTTGTCCGTGCTATTATTGCAGAAGATTGAGATCGCGTCTTCCTCGTGGCAGTCCTTTATCCTGTTCATAACCAGGAGGAATCTGGCCCAGTAATGGTGTACTGTTTCTTCGGGCTTTTCCCTGATTTGGGATAGATCGCTTATGTTCGGGTGGGTGGGTGGAATTAAATCCAAAACGTCACCCAATCTGAGACTCAGGGGCCAAGGAGTTTCCGAACTCGGATGTTTGGATTCTTGGATGTTGTCCGATGAGTTTAGCTCGTTGTCTGATTCTTTGTTCAGGTCTTGAGTTATATCCTCCCCTCCGCGGGTATCCGACCTGGAGGGTCGGGAATCCGGACGTACTTAATCCTTAAGATAGACAAAGGGTCGCCGCACTGCCCTTCTACCACGGCAACGTGATGGGTGACTTGGGGAGAGTTAATCTCTCTTAGATCGGGTTTAGGCCCAACCTGGTCGTAATCCGTAGCGACCCCCAGGGCGGCGATGCGATCCAAGAGCTCGTTTATGGAAGAGAGCTCCATTGGATCTAACTGTTCGGCGAGTTCCGAACTGACATGAAGATTGCTTTTGATGACCCGAGAGGTCATCGTCGGCGCAGCAGCCGAACAGGCGGTCATAAGAAAACCACCCAGCCGGAGAGTTTGGCCGACAACCAAAGCTCCCTTAGCAACGGTGCCATCTTTAAAGATGGGATGAGGCATCCTTCCTGATGGCGACGGCACAGAGGAACTCTCAATGAAAGCACCAATGTCGGTGTCAAAACCGGCGGATCTCGGGTAGGGGGTCCCGAACTGTGCGTCTAGGCGGATGGTAACAGGAGACAAGGGACACGAAGTTTTACCCAGGATCGGGCCCTCTCGATGGAGGTAAAACGTTACGTCCTGCTTGATTAATATTGATGATATGGGTAGTACAAGAGTAGATCTACCACGAGATCAAGCTGGCTAAACCCTAGAAGCTAGCCAATGGTATGATTGTTGTATGTTGTCCTACGGACTAAAGCCCTCCGGTTTATATCGACACCGGAGAGGGTTAGGGTTACACAAAGTCGGTTACAATGGTATGAGATTTAAACATCCGTATCGTCAAGCTTGCCTTCCACGCCAAGGAAAGTCCCTTCCAGACACGGGACGAAGTCTTCAATCTTGTATCTTCATAGTCCAGGAGTCTGGCTGAAGGTTATAGTCCGGCCATCCGGACACCCCCTAATCCAGGACTCCCTCAATCCCTATCACACACACACGATGACTCTCTTCCCTCGCGTCTCCGTACATATGCCAATTTCAAACAACGTCAACATTGTCACCCTATCTATACGCCATTTATGGACACAAACGCCCCCTCTCTCGCCCTCTCTCTTCCTCTCTCTCTCTATCTCTCCGTCGCTAGCTTTCTCTCTCTCTCTCTCTCTCTCTCTCTCTCTCTCTCTCTCTCTCTCTCTCTCTCTCGCTCGCTCTCACACCCCTCTCCCACACACACTCAATGTCTCTTCCAAATAGTCTGCTCCCCCCGCCCGCACCCATGCTATCCCGCTACTACACATGTCACACCATTCCCCCTTCCCTTATACTTGGTTTACATCATTAGTGGTCTCTCTACTCCACATACACACACTCCCTCTCACACACAAACGCGCGCACAAACACACATAGACACGCACAAACACCCATTAATCTGGATCCTCATCTCTCCCCATGTACTCATGTGTATCTCACACACTCACTCTCTAATTATGTATATGTGTCTCCATGTTACACAACACAAAGCCCCATGTACATGTCTCTCTCTATCCTCCACAAACATAGACACAAAGATTCTGTTATCCTTGCCTCAGTCTCTAGACATATCACACACGCACACTGTCTCTCTCTCTCTCTCTCGCAAACACGCTCAACAAGGGTTTCCCCGTGAATAACTTACCGTCTATTCATCAATAGTCGTGGCAGTACGGCGAACACGACACGTGAAAAGAATAAATCTACACGTGCTTAGACCACCTAGTGTGACTACTAGGACTAGAGCAAGCCAAAAAGCATGCCGCCGTCACCCCCTCCTTATCGGTGACGGGAAAAATTTTGTTTTACACAGTCAAGGAGTCATTGTGCTAAGGCCCCACATATTGAGGCGTTGAATAGAATGTAGATGCCAATTTACGGAAACAAGTATCAATAATACGTTTTTATCTCCATACTTATATTTCTTCTCTTATAAAAATCCGAGTTGGTGATGATGGTACGCGTGCCATCTTGCAATATAGACCGTCCGATCTATATCTGGCGGATGGAAATTAAACTAAAAGATACCCGCACCCCTCTCCACATTTGCAGACAAGGCCTTCCCTCGTTCATCCTTATCTCCAACAACCTCATTGTTGAGAAATTAAGAAAGGAAGCCTCTGGAACAAACTGGCCTGGTGGCTGCCGCCGGCGTCGTCAATCCCCATGCCTCCGCTCAGTCCGACCACCAATCACCACCACACCCCACTCCTCTTCACCTTAGCTCCTATTTCTCGAGAAATTATTAGTTTTTACACATGGGATTACTCCCGTATGGGTCAATCACAACGAGTGTTTTTATAAAAAATACATCTTGATGTTCCGTGCAATGCACAGATCTTGCTAGTACTCCTACAGAAGACTAAGTTGGTGATGATGGTGGGTCTGCCATCCATCGTTTGGGACCATTAGATCTACATCTAACGACTGTGAGGTAAGTTGTTGCCTTTTCTCACCAACATCCCACTTGTCTACCAATTTGCAGAAAAACCCATAATTAGTATCTTAAAACCAACCATCCCCCCTAACCTCACCAAAACAGCCCAAGGAATATATTCTAATTGAAACATAATATATCCCTAGTGATATATGTATATCAAAATTAGAGTTTTTTGTATCAAGTTTGTGAATAAGTATTTTTCTAATTATGATTCATTGCAACGCAGATGAACATTGCTAGTATTTCCAACTATGCAATTTTTTCTCTAGTATTCCATAGTTTTGAGTTTTCCATCAAATATTAGTCACTCATGGTTGATATTTACTTTCAATCATGTACATATATGCACTATGTAACTAGCCTTGCTTATTGGATTCGAAAGCTTAACTTTCAGTCCTACTAACAATATGTAGAGTATTTAACAAAAAACTACCACTTTCAACCAGCCCTAGGAAGAATCTATTGTACAAAAAATAGCAAAAACATACCCAAAATTTCTTAATCCACGCCAAAAACTACTACCTAGTACTCCCTCCATCCCACAATGTAGGACGTTTTTGCAAGCTAGTTTAGCTTGCAAAAACATCTTATATTATGGGACAGAGGGAGTGCCGATTAGGTTAGTTTAAACACATTTATGACAGGGTTGGCCCACACGTCTGTACTGACAAGGCAGCTTTGAAAGCACAAGTGCTCCCTGGGTCGTTTTGGTAATTAATATCAACATATCTCTTGTTGGACTAACACTTCTACCTAGTATGTTTCAGATAAGTTCAACAATGGAGTGGCATGGACTAGAGTATGTGGAACCCCTTCAAGATGCTAAGGACAAAGGATTGGCTCAAGCTTCAAGATCAAGACTCTACATTTTATATTTTAGTGATCCAAGATCACATTGAGTCTATAGGAAAAGCCAATACTATTAAGGAGGGATGAGGTGTTGCTTAATGAGCCTCTTGCTTCATGTGCTTAGTGATATGCTCCAAAAACCCTCAACTATCTTCCCACATCCACATTTGACCTAAACCAAAAGTCAAACTCGGCCCCACCGATTCTTTCTATCCGGCGCCACCGAGTTTCACATGTCATAGCCATTGCCACAAACCCTAGCAATTCGGTTTCACCGATAGGGATCTCGGTCTCACCGAGATGGGATTGTAATCTCACTGTGTATGTCCATTGCCAAAATCGGTCCCACCGAGTTTGTGAAATCGCTACTACCGAGATTACAATGCAAAACCTCTGGTCAGCTCATTACCAAAATCGGTCCCACTGAGGTTGTGTAATCGGTCTCACCGAGTTTGCCTGACCAACTCTTGGTTAGCTTATTACCAAAATCGGTCCCACCGAGTTTGTGTAATCGGTCACACCGAGATTACGTTATGCCCAAATCCTAACCATATCGGTCCTACCGAGTTGCATCTCAGTCCCACCGAAAATCCTAAGGGTCACTAGGTTTGCTGAATCGGTTCGACCGAGTTTAACGATTCGGTTCCAACGAGTTTGGCAGATTGTGTGTAACGGTTAGATTTTGTGTGGAGGCTATATATACCCCTCCACCCACTCTTCATTCATGGAGAAAGCCATCAGAACATACATTCACTTCCAATACACATTTTCTGAGAGAGAACTACCAACTCATGTGTTGAGCTCAAGATATTCCATTCCTACCATATGAATCTTGATCGCTAGCCTTCTCCAAGTTGCTTTCCACTCAAATCTTCTTTCCACCAAATCCAAATCCTGTGAGAGAGAGTTGAGTGTTGGGGATACTATCATTTGAAGCACAAGAGCAAGGAGTTCATCATCAACACACCATTTGTTACTTCTAGGAGAGTGGTGTCTCCTAGATTGGCTAGGTGTCACTTGGGAGCCTCCGACTAGATTGTGGAGTTGAACCAAGGAGTTTGTAAGGGCAAGGAGATCGCCTACTTCGTGAAGATCTACCGCTAGTGAGGCAAGTCCTTCATGGGCGACGGCCGTGATGGAATAGACAAGGTTGCTTCTTCGTGGACCCTTCATGGGTGGAGCCCTCCGTGGACTCGCGCAACCGTTACCCTCCGTGGGTTGAAGTCTCCATCAACGTGGATGTACGATAGCACCACCTATCGGAACCACGCCAAAAACATCCGTGTCTCCAATTGCGTTTGAATCCTCCAGACCCTTCTCTTTACATTCTTGCAAGTTGCATGCTTTACTTTCCGCTGCTCATATACTCATTGCATGCTTGCTTGATATGTATTGTGTTTGTTAAACTTGTGCCTAAACTCCACCTAAACTTAAGAATATTAAAAACTGCAACTTTTGGCACTTAGTGTCTAATCACCCCCCCCCCCCCCTCTAGACACCTCTTCTCGATCCTTTCAAGCTTAAACCAACACATTTTGTTTGACCGTTGACACGAGGAACCCACATCTGACCTTCTATCCTGTTATTCCCCCTCAAATCATTATTTTCCTGAACATTACTTCAAACAATACTGATGCGTGTTCGTCGATGGCGCCAGTGATGAGCGAGTTGGCCGCCGCTCCGCCGGACGGGCCGGACGCCGCGCTGGCCTCCGCACCGGTTGGCAGGCTGGCCCGAGCGTGACTCACGAGCGAGCAAGTCGCCGCTCTGGCCTTCGCTCGAGCCAGATGGCTGGCCTTAGCGCGGCGCGCGCGAGCAAGCCGCAGCGCCGCCGTGCCAATATAGCTAGCAAACCTTGCAGACAAGCAGCTGGACGGAGCTATCTTTTCTAGCTAGCAGCGGCGAGCGTCGGACGGAGTTGGCATCCGGGCTCCCGCAAGATGGGCTCCGCACCACCGGCGGTTTTGACCTCGCCTTCTGCCGGCGGCGGTAGCTGTGTCCCATGGCTGAGGATGACTAGGTGGACGGGCCAGAGGTAGGAGGTCACTCGGGGATTTTTGTGCAGACTGACATGTAGATCCCACAAGTCATAACGCCCGGTCAAATAGAAGGCGTTTACTTAATGGGCGACATGGGCCCTGTTTGGATACTCTAAGTCAGAGGTTAGATTCTAACCCTGAACTAACTCTAACCAAAGTGGTGTTTGGATGGCAGGGTTAGATTGACAACAAATGTATCCAAACAGGGCCATGGGTTGAAACGTGTCTATAACAACACTTTGTAGAGTAGTCGTTTCTTGGTAGGGCTGGTTGGTAAGAGCATGTACAATGGTTGATAAGGTAGTCTTATCTTAAGTCTGCCACATATGCAAGTGGTAGTAGTTTCTTGGCATTATTGGAGGTTTCTTGCATTATTAGGGGTTTCTTGTAAGGAACAATGTACTACAAGCAACAAAAGGCGATTCTAGCTTGCGTTGTACTCCAACGAGTACTACTAGTGGTCGCGGGAGTGTATACCTTGTTTTGTGGGTTCGATCCCAGCCGAACACATGGCAGCCCCTTTTAAAAGAGTAACTTCGCTGCGAGCCAATATTTTACATGGGTAGTTTGAGTTATGAAGTCAAACGGGCGTGCGGCACCACAATCTGGGTGCACTAGATAGCCTAGCCACGTGAATGGGTTTTCCTTCCTAGCATCTCATGGCGCGCTTGCTCGCCCTAGCCGCACCTCATGGAAAAATGAAATGCTTGAGATTTTCAATGATTATCATCTGAACAAGTACATTGCTAGTCCTTGTGCACCTCATATTGATCCTTTGCACCCTACCCTAGATGAAGATATTGACATGATTCGCAATCTTAGAACTGTTGAGCTCATCATTAGAGGATTGCCCAAAAATCTGATTGCTAGTTTGCCTACTCTTAATTGTGCCTATACTATATGGAAATTTCTTGAGGAACGATTTCCTGATTATTCCTTCAAAAATTTAGACGAAATTCTCCATAAGTCTATTGCTTTGAGTAAGATGAACTCTAGTGATCCTAGTTTTGGTGATTGTCTATTTGAGCTTACCAATCTCATGCGTGCTAAAGGAAATGTTGGAATCATTAGTGATATCATATCCGAAGCTATTAGAATTCATAAAGGTAACCACATTGATGATCATTTACCTAATGAATTACCCTCTCTAGGAATTGATCAATCACAAGATGATGTTGAACATGGATATTATGATGAAGATGATGATAGTGACTATGATCTTGATGATGCAATGAGACATTTTGGTCTTATGGCAAATCTTCGCGGCTACATGGCTGGAGGAAAGGAGTGGGTCCTTGATAGTGGATGTACTGATCATATGACCGGAGATGAAGAGATGTTCCGTGAGCTTGCTGAAAATGACGGCCCTCGAAAATATGTCACCTTTGGTGATAATTCAAAGGGTAAGGTGGTTGGCCTTGGTAAGGTGGCCATCTCACACGATAGCTCCGTACAAAATGTCATGCTCGTTGAATCCCTCGGATACAATTTACTTTCAGTTTCTAGACTTGCGGACTTTGGTTTCAATGTCCTATTCACTGAAGTAGATTGCCAAGTGTTTCGTAGAGACAATCATAAAATGGTCTTTACCGGTATACGTAGAGGAGATCTTTACATTGTTGATTTCACTAAAAGGGCTCAACCTAAAACTTGCTTAATTGCTAAATCTTCTAAAGGTTGGTTGTGGCATAGAAGACTAGGTCATGTTGGAATGCGAAATCTTGATAAGCTTATTAAAGGTGATCATATCCTTGGAATAAAAGATGTCGTATTTGACAAGGATAGACTTTGCAGTGCTTGTCAAGCAGGGAAACAAGTTGGAGGAAGTCACCGCGCGAAGAACATCATGACCACAAGAAGACCACTCGAGCTACTTCACATGGATCTCTTTGGTCCAAATGCATACAAGAGTCTCGGTGGTAACTCATTTGGTCTAGTCATAGTTGATGATTTTTCAAGATTTACATGGGTGTTCTTTCTTGATGACAAGTCGCAGGTCCAAAAGATCTTCAAAAACTTTGCTAGGAAGGCCCAAAATCAGTTTGACGTGAAGATCAAGAAGGTTCGGAGTGACAACGGAACGGAGTTCAAGAACGCAAATGTGGGCACCTTTCTTGACGAAGAAGGGATTTCACATGAGTTCCCGGCTACGTACACACCTCAACAAAATGGAGTTGTTGAGAGGAAGAACCGGACTCTTATCGAGATGGCAAGAACGATGCTTGATGAGTACAAGACGCCAAAACACTTTTGGGCGGAAGCGGTTTAGACAGCTTGTCATGCAACAAATCGCTTGTATCTTCACAAGCTACTCGGCAAGACGGCATACGAGCTCCTCACCGGTAACAAACCCCAAGTTGGATACTTTCGAGTATTCGGCTCAAAGTGCTACATTCTTGATAAGCATCGTTGTTCTAAATTTGCTCCTAAGTCTCATGAAGGTTTTCTACTTGGTTATGGCTCAAACCCTCACACTTACCGTGTCTACAACAATTTCACCCGAAAGGTTGAACAGACGGTAGATGTGAAGTTTGACGAATCTAACGGCTCGCAAGTAGAGCAATTGCCAATTGATGTAGGAGACAAAGATCCTTCGGAAGCAATTCAAGAATTGTCCATTGGCAAGGTTCGTCCAACGAAAATGAAGGAGAGTACCTCGTCCGTCCAAGTGGAAGCTTCTACCTCACGACTAGGTGAACCAAGAGTTGATACGGAAGCATCCGCAAGTGGGACACGTCAAGATGAAGAAAACCAGGAAGTACACCAAGATGAACATCAACAACCTCCTTCTCCACCACGACAAGAGAACGACAACGTCAACAATGAAGAAGGCCAAGAAGAAGAACAAGATGAAGAGGATGTTCCACCCCGACCCAAGCAAAAGCTTTCACGAGTTCGAGCAAGAATTGCTAAGGATCATCCCGTCGAGCAAATCTACAATGATATCCAAACCGGGAGAATCACTCGCTCTAAAACCCGCTTAGCTAACTTTTGTGAACATTACTCATTCATTTCTAAAATTGAACCTATGAAGGTTGAAGAAGCATTGAAGGATCCGGATTGGATAAACGCTATGCATGAAGAGCTACACAACTTTGAGAGAAATCAAGTATGGACATTGGTCGAGAAGCCCGACAACAACCACAACATCATTGGTACCAAATGGGTGTTTCGCAACAAGCAAGATGAAGATGGACAAGTGGTTCGCAACAAAGCACGTCTCGTCGCCCAAGGCTATACACAAGTTGAAGGTATGGACTATGGTGAGACATATGCTCCCGTTGCTAGACTTCAGTCCATTCACATTTTACTTGCCTATGCTAATCACCATGATATCACCTTGTACCAAATGGACATTAAAAGTGTTTTTCTAAATGGAAAAATTGAGGAGGAAGTTTATGTTAAGCAACCCCCCAGCTTTGTTAATCCTAAGAAACCTAATCATGTTTACAAACTTCATAAAGCCCTTTATGGTCTTAAACAAGCTCCTAGAGCATGGTATAAATGCTTGACCAAGTTCCTTACTGAAAAAGGCTTCGAAATTAGTAAAATTGATTCTACTCTTTTTACTAAAAGGGTTGATGGAGAACTATTTGTGTGCCAAATTTGTGTTGACGATATCATATTCGGTTCAACTAACCCTCATTTTAGTGAGAAGTTTGGAAAGCTAATGTCGGAAAAGTTTGACATGTCTATGATGAGTGAACTCAAATTCTTTCTCGGTTTGCAAATCAAGCAAACTAAGGAAGGTACCTTTGTCTCTCAAACGAAGTACACCAAAGACTTATTCAAAGAAGTACAATATGCAAGAATGCAAAGGTATGCCTACACCCATGCCTACTAGTGGACATCTTGATTTGACCAAAGATGGTGAACCGGTTGATCAAAAAGTTTATCGCTCTATGATTGGATCATTGTTATATCTATGTGCCTCTCGTCCTGATATTATGCTAAGTGTGTGCATGTGTGCACGATATCAAGCTGCTCCTAAGGAATGTCATCTTAAGGTTGTGAAAAGGATAGTGAGATACCTAATTCATACACCAAATTTTGGCATTTGGTATCTTAAGAGGTCCTCCTTTGATCTTGTTGGATACTCTGATTCGGACTATGCCGGAGACAAGGTTGATAGAAAGTCCACTTCGGGTACCTGTCAATTCCTTGGTAGATCTCTTGTGTCTTGGTCTTCCAAGAAACAAAACTCGGTATCCTTATCCACCGCCGAAGCGGAATACATTGCCGCTGGTTCATGTTGTGCTCAATTACTTTGGATGACCCAAACTCTTAAAGATTATGGGATATATGTGAAACATGTTCCATTGCTATGTGACAATGAAAGTGCTATTAAAATTGCTCACAATCCCGTGCAACACTCTCGAACTAAGCACATTGAAGTTCGTCATCATTTCATTCGAGATCATGTTGCCAAAGGGGACATTAACCTTAAGCATGTTCGCACCGATAAGCAATTAGCGGATATATTCACTAAAACACTTGATGAGAAAGTGTTTTGCAGGTTAAGAGGTGAATTGAACATCATTGATGCTTCAAACTTGTAGTAGGAACTCCATTTGATGCATGCGAGGCATGAGCCTATGACTAATCCTTGATATTTCTCTTATGATGCTATTCATATGTCTTGGATATATTTGCACCTTGCATGTTGTCTAACCCGTGTAGGTACTTGGGTGAATCAAAATCTATAAGATTGCTACTCACTCACATCTTGAGCAATCTCTACACCACAAAGACCCTACACAAAGGTGGTTGAAGACAAGGAAGCACGAAAACTTTCAAACATATCCTTTGACAAATTCTATGTTGAGTTTCATGATAGTCATTTTGGATACACAAGTATTCTTCCTTGCAAGACTAACCCATGTAGGTAGATGAACTCAAACTCCAAGTCGTGCTCCCAACTCTTGATGAACTACATCAACCTTGAGCTACCCACACAAGTTCAACTACATGAGCAAGATCAACACCACCACCCAAGGTATGTCATTCCATCTTAGAGAAGCTTTACTCCAAGTCATGAGTCAAAGCAACTCAACAAGATGTGAATACATCAATATGCTTAAAAGAAAAATGGTAACCCCATTTTGAGCTTAAACGATGAGTATGACCTATGATCAAGTGCTCTCACTTGACTCCTACGTCAATATACTCTAACATAGGTGACTTTGTCACCACCCAACTCTAGATGAAGTTCTCTTGTGTTCTTTTCTTTGTTATTGCGTTTCTCCCTTGCATATTTGTTTCCCCTTTCAACAAACAAACAAAAAAACTTCATCTAGATCTTTTAGTTTCTTGTCTTTTCTCTTTGTTCTGCATTTTCAGCATCCAATTCATTGCAAATCTTTCGGTTAATTCCTTGCAAATCCTTGTGAGATCTTACTTGTCTAGTGAGCTAAGGTGACAAGTGGTTTCACTCTGATGAACTCGGTCACACCGGTTTGTTCTCTTCGGCTCAACCGAAACCTTTCGGTGCAACCGAAGCACACAACTCGGAGTCACCGATTTCGCCACAGAAAAACCAACTTGCCACTTATTCCTGATTTCTATTTGCTCCAGCTCCACTCAATGATTCTTGTCCTCTACCAGCATCATATTAGACATCCTGCATTGCTCTGTGACTCAAGGACCAACCCATTTGTATCACATGTCCAGAAGAGCCTTCTTGGAAATTGATGTCAAGGGGGGAGAGAGAGATCACATCAAAGCTTAATCTTTCCTCTAGGGGGAGAATATACTCAGGGGGAGAGAAAGTAATATCATCCCAGATGATTGGTGTTCAAGAGGAGAGATGTCACATGTCTTTAAAAGGGGAAAGACATATTTAGTTGCTTGCTTTAGCTCAAGCTCAGCTGTTTATTTTCTATTGCTCTGATTTTCTGTTCCCTATCTTCTCCCAATATCTCATGTTAGATTCAGGGGGAGCAAGACATCAAAGGGAAGGAAATCTCTAATCTTATTGCATATCTTTATCTTTGGGGACATGTCCATATCCAATGAAGTACTTAGTACTCACTCTACATGTCATCCCAGTCTTGGTTCTCTTGTGGTTTCTCTTGTTTGCTCTGGTTAGTAGGTGTATCTGTGTTATCTAACCTTGTTTGCGCAGGTTCATCCCATTCTAAGCCAACTCAAGACCACAAGGTAAGTATATGCATCACAGTCATGTGAATGAGAAGTTGTTGTTGATGTACATACTGTTTGCAAGAAGGACTCATGAGCATGAAGGTACTTTTCTCATATTCACATCATTTGCTCTGATGCATATAGCCAAGATACATGTAACACATTGCTTACTCTATCATGCTTATGCATTCACATGCTCCTATATTCCATTTCCACATGTTTGCATACATGTAGGGGGAGCCTATGCATGTTACATGTCTTTCTAAAGCTTTACTTGCTATTCTCTATATCTTTATCTAAAGCTTTGATGTATGTTGTCATCAATTACCGAAAAGGGGGAGATTGAAAGCACAAGTGCTCCCTGGGTGGTTTTGGTAATTAATGTCAACACATCTCTTGTTGGACTAACACTTTTACCTAGTATGTTTCAGATAAGTTCAACAATGGAGTGGCATGGACCAGAGGATGTGGAACCCCTTCAAGATGCTAAGGACAAAGGATTGGCTCAAGCTTCAAGATCAAGACTCTACATTTTATATTTTAGTGATCCAAGATCACATTGAGTCTATAGGAAAAGCCAATACTATCAAGGAGGGATGAGGTGTTGCTTAATGAGCCTCTTGCTTCATGTGCTTAGTGATATGCTCCAAAACCCTCAACTATCTTCCCACATCCACATATGACCTAAACCAAAAGTCAAACTCGGCCCCACCAATTCTTTCTATCCGGCGCCACCGAGTTTCACATGTCATAGCCACTGCCACAAACCCTAGCAAATCGGTTTCACCGATAGGGATCTCGGTCTCACCGCGATGGGATTGTAATCTCACTATGTATGTCCATTGCCAAAATCAGTCTCACCGAGATTGAGCAATCGGTACTACCGAGATTACAATGCAAACTCTCTGGTTAGCTCATTACCAAAATGGGTCCCACCGAGTTTGTGTAATCGGTCTCACCGAGTTTGCCTGACTAACTCTCTGGTTAGCTTATTACCAAAATCAGTCCCACTGAGTTTGTGTAATCAGTCACACCGAAATTACGTTATGCCCTAACCCTAACCATATCGATCCTACCGAGTTGCATCTCAGTCCCACCGAAAATCCTAACGCTCACTAGGTTTGCTGAATCTGTCCGACCGAGTTTAACCATTCGGTCCCACCGAGTTTGGTAGATTGTGTGTAACGGTTAGATTTTGTGTGGAGGCTATATATACCCCTCCACCCACTCTTCATTCGCAGAGAAAGCCATCAGAACATACCTTCACTTCCAATACATATTTTCTGAGAGAGAACTAGCTACTCATGTGTTGAGCTCAAGATATTCCATTCCAACCATATGAATCTTGATCTCTAGCCTTCCCCATTTGCTTTCCACTCAAATCTTCTTTCCACCAAATCAAAATCCTGTGAGAGAGAGTTGAGTGTTGGGGAGACTATCATTTGAAGCACCAGAGCAAGGAGTTCATCATCAACACACCATTTGTTACTTCTTGGAGAGTGGTGTCTCCTAGATTGGCTAGGTGTCACTTGGGAGCCTCCGACTAGATTGTGGAGTTGAACCAAGGAGTTTGTAAGGGCAAGGAGATCGCCTACTTCGTGACGATCTACCGCTAGTGAGGCAAGTCCTTCGTGGGCGACGGCCGTGATGGAATAGACAAGGTCGCTTCTTCGTGGACCCTTCGTGGGTGGAGCCCTCCGTGGACTCGCGCAACCGTTACCCTCCGTGGGTTGAAGTCTCCATCAACATGGATGTATGATAGCACCACCTATTGGAACCACGCCAAAAACATCCGTGTCTCCAATTGCGTTTGAATCCTCCAGACCCTTCTCTTTACATTCTTGCAAGTTGCATGCTTTACTTTCCGCTGCTCATATACTCATTGCATGCTTGCTTGATATGTATTGTGTTTGTTAACTTGTGCCTAAACTCCACCTAAACTTAAGAATATTAAAAACTTCAACTTTTGGCACTTAGTGTCTAATCACCCCCCCTCCTCTAGACACCTCTTCTCGATCCTTTCAAGCTTAAACCAACACATTTTATTTGACCGTTGACACGAGGGACCCACATCTGACCTTCTATCCTGTTATTCCCACTCAAATCATTATTTTTCCTGAACATTACTTCAAACAATACTGATGCGTGTTCGTCGATGGCGCCAGTGATCAGCGAGTTGGCCGCCGCTCCGCCGGACGGGCCGGACGCCGCGCTGGCCTCCGCACCGGTTGGCAGGCTGGCCCGAGCATGACTCACGAGCGAGCAAGCCGCTGCTCTGGCCTTCGCTCGAGCCAGATGGCTGGCCTTAGCACGGCGCGCGCGAGCAAGCCGCAGCGCCGCCGTGCCAATATAGATAGCAAACCTTGCAGACAAGCAGCTGGACGGAGCTATCTTTGCTAGCTAGCATTGGCGAGCGCCGGACGGAGTTGGCATCCGGGCTGCCGCAAGATGGGCTCCGCACCGCCGGCGGTTTTGAGCTTGCCTTCTGCCGGCGGCGGTAGCTGCGTCCCATGGCTGAGGATGACTAGGTGGACGGGCCAGAGGTAGGAGGTCACTCGGGGATTTTTGTGCAGACTGACATGTAGATCCCACAAGTCATAACGCCCGGTCAAATAGAAGGCGTTGACTTAATGGGCAACATGGGCCCTGTTTGGATACTCTAAGTCAGAGGTTAGATTCTAACCCTGAACTAACTCTAACCAAAGTGGTGTTTGGATGGCAGGGTTAGATTGACAACAAATGTATCCAAACAGGGCCATGGGTTGAAACGTGCCTATAACAACACTTTGTAGAGTAGTCGTTTCTTGGTAGGGCTGGTTGGTAAGAGCATGTACAATGGTTGATAAGGTAGTCTTATCTTAAGTCTGCCACATATGCAAGTGGTAGTAGTTTCTTGGAATTATTAGAGGTTTCTTACATTATTAGGGGTTTCTTGTAAGGAACAATGTACTACTAGCGACAAAAGGCGATTCTAGCTTGCGTTGTACTCCAACGAGTACTACTAGTGATCGCGGGAGTGTATACCTCATTTTGTGGGTTCGATCCCAGCCGAACACATGGCGGCCTTTTTTTAAATAGTAACTTTGCTGCGAGCCAATATTTTACATGGGTAGTTTGACTTTTGAAGTCAAACGGACATGCGGCACCACAATCTGGGTGCACTAGATAGCCTAGCCACGTGAATGGGTTTTCCTTCCTAGCATCTCGTGGCGCGCGTGCTCGCCCTAGCCGCTCCTCGCTTGCAGCTTCCTCATCAGCTAGTGGCATATTTAAACTTGCGCCTCCCAATTAAGCTCGAGGAGCCGGAAAAGCCTGGTGGGGCATTGGGAACTGTGCAGTATGGCTCTGTACGTAAAGTGCTCTACTACTACTCTGTTGCTTGTGGCATTGCACGCTTGGACTTCACTCCATTATTGGCTCTACTATAAAAGAAATTCCTCTTGACGTGTTTTTTTTGAAACGGAGGCAAAGGCTTTGCTTCATCTCATTCATAAAGAAGGAACTACTAACAAAGTTCGACGAGATCCATTATACCTCCACAAGTGGATGCAAAAAGTCTAGTCTCGCTGTATCAAATAACTCAAATGTTCTGCCCCCGCAGTAACCGTCGATGATAAACAGGCTGCTAGTGTGTGCGTGAGAGGAGCGGCTGAGTAGGCCAGCTACGTGAGAGGAGTGGTTGAATAGAGCATCGAGAGTACCCACTAGGCCACTACGCAGGTGTACTTTCCCTGCATTGATATTACAACGATGGTTCCAGAGAATAGTAGTACCCTCCACTTCCAACTGTAGCTCCTTGGCCCTGAGATTCAAGAGTTCAAAACTGGTGCACTGTACTAGAAGTACAGTACATCGCACTACTAGTTGAAAAAGTAGTACTAATACTGCTACAGTACGAGTATGTACTCCTCCGTCACATAATATAAGACATACATTTTTTGACACTAGTTGGCGTGTACAAAAAATAGTAAAACAAATACCCAAAATTTCTTAATCCACACCAAAAACTACTAGCTAGTGCCAAAAAATTCGTACTAGTGCTATTATTTACAGTATAATGCAATCCCATAACGTCCCATAATGCTAGTACTAGTAGTAAATAATAGGCTCACCCCTGCGCAAAAGAACGATCTAAAGTTGGAAGGGACGGGGCCTTGCGGTTACTATGCTCTTATCTCCTCCTCGCCTCCCCTCCCCTCGAAGAGAAGGCAGTTTGTCGCTGCTCCCATGGATTAGCCAGGCGGTTCTCCTCCTCGTCGGGGCTAGGAGAAATCGCACGCCGCTCCGACGTCCTCACCGCCGCAAGAGTAGGTGCTTCCTGCACAAACTTTTTCAAGACGGTGCTTAAAAAGGCTTGGGAAAAGGCCATGCTTGTTGGTCTTCCATGCGTCCTCGAGGACAAGGTTCTTCTATGGGATAATCCTTCGAACAGTCCACCGCTCCCTGGCTATGGTTGCACGTTGACTCCGCTAGAGTTGCCGACGTTGAGAAGTAGTCGGATTTTGTCCGATGAGCAGGTCAGTAATGCAGTTTCATCAGGTAGTACTTAGTTATTCCATTTCCATCACGTAAATTCTCCGCTGCCCACCGTCTTATATATAGGTCTGGGTCGGTGCTAACGAAGACTAGCTTGCATACCTCTGGCCGGATACCACCATCATTTTGCACAACATCCACAGTCGTGCGGCCGTTTTGGTAGACCCCTTCTCCACCATTGGGATCAGCCTTCCGGACAGGCTGGGCTTGAATACATATGATGATGCCTACATGAGATTGAAGAAGATAGAAATTGCGGACCCGTCGACAAAGCGACGCGGCTACGACGATTACTATCTCATCGCGGTGTTCGACATAAGGATTTCCATCAATGCAAGAGGCAGTAATGGCAGAGGCTGGCGCATGTTGGCGGCGGCAGATTTGTACCCCTACACGTTCGACGAAGTCGTGCGCCATCTAGGCCGCATCTTTGCGGTGACAAGCCAGGGGACTTGTTTCATCTAGTTGCCATCCTACGGTACGGGAGATTACAAATGGAATGCACAAACCATCATTTGCATCCCTAACGGTACTCCATTATTTTGTAGGGACTAGTCATCCCGCGATCAAAATAAGATCGCCGATCCTGGATGTGCATTTGCATCCGTGATTCGGTCTAACCTGGAACCTTGTAGCTGACTTTGGCATATTGGGATCAACTATCTTAGCAGTCGTTACCCATGGTACCACTCATGTGCAACATGGTCACACAATCTACCACGATCGGACCGTCACCATCTACCCAGGTATTCCATGTTTTAACCCTCTTTGCCTTCTCTTTCGTTGTTATACTAGTACTCTACTTACGTACTAGTAGGAGTACTTTTTACCTTGGAGGACGTGTATAGCTAGCTAGGCCCTTGAAGACTTGAACCCACGGGCTGCAACACGCTATTTGAGAAAAAAGGTGGCATAGCTTTGGATATACGTGATGTGCCCAACTAGTTATGTTATATTACATGGTTAGTAAGAAACATCTTCCAGGGAGAATAGTTCCGTTAAGGGTTCCTTTCCCTGGGAGGCATGCCCTAAAGTGCATGTCCATTCTGCGAAAAAGACGCAGGAAAAATCGTCCGGGGGCGCATAGATAAATAATTGGAAAAATCATCTTTCAGGTCACCGACCGAATATTCCCTTAAGAACGCTAGCTTCCGTCTTCACCCAGTCTGAGGTACACATCCGGCTGACCCAGCAGTAACAATCGCAGAGGTGCTCCCTTTACCACCTAGACAAACAATCGGGAACGTAGGGGTAAGCACAGGAGCCAGGCAACCTAGCTTGGCCAAAACATAAGTCATATCGATGCATATAATGGTGAAATAAAAGGTACATGCGGAAGTGTAACACATGTGTTGGGCATAAAGCCCGTGTGAACAAGCTTCTGTTAAAAGAAGCCCCCAGGTTTAATCAATGTGAATAGCACGTCATGTGATGAGCCTTTTAAGGCTATAAGAGGAGAGGAGAAGGAGATAAATATAAGACAGACAGTATATAAAAAATGGACAGAGGAAGGAGACGAACACAGAGTCCGGCGCTAGGCATAGAATCTTCGGAGATGGGGTGCGTTCCATGGGTTCGGCTCGAATCGGTTATCCGATGCATCTCACAGGCGGTACGCTCCACCAGTCAGGACTTGGTCAATTATGAAGGGACCTTCCCACTTGGGCTTGAGCTTGTCCTTTTTCTTGTCCGGCAGGCGTAGAACTAATTCGCCAACATTGTAATTTTTGGCCCGTACTTCTCTGTTTTGGTATCTTTGAGCCTGCTGTTGATAGAATGCGGAATGGGCTTTGGCCACGTCCCGTTCTTCCTCCAATGCGTCCAAACTGTCCTCCCGATCGAGCTCGGCCTCCCTTTCTTCGTACATGCGCACCCGAGGTGAGTCATGAATTATGTCGTAGGGCAAAACTGCCTCTGCGCCGTACACCATGAAGAATGGCGTATATCTGGTGGTGCGATTCGGCGTGGTCCGCAGCCCCCAGAGTACGGGGTCGAGCTCCTCTACCCAGTGCGTGTTAGATTCCTTAAGGGACCGCACTAATCTGGGTTTGATGCCGCTCATGATAAGACCATTTGCACGTTTGACCTGTCCGTTAGTTTGTGGGTGATAGAAGGAAGCATAATCGATCTTGATGCCCATGTTTTTGCACCAGAGTTTTACCTCATCGGCCGTAAAGTTCATGCCGTTATCAGTGATGATGCTGTGGGGGACGCCATAGCGGTGTATGACCCCAGATATGAAGTCTATCACCGGTCCGGATTCGGCGGTCTTAACAAGCTTGGCTTCTATCCATTTGGTGAACTTATCCACCATGACCAGTAAGTATTTTTTATTTTGGGTTTCACCTTTAAGGGGTCCCACCATGTCAAGCCCCCAGACCGCAAAGGGCCAGGTTATGGGGATAGTTTGGAGGGTGGTGGGTGGCATATGGCTTTGGTTTGCAAAAAGCTGGCAACCGACGCATCGTTGGACTAAGTCCTGAGCGTCTGCCCGGGCCGTTGGCCAATAAAAGCCTGTACGGAAAGCCTTGCTTACAAGGGACCGAGCTGCAGCGTTATGACCACCGAGTCCGGCGTGAATTTCAGCCAGCAAGTTCCGCCCTTCCTCTTCGGAGATGCACCTTTGAAGGACTCCGGTAGTGCTTTTCTTATAAAGCTCTCCCGCATGGACTTTGTAGGCTTTAGATCGCCGCACTATGCAGCGTGCCTCGTTTTGGTCCTCTGGGAGTTCCTGCCTAGTAAGGTAGGCTAGGAACGGTTCTGTCCACGGGGCGATGACGGCCATTGTTACGTGGGCTGAAGTTGTGATTTCGTTGGCAGAGCCTCCAATTGTGTCAGATTGTTCGGCATCGTGCAATGCGGTTGAGTCCGGGCTGCTATTGCCGAATTCCCCTTCCCATGCTGCGGATGGCTTGAACAGCCTTTCCAAGAAGATGTTGTGGGGGACTGCGTAGCGTTTTGCACCGATGCGTGCCAGGAAATCTGCCGCCTGATTGTTCTCCCGGGCTATATGATGAAATTCGAGCCCTATGAACCGAGCTGACATTTTTAGGACGGTGTTGCGATAAGCTGCCATTTTTGGATCCTTGGCATCGAAGCCTCCGTTTATTTGGGATATTATTGCGAGGTTCGAATCCCCTCACACCTCTAGGCATTGAATACCCATGGATACTGCCATCCGAAGCCCGTGTAGAAGGGCCTCGTATTCGGCTGCATTGTTGGAGTCTGTGTACATAATCTGGAGTACATATTGAACTGTGTCTCCTGTGGGGGACGTCAAGACGACGCCAGCCCCCAGACCAGCCAACATTTTGGAGCCGTCGAAATGCATGATCCAGTTTGAATATGTGCCGTACTCTTTAGGGAGTTCGACCTCCGTCCATTCTGCGACGTAGTCGGCCAAAACTTGCGATTTTATAGCTCGTCGTGGCTTATAAGTTATGTCGAACGAGAGGAGATCAATGGCCCATTTTGCAATCCGGCCCGTTGCATCGCGGTTGTTTATAATATCGTTGAGTGGTACTTCCGAGGCTACTGTTATCGAACACTCTTGAAAGTAGTGTCGCAGCTTCCGGGATGCCATGAATACCGCGTATGCAATCTTTTGATAGTGCAGGTACCGTGATTTGCATGGAGTGAGGACAATGGAAACATAGTAGACCGACTTTTGAAGGGAGAATTTGTGTCCGTCCATTTCTCGTTCGACGACGAGTACTGCGCTTACAACCTGATGGGTTGCTGCAATGTACAATAGCATTGGCTCGTCGATGTTCGGCGCGGCCAGGACTGGGTTTGTTGCCAATATGGCTTTTATTTCGTTGAGTCCGGCCGTGGCGGCATCCGTCCACTCGAAGTGTTCAGTGCGCCGAAGGAGGCGATAGAGGGGTAGTGCCTTTTCTCCCAAATGGGAGATGAAGCGGCTTAGAGCCGCCACGCATCCGGTTAATTTTTGTATCTGTTTGAGGTCTTTCGGGATATCCAATTGTGACAAAGCTCGGATCTTGGCAGGATTTGCTTCAATTCCTCTACCGGATACAATGAAGCCCAAGAGCTTTCCGGCTGGAACGCTGAAAACGCTTTTTTCCGGGTTGAGCTTGATGTCGTATGTTCGGAGATTGTCAAATGTAAGCCTCAAGTCGTCTACTAGAGATTCGACATGTCTTGTTTTTACGACCACATCATCCACGTATGCCTCCACTGTTTTGCCGATCTGGTTTGCCAGACATGTTTGAATCATGCGTTGATATGTTGCGCCGGCGTTTTTGAGCCCAAAGGGCATCGTGTTAAAGCAGAATGGGTCGTATGGTGTGATGAATGCCGTTGCGGCTTGGTCTGATTCTGCCATCTTGATTTGATGGTAGCTGGAATATGCGTCGAGGAAGCACAACGAATCGTGTCCTGCAGTGGCGTCGATAATTTGATCAATGCGGGGGAGGGGGAAGGGATCCTTTGGGCAAGCCTTGTTAAGGTCTTTAAAATCAACGCATAGGCGCCAGGATTTGTCCTTCTTTGTTACCATCACCAGGTTTGCTAGCCAGGCCGGATGTTTTATATCTCTGATGAATCCGGCCTCCAATAGTTTGGCTAGCTCCTCTCCCATGGCGTGTCTCTTAGGCTCGGAAAAACGCCGAAGAGCTTGTTTGATGGGTTTGAATCCTTTTAGGATATTTAAGCTATGTTCGGCCAGCCTACGTGGGATTCCTGGCATGTCTGAAGGGTGCCAGGCGAAGATGTCCCAGTTTTCACGTAGGAATTCTCGCAGTGCGGCGTCTACATCAGGGTTTAATTGCGCCCCGATGGAAGCTGTTTTATTGGGGTCCGTTGGATGGACCTGGAATTTGACTATTTCGTCCGCTGGTTTAAAGGAGGTGGACTTGGATCTTTTGTCGAGTATCACATCGTTCCTGTTTACCGTGGAGCGCATCACAGTCAGTTCCTCAGCCGCTAGGGCTTCGGATAGTGCCTCAAGGGACAATGCGACTGTCTTGTTTTCGGCGCGGAGTGCTATGTCCGGATCACTAGCGAGAGTGATAATTCCGTTCGGCCCGGGCATCTTGAGCTTCATGTACCCGTAATGGGGTATTGCTTGGAAGATTGTAAACGCTTCCCACCCTAGCAGAGCGTGGTATCCGCTACTAAACGGGGCCGAACACCACATCTAGTGTGATTTTTCCTGTACAGCGCGCTTCCCGGCTGGGGATTATTCCTCTAAAGGTTGTGCTGCTTCGCTCAATGCGGTTCCAATTTATTTCCATTTTTTGAAGGGTTTCCTCATAAATGAGGTTCAATCCGCTGCCTCCAGAAAGTAAAAGATGGGTACAAAGAGTTGTGCTTTCTAAATTCATCCATCTCATGCTCATCAAAAGGAATCCATTAACAAGGTTGATCAAGTCTTATTAACAAACTTCTTCTGAATGACATGAAACCGGAGAACTTTCGAATAACACTAGGTTATCTCAATAGCGATACGCATTTCCCCAACAATAAGAATATCATATTTCTTTTTGACATTAGGAAGAGGAAATTCAAAACCTCCGATTGTAATAGTTGAAAATTTTCCAATAGAATTGATACTATGAACTTGAGGTTGTTTCTTTGGAAAGTGTAGTGTATGCTCATTAACATTAACATGAAAAGTGACATTGCCTTTGTTGCAATCAATAACAGCCCCTGCAGTATTCAAAAAGGGTCTACTAAAGATGATCGACATGCTGTCGTCCTCGGGAGTATCAGGAATAATAAAGTCTGTTAAGATAGTAACGTTTGCAACCACAAAAGGCACATCCTCACATATACCGATGGATATAGCAGTTGATTTATCAGCCATTTGCAATGAGATTTCAGTAGGTGTCAACTTATTCAATTCAAGTCTACTATACAAAGAGAAAGGCATAACACTAACACCGTCTCCAAGATCACATAAAGCAGTTCTAACATAGTTTCTTTTAATGGAGCATGGTATAGTTGGTACTCCTGGGTCTCCAAGTTTCTTTGATATTCCACCCTTAAAAGTATAATTAGAAAGAATGGTGGAAATTTCAGCTTCCGGTATCTTTCTTTTATTAGTAACAATATCTTTCATATACTTAGAATAAGGAGGCATTTTAAGCATATCAGTCAAACGCATATGCAAAAAGATAGGCCTAATCATTTCATCAAAGCGCTCAAAATCCTTATCATCCTTTTTCTTGGATGGCTTAGGAGGAAAGGGCATGGGCTTATGAACCCATGGTTATCTTTCTTTACCATGTTTTCTAGCAATGAAGTCTCTCTTATCATAACGTTGATTCTTTGATTGTGGGTTATCAAGATCAATAGCAGGTTCAATATCTACATCATTATCATTACTAGGTTGAGCATCAACATGAACATTATTATAAAAATTATCACTAGGTTCATGTTCATCACCAGATTGTGTCTCAGCATCGGAAATAGAAATATCATCGGGATTCTCAGGTGTATCTAAAGCAGGTTCACTAGCATGCAAAGTCCTATCAGTTTTCTTTTTCTTTTTATTAGAAGGAATAGGTTCATCACTATTAGTTCTCTGAGAATCTTACTCAACTCTCTTAGGATGGCCCTCGGGATACAAAGGTTCTTGGGTCATTTTACCACCTCTGGTCATAACCCTAACAGCATTATCATTGTTCTTACTATTCAACTCATTAAGCAAATCATCCTGCGCCTTAAGTACTTGTTCTACTTGAGTTGTAACCATGGAAGCATGCTTACTAATAAGCTTAAGATCATTAATGGTTCTATTCATATAATCACCCAAGTGGTCAAGCATGTAAGCATTATGTTTCAATTGTCTACTAACATAAGAATTGAAGTTTTCTTGTTTAACAATAAAATTATCAAACTCATCCAAGCATTGAGTAGCAGACTTATTATGAGGAATATCACCTTCATCAAATATATGGAGAGAGTTTACCTCTACTACCTGTGTCGGGTTACCAATACCATGTATTTCCTCAATAGGCGGTAAATTCTTAACATCTTCAGCTTTAATACCTTTTTCTTTCATAGATTTCTTTGCCTCTTGCATATCTTCAGGACTGAGAAATAGAATACCCCTTTTCTTCGGAGTTGGCTTAGGAGATGGTTCAGGAATTGTCCAATCATTATCACTCAGTATATTATTCAATAGCAATTCAGCTTGCTCAACTCTTCTTTCCCTGAAAACACAACCAACACAACTATCCAGGTGGTCTCTGGAAGCATCGGTTAGTCCATTATAAAAGATATCAAGTATTTCATTTTTCTTGAGAGGATGATCAGGCAAAGCATTAAGTAATTGGAGAAGCCTCCCCCAAGCTTGTGGGAGAGTCTCTTCTTCAGTTTGCACAAAGTTAAATATTTCCTTTAAAGCAGCTTGTTTCTTATGAGCGGGGAAATATTTTGCAAAGAAGTAGTAAATCATATCCTGGGGACTACACACACAACCAGGAGCAAGGGAATTAAACCATAATTTAGCATCACCCTTTAATGAGAAGGGACAGAATTTGAGAATATAGTAATAGCGATTTTTTTCCTCATGAGCAAATAGGGTGGCTATATCATTCAATTTAATAATATGTGCCACAACAGTTTCAGTTTCATAACCATAGAAAGGATCAGATTTAACCAAAGTAACTAAATCAGGATCGACAGAGAATTCATAATCCTTATCAGTAACAAAAATAGGTGAAGTAGCAAAATTGGGATCATATTTCATTCTAGCATTCAAGGATTTTTCTTTCAGCTTAGCTAACAATTTCTTAAGATCCTCTCTACCATTCCAAGCAAAGAAGTCTCTAGCAGTTTCTTCCTCCATAACATAACCCTCAGGTACAACAGGCAATTCATATCTAGGGGGAGAATCATAATCTTCAGTTTCAAAAATATTATCAGTTTTAGTAATTTCATTCTCTCTAACCCTAGCAAGTTGTTCATCAAGAAATTCGCCTAGTGGCACAGTATTATCAAGCAGCGAAGTAGTTTCATCATAAGCATCATGCATAGCAGAAATGGCATCATCAATAACATGTGACATATCGAAATCAATAGAAGGTGTAGGTGTCGCAAGTTTACTTAAAACAGAAGGAGAACCAAGGGCAGAGCTAGATTGCAGTTCCTTACCTCCCCTCGTAGTTGAGGGATAGATCTTGGTTTTGTTGTCTTTCAGATTCCTCATAGTGATCAACACATATAAATCCCAAGTGACTCAAAGAACAGAGCTATGCTCCCCGGCAACAGCGCCTGAAAAAGGTCTTGATAACCCACAAGTATAGGGGATCGCAATAGTTTTCGAGGGTAGAGTATTCAACCTAAATTTATTGATTTGACACAAGGGGAGCCAAAGAATAATCTCAAGTATTAGCAGCTGAGTTTTCAATTCAACCACACCTGAAAGACTTAATATCTGCAGCAAAGTATTTAGTAGCAAAGTAGTATGGAAGTAATGGTAATGGTGGCAAAAGTAACTGCAGCAATATTGTACCAATCGTAACAGTGGCAATGGAAAAGTAACGGAGCAAAGTTCAATATGAAACGAGCTCGTAGGCAATGGATCAATGATGGATAATTATGCCGGATGGCATTCATCATGCAATGGTTATAACATAGGGTGACACAGAACTAGCTCCAATTCATCAATATAATGTAGGCATGTACTCCGAATGTAGTCATACGTGCTTATGGAAAAGAACTTCCATGACACATTTTGTCCTACCCTCCCGTGGCAGCGGGGTCCTATTGGAAACTAAGGGATATTGAGGCCTCCTTTTAATAGAGTACCGGACCAAAGAATTAGCACTTAGTGAATACATGAACTCCTCAAATTACGGTCATCACCGGGAAGTGTCCCGACTATTGTCACTCCGGGGTTGCCGGATCATAACACATAGTAGGTGAATATTGACTTGCAAGATAGGATCAAGAACACAAATATATTCATGAAAACATCACGGTCCAGCAAAACTAACTCGATTACATGGTAAATCTCATCCAATCCATCACGGTCTAGCAAGCCTACGATGGGATTACTCACGCACGGCAGTGAGCATCATGAAATTCGTGATGGAGTATGGTTGATGATGACGATGGCGACGGATTCCCCTCTCCAGAGCCCAAAACGGACTCTAGATCTGCCCTCCCAAGGAAGAACAGGGCTTGGCGGTGGCTCTGTATCGTAAAATGTGATGAATCCTTCTCTCTGATTTTTTCTCCCCGAACGTGGATATATGGAGTTGGAGTTGAGGTTGGTGGCGGGCCAGGGGGGCCACAAGGAAGGAGGGTGCGCCCCAGGGTGGTGGCCGCGCCCCCCACCCTTGTGGCCAGGGTGTGAGCCCCCTTTGGTTGATTCTTTCGCCAATTTTTTATTAATTCCAAAAATGATCTCCGTGAATTTTCAAGTCATTCTGAGAACTTCTATTACTGCACAAAAATAACACCATGGGAATTCTGCTGAAAATAGCGTTAGTCCAACTTAGTTCCAATCAGATCATGCAAGTTAGAGTCCAAAACAAAGGCAAAAGAGTTTGAAAAGTAGATACGATGGAGACGTATCAGTGCTCTGAGCGCTCATGGCTCCAGCGCTGGGTCAGGCACGCCGTGGCTCTTCAGGTCGCGGTTGTGCAAGTGACGATACTCGAGCCCGACGAGCCCGCCCTTGATCTCTTCAATTGTCTCCATGAGGATTCCACGGATGGATCCGAGTGTGAGAGCATTGAGTCCATGATAGAAGTTCTTATGGTCGGCATGGAGCGGCATGGTCCTCTGGGGTACGTGGGCGCTCACGATGGCCTCGAGGGTGCGTCACGCGGTTACACCAACGACGACCTCGGTGTTGACCACTTGGCTCGCCATGAGCAGTATGTTCCCCAACCACTCACTCGGGAGCAGAGAAACGAACGTCGGCGGAGGAACGAACAGGCTCAATGCACCCCCATCATGGGAATGACTCCTGAGGCGCTGGCAGCGGTTGTTTCCGGGTGATCGGTCTCGGAATTATCGAGTGCTCAAGACGCCACTACAGAACTTGGCGCCGGCAACCAAAATCGCTAATTCCATCCAGCCCTCAGGCTCCATGGCTGGAGAAGGGATTCATCATTTCTGGGCCCTCCTGGAAACGGATCCGTACTTGAAATCTCCCTCTAATGCCCGGAAATATTCCTCATGAATCAGCATACTGGCCTTGAATAACTCCCCATGCGAGGGGCTCAAGGTGTTGACGAAAATACAGTTATTCCTCACATAGATCCCAACTATATGTTGAGGGGCCAATGATGTATGTCGGGTGGTGATATCGTATGCAACCGAATTACCGCAGAGAGGAAATACTTGGTAGATACCCACATATCAAAGATAGAGGGGAATAATATTATGCAGTTCTGTCATGAGCATGTAAAACTGCATGACTCAAACTTAAAGTTGGTAAGTTGCAATTACAAAGTAAAGATAATGCAATTAGCTTAACTCTTTGGATAGGATTCTACCAAACCATTTTGAGTCTAGACATTAGGACAAATTGCTAAACTTCAATCCAAGGGCCATAGAGAAGGCACTCAAGGAGAATTCTGCAATGTTATCCATTTGATTTGCTTGAAATCGGTGTCAGGATAATGAGCCAATGGTTTCATGTGAATAAAGCACACACTTAAGACAATCATGTAGATATGCCTTTTAGAACTATGGAATACCTGAATACTCTAGTCAATGGATGGGAAGAGCCACTTACCTCAACTTGATGCATTCAAGGAGTCTGAGTGGTTTAGCGTAGACTTTAAGGTGTGCGACCTTAAAATTAGCTTCCATGTGTCACTTGTAGTGCACATAAAATCCAAATTTTGTTAGAATTTAGCATCATAATAATCATAAACTATTGGAATTGTTGATAGTTTCAGTTTCAACCCAATGTCTCGATGACCAAGGCGAGTATGCCAAGTTTGTCGTGTACAAGACACTCTGCAAGACTATCTTGTACCGTCGTACGCAACATGTGCTACGGGTTGTGTCGTATGTGTAGTATACACTGGTACAACGACGTGCTATACAAACAGTTTTTAACCCCTTTCCGCGACGGCATTTGGAATCGTCGCCAAGTGAGTGTGGGCGATAGGGGGGTCCTTCCCACATGACCCAGAAATCATCGGGGATAGGCCCTCCTGGGACCCAGGCTAGGGCCGTGTGCGATCGGGCGAGGCATCAAAACCCAATCATTTTCATAGGTATGTACATCCCACACGGTGAATCCCAGAAAATCACTTCCGTAGGTATGTACATCCCACACGGTGAATCCCAGAAAATCATTTCCGTAGGTATGTACATCCCACACGGTGAATCCTTGAAAATCATTTCCGTAGGTATGTACATCCCACACGGTGAATCCTAGAAAAACATTTCCGTAGGTATGTATATCACACGCAGTTCTTTGTGTGGAAACGTTTGTGCAAGGTGGCCTAAAGCAAACAGTTCGCTGCCGGAAGCTGTGTGTGATTGTTAGCTGATCGAACACGCCTACTTTCTAGAAACCGTGCGGGTTGTTTGAGTTCATCGCCCACGGTGCTGTCTGAGTAACCGTCTGCAATAGAAAACCCCAATAAGCAGTGTAATTGGCCTATTATTGATAATCCATGTACTAATCAAACTGATATTTCTTATAAAACATGCCAGATATTTCATATCCGTATAAAAGCAACCAGGATTTCATAATCGAATTACATTAGATAGCTTCGACACTCAGTTACGCCGTTACACAACAGCACCAAGTTTCACATGCAGCATCAAAAACCTTTGGAAAGTAGCATCATACACGGTAAATAGACAGATTAATCTCATCCGGGAAACTACAGAAGCAGAAGGCAAATATTAAACCTTCAGTGATGTTGAATGTCCTTGCAACTTTCGGCCAGTGGCTATGGATAATTGCCCGCCCAACCTTCGTCCTCTTCAGCAAGACTTCAATATTGTACCGTGGGTGTTGAATGAATACCTTCCTCGCCTCTTGACCATGCAGGTGGTTTGAGAGGTAATCATCGGTGAACTGCTTTGAAAAGTACTGAAAACAAAGCTATGCATAAATTGCTGTTGTAAATTTTGAAATAGCGCAAGGGGTAAACACCATCCTATAGTTGACTTATGTCTTCTTCATTGTGCAAACAAAGATGTTGTTGTTATTCATCGCAAGTTTCTTCATCCTAACAATCTTTCTGTGTTTCTTGACTTGACTGATATTCATGGACATCTCATTTCCCCATATGCAAAATGGGTCGAACAGTGGGTCTAAGCCTCTGACAGCAGGACCTACATGTGCAAGACCAAATTGTAAGAAACCTAAATATTAGAATGATTCCTGAAACTGCACAATAATGTGCTATTAGCCAAAGGACCCTGCTTGAACAAACCTCGATGGTAAACCGTAGTGTCTCCCATTCTTTCCCTGCAACACACATAAGGAAGATCTTGATCAGGTTAACTGAGAGTTGCCATACTATCAGTAGAATATGTATTGAGTACAGCCAAATTCGATTGGTGTCACATGCATAACAATAAAAAATTGTACCCACATCAAATGAAAATCAAATTGCAAAACCGAACCAAATAGTTAAATGGACAGCAGACCAAATAAACCAAAATAGTTAACTGAGCACGAATTGCAGAATAGAAACATGTACTAGAAGATAAGACAGTTGACAAAACAAAGAATTCTTGAGAACAGTACTACGAAATGTAGCAATTATTGGACCAAAGTGTTAACTGAACATTACATTTCAGAGGACCAAACTATTAACTGAACATCAGATTGCGTATTAACATTACAGAGGACAAATCACTAGAAGGCACTGGCGGCGGCCTCGAGAAAAAAACATGAACTGTAATTTAATGTAGACAACCACGTGACGGTGTCGATGGTGGCCTCGAAGACGAGGTGCTCCTCCAAGATCTGGCAGTCGACACGCATGGCAGCCATTGCGACCTCGTGCGCGCGTGCGTCCGCATGCTACTGAGCTCCACGTTATACTGCGTGCAAAATGGTTGTGAGCGGCGCTTAATTGGAGGAGGGGGCAGTGATTTCGGTGAAAGGTGTCGCGTCGTTGGTCGGGGCATGTGGGACGGGAAAGGAGGAGGATGGTGTGGGTGGGGTGTGGATTACCTGACCATATCGACGAGGCCGCACAGCAAGAAGAAGGGTCGCCGGCGAGGAGGCGGCGCTGCAAGAAGAAGGGTAGCCGGCGAGGAGGCGGCGCTGCAAGAAGAAGGGTCGCCGGCGAGGAGGCTGAGCTGCCACTATGCAGCAGTGAAGGTTTGAACTTGGAAAGCAAGGAGGAACAGTGTAAATGTGGCTTTTGGTAGGAGGGAGGGGGCGGGGAGATAGGTATTTCCGTGGTGGCAAAAAAATTTGCTCGATGCCGCGAGAAACTGACGTGCAAGTGTGGTTCAAGCGGGGGCGATGGACTATAGACGATCAAGCTTCCTGCGTAAGCCAGACAAGATGGTGCGACAAGATATTTTATATTGCATCCCACACGATTCTTTCTAGTAAACTGTTTATGGTATACCTGATTTTTTTCATTATGTTTTGAAAGACAAAATGGTGTTACGGAGGGAAAGGATGGTGTTTGAATTGCTAGAACATTTACGTACAGTGAACATGCAACTAGTACATGAGTGTCGTGTTTAAATTTGGAATTATTCCGGGTTCGTTTGGCATTTTTATGCATTAATTGAGTTCCTGGGCATTTAATGTGCATAATTCAAATTTGAACTACAAGCACATGCTCCAATGCACCAAAGTTTGTTGAAAAATCACATGTGTGTCTTTGGGTGAATTTATAGGTCCCATGCAGAAATGGGAATGAAATTCAAACATCTGGGCGTCGTGGCTTGGCCGGAATGATTGAGAAACTTGGATTTTTAATTCCTGTAAATCCAAAAAAACGGCTGAAAATCATGAAACTTGGCATGGTGTCATGACATGGCAACAATATGTTGCAGTAATTATGTTGGCCAAATTGGGACAAGCTTTGGCGTAAGCCTCTTGCAAACCGGAGCTTCCTTCAAGAAGGATCTTGGTTCCGAGAGGGAACGTGTCACCTCCGTGTGCGAAACGACATACGTACACTACCTTCTCCCACCTTAATTTTTGTACACTGGTAGATTAGACCAAATAGAAGTATCGTGCTAAATTTTGGAATTATTTTGGATTGGCCTTTTCTATACATTAATTGAGTTTCTGGGCATTTAATGTGTATAATTCAAATTTGAACTACAAGCACATACTCTAGTGCACCAAAGTTGGTTGAAAAATCACATGTGTGTCTTTGGGTGAATTTATAGGTCCCATGCAAGAAATGAGAATGAAATTCAAACATCTGGGCGTCATGGCTCGGCCGAAAAGATTGATAAACTTGGATTTTTAATTCCTGTAAATCCAAAACCCGCATGAAAATCATGAAACTTGGCATGGTGTCATGACATGCCACCAACATGCTGCGGTAATTTTTTTGGCCGAATTGGGACAAGCTTTGGTGTAAGCTTCTTGCAAACCAGAGTTTTCCCTCAAGAAGGCTCATGGTTCCGAGAGGGAACGTGTCACCTCTGTGTGCGTAACGAGATACGTATACTGCCTTCTCCCGCCTTAATTATTTTTTACAAGGCAGATTAGACCAAATAGAAGTATGGTGCTAAATTTTGGAATTATTCTGGGTTCGTTTGGCCTTTTTTATACATTAATTGAGTTTCTGCGCATTTAATGTGCATAATTCAAATTTGAACTACAAGCACATGCTCCAGTGCACCAAAGTTGGTTGAAAAATCATATGTGTCTCCTTGGGTGAATTTATAGGTCTCATGCAAGAAATGGGAATGAAATTCAAACATCTAGGCGTCGTGGCTCGGCCGGAAAGATTGAGAAACTTGGTTTTTTAATTCCTGTAAATCCAAAACACGCCTGAAAATCATGAAACTTGGCATGGTGTCATGACATGGCACTAACATGTTGCGGTAATTTTTTTGGCCGAATTGGGACAAGTTTTGGTGTAAGCTTCTTGCAAACCGGAGCTTCCCTCAAGAAGGCTCGTGGTTCCGAGAGGGAACGTGTCACCTCCATGTGCGAAACGACATACGTACACTGCCTTCTCCCGCCTTAATTTTTTTACACAGGCAGATTAGACCAAATAGAAGTATCATGCTAAATTTTGGAATTATTCCAGATTCGTTTGGCCTTTTTTATACATCAATTGAGTTTCTACGCATTTAATATGCATAATTCAAATTTGAACTATCAAGCACAGGCTCCAGTGCACCAAAGTTGTTTGAAAAATCACATGTGTGTCCTTGGGTGAATTTCTAGGTCTCATGCAAGAGATGGGAATGAAATTCAAACATCTAGGCGTCGTGGCTCGGCCGAAAAGATTGAGAAACTTGGTTTTTTAATTCCTGTAAATCCAAAACATGCCTGAAAATCATGAAACTTGGCATGGTGTCATGACATGGCACCAACATGCTGCGGTAATTTTTTTGGCCGAATTGGGACAAGCTTCGGTGTAAGCTTCTTGCAAACCGGAGCTTCCCTTAAGAAGGCTCGTGGTTCTGAAAGGGAACATGTCACCTCCGTGTGTGAAACGACATACGTACACTGCCTTCTCCCGCCTTAATTTTTTTAAACAGGCAGATTAGACCAAATAGAAGTATCGTGCTAAATTTTGAAATTATTCCGGGTTCGTTTGGCCTTTTTAATACATTAATTGAGTTTCTGTGCATTTAATGTGCATAATTCAAATTTGAACTACAAGCACAGGCTCCAGTGCACCAAAGTTGTTTGAAAAATCACATGTGTGTCCTTGGGTGAATTGCTAGGTCCTATGCAAGAGATGAGAATGAAATTCAAACATCTAGGCGTCGTAGCTCGGCCGGAAAGATTAAGAAACTTGTTTTTTTAATTCCTGTAAATCCAAAACACGCCTGAAAATCATGAAACTTGGCATGGTGTCATGACATGGCACCAACATGTTGTGGTAATTTTTCTGTCTGATTTGTGTAGGCGCACACATTAACAATCAACAAAGTCATTTTGGAACAAGTGTTGTCACGTTACAAATTGGAAACACAAGTATTATTGAAACCGTGGGCGTTCTACTTACCAATTGCGTGCGTCCATGCGTCCTATTTTTTGTTGGCTAGGAGGTGCCGTGAGGGGTAGCTATTTGAGTACGGGAGGCGTGCGATCAGGCCCCTGCGCGTGCTCATCGGGAGGAGAGCCCTTTGACCGCTACCCGCCGCGCACCTCCCTCTCTACGTCTCCATTAATGGCGCCCAAGCACCTGTTCTACGGCGTGGCTATATATCTCACTGGACTGAGATTTAAGAGAGAAAAATGAAAATCTGAAAAGAAAGTTTTGCACGGATCTTGATGTAAGATCCGACGGACCTATATAGCATTGTCTGCGACTTATAGCAAGCATGATGAATATAAGGACGATGACAGTGGATAATAATTGTCTTACATATTTAGGAACATAATTAAAAAAAAGTCACATGTGGCAACGCCTGAAATACACAAGGGCAAAAGAAGAAGGAAGATAACGATCTAGCTTGATGATCTCTACTTTCTTGACGCGTTGCTGCAGGCCGTGGGAACTAGTCTCCGCGGCGAGCGGCGATGAGCTCTTTCTTGTCCTCAAGATGCTGCTTGAGAGCATCCACGGATTCCTTCACCAGCCTTCTGCGCTCGATGCGCAGCATGGCATTCTCGTCCATAAGTTTCTCGACCATGACGCCGGTCCTCTTCAACAAGGCAGTGGTCTGCTCCTGCTGCTCCGCACTTCCAATGATCTTCGCCCTCAGCAGGTCGCGCTTGGCCCGGAGCTTCGCATTGCTCTCATTTAGTTTCCGGATGGCGCCGGTACACTGTTCAAACGAGGCTTTTAGGTCATCCTGCAACCTCGCCCAGCTAGAGATCTGATCCATCTGCCTAAGGACGAGGGCATGCATGCGCCTGTAAGAGTCATCGCCTGCCCGCGAGACATTTTCCCAGGCCGCCGCGGAGCGGGAGGACATCTCTGCTGCATTCGCGGCGCGGCGGGACATCTCTTCTGCTTCCGCGGTGCGGCCGGACCAGTCTGCTGCATCGACGGCGCGGCGGGGCCTCCGTGCTGCTTCGGCGGCACGGTGGGACCTCTCTGCTGCTACGGCCGCGCGGCGGGACATGTTGGCTGCTTTTGCGGTGAGGCGGAACATCTCTCGTGTTTCCGCTTCCAGGCTCGCCTCTCCCTGGTGGCAAGCTCTCGAGCCAGAACTCACGCTGGCCATGGCAGACGCAAGGGAACGATGATAAATGACCTGTTTGTTTTTGTGGATGAGGAGTTGAGGAGGAATGTGCAGTCATCTTAGAGTAGTAGTATTTATAACCGAGTAGTATTACGCTCCTAAGTGGGAAACCGTTTAGGTTTTGATCGGTGTGAACAGGTTTGCAATTTGGAATGTGACGGGACGCAGCCTCCCTGTTCTTCTAAAAAAATTCTGACGGGATGCATGCTCAAAATTTACTAATGGTTATAAGTGCAACACTATTCCCGGAAGGCGTAACATGGGCACGTACACTTTCTTGGCCGCGTACGTGATGTTTGCACCATAGGGTGCACCGCAATAGGCAATGTCAGCACACGTCTTGTTTCAACAACCGTGCGCGCTCGTTATTACCATCGCGCACGCTTCTTTCAATTAGAATGTGTGTGCCCGCTAGCGCACACACGTTGATCTATCTAACGGTTTCAGTTTGTTGTGGCTAATCGCAAACAGTTCATCCGTGTGAAGTGTTTGCCATCGATCGCAGACACTTTGATCTGGCTGACCCGTTTCTGTTCTGTTGCCTAATCGCAAACAGTTAATCCTTCTAAAGCGTATGCCCTCAATCACACACACCTTGATCTGGCTGACCATTTCTTTTGTGTTGCCTAATCACAAACAGTTCATCTGAGTGAACCGTATGATGTATATCGCATACGCCTTCATCAGGCTGCCCGTTTCTTTTGTTCCGCCTCATCGCAAACAGTTCATTGGACTGAACGGTATGTCCTGGATCGCACACAGTTTCGTCGAAGAGTCTCTGATCGTAGTGTCGCGTTAGCAGCATCTTGTAGTAGTGATAATCCAGATGACACACAGAGAATGTGCTTGTCATATCCGTTGCATATGGTAAAAAGAAGTTATTTCTCCTTGTTGTCATCATAAGTTTCGCTATGGAAACTATTTTGACGAATACCTCCATAGTTTAGTAGGGTACGAGTTAAACCTGGGAAGCAATAAAGCATCCCAACGTTACTCGAGTACTCACAAGGATAGTAAATATGACTTGAGTTGAGCCAACAAATACCTCATCGTGTCTAGCGATTTTAAAATATCTCATTTCTCTCAATGAGAGCGGAAACATTGGACTTCCCTGAGTATAGAGTTTGTGGTGCATATGTCCACATGGCACATATCATTTTTCATCGGATTAACTCCCGTAGAAATCTATATATAGACATGAAGATTCCCAATGTCAAAACACTGTCAGATATATAGAATACATACAAATGTATTTGTACCAAAGTGTTGATACAATATATTGTGATATACAATGTATGATGACAACATTACTTATGTTGTTGTTACAACATCATAAATGGACATTAATTATATTGACCACTCAGGAGATTGAAAGACTATTCATAGTCTCCAAACATATCGGTTGAGGCATATTCAACCATCATATTCTCCGTGCCCATAGGGTCCCGTCACAAGTGGGGATGTCGGATTGAAGGTTGAAGTAAGATTCAAACCTTTGCCCTTCAGGTTCATTGTATCCCAGAAATTGATGATACAGAATAACCAGATGTTGAGATCTGAATCTAATGTCTTACGATATATAAGACACCATTTTTCTATTAGCGGCGTGATCCTGGCTAGAGGTGAATCCAGGATTGCACACATTATCCAACGAGACACAAGAGCGATCATGATGTCCATGGCCCAGATAGGGCAGTGGTGGCCATTGAAGGTGAATGCCTCAAACTCTATAGCCATACGTTACCTATGTGGGTAAACCAGAGATAATTAATATACAACCAGTAAATTAAAGACCATCATGGTTGATGTTGTAATGAATTTAGCAAAAGCAACGGTTATTTTAAGAAGTTGGCTTGAAACCATTAGTGTGAATCTCAAATTACTAAGTATGACACCATGAAGATAATATCCAAAATAGATTAGATCTGTAGCATAGGGAGTATAATTTGATTTGATGAAATTAGTAGATACTCACTCCTCATGCCTAATGTCATGACTTGGTAAAATGTGTGGGAAAGCACTTTGTAAAGCAATTATAATGTCGAAACGACAAAATATAGGCTTTATCAATAGTCATCGATAATCTGCGTAGGCAGTAGATCCATATGACCACCTTGTGATCTCAAGCATCAATTTGAAGAAATCACCTTGAATTTTGCATCCGTATTTGCAAGAAATTGAAAATCTAATTGCAAATAGACGTATTAATCTTGACATATGGGAATATGGAAATAGATACATCATGTCATGAAAATATTCCGGAATACCTTGTACTCAATAGAGAAACAGTACTGAAGAGGTACTGAATTTATCTTTGCAAGAGAAAAATCTCAATTGCAAATAATAGATGTAATTAATCTCAACATGTAAGAAACATGGAGATATATTACATCAACATAATATATGAAATACATAGTACTCAACATACTTACGGTACTGTAATTAACAGTGTCTAAAACAGAGTTTTTTTTAAATTGTCTAAAACAGAGTTAAACTACTGTTAATAGAACAAAATGCGAAATTAATCAAGAAAAATGTAGGATTAATTCGGCAAAATCGTCCAGGATTTAAAATGGACCGAAAACACATGGGCCTTCTGGCCCATACGGCCTTATAGGCGGCCCAGCCGCGCCCACCACCTGGAGTGGATAAGGCAGGCGGAGGAGACGGTTTCGTCCCCCGACCCCCGCTGCCGGCGACCGTCTCGTCGGCGAGGAGCGGGAAAAACCCGGCGCGCCGTCATCTCCGCTGCGGGGAGCCACGCGGAGGGCGCCGCCGCTCCGGGGCCGGGGGGCCAACCGAGGGCCGTTGCCTCGGGCGCCGCCTGCGCGCGGATGCGAGCCAAGGGTCGCGTCGTCGCCTCGGTCTTCCATACCGCGTCACGGTCGTGGGCCGTCCTTGCGGGCGCCGAGGCCGAAGGACGCCGCTGTGTGCGCGCCCGAAGGAGCCGCGCCAGACTGCGTCGCCTCACCTTGCCTAGCTTTGCTGACGCGCATGGAGCAAGTCACCAACGCCGGAGGGACGAGCCGCCGCGGCGCGCGCGCTTCAGGCGTCGCCGGCCGGAAGCCGCGACAATTCCCTTGGCAGGCGAGGCCATGGACGAAGTAGCTCCGCATCAAATGCGGTGGCCGCGTTGTGCGCCAGGGGGCTTCACCGCGGAGGACGGTCCAGGAGCCGCGGCCTCGGGTGCCTCCGCGCGTCTTCGTGCGGGCATCGACCGCGTCGCGGAGCGGCTGCGAAACAGGTGGTTCCGGTGTCCCGGTCTACCACGGGGCCAAGGCCAGAGGAAGCTGATGCCATCGTCGCGATGCGACTCGATGTGCGGCAGCGCCGTCGCCGAGGAGTGCGTTGCCAAAAACGCTCTGCCGAGCCGCGCCAGAGCCGGAGTACGGCGCGCACGCGCTGCACGCCTGGCTGCGCGCTGGAGGGCGTTGCCTCGCTCGCGCTGTGGTATGCGAGGATGCAGGCCGCTGCCAGCCTAAACCGAGCGCCGTCGGCTGTTGTGGTCTGGCGAAGAGCCGACGTCGTCTAGGACGATTCCAGATAAGAGCCGAAGGGAATGATTCCATGTAGCATTTGTTGTGTGCGCGAAAGAAATTGGAAAGGAAGCACCTTGTTTCTTGTCGATCTTTGATTTCGTTCCTAATCCTTCCCTCGTTCTTGGTATTCTGAAGGCTAACGGCTCCATGGGAGGATAGAACGGGTCCAGGCTGCAAAAGTGGGACTGAACTTGGAGTCCCACCACAACCCACCTAGAGCAACTCTAGCAGACTTTGCATTTTGTCGAATTGTAAGCTGTGTTTGTAGGTCGGACGGAAACAGCAAACAAATCTGTAATATTTAAAAAAAGTTGTTTCGCGTGAGAAATTTAAGCAGCAGCTCGTCGGAGCTCGCTCGCATAGATGGTTCTTCTTTGCATAAGTTTGTACACTCCACATACATACATATTAAAGGTCAGAGATGCTAGACAGGGCCTACGCTATAGCACCACTACAACAAAAATGAGCTCACCGGAGCTCCTGCGGTAGCTGCCCACGGGCGGCGATCAGTCGGAGTTGAGGTCGATGTAGATCTTCGCCTGCTCCACCTTCATCACGCGCATGTCAGCTTCCTTCGATGCGTGCGCCTGCGATGCCGTGACGCCCGTCTCGAAGAAGAGCTGCTCGTACTCAAGCTCGCACCGGATGCGCTCTTCCTTCTCCTCCTGCTCCCTCGCTGACCGCTCGAGGAGCTCCTCCTGCCCCGGGGGAGGTAGTCTTCGGGCCCGATGATGCCTCGTCGCGGCGGCGCATTGGGCACGGCCTCCTCCGCCTCCCTCTTCACCGCCTCCTCCGCCTTCCTCCTCACTGAAACGAGCCGCGAGCTCGATGCGCCCGTGGATGAGCACCCCGCGGACCAGTGGCCGGATGAGCACCCCGCGGACCAGTGGCCAGATAAGCTCCCCGCGGACTAGTTGCCGGAGAAGGCCTGGCGGCGACGGGTGAGCTTGAGATCGAAATCCTCGAGCTCGCGACGGTTGAAGGCCGGCGGCGTCCGGGTACCGCGGTTGAGCCACCGACGCACCCCCCGCTTGCGCGTGCCGTCAGATCTGGCACGGCGGCGGCGCTCCGCCTCATCCCCCGAGTCGTCCATGGCGGTCGAAGGCTCGCCGGCGGCGATAAATCGAGCGGCGCGGTGGGGAATTGGGGGCAAACGCGGTTGTGGAGGGATAGAGTTTCGACCCGCATCTGTCCCGCAAACCCGCAGTTATACTGGCTCGAGGGTAGTGTTTGCGGGCTGCGGCAAAAATATTTACAGGCCGGACACCGATGCGGGCTCTGGTCTGGCCAAAATAGTGGGTCGAGCCCGTATAATCGCCGGAATTATGCGGGTTCGCGCCGGATGCGGGATCTGCTAGAGTTGCTCTTATTCCCACCAATGTTTGGTGGGTGATAACTAACAACCCAATAAATATTAGGTGGATTATCTGGGCATAAGTGGGATCCCACTAAACAAACATACAAATGATGGCTCCTCTTTGTTGAATCACACTTCGCACATAGCCCAAGCAAGCAGAGGACTCGACGAGATCAAGCAACATGTTCCGTGCGATGCGGGTCATCCTCAGGTACGATGCATCAAATCGATCTAGCTAGGCTCTACGTGCTGAGTAATGTTTGTGCTAATGGATCAGTCACCGGCTCTACATGCTAATATTGATGTCTCTGTGTTGTAGGGGGAGAGTCGTCGTGCTGCGCCGCGGTGGTGGCTGGCCTCATCGGCCAATGCGGCTACTCCACTGCCTTGAGCTCCCAAAGGTTGGCCAAGTTAGAAGGTAGAGAGGTAATTGGTGGAATATTCATTGTATTGCTTGAGCCTTGTGGACATATATATAGGAGTACAATCATCTACTTGGAGTACAAGACAAGCCAGAACAAATCCTAGTCTATCTCATCTTTCCTAATAAACATTATACTCAACATCCCCCCGCAGTCACAACGGTAGCGACGCAGATGGTGAGACTAGAGAAGAATCCGAAGGCAAGCCGACGGACATCCCCCCCCCCACAGTCATAACGGTCGACGCATCGCGGAGTCGTGGCTGGAGTGGAAACCAAGAGGTTGCTCAAGCAGGTGGTAGCCCTTTGTGCCGTTTGTTGATGTAGCCAAGAGCGTGGGTGGTGGAGCCGTGGTCGAGGTAGCCGTGCGAAGAATGTCGTGGTCGATGTCGAGTCGGGGTAGCCGGTGTCGAGGAAGTCGCCGTGGAGCCGCGGGCGCAAGGAGGCGCCGAGTTAGCAGGGGCACATTGTTGTCGAAGTAGTGGTGCGCCGGGAAGGAGATGTTTGTTGACGACGCGTCGTGGCGGGTTTGCCAAGTCCGGGGACACATCGTAGACGAAGGAATGCACCGGTGTTGCCAGCACCGGGCATGCATAGACGGATGAAGACGAAGTTGACGAAGCGCCGCACCAGGCTTGCCAGGCCCGGGGACGCGTTGATAGAGGCAAAGGTGTCTCGATGTTTCGATGAGATGGTGGCTATCGTTTTTGTGGGAGTCGACCTTGACGATCTGACTACGAACGTGCGAGACGTCGCGCCTTAGCAATCGCTAAACCAACTTCCGAGGGTTATTGACCACGCCAGAGCACGATCAACCTGACCACGAGGGCCTGTTTCCTGCGAGCAAACGAAGAACAAGCAAGAAACTAAGATTGCAATCTGGATATTGCGAATATAAGAGGAAATCTTTATTAATGAAGGTGGGGTTATGTGACGCCTTGGTCTAGTTGTTGAACACAAACGAAGTACGCGAAGTTGCAGCTATGGCGAACTTTTGATCTAAACAAAACCCAAAGTCTAAACAATGCCCTAGGGGTTGTATATATGGAGGAAGAGGGGGGAATTTCGTGGCCCTTGGAGGAGGGGTCCGAAACCCACCCTAACTCTTGTTTCCCCACACATACGGACTCTAAAAACAGCCTATATTGAAGTATTTCGAAATTACATGGGCCTGGCCCAAAAAGAAGGTCACGCAGCACCTAGAATAGCCTCTGGACGAAAATTATGAAGTGGCATCTTGTATATTTCGTCCAAGGCTTCATGCACTCATTATGGTGGCTTCAAAGTCCTGAAATCATCACTTGAAACTTTGTTCTTGTCTCCCTTGCGCATGCCATCAACTCCATGCTTGTTCTTGCTCCAATGATCATCCTTCTCCAAGCTAGGCCCTTCATTTGTAAGCAAAACAAATGTATCCAATTTAGGCAGCATCATATTCTCATGAACATTAGAAACATTACCAAGAAATGAAAGTACCTGATAATTCAATTGGCGTGCGCGAGCTCTAGTAATTGGTCCAGTATGTATAGCAGCAGGGGTTGTGGGGTGTAACAATGGTATTGATGTCCTCATCACGCGTCGTGGACGAAGGCACGCATCGGTGTTGCCAGCACCGGGCATGCGTAGACTAGGACCTGCACGAGCTGTACGCCATGTCGAAGAGGTCGGAGAGGCCAGCAGAGAAGGACTCAACGACGGTTGCGGCGCCAATCGGCGCCGGGCCAATATCACCCGCGTTTGTCGGAGTAGATGAAGCGGTCAGGGTAGATGACGGCGACGCTGGCGACGAGCTGGTGCTGGACGAAGACGAAGTGGGGTGGACGGGCGGCGGCGGCAGCTACAGAGGTAGCCGCGGCGGCGGCCAAAGAAGAGCAGCGGCGGCGGCCTGACGGCAGTGGCGGCGGCCTGACGGCAGTGGCGGCGGCTAGGTTAGGAGTGCGGCGGCGGTGCTCGAAGTAGGCGAGGAACCCTGACAGCGTGACGAAGACCGGCGCGGACGGTGGCGTTCCCGCGCCAAGGGAGACGGCATGGCGCATACTGTGACGCCCTCGATTCAATCGTACACTAATCATGCACGCAAATGTGTACGATCAAGATTAAGGACTCACGAGAAGATATCACAACACAACTCTAGACACAAATTAAAAATAATACAAGCTTTATATTACAAGCCAGGGGCCTCGAGGGCTCGAATACATAAGCTCGAAAACACAAGAGTCAGCGGAAGCAAGAATATCTGAGTACAGACATGAGTTAGACAAGTTTGCCTTAAGAAGGCTAGCACAAAAGCAACTTCAATCGAAAAGGCAAGGCCTCCTGCCTAGGAGCCTCCTAACTACTCCTGGTCGTCGACGGTCTCCACGTAGTAGTATGCATCGGCGGTGGCATCTGGCTCCTGGGCTCCAACATCTGGTTGCATCAACCGGAAAGAAGAAGAAAGGGGGAAAAGGGGGAGCAAAGCAACCGTGAGTACTCATCCAAAGTACTCGCAAGCAAGGATCTACACTACATATGCATCGGTATCAATGAAAAGGGGTAGTATATGTGGACTGAAATGCAGAATGCCAGAAGAGAAGGGGAAAGCCTAGCCTATCGAAGACTAGCATCTTCTGGAAACCACCATCTTGCAGCAACAGGAGGGGGTAGAGTAGCATAAAGTAAAGTAGTAGTGGGGTTATCAACCTCGGCCAGAGTGTAACACCCGGATGTAACTTGCCATATTTGTAACTCCAACTCTTGCCATTTTCGGCAATGTGATATGATATTCCCTCCGTAGTTGGGTTTCCCGTCATTTTGCTTTTTGTTCATGTCATGCATTTTATATCATGTCATCATGTGCATCGCATTTGCATACGTGTTCGTCTTATGAATCCGAGCATTTTCCCCGTAGTCCGTTTTGCAATCCGGCGCTCCTATGTTCCCCGGCGTCCTCTTTTACCTTTTTCCGTGAGCGGGTATTAAACCTTCTCGGAATGGACTGAGGTTTGTCAAGCGGCCTTGGTATAGCACCGGTAGACCGCCTGTCAAGTTTCGGGTCATTCGGAGGTCGTTTGATACTCCAACGGTTAACCGGGTAACCGTAGAGGCCTCGTGTGTGTTGCAGCCCAAAACCCCTCCAAAACAGCCCAATAACCCATCTAAGTCACTCCCATGTCCACCGCCGTTCGATCACGATCGCGTGGCCGAAACCCGCACCTCATTTGGAGCTTCCTAGCCCCCTCTACCTATAAATACACCCCCTCCCCCGAAATCCCGGGTCCAAAACTACCCTAAACCTAGTCCCGCTCCTCTCCGCGCCGCCGGACGCGTCCGGATCCGGCCGGACACGTCCGCCCGCCGCCGCCGGACCAACCGCAGCCCGCCACGTGGCGCCTGCCTCCGCCCCGCCGCCGTGGCCCGCGAAGCCCACGGGGAGCCCGCCCCGGGCCGCGACCAGGCCCGACCCCGCGCCGCCCCGCGCTGGTCGCCGCCCTTCGCCGGCGTCGCCCCGCCCGCCGTTGCCTCTCCCCGCCGCCAGCGCCCGCCCCGGCCACGCGCGTCCCCTGCCGCCTCCTCGCCGCTCCGCCCGAGGCGCCCGCGCCGCCGCCACCCGGCTCCCTCCGCTCCGCGCCACCGCCAACCGCCGCCGTGGCCCGGATCCGGCGACGGCTAGCCGAATCCGCAGCCCCGCGCCTCTCCGGCGACCTTCCAGCGCTCCGGCGACCCTCTTCTTCCACTCCGGCCGCGTTCGCCGGCGAGATCCACCGGCCACCTCGTCCGTTGACTTTTCGCGAGGTCTAAATTTCGTCCAAGTCCCCGTTTATTTTGCATTCTGTTGTCATGTTCATCGCATCATATCTCCATGTGTATTGCTCCGTTTCGTACGTATAATATGTCGAATTGTTCGTCTCGATGATTACATCATTTCATCTCATTGCATCATTTTAATTTGAGCTCATCTTGGTGCCCGAAATGCCGTTAGAAAAGGGCTATGTGATGTTAGTTTCAGATCTGTTTGAGAACATGCACTTTTGTCATTTTTGCCATGATTGATGTGTGCATCCTATGAATTGGAGCCCTACATGTGTTTTGAAATATGCCATGCCATATTTACAGGGGTGTATGCCATGTATTTTTGTGATCTTTGTGGTGACTAGCACAAGCATGCAAACTAGGGTACATAATGTTGTTGATTTCTGAGACTTGGTAATTTTGCTAAGTCATGTCTTGCTGTTATTTTTATGCCATGTGTTCATGTTGTTTCAGAGAGATCTATGCCTCTTTTGAGCATGATCAGTAAGAGTGTCTTGAGCATATGGATTTGCTCTATCCATCCATGCATTTTTTTGTAATTATGGAGTGCCATAGCTTGAGTCAATCGAGCTCTACATTTGCTATAAAATATTTCTGGCAGATTGTTTACATGCTATTCGATTTTTGCCAAGCTTGTTGTAGTTGATCCTTGCATGCTATGATGTTATTCTTGCCATGTCTAGCTTCTATGCCATGTCTTTTTGATGTATGTATGCTTAGTTTATCATGTAATGCTCTGTAGTGAGTGCATCGAGCTCGTAAACTTGCCTACTTGTAATCTGTTTTTGACATGTCCAGTTTTCTGCTAAGTCTGAAACCTGTAACGAAACTTGCTTAATTGACATGGGTGTTATTATATTTTCTGATCCTTTTTGGCTCATGGTCAGTAAGGGACTTTTGTTAAGTGCTTTGAGTAGATTCATGCCATGCCTTGTTTTGCTATATTGCGTTCCTGTAGCATGTTGTTTCCTTGCTCTAAACATGTCATCCTGATGTTAATTTCTGGCATGTTGTTATTTTCACTAAGTCTGTGAACCTGTTATCTTTTGCACTTTTGCCATGCTTGTTTGAACCTGTTGCGGTGTGATTTAACCGTAGCTCAGTGTTCATCTTTTGTCAAGCATCTTGAGTAGATTACTTTCATATGCTTTGCTGGTACGTTTGGGTGCAGTAGCTTAATTTATTGTTGCTTGCTAAGTAGCATCATGCTGTTAATGGCAGAATCTTGTCATTCTTATTTTGCTTGTCATTTGCAAACCGTGCATCCGATTCCGGTGATCTTTATATTGATTTCAACCGAAATCACCTCACCTATCCAGTGGCATATTTGGTTTGCCAAGATTATGCTTTGTTCATCCTTGTCCTTCCGGAGCATGCATATGCATTGCATACCACATCTCGCATATCATGCCATGTTTTGCATCATGTTGCTTGCGCATTGCATCGTGGTTGATAGTTGTTCCTTTGCTTGTGATCTTGTTTTGGGTAGAGCCGGGAGACGAGTACGTGAACGAGGAACCTGTTGAGAACGCTTACGAGGACCAAGCTTTCGACAACTCTGAGAACCTTGCATGCAAGATGACCATACCCTCGAAATCACTTCTATCTTTGCTTGCTAGATGCTCGCTCTTTTGCTATGCCTATGCTGCGATACCTACCACTTACTATACCATGCCTCACATATTGACATGTCAGCCTCTAACCATCCATGTCCTAGCAAACCGTTGATTGGCTATGTTACTGCTTTGCTCAGCCCCTCTTATTGCGTTGTTAGTTGCAGGTGAAGATGAAGTTTGTTCCTTGTTGGAACATGAAGATGTTGTTCCTTGTTGGAACATGTTTACTTGTTGGGATATCACAATATCTCTTATATTATTAATGCATCTATATACTTGGTAAAGGGTGGAAGGCTCGGCCTTATGCCTGGTGTTTTGTTCCACTCTTGCCACCCTAGTTTCCGTCATACCGGTGTTATGTTCCTTGATTTTGCGTTCCTTACACGGTTGGGTGATTTATGGGACCCCCTTGACAGTTCGCTTTGAATAAGACTCCTCCAGCAAGGCCCAACATTGGTTTTACCATTTGCCACCTAAGCCTTTCTCCCTTGGGTTCTGCAGACTCAAGGATCATCTTTATTTTAACCCCCCCGGGCCAGTTCTCCTTCGATTGCTGGTCCAAACTAGAGCCCTTTGCAGCGCCACCTCGGGGCAACTCGAGACTTGGTTTTAGTTGTACGGAGTGTTCATCCGGATGTGCCCTGAGACCGAGATATGTGCAGCTCCTATCAGGATTTGTCGGCACAATCGGGCGGCTTTGCTGGATCTGTTTTATTACTGTCGAAAGGTCTCGTAGTCCGGGATTCTGAGACTGATCGGGTCTTCCCGGTAGAAGGAATATCCTTCGTTGACCGTGAGAGCTTATAATGGGCTAAGTTGGGACACCCCTGGAGGGTATTATCTTTCGAAAGCCGTGCCCGCGGTTATGAGGCAGATGGGAATTTGTTGATGTCCGGTTGTAGAAAACCCGAAGTTGATCTTAATTAAAACACATCAACCGCGTGTGTAACCGTGATGGTCTCTTCTCGGCGGAGTCCGGGAAGTGAACACGGTGTTGGAGTTATGCCTGACGTAGGTTGTTCTAGGATCACTTCTTGATCACTTCTAGCTTCACGACCATGCTTGCTTCTCTTCTCGCTCTCTTTTGCGTTGTTAGCCACCATATATGCTAGTCGCTTGCTGCAGCTCCACCTCACAACCCTATCCTACCTTTAAGCTTAAATAGTCTTGATCTCGCGGGTGTGAGATTGCTGTCCCCGTGACTCACAGATTCTACCAAAACAGTTGCAGGTATCAACGATGTCAGTGCAGATGACGCAACCGAGCTCACGTGGGAGTTCGACGAGGAACGTGGTCGTTACTATGTGTCTTTTCCTGATGATCAGTAGTGGAGCCCAGTTGGGGTGATTCGGGGATCTGTGTAGCATTTGGGGTAGTCTTCTTTCATTTTGGTTCCGTGGTCGGACCTTGAGTGTAATCTGGATGATGAATGTTTATTTATGTATTGTGTGAAGTGGCGACTGTAAGCCAACTATGTATCTCTTTCCCTTATGTATTACATGGGTTGTGTGAAGATTACCTCACTGGCGACATTGCTTTCAATGCGGTTATGCCTCTAAGTCGTGCCTCGACACATGGGAGATATAGCCGCATCGAGGGCGTTACACAGAGATCCTTTCTCGACTCCCTGCGAGAAGGAAATCCCAGAGCCATACTATCCAGTTATCATCACAATCCAATCCTCATCACCATCCAGTTCTCATCACAAGTATCTGTTGGAAATATGCCCTAGAGGCAATAATAAATAGGTTATTATTATATTTCCTTGTTCATGATAAATCGTTTATTATCCATGCTAGAATTGTATTGATAGGAAACTCAGATACATGTGTGGATACATAGACAACACCATGTCCCTAGTAAGCCTCTAGTTAACTAGCTCGTTGATCAATAGATGGTTACGGTTTCCTGACCATGGACATTGGATGTCATTGATAACGGGATCACATCATTAGAAGAATGATGTGATGGACAAGACCCAATCCTAAGCCTAGCACAAAGATCGTGTAGTTCGTATGCTAAAGCTTTTCTAATGTCAAGTATCATTTCCTTAGACCATGAGATTGTGCAACTCCCGGATACCGTAGGAATGCTTTGGGTGTGCCAAACGTCACAACGTAACTGGGTGGCTATAAAGGTACACTACAGGCATCTCCGAAAGTGTCTGTTGGGTTGGCATAAATCGAGACTGGGATTTGTCACTCCGTGTGACGGAGAGGTATCTCTGGGCCCACTCGGTAGGACATCATCATAATGTGCACAATGTGATCAAGGAGTTGATTACGGGATGATGTGTTACGGAACGAGTAAAGAGACTTGCCGGTAACGAGATTGAACAAGGTATCAGGATACCGACGATCGAATCTCGGGCAAGTATAATACCGCTAGATAAAGGGAATTGAATACGGGATTGATCGAATCCTCGACATCGTGGTTCATCCGATGAAATCATCGTGGAACATGTGGGAACCAACATGGGTATCCAGATCCCGCTGTTGGTTATTGACCGGAGAACGTCTCGGTCATGTCTGCATGGTTCTCGAACCCGTAGGGTCTACACACTTAAGGTTCGATGACGCTAGGGTTATAAAGGAAGTTTGTATGTGGTTAACGAATGTTGTTCGGAGTCCCGGATGAGATCCCGGACGTCACGAGGAGTTCCGAAATGGTCCGGAGGTAAAGATTTATATATGGGAAGTCCTGTTTTGGTCACCGAAAGAGTTTCGGGTTTTATCGGTAACGTACAGGGACCACCAGGAGGGTCCCGGGGGTCCACTAAGTGGGACCACCGGCCCCGGAGGGCTGCATGGGCCAAGTGTGGGAGGGGACCAGCCCCAGGTGGGCTGGTGCGCCCCCCACAAGGGCCCAAGGCGCCTAGGGTTTGGGGGGAACCCTAAAGGGGGGCGCCCCCTTGCCTTGGGGGGGCAAGGCACCCCCCTTGGGCCGCCGCCCCCTCCTCAGATGGGATCTGAGGGGGCTGGCCCCCCTCTCCCTTGCCCCTATATATATGTGAGGGGTGGGAGGGAAACCGTACCAATGTGCTGGCGCAGCCCTCCCCCTCTCCCAAGTTCTTCTCCTCTCCCGCGGTGCTTGGCGAAGCCCTGCAGGATTGCCACGCTCCTCCCCCACCACCACGCCGTTGTGCTGCTGCTGGATGGAGTCTTCCTCAACCTCTCCCTCTCTCCTTGCTGGATCAAGGCATGGAAGACGTCATCGGGCTGTACGTGTGTTGAACGCGGAGGTGCCGTCCGTTCGGCACTTGGTCATCGGTGATTTGGATCACGGCGAGTACGACTCCATCAACCCCGTTCACTTGAACGCTTCCGCTTAGCGATCTACAAGGGTATGTAGATGCACTCTTCTTCCCCTCGTTGCTAGTTTCTCCATAGATAGATCTTGGTGACACGTAGGAAAATTTTGAATTTCTGCTACGTTCCCCAAAAGTGGCATCATGAGCTAGGTCTATTGCGTAGATTCTATGCACGAGTAGAACACAAAGTAGTTGTGGGCGTTGATTTTGTTCAATATGCTTACCGTTACTAGTCCAATCTTGTTTCGACGGCATTGTGGGATGAAGCGGCCCGGACCAACCTTACACGTACGCTTACGTGAGACCGGTTCCACCCACTGACATGCACTAGTTGCATAAGGTGGCTAGCGGGTGCCAGTCTCTCCCACTTTAGTCGGATCGGATTCGATGAAAAGGGTCCTTATGAAGGGTAAATAGCAATTGGCATATCACGTTGTGGTTTTGCGTTGGTAAGAAACGTTCTTGCTAGAAACCCATAGCAGCCACGTAAAACATGCAAACAACAATTAGAGGACGTCTAACTTGTTTTGCAGGGTATGCTATGTAATGTGATATGGCCAAGAAGAATGTGATGAATGATATGTGATGTATGAGATTGATCATGTTCTTGTAATAGGAATCACGACCTGCATGTCGATGAGTATGACAACCGGCAGGAGCCATAGGAGTTGTCTTTAATTTATTTATGACCTGCGTGTCAACATAAACGTCATGTAATTACTTTACTTTATTGCTAACCGTTAGCCATAGTAGTAGAAGTAATAGTTGGCGAGACAACTTCACGAAGACACGATGATGGAGATCATGATGATGGAGATCATGGTGTCATGCCGGTGACGATGATGATCATGGAGCCCCGAAGATGGAGATCGAAAGGAGCAAAGTGATGATGGCCATATCATGTCACTATTTGATTGCATGTGATGTTTATCATGTTTATACATCTTATTTGCTTAGAACGACGGTAGTAAATAAGCCCTCATTAAAATTTCAAGAAAGTGTTCCCCCTAACTATGCACCGTTGCGAAAGTTCGTCGTTTCGAAGCACCACGTGATGATCGGGTGTGATAGATTCTTACGTTCACATACAACGGGTGTAAGACAGATTTACACACGCGAAACACTTAGGTTGACTTGACGAGTCTAGCATGTACAGACATGGCCTCGGAACACAAGAGACCGAAAGGTCGAGCATGAGTCGTATGGTAGATACAATCGACATGAATATGTTCACCGATGATGACTAGTCCGTCTCACATGATGATCGGACACGGCCTAGTTGACTCGGATCATGTAATCACTTAGATGACTAGAGGGATGTCTATCTGAGTGGGAGTTCATAAGATGAACTTGTTTATCCTGAACATAGTCAAAAGAACTTTGCAAATTATGTCATAGCTTACGCTTAAGTTCTACTGTGTTAGATACATTCCTAGAGAAAATATAGTTGAAAGTTGATAGTAGCAATTATGCGGACAGTAGAAGGCTTATGTCGTTAGTGCAACGCTCGGTGTGTTGTTCCTCGAACGTGATCTGTGGATGTTGCGAACATCGGACATACACGTTTTGATGACTACATGATAGTTCGGTAATGTTAAATGGTTTAGAATTGAGGCACCGAAGACAATTTTGAAATGTCGCGGAACATATGAGATGTTTCGAGGGCTGAAATTGAGATTTCAGGCTCGTGCCCACGTCAAGAGGTATAAGACCTCCGACGAATTTTCTTAGCCTGCAAACTAAGGGAGAAAAGCTCAATCGTTGAGCTTGTGCTCAGATTGTCTGAGTACAACAATCACTTGAATCGAGTGGGAGTTGATCTTCCAGATAAGATAGCGATGTTTTTCCAAAGTCATTGCCACCAAGCTGCTAGAGCTTCGTGATGAACTATAACATATCAGGGATAGATATGATGATCCTTGAAATATTCGCGATGTTTGACACCGCGAAAGTAGAAATCAAGAAGGAGCATCAATTGTTGATGGTTAGTGAAACCACTAGTTTCAAGAAGGACAAGGGCAAGAAGGGATACTTCATGAAATGGCAAATCAGCTGCTGCTCTAGTGGAGAAACCCAAGGTTAAACCCAAACCCGAGACTGAGTGCTTCTATAATAAGGGGAACAGCCACTGGAGCAGAATTACCCTAGATACTTGGTAGATGAGAAGGCAGTCGATAGAAGTATATTGGATATACATTATGTGAATGTGTACTTTACTAGTACTCCTAGTAGCACCAGGGTATTAGATACCGGTTCGGTTGCTAAGTGTTAGTAACTCGAAATAAAAGCTACGGAATAAACGGAGACTTGCTAAAGGTGAGCTGACGATATGTGTTGAAAGTGTTTCCAAGGTTGATATAATCAAGCATCGCTCGCTCCCTCTACCATCAAGATTGGTGTTAAACCTAAATAATTGTTATTTGGTGTTTGCATTGAGCATAGACATGATTGGATTATGTCTATAGCAATACGGTTGTTCATTTAAAGAGAATAATAGTTACTCTGTTTATTTGAATAATACCTTCAATGGTCTTGCACCTAAAATGAATGGTTTATTGAATCTCGATCATAGTGATACACATGTTCATGCCAAAAGATATAAGATAGTAATGATAGTACCACCTACTTGTGGCACCGCCGTGTAAGTCATATTGGTATAAAACGCATGAAGAAGCTCCATGTTGATGGATCTTTGGACTCACTCATTTTTTAAAAGGATTGAGTAATGTGAACCATGTCTATTGGTATATACGCATGAAGAAACTCCATGCAGATGGACCGTTTGGACTCACTTGATCTTGAATCACTTGAGATATGCAAATCTTACCACATGGGCAAGATGACTGAAAAGCCTCATTTTCAGTAAGATGGAACAAGATAGCAACTTGTTGGAAGTAACACATTTTGATATGTGCAGTCCAATGAGTGTTGAGGCACGCAGTGGATATCGTTATATTCTTACTTCACAGATGATTTAAGTAGATACTGAGTATATTTACTTGATGAAACACAAGTCTGAATTATTGAATGGTTCAAGTAGTTTCAGAGTGAAGTTGAAGATCTTCGTGATAAGAGGATAAAATGTCTATGATATGATCATAGAAATGAATATCTGAGTTACGAGTTTGGCACTGTGGAAATTGTTTCACAACTAATACCGCTTGGAACACCATAGTGTGATGGTGTGTCTGAACATCATAGTTGCACCCTATTGGATATGATGCGTACCATGATGTCTCTTATCGAATTACCACTATCGTTCATGGGTTAGGCATTAGAGACAACCGCACTCACTTTAATAGGGCACCACGTAATTCCGTTGAGACAAAACCGTTTGAACTATGGTTTGGAGAAACCTGAGTTGTCGTTTCTTAAAAGTTTGGGGCTGCGACGCTTATGTGAAAAGGTTTCAGGTTGATAAGCTCGAACCCAAAGCGGATAAAATGCATCTTCATAGGACACCCAAAACAGTTGGGTATACCTCCTAATTCAGATCCGAAAGCAATAGGGATTGTTTCTAGAATCGGGTCCTTTCTCGAGGAAAAGTTTCTCTCGAAAGAATTGAGTGGGAGGAAGATAGAACTTGATAAGGTTGTTGAACCTTTACTTCAGGCAGAGAGTAGCGCAAGCACAGGAAAAATGTTTCTGTGGCCCCTGCCTCAGTTGAAGAGAAAGCTAATGATGATGATCATGGAGCTTCAGATCAAGTTACTATCGAACCTCATAGGTTGACAAGGGTGTGTACAACTTCTAAGTGGTAACCCTGTCTTAAAAGGTCACGTTGTTGGACAACGATGAACCTATGAGCTATGGAGAAGCGATGGTGGGCCCGGATTCCGAAAAATGGCTCGAGGCCATAAAATCCGAGAGAGGATCCATGTATGAAAACAAAGTGTAGACTTTGAAAGAACTACTTGATGGCCATAAGGCTGTTGGGCACATATGGATTTTAAAAGGAAGACAGACAATGATGGTAAGTGTCACCATTGAGAAAGCTCGACTTGTCATTAAGGTGTTTCCCGACAAGTTCAAGGAGTTGACTACGATGAGACTTTCTCACTCGTAGTGATGCTAAGAGTCTGTTGGAATTAGCAGGTACTGCATTATTTATGAAATCTTGCAGATAGGATGTCAAAATATTGTTTCCTTGTTCTTGAGGAAAGGTTGTATGCGATACAACCAGAAGATTTTGTCGATCCTGAAAGATGCTGACAAGTATGCAAAGCTCCAGCAATCCTTCTAAGGACTGGAGTAAGCATTTCGGAGTTGGAATGTACACTTTGATGAGATGATCAAAGATTTTGGGTTTATACAAAGTTTATGAGAAACTTGTATTTCCAAAGAAGTGAGTGGGAGCACTATAGAATTTCTGATGAGTATATGTTGTTGACATATTGATGATCAGAAATAATGTAGAATTTCTGGAAAGCATATAGGGTTATTTGAAAAGTGTTTTTCAATGGAAAACCTAGATTACGCTGCTTAAACATTGAGCATCAAGATCTACAGGGATAGATCAAAACGCTTAATGGTACTTTCAAATGAGCACATACCTTGACATGATCTTGAAGGTGTTCAAGATGGATCAGTCAAAGAAGGAAGTTCTTGCCTGAGTTGTAAGGTACGAAGTTAAGACTTAAAGCTCGACCACGGCAGAACAGAGAGAAAGGACGAAGGTCGTCCCCTATGCTTAGACATAGGCTCCATAGCATGCTATGCTGTGTACCGCACCTGACATGTGCCTTGCCACATGTCTGGCTAGAGGGTACAAAGGTGATCTAGGAGTAGATCACCAGATAGCGGTCAAGATTATCCTTAGAGGAATAAGGATATGTTTCTCGGTTATGGAGGTGATAAAGAGTTCGACGTAAAGAGTTACGTCGATGCAAGCTTAACACCTATCCGGGTAGCTTTGAGTAAAGATGCCGGATACGTATAATGGAGCAACAATTTGGAATAGCTCCAAGTAGAACAGTTATTTGAAATGGCTCCAAATATAGCGTAGAGATTTGCGAAGTACATACGGATCTGAATGTTGCAGACCCGTTGACTAAAACCTCTCTCACAAGCAACATGATCAAACCCAGAACTCATTGAGTGTTAATCACATAGTGATGTGAACTAGATTATGAACTCTAGTAAACTCTTTGGATGTTGGTCACATGGCGATGTGACCTGTGAATGTTAATCACATGGCGATATGAACTAGATTATTGACTCTAGTGCAAGTGGGAGACTGTTGGAAATATGCCCTAGAGGCAATAATAAATAGGTTATTATTATATTTCCTTGTTCATGATAAATCGTTTATTATCCATGCTAGAATTGTATTGATAGGAAACTCAGATACATGTGTGGATACATAGACAACACCATGTCCCTAGTAAGCCTCTAGTTAACTAGCTCGTTGATCAATAGATGGTTACGGTTTCCTGGCCATGGACATTGGATGTCATTGATAACGGGATCACATCATTAATGATGTGATGGACAAGACCCAATCCTAAGCCTAGCACAAAGATCGTGTAGTTCGTATGCTAAAGCTTTTCTAATGTCAAGTATCATTTCCTTAGACCATGAGATTGTGCAACTCCCGGATACCGTAGGAATGCTTTGGGTGTGCCAAACGTCACAACGTAACTGGGTGGCTATAAAGGTACACTGCAGGCATCTCCGAAAGTGTCTGTTGGGTTGGCATGAATCGAGACTGGGATTTGTCACTCCGTGTGACGGAGAGGTATCTCTGGGCCCACTCGGTAGGACATCATCATAATGTGCACAATGTGATCAAGGAGTTGATTACGGGATGATGTGTTATGGAACGAGTAAAGAGACTTGCCGGTAATGAGATTGAACAAGGTATCAGGATACCGACGATCGAATCTCGGGCAAGTATAATACCGCTAGATAAAGGGGATTGAATACGGGATTGATCGAATCCTCGACATCGTGGTTCATCCGATGAAATCATCGTGAAACATGTGGGAACCAACATGGGTATCCAGATCCCGCTGTTGATTATTGACCGGAGAACGTCTCGGTCATGTCTGCATGGTTCCCGAACCCGTAGGGTCTACACACTTAAGGTTCGATGACGCTAGGGTTATAAAGGAAGTTCGTATGTGGTTAACGAATGTTGTTCGGAGTCCCGAATGAGATCCCGGACGTCACGAGGAGTTCCGGAATGGTCCGGAGGTAAAGATTTATATATGGGAAGTCCTGTTTTGGTCACCGAAAGAGTTTCAGGTTTTATCAGTAACGTACCGGGACCACCAGGAGGGTCCCGGGGGTCCACCAAGTGGGACCACCTGCCCCGGAGGGCTGCATGGGCCAAGCGTGGGAGGGGACCAGCCCCAGGTGGGCTGGTGCGCCCCCCCCCCCCCCCCACAAGGGCCCAAGGCGCCTAGGGTTTGGGGGGAACCCTAAAGGGGGGCGCCCCCTTGCCTTGGGGGGCAAGGCACCCCCCTTGGGCCGCCGCCCCCTCCTCAGATGGGATCTGAGGGGGCCGGCCCCCCTCTCCCTTGCCCCTATATATATGTGAGGGGTGGGAGGGCAACCGTACCAATGTGCTGGCGCAGCCCTCCCCCTCTCCCAAGTTCTTCTCCTCTCCCGCGGTGCTTGGCGAAGCCCTGCAGGATTGCCACGCTCCTCCACCATCATCACGCCGTTGTGCTGCTGCTGGATGGAGTCTTCCTCAACCTCTCCCTCTCTCCTTGCTGGATCAAGGCATGGAAGACGTCATCGGGCTGTACGTGTGTTGAACGCGGAGGTGCCGTCCGTTCGGCACTTGGTCATCGGTGATTTGGATCACGGCGAGTACGACTCCATCAACCCCGTTCACTTGAACGCTTCCGCTTAGCGATCTACAAGGGTATGTAGATGCACTCTTCTTCCCCTCGTTGCTAGTTTCTCCATAGATAGATCTTGGTGACACGTAGGAAAATTTTGAATTTCTGCTACGTTCCCCAACAGTATCCAGTTCTAGTTGTATCGATCGGGATACAACTCCAAGTGTCCGTTACCGTAGGACAGGCTATCGATAGATGTTTTCTTCCCTGCAGGGGTGCACCAACTTACCCACCACGCTCGATTAACTCCGGCCGGACACACTTTCCTGGGTCATGCCCGGCCTCGACCAAACAATACGCCGCAACCCGACCTAGGCTTAATAGAGAGGCCAGCACGCCAGACTAAATCTATGCCCCCAGGGGTCATGGGCCATCTCCCCGGGAACTCCTGCACGTTGCGTACGCGGCCGGTGAGCAGACCTGGCTACCTCCCTAAAAAGGAAGGAGCTTACCAGTCCAACCCGGCGCGCGCCACTCAGTCGCTGACGTCTATAAAGCTTCGGCTGATGTATACGACGCAGAACGCCCATACTATGCCCACGTGATGGTTAGTGCTATCAGGCCAGAGGCCCCTCGGATCAAATATCCAAATCGTAGTGGATTAGGAACGCGCGGTAACAAGCAGAGACTCATGAAAGATGTGACCCCGTTGCCCCATCTCGAGGACTTGCGGCAAGGGCTAGGAATGCCCGGCCACGCCTCGTAATTATCTCACGGGCACCCTCCAGGTCTGCCCGACTCCACATCACTCGCAATTAAGCTCGTGCGGGTATCCCTCGGGGTTGACCCGTCTTTCCAAGTAACATGGTTAAAGTCCAAGTATCCGTGTGTCCAAACATCAAGGGAAAACCCGAGGAATCACCCCCGATGAATTCCACTAGATGTAATCATCAAGATGAACGTAAGAGGAATCACCCCCGAGGTTCACACTTGAGGGGTTGCACGACAGAGTCGTATCAGAAGTGGTTAAGGAGGAAATCACCCTCGATGACCACGATCGAATGACTACACTACAGGGTTAACATCAGAAGTGCTGAAGAGGTTCACCCTCGGTACTCGATAGTTACCCAGTAGTGTCGAGCAACTAAGGGGAAAGTGATGTGCGGTGTCGGGGCCTGGTCTTCGATCCCGTTGATCGGGTCTTCGATGATGAAGCAGGGGCAACACGGACAAGGTGGGGGTCACTGATGGGTCTCTAACCAACCTATACTAAGCAGTTTAGGATAAGCAGGTAAGGTACAACAGTAGATACAAAAGCAGGCTATGCATCAGAATAGGAGCAAACAATAACAGTAGCAAAATCTAATGCAAGCATGAGAGAATGGAATGGGCAATATCGGGATGATCAAAGGGGGGGCTTGCCTGGTTGCTCTGGCAAGGAGGGGTCGTCGTCGACGTAGTCGATCACAGGGGCGGCATCGGTCTCGGGGTCTATCAGAGAGAAGAGGGGGAAGAAACAATAAATACATAGCAAGCAAGAGCATAACAGGACAACAGACAGAGCTAGACGTGTTCTAACGCGGTGCTACACGTTACCGGTGAAGGGGGATAACATCCGGAAATGTTTTCCCGGTTCCGGACCTGTGTCAGACAGATGACCGGAGGGAAAATGTTCCATGTTCAGATAGTTAGAGGCATCTGACATGCATGTGGGTAGCGTATTCGGGTTCGTCTCGTCGTTCTGAGCAACTTTCATGTAGAAAACATTTCCATCGGAGCTACGGTCTATTTTCTATTAATTTTCAAAGATTTAAAGTTTTTCTGAAATTCCTGGATTTATTGCTAAATCGAATTTAAAGGGAAAAAAAAGGCTATGGGTACCCAAAAGTGTACCCAGCCAGAAGTACAGAGAAGTTGACATGTGGGGCCAGGGCCCAGTTGACTTAGTCAACAGCCCAGTCAGCATTGACTAGTCAAAGTGAACAGTGAAGGGGTGCCTACTTGTCATGGACTTAGCTATTCTAAATCTAGTTTAGCACTTCAATATAAACAGTTGGTCCCACATGCCATCTACTATTAGACTAATTAACTACTACAGTACTAACTAAACTAACTAGCACGGCCGGCCATACAAACACACAACACGCACTCACGCACACACACAGAACACTCACACGCAGAACACAGCTCGACTTGGCCATGGCCATGGCCATGGCCAGCGGTACTACTAGCCGGCTGTAGTAGCAGCAGTTCTAGCAGCGGCAGCAGCACGCAACAACAGCAGCGGCGTCTAGCACGAGCAGTAGCAGAGCAACGGCGACGGCGGCAACAGAGCAACAGTGATAGAAGCAGCAGCAGCGCAAGCAGCAGGGCAGCGTGAGCAGCGGACGGCTGTGGGCTCGCGGGCAGGGGAGCGCGGGGAGCAGCGGCGGGCGTGGACGGTGAGCAGCAGACGGGGCGGGCAGGCGCGGCCAATCGCGGCCCGAGGCGAGGCACGGTGCGTGGGCAAGCGCGAGATTCGGCCATGGCGTTCGTAGTGCGGTGGTGGGCTATACGACGACGGGTCGAGGTCGGGAGGAGGGGGAACCGGACGAGATGCTCACCGCGAGCTCGATGGCGAGGTCGGGGAGACTGGGGCTGGTCGGAGACGAGCGGATCGAGCGGCGAGGTGATGACGGCCGTGGCAGAGAAGACCCGCGATGGCGAGCTTGGCGGCGGCCTGGCGACGAACCGAAGGGCGTAGAGGAAGGAGGCTATGACGGTGGGCCGCCTGGACGCCGTGGCGCAGCTCGGGGTGGCCGGTGGCCGCGGGATTGACGGCAGCGCGTCGACGACGGCTTCGCTTGGTTGCGTTTTCAGATCGTGGATGGAGCAACAGAGGGGAAGCGAGGGGCTAGGGTTGGTCCATGGCGTCGGGATGGTTCTTATCTACATCGGGACGACGCCGGATGGCCGGCACCTGGCCGGGCGCCATGGGATGGCCGCCACGATCCCCTGCCTGCCTCTGTAGCAGGAGGAAGGGGAAAAGGGGATTGTTGGGCTGGGCTAGTGGCCAGTTGGGCCAAGGCCTAGGGTAGGCGGGAAGGCTTTCCTCTAAAAAGACAAATTGTTTCTGTTACCTTTCCCTGTTTTGCATTTAGTTGGGACATCAAATGATTTTTGCTTTGAACAAAACTTGGCACATAATTTTAACACAGCAACTTGAGATGGCACCCAAAAGTTTGGGGTCCAAAGGAGTTGCGTAACCATTTTTAGAAATAGAAAAGGCCAATTTTAATTGTTGTTGGACCACTAAATAATTTTCCAGGGGCACTTTGGGAATCCAAAAGAGGTTAGTTCCAACATGAAAAATATCCAGGAATTATTTGCCACACTTTGAACATTTTATTTTGCATGTTTGAGAAATTTGAATTTTGACTTTAATTTGAAATTGAACCGGATTGAATCAAAGGGGATTTAGCAACAGTGAAAATGATGACGTGGCATCATTAATTTGGAATTGCTGTAGCTTAATTACCCGGGCGTCACACATACCACGGGAGGTCGACGCGCGGTGACGGCGGAGTGGACTGCGTGCCGCGGCACTACGGCCCGAAGGGGCGACGTAGCGGCGGCAGACGGGTCGGGGCAACGGTGGGAAGACCTCGGGGCGGCGGCGGGGACCGCGGGCCGTGACGCTGCGGCCCGAAGGGGCGACACAACGGCGGTTCGCGAGTCGGTGCAGCCGCGGGGACGGCCTCGGGGCGGCGGCGTGGACCGCGTGCCACGCTCGCTACGGCCCGACGGGGCGACGCAGCGGCGGCGCGAGGGTCGATGCAGCCACGGGACGGCCTAGAGCGGACGCCCTCGGGGCGGCGGGGGACTGCGGGCCGCGGCACTACGGCCCGAAGGGGCGACGCAGCGGTGACGCCGGTCGGTGCAGCCGGGAGAAGAACCACGGGGCGACGGCGCTGCGGCCCGACGGGGCGACGCACCGGCAGCCCGATGCTCGATCAGTGGAGAGGCGCGCTGAACTCGGTGACGATCTTCACGGGACCTGCGGAGGCGCGCGTAATCGACGGGGCAGGTCGGTCGCGTGGCGTAGATGAGTCGGATCGCGGCGACGGGCGGGTGATCAAGCCGATCGCGCGCGAGGTCGAGGATGCCGCTCGGTGGAGGCGTGGTGGCGACGGAGTCCGAGATGAAGCCGGCGACGGCGGCCAGCAGGGCGGCTATGATTGGCCGCTGCATGACGCAAGGCCGCCGGGTCGGGGTGATGCAGGAGTCCCGGTCGGAGCAGGACGGTGACGGCCGGCGTGAAGAAGCCGGCCAATCGCGCTGGTGTTGGAGTAGAGGCGCACGGGGCCGACAGCGGCGGCGTGCGACGCAAACCGGATCACATAGACCGGAAAACCAAAAAGTAGACGCCGATCAAAGCGACCGGCGAGAGAGAGAAAATCCGGATCAAAGGATCGGGAAAAAGACTCTCTAGGGCAGCCGGTCAACACGACCGGCGGACGAACCCTAGATACGGGCGGCGCGGCCCCCGGCGGCGGTCATGTAGGCCGACCACCCCGGGGGCGGCGCGCGGGTGCGGAAGCGACGGCGGCTAGGGTTTAGGATCGACTTGCGATAGATACCATGTTAGAAGGTAGAAAGGGAATTGATGGAATATTCATTGTATTGCTTGAGCCTCGTGGGCATATATATAGAAGTACAATCATCTATTTGAAGTACAAGACAAGGCAGAACAAATCCTAGTCTATCTCATCTTTCTTAATAAACATTATGCTCAACAGGCCAGGAAGGTGGCCGTGATCACCGGCGCCGCTAGCGGCATCGGCAAGACGACAATGGCGGAATTTGTCAGGAACGGCGCCAAGGTCGTCCTCGTAGACGTCCAGGACGATCTGGGCCGCGCCCGGACGGCTGAGCTCTGCGCCGACCCCGCGTCGTACATCTGTTGCGACGTCAACGACGAGGCGCAGGTCGCCCCGGTGATCGACCTTGACGTGGCCTGCCACGGCAAGCTGGACATCATGCTCAACAACACCGGCATCATGGGCTCGTTGGCGCGGCCCGAGCTGGGCGCGCTAGACCTTCGGATTTCGACGCCATCAACAACCGGGCGTCATGGCCAGGGTCAAGCACGTGGCCTGCGCCATGGCGCCGCGCCGCACGGGCAGTATCATCTGCACAGCCAGCATCGCCGCACAGCAGCGAGCCATGCCCTGCGTTGTCAGTGGTTTGTCTTTTTTTGAGAAGACAGTGTACACGAGGATACGTTGGTGGCGAGGTGGGTTTACAGTGGGCTAAACGGGATAGTCCACTTAATTATTTTGTTGTCCCACGGGTGCCCACCAAGGTGATTAAGTGGGATGGGCTATGGCAGTCCCACTTATGCCCACCCCGCAGCGTGAGAACGGGATGTCTGAAAGATGGAATTGAAGATCTTCTGAGTTGATGTCGCTCTTCTTTGGATTTCTTTTCTGTCAAGAGTGTTACAGGCACGGCGGCCTGGCCGGCGGCGTCGGAGTCCGCTGTGATCCAAGGCCATTGAGTTCGTGGAATAGCCCTCGGCTCTGTGTGTGCGTAACCGCCATCTCGGCATGGCCCTTTTCTTTCGTTCTACGCCGATAGAATCGCTCCGCCGGGAGCGTGTTGATAATGTGGTACTCCCTCCGTTTAGGTGTGTAAGTCATCTTACAAAAATCAAATAATCCCAAAACACTTAGCCAAGATACATTAACTCACTCCTCGTTTCTTGTTTCGTGACATATCAATCAATAAGAGATGTGGGCTGTGCATGCTTTCAATTACTTGAGACTTTCAAACATGACATGCAATGGTTAATTCATTGCATGCAATGCTATTAACTAGCAAAAAACATTAAGTTCTCTCGTTTTCCCCTTCGCCTTGGTCGTGATGCACAACCTAAGATGACTTAGAGCAACTCCAATGGGGCGACCCAAACGGACGGCGCATTTGTCCGCTTTTTGTCCGTTTGGGTCGGCCGCCCGCCCGACGTCTGCCCAGTTTTGCATTTGGGTCGGCAATGCGCCCAACGCGCCGACCCATTTCATGTCCGCATTCAACTTTTGAATTGAAAAAGGCCCGCGGCCGATCATGCCAGCGGCCATGTCTCATGCCGGCACCATGCCAGCACCAGCATACAATGCCGGCTTCAGAAAATACCACAGTTCCTGCTGGCGCACTCGCTGTCGACGGCGGACGGCATTTCCTCGAACAGGTTACGGGCGTCCGGGAGACCGCCGACCGGCATCTGTCGCGCGCGTTTCCTCGCGCCGCCGGACGACGAGCCACCGACCATCGGGGTGGCGTTGAGGTCGATGGGCGCGGGCGCGGGCGCGGAAGACGCGACCACGCTCACGTCGGGTGAGCACTCCCCGAAGAGGCGGGAGGCCTGCGGGTAGACGTGGAAGCCGGGGACCGGGTTGCAAGCCGATGCGCGGGGTGAGTCGGGCATCACCATCTGAGTAAATGTCGATGAGCCAGTGCTGGCCGTGGCGACGGCGGCTTGGACGAGGTGGTGCTGGCTAGGGTTTATCCCAAGCATGTAAAGCGCCTCCCTCGTTGCAGCGGCAACGCGGGCGTTGGTGAACTCCTGCTGCGCGGCGGCGGCGGCCTGCGCAGCGGCCTCATCCCTCGCGTCCGCGGCGTGCCTCCGGCCCTTCCTCTTGGCCGACTCCCTTGCCCGTTGTTCGGGCGTCAGTGCCTTCTTCGGCTTGGTCGCCGTGGCGGTCTTGCGCGGGGCACGAGGCTTGCCTTTTCCGGAGGGGGCGACGGCGCCGGACGAGGCGAGGAAGGCGAGGCCGGCGGCGGCGTCGAGGTCGAGGTCGATGGCGTCCTCCATCGCTGGTTGGGGGCGGGGGCGCGCGCTGGCAGGAGCGTTTTTGAGAAAATGAGGGAAAATGGTTGTGGTTGGCACCGACAGGCGGGCCCGGGGAAAGGAGTAGGCGCGCGCGCGTCCGTCTCGTGTCCGCGCCGACGCAAATCCGGCTCAAAAGTGGGCTTGGAATGGGTCGCCCGCTGACGAAAAACGGACGCGCGTCCGTTTGGGTCGGCGCGTTGGGCCGCCACTTTTGTCCGCGCCGACCCAGACGGACGCGGGCGGACGAAATGGGTCGCCCCATTGGAGTTGCTCTTAGAGTATGGTTAACAATACAGCCAACAATCGGCTATAAGGAGTTGTCATGTTATATGTAGCCAACATTCTAGCCGGCATGTACAATAGTACTCCCTCCGTCACGGTTTAGAAGGCGCGCATGGAAATTCTCTGGGACCTAGGTGGTTATCTATTGGTTGTGAGACGGGCTAAAAAATAGCATTCACACTACGCATGCATATAGAAATAGTATATTGAAGTACTAATTAGCTACTAGAAATAAATGCAATGCGCCTTAAACCTTGTCTATTATGAAAACGCACACAAATTTAACTGTGCTTTCTAAACTGTGACGGAGGTAGTACGTTTTATATGTGCACTACTTTATTAGTAGTTGGCCCACCTTACAATCTCATAAAGCGTCTTGGGTCTCATGCTAGAGCCGGCTACTAACCAAGAGCCCGCTTTTCTTCTCTCTCATCTTCTCTCTCCTCCAACAAAGTAAAGATATAATATTTTAGTCCTTATAGCCTGCTTATGTCACCTTATTGTACTTGCTCTTATACACCTAGACGGAGGGAGTAGTATAGACGAGAGACAACAATCCAGAGAGATGTGAACTGAAGGGTGCGTCCGAAGGGACACGAGGCAACCGGTTAGGAAAAATAGGGATTAATAGGATTAATTAAATCCTAACAATAACCACTACCTACATTCCATAAAATAGTACTCCCTACGTTCCTTTATGTAAGGTATATTATTTTCGGTACGGTAATGAAGACACATAATTATAGAGGTGTTAGGACAAAATTACCCTTAAAAAATTGATTGGTTAGTGGCAAGTAAATCAATGAGTCCAAGAAAGTAAGATATGCATACAATTGAGAGAGATATATAGTTTCTTTCTTTTGATACAACGAGAGATACAGTCAATCAGATGAGAAGAGATAATTTCCTCTTTCTGCGGGGATAAAAAAAGAATTACAGGATTTAAAAGAAAATGCATTTTATATTGTGGATTTTATAAAAAAAACAAATACATCTTATATAAAAGAACGGAGGGAATACACCACTAGGAGCTAATGTACACGCTCTAAGTACAACTAGGTGGAATTGCTACGGTTTAAAGGATGAAAAATTATATTTTTGAGGATTATACAGTTTGAGGATATTTGGGGAACCTGCGTGAGATGTCCTTGTACTTTGTGTTCTTTTTTTTTTTTGAACTGTTGTACTTTGTGTTCTAACCTCAAGGCATAGTTTCAAAAACCGAACTGGTGGGGCTGTCATTTCAGGTTTTTACTCGTCAGGCCGTTGATTCATCGGTTATTTGCGACCAAAAAACAAATATTTAAGGTGATTATTAAAAAAAATTGACACATATAATATTGTATGTAAACCATTAATAAATCACGAAATGTTAGCCTAGTTTGTTATAGGGCCTTTACCATGCCTTGCCTCAAGGTTGCCTCAAGGCCAGGTGTTTGATTCCTTGTTGATGCATCTTTGGTTTTTTAAAACATATTAAAATTAACGTGGCAAGGCGCAAGTTTCCTGTTTTTCTGGTCGTACCGACAGTTTAGCCCAGTTTTTAAAACTATATATGCCTCGAGGTAGATTATGCCCACATGCACGTCAGGCCAAAAGAAGGAACAGTAAAATAATCTGTTCTCAGGATATGGGATGGACCATCAGGGCAAGAGAGGAACAACATATGCCAACATGTTCATTTAAGACTTCCAGAAAATTTGCATCCTCTCAAAACTACACACCTACGAAGCCATTGAATAATACAAATATAGAGAACGATGTAAAATTCTAGATGATGACCCTGCAAAGTGTTTACATCAAGTATAAAGAAAGCAAAAGGCAACTACAAGGCGATTGATAATTTCTAAAACCAGACTCTGAACAGAGCAGTCACAAACGAGCTTGATCTGCATCCTCCAAAATTCTCCAAGGTGCTGAAAAAACAGGACAGCAACAAAATTGCATGAATGCAACTGCGTGATTAAAGGAAAATGATCCATATCTTCTTCCTGATTAGAAATGCTTGCACGGAGTTCCTATTTCTTTTTAGGAGAGATACCACATCCCATATATCTCAAGTCATAGGGTAACAAGATAAGGTAGTTCACATACATTTCTGAGTGTTACATTTGGATTGCATCTTCACCACCACTCAGTACAACAGAGCTAATTTTCACTTGCTCTTAACCATTCAACAAAATTGTCTAAAATTAAAGGCCAAGCTTGGTCTGCATCATAATTGTCAAGTGATGGGAAGTTTATCTGAATGAAATGTGATTCGGCGTTAGTAGTGTGAGAAGGAAATGTTATTAAGTACTGTACACAAAAAGGAAGCAAAAGGGGAAAAAAGATGCTGGGACATGAGGGTGACGTTTAAATCATGACCTCATTGCAGAACCGAAGAAATCCCATCCATTGATCCATGTTTATAACCTTGTACTCATTTTGATGCTGAAACCCAAACTCACATAAATAAGCACATCAACCAAAATACGAGTCCCTTAGATGAATGGGACCAATAAACTAAAATATCGAATCAACCATTACCTTGAGGTAATTAATAAGTTTTTCAACCTGCGGGCGGAACTGCAAGCTCAACACTAGATTCAATAACTCACAAGCAACAGGTATTTCTATACACTTCTTCTTGTCCTCTGAGCATGCACAAGTGCACAACCAAGTCATAAGTATTTATCAAAGAAAAACTGTGTCATAAGAATAGCAAGTGTGACTACCTGTTAGGCAATAACGGAATGCATATGGATAGAAATCCTGGAAATTAGAGGACCTCGTAACCTGGTTTGTAAAGAACACGTTATGAGCAAGCCGGTTACAATACAATTAAAAGTATCATCATTTAATGGTAGCTCATTGTTCCATTCCCATGGCAAGCCTTTCCATACTCAAATTCTGTTTAACATAACTAGTAGGGCCCATCATAGGTAATTTCCACCCTCAGAAAAGTATAAACCTTTCAAATATATTTAATATACTAGTTACTAAATATTTGTGGAATAGAACACTCACTTCTTGGACCAGTTCAGGAAAGGCTTTCTTCAGTTTACTGATGCTATCAGCTCGCAGAGCTTTCATCCCAGTTCTCCATTCATCCTATCAACAGAGTACTACCAGTCAAAACTCAGAAAGACAGTGCGATATATCATACCAATAAACATTTTGAACAGTTTAAAAAATATAATGCATACCAGAGTAAAATAACCTTGCTTTTCACAGCCCATTTTCCTGATACAAGATAGATGTCCATTAGATATTTCAGTAAATGATATCACCACTAAAGAATTTTAGAGAACAGTGACATACCATGCTAACATCAGAATCCGAACATCTGTATATGGAACTTCAAGATGAGAGCAGAGTGTTTCGATGCCTTCTGGGCTGTTCAGGCAGGTTAAAAAAATCATTGGAATAATGTCGAGCAACAGCATTGGAGCAAACAATGGGGCAATATGGTGATGGTGGTGGGAGGGGGGAGGGGTAACACAATAAAACCCTAATGTCGCTACCAAAGATGAAATTATAGCATTAAAAAATCATTAACACCTAGCTGCATCAAAATGGTATGTATCAACTACCAATACACATTTTCGTGAATGGAAGGTATACATAGACAACTATTACATCACAATTTACAATGATTCATATAAAACAGCTCGTATTTTTACCATGTGCGATAATTCCCTAATTGGAAGGTATAAATAGAATTTCTAAACGGAAGGATGACTACCATGAGTATACAGCAAAAATAATGACAGGCAAGTGTTTGAGAAAAACTGAGAAAAAACTTACTCAATCATGCTGGATGAGCCATCAGCATATGTATAGAAAAGTTGGTCAATCCGCTCTATTTCCTTTGAAACCGCTTTAGTGGGAACTGGAGATAATAATGAAAATGTTATTACAAATAGATCTAAGGAACATGTGGTTCCCTATCAATATACAGTATCTTGATTTTGCATACCACATACCATATGATACAATTTAGCTTGCAAGCAAAAATTATGCATTTGGTATTTCTAATGTGCAAACAAAACTTGTGCATGTGGAAGAAGCAGAAGTAAGGAGAAGACCAACACATAGCTTGACATAAACCAAATGACTGAATAACACGCACATGCACATTCTTACACCCAGATGGATAAGTGTATAGGGTTCAACAAGTAATTCAGAAAGAAAAGGAATCAATGCATCTCACCACGTTGTGCTTTCCTGCTGGTCAGGTTTGTACTGACTCCTTTTCTTTTTCTGTTTTGTTTTTCATTTACTTGTTCCTCACCTAAATATAATCGTTTGCTTAGTACTCATTCAGATATACATACCCTCAAAAGAGAATATGATAGCTCCTACACCAACCCATTTGGAAAAGAAGTAATGCGACAACGAATTTAAAGAGAAGGTAAGAATCAAGAGTTCAAGACACAAACATTTTAATAACCTAAAAAAGAAAACCTATTAGGACAAAGTTTGAGCCAATGGGCAGCTATTCTAGAGTTGCTTATGAAACTTCTATGTATACACACGCAATTTCAAGATAAGCTTCTTAATCTGTCTTTTACATTTACTGGGGTAAAATTCAGCATTACAAATTACAAAATGGCACTAAAACCCAATGGGAGCAGCAAACTAACCGCCAAATGAGTAAGTTAAAGTAATCGCTTGAGATATGGAGCAAGACAGCATGTAGTGATTAATCATTCCAATAAGGGACTACATACGGAGCAAAATGAGTGAATCTACACTCTAACATATGTCTATATACATCCATATGTAGTTTGTATTGAAATCTGTAAAAAGACTTATATCTAGGAACAGAGGGAGTATATCATAGAAACAATTACAAAATGAATGGGTGTAACTGCTGATTATATAGCTTAAAAGTGATTGAAGGTACTGTATTCTAGTGCATCCATTCACATTTAATTATTTATGTGTCATATTGGTATAACAGATCATAATTCTCTAGTGCCTTCTAATTCAGTTGCAATTAGAACAAACCACTGCTGCTGTGCCCATCTCTTTTCATTTTGTTTGATATCATGGTTATTGGTACAGGATTTTTTCAGTGCGCGTCGTAATTGCATGTAAAACATTGATATGTCATACAAACCTAATAAACTTTAAAACAATTATTTGAATTATAAATAAAGTACTACAAAGCACAAAAAGCAGAGCTACTACCAGATAGTAAAGTCAATGAGATTCAATGATGAAACTGTTTAACAGGCACCATAATTTTAGGCTGCACACTACTAACCTGATTTCTGTAGTCACAGAAAAAAGGTAAAGATTTACCGCACAAGATACATGGCGAATTTATGTTATTAGTGGTGTAAAATTGGTGCAAAGACAACAAATCGCCACGAAGATTGCAGAGCTGAACCAGAAACCCAGAACACGGTGTTAACTGGTAGCTGCTCTTTAGATTTTACTTACAAAGCGTTTCGGCATGGGTAGGCACACAATTAATAAACCTATGAATTGCCATCTGCTTACATTACGAATGTAAATCTGCTAGCGAATCCACACCCAATTCTGCACCAGGCGATCCAAACCCAGGATTCAGCTCCTTCTCTTTACCACCATGACAGATTCCCAAACCCTGAATCTACCCCGACCCTTCCCATCCCATAACAAGCGATCCGAACCCCACATACCGGCAATCAACGAGTCGTACCTCGTACGCTCCCGTACCGGACAACTCAAGATTGGATCTTCCCGAGAATAGGCACCACACGGAATCTCGCAAGACAACGAACGGACGGGGGACCTGCCGAGGCCACCAGCAAGGCCTCGCACGCAGCCTAATCACGAAACAAGGAAGACAACCCCGGGGGGGGGGGGGGGGGGGGGGGTTGAGGGGAGGAGCATTACCGGCCGCGGCGGACGACGACGACGACTTCTTGGAGGAGCGCCTCATGGTGGCCCCCTCTCGCCTTCTCGTCGCGCCTCCCTCTCTTTCTCTCTCGGGTACCTACTTCTCCCCTGCGTGCGGTCGCCGAGTTATCTTCCCTCGTCTCGTCTTCTCTGCTGTCCCGGTTGAGAGTTCGAGTTTGCGGAAGGAACGGGGGCGCAGTTGGAGCCTCCCCTTTACTTATACATTAACTACGATTCGGCCTGGCTAGGAAGTTGTGTCCCACGTGCGGGCCCTGGATACCTGCCCCAACACGGCTGTCCCTATTTTTTCCCTTGGTGGAAGACGTCGTACTTCCTCCGGTCTTTTTTAGTTTGCACACATATAAATTTTGTCCGAAATTAAATCATCTCTACTTTAATCAAGCTTATTATATAAAAAATATTAACATTCACAATGCCTAATTAATATCGTTAGATTCTTTATAAAATATAGTTTCATATAGTATATATATTTGATATTGTAGATGTTGGTATTTTTTAATATAAATTTACTCAAACTTTGCAAAGTTTGACTTGTTACAAATCTAATACACTGAGTAAAAAGGACCGAAGGGAGTACCAATTTGCGAGTTTATATCTGCCTAAAAAAATTGAAAACATATTGCCGAACGCTCAAATTTCAAAGATCTGGGTCCAACATCCTCTTCACCGCTAGATTTTGAGCACGCATGCTAAAGCTGAGAACACAACCATGTTGGTGAACGAGATCTTTCGGTAAAATGGAAGTCGTCGTCGTGAACGCCTCTCGACTCCTTTGTTCCCTTACCCATCCACACGACCTCCCCGAGCATGCTAGACAACTATGTTGCGAACCCGCACGGGGATTAATTCCTTGCCTATCATATAGAGTTGTCGCTTGTTTTACCCAACGGTCCTTGATTTTGGTTATGGTTGGCGCATGGAAAGAAAGAGGCGGTATACTATGTCAGAGCTTTGATTTAGCAAACATCACATGCTCAACTATTTTTTTAGTCTTTAGATGATTATTGGTATACGACAGCTGTCACTCGTTCTACCGAGCAGTCCTTGGTTTTGTTTCTGATCGGCGCATGGAATAAAAGGGGCAGAATACTACGTCAGAGCTTTGATTCAGCAAACATCACATGCTCTACTATCTTTTAGTCTTTAGAAGATTATTAGCACCCATGAGTATATTTTAACAAGAAACGGTCAATTTCAAACAAACAAAAACTGTCGGCGTACTAAAGTCTGGGCCTTTAGCACCCCATACTTGTGCATGGGCAGTCGTAGCCACACCTGCGGCAAGGCCTGAAAAGGACGATCAAGGATAAAAAAAGATCACTAGAGAAGCAGTCAAGCCAGTGATTAGTGATGAAGCTATGTACCTAGGGTAGGGTCATAGGCCTGACCTAGACACCCTCCCCTAGGACATCACCCTAAGGTCAGAAGCATCCAAGGGATACCATCATCCACTCGACCAGAAGCATTCCATTCGGAAGATTTAAGTCCACTCGACCGTAACAAGAATCACTCGGCGGACAGAAGATCTAAAGCCACTCTGAACAGCAACGGTCGAACGTTTACTCTGTAGACTTAATGGTCATTTATGTCACTTTATTACTGGCGTTATCAGAAACGCCCCATCTTTATGTACCTTAAACCCTGTGTAACTGAGGGCGGGAGGGGCCTGACGAACTCTATATAAGCTACCCCCTCCTCAAGGACAAGGGTTCGCACCCCCTGTAACTCCACACACATATAATCCAGTCGACCGCCTCCGGGCACCGAGACGTAGGGCTGTTACTTCCACCGTGAAGGGCCTGAACTCGTAAACCTTATGTGTATAACTTCACCATAGCTGGGATCTTGCCTCCTCATACCTACCCCCATTCTACTATCAGTCTTAGAACCACGACAGTTGGCGCCTACCGTGGGGCAGGTGTCTTAGCGACTTTTTGGTGAAGTTGCGATTTTTTCGATTCCCATCATCATGGTGTCCGGCGGTGGATTGGCTGAGGGCCGCGAGATCCGTCTCGACGCGCTCGTCTTCGTTGCCGACGACTCCGCCTGGCTTCAGGAAGCTCCCCTTGACGTCGAGACACTCCCGTCCGCGGGGCGACGCACTTTCGCGCGTGCGTTCGCGACGTCCTTCTCCGGCAGCCGTCGACCCAGTATCGGTCGGCTCCTGTAGTGACCCCGCTCCCCGCTGTTCGCCGACACAAGCGATCCGGTCGGTCACGACTTCAGCGGTGGGTGAAACACGCGGTGGCTCGTCAGTCGGCCACCCCACAAGTCGCGGCAATCGAGCCCGACGAAACTCTCTACGGCCTGTTCGACTGGCTCCGTCGAGACCGCATCTGAGTGCGATAGCAGCGATCCTGCGGCTGAAGTCTTGATGGTCGACAGACCACGTAGTCCTCCTGGCTTCCGCCGCGACGGTGGCGGCTATCCGTCACGCGGTCACGAGGAGTACCTCCCCGAACCCCTTTCTTCGCAGAGGGAAGAGCTTCGCCGCCGCAACATGGATGCGCTCCACACGCCCATCGTTGGGGAAACCTCCGAGGCTCGGGCTTTGGAGGAGGCGCGCCTGGCCAACTTGGCTGAGCGTACTCGACTGGAGAACCTTCAGCATGCACTCGACGAGCGTGCTCGGCAGCGGATTCGTGAGTCCAGTCGACGACAGCTTTTTCCGCCTCAACCTCAGGTATACCGGACTCTGAAGTGAAAGATATAAGCAGCCTGGAACGTGACTTCTTCGGACCTATAATTATCCGGCGTGCCGAACACCACATCTAGTGTGATATTTCCTGGGCAGCGCGCTTCCTGGCTGGGGATTATTCCTCTAAAGGTTGTGTTGCTTCGCTCGATGCGGTTCCAGTCTATTTCCATCTTTTGGAGGGTTTCATCATAAATGAGGTTCAATCCGCTGCCCCCATCCATGAGTACCTTTGTGAGGCGAGAGCCGTCCACTATGGGACTGAGGACCAATGCGGCTGGTGCTCGGGCTGTTCGGAATTTATGTTCGTCACTCGCGTTGAAGGTGATAGCAGTGTCGCTCCATGGGTTTATTGTTGCTACTTGATAGACTTCGGTGAGGCTGCGGAGTGTTCTTTTTCGCATATTATTTGATGCGAAAGTATTGAAGACTGTGAGAACGGTACTGGTGTCCTCGAGCTGGCTTTCTTCGGCCTCTGAAATTAGGAGGTCCTCGCCAATTTTGGCCACCTGCCGGAGTATCCAACATGCTCTAAGGCTGTGAGTTGTTGTGGCGTCCTCTGTACTTTGAATTCTACAGGGTCCATCAAGCCACCTTTCTAGTACGGTTCCATGCCCTGTAGAGGGTTTTGGCTTTTTGATGTTTAATCCGGGTGTCTTACTGTGATGCACCCTCTTAGTTCGGACGGGATTGCTATTCAAGGCCGGATTATCCCAAAATTTTATTTCGGTTTTCCAAGCGCTTTCCATCGCACAGTACTTTTGTACTATGGACGCCAAGTCAGCGAAGCGTGTAATATCACGACGACTTATGGCGTTAAGTATTCCCTCGTCCGTGTAGTTACTACAAAAGATTGAAATTGCGTCTCCCTCGCGGCAGTCCTTTGTCATGTTCATAAGCAGGAGGAATCTGGCCCAGTAGTGATGTACTGTTTCCTCGGGATTTTGCCTGATTTGGGAAAGATCGCTTATGTTCGGGCGGGCGGGTGGCGTTGAATCTAGGACCTCACCCAATTTAAGATTCAGAGGCCGAAGAGCTTCCGAAATTTGAAGTCCGGAGCGTTGGATGTTGTCCAATGAATCTAGCCCGTTGCCTGATTCTAAGCTCAGGTCTTGAATTGTATCCTCTCCCCCCCCCCCGCGGGTATCCGGCCTGGAGGGTTCGGGAATTCGGACGTAGCTAGTCCTTAGAATAGATGAAGGGTCGCCGCACTGCGCCTCTACCACCGCAACATGGTGGGTGACTTGGGGAGAGTTAATTTCTCTTAGATCGGGTTTAAGCCCAACCTGGTCGTAATTTGTAGCGACCCCAGTGCGGCGATGCGATCCAAGAGCTCGTTTACGGAAGAGAGCTCCATCGGATCCAGCTGCTCGGCGAGTTCTGAGCTGACATGAAGGTTGCTTTCGATGACCCGAGAGGTCACCGTCGGCGCAACGGCCGAACAGGCGGTCGTGAGAAAACCACCTAGCCGGAGGGTTTGGCCGACAGCCAAGGCTCCCTTAGTAATGGTGCCGTCTTTAAAGACGGGAAGAGGCATCCTTCCTGATTGCGACGGCACAGAGGAACTCTCAATGAAAGCACCAATGTCGGTGTCAAAACCGGCGGATCTCGGGTAGGGGGTCCCGAACTGTGCGTCAAGGCCGGATGGTAACAGGAGACAAGGGACACGATGTTTTTACCCAGGTTCGGGCCCTCTCGATGGAGGTAATACCCTACTCCTGCTTGATTAATATTAATGATATGGGTGGTACAAGAGTAGATCTACCACGAGATCAAGGAGGCTAAACCCTAGAAGCTAGCCTATGGTATGATTGTGTATGATGATGGATGTCCTACGGACTACAACCCTCCGGTTTATATAGACACCGGATAGGGTTAGGGTTACACATAATCGGTTACAATGGTAGGAGATCTTGAATATCCGCATCGCCTAGCTTGCCTTCCATGCCAAGGAAAGTCCCATCTGGACACGGGACGAAGTCTTCAATCTTGTATCTTCATAGTCCAGGAGTCCGGCGAAGGTATAGTCCGGCTACCCGAACACCCCCTAATCCAGGACTCCCTCAGCGCGCCTGGCCAACTTGGCTGAGCGCACTCGACTGGAGAACCTTCAGCATGCACTCGACGAGCGTGCTCGGCAGCGGATTCCTGAGTCCAGTCGACGACAGCTTTTTCCGCCTCAACCTCAGGTATACGGCACTCCGATTCAAAATCTCACAGCTGCAGCCCGTATAGCAGAGTCAATTCAGCCTTCCCAGTCGGAGGCTGGCAGAGGTTTGATGCAGATCCGGGCCTTACTCCGAGCAGCAGGAGAGTAGAACACAGCAGTGTCTTAGTCGGGGAATAGGATTCATAGTAGATCTGTGATGGCAGATACAGTTCAGTCGGCCCACAGCCCAAGATCGCCCCTGCGATGTGAGGGACGTGAGCACCGGCAGGATCAGTACAGGAACCACGAGCAGTATGATCACCGACTCGACCGTCGTCGAGTGCCCACACCTCCTCCGAGGAGTGGGTCACATGTGCCTCGGCAAGATGATGACAGACGCCCTCACAGTGGCGAGCGAAGAATACCAGTCGACCCAAGGGAGCCAGGCTTTGATGCGAGATCTATTCTCGTTCAAGGTCTAGTCGACAGGAACAGAGCACATAGAGAGGGCCTTGACAGAGATCACCCGACTGGCAGCAAAGTTTGTGTTTCAGGTCCGTAGTGTTTCATCAGAGCCATCAGGGCCACGGTGATTCCTCCCAACTTTAGGTTGGCGACTGGAGTCAACAAGTTCACCGGTGAGTCCAAGCCTGACACTTGGCTTGAGCATTACCGAGTGGCTGTACAAATTGGTGGCGGCAATGATGAAGTGGCCATGAAGCATCTTCCTCTGATGTTGGAAGGTTCGGCCAGGGCATGGTTGACTCAGTTAACACTAGGCAGTATATTCAGTTGGGAAGAACTGGCCCGTGTGTTTGTCAGAACTTTTGAGGGTACTTGCAAACGGCCAGCAGGATTGACAGAATTGCAACATTGCGTACAAAAACCGAATGAGACTATGAGGGATTACATTCAGAGGTGGACCACTTTGCATCACACAGTGGAAAATGTGTCCCAACATCAAGCAGTCTGTGCCTTCAAGGAGGGCGTTAAGTATCGAGAGCTGGTCCTGAAATTTGGTCGGACAGGAGATATGTCTCTGACTCGGATGATGGAAATATCCACTCGGTACGCTAACGGAGAAGAAGAGGATCGACTCCGTAGTGAAAAGAGCAAACCAGTCGGCCAGGACATCGGTGGAGGCAATTCCAATCAGAAACAGAAGCATAAAGCTAAGCCTGCAGGGCCTGGTGAAACTGCGGCAGTGATTCAAGGAAAGTTTAAAGGGAAACCTAAGGGGCCCTGGACCCCCAAGAAAGTGAAAGATCAAGCCGGAAATGACGTGTTGAATTTGCCATGTCACATTCACACCAAGAAGGATGAAGAAGGTAACCTGATTTATCCTAAGCATACCACTCGACAGTGTCGGGTTCTGATCCAGCAATTCTGAGAGAAACAACCTAATGAGAAGGAAAAGGAGTCAGACAAGGATGAGGACAAATAGGAAGATGATGGTTTTCCCAATGTCAATTCCACCCTAGTGATTTTTGCTGATGTTGAGAGTAAAAGTCGACTGAAAGTGATCAACAGAGAAGTGAATATGGTTGCTCCGGCAACGACAACATACTTGAAGTGGTCACAAACAACTATCACATTCGACCAGTCTGATCATCCTGATCGCATAGCCACTCCAGGGAGGCAAGCTTTGGTGGTCGACCCAGTCGTTGGGGGCAATCGATTGACCAAAGTGTTGATGGATGGTGGTAGTGGTTTGAATATCCTTTACGCTGAAACTTTAAAGGGGATGGGCATTCCGATGTCCAAACTTAGTGAGAGTAACATGAGCTTTCACGGTGTCATCCCTGGCAAGATGCCTGAATCACTCGGCCAGATAACCCTTGACGTGGTTTTCGGTGATTCAAAGAATTACCGTAAGGAAAAGTTGACATTTGAAGTAGTGGATTTCCAGAGTCCTTATCATGCTATTTTGGGGAGGCCTGCATATGCACGCTTTATGGCTTGACCATGTTACGTGTATCTCAAATTGAAAATGCCTGGTCCCAGAGGAGTGATCGCGGTCACTGGCAATCAACAGAAGACGGAGGAATGCTTCCAGAAGGGTTCTAAAATTGCCGATGCACAAATGGCAGCAATTGAAATGCATGAGTATCAGAAAAATGCAGATTCGAGTGATTTGTTGCGAGCCAAGAAGCCTGCCACAGATTCTGCATTTCAGTTGTCTGGTGAAACAAAGCCGATTCATATTCACCCCACCGATCCTAATGCTGCTCCTACTTGTTGGAAATATGCCCTAGAGGCAATAATAAATAGGTTATTATTATATTTCCTTGTTCATGATAATCGTTTATTATCCATGCTAGAATTGTATTGATAGGAAACTCAGATACATGTGTGGATACATAGACAACACCATGTCCCTAGTAAGCCTCTAGTTGACTAGCTCGTTGATCAATAGATGGTTACGGTTTCCTGACCATGGACATTGGATGTCATTGATAACGGGATCACATCATTAGAAGAATGATGTGATGGACAAGACCCAATCTTAAGCCTAGCACAAAGATCGTGTAGTTCATATGCTAAAGCTTTTCTAATGTCAAGTATCATTTCCTTAGACCATGAGATTGTGCAACTCCCGGATACCGTAGGAATGCTTTGGGTGTATCAAACGTCACAACGTAACTGCGTGGCTATAAAGGTACATTACAGGTATCTCCGAAAGTGTCTGTTGGGTTGGCACGAATCGAGACTGGGATTTGTCACTCCGTGTGACGGAGAGGTATCTCTGGGCCCACTCGGTAGGACATCATCATAATGTGCACAATGTGATCAAGGAGTTGATTACGGGATGATGTGTTACGAAACGAGTAAAGAGACTTGCCGGTAACGAGATTGAACAAGGTATCGAGATACCGACGATCGAATCTCGGGCAAGTACAATACCGCTAGACAAAGGGAATTGTATACGGGATTGATCGAATCCTCGACATCGTGGTTCATCCGATGAGATCATCGTGGAACATGTGGGAACCAACATGGGTATCCAGATCCCGCTGTGGGTTATTGACCGGAGAACGTCTCGGTCATGTCTGCATGGTTCCCGAACCCGTAGGGTCTACACACTTAAGGTTCGATGACGCTAGGGTTATAAAGGAAGTTCGTATGTGGTTACCGAATGTTGTTTGGAGTCCCGGATGAGATCCCGGACGTCACGAGGAGTTCCGGAATGGTCCGGAGGTAAAGATTTATATATGGGAAGTCCTGTTTTGGTCACCGAAAGAGTTTCGGGTTTTATCGGTAACGTACCGGGACCACCGGAGGGGTCCACCAAGTGGGGCCACCTGCCCCAGAGGGCTACTTGGGCCAAGTGTGGGAGGGTACCAGCCCCAGGTGGGCTGGTGCGCCCCCCACAAGGGCCCAAGGCGCCTAGGGTTTGGGGAGGGGGCGCCCCACCTAGCTTGGGGGGCAAGTTTCCCCTCTCCCCCCCTTGGCCGCCACCCTAGATGGGTTTGGGGCAGCCGCACCCCTTGGGGTGGAAACCCTAAAGGGGGCGCACCCCCTCCCTCTCCCCTATATATACTTGAGGGTTTTGGGGCTGCCAACAGATGAGTTCCGATCTCTCCATGGCGCAGCCCTGCTTCTCTCCCTCCTCCTCTCCCGCGGTGCTTGGCGAAGCCCTGCAGGATTGCCACGCTCCTCCACCACCACCACGCCGTCGTGCTGCTGCTGGATGGAGTCTTCCTCAACCTCTCCCTCTCTCCTTGCTGGATCAAGGCATGGGAGACGTCACCGGGCTGCATGTGTGTTGACGCGGAGGTGCCGTCCGTTCGGTACTTGGTCATCGGTGATTTGGATCACGACGAGTACGACTCCATCAACCCCGTTCACTTGAACGCTTCCGCTTAGCGATCTACAAGGGTATGTAGATGCACTCTTCTTCCCCTCGTTGCTGGTTTCTCCATAGATAGATCTTGGTGACACGTAGGAAATTTTTGAATTTCTGCTACGTTCCCCAACAGTGGCATCATGAGCTAGGTCTATTGCGTAGATTCTTTGCACGAGTAGAACACAAAGTAGTTGTGGGCATTGATTTTGTTCAATATGCTTACCGTTACTAGTCCAATCTTGATTCGGCGGCATTGTGGGATGAAGCGGCCCGGACCGACCTTACACGTACACTTACGTGAGACAGGTTCCACCCACTGACATGCACTAGTTGCATAAGGTGGCTAGCGGGTGCCAGTCTCTCCCACTTTAGTCGGATCGGATTCGATGAAAAGGGTCCTTATGAAGGGTAAATAGCAATTGACATATCACGTTGTGGTTTTGCGTAGGTAAGAAATGTTCTTGCTAGAAACCCATAGCAGCCACGTAAAACATGCAAACAACAATTAGAGGACGTCTAACTTGTTTTTGCAGGGTATGCCATGTGATGTGATATGGCCAAAAGGATGTGATGAATGATATATGTGATGTATGAGATGATCATGTTCTTGTAATAGGAATCACGACTTGCATGTCGATGAATATGACAACCGGCAGGAGCCATAGGAGTTGTCTTAATTTATTTATGACCTGCGTGTCAAACGTAAACGTCATGTAATTACTTTACTTTATTGCTAACTGTTAGCTGTAGTAGTAGAAGTAATAGTTGGTGAGACAACTTCATGAAGACACGATGATGGAGATCATGGTGTCATGCCGGTGACGATGATGATCATGGAGCCCCGAAGATGGAGATCAAAAGGATCAAAGTGATGATGGCCATATCATGTCACTATTTGATTGCATGTGATGTTTATCATGTTTTTGCAGCTTATTTGCTTAGAACAACGGTAGTAAATAAGATGATCCCTCATTAAAATTTCAAGAAAGTATTCCCCCTAACTGTGCACCATTGCGAAAGTTTGTCGTTTCGAAGCACCACGTGATGATCGGGTGTGATAGATTCTTACGTTCACATACAACGGGTGTAAGCCAGATTTACACACGCGAAACACTTAGGTTGACTTGACGAGCCTAGCTTGTACAGACATGGCCTTGGAACACAAGAGACCGAAAGGTCGAGCATGAGTCGTATGGTAGATACGATCAACATGAAGATGTTCACCGATGATGACTAGTCCGTCTCACGTGATGATCGGACACGGCCTAGTTGACTCGGATCATGTAATCACTTAGATGACTAGAGGGATGTCTATCTGAGTGGGAGTTCATAAGATGAACTTAATTATCCTGAACATAGTCAAAAGATCTTTGCAAATTATGTCGTAAGCTCGCGCTTTAGTTCTACTGTTTTAGATATGTTCCTAGAGAAAATATAGTTGAAAGTTGATAGTAGCAATTATGCGGACAATAGAAGGCTTATGTCCTTAATGCAACACTCGGTGTGCTAGACCTCGAACGTGGTATGTGGATGTTATGAACATCTGACATACACGTTTTGATGACTACATGATAGTTCGGTAATGTTAAATGGTTTAGAATTGAGGCACCGAAGACATTTTTGAAATGTCGCGGAACATATGAGATGTTTCGAGGGCTGAAATTGGGATTTCAGGCTCGTGCCCACGTCAAGAGGTATAAGACCTCCGACGATTTTCTTGGCCTGCAAACTAAGGGAGAAAAGCTCAATCGTTGAGCTTGTGCTCAGATTGTCTGAGTACAACAATCACTTGAATCGAGTGGGAGTTGATCTCCGAGATAAGATAGTGATGTTTCTCCAAAGTCATTGCCACCAAGCTGCTAGAGCTTCGTAATGAACTATAACATATCAGGGATAGATATGATGATCCTTGAAATATTCGCGATGTTTGACACTGCGAAAGTAGAAATCAAGAGGGAGCATCAATTGTTGATGGTTAGTGAAACAACTAGTTTCAAGAAGGGCAAGGGCAAGAAGGGATACTTCATGAAACGGCAAATCAGCTGCTGCTCTAGTGGAGAAACCCAAGGTTGAACCCAAACCCGAGACTGAGTGCTTCTGTAATAAGGGGAACAGCCACTAGAGCAGAATTACCCTAGATACTTGGTAGATGAGAAGGCCGTCGATAGAAGTATATTGGATATTGTACTTTACTAGTACTCCTAGTAGCATCAGGGTATTAGATACCGGTTCGGTTGCTAAGTGTTAGTAACTCTAAATAATAGCTACAGAATAAACGGAGACTAGCTAAAGGTGAGCTGACGAGATGTGTTGGAAGTGCTTCCAAGGTTGATATGATCAAGCATCGCACGCTCCCTCTACCATCGAGACTGGTGTTAAACCTAAATAATTGTTATTTGGTGTTGGCGTTGAGCATAGACATGATTGGATTATTGTCGGATCCTGGGGTTCCGGCAGACCCTTATGGTTCGAACTCTGGGGTGCGTGCGGAGATCGAGCCCTCTACCTCTCCGTCTCGTAAGGATCTAAACTACTGCAAGAACAACACATGAGACACAGGGTTTATACTGGTTCGGGCCACCATTGTGGTATAATACCCTACTCCAGTGTGGTGGGTGGATTGCCTCTTGGGCTGATGAGGAAGAACAGTACAGGTGAACGGCCTCGCGAGGGCCTGTTCTTGGTTAGGGGATGAACTGCTAGGGAGAGTTCAATCGCCCTTCTCTCTTTCTGGGTGCTGGATTCCCAATGGCTCTCTAGATGCTTGATTCCCGATGGCTCTCTAGATGTTTGATTCCCGATGGCTCTCTAGATGCTTGATTCCCCATGGCTCTCTAGATGCTTGATTCCCCATGGCTCTCTAGATGCTTGATTCCCCATGGCTCTCTAGATGCTTGATTCCCCATGCCTCTACCCCGGGGGTGGCTGGCCCTATTTATAGGCAAAGGCCCTGGGCCTCTTCCCAAATGTTGAGCGGGAAGGGCGCCAACAATTGGCTAATTTGAAGGGGAACATCTGGTACACTTATCCTGACTAAAGTTGGTCTTCGCCTGCCAAAGGCTCTGGTGATGACGCCGGCTTGGGCTCCACAGTGACTTCCTCCTTGTCGCGGAGTTGGTCTTGGTCTCGTTGCACCGAAATGGGTGCCTTTGCTTGATCCTCTCGCCTGCGCTTGCCCCCTTTGCACCAAAGAGGAAAGGGAGGACACTACGCGGGCCGGCGCCCGCCTGGCACCTTTGGTCGTCATGGCTTGCGTCATGGGCACTTCGTGAGGTACCCCACCTTGATCTCTCCTCCTCCTCGCGAGCCAGCCTAAGGAGGCCGTGCTGGAGGAAGCGCCGTGTCGTCCGCCTTGCAAGGCTTGGCCCCTCGCGAGGGTCTTGAGCCTTGTGTTGATGAAGATGGGCCACGTTGGGCCCCCACTCGAGCCACGCCGCAGGCCGCAGGCAGGCAAGTCTGGGGACCCCTGTTCTCAGAACGCCGACAGTAGCCCCCGGGCCCAAGGCGCGCACGGACTTGGCCGTGCCGAGAGGCGAAAGGGCAAGGGCGAAGCGCCGCGGGCCCTAACAGCCCGCGGCCTCGGGCGCTGCGTGGCGGTTGATTGGGCGTGGGCGTCTCCACTTCCCCACGATGCCTCGACGATCGCGCAGATTGGACAAGTCCCTGGATGCAAACCATGTCATGATTACCTGTGATCGTGGAGGCCGGCGGTTGGCCTCTGCCGGCTATAAGTACGGCACCGCGCGTGCCCTTCTAGTCCATCTCTTCTTGCTTCCTCCCCCGCCTCAGTTCTTGCTCCGTCTTGGTGTGATGGCTCCGATTCGCCGGTTCTCTGCGGCGGAGAAGGGAAAGGCTCCTCAAGAGGTACCTGACCCGCTCCCGCCGAAGAAACGACCTGCCTTGCGCGGCCGAGACGAGGAGAACCGCCTAGTGGTGCTGAGGCCTTGGTACGAGCGGCCTCCGCCGGGGTTCCCGCTTCCCTTGTATGCCCACGCCGAGGGCTCTGGAAGAGGGGATGCTGGTCCCCTCGGCCAGCGCCGTCGGCGGCGCCGGAGGGTCACGAAGGTGTTGGTTGTTCCTCCTGGAGTCCACGCCGAGGGATCCTCCCGTGAGCTCGTGCTCCACGCCGCCATGCCTCCGCGGACTTGGATCCGCCTTCCTCCCTTCTTTGCCTCCGCCTTCCAGCAGGGGAGACTCCTGGAGCTGTGGCTGCAGCATGCCGACTGCAGCACTCCTGCGACCGGGGCAGAGGTTGCGATCACCGCCCCGGGCAAGGTCTTCATGACTCGTGGCTGGGGTGAAATCGCTCGGTGCTGCAGAATGAAGGGCGCCCTCACGATCCACCTGGAGTACGACGGCGCTTCGGTGATGTTCTTCAAGGTCTTCGACGCGAACGGTCGCCGGCTGGAGTGCTGCCCCGGGGGAGGCGGCCAGGACCTTGCCACGGCGACGGCTGGGCCCGCCAATCGCCCCCTGGACACCTCCGCAAGCGAGGGGAGCGCCGGAGGATCCAGCGATCCCAGTGAGGTCTTCGCGACGCCGGAGACGAGCGATGACAGCTACGAGCCCGCGAGTCGACGCCGCTCCCGGAGCAGGGCAGGCTCGCTTGGTCGCCGTCGATCCTGATCTGGATGGGGTTGGCGCCGGTGCCTGCTGGCCCACTGTTGATCATGGCATCTTTTGCAGGGGCGCGTGTAATTAGCACCTTTTAGGATTCGTTCCCTGCGAGGATTCACATTGTGCCCCATAGGGGCTTGTAAGGTGGCTGTGATCCTTGTTGTTAATATGTAACCCTTGCTATGGATTTGTGCGAATCGTGAATTCCGTCATAGTTTGGTTCCCCCTTTCGCACCTCGCGAGGGCTTGGTGCTCTGCATCGACAGGTCCCAGTCCCGAGGCGGCGTCAGCCGTCGCTGGTATGCCAGGTCGCGATGCCGTGGTCAAGGCCAGGAGGTGAGCGACCCGGGGTCCGGTAAGAGCCCCTGAGTCGCGATGCTCAGGAGGTACCCTTTGGCGCCCAAGCAGCCGTCGCTAGGTGAGAAAGGGAAGCAACGTCGCTAGTACGGAGTCGCTCTAGGTGCGGGGGTAGTGCCACGGTAGCCAACGCTTTGGATGGTGACTTATCTTGAGGATCGGAGATTGCCCTCAATGTGCCGCCGGGTCTGGGGGGTAGCTTGAGTGGAGTCACTGGCCGAGGTCCTCGTGTGCCCCTTCTCCCTCGCCTCTGCTCCCCTTTTCTGCTCTACGTCCTCGGGTCCCGGCCCTCGAGCTGGTCTCAGCCGTCGCTGGTATGCCAGGTCGCGTTGCCGTGGACAAGGCCAGAGGGTGAGGGCTGGAGGGCCAGTAGGAGCCCTGAGTCGCGATGCTCAGGCACCCCCACTTTAACGCGCAAGCGGCTCGCGCGGGCAAGGGCGAAGGGAACACCGTGAGGGCCTTGGCTAGCGCGGTTCCCCCTGTGGGCCCTGCAGATTCATCACAAAAAAAGAAGACGGGGTTGCCATAGCAGCGATTAGTTGACTGTTAGTCGCTCAGGAGCTCGCCGGTTGGAGCGGGCGAGGTGTGTCGGGACACCCGTGAGCCAGCGCGGGACTCACGAGGCCCTACCTCTAGGCGGGTTGCGCCTGGCGCTGGGCCGTATCTTGAGATGTGTCCCTGCAAAATCTGGTTAGATGCCGACACTCTACGTCCTCGGGTCCCGGCCCTCGAGCTTGTCTCAGCCGTCGCTGGTATGCCAGGTCGTGATGCCGTGTACAAGGCCAGAGGGTGAGGGCTGGAGAGCCAGTAAGAGCCCTGAGTCGCGATGCTCAGGCACCCCCCCTTTAACGCGCAAGTGGTCGACATGAAGAAGAAGAGGTGCCGCGGACGGCATCGAGTAATGATGCATAATTGGAAATAAGCGCGGAAGGGATACATGCCGCTGGGCCTAGCCCGAGTGGCCTGGGGATGATGCAGCCCGAGCGGCGCCCCCAGCAAAGCAAGCTAGCGACTGAGAAGATAAAAAGGGATACATGCCGCAGGGACAGACCCACGCGGCCTGGGAATGACGCAACCCTGGGAGGGCGCTCCCAGCTGAGAATGAAACTTGAAAGATGTCACCTAAGGACGTCGTCGGTGCAGTGGCATTGGTGCAGCAGACTCAGTGGGCCGCGGAAGCTGATCCTCACGAGCCCCCATGCCCGGGGGCCTCGGGAGGCTCCAGAGGCACTGGTGGCTCCTCGTGAGCAGCCTCCATCTCCGCCAGGTCTGCGGAACGCCTGCCTTCTTGCGCTTTCAAGATGCTCCTCATGATGCGCTGGTACGCCGCAGCCACGCTCGTCAGGCCATAAGGCATGTGAACATAGCTGTGGGGTGGTCCTTCGCAGCGCCCCACTTGTGAGGGCCAGAGGCGCTCCATCGTGGCGATCTGATTGAGCCCTGGTACGTCGACGCAGACGCGCAGCCCACCATCCTCGCCTGGATGGGGAGCCATAGCTGGTGGGCGACGGCAACCTCTCATGATCCTCGACTCCTGTAGTTCTTGAATGGCCTTGCTAACAAACTCCTGCTGGTCTGACCTTCCTCCCCTGGCTTCCTTCCAAGGGAAGCGTGCTTCAAAACACTCCTCCACATGGTGCCCCAGCGCCTCCCTCGTGACCTTGGCGAGGTCGGTGGCCCTCCAGGTGAGAGCCCCCGAGCCCTGCCTGAGGAGGGCGCTGGGCGCGCTTCCCTATGCGATTGAAGGAGGGTCCCCCTGGGCAGACGCGGGCCTTGAAGGGCCTGCCTCCTGAGGGTCTGAGCCTGACGTCGTCTTCTTCTTCTTGGAGGTGGTCTCAGGAAGCCTCCTGCTTCCGCGATCTGGGTCTTCTAATGACGCGGCCTGGAAGGCTCGCTCCAGGGGACACACTGCATCCTTCTCTTGACATGGCACCGTGATGACGCTGCCGCTTCCTGGCATCTTGAGGACGTTGTAGCCATGGTGAGTCACGGCCATGAACTTGGCCAGCGCCGGGTACCCGAGGATGGCGTTGTACGGCAGGCGGATGTGGGCGACGTCAAAGTCCATGAGCTTGGTGTGGTAGTTGTCGTAGGTGCCGAAGGTGACTGGGAGGCGGACCTGCCCGATCGGGACTGTGGAACCGTCGGTGACTCCGGAGAAGGGCTTGGTTGGCTGAAGCTGGTCATAGGGCACTTGGAGGCTGTTGAACGTTTCCACGGACAAGACATTGAGCCCTGCCCCTCCGTCGATGAGGGTCTTGGTGACTAGAACGTTGCTGATGACAGGGGAACAAAGCATTGGGAGGACTCCGGCTGTGGCTGCGCACTTGAGCTGGTCTGCTGAGCTGAACGTGATGGTGCAGGCCGACCACCTGAGGGGACGCGTTGCTCCAAGCTTGGGGAGGACTGCATTCACTTCGCGAGCAAACTGCTTGAAGATACGTTGAGAGGCTGGGGCTTGAGCTCCGCCCAAGATGCAGGCGATGGCGCGAGGCTCCTGGAAGCCCCCAGCCCCCTCGTCTTGGTGGCGGTCTTCATTCCTTCTCGGTTGAGGCGCAACGGCGGCAGGCCTGGGTTGCCATGAGGGCGATCCTCACGAGGCTGATCCCTCCAGTCCCCCTCGCGAGGCGGGTCGCGCCAGCGGTCCTCGCGAGGTTGGTCACGCCAGCCTGGACGTGGGCCGTGGTCTTCCTAGCGTCCCGGGTTCCTTCCTCCTCCGCGTAGCCCCGGTCAGCACTGTCAGGGCGTCGGCCGACTCTTCCTTCTCGCACGGCGCGGAGTTCTTGGAATTCATTGGTGTTGTGGGTGTGGAGGTCATGGTACACACAGTACCGGCTGCCCCTGGAGGATTCAGGCAGATCCTTGCCCCGCTTGGTGTCCGGTTCTGCCGCGAGCACGGCAGCCCCCTTGCGCTTCACGTCCTTGGCCTTGGGATTCTTCTCTTCTGGGTCTGCGGCAGGCAGCTCGAGGAGGGAGAGGCGTCCCTCCTCAGCTCTGGCGCACTTGGTCGCCAGGTTGAACAGCTCCAGGGAGGTGCAGAGGTCTTCATGCATCGCCAGCTCCTCCTTCATCTTGACGTCGCGCACGCCATCGGAGAAGGCCGAAATGATGGCTTCTTCAGACACCCTGGGGATCTTGAGGCGCGCACTGTTGAAGCGCTGGATGTACTTCTGCAGGGTCTCTCCAGGTTGCTGCTTGATGCGGCGCATGTCGCTCACGGCGGGAGGCCAGTCGCGGGTACCTTGGAAGTTGGCGATGAAGCGAGTACGCATCTGGTCCCAGGAGGAGATCATGCCTGGGGCCAGGTTCAGGAGCCAAGTGCGAGCACCTTCCTTCAGCGCCATGGGGAACCAGTTCGCCATGACCTTCTCGTCCCCGCTGGCAGCTTCGATTCCCAGCTCGTAGAGCTGGAGGAACTCCGTGGGATCAGTTGTGCCGTCGTAGCGAGGATGCAGGTCTGGCTTGAACTTGCCGGGCCACGCGACGCTACGCAGCTCGGGGGTGTAGGCGCGCCAGCGGTGGCCGCGGGAGGTTTTGGTTGAGGGAGAGCTTGGCCTTGTGGGTCCCCTTGCGCCGCAGCTGGGAGCAGCGCGGGGTCCTGACGTGCCGGAGCTGGAGCAGGGTCTCGGTGAGCCGGGGCCGGGAGCGCCCGGGCGGCCTCTTGCGGCCGCGGGACTTCTTGGCAGCTCCGTTCCTGCTGGGCCGGCGCATGACGGAGCGGGTTCCGCCTAGGAGCTGCGCGCCTTGGGGCCATGACATCTTCTTGGAAAGGTGGCGGCTGGAACGCCCCCGGGGCTTCATTGCCCATGCAGGGGCGGAGTGCGGCGCAGTGGTGCGGAAGGCGTGGGAGAGCCCCCTGCGGCGTGGACGAGCTCGGCGACGCGACCGAGCCACTCCTCGTAGACGTCGTCGACGGGGCGGTAGCGCATGAGCTCGTCCGCCGCGAGGAGCGCAACTCGAGCCTCCAAGGGCGCGCGCAGCGTGTGCGACGAAGAACCGGCTGGGGTGAGCGCCGGAGTGGCGGTGCGGCCATCCCGCCGCATGGACGGGTGCTGAGAGGACGCTTGCTGCTCATTCCCCGCCGGGCCGGTGGCGGCTTTGACGGCGGGCGACGGGGAATGACGAGGACGCCCACCGACAGGGGCCGTCTGGACGGCGCGGGAAGCGATGGCGGCCCGGCGCTCGGCGCGGGCCCGACGAGCGTCAGACATGGATGCGGTGGTCGGAGGAGAGCGAAGCGGTGGAAGACTGATTCCGGCAGACCCTTATGGTTGGAACTCTGGGGTGCGCGCGGAGATCGAGCCCTCTACCTCTCCGTCTCGTAAGGATCTAAACTACTGCAAGAACAACACATGAGACACAGGGTTTATACTGGTTCGGGCCACCATTGTGGTATAATACCCTACTCCAGTGTGGTGGGTGGATTGCCTCTTGGGCTGATGAGGAAGAACAGTACAGGTGAACGGCCTCGCGAGGGCCTGTTCTTGGTTAGGGGATGAACTGCTAGGGAGAGTTCAATCGCCCTTCTCTCTTTCTGGGTGCTGGATTCCCAATGGCTCTCTAGATGCTTGATTCCCGATGGCTCTCTAGATGCTTGATTCCCGATGGCTCTCTAGATGCTTGACTCCCGATGGCTCTCTAGATGCTTGATTCCCCATGGCTCTCTAGATGCTTGATTCCCCATGGCTCTCTAGATGCTTGATTCCCCATGCCTCTACCCTGGGGGTGGCTGGCCCTATTTATAGGCAAAGGCCCTGGGCCTCTTCCCAAATATTGAGCGGGAAGGGCGCCAACAATTGGCCAATTTGAAGGGGAACATCTGGTACACTTATCCTGACTAAAGTTGGTCTTCGCCTGCCAAAGGCTCTGGTGATGACACCGGCTTGGGCTCCACAGTGACTTCCTCCTTGTCGCGGAGTTGGTCTTGGTCTCGTTGCACCGAAATGGGTGCCTTTGCTTGATCCTCTCGCCTGCGCTTGCCCCCTTTGCACCAAAGAGGAAAGGAAGGACACTGCGCGGGCCGGCGCCCGCCTGGCACCTTTGGTCGTCATGGCTTGCGTCATGGGCACCTCGTGAGGTACCCCACCTTGATCTCTCCGCCTCCTCGCGAGCCAGCCTAAGGAGGCCGTGCTGGAGGAAGCGCCGTGTCGTCCGCCTCGCGAGGCTTGGCCCCTCGCGAGGGTCTTGAGCCTTGTGTTGATGAAGATGGGCCACGTTGGGCCCCCACTCGAGCCACGCCGCAGGCCGCAGGCAGGCAAGTCTGGGGACCCCCGTTCTCAGAACGCCGACAATTATGTCTATCGCAATACGGTTATTCATTTAAGGAGAATAATGGTTACTCTATTTATTTGAATAATACCTTCAATGGTCTTGCACCTAAAATGGATGGTTTATTGAAATCTCGATTGTAGTGATACACATGTTCATGCCAAAAGATATAAAATGATATTACCACATGCTTGTGGCGCTGCAATTTGAGTCATATTGGTATAAAACGCATGAAGAAGCTCCATATTGATGGATCTTTGGACTCACTTGATTTTGAATCACTTGAGACATGCGAACCATGCCTATTGGTATATATGCATGAAGAAACTCCATGCAGATGGACCGTTTGGACTCACTTGATTTTGAATCGCTTGAGACATGCAAATCATACCACACGGGCAAGATGACTGAAAGCTTCGGTTTCAGTAAAATGGAATAGGAAAGCAACTTGTTGGAAGTAACACATTTTGATGTGTGCAGTCCAATGAGTGCTGAGGCACGCAGTTGATATCGTTATGCTCTTATTTCACAGATGATTTGAGTAGATACTGAGTATATTTACTTGATGAAACACAAGTTTGAATTATTGAATGGTTCAAGTAATTTCAGAATGAAGTTGAAGATCGTCGTGACAAGAGGATAAAATATCTATGATATGATCATAGAGATGAATATCTGAGTTGCGAGTTTGGTACACAATTGAGACATTGTGGAAATTGTTTCACGACTAGTACCGCCTGGAACACCATAGTGTGATGGTGCGTCCGAACATCATAACTGCACCCTATTGGATATGATACATACCATGATGTCTCTTATCGAATTACCATGATAGTTTATGGGTTAGGCATTAGAGACAACCGCACTCACTTTAAATAGGGCACCACGTAATTCCGATAAGATGACACCGTATGAACTATGGTTTAGAGAAACCTAAGCTGTCATTTCTTATAAGTTTGGGGCTGCGACGCTTATGTGAAAAAGTTTCAGGCTGATAAGATCGAACCCAAAGCGGATAAATGCATCTTCATAGGACACCCAAAACAGTTGGGTATACCTCCTGTCTCAGATCCGAAAGCAATAGGGATTGTTTCGCAAATCGGGTCCTTTCTCGAGGAAAAGTTTCTCTCGAAAGAATTGAGTGGGAGGATGGTGGAGACTCTATGAGGTTACTGAACCGCCACTTTAACTAGTGTGTAGCAGGGCACCGGAGTTGTTCCTGTGGCACCTACACCAATTAAAGTGGAAGCTTATGATAGTGATCATGAAACTTCGGATCAAGTCACTACCAAACCTCGTAGGATGACAAGGATGCGTACTACTTCAGAGTGGTACGTAATCCTGTCTTGGAAGTCATGTTGCTAGACAACAATGAACCTACGAGCCATGGAGAAGCGATGGTGGGCCCGGATTCCGATGAATGGCTCGAGGCCATAAAATCCGAGAGAGGATCCATGTATGAAAACAAAGTGTAGACTTTGGCAGAACGGCTCGATGGTCGTGAGGCTGTTGAGTACAAATGGATTTTAAAAGGAAGACGGACAATGATGGTAAATGCCACCATTAAGAAAGCTCGACTTGTCGTTAAGACGTTTCCCGACAAGTTCAAGGAGTTGACTACGATGAGACTTTCTCACTCGTAGCGATGCTAAGAGTCTGTTGGAATAAGCAGGTACTGCATTATTTATGAAATCTTGCAGATAGGATGTCAAAAAATATTGTTTCCTTGATGGTTTTCTTGAGGAAAGGTTGTATGCGATACAACCAGAAGTTTTTGTCGATCTTGAAAGATGCTAACAAGTATGCAAAGCTCCAGCAATCCTTCTAAGGACTGGAGTAAGCATCTCGGAGTTGGAATGTACACTTTGATGAGATGATCAAAGATTTTGGGGTTTATACAGAGTTTATGAGAAACTTGTATTTACAAAGAAGTGAGTGGGAGCACTATAGAATTTCTGATAAGTATATGTGGATGACATATTGTTGATCAGAAATGATGTAGAATTTCTGGAAAGCATATAGGGTTATTTGAAAGGTGTTTTTCAATGGAAAACCTGGATTAAGCTACTTGAACATTGACCATCAAGATCTAGAAGGATAGATCAAAACTGCTTAATGGTACTTTAACATGAGCACATACCTTGACATGATCTTGAAGGTGTTCAAGATGGATCAGTCAAAGAAGGAGTTCTTGCCTGAGTCCTAAGGTATGAAGTTAAAAGTTAAAGCTCGACCACGGCAGGAGAAAGAGGAAGGACGAAGGTCGTCCCCTATGCTTTTGTCATAGGCTCTATATGGTATGCCATGCTGAGTACCGCACCCGATGTGTGCCTTGCCACATGTCTGGCAAGAGGGTACAAAGGTGATCTAGGAGTAGATCACAAGATAGCGGTCAAAATTATCCTTAGATGAATAAGGATATGTTTCTTGATTATGAGGTGATAAAGAGTTCGACGTAAAGAGTTACGTCGATGCAAGCTTAACACCTATCCGGATAGCTCTGAGTAGAGATACCGGATACGTATAATGGAGCAACAATTTAGAATAGCTCCAAGTAGAACAGTTATTTGAAATGGCTCCAAATATAGCATAGAGATTTGCAAAGTACATACGGATCTGAATATTGCAGACCCGTTGACTAAAACCTCTCTCACAAGCAACATGATCAAACCCAGAACTCATTGAGTGTTAATCACATAGTGATGTGAACTAGATTATTGACTCTAGTAAACTCTTTAGATGTTGGTCACATGGCGATGTGACCTGTGAGTGTTAATCACATGGTGATGTGAACTAGATTATTGACTCTAGTGCAAGTGGGAGACTGTTGGAAATATGCCCTAGAGGCAATAATAAATAGGTTATTATTATATTTCCTTGTTCATGATAATCGTTTATTACCCATGCTAGAATTGTATTGATAGGAAACTCAGATACATGTGTGGATACATAGACAACACCATGTCCCTAGTAAGCCTCTAGTTGACTAGCTCGTTGATCAACAGATGGTTACGGTTTCCTGACCATGGACATTGGATGTCATTGATAACGGGATCACATCATTAGAAGAATGATGTGATGGACAAGACCCAATCTTAAGCCTAGCACAAAGATCGTGTAGTTCATATGCTAAAGCTTTTCTAATGTCAAGTATAATTTCCTTAGACCATGAGATTGTGCAACTCCCGGATACCGTAGGAATGCTTTGGGTGTATCAAACGTCACAACGTAACTGGGTGGCTATAAAGGTACACTACAGGTATCTCCGAAAGTGTCTGTTGGGTTGGCACGAATCGAGACTGGGATTTGTCACTCCGTGTGACGGAGAGGTATCTCTGGGCCCACTCGGTAGGACATCATCATAATGTGCACAATGTGATCACGGAGTTGATTACGGGATGATGTGTTACGGAACGAGTAAAGAGACTTGCCGGTTGTAACGCCCTCGATGTGGCTATATCTCCCACGTGTCGAGGCACGACTTAGAGGCATAACCGCATTGAAAGCAATGTCGCAAGTGAGGTAATCTTCACACAAACCCATGTAATACATAAGGGAAAGAGATACATAGTTGGCTTACAGTCGCCACTTCACACAATACATTAATAGACATCCATCATTCAAATTACACTCAAGGTCCGACTACGGTACCAAAATGAAAGAAGACTACCCCAAATGCTACACAGATCCCCGATCACCCCAACTGGGCTCCACTACTAATCATCTGGAAAAGAAACATAGTAACGGCCACATTCCTCGTCGAACTCCCAAGTGAGCTCGGTCGCGTCATCTGCACTGACATCATTGGTACCTGCAACTGTATTGGTAGAATCTGTGAGTCACGGGGACTCAGCAATCTCACACCCGCGAGATCAAGACTATTTAAGCTTATAGGTAGGAAAGGATTGTGAGGTGGACCTGCAGCAAGCGACTAGCATATATGGTGGCTAACAACGCAAAAGAGAGCGAGAAGAGAAGCAAAGCACGGTCGTGAAGCTAGAAGTGATCAAGAAGTGATCCTAGAACAACCTACGTCAAACATAACTCCAACACCGTGTTCACTTCCTGGACCCCGCCGAGAAGAGACCATCACGGTTACACACGCGGTTGATGTGTCTTAATTAAGGTCGACTTCGGGTTTTCTACAACCGGACATTAACAAATTCCCATCTGCCTCATAACTGCGGGCACGGCTTTCAAAAGATAATACCCTGCAGGGGTGTCCCAACTTAGCCCATTATAAGCTCTCATGGTCAACGAAGGATATTCCTTCTACCGGGAAGACCCGATCAGTCTCGGAATCCCGGACTACAAGACATCTCGGCAGTAATAAAACAAGTCCAGCAAAGCCGCTCGATTGTGCCGACAAATCCTGATAGGAGCTGCACATATCTCGGTCTCAGGGCACATCCGGATAAGCTAAGCGTACAGGTACCAACATAACCCAAGTTGCCAAGGGACGGTCCCGCACGGTGCTCTAGTTTGGACCAGCAATCGAAGGAGAACTGGCCCGGGGGGTTAAAATAAGATGACCCTTGAGTCTGCAGAACCCAAGGGAAAAGGCTTAGGTGGCAAATGGTAAAACCAATGTTGGGCCTTGCTGGAGGAGTCTTATTCAAAGCGAACTATCAAGGGGGCCCCATAAATCACCCAACCGTGTAAGGAACGCAAAATCAAGGAACATAACACCGGTATGACGGAAACTAGGGTGGCAAGAGTGGAACAAAACACCAGGCATAAGGCCGAGCCTTCCACCCTTTACCAAGTATATAGATGCATTAATTAAATAAGAGATATTGTGATATCCCAACAAGTAAACATGTTCCAACAAGGAACAACATCTCCATGTTCCAACAAGGAACAAACTTCATCTTCACCTGCAACTAACAACGCTATAAGAGGGGCTGAGCAAAGCGGTAACATAGCCAATCAACGGTTTGCTAGGACATGGATGGTTAGGGGCTGACATGGCAATATGGGTGGCATGATATAGCAAGTGGTAGGTATCGCAGCATAGGCATAGCAAAAGAGCGAGCATCTAGCAAGCAAAGATAGAAGTGATTTTGAGGGTATGATCATCTTGCCTGCAAGGTTCTCAGAGTTGTCGAGAGCTTGGTCCTCTAAAGCGTTCTCAACAGGTTCCTCGTTCACGCACTCGTCTCCCGGCTCTACCCAAAGCAAGAACAGAAGAAAAGGGGACAAGATCAATCATGATGCAATGCACAAACAACATGATGCAAAACATGGCATGATATGCGAGATGTGATATGCAATGCATATGCGTGCTCCGGAAGGAAAAAGATGAACAAGGCATAATCTTGGCAAACCAAGTACGCCTCTGGAAAGATGAGGTGATTTTGGTTGAAATCGATATAAAGATCACCGGAGTCGGATGCACGGTTTGCAAATGGCAAGCAAAACAAGAATGACAATAAACTGCCATCAACAGCATGATGCTACTTAGCAAGCAACAAGAAATTAAGCCACTGCACACAAACATAGCAACAAGGCATATGACAGTAATCTACTCAAGATGCTTGACAAAAGATGAACACGGAGCTATGGCTAAATCACATCACAACAGGTTCAAACAAGCATGGCAAAAGTGCAAAAGATAACAGGTTCACAGACTTAGTGAAAATAACATGCCAGAAATTACCATCAGGATGACATGTTTAGAGCAAGCAAACAACATGCTACAGGATCAGGACATAGCAAATAAAGGCATGGAATTAATCTACTCAAAGCACTTAACAAAAGTCGCTTACTGACCATAAGCCAAAAAGGATCATAAAATATAATAACACCCATGTCAATTAAGCAAGTTTCGTTACAGGTTTCAGACTTGGCAGAAAACTGGACATGTCAAAAACAGATAACGAGTAGGCATGTTCGTGAGCTCGATGCACTCGCTACAGAGCATTAAATGATAAACTAAGCATGCATCCATCAAGAGGACATGGCATAGAAGCTATACATGGCAAGAACAACATCATAGCATGCAAGGATCAACTACAACAAGCTTGGCAAAATCGAATAACATGTAAACAATCTGCCAGAAACATTTTATAGCAAAAGTAGAGCTCGATTGACTCAAGCTATGGCACCCCATAATTACAAACAGAGGCATGGATGGATATAGCAAAACCATATGCTCAAAACACCCTTACTGATCATGCTCAAAAGAGGCATAGATCTCTCTGAAACAACATGAACACATGGCATAAAAATAACAGCAGGCAGGGACTTGGTGAAATTACTAAGTCTCTGAAATCAGCAACATTATGAACCCTAGTTTGCATGCTTGTGCTAGTCACCACAAAGATCACAAAAATACATGGCATAAACCTCTGGAAAGATAGCATGGCATATTACAAAACACATGTAGGACTCAATTTCATAGGGTGCACACATCAATCATGGCAAAAATGACAAAAGTGCATCTACTGAAACAGATCTGAAACTAACATCACATAGCCCTCTTCTAACAGCATTTCGGCATCAAGATGAGCTCAAATGAAAATGATGCAATGAGATGAAATGATGTACTCATCGAGAGGCTTCTCGGTCTTAATGGTGTGACCATTTCACTTTCAGGAATTTGATTGACTTGTTGCGAGTCTTGCGCTCAGTTTCTTCAAGAATAGCAACGGGATGCTCATGATAGGACAAATCTTCTTGAAGATCAATCTCTTCGAAGTTGATGGTGCGCTCAGGTGTCTTGAAGCACTTGCGAAGCTGTGACACGTGGAAGACATCATGCACATTTGCAAAGTTGGAGGGAAGCTCAAGTTGATAGGCGAGATCGCCTCGTTTGCCGATGATCTTGAAAGGGCCCACGTATCTAGGGGCAAGTTTCCCCTTGATACCGAAGCGACGAGTTCCTTTCATTGGAGAGACGCGGAGGTAGACATGGTCTCCGATCTCGAATGCCAAATCCCGGTGTTTGCTATCGTAATAGCTCTTCTGGCGCGATTGCGCTGCTTTGAGGTTCTCACGAATGACCTTGCACATTGCCTCAGCTTCTGAGATCAAATCGTTGCCAAGCAATTGGCGTTCACCGGTTTCGGACCAATTGAGAGGAGTACGACACTTTCTGCCATAGAGAATCTCGAATGGGGCTTTGCCCGAGCTGGCTTGAAAGCTGTTGTTGTAAGAGAACTCAGCATAAGGAAGACAATCCTCCCACTTCATGCCGAAAGAGATAACACAAGCTCTGAGCATATCTTCAAGAATTTGGTTGACACGCTCGACTTGTCCACTAGTTTGAGGGTGGAAAGCTGTGCTGAAGCGAATATTTGTGCCCATGGCCTTCTGAAAAGAATCCCAAAACTTGGAGGTAAAGATGCTGCCACGGTCTGAAGAAATCAATTGCGGAATGCCATGCAAAGAGACAATTCTGGATGTGTAGAGCTCTGCCAGCTGCGCTGCTGTGATAGACTCTTTGATAGGGAGAAAATGAGCCACTTTGGTGAGCTTGTCGATGACGACGAAGATAGCATCATTTCCACGCTTGGACTTGGGAAATCCAGTCACGAAGTCCATTTCGATATGATCAAACTTCCATTCTGGAATAGCAAGAGGTTGGAGGAGACCAGCTGGTCGTTGGTGTTCTGCTTTCACCCTTCCGCAGACATCACATTCATTCACGAATTGAGCAACCTCTCGCTTCATTCGAGTCCACCAATACGACTACTTGAGGTCATGGTACATCTTCGTACTTCCAGGATGAATTGACAGAAGAGAGTTGTGCGCTTCGTTCATAATGACTTTACGAAGATCACCCTTTGGAACCACGATCCGGTCCTCGAAGAAAAGAGTATCTCTGTCATCAACTCGATAGCACTTGTATTTGGAAATGCCCTTGTCAATACCACGTTTCACCTTCTTCACCATGGTATCCATCAGTTGTGCCTCACGAATTTGATCTTCCAAAGTAGGAGAGATGATGAGGTTGGCAAGAAAACCTTGAGGGACAACTTGGAGATTCAACTTGCGGAAAGCTTCACAAAGATCCGGTTGAAAGGGCTTGAGGATTAAGCTGTTGCAGTAAGCCTTCCTGCTCAATGCGTCTGCAATCACATTAGCCTTGCCTGGAGTATATTCAATACTCGGATTATACTCTTGAATCATTTCGACCCATCGAGTTTGCCTGAGGTTGAGGTTGGGCTGAGTGAAGATGTACTTGAGACTCTTGTGATCGGTGAAAATGTCCACTTTCCTTCCCAACAGGAGATGTCTCCATGTTATTAGTGCGTGGACAACTGCCGCCAACTCAAGATCATGAGTGGGGTAGTTCTTTTCGTTGGGCTTCAACTGACGAGAGGTATAGGCCACAAACTTCTTCTCTTGCATTAAGACGGCACCAAGGCCCTGAAGAGAAGCATCACAGAAAACTTCATAAGGCTTGTCTTCGTCAGGAGGAGTCAAAACTGGAGCAGTGACGAGTTTCTCTTTGAGAGTGTTGAAAGCAACGTCACACTCAGGAGACCAGACATACTTCACATGCTTCTGGAGGAGGTTGGAAAGAGGCTTTGCAATCTTTGAGAAATTCTCAACGAATCTTCGGCAATAGCTTGCAAGTCCAAGAAAACTGCGAAGCTGCTTGACATTCTGAGGAGGTTCCCAATTCACAACTGCAGACACCTTCTCAGGATTAACAGCGATGCCCTTGGCAGAGATGATATGGCCAAGATAGAGAACTTCATCAAGCCAAAATTCACATTTGGAGAACTTCGCATATAATTTATACTCTCTGAGCTTGTCGAGCACCAATCGCAAATGTTTGGCATGATCCTTCTTATTCTTGGAGAAGACCAAAATATCATCGAGATAGACCAAGACAAATTCGTTGATGTAGGGGTTGAAGATGAAATTCATCAAGCGAGTGAATGTTGGAGGAGCATTGACAAGGCCAAATGACATGACAGTATATTCATAAGAACCAAAACTTGTTCTGAATGCTGTCTTGGGAATATCTTCTTCACGAATGCGAATCTGATGATACCCCATACGAAGGTCAAGCTTGGAGAACACCTTAGCACCTTTAAGTTGCTCGAATAGCTCATTGATGTTGGGAAGTGGGTACTTGTTCTTGATAGTCTTCTTGTTAAATGGACGGTAATCGATGCAAAGTCGGTCTGTGCCATCCTTCTTCTGGACAAAAAGAACACCACAACCCCATGGAGAAGAACTCGGTTTGATCAGACCCAGACGCTCTTGTTCATCGAGTTGTTTCTTCAATTCCTTCAAATCTTCTGGTCCAAGCTTGTAAGGACGCTTGCAAACGGGTTCCGTGCCAGGCTCAAGATCAATAACGAATTCAACTGGCCAGCGGGGAGGCATACCCGGAAGCTCTTCTGGAAAGACATCTTGGTACTCACAAACGACTGGAATCTGAGAGATAGCATCCAATTCACCATTCTCATTGAGAGAAAACAACCGAATGGTATCATCGCGAGAGGCATAGATGATCACATCGTCGGAAGAGTGAGTCAATTGAATTTCCCTGGCAGCACAATCAAGCTGAGCCTTGTGCTTAGAAAGCCAGTCCATCCCGAGAATAAGATCAATATCAGAGTCACCAAGCACCATTGGTTTAGACAAGAATCTATAGTCGCCCATCTTGATAGAAACATTCGGGATCATCGTGGTAGCCCTCATAGGCTTGCCCGGAGAAACAACCCCCATGGGTTTTTCCAACAATTCCGAAATGAAGTCATGCTTTGAAACAAATGATCTCGACATGAAACAATGCGATGCACCAGTATCAAATAAGACTTTTGCAGAAATATCATTAACAGGAAGGTTACCCATGATCACTTCGGAAGAATCCTCCGCTTGAGCTGCATTCATCATGTTCACCTTGGCATGCTTAGGATTATGCTTGACCACTGCATTGCTGGAAGATTTCACAGGAGGAGGAGGAGGAAGGCGCCTTTGGTTGAAGCACTTGTTCGCATAGTGACCCTTTTGCTGACATTTGTTGCAAGTCACCTTTGAGAGCGGACGATGATAAGGAGCATTTGGTCTTGGAGCTTGGTTCTGAGACTTGTTCTGATAGCCAGGGTTGGGTGGGTGGGAAGATCCACGACCACCTGAGTTCTTCTGCTGATAAGGCTGGCGGAACGGAGGAGGAGGAGGCAACCAGAACTTCTGTTGCTTAGCTGCCACAAGTGAGGAAGAAGAAGACTGAACTGCGTCTCTGACTCTCTTCTTAGATGCCTCACACTTGAGCTGAGCACCTTCTTGTTTCAGTGCCATGTTGTAGAATTCACCATACTTTAATGGCTCAAAAAGCACGAGAGCAAGTTGCAGATCTTCTCTGAGACCACGCCTGAATTGGTAGATCATACTCTTCTCATCAGGGATGTCTTGCCTCGCAAAACGAGAGAGCTTCTGGAACTGAGTGTTGTATTGATACACGGACATGTTGCCTTGCTTGAGATTGCGGAACTCCTCACGCTTACTCTCAACAACACTTTCTGGAATGCGGTGAGCTTTGAAGTCACGGCGGAAATCATCCCAGGTAATCACACGACCTCCTCTGGAATCTTTGTATTGCTGGAACCACTCAGCAGCTTGATCCTTGAGTTGAAAAGAGGCAAACTTGACAAAGTCCTCAGGTCTGACATTGCTGCACTCGAAATGCTTGCTGATGTCCACGAGCCAATCATCGGCGTCTATGGCCTCGACACAGTAGCTGAAGGTCTTTGGCTGATTAGCAAGGAACTGATTGAGTGAAGCGAAGTGCAGCTGATTGTTGCCTTGGCCTTGATTCCCTTGATTACCTTGCCCTTGGTTGCGATCTTGCAAGAGCTGAATCAGAATCTGAGCGTTGGCATTTGTGGCAGCCATCAGGGCTTGCCATGCCTCCGGAGGCGGAGGTGGTGCCGGAGGGTTAGCCTGACTTCCTTCATTGCGTTCCGGATTCTGACGCGTTGGCGGAGCCATCCTGAAGAGGGTGACATCCATTAGCATCTTGAAAAACATATATTCAAGCTGAATCAAAGGATCGAAATTGCAACATATAGTCTTCACAATAAACATCCGAACAAGAATGAACGAATGAATTCCAAAGTAAAGCATCACACTTCCATAAGCTGAGAAGCCACTTAGAAAAAGGTATGGAATAAAATCAACAAGGTACGGATGTGAACAAATACTTGGTAAGGATTACCCAATCACGAACCAGATATCTGCGGAAGAAGTACTAGAGCTACATGAATTCCCACTTATAAACTCCCGAAACTTTCTGGTTATGGAATCAGGTGTTGGGGATACAGGGGACACAAAATATATCACCCAAACTAACAATACCTAGATCCAGCTGTATCCATCCTTCAACACATAACCAAGAAATCCTCGGAAATCATCTACCTCAACCTTCGAAAAGCATCCGTTATACGAGTCATGGCAATACTCCCGCACTCGCCTCAGTACTGGGCTATCAGGGTTATCTCACCAACAACTGTACAAAAGAGATTTTCGATGTCGGCGTACTAAACTCAGGTATTCCAGATCCGCAACGATAAAATTATGACGACAACACCTCGGAGCTCAACTCCTCGGGACACCTCCTCTAAAACCCCTGCTGACGGGAGGCAACCAAGACAATGTTGTCATCATAAAACCATCGGAACGATTCTAAGATACCCGCGTGATCCTAATTTTTTTTATGAAATTTGAGAAGAGAAGAGTCAAAACTCTACGTCAGGATGCCTTACCAGAGCGATGAGGAGACTGGGAAGTAAAAAGAATTCCTAAAATCTCCGATATATAATTCCTAAATGACTCAAAACATTTTTCTAGACACAACTCGGCCGCTAAAAACGATCAATCAGTGGGGGCTCCTAAGGTCGGGGAAGGCTCTGATTACCAACTTGTAACGCCCTCGATGCGGCTATATCTCCCACGTGTCGAGGCACGACTTAGAGGCATAACCGCATTGAAAGCAATGTCGCAAGTGAGGTAATCTTCACACAAACCCATGTAATACATAAGGGAAAGAGATACATAGTTGGCTTACAGTCGCCACTTCACACAATGCATTAATAGACATCCATCATTCAAATTACACTCAAGGTCCGACTACGGTACCAAAATGAAAGAAGACTACCCCAAATGCTACACAGATCCCCGATCACCCCAACTGGGCTCCACTACTGATCATCTGGAAAAGAAACATAGTAACAGCCACGTTCCTCGTCGAACTCCCAAGTGAGCTCGGTCACGTTATCTGCACTGACATCATTGGTACCTGCAACTGTATTGGTAGAATCTGTGAGTCACGGGGACTCAGCAATCTCACACCCGCGAGATCAAGACTATTTAAGCTTATAGGTAGGAAAGGATTGTGAGGTGGAGCTGCAGCAAGCGACTAGCATATATGGTGGCTAACAACGCAAAAGAGAGCGAGAAGAGAAGCAAAGCACGGTCGTGAAGCTAGAAGTGATCAAGAAGTGATCCTAGAACAACCTACGTCAAACATAACTCCAACACCGTGTTCACTTCCCGGACCCCACCGAGAAGAGACCATCACGGTTACACACGCGGTTGATGTGTTTGAATTAAGGTCGACTTCGGGTTTTCTACAACCGGACATTAACAAATTCCCATCTGCCTCATAACCGCGGGCACGGCTTTCGAAAGATAATACCCTGCAGGGGTGTCCCATCTTAGCCCATTATAAGCTCTCACGGTCAACGAAGGATATTCCTTCTACCGGGAAGACCCGATCAGTCTCGGAATCCCGGACTACAAGACATCTCGGCAGTAATAAAACAAGTCCAGCAAAGCCGCCCGATTGTGCCGACAAATCCTGATAGGAGCTGCACATATCTCGGTCTCAGGGCACATCCGGATAAGCTAAGCGTACAGTACCAACATAACCCAAGTTGCCAAGGGACGGTCCCGCACGGTGCTCTAGTTTGGACCAGCAATCGAAGGAGAACTGGCCCGGGGGGTTAAAATAAGATGACCCTTGAGTCTGCAGAACCCAAGGGAAAAGGCTTAGGTGGGAAATGGTAAAACCAATGTTGGGCCTTGCTGGAGGAGTCTTATTCAAAGCGAACTGTCAAGGGGGTCCCATAAATCACCCAACCGTGTAAGGAACGCAAAATCAAGGAACATAACACCGGTATGACGGAAACTAGGGTGGCAAGAGTGGAACAAAACACCAGGCATAAGGCCGAGCCTTCCACCCTTTACCAAGTATATAGATGCATTAATTAAATAAGAGATATTGTGATATCCCAACAAGTAAACATGTTCCGACAATGTCGGGGATATACCCCGCGGCGTAATCCGGCCGGAAGTTAACCCGGCCGGACTTGGCGGTTTATCTGAAGACCCGCCCTGACCTTGGCGGTTTACAAGCAACCCGCTTGGTCGTTATGACTCACTGGTAACCCGGCGGGCGGATCAGACGGATGACAAGGCCCAAGGCCCAGAAGGCCGGTTCAACTATGGTGGGCCGGTTTAAGAGGAAAGGAATATTTGCCTTACAAGGAGTTAAGGCCAGGGCTTGTATCCGGTTTGTATTAGAGATAGACTAGTCCTAATTCTAATAGGACTCCACATGTAAACCGCCCCTTCAACATATATAAGGAGGGGCAGGGCTCCCCAAAGGGGGGAGAGAGAACAATCAATAATCTCTAGGGCTAGACACAAAGAGCCGGTTTACGGCGTCTCCCTCATGATGATAATGAGACCTAGCCTCAAACAGCATGTAGGGCTACTCCAGATGATGTTTCCCGGGGCCCGAAGCTGTCTAAATCCTCGTCTTGCGTGTTGATCCGCCCTGCGTCTCTCGTCCTACTCAACCCCTCTCAAGCTACCACATAGATGCGTTGACCTCGCGACTAAGTCCTGACACTAAGGACATCTGCCGTGACAAATCCACGACAGACAAGGAACAACATCTCCATGTTCCAACAAGGAACAAACTTCATCTTCACCTGCAACTAACAACGCTATAAGAGGGGCTGAGCAAAGCGGTAACATAGCCAATCAACGGTTTGCTAGGACATGGATGGTTAGGGGCTGACATGGCAATATGGGTGGCATGATATAGCAAGTGGTAGGTATCGCAACATAGGCATAGCAAAAGAGCGAGCATCTAGCAAGCAAAGATAGAAGTGATTTCAAGGGTATGGTCATCTTGCCTGCAAGGTTCTCAGAGTTGTTGAGAGCTTGGTCCTCGAAAGCGTTCTCAACAGGTTCCTCGTTCACGTACTCATCTCCCGGCTCTACCCAAAGCAAGAACACAAGCAAAGGGGACAACATCAATCACGATGCAATGCACAAACAACATGATGCAAAACATGGCATGATATGCGAGATGTGATATGCAATGCATATGCGTGCTCCGGAAGGAAAAAGATGAACAAGGCATAATCTTGGCAAACCAAGTACGCCGCTGGAAAGATGAGGTGATTTCGGTTGAAATCGATATAAAGATCACCAGAATCGGATGCACGGTTTGCAAATGGCAAGCAAAACAAGAATGACAATAAACTGCCATCAACAGTATGATGCTACTTAGCAAGCAACAAGAAATTAAGCCACTGCACCCAAACATAGCAACAAGGCATATGAAAGTAATGTACTTAAGATGCTTGACAAAAGATGAACACATATCTACGGCTAAATCACATCACAACAGGTTCAAACAAGCATGGCAAAAGTGCAAAAGATAACAGGTTCACAGACTTAGTGAAAATAACAACATGCCAGAAATTAACATCAGGATGACATGTTTAGAGCAAGCAAACAACATGCTACAGGATCAGGATATAGCAAATAAAGGCATGGAATGAATCTACTCAAAGCACTTAACAGAAGTCCCTTACTGACCATAAGCCAAAAAGGATCAGAGAGTATAATAACACCCATGTCAATTAAGCAAGTTTCGTTACAGGTTTCAGACTTGGCAGAAAACTGGACATGTCAAAAACAGATAACGAGTAGGCATGTTCGTGAGCTCGATGCACTCTCTACAGAGCATTAAATGATAAACTAAGCATACATCCATCAAGAAGACATGGCATAGAAGCTATACATGGCAAGAACAACATCATAGCATGCAAGGATCAACTACAACAAGCTTGGCACAATCGAATAACATGTAAACAATCTGCCAGAAACATTTTATAGCAAAAGTAGAGCTCGATTGACTGAAGCTATGGCACCCCATGATTACAAACAAAGGCATGGATGGATATATCACAACCATATGCTCAAAACACCCTTACTGATCATGCTCAAAAGAGGCATAGATCTCTCTGAAACAACATGAACACATGGCATAAAAATAACAGCAGGCAGGGACTTGGTGAAATTACTAAGTCTCTGAAATCAGCAACATTATGAACCCTAGTTTGCATGCTTGTGCTAGTCACCACAAAGATCACAAAAATACATGGCATAAACCTCTGGAAAGATAGCATGGCATATTACAAAACACATGTAGGACTCAATTTCATAGGGTGCACACATCAATCATGGCAAAAATGACAAAAGTGCATCTACTGAAACAGATCTGAAACTAACATCACATAGCCCTCTTCTAACAGCATTTCGGGCATCAAGATGAGCTCAAATGAAAATGATGCAATGAGATGAAATGATGTACTCATCGAGACGAACAATTTGACATATTATACGCACGAAGCAGAGCAATATACAGCAAGTTATGATGCAATGAAGATGCAACAATTATGCAACAAAATTAGGACTTGGAGGAATTCGGGGAGGGGAAAAGTCAACCCTAGTTCTCAGATCTGGATCCGGCGCGGGCGAGCTCGCCGGAGCTCGTCGCCGGAGAGGAAAGGCCGGCGAGGGGGCGGCGGATCCGTTGAGGAGGAGGCGACGCGCGGGCGCGGGAGCGGCCCGGGCCGACGGCGGTGGCCGGCGGGAGGCGTCGGGTGAGGCCGGGGCGGCGCTCGCTGGCGCGGTTGGCGGCGGTGGTCGGCGCTGGAGATGGCATCGCGGGGCGGCGCGGCGAGGGCGACGGGGCACGGGCGGACGCGGGAGGAGGGCGCGGGCGCGGGGGAGCTGCGGGCGGCGGGCCGGGGAGGGCCCCGCGCGGGCCCGAGCGGGCCGGCGGCGGCTAGCGCGGCGAGGTGGGCGCGCCTGCCCACGTGGCAGCGCATGATTGGCCGCGGACGGCGGCGTACGGGGTCCGGCGCGGCCCGGACACGTCCGGCGGCGGCGGAGGGGAAAAATGCTAGGGTTAGGGTGGTTTGGACCCGGGATTTCGGAGGGGGAGGTATATTTATAGGTAGAGGGGGCTAGGAAGCTCCAAATGGAGTGCGGTTTTCGGCCATCTGATCGTGATTGAACGGCGATGGACATGGGAGTGTCTTAGATGGGTTATTGGGCTGTTTTGGAGGGGTTTTGGGCTGTAACACACACGAGGCCTTTACGGTTACCCGGTTAACCGTTGGAGTATCAAACGACCTCCGAATGACCCGAAACTTGACAGGCGGTCTACCGGTGCTATACCAAGGCCGCTTGACAAACCTCAGTCCATTCCAAGAAGGTTTAATACCCGTCACGGAAAAAGGTAAAAAGGAACGCCGGGGAACATAGGAGCGCCGGATTGGAAAATGGACAACGGGGAAAATGCTCGGATTCATGAGACGAACACGTATGCGAATGCGATGCACATGATGACATGATATGAAATGCAAGACATGACCAAAATGCAAAACGACGGGAAACCCAACCACGGAGGGAATATCATATCACAACGCCGAAAATGGCAAGAGTTGGAGTTACAAATATGGCAAGTTACATCCGGGGCGTTACACCGGTAACGAGATTGAACAAGGTATCGGGATACCGGCGATCGAATCTCGGGCAAGTACAATACCGCTAGACAAAGGGAATTGTATACGGGATTGATCGAATCCTCGACATCGTGGTTCATCCGATGAGATCATCGTGGAACATGTGGGAACCAACATGGGTATCTAGATCCCGCTGTTGGTTATTGACCGGAGAACGTCTCGGTCATGTCTGCATGGTTCCCGAACCCGTAGGGTCTACACACTTAAGGTTCGATGACGCTAGGGTTATAAAGGAAGTTCGTATGTGGTTACCGAATGTTGTTCGGAGTCCCGAATGAGATCCCGGACGTCACGAGGAGTTCCGGAATGGTCCGGGGTAAAGATTTATATAGGGGAAGTCCTGTTTTGGTCACCGAAAGAGTTTCGGGTTTTATCGGTAATGTACCGGGACCACCGGAGGGGTCCAGGGGTCCACCAAGTGGGGCCACCTGCCCCAGAGGGCTACGTGGGCCAAGTGTGGGAGGGGACCAGACCCAGGTGGGCTGGTGCGCCCCCCCACAAGGGCCCAAGGCGCCTAGGGTTTGGGGAGGGGGCGCCCCACCTAGCTTGGGGGGCAAGTTTCCCCTCTCCCCCCTTGGCCGCCACCCTAGATGGGTTTGGGGCAGCTGCACCCCTTGGGGTGGAAACCCTAAAGGGGACGCACCCCCTCCCTCTCCCCTATATATACTTGAGGGTTTTGGGCTGCCAACAGATGAGTTCCGATCTCTCCATGGCGCAGCCCTGCTTCTCTCCCTCCTCCTCTCCCGCGGTGCTTGGCGAAGCCCTGCAGGATTGCCACGCTCCTCCACCACCACCACGCCGTCGTGCTGCTGCTGGATGGAGTCTTCCTCAACCTCTCCCTCTCTTCTTGCTGGATCAAGGCATGGGAGACGTCACCGGGCTGCATGTGTGTTGAACGCGGAGGTGCCGTTCGTTCGGTACTTGGTCATCGGTGATTTGGATCACGACGAGTACGACTCCATCAACCCCGTTCACTTGAACGCTTCCGCTTAGCGATCTACAAGGGTATGTAGATGCACTCTTCTTCCCCTCGTTGCTGGTTTCTCCATAGATAGATCTTGGTGACACGTAGGAAAATTTTGAATTTCTGCTACGTTCCCCAACACTACTCATATTTCAACATCACTCGACAGCAAATAGGAAGAAGCGCTCATCCAGTTCCTCCGTGAGAACTGGGACATCTTCGCATGAAAACCTTCTGACATGCCGGGTGTACCCAGGGGACTGGCTGAGCACCGTTTGCGAGCCGACCCGAAAGTAAAACCAGTCAAGGAACATCTTCAACGGTCCGTCGTACAAAAGAGAAAGGCAATTGGCGAGGAAGTGGCTCAGCTCCTGGCAGGTGAGTTCATCCGAGAGATTTACCACTCCTAGTGGCTCGCCAATGTTGTCATGGTCCCCAAGAAGGACGACTCACTTCGTATGTGCATTGACTTCAAGCATATCAATCGGGCCTTCCCGAAAGATCATTTCCCTCTCCCCCGTATCGACCAAATCGTCGACTCAACAGCGGGGTGTGAGAGTTTGTCTTTTCTGGACGCCTATTCCGGGTATCATCAGATCTGACTGTATGGACCCGATGAGATAAAAATAGCTTTCATCACTCCATTCGGGTGCTTTTGTTATGTCACGATGCCATTTGGTCTCAAGAACGCTGGTGCCACATTTATGAGGATGATTCAGAAGTGCCTACTCACTCAAATCAGTCGGAATGTGGAAGCATATATGGATGACATTGTGGTCAAGTCGCATAAAGGTTCCGACATGCTGACTGACCTCGCTAAAACCTTTGCCAACCTGAGAAGGTATGATATCAAGCTTAATTCGTCGAAATGCACATTCGGAGTTCCAGGAGGAAAGTTACTCGGTTTCCTCGTTTTCGAACGAGAGATCAACGCGAACCCACAGAAAGTTAGGGCCATACTCCGGATGAAACGCCCTGTGCGTGTGCATGATGTTCAGAAGCTTACTGGTTGTTTGGCCGCCTTGAGTCGATTCATCTCTCGCCTCGGTGAAAAGACATTGCCTCTTTACCGACTGATGAAGAAATCTGATAAGTTCGAGTGGACTCCTGAAGCTAATGCAGCGTTTGCAGAGCTCAAAACCCCGCTTTCCACCTAGGCGGTGATTGCTGCCCCAATCAGCAAAGAGCCTTTACTGCTTTATATTGCAGCCACTGGACAAGTTGTCAGTACAGTACTCACGGTCTAGCGGGAAGAATAAGGAAAAGCCTATAAAGTTCAGCGCCCAGTGTACTATATTTCTGAAGTCTTGACTCCATCCAAGCAGAGATATCTGCATTGTCAGAAGCTTGTTTATGGAATTTACATGACCACGAAGAAGGTTGCACATTATTTCTCTAGTCACTCCATTACAGTCGTCAGCGATGCACCATTGTCAGAAATTCTGAACAATAGAGATGCAACTAGTCGAGTGGCAAAGTGGGCGATTGAACTCCTTCCCTTGGATATCAAGTTTGAGGCAAAGAAAGCTATCTAGTCCCAAACAATAGCAGATTTCCTCGCCGAGTGGGTTGAGCAGCAACAACCGACTCAGATTCACTCGGAGCATTGGACCATGTTCTTTGATGGATCCAAGATGCTGAATGGTTCTGGTGCTGGGGTGGTATTGGTATCCCCCCGAGGAGACAAACTCAGCTATGTTCTTCAGATTCATTTTGATTCCTCCAACAATGAAGTTGAATATGAAGCACTTCTGTACGGGTTGCGTATGGCCATTTCACTCGGCGTCCGTCGCCTAATGGTCTACGGCGACTCAGATTTGGTGGTTAATCAAGTAATGAAGGAGTGGGACGTCAGAATCCCGGCTATGACTGGCTATTGTAATGCAGTGAGAAAGTTAGAGAAGAAGTTTGAGGGGTTAGAGCTCCATCATATACCCCGACTGAAAAATCAAGCAGCTGATGATTTGGCAAAGATAGGCTCCAAGCGTGAGCCTATTCCCAGTAATGTGTTTTTGGAGCATCTTCACACGCCTTCCGTCCAAGAGGATCCCTTCACGGAGGAGCCCCCACAACCTAAGAGCCCTACTGATCCGACTGAAGTTGAAATCCCAGCCATGGTCAACTTGGTCATGGAAGTTTTGGTCGTCATACCCGATTGGACAGTGCCATACATTGCGTATATTCTCAGGAAAGAGCTCCCAGAGGATGAAGAAGAGGACCGTCAGATTGTCCGTCGATCTAAAGCTTTCACAGTAATTGGTGGACAGCTTTACAAAGAAAGTGTTACCGGAGTCGCTCAGAAGTGCATAACACCGGAAGAAGGTTGAGTGATCCTGAACGACATCCACTCGGGGACCTGTGGTCACCATGCGTCCTCTTGGACCATTGTGGCCAGAGCATACTGAGCGGGATTTTATTGGCCACGAGCAAATGAAATGGCAAAAGACATAGTCAACAAATGTGAAGGTTGCCAGTTCTACTCCAACATGTCTCACAAGCCTGCATCAGCCCTGAAGACCATTCCACTCGTCTGGCCCTTTGCTATTTGGGGATTAGATATGGTTGGACCTCTGAGGACCGGCAGAAGCGGCTTCACCCATGTGCTCGTAGCAGTCGGCAAGTTCACCAAATGGATTGAAGCCAAGCCTATCAAAAACCTCGAAGCAAGTACTGATGTCAGCTTCATCAGAGAGTTAACATTCAGATATGGTGTCCCGCACAGCATCATCACATATAATGGATCAAACTTTGATTCTGATGAGTTCAAAGCCTTTTTCGCTTCCCAAGGCACTCGGGTGGACTATGCTTCAGTCGCCCATCCCCAGTCGAATGGACAAGCTGAAAGAGCAAACGGATTGATTCTCAAAGGACTGAAACCCCAATTGATGTGTGACCTCAAGCATGCGGCAGGTGCCTGGGTCGATGAATTTCCATCAGTGCTTTGGGGATTGAGGACAACTCCTAATCGGTCGACGGGCTGAACTCCATTCTTCTTAGTCTATGGGGCGGAAGTTGTGCTTCCAAGTGACTTGCTTCACAATGCGCCACGAGTCGAGCTTTCCTCAGAAGATGAAGCAGAATAGACTCGACAAGATGCAGTTGATCTCCTAGAATAGGAAAGAGAGATGGCTCTGATCTGGTCGACCATTTATCAGCAAGACCTGCGTCGATTCCATGCCAGAAACATGAGAGGTCGAGCATTTCAAGAGGGAGACTTGGTTCTTCGAGTGGATCAGCAGCGACCACACAAGCTCGCTCCTGCTTGGAAAGGCCCCTTCATCATCACCAAAGTGCTTCACAACGGAGATTATTGTCGGCGTTCTGGGAACGGGGGTCCCCAGACTTGCCTGCCTGCGGCCTGCGGCGTGGCTCAAATGGGGGCCCAGCGTGGCCCATCTTCATCAACACAAGGATCAAGACCCTCGCGAGGGGCCAAGCCTCGCGAGGCGGACGACATGGCGCTTCCTCAAGCACGGCCTCCTTAGGCTGGCTCGCGAGGAGGCGGAGAGATCAAGGCGGGTACCTCACGAGGTGCCCATGACGCAAGCCATGACGACCTAGGGTGCCAGGCGGGCGCCAGCCCGCGCAGCGTCTCCCTTTCCTCTTTGGTGTAAAGGGGGCAAGCGCAGGCGAGAGGATCAAGCAAAGGCACCCGTTTCGGTGCAGCGAGACCAAGACCAGTCCAACGGTGGGAAGGAGGTCACCATGGAGCCCAGGACGGCGTCACCACAGGGCCTTTGGCAGGTGAAGACCAACTTTAGTCAGGATAAGTGTACCAGATGTTCCCCTTCAAATTGGCCAATTGTTGGCGCCCTTCCTGCTCAATATTTGGGAAGAGGCCCAGGGCCTTTGCCTATAAATAGGACTAGCCACCCCCAGGGTAGAGGCACGGGATTGAGTATCTAGAGGCATCTGATCGAGTACCAAGAAACCAGTAGAGGCAGCTAGAAAAGAGGCATCCAGAGAGAGAGAGAAGGGCGATTGGACTCCTCCAACAGTTCATCCCCTAGCCAAGAACTGACCCTCGCGAGGCTGTTCTTCCTTATACTGTTCTTCATCATCAGCCCGAGAGGCAATCCACCCACCACAAACTAGAGTAGGGTATTACACCACAACGGTGGCCCGAACTAGTATAAACTCTGTGTCTCTTGTGTTGTTCTTGCAGTAGTTAGATCCTTACGAGACGGAGAGGTAGAGGGCACGATCTCCGCGTGCACCCCAGAGTTCGAACCTTAAGGGTCTGCCGGAACCCGTGATCCGACATTTGGCGCGCCAGGTAGGGGTGCGCCAGAATCTGTCTTCCACCGCTCCGCTCTCCTCCGACCGTCGCATCCATGTCTGACGCTCGTCGGGCCCGTGCCGAGCGCCGGGCCGCCATCGCTTCCCGCGTCGTCCAGACGGCCCCCGTCGGTGGGCGTCCTCGTCGTTCCCCGTCGCCCACCGTCAACGCCGCCACCGGCCCGACAGGGAACGAGCAGCAAGCATCCTCTCAGCACCCGTCCGTGCGGCGGGATGGCCGCACCGCCACTCCGTCGCTCACCCCGGCCGGTTCTTCGTCGCACGCGCTTCGCGCGCCCTTGGAGGTCCGAGCTGCGCTCATCGCGGCGAACGAGCTCCTGCGCTACCGCCCCGTCGACGACGTCTACGAGGAGTGGCTCGACCGCGTCGCCGAGCTCGTCCGCGCCGCAGGGGGCTCTCCCGCGCCTTCCGCACCGCTGCGCCGCACTCCGCCCCGCGTGGGCAATGAAGCCCCGGGGGCATTCCAGCCGCCTCCTTTCCAAGAAGATGCCATGGCCCCAAGGCGCGCAGCTCCTGGGCGGAACCCGCTCCGTCGTGCGCGGGCCCAGCAGGAACGGAGCTGCCAAGAAGTCCCGCGACCGCAAGAGGCCGCCCGGGCGCTCCCAGCCCCGGCTCGCCGAGACCCCGCTCCAGCTTCGGCACGTCAAGACCCCACGCTGCTCCCAGCTGCAGCGCAAGGGGACCCGCAAGGCCAAGCTCTCCCTCAACCAAAACCTCCCGCGGCCACCGCTGGCTGCCGCGCCTACACTGCCGAGCTGCGCGGAGTCGCATGGCCCGGCAAGTTCAAGCCGGACCTGCCCCCACGCTACGATGGCATGACTGATCCCACAGAGTTCCTCCAGCTTTACGAGCTGGGAATCGAAGCTGCCAGCGGGGACGAAAAGGTCATGGCGAACTGGTTCCCCATGGCGCTGAAGGAAGGTGCTCGCACTTGGCTCCTGAACCTGGCTCCAGGCACGATCTCCTCCTGGGACCAGATGCGTACTCGCTTCATCGCCAACTTCCAAGGTACCCGCGACCGGCCTCCCGCCGTGAGCGACATGCGCCACATCAAGCAGCAACCTGGGGAGACCCTGCAAAAGTACATCCAGCGCTTCAACAGTGCGCACCTCAAGATCCCCAGGGTGTCCGAGGAAGCCATCATTTCGGCCTTCTCTGATGGCGTGCGCGACGTCAAGATGAAGGAGGAGTTGGCGATGCATGAAGACCTCTGCACCTCCCTGGAGCTGTTCAACCTGGCGACCAAGTGTGCCAGAGCTGAGGAGGGACGCCTCTCCCTCCTCGAGCTGCCTGTCGCAGACCCAGAAGAGAAGAAGCCCAAGGCCAAGGACGTGAAGCGCAAGGGTGCTGCCGTGCTCGCGGCAGAGCCGGACACCAAGCGGGGCAAGGATCTGCCCGAATCCTCCAGGGGCAGCCGGTACTGTGTGTACCACGACCTCCACACCCACAACAGCAATGAATGCCAAGAACTCCGCGCCGTGTGAGAAGGAAGAGTCGGCCGACGCCCTGACCGTGTTGACCGGGGCTACGGCCGAGGAGGAAGGAAGCCGGGACGCTGGGAAGATCGTGGCCCACGTCAAGGCTGGCGTGACCAACCTCGCGAGGACCGCTGGCATGACCCGCCTCGCGAGGGGGACTGGAGGGACCAGCCTCGTGAGGATCGCCCTCATGGCAACCCAGGCCTGCCGCCGTTGCCGCCTCAGCCAAGAAGGAATGAAGACCGCCACCAAGACAAGGGGGCTGGGGGCTTCCAAGAGCCTCGCGCAATCGCCTGCATCCTGGGCGGAGCTCAAGCCCCAGCCTCTCAACGTATCTTCAAGCAGTTTGCTCGTGAAGTGAATGCAGTTCTCCCCAAGCTCAAAGCAACGCGTCCCCTCAGGTGGTCGGCCTGCACCATCACGTTCAGCTCAGCAGACCAGCTCAAGTGCGCGGCCACAGCCGGAGTCCTCCCAATGCTTTGTTCCCCAGTCATCAGCAACGTTCTGGTCACCAGGACCCTCATCGACGGAGGGGCAGGGCTCATTGTCCTATCCGTGGAAACATTCAACAGCCTCCAAGTGCCCTATGAGCAGCTTCAGCCAACCAAGCCCTTCTCCGGAGTCACCGACGGTTCCACAGTCTCGATCGGGCAGGTCCGCCTCCCAGTCACCTTCGGGGCCCGCAACAACTACCGCACCGAGCTCATCGACTTTGACGTCGCCCACATCCGCCTGCCGTACAACGCCATCCTCGGGTACCCGGCGCTGGCCAAGTTCATGGCCGTGACTCACCACGGCTACAACGTCCTCAAGATGCCAGGGAGCGGCAGCGTCATCACGGTGCCATGTCAAGAGAAGGATGCAGTGTGTACCCTGGAGCGAGCCTTTCAGGCCGTGTCACTAGAAGACCCAGATCGCGGAAGCAGGAGGCTTCCTGAGACCACCCCCAAGAAGAAGAAGACGACGTCAGGCTCAGCCCCTCAGGAGGCAGGCCCTTCGAGGCCCGCGTCTGCCTAGGGGGATCCTCCTTCAATCGCATAGGAAAGCGCGCCCGGCGCCCTCCTCAGGCAGGGCTCGGGGGCTCTCACCTGGAGGGCCACCGACCTCGCCAAGGTCACGAGGGAGGCGCTTGGGCACCATGTGGAGGCGTGTTTCGAAGCACGATTCCCTCGAAAGGAAGCCAGGGAAAGAAGGTCAGACCAGCAGGAGTTTGTTAGCAAGGCCATTCAAGAACTACAGGAGTCAAGGATCATGAGAGGTTGCCGTCGCCCGCCAGCTGTGGCTCCCCATCCAGGCGAGGATGGTGGGCTGCGGGTCTGCGTCGAGGTACCAGGGCTCAACCGGATCGCCACGGCGGAGCGCCTCTGGCCCTCACAAGTGGGGCGCTGCAGAGGACCACCCCATAGTTATGTTCGCATGCCTTATGGCTTGCCGAGCGTGGCTGCGGCATACCAGCGCCTCATGAGGAGCGTCTTGGAGGCGCAAGAAGACAGGCGTTCCACGGCCCTGGCGGAGATGGAGGCTGCTCACGAGGAGCCACCAGTGCCTCTGGAGCCTCCCGAGGCCCCTGGGCCTGGGGGCTCGTGAGGATCGGTTCTGCAGCCCACCGAGTCTGCTGCACCAACGCCACTGCACCGACGACATCTTCAGGTGACATCTTTCAAGTTTCATTCCCAGCTGGGAGCGCCCTCCCAGGGTTGCGTCATTCCCAGGCCGCCTGGGTCCGTCCCTGTGGCATGTATCCCTTTTTATCTTTTCAGTCGCTAGCTTGCTTTGCTGGGGGCGCCCCTCGGGCTGCATCATCCCCAGGCCACTCAGGCTTGGCCCAGCGGCATGTATCCCTTCCGCGTTTATTTCCAATTATGCATCATGCTTGATTACTCGATGCCGTCCACGGCACCTTTTCTTCTTCATGTCGACCACTTGCACGTTAAAGGGGGGGTGCCTGAGCATCGCGACTCAGGGCTCTTACTGGCTCTCCAGCCCTCACCCTCTGGCCTTGTCCACGGCATCGCGACCTGGCATACCAGCGACGGCTGAGACAAGCTCGAGGGCCGGGACCCGAGGACGTAGAGTGCCGGCATCTAACCAGATTTTGTAGGAACACATCTCAAGATACGGCCCAGTGCCAGGCGCAACCCGCCTAGAGGTAGGGCCTCGTGAGTCCCGCGCTGGCTCACGGGTGCCCAGATACACCTCACCTAGCTCTATCGTGCCAGCCACGTGTCAGGGCGGGGCTGTACACGCCCCGGGGGCTCCTCCCGGAGGGGAGCCCCCTCCCACGTACCAGTGGAAGCACCATGCTCCGCGCTGGCTGACGACACTGCCGAGGAGCGGCTATGCCCTTACAAATACGGAAGCGCTATGCTCCGCGCTGGTGATAAACAACTGAGGGTGGCCTCCGGGCCGCGTTAACCTCAGGGAGCCCAGAGCTCAGTGGCCGGCCTCATCGCAACGCGTCCCCCCCTGGAGCGCCGCGTGAGGGGGCTGGGCACGGGGGCTACGACTGGGTCACGCCCAACCGTACACCCCAGCCAGGCCCCTCGGGCCTGGTTCGTCGCGCGTCTCTCCCCGAGCGAAGCCAAGGTACGAAGGCCGTTTGCGCGTCAAGGGGGACTCCTGAGCATCGTGACTCAGGAGCCTAACTGGCTCTATAGCCCCTCACTCCTTAGTTCTGAAAGGCTATGCTGGGTGAGGTACGCGTGGGGTCGGGCTCTACAGACGTAGAACGGTAGCCCCGCTTGCATTTCATCTCGTCACCTGCTGTTTGCGCGTCAAGGGGGACTCTTGAGCATCGCGACTCAGGAGCCTAACTGGCTCCGTAGCCCCTCCCTCCTTAGTTCCGAAAGGCTATGCTGGGTGAGGTACGCGCGGGGTCGGGCCCTGCAGACGTAGAACGGAAAACGCACCTACATCGCGCTTCCCTACTTATTGTTCGTGCGCCAAGGGGGACTCCTGAGCATCGCGACTCAGGAGCCTAACTTGTCACGTGGCCCCTCATTCCTTTGGTCCCGTCCTGGTTTCCGGTCGGGGCTGATGCTGGGTGAGGCATGCGCGTGGCCGGGCTCTGCCGGCGTAGAACATAAGCAAGTAGGGAAGGGGAACATAAAATTCAAGGAACTGAAAAGTAAATATTACAACCCATACTGTCGCCTTGGTATCAAACGAAAATTTAAATGCCTCCCCGAGGCGTCGTGCATGTGCAGGAATCGAAAGAAGAACAGGAACAATGGCGGAGTCACTTGTCGGCAGCGGAGTCGCGTGGAGTGGCTTCGCCTTGTGGAGTAGTGGGGCCGGCAGCGCCTCGCTTCGGCTTGGTGCTGAAGGCCCGGAACTTCCCTAGCAGCGCCTCTGCGCGCCCCTTCACGGCCTCGACAGCGGCAGCGGCGCCCTCGCCGCTCACCGGCTCCAGCAGGCTGTCAAGGTCGGCGCTGGGATCGCGAAGGTAGACATGGGCGAAGACCCGCGTCAGTGCGGCGGAAGACAGGACTCGCGCCTCGGCCTCAGCCGTGGGGGCAAGTCCAAGGGCAACATCTCCAAGAGCCTTCACCAAGAAGGGAAGCAGTTTGGCGGGGCCGTCCCCGTCACCAGCCAGCGGGCTATCTAGGCCACTCTCGTAAAGCATCTTCAGTGAAGCGCGGGCATCCTTCTCCATGTCCGCGAAGGCCACGCGATCCTCGGCAAGGACCCGGGCCTTGGCGTCCAGCTCGGCCTTCGTCGTCTCCAGCTCCTTCTTCAACGCGCCTAGGTGGCTGCGGCGCTTCTTGAGCTTCGCCTCCCGGTCCTCAAGCGCCGCCTCGCGAGCCTTCACCCCCTTCTCATGCTCTTGGCGAAGGCGGGTCTCCTCTGCAAGCTGATCCCGCAGGCCTTACAACTCGTCCTCCAGCTCCTTGCAGCGGCCGCGGATGCCAACCGCCTCTCCCAGGGCCGCGTCGCGAGCAGCCTTCGCCTCGAGGGTGGCCTCCCTCTCCCCGTCACAGGCCGTTGAGGCCTGAACCAGCGCTGCCCGAATCGAGGCGTCGGAGCGAATCCACCCCGAGGCCAGCTCCAGGCGCCCGGACAACAGGCGAGGGTCGGCGCCTAGAAGATCCTGCCGCAGCCGGTCCAGTCCAGCAACAGCCCGCTCCAAGATGGAAGAAGAAGGCGGAGAAGCATCAGTGCGCTTCAAGGCAGCAGGAGGGGTCGCGGAACCAGCGGCCGACGGAACGGGAGGAGAAGGTAGCGTCGGCGAGGCTGCAGTATCCCGAGACGGAGTCTGCTGCGCCTCCCCAGCCGTAGCAGCAGCACCAGGCAAGTGCACCTCTGGGGTCGATCGAGCCATGGGGGATGCGGCCCCAGGCAGATCAGCCAAGCCCCGCAAGGACGAGTGGGCAGGAGAAGCCCGTGCGTCGCGGTCGCCCTCCCCTGTAGGTGGAGGTGTCGCCACAGGTGGGGCCCCAGGAGCTCCCTTCAGCTTCTTCGCCGCGGGCGCCAGCCTGCTCAGGAGAAGTAATCGTCAAGCCTCGTCAGCGGAACAAGAAACCAGGGATCAAGGATCAAGCACTTACATGTCGTCGCCAGAAAGCTCCAGCGGTCTCCTGCCAAACTTAAAGCCTGAGAGCCGGCTGGAGGGGTCGACCTCAGAAGCAGAAGGCGCGTCAGCGGTTCGCCCCGGAGTCAAGGCGGACCCGTGGGGAATCAACCCGGTCCTGCCCTTCTTCGGGATCGGGGGTGAGCTCCCGCTGCCCAGCACGTCGTCGTCATCGTCATCATCGCTCAGCGAAAGGCGGAGAGCGTGGGGCTTGCGCTGGAGCGGGGGAGCCCTAGACTCTCCGTCAGTCGCCTCGGAGTCGGGACCTCCCTCCCGCTCCTCCTCGCCCGCTCCTCCGCTGGAGTCGCCGGAAGACACATCCACCAGATCCTCAGGAGCCAACACGGGCACGAGCCCATCCCCGTTGAAGACGGGCATGGACTTCACCGCTTGCTCCCAATCGTCGCGGAGGAACAGGGGCGAAGGTGCGCCCTCCAGCCTTGCTACCTCACCCCCGACCAGGGATTGGAGGACCGCAGTCACATCCTCTTCGCCCATGGCTGCAGGGCTCGGATGAGGCCTCCACACCGGGGGAGAGTACTGCCGAAGCGGAGCCAGCTGGTGCTCCAGGAACTCCCTCAGCAGCGACACCCCGGTCAGCTTCGCCGTCGCCATGTTGGCTGGCTTCAGATCGGCATCCATCTTCGCCAGTATCGACTTCGCGCGGGGATCCGTGAGCTCCGCTCGGCACCAGTCTCCCGATCTCACGGGCGGCTCCGTGGGAAGGGCCAACCGAGGGTGGACGCGCCCGACGTCAACCAATACCCACTTGCTCCGGAAGCCCGCGATCCTCTTCCCCGGATTCGAGATGGCCATGGAGCTGCCGCACGCGACGAAGCTCGTGCACGCGGAAGGGGAACCTTTGGAGGTCTTGAGGTAGAAGTAGTGGTGCAGCATGGCCACTGAAGGCTGCACCCCCACATGCGACTCGCAGTAGTAGGCGAAGATCGCCAGGAGAAGGACGGAGTTGGGGTGGAGATGCAAAGCTTGCAAGTTGTAATGGCGGAGGACGGTGAGGAAGAACTCAGAGAAAGGAGGCACCAGGCCCGCTGTAATGGAGCTCACGAAGAAAGGATAGAAGGTGCTCCCTTGGCCTTCAGGGGCATCAGAGCCGACCTTGAACATCTACGCCCCGTCAATGCCCTGCACCGCAGCCATCCGGTGCAGTAGGGCGAGGCTCGCCTCCGACACGTTGGGCGAGTCCAAGGCAGGCGAGAACCAAGCTTCGGCCGGGGCCCGGCGAGGCGCCATGGCTACCTGGGTCGAGCAGGTGGAGCAGATCTGGAAGCTTGGAGGAAGGGAGGAGAAGCGCAAGAAAGGGGATCTGAGCAGCGGATGAAGAAGGAGAAGAACAAAGCCCGAGCGGATGCCACACCTTTAATAACTTGCGCGGTTGCAAAAGCGCCTACGTCCAATCAACCGCCACGCGGCGCCCAAGGCCGCAGGCTTTTAGGGCCCGCGGCGCTTCGCCCTTGCCCTTTCGCCTCTCGGCACGGCCAAGTCCGTGCGCGCCTTGGGCCCGGGGGCTACTGTCGGCGTTCTAGGAATGGGGGTCCCCAGACTTGCCTACCTGTGGCCTGTGGCGTGGCTCAAATGGGGGCCCAGCGTGGCCCATCTTCATCAGCACAAGGCTCAAGACCCTCGCGAGGGGCCAAGCCTCGCGAGGCGGATGACATGGCGCTTCCTCAAGCACGGCCTCCTTAGGCTGGCTCGCGAGGAGGCGGAGAGATCAAGGCGGGTACCTCACGAGGTGCCCATGACGCAAGCCATGACGACCAAGGGTGCCAGGCGGGCGCCAGCCCGCGCAGCGTCTCCCTTTCCTCTTTGGTGCAAAGGGGGCAAGCGCAGGCGAGAGGATCAAGCAAAGGCACCCGTTTCGGTGCAACGAGACCAAGACCAGTCCAACTGTGGGAAGGAGGTCACCATGGAGCCCAGGACGGCGTCACCACAGGGCCTTTGGCAGGTGAAGACCAACTTTAGTCAGGATAAGTGTACTAGATGTTCCCCTTCAAATTGGCCAATTGTTGGCGCCCTTCCCGCTCAATATTTGGGAAGAGGACCAGGGCCTTTGCCTATAAATAGGACTAGCCATCCCCAGGGTAGAGGCACGGGATTGAGCATCTAGAGGCATCTGATCGAGTACCAAGAAACCAGTAGAGGCAGCCAGAAAAGAGGCATCTAGAGAGAGAGAAGGGCGATTGGACTCCTCCAACAGTTCATCCCCTAGCCAAGAACTGACCCTCGCGAGGCTGTTCTTCCTTATACTGTTCTTCATCATCAGCCCGAGAGGCAATCCACCCACCACAAACTAGAGTAGGGTATTACACCACAACGGTGGCCCGAACTAGTATAAACTCTGTGTCTCTTGTGTTGTTCTTGCAGTAGTTAGATCCTTACGAGACGGAGAGGTAGAGGGCACGATCTCCGCGCGCACCCCAGAGTTCGAACCTTAAGGGTCTGCCGGAACCCGTGATCCGACAATTATCGCCTCTACAATGTGGAGCACAATAAAGACGAGCCACGCGCTTGGAATGCGGAGCTGCTCCGCCCCTTTTATACTTAAGCATTTAGACTGTTGAGATGTAATAAGAAATACCTCCTAGTTTGATTATCAAAGACACAATTTTACAGTCTCCTAAATGATTATTGTTTCTTTTTTATGTGTTCTAAATCCCCAGTGAGTAGCTTAGCCGTGAATCCGCTTCGCCTAAGTTCAAAAAATCCCACCGAGTGAAGAGCAACCCTCTCATTCGGGGGCTTAGCTGCAGTCCAGTACTCGCCTAAGTTTCACAAAATCCCACCGAGTGAAGAGCAATCCTCTCACTTGGGGCTTAGCTGCAGTCCAGTACTCGCCTAAGTTTCACAAAATCCTACCGAGTGGTGAGCAAGCCTCTCACTCGGGGGCTTAGCTCCAGTCCAGTACTCCCCTAAGTTTCACAAAATCCTACCGAGTGGTGAGAAAGCCTCTCACTCGGGGGCTTAGCTGCAGTCCAGTACTGCCTAACTTTCACAAAATCCTACCGAGTGGTGAGCAAGCCTCTCACTCGGGGGCTTAGCTGCAGTCCAGTACTCGCCTAAGTTTCACGAAACCCTACCAAGTGGTGAGCAAGCCTCTCACTCGGGGGCTTAGCTGCAGTCCAGTACTCGCCTAAGTTTCACAAAATCCCACCGAGTGAAGAGCAATCCTCTCACTCGGGGGCTTAGCTGCAGTCCAGTACTCGCCTAAGTTTCAAAAAATCCCACTGAGTGAAGAGCAACCCTCTCACTCGGGGGCTTAGTTGCAGTCCAATACTCACCTAAGTTTCAAAAAATCCCACCGAGTGAAGAGCAACCCTCTCACTCGGGGGCTTAGCTGCAGTCCAGTACTCGCCTAAGTTTCACAAAATCCCACCGAGTGAAGAGAAATCTTCTCACTCGGGGGCTTAGCTGCAGTCCAGTACTCGCCTAAGTTTAAAAAATCCTACCGAGTGGTGAGCAACCCTCTCACTCGAAGGCTTAGCTGTAGTCCAATACTCGCCTAAGTTTGAAAGTCCTACCGAGTGGTGAGCAAGCCTCTCACTCGGGGGCTTAGCTGCAGTCCAGTACTCGCCTAAGTTTAAGACACGTCCTGATCCACAAGGACGACGAGGTGAGGTCAACAGCGACCTTCTCCTCAGAGCTGCGCCATAAGTACAATGTGCGCTCCATCCTGATCCGCAAGGATGACGAGGTGCAGGTCGACTGCGACCTTCTCCTCAGAGCTGCGCCATAAGTACAATGTGCGCTCCATCCTGATCCGCAAGGACGACGAGGTGCAGATCGACTGTGACCTTCTCCTCAGAGCTGCGCCATAAGTACAATGTGCGCTCCATCCTGATCCGCAAGGACGATGAGGTGCAGGTCGATTGTTACCTTATCCTCAGAGCTGCATCACAAGTGCAAAGACTAGTCCGAGTGAAGAAACGAGTTCCACTCGAAGGCAAACACCAGAATATTCAGAGACAAACCAAGTTCAGATAAATCCTAAGGTTCCAGACTACGGATTAAAGTACTCGGGCATCAGACCCGAATGAGTTTAACGGTTACAAAATCACTCGGCATTCCAAGGCAAATATAAAGTGAGGCATAAAGTTTGTTCACTCTGCAGGAGGAGGGCTAGCTGGCTCGACGAACTCGTCCAGGTCGATACCGTCAGCGATCCGAGTGGTAGCAGCAATGAAAGTTTCCATGAAGGATTGGAAGTCGTGCTTTATGGTATTGGCAACCTTGATTGCTGCTAGCTTCTCTTCTCGCGCCTCCTTGCAGTGGACACGAACCAGAGACAAAGCCATGTCAGCATCACAGCAAGCAGAAGACTTCTTCCATTCCTGCACCCGACCAGGAACCTCGTTGAGTCGAGCCATCAGAGACTCGAGGTCATTTTGGAGCGTCGCCCTTGGCCAAAGTACTGTGTTGATTCGCGACACCGCAACTTTCAGACGTGTAAGGTAGTCGACAACACCAGCAACACGGGATTCCAGTCGGAGCACGTTCATGGCCGCTTCATCCTTCACAGGAGAGAGAGGATGGGGTCCAAGCTTGTCTCAACCCGCCCAGACTCTTCCTTGAAGTTCTGGCAAAATTCTGCACACGCAATACAAAGATGAGTCAATGGTTATGTATCGAGTCGACATCAACAAGTCAGTCGGACAAAGGAAAGCACCTTCAAGCATGACGAACAACTTCTTGGCAACACCTCCCAGATAATTCTCCAAGTCATCTCTCTTGTGGGCGATGTCTTCCACCTTGTCGGTCAGGCCCTCTTGTCCTTCTTCAGACGAGTCGCCTCCTTGTTGGCTTCATCCAGGGCAGTCCTCAACTGAACCAAGCGTTATTTCTTTCAGAAACAATGAACCAGGCTCTAGCGAAGAAGGATCTGGACCTTGCAGCCGCGCAGAAAGTGGCCGAAGAGAAAACTGTACTCGCCGACCAGAAGCTGGCTTCAGACGGCAAACTAGAGGAAGAGAACGCCAAGCTGAGGACTGCCCTGGATGAAGCCAATAAGGAGGCGACTCGTCTGAAGAAGGACAAGAGGTCCAAGTCGACAAGGTTTTCGTACCAGTGGCTTCGTCCTTGGCTTTCTGCAAGTTTGTCTTGGCTAGCTCCAGGTCGAGATTGAGCTGAATCTGCTTCTGCTCCAGGTCAGCAAAGTGAGCTCCAAGTGCACAGGATTTTTGCAATCAAAGGACAGTCAGTCGACAGGTGAAAAGATTGGTTACTTCAGAGCAATAGTGTGACAAATTCAACAAGTTCTAAGACTACTACCGAATCAAACATCCAAAAGTAGTCTCATGGACTACACCCAGTGGGTGCACTTAGCGTGCCCCCACTGGTCCAGTTTCCACTCGACATGGTCTGTCCGGGCCGAGTGTAAAAAAAGAAAAGAGGAAAGTTGTTCTCAGACCATAGTCGACTGCCCGCAGTTGACTACGGTCTCGGGGACTACACCTAGTGGGTGCACTTAGCGTGCCCCCACTGGTTCAAAAACTCAGTCGACACAATCTAGTCGACCCAAGAAACAAAATTATTCAGCAGTAAGTTAAAACACCTAGTGGGTGTACAAATGCAGAATGCAGACTGATGGAAAGATCCCTCAAGGAAAGTTTTCAGGTAGCATATCCTAACATAACAAGCGACAAGCTAAAGGGTCAGTTGGTGATCAACCAACCTGGACGTTGCTCTGGAGAGCTGAGCTGGCATCGTAAGCAGCTTAGCTGGCCTCCCGGACCACCTTCATCTGCTCCATCATGATGCCCGCCTGGCGTATAGCCTCCTTGGCAGCACCCACTTGGTCCTCTGGGACGTGATGTGCAGTGAAGAGTGAAGATGGATCGGCTGGAGTCTGCGCAGTTGACGCTGAAGGCTGGGCACTTGACAATGGTACGACAAAGGTCACAGAAGTCCGGTTGGCATCGCTGGTCTCCTGGATCATTGGCTCCGTCACTGGCATCGACTGAGGCACCTTGCCATATGATGTCTTCCTGTTTCTTCTTCCCATGGGCCTCAGCGGCACATCCTCGCCGTCGTTTGGAAGATCAATGACATTGGGAGGAGCTGCAAAAAGAATCAATCGCCAGAATTCAGTCGACCAACAAAACGGCCGAGAAAGTAAAGACAAGATTATGAGAGTCGTACCCGGATTAGAGGTGACTGCATCTTCCATTTCATCGTCTTCATTCCTATAAACGGAAGTCCCAGAGGTAGCAGCACTGCAAATCTCAAGATTCAATCGGTCATGTCTACCGAAATGAGTCGACCAAAGTTCAATTCATGCCAAACCAAGAAATCAAGTCCAACTATTACCCGGAAGCAATGGGAACAACCACTTTGATCTTGGGCAAGGCCTTCCATGGTTTTGACGGCGTAACTCTAGATTGCTTCGGGGCCTTCTCAGTCGGTGCTGGAGAGGACGCCCGAGGGCGCTTCAAGGTCTGTCTAGTCTGCGCAGTCGCTTTGCCACAGATACTCGTCGGGTCATGGGTTTGCTTGGATCGCCTTTCGGTGCGAGGAGGCGAGTCGCCTTCCTCGCCGTTGCCAGAGTCGTCGCTTTCGTCGTCTTCTCCCACGTCAGAGTGCCACTCGCCACTTTCGCCTCCACTCGCCACCCCTCCCCTTCCAGATCTTTCTCCTGCTCTCCATTAGGCATCGAGTACATCTCCGTGAGGGCCTGAAAAACAACAAGTGGAACAAACGACAATCGGTTGACAAGAGCAGTCATACGATAGATCAATAAGACACTCAGAAATTTAAGAGTTGGACCTGGTCTGCTTCATATGAGTTGCCGAGTGGAGGAATCCTCCTGGACCCTCTGGGGTTATCCTTGTTACCAGTGATGCCCCTCAGCCACCGTGCCACCGTATCCTCGTCGACTTCCTCTGGGTGGATCCGAGTGGTGTCATCAATGCCCGAATACATCCACATTGGATGGTCACGAGCTTGAAGCGGCTGAATACGTCGTTTGAGGAAGACCTCTAATAGATCCATGCCAGTCATGCCGTCACGAACAAGATGGACCACTCGCTCGACCAACACCTTCACCTCCGCTTTTTCCGCCGGAGTCACTTTCAAGGTAGAGGCTTCTCGACTCGAGCCATGGAAAAGGGGTGAAGTCCAGTCGACTGGCCTGGAGTCGGCTGGTCTTTGCAGTAGAACCAGGCCGACTGCCACCCTCTGACTGACTCGGGAAGAATCATGGCTGGGAAAGTACTCTTGCCCCTCATTTGGTCCCAAGACCCCCACACATCTGGATCATGTGTGTCCTCTCATCACTCGGGTTGTCCTTTTTGACCGACTGAGAACGACAGGTGAAAATGTGTTTGAAGAGACCCCAGTGTGGTCGACAACCCAGAAAATTCTCACACATGGACACGAATGTGGCAAGGTACGTGATGGTGTTGGGGAAAAAGTGATGAATTTGTGCTCCAAAGAAGTTCAAAAAGCCTCAGAAGAAAGTATGGGGAGGCAAAGAAAAACCACGGTCAACATGAGTGGCGAGGAGAACGCACTCACCCTCCTGCGGTCGCGGCTCAGTCTCGTCCTCCGGGAGCCGCCAAGATCCGTAGGGAATCAGTCCCCCCTCGACCAAATCATCCATGTCGTCTTGCTGGATCGCCGACCGAATCCAATCGCCCTAGATCCAGCCGGGCGGCAAGCCGGATCTCGACGAGGACCCTCCCCGGCTCGTCTTCTTCCCTTTCTCCTTCGTTGTCGCCTTCTTCGCGCGCTCCAGAGCCACCGTCTTCTCCTTCCCCATTGCGGAGGGTGGAGTTCAGGCAGAGTGGAGGCGCCGAGGGAGGAGGTGGATGCGATGGAAAACAGAGGAGGAAGAGAGGAAATGGGGCGCACTATGCAGAAAACCCCAACCGCGACGCCTTACATAAGGTCTTCTCCCGAGTGACTGACTTGTGGGCCCAGACAATCCCATCAAATCCTGCAACAGTCGCGCGTGCAGTACATGGAGAAAAAGGTGGTGCGGGGATCGAGGCGCCCCTGCCTAATATTCTCCGATTACCGAGGCCTCCTCCGCCTCGAGCGCTTCCTGAAAATTTGAATCCCGCAAGATCCGCGAGCAGCAGAGCAACCTATCAGACTGAAGATTTTTCCATATCAACACTTGAAGCTTAGCAGTATAAGTTCACTCGACAAACTAATAATGGATCAAGGCGACTGAAAAAGAAGTTGAAGTCACCAGGTTGTTCATTGATCCCAGCAAGACGCTTCCGAAGCGCAAAAATTGAGTCGGAAGTATTTTCAACTCCTTCTCCACTCGAACCCTGAACCATTCGGGGGCTTATGATGAAGCTATGTACCTAGGGTAGGGTCATAGGCCTGACCTAGACACCCTCCCCTAGGACATCACCCTAAGGTCAGAAGCATTCAAGGGATACCATCATCCACTCGACCATAAGCATTCCATTCGGAAGATTCAAGTCCACTCGACCGTAACAAGAATCACTCGATGGACAGAAGATCTAAAGCCACTCTGAACAGCAATGGTCGGACGTTTACTTTGTAGACTTAGTGGTCATTTATGTCACTTTATTACTGGCGTTACCAGAAATGCCCCATCTTTATGTACCTTAAACCATGTGTAACTGAGGGCGGGAGGGGCCTGACAAACTCTATATAAGCCACCCCCCTCCTCAAGGACAAGGGTTCGCACCCCCTGTAACTCCACACACGTATAATCCAGTCGACTGCCTCCGGGCACCAAGATGTAGGGCTATTACTTCCATCGTGAAGGGCCTGAACTCGTAAACCTTGTGTGCACAACTTAACCATAGCTAGGATCTTGCCTCCTCATACCTACCCCCATTCTATTGTCAGTCTTAGAACCACGACAATTAGAGAATAGAAGACCAGAAGGTGAGGCCCCGGCAGATCCTTGCCAGGGTGGCTCGCGAAGCCCCGGGCAAGATCCTTGCTGGGCTGAATTGCTAAGCCCTCGGCAAGGTCCTTGCCGGGGCAGAGTACAAGGCCCGGCAAGATTCGTGCCTGGCCAGGTTCCGCCACCACCCCAGCGCAACGATTGCCTGACAGCCTAGCAAGCACCTGCGTGGTGGCATGCAGATCTTCATGAAGAGCCTACCACCGTTCCAGCACAGCGGCTGGCTAGCCAACTTGGCATTGCATGCCTCATTGGCCTGGACGCATGTGAAGATAGGGCCGGGCGGCAACGGACGGGATGGGCTCTATTCCCGGAATGTCGGGGATGCCAGATGGTTGCCATGCAAACATATTTACATTCGCCCGTGGGAACGTAATGAGCACGCTTTCCTACTTGCTGTCTAGGGTGGCACTAATGGTGAAGGTACCACAAGTGACATCCTCTCTTGCCTGCACCTTCCTCATTGCAGGTGGAGCGGCTTTGGATCTCTTGCTAGTAGAGCTTTCTGGCAAGTCCTCAACTGGTGCGCAACACTCCGAAGAGGTGCACTTCCTGGAAGTCCCACTTGATGTCTTGCCAGGCTTTTTGCTATTCTTCAGCTTGGCGGGAGCTGTTTTCTTGTTGGCTTCTGCTGCAACCGCATCTCTGTAGAGCTTGTCCGTACAGATGACTGCATATTTCTGGTCGGAGCTAATGGAAATGACACCCATGGGCCCTGGCATCTTCAGCGTATTATAGGCATAGTGGGATGCCACCATGAACTTGGCCAAGGCATGGCGGCCAAGAATTCCATTGAACGACAAGGGGATCTTGACCACGTCAAACACGGTCTTCTCGGTTCGGTAATTTAGATCTCCGCCAAACGTTACCGGCAACATGATCTTTCCTTTTGGCTGGCTCCTTCCTGGTTGATTCCCTGGAATGTCCTAGTTTTCTTGAGCTCTTCCTCAGGTATCTGCAGCCTCTCAGTCACCTCGGGGGAGATCAAGTTCAAGCCGGCCCCATCGTCAACTAACATTTTTGTGACCTTCAGGTTGCGTATCCTTGGTGAGACCAACAACGGAAAACACCCAACCGCAGTTGTGCGATCAGGGTGGTCCTCAGCATCGAAAATGATAGGTGCGTGGGACCACTTGAGGGGCTTTCGTGCATCTGATGTTGGTTCCACCGCAATGACTTCCTGCGCCCACTGCTTCAGCTGGCGGTGGGAGGAGTGCAAAGATGCACCTCCGTCAATGCAGTTGGCCTCTGTTGCCTTCTGAATTCTTGTTCGCTAGACTCATCATCCTCATCCTCACTTTCCTTGTCTTCTTATTTCTTCTCCCTGCCACTGGTGGGATTTTCTTTCTTCTAGACAGTGTTGCCGCAGTGTCCTCCTCGGCCACCACGGACCTTCTTGCCGGACCCACCTGCACTGTCCTGGCCTTTCTCTTTATCTCGCTTCTCATACCAGCTTTCTGCTTCTCAACCAGTTGCTCGACTTGGCAGCACTCCTGGAGGTCGTGTCCTTTGGTACGGTGGATCTTGCAGTACAGCCCATCGGATTTGCCAGCTTTCTCTCCTGCTGCAGCGACCTGGCAATCAGTGCATGAAGCTGCTTCCTTGCCATACTCTCCATTTTGGGTTTCTTGGTGGGGTTGGAGTTTCCGGATCCTTCCACAACCATAACTGCCTTGCCTCTACACTTTCTATTGCGTCTTCGGCCTTTCTTTCCCAGGGCGGTTGCGTCGTCATTGACAGAATCAACTTCGGCGGCATCGTCCTCCCCGGGAAGCCTTCTCCCTTCTTCAGCGCACGCACATTTGTCCGCCAATGTATAGAGTTTGTTAACGGTCTTCGGCAAGCGGATATGCATCTTCTCCCGCATCTTGCGGTTATGCACATTTGTGTGGAACGCGACAACCATGGCCGCGGGGTGGATATCCAATATGCCGCGATGTACGCGGTTGAACCTCTGAATGTACTTGCGCAAGTTCTCTCCTTCCTTCTGTGGGATCACCTGCAAGTCACTAGGCAATCCTGGACCTTTCTGTCCTCTGATAAAAGCACCAACAAACTCATTGCAAAGATCTGACCACGAGGAAATGGAGTTTTCCAGCAAGTTCATTAGCCAAGACCACACATTGGGCTTGAGGACCAATGGGAAGTAGTTGGCTAGGTGTTCTCGTCTCTTCCCCCGGCAGCTTGCACAGTGATCGTATAAATGCCCAAGAACTTTGTCGGGTTTTGATTGCCGTCATGCTTTTCTGGGATCTCAGGCTTGAACGCGCGGACGGATGACCAGCAGACTTGCCGCAGCTCACGCATGAAGGCAGGTCACCCAAGCTCATAAGGTAAGTAACTACCAATAATGGGCGCTAGCTCATCAACAACTGGGCCGTTACGCTCGTCTGACTGACGGCGCGCCTCCCGGCGCCGCTGGATGGTGGTGCGGGCGTCTTCCGCTTGTCTATCCAGCAACACTTGCCTCTGATCTCGCTGCGTCCGCCGGTCTGAGGAAGCCATTGATGCGTCATCGGGTTGTGCGTCTTGCTGGGCCTGCTGCGAGTGCAGGTGTTGCCTCTTAGATGGTTGCCGAGGAGGTGATTGCACCGTAGGTGCACCGTCTACCACAAGGCCCTCAGTTCGAGGCACATGCGCAGTTGGTGGCCGTCGCGAAGGCTCCGCCAACTGGGACCTGTTCGCATCGGCAAACTTGATCAAGCTGCGGATGGTGGCTTGATAACCCACAAGTATAGGGGATCGCAAAAGTTTTCGAGGGTAGAGTATTCAACCCAAATTTATTGATTCGACACAAGGGGAGCCAAAGAATATTTGCAAGTATTAGTAGTTGAGTTGTCAATTCAACCACACCTGGAGATTAATTATCTGCAGCAAGGTGATCAATAGCAAAGTAGTATGATAGTTTCGATAGCAGTGGTAACACTAACAGTAACGGTAACAATGATAGGAATGATTTTGTAGCAAGTGTAAAAGTAACAGTAGCAGTAGTAACTTAGCTAGAACAATATAAGAGAAATTCGTAGGCATTGGATCGGTGGACTCATTGGATGATATTCATCATATAACAGTCATAACCTAGGGCCATACAAAACTAGCTCCAGTTCATAAATATAATGTAGGCATGTATTCCGTAAATAGTCATACGTGCTTATGAAAAGAACTTGCATGGCATCTTTTGTCCTATCCTCCCGTGGCGGGGAGGTCCATATGGAAACTAAGGGATATCAAGGCCTCCTTTTAATAGAGAACCGGAACAAAGCATTAACACATAGTGAATACATGAACTCCTCAAACTACGGTCATCACCCGAAAGTATCCCGACTACTGTCACTCCGGGGTTTACGGATCATAACGTGTAATAGGTGAATATAACTTGCAAGACCGGATCTAGAACATAGATATAATGGTGACAGCATAAATGTTTCAGATCTGAAATCAAGGCACCCGGGCCCAAAGTGAAAAGCATTAAGCATGCCAAAGCCATATCAACATCAATCTCAGAACATAGTGGATACTAGGGATCAAGCCCTAACAAAACTAACTCGATTACATGATGAATCTCATCCAACTCCTCACCGACCAGCGAGCATACGAAGGAATTACTCACTCCAGGTGGGGAGCATCATGGAATTGGCGATGAAGGAGGGTTGGTGATGATGAAGATCGAAGATCCCCCTCTCCGGAGCCCAAAACAGACTCCAGATCTGGCCTCCCTATGAAGAATAGGAGGAGGTGGCGGCGGCTCCGTATCGCGAAATGAGATAATTCTTCCTCCCTCATTTGAAAAAATAGGTATTTATGGAGTTGGACTCGAGGTCTGTGGGGCCACCAAGTGGGCACAACCCACCTGGGCGCGCCTGGGGGGGGGGGGTGCCCTGGTGAGTTGTGCTCACCCAGCCCCCCCTCCGGTGATTCTTGGCTCCAGTATTTTTCTTTTATTGTATAAAAATTCTCCAAAAAGTTTTGTTCCAATCCGATAACTTTTATTTCTACACAAAAACAACACCATGGTAGTTCTACTAAAAACAACGTCAGTCTGGGTTAGTTTCATTCAAGTCATGCAAATTAGAGTTCAAAACAAGAGGGAAAACGTTAGGAAAAGTAGATACAATGGAGACGTATCAACTCCCCCAAGCTTAAAACTTTGCTTGTCCTCAAGCAATTCAGTTGATAAACTGAAAGTGGAAAAGAAAAACTTTTACGAACTCTTTTGCTCTTGTTTACATAAATAAGCTTAAGTAGCACCCAGGTTTTCAGCAAAGATTATAACTAACCATGTCAACAATAACCCTTAAAAATTATATGAACTCATATCAATGACATAATCAACTAGCGAGCAATAATAAAAATATCTCAACTGACAACACTTTGTCAAAACAATCATGATATAATATGACAACAATGGTATCTCGCTATCCCTTTTTGAGACCGCAAAACATAAATGCAGAGCACCTCCAAAGTTCAAGCGACGACTAGACATTGTAATTCATGGTAGAAATGATCCAGTCATGATCCACCCAACATTAGCTATACACAATGCATGAGGATGACAATAGTGCTCTCAGATCTGGCACTTATTTGAGAAGGTGATGACTCAACATAAAATTAAATAAATAGTCCCTTCGCAGAGGGAAGCAGGGATTTGCAGCGGTGCCAGAGCTCAGTCTTTAAAACATATGTAAATGAAATTTGGAGAAATGCACCCTTCCTGTTTACCTCGCGACCATTAGTTATCGATATCTTCCAGTCTAAACACATTAGTGGTGGTTCCCAAGTGACAAAAATAAAGGTTTACTCCCCCTCCACCAACAAACACACTTCAGGCTAGCCGAATACACGGGTACCCTCCATACCAACAACAATCTTAGGGGAGTTTTGTTTACTTATTTGCAATTTGATTTCAGGACAGGGAATCCCTATTACCGCCCCTCTCGTGCAAGGACGAGTGAATAAACACTCATCGTGATTAACCCGCTTAGCATGGAAGATACCGACTACCTCCTATCGCTCTATGAACAATCCAGACACACAAAAAAGGATATTTATTTGAAGTTTTTAGAGGTGGCACATGCAAATTTACTTAGAATGACAGGGTAATACCGCATATAGGTAGGTATGGTGGAATCATCTGGAATAACTTGGGTTTTAGGATTTTGATGCACAAGCAGTATTTCCGCTTAATATAGGCGAAGGCTAGCAAATAGGTTGGGAAGCGGCCAGAGAGCGAAAACGGTCATGAACATGCATTATGCATAATGAACATTGGATACTAGCATGAGTAGGATATGAACACCATGAACATAAATATCATAGAGGCTATGTTGTTTTGATTCAACTACATGCATGAACATGTGCCAAGTCAAGCCACTCGAACATTCGGAGGAGGATACCATATCATCATACCATATCACAATCATTTTAACACAATGTTGACATCCAAGATAAATCATTATCCACTCCTAGCTACTTAAGCATGGCATGAGAAACTATAATCTCTAATTGTCATTGCAAACATGTTCTATCATAATATGCTGAATCATGGATACTAGGTTAAACCTATTTACAAAAACAAAACAAGTTGAGTTCATACCCGTTTCTCTCTGCCATAGCCAGTTCACCAAATATCGTCATTATTGCCTTTCACTTGCATGGCCGAATGATTTGAAAATAATAATAGTGCAAGAGTGCCGTGGACTAAGCTGGAATTTGCAAACATTTTTTTTCAAAGGAGAAGACAAGGTAATTTGGGTTCTTTGTTAGATCAACAATAATGCATATGAGAGCCACTCAACAATTTCATCGTGGTCTTCTCCTTGGTATGACTCAATAAATGGAAAAAGAAATTCATAGGAACACACTGAAATATTTTTGGAGTTTTTAGGTTTTCTAGAAGGAAGCAAATTAAAGAAGGAAAAACAAAAATGAGAAAAACTATTTACATGGGAAAGCTCCCAACAAGCAAGAAGAAGAATCGAGAAATCTTTTTGGGTTTTCTCTTAATACTACAACTAATTTAAACTAGAAAGAGAAAACCAAAATAAGTAGGAAATATTTTTGGATTTTCTCAAAGTTTTTCAAACACACAAGAAGAAAGCGAGAAAATAAATCTATCATGGATAATACAATGAAAAAGTGTGGACTCGGACAACTGAAATGAAATGTGTGAACATGAATGTAATGTCGGTGGAAATACATACTCCCCCAAGCTTAGGTTTTTGGCCTAACTCTGTAATTACCATTAGTAGCCTGCATAGTAATTGGAGCGGTAGCTCACGGAGGTTCTTGGTGCAACCACCTCAGCCTGTCGGGCAGCTGTGACCCCCACGTTGTGCGCACGAGCCTTGCTCTCAGAAACATAATATCTTCTTTTTTGTCAAAATCAAAGAGACAAGGCGCAGGCAAAGCAATATCCACAATGGTTTCTTTATTGAACCTCTGGTTATAAGTATAATCAGTAATTTTGCCCCTAAGGAACTTATGGCGCTTCATGGCCTCAAAATCTAAATACTAAGCAAGTAGGATGGGGTCATTAGGCCAAGGTGCTACACCCAGCTCTGCTGCTAAACGTGAAGCGTAAATCCCACCATAAAAATAAACACTACCAGCGTTGTGTTGCAACCTGCATGCAATAATAGCTCCAAGGTTATAACATTGAATACCAATGAGGGCCGTGTGTATGAGGCTCAGGTCAGGAGCACATAGTGTGCTACAGTCCTGTTTGCCTTGTGTCACTTCTCTATCTTCCCCATAACAAAGGCTAGTCAAGAATGCCTCATACTCAGCCCTTGGTGGTTCGTCTAGCGAACCCCAGAATGGAATTTTACACATATTGGAGAATGTCTCAGAGGCAAGGTAATTGGATGGTCATACAATTTAAACGACACTCTAGACTCACGAGGATGAAATTTAATTCTTTAGTAAACGATTCTGTGAGGTTGAGATGCTGGTTGCACTTATCTTCAATGTAGGGACCGAGCTCGGCGTTGTGAACATATTGCTCAAATTATTCTTTAATACCTGCACTCACCATAAAATTGTTGCATGGCCATAGGCAGGATTTGGTAGTTGCTTCCCGTATGGAACCTGCGCTTGGTTCAACATAAGACCGACGCACTGAGCCACTACTAGATGTTACCTTCGAAGACCTCCTCATCGAAGAACTTCTAAAGAAACTCATCTTATTCCTATAAACAAATTTCTGAAAAAATTTAGTCCACAAAATTTTTCACAACAAAACTTCACAAGATTGATAATGACCACTCATAAGCATGCATAAAGGCTATATTAAGCATCAAACTACTTATAACTCTAAGAATTGAAAATGCAAGTTCATCTACAGTAGCACCAAGAGAGCTAACTATTCAAAGTATAAACCACTAAAGCAACAACTAATTGGACCAGTGGAGGAGTTACATACCAAGTAGCAATCCCCCAAAATAGTTTCAGAAAAGGAGCTGCGAGCAAAGATATTGAAATCCGCGGGTTTGAGAGCAAGAACATGAGAGAGAGAGCAATGGTGAATTTTTTATGGAGGTAGGTGATGACATGGGCTAAAGAGATAAGTGAGGGGCCCACGTGGGGACCACAACCCACCAGGGCGCACCTGGGGGTGCTGGCGCACCCAGGTGGGTTGCGCCCACCTGGTGCACCCCCTCTGATGTTTTTTGCACCAAAAATTCTTTAATATTCAGAAAAAATCGTATAAAATTTCCAGGGCATTCCGAGAACTTCTATTTTTGGGTCATTTTTTATTGCAAGGAAAATCCAGAAAACAGGATAAACATGGCATTTTATTTTATTTAACTAATAAAAACATAAAATAAAAGGTAAGGACGGAAGTTTGTGCCTATTAGATTCATCAACTTCATACATCTCAAAGGTGATCCATTAATAAGGTTGATCTAGTCTTATTAACAACGACCTTCAATTAGCATGAAACCAAAGAACTTTCGTAAAACACTAAGTTACCTCAACGGGGATATGCATGTCCCCAACAATAAGTATATCATATTTATTTTTGGCAGTAGGTAGATGCAGTTGAAAACTTCCAATAGTGAGTGTCGGAGATTTTTCAATAACATTTATACCATTCACTTGGAATTGTTTCTTCGGAAAGTGCACGGTATGCTCATTACATTGATACGAAAAGTGACCTTGCTTTTATTGCAATGAATAACAACCCTTGCAATATTCGAAAAGGGTCTACCAAGGATAATCGACATGTTGTCGTCCTCGGGCATCTCAAGTATAACAAAGTCTGTTAAGATAGTAACATTTGCAACAACAACGGGCACAACCTCACAAATACCGATAGGTATCGCAGTTGATTTATCAGCCATTTGCAAAGATATTTTAGTAGGTATGAGTTTATTCAAATCAAGTCTTTTGTATAAAGAGAAAAGCATAACACTAACACCAGCTCCTAAATCACACAAAGCAGTTTTCACATAATTTCTTTTGATGGAGCATGGTATAGTTGGTATTCCCAGATCTTCAAGTTTTCTAGGTACTCCATCCTTAAAAGAATAATTATCAAGCATGGTGGAGATTTCAGCTTCTGGTATTTTTCTCTTATTGGTGATGATGTCTTTCATGTACTTTGCATAAGGGGCCATCTTTAAAATATCAATCAAGCGGGTACGTAAAAAGACTGGCCTAATCATTTCAGCAAAACGTTCAAATTCTTCATCATCTTTCTTCTTAGTTGATTTAGGTGGAAAGGGCATGGGTTTTTGAACCCATAGTTATCTTTCCTTACTATGTTTTCTAGCAACAAAATCTCTGTTATGATATCTTTTATTCTTGGGTTGTGGGTTATCAGGATCAGCAGTTGGTTCTATTTCAACATCACTATCTGGTTCTTTATTGTTTGTTTGAGTGTCTTCATGAACCTCATCATTATCTTTTTAGTTATTACTAGGTGAGTGTTCAATACCAGATTGAGTTTCAGCATCAGAAATAGAAATATCATTATTAGCTTCAGGAGGTTTTTCTATCTCAGGTTCACTAGAGGTTGCAAAGTCCTATCATTTTTCTTTTTCTTTTTCTTTTTAGAAGAACTAGGTGCATCGGTGTTAATTCTTTGAGAATCTTGTTCAATTCTTTTTGGGTGTCCCTCGGGTTAAAGTGGTTCCTGAGTCATTTTACCTCCTCTAGTCATTACTCTAACAGCGTGATCATTGATATTATTGTTCATTTCATCAGGCAATTCTCTTTGAGATTTAGCAACTTGTTCCAGTTGAGTTTTAACCATAGAGGCATGTTTTCGTACACCTCTAACATCATTTGAGATTCTAAATAACAAGTCACTCAAGCGAGCAATCATATCAGAATTTTATTTCAATTATTTCATAACATTTGCATTGAAGTGATCTTGTTTTCTAATGTAGTTATCAAACTCATAAAGGCATTGACTAGGATGCATATTATAAGGATTGTCATTATCATTGAATTTCATTAAAGAGTTTACCTCTACCACCTTGGATGGTGATCTATCAAGCCCATGTATTTCTTTAATAGGAGGTAAATTTTTGACATCCTCATCTTTAATACCTTTTTCCTTCATACATTTCTTTGCCTCTTGCATATCTTCAGGACTGAGATATAAGATACCCCTCTTCTTCAGAGTAGGTTTAGGCGGTGGTTCAGGAAGAGTCCAATTGTCATTGTTTTTCAATATGTTATTCAATAATTCTTTAGCTGGTTCAATAGTTCGTTCCCTAAACACAACTAGCACAACTATCTAGGAAATCCCTGGAAGCATCGGTTAGTCCATTATAGAAGATATCAAGTTTTTCTTTTTTCTTAAGAGGATGATCAGGCAAAGCATTCAGCAATTGGAGAAGCCTCCCCCAAGCTTGTGGGAGACTCTCTTCTTTAATTTGCACAAAGTCAAATGTTTCATGTAAGGCAGCTTGTTTCTTATGAGCAGGAAAATATTTTTTAGAGAAGTAATAAATTGTATCCTGGGGACTACGTACACAACCAGAAGCAAGAGTATTATACCAAGTCTTAGCATCACCCTTTAATGAGAATATAAATAATTTGAGAATATAATAGTAGCAATTTTTCTCATCATGGGCAAATAGGGTGGCTTTGTCATTCAACTTAGTAAGATGTGCCACAACAGTTTCAGTTTCATAACCATGGAAAGGATCAGACTCAACCAAAGTAATTAACTGTAGGTCGATAGAGAATTCATAATCCTTATGATCAACAAAGATAGGTGAAGTAGCAAACTTAGGATCACACTTCATTCTAGCATTCAAAGATTTTTCTTTCAGTTTGCATAGTAATTTCTTAAGATCATCTAATCATTGCAAGCAAGAAAGTTTCTAGTTGTCTCCTCATCCATAACATAACCTTCCGGTATATTAGGCAATTCATATCTAGGAGGACTAGGTCTAATAGGTGTCTCAAGATTTTCAGATTCAGGTATTTCATCAGTTTCAGTAATTTCATTCTCTTTAGCTCTAGCAATTTGTTTATCAAGAAAATCACCTAGTGGCACACCTATTGGGGAATGCAGTAATTTAAAAAAAGTTCCTACGCACACGCAAGATCTATCTAGGTGATGCATAGCAATGAGAGGGGAGAGTGTTGTCCACGTACCCTCGTAGACCAAAAGCGGAAGCGTTATGACAACGCGGTTGATGTAGTCGTATGTCTTCACGATCCGACCGATCCTAGCACCGAAACTACGACACATCTGCGATTTGCACACATTCAGCTCGGTGATGTCCTGCAAACTCTAGATCTAGCTGAGTGTTGAGGGAGAGCTTCATCATCATGACGGCATGGTGACAGTGATGATGAAGCTACCGGCGTAGGGCTTCACCTAAGCACTACAACGATATGACCGAGGTGGAAATCTATGGAGGGGTGCACCGCACACGGCTAAGACAACTGTCAACTTGTGTGTTCTAGGGTGCCCCTGCCCCCGTATATAAAGGCGCAAGGGGGAGGTCGGCCGACCCTATAGGCGCGCCAAGGAGGGGAGGAATCCTCCTCCTAGTAGGAGTAGGATTCCTCCTTTCCTAGTCCTACTAGGAGGGGGAAGGAAGGAAAGGGAGAGAGGGAGGGAAAGAGGGGGCGCCGCCCCCCTCCTTGTCCAATTCGGACTCCCCAAGGGGGGGGGCGGCCAGCCCTAAGTTCCCCTCCTCTCTCTTTCACAAGGCCCATGTTGGCCCACTAGTTTCCCCGGGGGTTCCGATAACCCCCCGGCACTCCCATTATTATCCAGTGAGCCCCGGAACTCATCCGGTGTCCGAATATAGTCATCCAATATATCAATCTTTATGTCTCTACCATTTCGAGACTCCTCGTCATGTCCGTGATCACATTCGAGACTCTGAACTACCTTCGGTACATCAAAACACATAAACTCATAATACCAATCATCACCGAACGTTAAGCGTGCAGACCCTACGGGTTCGAGAACTATGTAGACATGGCTGAGACTCATCTCCGGTCAATAACCAATAGCGGAACCAGGATGCTCATATTGGTTCCTACATATTCTATGAAGATCTTTATTGGTCAAACCGCATAACAACATACGTTGCTCCCTTTGTCATCGGTATGTTACTTGCCCGAGATTCGATCGTCGGTATCTCAATACCTAGTTCAATCTAGTTACCGGCAAGTCTCTTTACTCGTTCCGTAATGCATCATCCCATGACTAACTCATTAGTCACATTGCTTGCAAGGCTTATAGTGATGTGCATTACCGAGAGGGCCCAGAGATACCTCTCCGATACACGGAGTGACAAATCCTAATCTTGATCTATGCAAACCCAACAAACACCATCGTAGACACCTATAGAGCATCTTTATAAACACCCAGTTATGTTGTGATGTTTGATAGCACACTAAGTGTTCCTCCGGTATTCGGGAGTTTCATAATCTCATAGTCATAGGAACATGTATAAGTCATGAAGAAAGCAATAGCAATAAACTAAATGATCAACTGCTAAGCTAACAGAATGGGTTAAGTCAATCACATCATTCTCTAATAATGTGATCCCGTTAATCAAATGACAACTCATGTCTATGGTTAGGAAACATAACCATCTTTGACTCAACGAGCTAGTCAAGTAGAGGCATACTAGTGACGCTCTGTTTGTCTATGTATTCACACATGTACTAAGTTTCTGGTTAATACAATTCTAGCATGAATAATAAAAATTTATCATGATATAAGGAAATATAAATAACAACTTTATTATTGCCTCTAGGGCATATTTCCTTCAGTCTCCCACTTGCACTAGAGTCAATAATCTAGATTAAATAGTAATGATTCTAACACCCATGGAGTCTTGGTGTTGATCATGTTTTGCTCGTGAGAGAGGCTTAGTCAATGGGTCTACAACATTCAGATCCGTATGTATCTTGCAAATCTCTATGTCTCCCTCCTTGACTTGATCGCGGATGGAATTGAAGCGTCTCTTGATGTGCTTGGTTCTCTTGTGAAATCTAGATTCCTTTGCCAAGGCAATTGCACCCGTATTGTCACAAAAGATTTTCATTGGACCCGATGCACTAGGTATGACACCTAGATCGGATATGAACTCCTTCATCCAGACTCCTTCATTTGCTGCTTCCGAAGTAGCTATGTACTCCGCTTCACACGTAGATCCCGCCACGACGCTTTGCTTAGAACTGCAACAACCTACAGATCCACCGTTCAATATAAATATGTATCCGATTTGTGACTTAGAGTCATCCGGATCAGTGTCAAAGCTTGCACTGACGTAACCATTTATGACGAGCTCTTTGTCACCTCCATAAACGAGAAACATATCCTTAGTCCTTTTCAGGTATTTCAGGATGTTCTTGACCGCTGTCCAGTGATCCACTCCTGGATTACTTTGGTACCTCCCTGCTAAACGAATAGCAAGGCACACATCAGGTCTGGTGCACAGCATTGCATACATGATAGAACCTATGGCTGCAGTGGTCGGGCATTGAGTCTGACTCAAATTCACACCTTCTAACACAGACAAGAACCCTTTCTTTGCTTGATCCATTTCGAACTTCTTCAAAACTTTGTCAACGTATGTGCTTTGTGAAAGTCCAATTAAGCGTCTTGATCTATCTCTATAGATCCTGATGCCCAATATATAAGCAGCTTCACCGAGGTCTTTCATTGAAAAATTCTTATTCAAGTATCCTTTTATGCTATCCAGAAATTGCATATCATTTCCAATCAACAATATGTCATCCACATATAATATTAGAAATGCTACAGAGCTCCCACTCATTTCTTGTAAATACAGGGTTCTCCAAAAGTCTGTATAAAACCATATGCTTTGATCACACTATCAAAACGTTTATTCCAACTCTGAGATGCTTGCGCCAATCCATAAATGAATCGCTAGAGCTTGCACACTTTGTTAGCATCCTTTGGATTGATAAAACCTTCGGGCTGCATCATATACAAATCTTCTTCCAGGGATCCATTCAGGAATGCAGTCTTTACATCCATTTGCCAAATTTCATAATCATAAAATGCAGCTATTGCTAACATGATTCATACGGACTTAAGCATTGCTACGGGTGAGAAAGTCTCATCGTAGTCAACTCCTTGAACTTGTCGAAAACCTTTCGCAACAAGTCGAGCTTTGTAGACGGTAACATTACCATCAGCGTCAATCTTCTTCTTGAAGATCCATTTATTATCGATGGCTTGCCGATGATCGGGCAAGTCAACCAAAGTCCACACTTTGTTCTCATACATGGATCCCATCACAGATTTCATGGCCTCAAGCCATTTCTTGGAATCTGGGCTCATCATCGCTTCCTCATAGTTCGTAGGTTCGTCATGGTCAAGTAACATGACCTCCATAACCGGATTACTGTACCACTCTGGTGCGGATCTTACTCCGTTTGACCTACGAGGTTTAGTAGTAACTTGATCTAAAGTTACATGATCATCATCATTAGCTTCCTCACTAATTGGTGTAGTAGTCACAGGAACTGATTTCTGTGATGAACTACTTTCCAATAAGGGAGCAGGTACAGGTACCTCATCAAGTTCTACTTTCCTCCCACTCACTTCTTTCGAGAGAAACCCCTTCTCTAGAAAGGATCCATTTTTAGCAACGAATGTCTTGCCTTTGGATCTATGATAGAAGGTATACCCAACAGTTTGCTTTGGGTATCCTATGAAGACACATTTCTCCAATTTGGGTTCGAGCTTATCAGGTTGAAGCTTTTTCACATAAGCATCGCAACCCCAAACTTTAAGAAACGACAACTTGGGTTTCTTGCCAAACCACAGTTCATAAGGTGTCATCTCAACGGATTTAGATGGTGCCCTATTTAACGTGAATGCAGCCGTCTCTAAAGCATAACCTCAAAATGATTGCGGTAAATCTGTAAGAGACATCATAGATCGCAGCATATCTAATAAAGTGCGGTTACGACGTTTGGACACACCATTACGCTGTGGTGTTCCAGGTGGCGTGAGTTGCAAAACTATTCCACATTGTTTCAAATGATGGCCAAACTCGTAACTCAAATATTCTCCTCCATGATCAGATCGTAGAAACTTTATTTTGATTTTCCACTTCCCTCTGGAATTCTTTGAACTTTTCAAATGTTTTAGACTTATGTTTCATCAAGTAGATATATCCATATCTGCTCAAATCATCCGTGAAGGTCAACGATACCCGCCGCGAGCCTCAATATTCATTGGACCACATACATCAGTATGTATGATTTCCAACAAATCTGTTGCTCGCTCCATTGTTCCGGAGAATAGAGTTTTAGTCATCTTGCCCCATGAGGCATGGTTTGCAAGTACCAAGTGATTCATAATCAAGTGATTCCAAAAGTCCATCAAAATGGAGTTTCTTCATGCGCTTTACACCAATATGACCCAAACGGCAGTGCCACAAATAAGTTGCACTATGATTATCAACTTTGCATCTTTTGGCTTCAATAATGAATATGTGTCACTACTATCGAGATTCAACAAAAATAGGCCACTCTTCAAGGGTGCATGACCATAAAAGATATTACTCATATAAACAGAACAACCATTATTCTCGGATTTAAATGAATAACTGTCTCACATCAAACAAGATCCAGATATAATGTTCATGCTTAACGCTGGCACCAAATAAAAATTATTCTGGTCTAAAACTAATCCCTAAGGTAGATGTAGAGGTAGCGTGCCGATAGCGATCACATCGACTTTGGAACATTTCCCACGCGCATCGTCACCTCGTCCTTAGCCAATCTTCGCTTAATCCGTAGTCCTTGTTTCGAGTTGCAAATATTAGCAACAGAACCAGTATCAAATACCTAGGTACTACTGCGAGTATTAGTAACGTACACATCAATAACATGTATATCACACATACCTTTTTTCACCTTGCCATCTTTCTTATCCGCCAACTATTTGGGGCAGTTCCTCTTCCAGTGACCAGTCCCTTTGCAGTAGAAGCACTCAGTCTCAGGCTGAGGTCCAGACTTGGGCTTCTTCACTTGAGCAACAACTTGTTTGCCATTCTTCTTGAAGTTCCCCTTCTTCCCTTTACCCTTTTTCTTGAAACTGGTGGTCTTGTTGACCATCAACACTTGATGCTCCTTCTTTATTTCTACCTCCGCAGCCTTTAGCATTGCGAAGAGCTCGGGAATCGTCATATCCATCCCTTGCATGTTATAGTTTATCACAAAGCTTTTGTAGCTTGGTGGTAGTGATTGAATAACTCTGTCAATGACACTATCAACCGGAAGATTAACTCCCAGCTGAGTCAAGTGATTATGATACCTAGACATTTTGAGTATATGCTGTTGGGGAACGTAGTAATTTCAAAAAAAAATCATACTCACACACAAGATCATGGTGATGCATAGCAACGAGAGGGGAGAGTGTTGTCTACGTACCCTCATAGACCGAAAGCGGAAGCGTTAGCACAACGCGGTTGATGTAGTGGTACGTCTTCACGATCCGACCGATCAAGTACCAAACACACGGCACCTCCGAGTTCAGCACACGTTCAGCCCGATGACGTCCCTCGAACTCCGATCCAGCCGAGTGTTGAGGGAGAGTTTCGTCAACACGACGGCGTGGTGATGATGATGATGTTCTACCGACGCAGGGCTTCGCCTAAGCACCACTACAGTATTATTGAGGTGTACTATGGTGGAGGGGGGCACCGCACACGGCTAAAAGATCAAACGATCAATTGTTGTGTCTCTAGGGTGCCCCCTGCCCCCGTATATAAAGGAGCAAGGGGGGTGCGGCCGGCTGGAGAGGGGGCGCGCCAGGAGGAGTCCTACTCCCACCGGGAGTAGGACCCCCCCTTTCCTAGTTGGATTAGGACTTGGGAGGGGGAAAGAGGAGGGAGAGAGGATGGAAGGGGGGGCGTCGTCCCCCTCTCCTTGTCCTATTCGGACTAGGGGGAGGGGCGCGTGGCCCAGCCCTGGCTGCCTCTCCTATTTTCCGTAAAGGCCCACTAAGGCCCATTTACCCCCGGGGGGTTCCGGTAACCCCTCCGGTACTCCGATTTCACCTGGAACACTTCCGATATCCAAACATAGGCTTCCAATATATCAATCTTCATGTCTCGACCATTTCGAGACTCCTCGTCATGCCCGTGATCACATCTGAGACTCCGAACAACCTTCGGTACATCAAAACATATAAACTCATAATATAACTGTCATCGAAACGTTAAGCGTGCGGACCCTACGGGTTCGAGAACTATGTAGACATGACTGAGACACGTCTCCGGCCAATAACCAATAGAGGAACCTGGATGCTCATATTGGCTCCCACATATTCTACAAAGATCTTTATCGGTCAGACCGCATAACAACATACGTTGTTCCCTTTGTCATCGGTATGTTACTTGCCCGAGATTCGATCGTCGATATCTCAATGCCTAGTTCAACCTCATTACCGGCAAGTCTCTTTACTCGTTCCGTAATACATCATCCCACAACTAACTCATTAGTTGCAATGCTTGCAAGGCTTAAGTGATGTGCATTACCGAGAGGGCCCAAAGATACCTCTCCAACAATCGGAGTGACAAATCCTAATCTCAAAATACGCCAACCCAACAAGTACCTTCAGAGACACCTGTAGAGCACCTTTATAATCACCCAGTTACGTTGTGACGTTTGGTAGCACACAAAGTGTTCCTCCGGTAAACGGGAGTTGCATAATCTCATAGTCATAGGAACATGTATAAGTCATGAAGAAAGCAATAGCAACATACCAAATGATCGTGTGCTAAGCTAACGGAATGGGTCATGTCAATCACATCATTCTCCTAATGATGTGATCCTACTAATAGAATGACAACTCATGTCAATGGCTAGGAAACATAACCATCTTTGATTAACGAGCTAGTCAAGTAGAGGCATACTAGTGACACTCTGTTTGTCTATGTATTCACACATGTATTATGTTTCCGGTTAATACAATTCTAGCATGAATAATAAACATTTATCATGAAATAATGAAATAAATAATAAGTTTATTATTGCCTCTAGGGCATATTTCCTTCAGTCTCCCACTTGCACTAGAGTCAATAATCTAGATTACACAATAATGATTCTAACACCCATGGAGCATTGATGCTGATCATGTTTTGCTCATGGAAGAGGCTTAGTCAACGGGTGTGCAACATTCAGATCCGTATGTATCTTGCAAATTTCTATGTCTCCCACCTGGACTAAATCCCGGATGGAATTGAAGCGTCTCTTGATGTGCTTGGTCCTTTTGTGAAATCTGGATTCCTTCACCAAGGCAACTGCACCAGTATTGTCACAAAAGATTTTCATTGGACCCGATGCACTAGGTATGACACCTAGATCGGATATGAACTCCTTCATCCAGACTCCTTCATTTGCTGCTTCCGAAGCAGCTATGTACTCCGCTTCACACATAGATCCCGCCACAACGCTTTGTTTAGAACTGCACCAACTGACAGCTCCACCGTTCAATGTAAACACGTATCCGGTTTGCGATTTAGAATCGTCCGGATCAGTGTCAAAGCTTGCATCAACGTAACCGTTTACGATGAGCTGTTTGTCACCTCCATAAACAAGAAACATATCCTTAGTCCTTTTCAGGTATTTCAGGATGTTCTTGACCGTTGTCTAGTGATCCACTCCTGGATCACTTTGGTACCTCCCTGCTAGACTTATAGCAAGGCACACATCAGGTCTGGTACACAACATTGCATACATGATAGAGCCTATGGCTGAAGCATAGGGAACATCTTTCATTTTCTCTCTATCTTCTGCAGTGGTCGGACATTGAGTCTTACTCAACTTCACACCTTGTAACACAGGCAAGAACCCTTTCTTTGCTTGATCCATTTTGAACTTCTTCAAAACTTTGTCAAGGTATGTGCTTTGTGAAAGTCCAATTAAGCGTCTTGATCTATCTCTACAGATCTTGATGCCCAATATATAAGCAGCTTCACCGAGGTCTTTCATTGAAAAACTCTTATTCAAGTATCCCTTTATGTTGTCCAGAAATTCTATATCATTTCCAATCAACAATATGTCATCCACATATAATATCAAAAATGCTACAGAGCTCCCACTCACTTTCTTGTAAATACAGGCTTCTCCAAAAGTCTGTACAAAACTAAATGCTTTGATCACACTATCAAAGCGTTTATTCCAACTCCGAGAGGCTTGCACCAGTCCATAAATGGATCGTTGGAGCTTGCATACTTTGTTAGCTCCCATTGGATCGACAAAACCTTCTGGTTGCATCATATGCAACTATTCTTCCTGAAATCCATTCAGGAATGCAGTTTTGACATCCATTTGCCATATTTCATAATCATAAAATGCGGCAATTGCTAACATGATTCGGACAAACTTAAGCATCGCTACTATCGGCGTTCTGGGAACGGGGGTCCCCAGACTTGCCTGCCTGCGGCCTACGGCGTGGCTCAAAGGGGTCCCAACACGGCTCATCTTCTTCAACACAGACCCAAGACCCTCACGAGGGGCCAAGCCTCGCGGGGCGGACGACATGGAGCTTCCTCAGGCGCGGCCTCATCAGGCCGGCTCATGAGGAGGCGGAGAGATCAAGGCGGGGTACCTCACGAGGTGTCCATGACGCAAGCCATGACGACCAAGGGCGCTAGGCGGGCGCCAGCCCACGCAGTGTCCTCCTTTCCTCTTTGGTGCAAAGGGGGCAAGAGCAGGTGAGAGCATCAAGCAAAGGCACCCGTTTAGGTGCAACGAGACCAAGACCAGTCCAATGGAAGGAAGGAAGTCATGGTGGAGCCCAAGCCAGCGTCACCACCAGAGCCTTTGGCAGGCGAGGACCAACTTTAGTCAGGATAAGTGTACCAGATGTTCCCCTTCAAAATGGCCAATTGTTGGCGCCCTTCCCGCTCAATATTTGGGAAGAGGCCCAGGGGCTTTGCCTATAAATAGGACTAGCCACCCCCAGGGTAGGAGAGAGATCGATCGACAATCAGATCGGAGAAAGAGAGAGAGAGAGAGAAGGGCGACTGAACTCCTCCTAAGTAGTTCATCACCCCGGCCAAGAATAGACCCTCGCGAGGCTGTTCTTCCTTGTATTGTTCATCATCATCAGCCCAAGAGGCAATCCACCACACCACCACACTGGAGTAGGGTATTACACCACATCGGTGGCCCGAACCAATATAAACCCTGTGTCTCTTGTGTTGTTCTTCCCCGTAGTTTAGATCTTTGCAAGGCGGAGGGGTACCAGTAGGTAGGAGGCGTAATCTCCGCGCGCACCCCAGAGTTCGAACCTCAAGGGTCTACCGGAACACGCAATCCGACATTTGGCGCGCCAGGTAGGGGTGCGCCGGAGTTTTCCCTTCCGCCACCGCCACGACCTGCTTCGCGATGAGTAGCACGTTGCCCGCTCCGGCCGCCGGCACCAGCACGGGGGCCAGGGGCTCCGAGCCCTGGCCCCAGCCCTGCAACGGGTACGGTGGCCCGACAAGTTCAAGCCAACGACGCTGTCGCGCTACAGCGGCGCGACTGATCCGCTGGCCTTCTTGCTGGCGTACGAGGAAGCCATCCTCGAAGCCGGAGGTGATGATAGGGTCATGGCCAACTGGCTTCCCATGGCCCTCACCGGCGCTCCGCGCGCATGGCTGCTCCACCTACCGGCAGCCTCCGTGGCCTCCTGGGAAGAACTCCACAACCTCTTCCTCGCCCAACATGCTACGCCAACACCCCTGGTCGTCGCGGCCCTCCTAGGCGGCTCGCAGGCGCCACCTACAAGTCACCACGTCAAGCCGTTCATTCGCCGGGTCAGCGCCGCTGCCACGCGGCAGGGGGCTCTCCTAGACCGGCCGGCGCCAAAGGCTGGCCTGACCTTCGACTCGGGGGACCACCCCGCCAACTCGGCCGGCTCGGGCGCGCTCCCCATGCTGTGCACCCCCACCATCTGCCAGGTGGCCATCACCAGGACTCTCATCGACGGTGGCGCGGGCCTCAGCGTGCTCTCGGTTGAGGCCTTCAACCTATTCTGCATACCCCTGGAACGGCTGCAACCCAGCCGGCCCTTCTCAGGCGTTGGGGGCGGGTCATCCAGCTCCTTGGGACAGATCCGGCTCCCAGTAACCTTCTGCACCTACGACAACTTCCGCACGGAGCTGGTCAACTTCGACATCGCCCCCATCGGCCTCCCCTACAACGCCATCCTCGGCTATCCAGCGCTGGCCCAGTTCATGGCCGCGACACACCCGGCGTACTACCTCATGAAGATGCCCGGGAGCAGCGGCGTCCTCACCGTGCACGGGGACACCGGAGACGCGCTGCGAGTGCTCAAGCTCGCCTTCAAGACGGCGGCGTTGGCACAGCCCGCCGACTCGGAGACCCCCGAGCCCAAGGGGGCTGCACCCGCTAAAAAGAAACAGTTGTTCACCCAAGACAAGGCAGAAACCAAGCAGATACCCGTCGATGAGGACGGGTCCATCGACGCCACTTTCACCATAGGTGCCAACCTCGAGCCCGAACAGGAGGAGGCCCTGGTCAAGTTCCTGCGCGCAAACAAGAAGGTATTCGCTTGGGAGCCTGACCAGTTGGCGGGGATCCCTAGGAGCGTAATCGAGCATCACCTCAACGTCTGCCCCAACGTGCGCCCCATGAAGCAGAAGGCAAGGTGGCAGTCCACAGAGAAGCAAGCCTTCATCGTCCAAGAGACTCGGAAACTAGAGGCCGCTGGGGTCATTCGCGAGGTCCAATACCCAGATTGGTTGGCCAACCCCGTTGCGGTGCCAAAGAAGGGAGGGAAGGAGCGCATGTGTGTCGACTTCACCAACCTCAACAAGGCATGCCTGCAAGATCCGTTCCCCCTCCCCCGCATCAACCAGATCGTCGATTCCACCGCAGAGTGCGACCTGCTATGCTTCTTGGATGCCTTCTCTGGGTATCACCAGATCAAGATGGCAGTAGAGGACGTTGAAAAGACAGCCTTCCTCACCCCGTGTGGGGTGTACTGCTACACATGCATGCCATTTGGGCTGCGTAATGCGGGGGTGACCTTTCAGCGGCTGATGCACATCACCTTGGGCCCGCAGCTCAGGAAGAATGTCGAGGCTTACGTCGATGACATTGTGGTGAAGTCTCGGGAGGCCAGGACCCTGATACAAGACCTGGAGGAAACCTTCGTGAGCCTCGACGCAGTCAACCTGGGGCTCAACGCAGAGAAGTGTGTGTTCGGAGTCCCCTCGGGCATGCTCTTGGGTTTCCTCGTGTCCCACCGAGGCATCGAGGCTAACCCAGAGAAGGTCAAGGCGGTCGAGGACATGAGCCCGCCAAAGACCCTCAGAGAAATGCAGACGCTCACCGGGTGCGTGACCGTGCTAGGGCGCTTCATCTCCAAGTTGGGGGAGCGAGCGCTGCCTTCTTCCAGCTAATGAAGAGAAAGGGGCCCTTTGAATGGACTGAAGAGGCCGACAAAGCATTCCAAGATCTCAAGAGATACCTGACCAGCTCTCCGGTCATGGTAGCTCTGCGTCCTCAGGAGCCCCTGGTGCTCTACCTCGCCGCCACTCCCTACTCCGCCAGCGCCCTAGTGGCGGTTAGGGAGGAGCGTCGAATCAAAACCACAGCTGCGGCCCGGGACAAGGCAAAACAGGAACAAGGAAGGCTCACAGGAACCGCCACGGCGGCTGAGGAGAATCAGCCGCCGCAGAGGAGCGCACCGGAGGCGGAAGGAGCCCCTCACCCAGATGGTCAGCCTCCGGAGGCCTCATCGCCTCAGGAGGCGCCATTATCTCCGGAGGGCGCCATAAGCATTGACGCCCCCAACCTCGTTGAGCACCCAATGTACTTCGTCAGCACGGTGTTGCGGGACGCAAGGGAACGGTACCCCATGCCTCAGAAGCTCCTCCTTGCGCTACTGGTGGCCTCGCGCAAGTTGCGGCACTATTTTCAGGGTCACCCCATCAAGGTCGTCTCGTCATACCCCTTGGAGAGAGTGCTCAGGAGCCCTAACTCGGCCGGAAGGGTCGCCGAGTGGAACATAGAACTGCAAGCGTTCCAGCTCGAATTCAGCACGACCAGAGTCATCAAGGGAGCAACATTAGCGGATTTTGTGGCAGAATGGACGGAGACACCAGGCCTCAAGGCCGACGAGGATCGGTCCCTCTCCCCGGGGAGCGAGGCGCCGGAAGGCTGGGTCATGTACTTCGATGGGGCGTTCTCCAGGCATGGTGCTGGGGCTGGGGTGGTGCTTATATCGCCCACTCAGGACAAGCTCTACTACGCAGTACAGCTCTGTTTCCAGCAAGGCGAAAAGGTCTCCAACAACATAGCGGAGTATGAAGGTCTAATAGCGGGCTTGAAGGCCGCAGTTGCCCTGGGGGTGAAACGCCTCACCATCAAGGGCGATTTGCAGCTCCTTGTCAATTTCTCCAATAAGGTGTATGAGCCGAAAGATGAGCACATGGAGGCCTACCTTGCAGAGGTCCGCAAGATGGAGAAGCAGTTCTGGGGGCTAGAGTTGACGCATGTACCCCGTGGCACCAATCAGGAGGCCGACAACATCGCCAGACGGGCGTCCAGGCGGCTACCTCAGGAGCCTGGCATCTTCGAGGAGCGGCTCTTCAAGCCCTCAGCCCTGCCGTCATTGTCAAACATGGCTCAGCCTCGGGAAGAGCTCCCCCAGCCACCTGCCTTAGGAGCCCCGGTCTGTGGCCCGGCCTTAGGAGCGCGCCTGCTCCTGACAATGGAACCTCAGGAGGGGTGCTGGATCACGGAGCTCCAGAGTTACTTAACACAAGGGATCCTGCCGGAGAAGGAGGAGGAAGCGGAGCGTGTGGCACGGCAGGCCACGGCATACTGCATCAAGGATGGAGAGCTCTATCGGAAGCGACCAAACGATGTATCCCTGCGCTGCATCTCCAGGGAGCAAGGAAAGGAACTGCTGGAAGACATACACGGCGGAGACTGTGGACATCATTCATCATCACGGACCCTCGTCAGCAAGGCGTTTCACAGTGGGTTTTATTGGCCCACCGCACTCAATGACGTCGTCGAACTGGTGAAGGCTTGTGAGGCCTGCCAGTTCCACGCCAAGCAGATCCATCAGCCGGCGGGAGGCCTGCAGACTATACCCCTTTCGTGGCCATTCGCAGTCTGGGGGCTGGACATCCTGGGCCCATTTCCTCGGGCGCCAGGGGGCTACCGCTACCTCTACATCGCCGTGGACAAGTTCACCAAGTGGGCTGAAGTAGAGGCTGTCCGCACCATCCCCGCGGGTTCCGCGGTCAAGTTCATCAGGGGCATCGTGAGCCGTTTCGGGGTGCCGAACCGCATCATCACAGACAACGGTTCGCAGTTCATCAGTAACCTCTTCAAAACATATTATGCTAACCTTGGGACGCAGATATGCTACGCTTCGGTGGCGCACCCCCGAAGCAACGGCCAGGCGGAGCGAGCCAACGCAGAGGTCCTGAGGGGCCTCAAGACCAGGACATTCAAGAAGAATCTGGAGGCCTGCATCAGAGGTTGGTACGACGAGCTTCTGTCCGTGTTGTGGTCCATCCGCACAACCGCGACCAAGCCGACGGGAGAGACCCCGTTCTTCCTGGTCTACGGAGCCGAAGCGGTCCTCCCTCACGAGGTCAGACGTCGCTCCGCGCGGGTCCTGGCGTTCGACGAGGCGCAGCAGGACACCATGCGGGGGATGGACCTCGTGCTGGGGGAGGAACGCCGCCGAGAAGCGGCACTACGGGCGGCGAGGTACCAACAAGCACTGCGACGATATCATTGCCGCCACATCCGCCCCAGAACTCTCGAGGTAGGGGACCTCGTGCTCAGGCGGGTCCTCTCCAGGGAGGGACTGCACAAGCTCTCTCCCATGTGGGAGGGCCCGTTTAAGGTTGTTCATGTTTCTAGGCCTGGCTCCGCGCGCTTGGAGACTCGGGGGGGGGGGGGGGTGCCGGTCCAGAACGCATGGAACATCCAGCACCACCGGAGGTTCTACCCCTAAAAAGGCCCAACGCCTATGAAGAAGGCGAACGCCTGTGAAGATCATCCTTTTTGGAAAAGGCCCAGAGCCTGTGAAGAAGGCGAACGCCTGTGAAGATCATCCTTTTTGGAAAAGGCCCAGAGCCTGTGAAGAAGGCGAACGCCTGTGAAGATCATCCTTTTTGGAAAAGGCCCAAAGCCTGTGAAGAATGCGAACACCTATGAAGATCATCCTTTCTGGAAAAGGCCCAGAGCCTGTGAAGAAGGCGAACGCCTGTGAAGACCATCCTTTTTGGAAAACGCCCAGAGCATGTGAAGAAGGCGAATGCGTGTGAAGCTGTCGCGTTTTGGAAAAGGCCCAGAGCCTGTGAAGAGGGAAAATGCCCGTGAAGCTCGTTCCCCCTAAGAAAGGCCCGGAGCCTGTGAAGAAGGCCAACGCCTGTGAAGCTCGCCGCCCGTGACACTCTCACGTAATAATGAGTTGGGGATGTACATGCCCCGGAGTCTCAGGAGCGCCGGCCTCAGGCCCTGGGGCTCCCTCCCACGCCTAGTGGCAGCACTTAGCTCCACGCTGGTGAGAAGACGTCGAAGACTAGATTAGGTGCCGGACGCGGCTTTTTCATTTGCTTTCCGCAGTTGGCTTGCTCATTCTCATTCGAAGTTTTATTGAAGCTATTGCCGCCTTTGACTTATGGTTCTTCAACTTTTCACTCTCCTGCCTCGATTTCCCTTATGCAAGGCCTCGCGAGGGGAGGGGCAGCCAAGCGCCCTCGTGAGTGTTTCTGTCCTAGCCGTTCAAAGGTTTCGCGACCTGGGTCCATTACAGGAGCACCCCTCCAGTCCGTGCCCCACGGGCACCGCGACACGAACACAGGGCCTGGGTCGGTCGCCCCCCACGGCTGGGGTCAGAAACTATCTACACATGGGCACGTAGCAGGAAGGCACGATAGCGAAAGCAAAGCGATGATTAACAGCAATAACCCAAACACGCCCCTGCGGGGCCCCACGCTACTGTCTTTTTATGCAGGATAAAGGAAAAGAAAGAGCAAATCGGGCGCAGCTCGCCTCACATCGGCCTGCAGGGAAGACTCGAGCCGCCTCCAGGACTCAGACAGACTCCCTCTCGCGCTTCACAGAAGCGCGACGGCGGGCAGACGCGCTACCACCTCCCAAGAAGGTACGACGGCGTGGAGGCTGCCTGCGGCCACCGCTAGAAGAGTCGCCGCCTAAGGAAGAACCGGTGAAGCTTGGGGAACCCTGAGCACCGCCAATCACGCGAGCGCTGTCCTCTCCATCATCGCCGGGGCTGGGTCCTCAGCCGCGGTCGTCGTCCTCAGGGCAGCACCCTGCGCGGTGACCATCTTCCCCGAACACCCTCACGAAGAGGGTGGCATCGCCGTCAAACTTGAAGTGCAGGGTGCACCGATGGCTCAGGCCCCGCGCGCGGGAAAACGTCTGCCAACCGCGGGCCAAGGCCAGGCTCCCAGCTGCGGAGACCTCCAGTGAAGCCCATGAGGCCCGGCAGCAGCAGCCATCTGCTTGAAGCCAGAGGCCGCCCGGGGCGCCGGCCGGGAGCTCGCCGAGGAGGAAGCGAGGAAGATGAAGCCGGGTGCTGGTCGGCTCCGCCGACCACACAACAAACTCTGGCAGCACCTCTGCCGTGCGAGAACGCGGCCTAGGGGGGCGTGCGACGGAGGCGCGTCCCTCGGTCGCCGCTGCCCGCCCGTCACCATGCTGGAAATCACCTCCACGGCCGTGGAGGGCTATCGTAGTGGCCACAGGATGTTTGCGAGGGCGTCCTCGGCCGCGCTTGGGCGGGGGAGAGGCAGGCTCAACCTGGCGAGCCTTCCCTTTCTCTGCGGCCGAGAACCTCCTCGACGACGCCATGAAGAAGAAGGAGAAGCAAGGGGGATGGACTGGAAGGGCGCACGCCGTTCCGTACTTATAGCCGGCGAAGGCCAGCCGTCGGCCTCCACGATCTCAGGTAATCATGACCTGTTTTGCATGCAGGGACTTGTCCAGTCCGTGCAGATGCCGAGGCGTCGTGGGGAAGCGGAGACGCCCACTTCCAATCAACCGCCACGCGGCGCCCAAGGCCGCAGGCTGTTAGGGCCCGCGGCGCTTCGCCCTTGCCCTTTCGCTCCCCTGCACGGCCAAGTCCGGACGCGCCTTGGGCCCGGGGGCTACTGTCGGCGTTCTGGGAACGGGGGTCCCCAGACTTGCCTGCCAGCGGTGTGGCTCAAAGGGGGCCCAACACGGCCCATCTTCTTCAACACAGACCCAAGACCCTCGCGAGGGGCCAAGCCTCTCGGGGCGGATGACACAGAGCTTCCTCAGGCGCGGCCTCATCAGGCCGTCTCGCGAGGAGGCGGAGAGATCAAGGCGGGGTACCTCACGAGGTGCCCATGACGCAAGCCATGACGACCAAGGGCGCCAGGCGGGCGCCAGCCCGCGCAGTGTCCTCCTTTCCTCTTTGGTGCAAAGGGGGCAAGCGCAGGCGAGAGCATCAAGCAAAGGCACCCATTTCGGTGCAACAAGACCAAGACCAGTCCAACGGAAGGAAGGAAGTCATGGTGGAGCCCAAGCCAGCGTCACCACTAGAGCCTTTGGCATGCGAGGACCAACTTTAGTCAGGATAAGTGTACCAGATGTTCCCCTTCAAAATGGCCAATTGTTGGCGCCCTTCCCGCTCAATATTTGGGAAGAGGCCTAGAGCCTTTGCCTATAAATAGGACTAGCCACCCCCAGGGTAGGAGAGAGATCGATCGGCAATCGGATCGGAGAAAGAGAGAGAGAGAGAGAGAAGGGCGACTGAACTCCTCCTAAGTAGTTCATCGCCCCGGTCAAGAACAGACCCTCGCGAGGCTGTTCTTCCTTGTATTGTTCATCATCATCAGCCCAAGAGGCAATCCACCACACCACCACACTAGAGTAGGGTATTACACCACATCGGTGGCGCGAACCAGTATAAACCCTGTGTCTCTTGTGTTGTTCTTCCCCGTAGTTTAGATCTTTGCGAGGCGGAGGGGTACCGGTAGGTAGGAGGCGTAATCTCCACGCGCACCCCGGAGTTCGAACCTCAAGGGTCTGCCGGAACCCGCAATCCGACAGCTATGGGTGAGAAGGTCTCATCGTAGTCAATCCCTTGAACTTGTCGAAAACCTTTTACAACAGGTCGAGCTTTATAGACAGTAACATTACCGTCAGCGTCAGTCTTCTTCTTGAAGATCCATTTATTCTCAATTGCTTGCCGATCATCGGGCAAGTCAACCAAAGTCCACACTTTGTTCTCATACATGGATCCCATCTCAGATTTCATGGCCTCAAGCCATTTTGCGGAATCTGGGCTCGTCATCGCTTCTTCATAATTCGTAGGTTCATCATGGTCTAGTAACATAACTTCCGAACGGGATTTCCGTACTACTCTGGTGTGGATCTTACTCCAGTTGACCTACAAGTTTCAGTAACAACTTGATCTGAAGTTTCATGATCATCATCATTAACTTCCTTACTAATTGGTGTAGGTGTCGCAGAAACCAGTTTCTGCGATGAACTACTTTCCAATAGGGGAGCAGGTATAGTTACCTCATCAAGTTCTACTTTCCTCCCACTCACTTCTTTCGAGAGAAACTCCTTCTCTAGAAAAACTCCGAATTTAGCAACAAAAGTCTTGCCTCAGTAGCAACAAAAGTCTCGGAATCCTGGTTACAAGACATTTCGACAATGGTAAAACAAGACCAGCAAGACCACCCGCTGTGCCGACAAATCCCGATAGGAGCTGCACATATCTCGTTCTCAGGGCACACCGGATAAGCTAAGCGTACAGGTACCAACGTAACCCAAGTTCCCAAGGGACGGTCCCGCACGGTGCTCTAGTTTTTGGACCAACACTCGGAGGAGCACTGGCTTGGGGGTTTAAAATAAAGATGACCCTTGAGTCTGCAGAACCCAAGGGAAAAAGGCTTAGGTGGCAAATGGTAAAACCAAGGTTGGGCCTTGCTGGAGGAGTTTTATTCAAGGCGAACTGTCAAGGGGGTCTCATAAATCACCCAACCGTGTAAGGAACACAAAAATCCGCGAACATAATACCGATATGACGGAAACTAGGGTGGCAAGAGTGGAACAAAACACCAGGCATAAGGCCGAGCCTTCCACCCTTTACCAAGTATATAGATACATTAATTAAGATAAGAGATATTGTGATACCCCAACATATCCATGTTCCGACATGGAACAAACTTCATCTTCACCTGCAACTAGCAACGCTATAAGAGGGGCTGAGCAAAAGCGGTACTTAGCCAAACAACGGTTTGCTAGGAAAGGATGGTTAGAGGTTTGACATGGCAACATGGGAGGCATGATATAGCAAGTGATATTTATCGTGGCATAGCAAAAGAGCGAGAAACTAGCAAGCAAAGATAGAAGTGATTTCGAGGGTATGGTCATCTTGCCTGAGATCCCGGAAGGAAGAAGAACGAGTCCATGAAGAAGACAAACGAATGCAGTCGAACGAATCCTCACAACTCCGGAACGAAACCGAAGCTAACGAGAGAAGCGACCCGGAGAGAAACAAACAACATAGTAAACAACCATCACATAAACATGGCATGATGCACAATCAAGTATGATGCATGTCCGGTTTAAATATGCATGGCATGGCAAAGTGCACAAACAAAACTACAAGTTAAATGGAGCTCAATATGCAACGAGTTGCATATTGACGAAACACCACATGACTTATTTAGTTCTCTCTCGGTTATGTACCCAACAATATTAAATGTTGGTTAACATGGCAAGAGGTGAAGCATAAGATAAACTATCTATTTAGGCAAGTTTAAATGAGGCCGGAACAACAAACAAGTCCAGAAAAATCCTCATATGCATATTTTGAATTTCGTACTGTTCTGCCCTAAACCATATTTTAGAGTTGTTAAACATGCAAAGTAATGGCATCATGTTAAACTATGCATTTTTATACCCCATTTACATATAAAGTTTATTAAAATCGGAGCTATGGTTAATTAGTTATGAAATAAATCATTTTAACATGGCATTTAAGCAAATTAATGCAAACAACAATTTAAACATTTTAAACATGGATGAGGGCAGGATATTATGAAACTAGATGAAATTCTAAGCACTTTACATGTATAGTTTATTTAATTCTGATGCTTGGTTTGTGAATTATTGATGCATGAACATTAAGGGGTTTTCTAAAAACTGCAGTCTCTGGATAATTAGATAAATTCGTAGCAAGGAAAAAAACATGCACGGGCCGAAACTGATGGATCTGGGCTGCTCACCATGGGCTGAGGCCCGACTGAAAGCAGAGGAGGCCTGGCGCTGGCTGCGGGCCACACAGGCAGATCGGGGCGAGGTAGGGCGTAGTCAACGCGCTCGGGAGCGCTGACCCCATCGATGCAGGTGCGCGGCTGGAGACGAACGGGGCCGCCTACAGGGGAAGCAGGGCTCGAAGAAGGTCGGCTTGGTGTCCATGGCAGTAGGGGGACTCGGGAATGGCAAGAATCGAGCGCGGAGGAGGCCAGGAGGCGCGGGGACGACGGATCCAGGCAGCGAGGCGGCAACCCAGCGAGATCCAAGGCAAGGCAGGGGTCGGTGGCCATGGTGGTTTCCTGTACAGAGAGAGTCGAGAGGGAGTTGAGGACGCATAGAAGAAAAGAAGGAAGAAAGGAGGAGAAGGGTGGCGCGCGAGGGACTGGCCTGGAGGTCGCTGGCAGGGCGAGCTCACTGGCACGGCACGAGGAGGCTCGGGAGGCCCTCTCCATGGGTGCTCGGGCGAAGGAGCTCCGGTGGTGAGGCATATCAGCAAGAGGAGACAGGCGCGCGGGGAGAGGGACTCGGGCTGCAAGAGAGGTCTGGCGGGGCAACGCGTGGAGGAGGCGGACTCACGAGGTGGAGGAGGGCCCAGGCGCTGCTGCTTTTGCCACCGACGGCGGCGAGCTCTGGCACGAGAAGGCCAAGGCGCTCGGGGACAGGGAGGTGAGGTGGTGTTTGTCCGATGCTCAGGTGATGCAGACAAGTGGGGGAGGAGCAGATCGAGCGAGAGCTCGATTGGGAGGCGGTTGGTTGGCTTGATTCACGAACGAGGAGGTTGGTGGATCGAGGGGAGTAGGCTGTGGTGGCGAGCGATGGTTGGGGAGGGAGCGGCCTGGTTCGCGGATCGCCGGTGGAGGAGCGCTCGGGTGCTGCGGCTGCTCCGGCAGCCATGGTTCCCTGCGAGGAACAACGGGATGGGGAGGCACGGTCAGGGAGGAGCAGCGTGAGGAGGGAAGGAAGAGCAGGGAGGAAGGGCGCGGTCCTGCGTGCTTGGGGCGGGGGCATCATGGACGGAGAGGAGGGAGCTTGAGCTCCTGGTTGTTGCTGGAAGACGACGGGGTCCTGGTCGGTGGCTTCGATTGCCGGCGGGAGAAGTGACTCGGGGTCGTGGACGAGCTCCTGGCTCGGCTCGAGGCAGGGAAGGATGGTTAGGTGCGGGTGGATTTGGATCGGCAGGATCCCGAGGTGGATGCGGGAGAGAGTGGCGGCGGCTGCTAGGAGGATCCCTAGAAATTAGGGATTTGGTCTCGGTTTAGACTAGTATATATAGAGGGTAGGTTAGGTTAGGGGCTATCTCGTCCCTCCGATCGTAATCGTACGGACGGAAAAATAGTCTAGGGAGAATCCAACAAAGAAATGAAGATACTTTCGGGATGTTTGGGGATGACCCGGATCCATCGGTAACGACAGAGCGGGTCGGGTTCGGAGCAGTTTCGGACATGCACACGAGTGGTCAAGAGAGGTCAACGAGGACAAGGGCCTGACAAAATGACAACGGAGGCAACGAGAGAAAGGGAAACTGTGAACGGCTACGAGTTTTTAGAAAACATGCGATGCAATGCTCATGATGACATGATGAATGCAACAAACAAATAAATACACGCGATGATAACGAAAAACATGGGAGGCATCTGGAGCGTCGGTCTCGGGGCCTTACAACACTCCACCACTACAAGAGGATCTCGTCCCGAGATCTAGGAATGGCACCGGAGAGAAACGGAAGAGGAAGATATAAAACAAAGTTGCTTCTTCGACAAACGAGTGAAACAATGAACCTTGGGAGGTTAAACAATTTTGAGAAAAGAACACAATAGAGATGATCGAAGTTGAAAACACTCCGTTAGAAAAGAGGAACAAGGAACATCACGAGAACATTGTAGGTTGAAAGACATGGAAATAAGAGCTTCACGAACGAAAAGAATATGACCACCTCAGTCTAATGAGATAGTCAAGGAACAAGAATGACAGAATTTGGACAGCACTCCGGTAGAAAAGAGAAGAAAACTTGATAAGATGAGATGATATTGAAGAGATGATACAACACTCCAGTTGGAAATGGAGGAATAGAATTTGAACTTGGAAAAATGAAAGCACTTGGATGAGACTCCGGTTAAAAGAGGAATGATAGACACAACACTCCGGTTAAATGGATAAGCAAGAAAAAGAACATGATCTTTACAAAACGAGGTGATGGGTGAAAAGAGCAACATCACAATGCCTCCGAAAACAATGTATGATAGTTAGATAGTTGGAATGAATAGAACAAAGAATGAAACCAACATCTCCTACCATAAATGAATTTGAAAGAGCATCCTTACAAAGTAGGATTGAACGGAGTTGTTTGAAAAACAACAATGGTAAAAATAAGCTTGTAGCGGGCTTATGGAAACATCTGAAAATTATGAGGTGGGCTTCTGCCACCAACGGGAACAAATGATTGGATTGATATCAACAAGGAGACGAGAAACTTATTTCACCGGGAGGACAAATGAAGAACTTGGGTCATTTATAAGCACCATAATTAGCAACAATCTCTAGGGAAAGCTTTAAGTGAAATATAACCCAAGATAACTCCAATGAAGAGATTGATGGATTTAAAATACCTCATTCTTGACAACATGTGAATCATGAAGCATGAAGGGAAATTGTCAAGAATGACATAACACCACCTCAAAAGATAAGGTAGGAAGAATTGCACTTCGGAATGCAAGATGAAGAATACTTGAAGTCCTCAAAACAAGACATGTATTGAACACCATGTTTAATTTAGAGTATAGCTTGGCGGAACTTAACTTCTAGAGAAATCTTGAAGAACAATTGAAGAATGAAAGGAATCCTTGATGAACTACCATGTAGAGCCTCCATGAAGAACTCCGGTAATATAAAAGGATGATAAAAGAAAGAGAAGTTGCGAACACTAGGTGAAGCCTTGCGATGATTTAGATGGAGCTTCGCGACAAGATAATGCGGAAAGCCTGGAACTCCGGAAAAGAAAAGATGAAACACTAGAACCGAGAATTACTTCATCATGAACAAACTCCGAAGGAAGGGATTAAACACTTGAATGAAACAAAAAATAAGAATTATGTTATGTTCATCCTTCACCAATTTAAATTGATGACAAACAACGGATTTGGCATACTACTTATTCTTGTAGAAAGGATTAAGAGAGATATAATGTAAACTTGAGAAGGTCTTGATGGAACCACCGGTAGGATTTGGAAAGAACGAATAAATCTATATGATAACGAAGGGATAGAAATCTTGAATGAACCACCGTAAGAATTGAAAATGAATGAAGAAAAGATAAAGAAACACCGGGAAGAATTATAAAATGAACGAAGATACTTGAGAGAATTTAGATACATGAGAACGAAGAGATCATGAACTGATTAGAGGATATTTGAACGATGCACAGGTAAGATTTGGAGAATGAGATCTGAAAGCTGGCATGAATAATTCTCAGATGATGGGCTCCGGAGAATCAAAATGGAAAGACTCCTAGATTGCTCCGGATGGGTTAAGAGGATCCTCAAAATCGAAAACAATTATGAGAGGATGGCATAACACTAGAGCCATGAATCTTTGGAAGAATTAGTAAGGATTTAAGAGGAACTCTTCTTAGGTCTTCAAAATCCGAGAATGACGACGAGAAACACCACCATGAATTGTTGAGATACTCCGGTATGAAAATTAGAAAGGTTGAACCAACGATGAAAAGCATTTGAAAGATCTTGGAGAAAGACATTTGACTGATGATAATTCATTCTTACGTCAAACTTTGAAAAAGAATTTGGGAATAGCCCCGGGAAAATTAGAAGAATCAGGTAAGATCCTGGGAAAAGACCTGTGGGTTATGGGCCCACTCAAAATAACCACCGTCGAACGATTGCTTGAAAAGAGAGATTGCACCGGTTGAATTAAATGGCTTAAATGAGATAGCTTCCTCAAAAGAACTTGAGTGAATTGAGAATGGAAACTTGAATCTTCTGAGGTATCTTCAACACTCCGGAACAAATGAATAGCGAGAGATGAATGATTAAGAGATACACCGGCATAAGAAAGCACTTGAAATGAGAAAAGGAATATGATGAACACCGAAAGCTTGAATTGAATCCACCGGAGAAGAAAAAAGAACGAAGAATAATAAACTTGAAGCTCCGTTAGTATCTTCATGGGAAAACACCGGATAAAAACATTGAAAGAAAAGAATGGAGAGACTTCCCATCAATAAAAGGATACTTGATTAAGAAATCTGAGTCCTTGAAGAAAAGGGTGGGAGGGTGGGAAAACAAAAGCAACTTGGGTCGGATGAAATGAACACCGTTGAGAAAAGGCTTAGAATTGATCTTGCAAATGTTGGAAGGATCGGATTTACTTGAAGATAAGCACACCAGTTGGAAAGGATTGAAAAGACAACCTTGATGAACAAGAAGGATTAGCATCCGCATAGAAATATGGGAACACCGCTTAGAATAAGGTATGGAATCCACATTTGACTTTGAAGCAACTCGAATACCACAACTTAAAACAAAACAAAGGATTAGCTTGCAAAATAAGCCGGAACAAACATATGATAGAGATTTCATCCGAAGTTTTTGTGGTGGGGCCCACACGGGCTCGATCGTACAACACCATCATGTACAAGGCAGTGCACATGACATACGAAGTGTCCCCGAGTCAGCATAGCCAAGGACTCTTTAAGATATCCTAGGAGCTACTTGAATTCCCACTTATAAACTCTCAAAACTTTCTGGTTATGCAATCAGGTGTTGGGGATACAGGGGAAGAAATATATATCTCACCCAAACTAACAAATCCTACATCCAGCTGTATCCATCCTTCAACACATAACCAAGAACCTCAACCTTCGAAAAGCATCCATTATACGAGTTATGTCAATACTCCCGAACTCCCGCCCCAGTACTGGGTGGCGTCGAGGTGATCTCACCAACAAACTGCATAAAAGAGATTTTCGATGTCGGCGAAACTCAGGTATTCCAGAACTGCAACGATAAAATTGTGACGACAACACCTCAGCGCTCAACTCCCCGGGACACTGCCACAACCCCTAAATGTCAGGAGGCACCAAGAACAATGTTCTCATCAAAAAATCATCGGAACGATTCCAAGATACCCGCGTGATCCTAAAAAAATTCTTGAAATTTGAGGAGAGTAGAGTCAAAACTTCTACGTCAGGGGATCTCACCAGAGCGACGAAGGGACTAAGGAGTAAAAAGAATCCTACTCTCCGATATATAATCCTAAGACTCAAAACTTTTTTTCTAGACTCAACAAGGTCAGCGATTCGATCAAGCAGTGGGCTCCTAAGTCGGGGATGGCTCTGATTACCAACTTGTAACACCCACGATGCGGCTATATCTCTCACGTGTCGAGGCACGCCTTAGAGGCATAACCGCATGGTGGTTTTGTTGCAAGAAGGGTCATCTTCACACAATCCCATGTAATGAACAAGAATGGGATAAAGAGTTGGCTTACAATCGCCACTTCACACGATACATGAATTAAACATACATCATCAGAGTACACATATAGTCCGACTACGGACAAACAAATGAAAAGGAAGATAACCCAACTGCTACATCCCCGATCATCCCAACTGGGCTCCACTACTGATCAACAATAAAAGAAACAACACAACAAACATGATCTTCATCGAGCTCCCACTTGGGCTCGGTTGCGTCATCTGCACTGGGATCGAAGGCACCTGCAACTGTATTGGTAGAATCTGTGAGTCACGAGGACTCAGCAATCTCACACCCGCGAGATCAAGACTATTTAAGCTTATGGGTAGGAGAAGGTAGTGAGGTGGAGCTGCAGCAAGCACTAGCATATAAGGTGGCTAACATACGCAAATGAGAGCGAGAAGAGAGGCAAAGCACAGTCGTGAAGCTAGAAGTGATCAAGAAGTGATCCTGAAACTACTTACGTTCATGCATAACTCAAACCGTGTTCACTTCACGGACTCCGCCAAAAAGAGAGCATCACGGCTACACACGCGGTTGATGTATTTTAATTAAGTCAAGTGTCAAGTTCTCTACAACCGGATATTAACAAATTCCCATCTGCCACATAACCGCGGGCACGGCTTTCGAAAGTTCAAACCCTGCAGGGGTGTCCCAACTTAGCCCTTCACAAGCTCTCACGATCAACGAAGGATATTCCTTCTCCCAGGAAGACCCAATCAGTCTCGGAATCCTGGTTACAAGACATTTCGACAATGGTAAAACAAGACCAGCAAGACCACCCGTTGTGCCGACAAATCCCGATAGGAGCTGCACATATCTCGTTCTCAGGGCACACCGGATAAGCTAAGCGTACAGGTACTGTCGTGGGTTTGTCACGGCAGATGTCCTAGCCAAAGGACTTAGTCGTGGAGCCATCACAACAGGTTAACTCGAAGGGGTTAAAGCGGACACAGGGACACAGAGGGTTTATACTAGTTCGGCCCCTTCGATGAAGGTAAAAGCCTACGTCTAGTTTGTGGTGGAATTGATGAAGTCTCGATGGCTAGGGAGCAGATAAGCTTCGCCTAGGCCTCGAGTTGTGGTTGTCTGTCCTTGAACTGATTTCGGGTCGTCCCCTTATATACACGGGTGACGCCCGTCGGTTCATAGAGTCCCAATCTCCGGTTTATACTCGTACCCGGGTTGGTCTCTTCCTTATCCCTAACTTACAATACAAGTTGTACACAGGCCGGTTTACGGCTACAGATGTTAAACCGACTACGGCCTCGGGCCTTTACATAGCCTCCTGGGCTTTACCATTCTTGAACTACAGATCAAGTTAACCCGGCCCGTATAGGCCGGTTTACGCTCAGTAGTAATATCCCCAACATTAGGCCCCAGGTTGATTTGAATGAGTTGATGTCAACCCTTAGCATAAATCTTCATATTCAGCACCTTCCCTTCGTCGCTAAACCGCTACGTCGTCATCTTCGTCGGTGGCCGTAAACCGGCATGACATCATCATGAAGCTAGCTTTTATGATGCCTTCTTTGTTTAACCAATTCGCAATAACCGAGGCGACAGCTCTGCTTCCGAAATCTGTGGCTCCTGGATTCGCGCGCTTGACACATGTGTTTTGCCTTATAAATAGGGGCAAAGGGTCATTTCTTTTTCCCCTTCCCCCTTTCCTCTTCGTCTTCTCCGCGCCGTCCGCTTCGTAGCTCCACCGCTGTCGCTGACCTCCGCATCGTCTCGGGCCGCTGCATCAACCTGCCTGGACCAGAGAAACTGCGGCGTGCTTCCGCATCCCTCCGAGCTCCGGTGAGATCCCCACCTTCTCAACTCAGATCTGCCTCTAGGGTTTACTATGTTCTTCACGTTCTTCACGTTCTTCGCGTTCTTCGCGTTCTTCGCGTTCTTCGCACTTAAACTGAGATGCACCTTCATATGACCCCACGACCTTTGCTCCGTTCAGTAGTAGTTTTCGGCATCTGTTTTCATTGCAATATACCTGGACCGTAGATCTGATCCATAGCTTGACCTTGCTGTTCTTGCACAATTTTCTTTAAATCATGAGTATTTTACCCCTTTTACGAGATCGCCCCAGATCCAATATCATACTGAGATAATGTGAAACCTGTTTCCGTACACTTGCTCTTTTGCAATTTCCACTGTTTCACGGTCTTAGGTCCAGCGGTTTAACCTTGTTGTAGAATATCACCAAATCGGTACATACCATTAGTCCCCTTGTTGAACCGCCAGTAATCCCTTGATAGACCGCACCGCTTTACCAACGTCGGTTTGTAATTGATTTCCTCCGGTTTAACATTGATAGTATCAACATGAAAAACCTGTGCACCACACAGTCCTGAACCGGAATCATTTTCATTTTGTAGACTTCATCATGGCTAAGCAAGTGTATGAGTGCAACTGGGCTCCTTCCCGGGTCACGGAAACTCAACTGAATAATCTTGTTCTGACCGGTGCTTTGAGCAACAGAAAAACCATTCATTGGAGGGTGCCGGCCAAAGAGTGCCCCCCTACACCCCAAGACGGTGAAGTCGTTGTTTTTGCGGATCACTTAGCCCGCGGTTTCAACCCGCCCGGTTCAAAATTTTATCGCGACGTTTTGGCTAATTTCCAACTCCATCCACAAGATATTGGCCCCAACTCTGTCACTAACATATGCCACTTTCAAGTGCTCTGTGAGGTGTTTTTTCAAGAGGAACCTACAGTTGAGTTGTTCCGAGATTGCTTTCACCTAAACCGCCGCACAGAATTTACTGATGGCTCCAACATGGAACTGGGTGGCGTGTCAATCCAGAAAAGGAAAGAGGTCACTTACCCTCATGCGAAACTGCATAGTCACCCCCAAGAGTGGAATAACTCCTGGTTTTATTGTAAAGACACCTCTCCAGAGAATGAGAATATCCTGCCCGGCTTTCGTCCAGAACGGCTCAGCAACACTCACCCCCTTCCTCAGAGGCTGACTGCTAAAGAGAGGAGTAAATACGCTCCCCAACTGTCCGAGCTCAGAGCCTTCATGGCCAATGGTTTAACAGGAGTCGACCTCGCTCGTTGCTGGATATCTTGGAGTATACTGCCACTCAGTCAACGCTCCAGTTTGATGTGTGAATACACAGGCAGTGTTGATGATCCGTTACGTCATGTAAACATCCAGCTTACGGATGACGAGGTCACCGAAGCCGTAAAGAAGATTTTAAATGAACCGGAACGCGTCTGTGCACGAACTGGCCTTCTTCCCTTCTGCGCCATCAACAAACCACCAGCGGTAAAATTTTCTTCTAATTAAGTCTGATGTTATTTTGTGCGCGTATGACTGATTCTAATGTCTGTTGACGCAGGGTGATGACCCGTTCTGGAGCAAAAAACTCCCTCAAGGAAAGGCGGATAAACCGGAGCAATCGACCCGGCCTAAGACGAGAGTCGTCAAAAAGTCTGCTCACAAGAGGAAAACCACGGCCTCTTCCGATCTTGCCGATGATGAGGTGGGTAATCCGGGTTTTGAAGCTGATCTTGACTCCCTCGGTTTGTTGTTCGTACAGCTTATTGACGATGCAATTTGTCAGGATGATGCCGAAGCGAGCCATGCTGATGATGCAGAGGTAATTACCATTTCTTCTGATTCAAGCCTTCTGCCTTTCCACAAAATCCGTCAGGCGAACCGTAAAGTTAAATTTTCCCATCCTCTTGCTTACTTGGATCCCAACTTTCTTATGAAGACCCGTCAACACAAGGTGCGCCGTACAACCCGACACAGCGGTCAGGTAGTTACCTCCGCCGGTTTACCGAACAGTCCGGTTCGGAGACGTCGTTCAGAGGTCTCTAACTTGCTTGTCAAATTTTGTCCTAAAGCGGGCTGTTTTCGTCAACCGCTTAATCCGTCTGACTCCGATTATCAGGTCACCTCGCACTCATCCTCTGGCGAGTCAACTGGTACTCAGCTACCTCCGCTCAAAACTGTGCTTGGGTAAGCTTACTTTTCTCATCAAGTTGTCCATTGTTGTAATCTTCACCATATGCTGTCTTCAACTTTGCTGCTTCTTTCAGAGCTAAACCAAGGCCGAGCAAAAAAGCTCGCCAAGACAAAACAGGAGAAGAAAACGCTCCTCCTGAACCGGACACTGCCCCGAACGTTGAAACGACCACCCCTGAGGATGTAATTGATGACCCATTAGTCCGAGATGAAGTCATTGTTCCTGAAGAAGGCTCTGTTAACCCCTCCGGCCCAACGGATCAACCAGCCAGCCTGATTCGTGCTGAGAAAACCATTAGTTCCTCGAAGCCTGTCGAGAAACCGACCGTGCCAGTCCAGACCGACGACCACAACGATGATGAAGTCATGATTACCGGCATAGGTCGTACTGAACCGGGAAATCCCATCGCTTTGGCCAAGCACACTGCTAAAGAAGAAATTTCTGCTTTAAGTAAAGGTAAATGGGATGTTGATCTGGCCACGTACTCCACTCTTGGCGCTCAAGACATTCATTCTGGCTATTTAAACCGGCTATATACTAGCCGCGACTATGAAGCCAATCTTGTGAAGATGATGAAAGACAAATTCGAGGTAACTTCCATGCCCTCACTCCTGCTTCTTACCACCATAGCCCCCAAGGGTCGGTTTAACTTTATCATAATTGAATCGACACTTGCAATCATCATACCGTAGCATCCGAAATATCATTAAAGCAAATAGCCATTAGCCCCCAAGTGCCAAGTTGAATATTTGTATTGAGCTTGGGACTTTGATAATGACCTGAGAACTTGAGATCAAATAAGCATTAGCCCCCAAGTACAAAGTATCTAACTTGTTATGTGCTTGGTACTTTCTTTGTTTAAACTGTATAACTTGTCGGACTGCAGGCTGAACTGAAGGTCAAAGAGAGCCAAATCGCTGATCTTCAAGAGAATGTGAAGTCCCAGCAAGCAGAATCTTCCAAAGCCAAGGAGGAACTAACCAGCGCTTTGGGCAGCATGGAACAATTGAAGGAAGGTTTTAACAAGGAGCGGGCGGACTGGGCTACAGAAAAGGCCGCTTTAACCAAGAAGATTGAAACCGCAGAAGCTGCCCTTAAAACGGTAACGGATGAATTGACCAGTGTGAAGCGACAGGTGCACGCAATGGCTGCAGCCATCTTTGGTAAGCCTCCTATAACATGTGCAATGCCCTTGATTCTTCTACAAAACATCTCGGTTTACGACCTGCTGATCGTATTACAGGCACTCGCATCCATCACTTGGGATCAGACGTGCGTATGAAGCTGAAAGCGGTCTATACCTTAGTCGAGCAGCTGTATACGGGAGCTCAGCGGATTATCACCACTGCTTCACACAACAATCCGGCACCCACATTGATCCAGGACACCCTGAAGAGGTTGTCGATGCTCCCTGCTCGGATTGAAGAGCTAAAAAGATCTGTTGCTCGAACCGGAGCCATTAATGCCTTAATCCGGGCCAAAGCATGGGTGCCTGATTTTGATCCCGTTGAAGCGGCTCAAGGCTATCCTAGCTTAAAGGAGGATGGCTCCGAATTCGATGAAGAAGAATTGAGAAAGATAAACCGGGCAGTGCGCCCTCTGGCCTGCCAATTGGTAGAAGAAGCAAACTTGTCTCATTATCAAGCCCAGTATGACGTTCAGAACAAGCGGGTAGCTGTGCCAATCCCTAAAGCGGAAAACATAATTCCTCCAATCCGTAAGCACACTTATGCCCCTGATATTGAACCGTCGTCACTGATACATGAGGAAGCCGTTTTCCAAGCATTAATGGGGATCGATTGGACCACTGTTGACTTCCAGCCGCTGGGTAGGGAAGAGGACGCTGAAGTGGAGCAAGATGATCCAGAACCATCAAACCGGAACGGCACGCAGGCGTGAACCGAGGGTAGTTTTAACTGGTTTCCTTTTGATACTTTGTCAAGAAACAATCACCTTATTCGGGCACCGTGTTGCCTTGTAATAGGATAGACCGTACCTTATGCTTCATGAGATGCCTTCGCGCATCAGCACTGATATCCTCCTTTGGAAAATCATTATTGCCAACTTATATCTCCTGCGATCACAAATTTTTAAACTACCAGGGCGGTTGTACCGTCATCCAGTTTGCGAATTATTATAGTTACGCGAGGAAACGTGCAAGTATGATCAAACTTTTGTGATACGAAATACCTGTCATATAATGGGCATGAAATAGGCGTTCGTAGCCAATATTGAAGCGGGAGTTGATAACTCTTAAACCGTCATGGGAGAATCGAACCCTTGTGTATATAACACCGGTTTACAATGTAAACCGTCTTTTAATAACAGCAGCCTTTCGTTGCTCGAAAGAGGATATTTAGCAGAAAAAAAAACTCAAACCGAGCCAACAATCTCAGATTTTTGCAAAAGAGGGCCGTGTTCCTGCCAACTTGGCTATGTTGGACCAGTGTTGAATGTTGTCGGTTTAAGAGAAAAGCAATAAACTATCAACTCTTTGCAAAAAAGGAAAGAGATCAAAACACGGCGACAAAAACCTTTTGCAAAAGAAGAGCTCTATTGAGCTTGGTCAGACGGAATCACCATGGTCAGACGCAACCAAGCCCCCCTAAGGTGTAGCGATGGTGCCAGTCAGCCAGGACCCCCAAATGACGCGTGGCATTATGCCGGCCAAGTGGCATTGCTATGGTTCGGGTTCGACCAAGCCCCCAAATGACTCTAAGGCCCGTAGGCCGACCAAGAGGCGTGACCGGTTCAGACGTGACCGTGTCCCCAAATGATTCTAGTGGCTTTCGCCGGCCAAGAGGTATTGCATCGGTTCGGACACGACCGAGCCCCCAAATGACTCTGGTGGCTTTCGCCGGCCAAGAGGTATTGCATCGGTTCAAACATGACCGAGCCCCCAAATGACTCTGGTGGCTTTCGCCGGCCAAGAGGTATTGCATCGGTTCAAACATGACCGAGCCCCCAAATGACTCATAAGGATAGCCATGTTCTCTTTGGTTCGAACACGACCTATGTTTGAACAGGAAGCCTCAAGTGATCTCGTTAAGACTTGCAAGGGGTAAACCGGCTGTTGCTTAAAGACAACCCCGTGTAACCACACATGATATAAAGGAACAGATACCCCGCTTTAGCTGAGGATCCGGTTTATTATAATATATACATATTCATGATATATACATAAGCAGAGCCCATGGCTCAGGTATAGTAAGGCCGAAGATGAGCTATATTCCACGGTCTGTCGGTCTCTTGTCCGGATTTGCGTGAATCTTTGTGCTCTCGAACATCTACCAGGTAGTATGAACCATTGTGTAGATTCTTGCTGACCACGAAAGGCCCTTCCCAAGGCGGAGACAATTTATGCATCTCGGTTTGATCTTGAATAAGTCGAAGCACCAAATCTCCCTCTTGAAAGGTTCTGGTCCTGATCCGACGACTGTGATAGCGACGAAGATCCTGTTGGTAGATCGCTGAACGGGCAGCTGCTATGTCTCGTTCTTCATCTAGCTGGTCCAAAGCGTCCTGTCTGGAACTTTCGTTGTCTGCTTCAACGTAAGCCGCCACACGAGGTGAATCGTGTCGTATGTCACTAGGAAGAACTGCCTCTGCCCCATAAACCATGAAGAACGGCGTATATCCAGTTGACCTGTTAGGCGTGGTGTTGATGCTCCATAACACAGAGGGTAACTCTTCGACCCAACAACCCGGCGTCCGCTGCAAAGGAACCATAAGCCTGGGCTTAATTCCTCTCAAGATCTCCTGATTAGCTCTTTCTGCTTGACCATTGGACTGTGGGTGTGCCACTGAAGACACATCAAGGCGGATGTGCTCTCGTTCGCAAAACTCCTTCATGGCACCTTTAGATAAATTGGTACCATTGTCTGTGATGATGCTGTGTGGAAAACCAAACCAGAAAATCACTTTTTTGATGAACCAAACCGCGGTGGCCGCATCAGACTTGCTAACGGGCTCTGCTTCTATCCACTTTGTAAATTTGTCCACCGCCACCAGAAGGTGGGTCTTCTTGTCCTTGGACCGTTTGAAAGGCCCAACCATGTCCAGCCCCCAGGTTGCAAACGGCCAAGTAATTGGAATCATCCTCAATTCTTGAGCCGGGACGTGAGCGCGTCTTGAGAATTTTTGACAACCATCACACCGCCTGACCAGATCCTCCGCATCCGCATGAGCAGTCAGCCAATAGAAACCGTGACGAAAAGCTTTTGCCACTAAAGACTTTGAACCGGCATGGTGACCACAATCTCCTTCATGGATCTCACGCAAAATTTCACGGCCTTCCTCAGGAGATACACACCGTTGAAAGGCTCCTGTCACACTGCGATGATGTAGTTCGCCGTTTTCCACTACCATGGACTTGGACCGCCGTACTATCTGCCTGGATAGAACCTCATCCTCTGGCAGCTCCCCTCGGTTCATCTATGCCAGGTAAGGGAGCGTCCAATCCGGGATGACATGTAATGCCGCGACCAATTGAGCCTCTGGGTCAGGAACCGCCAAATCTGCTTCGCCAGGCAGTTGAACCGACGGGTTGTAAAGCACATCAAGGAACACATTAGGTGGTACCGGTTTACGTTGTGACCCCAGTCGACTTAAAGCATCCGCCGCCTCGTTCTTTCGTCGGTCCACATGGTCCACCTGATAACCTTTGAAGTGACCTGCAACCACATCAACCTCACGACGATAAGCAGCCATGAGTGGATCTTTTGAATCCCATGTACCAGACACCTGCTGGGCCACCAAATCAGAGTCGCCAAAGCACTTAACCCGGCTTAAATTCATCTCCTTAGCTATCCGGAGACCATGGAGCAAGGCCTCATATTCTGCTGCATTGTTAGTACAAGGGAACATTAAACGGAGAACATAACAAAACTTATCACCTCGTGGGGAAGTTAGTATGACTCCAGCCCCCGATCCTTCTAATTGACGTGATCCGTCAAAACGAATGGTCTAGTAAGTGTGATCCGGCTTCTCTTCAGGGACTTGCAACTCCGTCCAATCATTGATAAAATCCACCAATGCCTGAGACTTTATCGCAGTGCGAGGCGCATACTTTAAACCGTGCGGTCCAAGCTCTATAGCCCACTTGGCAATCCGACCAGTCGCTTCCCGGTTCTGGATGATATCACCCAAAGGAGCAGAGCTGACCACCGTGATAGGGTGGCCTTGGAAATACTGCTTCAGCTTCCGGCTTGCCATAAAAACTCCATATACTAGCTTTTGCCAATGCGGATATCGTTGTTTGGATTCAATCAGGACCTCGCTGATGTAATAAACCGGATGCTGAACCGGGTATTCTTTGCCTGCCTCCTTCTGCTCTACCACAATAGCCACACTGACCGCGCGAGCGTTTGCAGCTACATACAACAGCAATGGTTCCTTATCAGTGGGAGCAGTGAGTACGGGCGGATTGACCAGCTGTCGCTTTAAATCCTCGAACGCCTGATCAGCAGCAGAATTCCAGACAAACTGATCTGTCTTCTTCAACATTTGATACAGAGGAATTGCTTTCTCTCCGAGGCGGCTGATAAACCGGCTTAACGCCGCAATTCTGCCTGCCAGACGTTGGACGTCATTGATGCATTTCGGTTTAGCTAGAGAGGTGATAGCCGTAATTTTGTCCGGATTAGCCTCAATTCCCCTGTTGGACACCAACAAACCCAACAGCTTACCAACTGGTACACCAAAGACACACTTGGCTGGATTGAGCATCATCTTGTATATCCTTAAGTTATCAAAGGTCTCCTTCAAATCATCGACCAACGTTTCCTTCTTCCTTGACTTGACCACAATGTCGTCCACATAAGCGTGCACATTACGGCCAATCTGCTTGTGGAGACAATTTTGCACACACCGTTGATAAGTTGCCTGGGCACTTTTGATCCCAAAAGGCATAGATACATAGTAGAAGGCTCCAAAGGGAGTAATGAACGCCGTCTTCTCCTGGTCCTTAACCGCCATCTTAATCTGATGATAACCAGAGTATGCATCCAGAAAGCATAAACGCTCGCAACCCGCCGTAGGATCAATGATTTGATCAATACGGGGGAGGGCAAAAGGATCTGCAGGGCAGGCCTTATTAAGATCTGTATACTCCACACACATACGCCAAGTGCCGTTTTTCTTAAGGACCAGCACCAGATTAGCAAGCCATTCAGGGTGAAAAACTTCAACGATGAAGCCGGCAGCTAAGAGCCTGGCCACCTCTTCTCCAATAGCCTTTATTCTCTCCTCATTGAATCGACGGAGGAACTGTTTCACCGGTTTGTATTTAGGATCCACATTAAGGGTGTGCTCAGCGAGTCGCCTCGGTACACCTGGCATGTCAGAGGGCTTCCATGCAAAGATGTCCCGTTTCTCACGGAGGAACTCGATGAGCGCGCTTTCCTATTTTGGATCCAAATTGTTACTGATGCTGAATTGCTTGGACGAATCACCAGCTACGAAATCAACAAGCTTGGTCTCCGCGGCTGACGTGAATTTTAAAACCGGATCATGCTCTGTGGTAGGCTTCTTTAAAGGAGTCATATCCGTTGGATCAACATTATCCTTGTAGTATTTGAGTTCCTCCGCAGCACAAACCGATTCCGCATAGGTGGCATCTCCCTCTTCACACTCCAAAGCGATCCTGCGGCTCCCGTGAACCGTGATGGTTCCCTTGTGGCCTGGCATTTTGAGCTGCAGATATACATAACAGGGCCGTGCCATGAATTTGGCATAAGCCGTCCGACCAAACAAGGCATGGTACGGGCTTTGGATCTTCACCACCTCAAAAGTCAGTGTTTCTGACCGGGAATCGTGACCATCACCAAAAGCCACCTCCAATGCTATCTTGCCCACGGGATACGCAGACTTGCCTGGCACCACGCCATGAAAAATCGTGTGTGAAGGCCGTAGATCTTTATCCTTGAGCCCCATACGTCGAAAGGTCTCATAGTACAGGATGTTAATACTGCTGCCCCCATCCATGAGCACCTTGGTGAACTTATAACCTCCTACCTGAGGCGCCACCACTAAAGCCAGTTGACCCGGATTATCCACCCGAGGAGGGTGATCCTCTCTACTCCAGGTGATCGGCTGCTCTGACCATCGTAGATATCGGGGCACGTCCGGTTCAACAGAGTTAACCGCCCTCTTCCGGACCTTCTGGTCTCGCTTGTCCAAGCTAGTGGTGAATACATGGTACTGGCCACTGTTTAACTGCTTCGGATTGCTCTGGTATCCCGACTGCTGCTGATTATAGCCCCCTTGATCATTCTGGTTATGTTGGTTACCATGTCCGCCCGGATTACCAGCCCCGCTCGGATTACCATTAAACCCTGAACCGGAGTTTCCTCCACCGTGGTTTGGCCCGGATCCTGAACCGCCACCGGGATTATGATCATACCGGAAGGCGTTGGAATTCTTGAACTCTCGCATGATGTAACAATCCTTCCATAGATGGTTTGCTGGTTCCTCCGTCGTTCCATGCTTTGGGCAGGGCTGATTCAACAAACTATTCAAGCGCTCTGGATTGGGGCTGGGTCCGCCACCGCGGCCCTTGCCCCTACGCGGCCAGCCCCTATTCTGCACATTGGTGTTAGCCACAAAATCCATGGAACCATCCGCTTTATGCTTGCCTCCAACGCCGCTCCCTGGGTGATGCTGCTGTCCTCTGAAATTGCCGTTCTTCTTTCCCTTCCCTGCCTTTTCATCGTCAGACTCGGGATCCTTCGTACTATCAGAATCAGCATACTTTACCAAAGCGTCCATGAGCGTCCCTATGTCAGTGCAATGGCGCTTCATTCGTCCTAATTTCAATCTCAAGGGCCCAAACCGGCAATTGCTTTCCAAAGTCACAACTGCAGTGTCAGCATTGATGCGGTCTGATGAATGCAAGATCTGCGAAACGCGGCGCACCCAATGAGTGGTTGATTCTCCTTCCGCCTGGACGCAGGCGGCTAAGTCCACTATCGACATGGGCTGCCTGCACGTATCTTTGAAATTACTGATAAACCGTGCTCGCAATTGAGCCCATGAACCGATGGTATTGGGCGGCAGGCTTTTTAACCACGTGCGGGCCGTTCCTTCAAGCATCATAGAGAAATATTTTGCACATGCATCTTCATCTACGTCAAGCATCTCCATGGCCATCTCATAACTCTCCACCCACGCCTCCGGGGGTTGATCTGCTGTATAATTTGGTACCTTGCGCGGCCCCTTGAAATCCTTAGGCAGGCGCACATTGCGCAAAGCCGGTATAAGGCAAGGCACCCCCAAAGCGCTAGAAGCAAGCCCTGGTTCGACCGAAGTGGTGGGAAGAACCGGCGTAGTCTGATGTGCTGCCAAGGCGGCTTCTCTGCGTGCCCGGGCCCGGTCTACCAACTCCTGAGCATCAGGAGCCAGATTGTCGCCGCGGGGCCCTCCATGCCGTGCATTGCTGGACTCAGCTTGTTCTTCCAGGTGCCTGTTATAACTCCGGATTGGACGTGGAGTAGAATGAATCCGCTCGCGGCTGTATGAATACGCCTCCTGTTGGACCAGCGCTGTTCTGAGGAGCTCCTTGACCCGGCGCGTCTCTACGGCCTGTAACGAATCTCCTTCGACCGGAATAGCCTCTAGACGCGCTGCCGCAGCAACAAGATTATCCAGCGGGTTGGAGTAATGATCCGGGGGTGTGGTCACAATCCGCGGCTCCGGGTTATAACGGGGTAGATCTATTACGCGGGGCTGAACCGGCGCGCTTGTCCCGGGCGCCTCTGCTCGGTTTATCACTGGCTGATTACAGGTCCCTGCTCCAGGAGTTTTGAAAAGATCCCTTCCTTCAAAAACCGGTGGCAGGCGGGACCGATATTTCCTCCTCATGACCTCCTGCGAAGCGTTCTGATCCAGCATGAACTTATAGGCTTGCGCGTCCAAAGCGGCCCGTTCCGTAGTCATCCTGACCTCCTCGGCTGCCAGATCGGCCTTGGCCTGACTTATCTGCTCTCTCACCTTTGCAATCTCTGCGTTATGAGCATCCCGATCCGCCGGATTAGCCTCCGTCAAGAGCGCCGCCAGTGCGTCGAACAGATCGGATAATACTTGAACCGGGGGGCGCACAGAACCTCCTGCTCCGGCAGCCGTTGAACCAGAAACCATTGCTGCGGCCGTCGATGAATGAGGCGCTGCCTGGGTGCCAGCCATGAATATGCCGACCCGACTAGGCAGATCGGAGGGTTCCGGAATACTGTTGCCATCGGAACAGCCCCCAATCCGATCATCCTGTACTTGATACAGGGACTCAGTTTCCCCGTTTGACGACTCATCATCGGAATAAACAACGGTTTCGCCACCAGATTCTGATCCGTCCTCATAGTCTCGCCCGTGGATGACTCCCACAAAGGCACGCTTTACGGCTGGCTTAACCCGGGCAGGTCGCCCACGCTGAGCTGTCTCGATGAGGTCGGTGCAGGTGTCCAACTGAGGGCCCGGTTCACCAATCTTGCCGATGAAAACATGTATTCCGCCAAAGGGGACCCGGTACCCGTACTCAATTGAGCCGGCCTCAGGGCCCCAGCTTGCGTCGTCGATGTAGATCTTGCCACGGCGACTCTTGGTCATCCGACCCACGGCATATCCCTTGAGTCCTTTAAAGCGGCCCTCCAAGAACTTGAAACCATCGTGCGATAACCCCACGGTGGGCGCCAACTGTCGTGGGTTTGTCACGGCAGATGTCCTAGCCAAAGGACTTAGTCGTGGAGCCATCGCAACGGGTTAACTCAAAGGGGTTAAAGCGGACACAGGGACACAGAGGGTTTATACTAGTTTGGCCCCTTCGATGAAGGTAAAAGCCTACGTCTAGTTTGTAGTGGAATTGATGAAGTCTCGATGGCTAGGGAGCAGATAAGCTTCGCCTAGGCCTCGAGTTGTGGTTGTCTGTCCTTGAACCGATATCGGGTCGTCCCCTTATATACACGGGTGACGCCCGTCGGTTCATAGAGTCCCAATCTCCGGTTTATACTCGTACTTGGGTTGGTCTCTTCCTTATCCCTAACTTACAATACAAGTTGTACACAGGCCGGTTTACGGCTACAGATGTTAAACCGACTACGGCCTCGGGCCTTTACATAGCCTCCTGGGCTTTACCATTCTTGAACTACAGATGAAGTTAACCCGGCCCGTATAGGCCGGTTTACGCTCAGTTGTAATATCCCCAACAGGTACCAACGTAACCCAAGTTGCCAAGGGACGGTCCCGCACGGTGCTCTAGTTTTGGACCAACACTCGGAGGAGCACTGGCCCGGGGGTTTAAAATAAAGATGACCCTTGAGTCTGCAGAACCCAAGGGAAAAAGGCTTAGGTGGCAAATGGTAAAACCAAGGTTGGGCCTTGCTGGAGGAGTCTTTTTCAAGGCGAACTATCAAGGGGGTCCCATAAATCACCCAACCATGTAAGGAATGCAAAAATCCGCAAACATAATACCGATATGACGGAAACTAGGGTGGCAAGAGTGGAACAAAACACCAGGCATAAGGCTGGCCTTCCACCCTTTACCAAGTATATAGATGCATTAATTAAGATAAGAGATATTGTGATACCCCAACATATCCATGTTCCGACATGGAACAAACTTCATCTTCACCTGCAACTAGCAACGCTATAAGAGGGGCTGAGCAAAAGCGGTACTTAGCCAAACAACGGTTTGCTAGGAAAGGATGGTTAGAGGTTTTACATGGCAACATGGGAGGCATGATATAGCAAGTGATATGTATCGTGGCATAGCAAAAGAGCGAGCAACTAGCAAGCAAAGATAGAAGTGATTTCGAGGGTATGGTCATCTTGCCTAAGATCCCGCAAGGAAGAAGAACGAGTCCATGAAGAAGACAAACAGTCGAACGAATCCTCACAACTCCGGAACGAAACCGAAGCTAACGAGAGAAGCGACCCGGAAAGAAACAGACAGCATAGTAAACAACCATCACATAAACATGGCATGATGCACAATCAAGTATGATGCATGTCCGGTTTAAATATGCATGGCACGGCAAAGTGCACAAACAAAACTACAAGTTAAATGGAGCTCAATATGCAACGAGTTGCATATTGACGAAACACCACATGACTTATTTAGTTCTCTCTCGGTTATGTACCCAACAATATTAAATGTTGGTTAACATGGCAAGAGGTGAAGCATAAGATAAACTATCTATTTAGGCAAGTTTAAATGAGGCCGGAACAACAAACAACAAGTCCGGAAAAATCCTCATATGCATATTATGAATTTGGTACTGTTCTGCCCTAAACAATATTTTAGAGTTGTTAAGCATGCAAAGTAATGGCATCATGTTAAACTATGCATTTTTCTACCCCATTTACATATAAAGTTTATTAAAATCGGAGCTACGGTTAATTAGTTATGAAATAAATCGTTTTAACATGGCATTTAAGAAAATTAATGCAAACAGCAATTTAAACATTTTTAAACATGGATGAGGGCAGCATATTATGAAACTAGATGAAATTCTAAGCACTTTACATGTATAGTTTATTTAATTCTGATGCATGGTTTGTGAATTATTGATGCATGAACATTAAGGGGTTTTCTAAAAAGTGCAGTCTCTGGATAATTAGATAAATTCGCAGCAAGGACAAAAAACATGCACGAGCCGAAACTGATGGATCTGGGCTGCTCACCACGGGCTGAGGCCCGACTGGAAGTAGAGGAGGCCTGGCGCTGGCTGCGGGCCACGCAGGCAGATTGGGGCGAGGCAGGGCGTAGTCAATGCACTCGGGAGCGCTGACCCCATCGATGCAGGTGCGCGGCTGGAGACGAACGGGGCTGCCTACAGGGGAAGCAGGGCTCGAAGAAGGTCGGCTTGGCGTCCATGGCAGTAGGGGGACTCGGGAACGGCGAGAATCGAGCGCGGGGACGGCGGATCCAGGCAGCGAGGCGGCAACCCGGCGAGATCCAAGGCGAGGTAGGGGTCGGTGGCCATGGTGGTTTCCTGTACAGAGAGAGTCGAGAGGGAGTTGAGGACGCATAGAAGAAAAGAAGGAAGGAAGGAGGAGAAGGACGACATGCGAGGGACTGGCCTAGAGGTCGCTGGCAGGGCGGGCTCACTTGCACGGCGCGAGGAGGCTCGGGAGGCCCTCTCCATGGGTGCTCGGGCGAAGGAGCTCCGGTGGTGAGGCAGATCAGCAAGAGGAGACAGGCGCGCGGGGAGAGGGACTCGGGCTGCAGGAGAGGTCCGGCGGGGCAGCGCGTGGAGAAGGCGGAGTCGCGAGGTGGAGGAGGGCCCAGGACTGCTGCTTTTGCCACCGACGGCGGCGAGCTCTGGCACGAGAAGGCCGAGGTGCTCGGGGACAGGGAGGTGAGGTGGTGTTGGTCCGATGCTCAGGCGATGGAGAAAAGTGGGGGAGGAGCAGATCGAGCGAGAGCTCGATTGGGAGGCGGTTGGTTGGCTTGATTCATCAACGAGGAGGTTGGTGGATCGAGGGGAGTAGGCTGTGGTGGCGAGCGATGGTTGGGGAGGGAGCGGCCTGGTTCATGGATCGCCGGTGGAGGAGCGCTCGGGTGCTGCTGCTGCTCCGGCAGCCATGGTTCCCTGCGTGGAACAGCGGGACGGGGAGGCACGGTCAGGGAGGAGCAGCGTGAGGAGGGAAGGAAGAGTAGGGAGGAAGGGCGCGGTCCTGCGTGCTTGGGGCGGGGGCGTCATGGACGGAGAGGAGGGAGCTTGAGCTCCTGGTTGTTGCTGGAGGACGACGGGGTCTTGGTCGGTGGCTTCGATTGCCGGCGGGAGAAGTGACTCGGGGTCATGGGCGAGCTCCTGGCTCGGCTCGAGGCAGGGAAGGATGGTTAGGTGCGGGTGGATTTGGATCGGCAGGATCCCGAGGTGGATGCGGGAGAGAGTGGCGGCGGCTGCTAGGAGGATCCCTAGAAATTAGGGATTTGATCTTGCTTTAGACTAGTATATATAGCTGGTAGGTTAGGTTAGGGGCTATCTCGTCCCTCTGATTGTAATCGGACGGACGGAAAAATAGGCTAGGGAGAATCCAACAAAGAAACGAAGATACTTTCGGGATGTTTGGGGATGACCCGGATCCATCGGTAATGACAGATCGGGTTGGGTTCGGAGCTGTTTCGGACATGCACATGAGCGGTCAAGAGAGGTCAACGAGGACAAGGGCCTGACAAAATGACAACGGAGGCAAAGAGAGAAAGGGCAACTGCAAACGGCTACGAGTTTTTAGAAAACATGCGATGCAATGCTCATGATGACATGATGAATGCAACAAACAAATAAATACACGCGATGATAACGAAAAACATGGGAGGCGTCTGGAGCATCGGTCTCGGGGCGTTACAGTGCTACTGCGAGCATTAGTAAGGTACACATCAATAACATGTATATCACATATACCTTTGTTCACCTTGTCATCCTTCTTATCCGTCAAATACTTGGGGAAGTTCCGCTTCCAGTGACCAGTTTTCTTGCAGTAGAAGCACTCAGTCTCAGGCTTAGGTCCAGACTTGGGTTTCTTCTCCTAAGCAGCAACTTGCTTGCTGTTCTTCTGGAAGTTCCCTGTAACGCCCCAGATTCGATGCGCCAGGTGTCTGCCAGTTATTCGCCGCCTTTGCCATGTCATGTGCTTGCGTATCGCACTTTGCCATGTCATCATCTGCATTTCATATCATGTCATCATGTGCATTGCATTGCATACGTGTTTGCCTAATGCATCCGAGCATTTTCCCCGTTGTCCGTTTTGCAATCCGGCACTCCTATGTCCTCCGGCGCTCCCTTTTACCTCTTTTCGTGAGTGGGTGTTAAACTTTCTTGGAATGGACCGTGGTTCGCCAAGCAGCTTTGCTATAGCACCGGCAGACCGCGTGTCAAGTTTCGTGCCATTTGGAGTCCGTTTGATACTCCAACGGTTAACCGGGTAGCCGCAAAAGCCTCTTTTGTGTGCAGACCAACACCTCTCTAAAGTGGCCCAAAACCCACTTAAAACCCCTCCATCATCTCGGTCGTTCGATCTCGATCGTGTGGGCGAAAACCGCACCTCTTTTGGAGCTTCCTAACTCCCTCTACCTATAAAACTAAGACATCCCCCGAAATTTTCGGGTCATTCTACCCTAACCATAGCAAACTCCCCCTCCGCGCCGCCGGACATGTCCGCCCGCGCCGGACGAAACCGCGCTGCCGCCCCGAGCGAATCTGCACTCGCCACGTGTCGCCGCCGCCTCCCGCCGCCGCCGGCCCACGCGGCCTGCCCGTCGCCGCCGCTCGCCAAGGCGCGCCCCGCGCCGCCCGCAACCTCGCGCCGGACCCCGCCGCCTGCGCCCCATGCCGCCCGGCCGCTGCCCTGCCGCCGTGCTCCGCCGCGCATCCCCGCATGGCCGCCGCCGCCCGCGCCTCCCAGCGCCCGGGTCCCCGCCGCCTCGTCGCCGGGCCCGCGCCGCCCGCGCGCTCCCTCGCTGTGCCCCTCCGCCTCCTCGTCGCCGACCTCCTCCGTCGTCGCCGGAACCGCGCTGGAGCTCGCCGGATCCACTCGGGGTGGACGAGATCCACCCATCCGGCGAACCAAACGAGTCGTCCCGCGCCCGGATCCCTCCGTCCCGCTCGTTCCCGTCCAGTTTCTCACGAGGTCTAATTTCTGCAAAGTCCTTTTCTGCAATGATTTATGCCCCTGTTTATCATGTTGTATCTCCATGACCGTAGATCCGTTTCATGCATACGATATGTCAAAATGTTAATATGGTTGTGATGTTCATTTCTTTCCATTGCATCATGTTCATTTGAGTTCACATTGATGATCTAATCATCGTTGCAAGACTGCTATATGATGTTAACTGTTGTCTGTTAACAGAACTTGCTCATTTGTCATTTTTGTATCTTTTTGCGTGATTTTCTTTTGAGCATGAAGTCTACATGTGTTATGAGCTATGACATGTCGTATTTGCTGTGGTGCAACCCATGATTCATGATATGCCATTATTTGGTTGTTTCAAGCTTGCAAAGTAGCCCCCGTGATGTTGCTGATTTCAGAAACTTGGAATTTCACTATGTCCTTGTTCTGCTGTTATTTTCATGCCATGTATTCATGTTGCTACAGTGAGATCCATGCCTCTTTTGAGCATGGTCAGTAAGGATATTTTGTTTAATTGATTATGATCTATCCATCCATGCCCCGGTTGACAATTATGGAGTGCCCTAGCTTGTCTTAATATTGCTATACTTTGGCTATAAAATATTCCTGGCAGATTGTTTACATGTTATTCAATTTTTCCATGGTTGTTGTTAGTGATCCATGCATGCTATGAACTTGATCTTTCCATGTTTAGCTTCATTAATATGTCTCCTTGCTGATGTTATGTTTATCTTGTCATGCAATTCTTTGTGTTGAGTGAATCGAGGTCGCCAAGTTGCCTTCATGCTGCTGTTTATGCCATGCTCTGTTTTTTACTGTCTGAATCTGTAATAAAAGTTGCTATGTTTACATGGATGTCATCATATCTTCTGTGCATTTTTGGCTCATGATCAGTAAGGGACTTTTGTTATATGCATCTAGAATATTCATGCCATGCCTTTGTTTGTCATGATAAGTTCCTGTAGCATGTTATTTAATAGCTCTAAACATTGCAACCTGATGTTATTTCTGCCCCCGTATATAAAGGAGCAAGGGGGGGGGGGTGGCCGGCCTGGAGAGGGGGCGCGCCAGGAGGAGTCCTACTCCCACCGGGAGTAGGACTCCCCCCTTTCCTAGTTGGATTGGGACTTGGGAGGGGGAAAGAGGAAGGAGAGAGGAAGGAAGGGGAGCGCCGCCCCCTCTCCTTGTCCTATTCGGACTGGGGGGAGGGGCGCGCGGCCCAGCCCTGGCCGCCTCTCCTCTTCTCCGTAAAGGCCCACTAAGGCCCATTTACCCCCGGGGGGTTCTGGTAACCCCTCCGGTACTCCGATTTCACCTGGAACACTTCCGATATCCAAACATAGGCTTCCAATATACCAATCTTCATGTCTCGACCATTTCGAGACTCCTCGTCATGCCCGTGATCACATCGGAGACTCCGAACAACCCTCAGTACATCAAAACATATAAACTCATAATATAACTGTCATCGAAACGTTAATCGTGCGGACCCTACGGGTTCGAGAACTATGTAGACATGACCGAGACACGTCTCCGGCCAATAACCAATAGCGAAACCTGGATGCTCATATTGGCTCCCACATATTCTATGAAGATCTTTATCGGTCAGACCACATGACAACATACGTTGTTCTCTTTGTCATCGGTATGTTACTTGCCCGAGATTCGATCGTCGATATCTCAACACTACAAAAAAATACACTTCCGTGATGATACATGTTTGTCACAGTAGGTCGCTTTTTTGTCATGCATGTACATCCATGACAAATTTATGACAGAATCAAGATAGTCATACCTGTGCTGTCGTAGAAGTGTTCCATGTCATTACCAAAATTATCATCACGGAAGTGTCCACTTCCATGACGATAAATCACGCGTCACAGAAGTGCTTTCGTCAAGGGTGACCGACACGTGGCATCCACCGTAACGGAACGCCGTTAAGCCATCAGGTCGGGTTTTGGATCCGATAACCCGTTAACAGCCTCGACCAATGGGAAATTTCTACGTGTAAAATTCTTATTGGCCGGACGAAACACGTATCAGCTCGTCAGTGGGTCAGATAGGCGCCTATGATACGTTGACACGTGGCATGACCCAACAGAGGCACATTCCTGTGAAAAGGTTGGCCCGTTTGACTTGGTCAAAAGCTGGCGGGCCGTCCCATGGAAAGCCTGTTAACGGCCTGTTCGCATATAGCCCATTTACAGCCCGCTAACCCAAGGCCCGTTGCGCACTATCCGAATTAGGCCCAGTAGCGTCATCTAGGCCATCCAATATGATTCTAGCCCGTTTTCACTTCTGGCCCATGACGTCTTTCGGCCCATATGAGGCCCTATGTAACTCTTGGCCTATTAACGACCCATGGTGAAACTGGCCCGTAATGAATAGTGTATCACTTTACACCCATTAACGGCCCGTGGTGAAACTGGCCCGTAATGAACAGTGTATCACTTTATACCCATTAACAGCCTGTTATTCCGTTGGGCCGTTTCCAGCCCATGTGATCTTGCGGCCTTCTCAGAGCCCATTTATTCTTGGGCTCATTGAAAGCACAAGTGCTCCCTGGGTGGTTTTGGTAATTAATTTCAACACATCTCTTGTTGGACTAACACTTTTACCTAGTATGTTTCATATAAGTTCAACAATGGAGTGGCATGGACCAGAGGATGTGGAACCCCTTCAAGATGCTAAGGACAAAGGATTGGCTCAAGCTTCAAGATCAAGACTCTACATTTTCTATTTTAGTGATCCAAGATCACATTGAGTCTATAGGAAAAGCCAATACTATCAAGGAGGGATGAAGTGTTGCTTAATGAGCCTCTTGCTTCATGTGGTTAGTGATATGCTCCAAAACGCTCAACTATCTTCCCACATCCACATATGACCTAAACCAAAAGTCAAACTCGGCCCCACCGATTCTTTCTATCCGGCGCCACCGAGTTTCACATGTCATAGCCACTGCCACAAACCCTAGCAAATCGGTTTCACTGATAGGGATCTCGGTCTCACCGAGATGGGATTGTAATCTCACTGTGTATGTCCATTGCCAAAATCGGTCTCACCGAGATTGAGCAATCGGTACTACCGAGATTACAATGCAAACTCTCTGGTTAGCTCATTACCAAAATCGGTCCCACCGAGTTTGTGTAATCGGTCTCACCGAGTTTGCCTGACCAACTCTCTGGTTAGCTTATTACCAAAATCGGTCCCACCGAGTTTGTGTAATCGATCACACCAAGATTACGTTATGCCCTAACCCTAACCATATCGGTCCTACCGAGTTGCATCTCAGTCCCACCGAAAATCCTAACGGTCACTAGGTTTGCTGAATCGGTCCGACCGAGTTTAACCATTCGGTCCCACCGAGTTTGGCAGATTATGTGTAACGGTTAGATTTTGTGTGGAGGCTATATATACCCCTCCACCCACTCTTCATTCATGGAGAAAGCCATCAGAACATACCTTCACTTCCAATACATATTTTCTGAGAGAGAACTACCTACTCATGTGTTGAGCTCAAGATATTCCATTACAACCATATGAATCTTGATCTCTAGCCTTCCCCAAGTTGCTTTCCACTCAAATCTTCTTTCCACCAAATCCAAATCCTGTGAGAGAGAGTTGAGTGTTGGGGAGACTATCATTTGAAGCACAAGAGCAAGGAGTTCATTATCAACGCGCCATTTGTTACTTCTTGGAGAGTGGTGTCTCCTAGATTGGCTAGGTTTCACTTGGGAGCCTCCGACAAGATTGTGGAGTTGAACCAAGGAGTTTGTAAGGGCAAGGAGATTGCCTACTTCGTGAAGATCTACCGCTAGTGAGGCAAGTCCTTCGTGGGCGACGACCGTGATGGAATAGACAAGGTTGCTTCTTGGTGGACCCTTCGTGGGTGGAGCCCTCCGTGGACTCGCGCAACCGTTACCCTCCGTGGGTTGAAGTCTCCATCAACGTGGATGTACGATAGCACCACCTATCGGAACCACGCCAAAAACATCCGTGTCTCCAATTGCGTTTGAATACTCCAAACCCTTCCCTTTACATTCTTGCAAGTTGCATGCATTACTTTCTGTTGCTCATATACTCATTGCATGCTTGCTTGATATGTATTGTGTTTGTTAAACTTGTGCCTAAACTCCACCTAAACTTAAGAATATTAAAAACTGCAACTTTTGGCACTTAGTGTCTAATCACCCCCCCCCCTCTAGACACCCCTTCTCGATCCTTTCAATTGGTATCAGAGCTTTGGTCTCCATTGCCTTGGTTTAAACACCTTTGGAGGAAGATGGATGTGTCTACTTTGGGAAGTCTTAGACATAGAGTGCCTATTCTTGATGGAGAGTATTTTCATGAGTGGAAAAATGAAATGCTTGAGATTTTCAATGAATATCATTTGAACAAGTACATTGCTAGTCCTTGTGCACCTCGTGTTGATCCTTTGCACCATACCCTAGATGAAGATCTTGACATGATTCGCAATCTTAGAATCATCAATCTTATCATAAGAGGATTGCCCAAAAATTTGATTGCTAGTTTGCCTACTCTTGATTGTGCCTATACTATATGGAAATTTCTTGAGGAACGATTTCCCGATTATTCCTTAAAAAAATTAGACGAAATTCTCCATAAGTCTATTGCTTTGAGTAAGATGAACTCTAGTGATTCTAGTTTTGGTGATTGTATTTTTGAGCTCACCAATCTCATGCGTGCTAAAGAAAACATTGGAATCATTAGCAATATCATATCCGAAGCTATTAGAATTCATAAAGGTAACCATTGTGATGATCATTTATCTAATGAATTACCCTCTCTACGAATTGATCAATCACAAGATGATGTCAAAATGTTAATATGGTTGTGATGTTAATTTCTTTCCATTGCATCATGTTCATTTGAGTTCACATTGATGATCTAATCATCGTTGCAAGACTGCTATATGATGTTAATTGCTGTCTGTTAACAGAACTTGCTCATTTGTCATTTTTGTATCTTTTTGCGTGATTTTCTTTTGAGCATGAAGTCTACATGTGTTATGAGCTATGACATGCCGTATTTGCTGTGGTGCAACCCATTATTCATGATATGCCATTATTTGGTTGTTTCAAGCTTGCAAAGTAGCTCCCGTGATGTTGCTGATTTCAAAAACTTGGAATTTCACTAAGTCCTTGTTCTGCTGTTATTTTCATGCCATGTATTCATGTTGCTACAGTGAGATCCATGACTCTTTTGAGCATGGTCAGTAAGGATATTTTGTTCAGTTGGTTATGATCTATCCATCCATGCCCCGGTTGACAATTATGGAGTGCCCTAGCTTGTCTTAATATTGCTATACTTTGGCTATAAAATATTCCTGGCAGATTGTTTACATGTTATTCAATTTTTCCATGGTTGTTGTTAGTGATCCATGCATGCTATGAACTTGATCTTTCCATGTTTAGCTTCATTAATATGTCTCCTTGCTGATATTATGTTTATCTTGTCATGCAATTCTTTGTGTTGAGTGAATCGAGCTCGCCAAGTTGCCTTCATGCTGCTGTTTATGCCATGCTCTGTTTTTTACTGTCTGAATCTTTAATAAAAGTTGCTATGTTTACATGGATGTCATCATATCTTCTGTGCATTTTTGGCTCATGATCAGTAAGGGACTTTTGTTATATGCATCTAGAATATTCATGCCATGCCTTTGTTTGTCATGATAAGTTCCTGTAGCATGTTGTTTAATAGCTCTAAACATTGCAACCTGATATTATTTCTGCCATGTCCTGTGAATTCTGCCAAGTCTGTGAACCTGTTATTATTTGCAATTTTGCCATGCCCTTTTGAGCATGTTCTAGTAGTTTCTGGAGATAGCTCAGTGTTCATGTTTTGTTATGATCTACCTGTACATAATGTCCATGCCTTTTATTTTCATGTTAAGGTGCTGTAGCATAGTGTTTTGGTGCTTGCAAGTTGCCTAGTTGCTGTTTTGGACAGCTTGTCCTTTAAACTTGTATAGGGTGTATGTGTTGAACCGTTGCTCCGTTTTGAGTGTGTTCTATATGAAACTTGCTTAGTTTTGCATTTAGATTCATGTTACCTTGTTGCATCCATGTTTTGAGGTGTTTGCTTGATGTTTGAATGCATTTTGCATCAATGCCATGTTAAACTTGTTTTGCTCATATCTTCTAGGCCGTAGCTCCGAATCTAAAGAACTTTATATGTAACTTGACTAGAATTTCGTTTAGATAATCGTGGTGCATCTTAACTTGCTATTTAAGAAATTGAACATAAGGTTTATTTAGATCTGGACCAATTTCGAAATTTGCATATGAGGACTTACCGGAATTGTTCTATGTTGTTTCCGGCCTCATTTAAACTTGCTTTGTTGTGTTACTCTTGTATGCATCATCTCTTGCCATGAGTAGCTTCATGTAGTTTTTCCTTGCATCATACTTGGTTGAGAATCATGTCTTGTTCATGTGTGGTGTGTTTACCATGTTGTGTGCTTCTTCTCGATAGTTCCCGTTTCGTTGCGATCGTGAAGACTCGTTCGTCTACGCTTGGTTCGTCTTCGTGGCTTCATCTTCTTCATGGACTCGTTCTTCTTCCTAGCGGGATTTCAGGCAAGATGACCATCACCTTGGATCTCACTACTATGATTTCTATGCTAGTTTCTTCGTTCTATTGCTATGCAGCGTTACCTACCACTTGCTGCTCAAGCCTCCCAAATTGCATGATAACCTCTAAACTTGTCACCCTTCCTAGCAAACCGTTGTTTGGCTATGTTACCGCTTTGCTCAGCCCCTCTTATAGCGTTGCTAGTTGCAGGTGAAGATGAAGGTTGCTCCATGTTGGATTATGTTTATGTTGAGATATCACAATATCTCTTATATTATTAACGCATCTATATACTTGGTAAAGGGTGGAAGGCTCGGCCTTATGCCTGGTGTTTGTTCCACTCTTGCCGCCCTAGTTTCCGTCATATCGGTATTATGTTCCCGGATTTTGCGTCCCTAACGTGGTTGGGTGATTTATGGGACCCCCTTGACAGTTCGCTTTGAATAAAACTCCTCCAGCAAGGCCCAACCTTGGTTTTACCATTTGCCTCACCACCACCTATACCTTTCCCTTGGGAGTAATTAACCCGAGGGTCATCTTTATTTTAGCCCCCCCGGGCCAATGCTTGTCTAAGTGTTGGTCCAAACCGAGCGATGTCCGGCACCCCCTGGGCAATCAGGGTCTATCCCAACCCGACGTCTTGCTCATCCGGTGTGCCCTGAGAACGAGATATGTGCAGCTCCTATCGGGATTTGTCGGCATAATGGGCGGTCTTGCTGGTCTTGTTTTACCATTGTCGAAATGTCTTGTAGCCGGGATTACGAAACTGATCGGGTCTTCCCGGGAGAAGGAACATCCTTCATTGATCGCGAGAGCTTATCATGGGATAAGTTGGGACACCCCTGCAGGGTTTGAACTTTCGAAAGCCGTGCCCGCGGTTATGCGGCAGATGGGAATTTGTTGATATCCGGTTGTAGTAAACTTAAAGTAAATCTTCTAAAATACACCAACCGTGTGCGTAACCGTGAGTGTCTCTTTTCGGGGTTGATCGAGAGGAGAACATGGTTTCTGGGTTATGTCTGACGTAAGTAGGAGTTCAGGATCACTTATTGATCATTACTAGTTGACGACCGCTTGCTTTGCTTCTCTTCTCGCTCTTATTTGCGTAAGTTAGCCACCATACTTGCTTAGTCGCTGCTGCAACCTCACCACATTACCCGCTTCCTTACCCATTAAGCTTTGCTAGTCTTGATACCCATGGTAATGGGATTGCTGAGTCCTCGTGGCTCACAGATTACTACACCAACAGTTGTAGGTACAAGTTATGCGATGATCATGATGCGAGAGCGATGTTTACTTGTGTTGGAGTTCTTCTTCTTCTTCGTTGATCAGGGGATAGGTTCCTGGTCGGCAGCCTGGGCTAGCAGGGTGGATATTGTCTGAGTTTCTGTTTATGTTCCATCCGTAGTCGGATGTCGATCTTGTATGTTGTATTGTTGTATTCATGTGACATTGTATGTATTGGATGTATCCCCACTATTATGTAATGTTGATGTAATGATATCCACCTTGCAAAAGCGTCTTCAAGATGCGCTTCTATCCTTGGTGGGACCTTCGAGTTCCTTTAGGATTGGGTCGCATCTTGGGCGTGACATTCCCCTTCTTCTTCCCTTCTTGAAACTCGTGGTCTTATTTACCATCAACACTTGATGCTCCTTTTTGATTTCTACCTCCGCAGATTTTAGCATTGCGAAGAGCTCAGGAATCGTCTTATCCATCCCTTGCATATTATAGTTCATCACGAAGCTCTTGTAGCTTGGTGGCAGTGATTGGAGAATTCTGTCAATGACGCTATCATCCGGAAGATTAACTCCAAGTTGAATCAAGTGATTATTATACCCAGACATTTTGAGTATATGCTCACTGACAAAACTATTCTCCTCCATCTTGCAGCTGTAGAACATATTGGAGACTTCATATCTCTCAATCCGGGCATTTGCTTGAAATATTAACTTCAACTTCTGGAACATCTCGTATGCTCCATGATGTTAAAAACATCGTTGAAGTCCCGGTTCTAAGCCGTAAAGCATGACACATTGAACTATCGAGTAGTCATCAGATTTGCTCTGCCAGACGTTCTTAACGTTGTCAGTTGCATCAGCAGCAGGCCTGGCACCCAGCGGTGCTTCCAGGACATAATTCTTCTGTGCAGCAATGAGGATAATCATGAAGTTACGGACCCAGTCCGTGTAATTTCTAACATCATCTTTCAACTTTGCTTTCTCAAGGAACGCATTAAAATTTAACGGAACAACAACACGGGCCATCTATCTACAATCAACATAGACAAAGCAAGATACTATTAGGTACTAAGTTCATGATAAATTTAAGTTCAATTAATCATATTACTTAAGAACTCCCACTTAGATAACATCCCTCTAATCCTCTAAGTGACCACGTAATCCAAATCAACTAAACCATGTCCGATCATCACGTGAGATGGAGTAGTTTCAATGGTGAACATCACTATGTTGATCATATCTACTATATGATTCACGCTCGACCTTTCGGTCTCCGTGTTTCGAGGCCATTTCTGTTATATGCTAGGCTCGTCAAGTTTAACCTGAGTATTCCGCATGTGCAACTGTTTTGCACCCGTTGTATTTGAACGTAGAGCCTATCACACCCGATCATCACGTGGTGTCTCAGCACGAAGAACTTTCGCAACGGTGCATACTCAGGGAGAACACTTATACTTTTATAATTTAGTGAGGGATCATCTTATAATGCTACCGTCAAACAAAGCAAGATAAGATGCATAAAAGATAAACATCACATGCAATCAATATAAGTGATATGATATGGCCATCATCATCTTGTGCTTGTGATCTCCATCTCCGAAGCACCGTCATGATCACCATCGTCACCGGCGCGACACCTTGATCTCCATCATAGCATCGTTGTCGTCTCGCCAATCTTATGCTTCTACGACTATCGCTACCGCTTAGTGATAAAGTAAAGCATTACAGGGCGATTGCATTGCATACAATAAAGCAACAACCATATGGCTCCTGCCAGTTGCCGATAACTTGGTTACAAAACATGATCATCTCATACAATAAAATTTAGCATCATGTCTTGACCATATCACATCACAACATGCCCTGCAAAAACAAGTTAGACGTCCTCTACTTTGTAGTTGCAAGTTTTACGTGGCTGCTACTGGGCTTAGCAAGAACCGTTCTTACCTACGCATCAAAACCACAACGATAGTTTGTCAAGTTGGTGCTATTTTAACCTTCGCAAGGACCGGGCGTAGCCACACTCGGTTCAACTAAAGTTGGAGAAACTGACACCCGCCAGCCACCTATGTGCAAACCACGTCGGTAGAACCAGTCTCGCGTAAGCGTACGCGTAATGTCGGTCCGGGCCGCTTCATCCAACAATACCACCGAACCAAAGTATGACATGCTGGTAAGCAGTATGACTTATATCGCCCACAAGTCACTTGTGTTCTACTCGTGCATATGACATCTACGCATAAAACCTGGCTCGGATGCCACTGTTGGGGAACGTAGTAATTTCAAAAAAATTCCTACGCACACGCAAGACGATGGTGATGCATAGCAACGAGAGGGGAGAGTGTTTTTTTTGACTGAAAGAGAGGGGAGAGTGTTTACCCTCGTAGACCAAAAGCAGAAGCGTTAGCACAACGCGGTTGATGTAGTCGTACGTCTTCACGATTCGACCGATCAAGTACCGAACGCACGGCACCTCCGAGTTCAGCACACGTTCAGCCCGATGACGTCCCTTGAACTCCGATCCAACCGAGTGTTGAGGGAGAGTTTTGTCAGCACGACGGCATGGTGACGATGATGATGTTCTACCGATGCAGGGCTTCGCCTAAGCATCGCTACAATATTATCAAGGTGTACTATGGTGGAGGGGGGAACCGCACACGGCTAAAAGATCAAACGATCAATTGTTGTGTCTCTAGTGTGCCCCCTGCCCCCGTATATAAAGGAGCAAGGGGGGTGTGGCCGGCCTGGAGAGGGGGCGCGCCAGGAGGAGTCCTACTCCCACCGGGAGTAGGACTCCCCCCCTTTCCTAGTTGGATTGGGACTTGGGAGGGGGAAAGAGGAAGGAGAGAGGAAGGAAGGGGAGCGCCGCCCCCCCTCTCCTTGTCCTATTCGGACTGGGGGGAGGGCCGCGCGGCCCAGCCCTGGCCGCCTCTCCTCTTCTCCGTAAAGGCCCACTAAGGCCCATTTACCCCCGGGGGGTTCTGGTAACCCCTCCGGTACTCCGATTTCACCTGGAACACTTCCGATATCCAAACATAGGCTTCCAATATATCAATCTTCATGTCTCGACCATTTCGAGACTCCTCGTCATGCCCGTGATCACATCGGAGACTCCGAACAACCCTCAGTACATCAAAACATATAAACTCATAATATAACTGTCATCGAAACGTTAATCGTGCGGACCCTACGGGTTCGAGAACTATGTAGACATGACCGAGACACGTCTCCGGCCAATAACCAATAGCGAAACCTGGATGCTCATATTGGCTCCCACATATTCTACGAAGATCTTTATCGGTCAAACCACATAACAACATACGTTGTTCTCTTTGTCATCGGTATGTTACTTGCCCGAGATTCGATCGTCGATATCTCAACACTACAAAAAAATACACTTCCGTGATGATACATGTTTGTCACAGTAGGTCGCTTTTTTGTCATGCATGTACATCCATGACAAATTTATGACAGAATCAAGATAGTCATACATGTGCTGTCGTAGAAGTGTTCCATGACATTACCAAAATTATCATCACGGAAGTGTCCACTTCCATGACGATAAATCACGCGTCACAGAAGTGCTTTCGTCAAGGGTGACCGACACGTGGCATCCACCATAACAGAACGCCGTTAAGCTATCGGGTCGGGTTTTGGATCCGATAACCCGTTAACAGCCTCGACCAATGGGAAATTTCCACGTGTAAAATTCTTATTGGCCGGATGAAACACGTATCAGCTCGTCAGTGGGTCAGATAGGCGCCTATGATACGTTGACACGTGGGACGGACCAACAGAGGCACATTCCTGTGAAAAGGTTGGCCTGTTTGACTTGGTCAAAAGCTGGCGGGCCGTCCCATGGAAATCCTGTCAACGGTCTGTTCGCATATAGCCCATTTACAGCCCGCTAACCCAAGCCCCATTGCGCACTATCCGAATTAGGCCCAGTAGCGTCATCTAGGCCATCCAATATGATTCCAGCCCGTTTTCACTTCTGGCCCATGTATGGCCCATGACGTCTTTCGGCCCATATGAGGCCCTATGTAACTCTTGGCCTATTAATGACCCGTGGTGAAACTGGCCCGTAATGAACAGTGTATCACTTTACACCCATTAACGGCCCGTGGTGAAACTGGCCTGTAATGAACAGTGTATCACTTCATACCCACTAACGGCCCGTTATTCCGTTGGGCCGTTTCCAGCCCATGTTATCATGCGGCCTTCTCAGAGCCCATTTATTCTTGGGCTCATTGAAAGCACAAGTGCTTCCTGGGTGGTTTTGGTAATTAATTTCAACACATCTCTTGTTGGACTAACACTTTTACCTAGTATGTTACAGATAAGTTCAACAATGGAGTGGCATGGACCAGAGGATGTGGAACCCCTTCAAGATGCTAACGACAAAGGATTGGCTCAAGCTTCAAGATCAAGACTCTACATTTTCTATTTTAGTGATCCAAGATCACATTGAGTCTATAGGAAAAGCCAATACTATCAAGGAGGGATGAAGTGTTGCTTAATGAGCCTCTTGCTTCATGTGCTTAGTGATATGCTCCAAAACGCTCAACTATCTTCCCACATCCACATATGACCTAAACCAAAAGTCAAACTCGGCCCCACCGATTCTTTCTATCCGGCGCCACCGAGTTTCACATGTCATAGCCACTGCCACAAACCCTAGCAAATCGGTTTCACCGATAGGGATCTCGGTCTCACCGAGATGGTATTGTAATCTCACTGTGTATGTCCATTGCCAAAATCGGTCTCACCGAGATTGAGCAATCGGTACTACCGAGATTACAATGCAAACTCTCTGGTTAGCTCATTACCAAAATCGGTCCCACCGAGTTTGTGTAATCGGTCTCATCGAGTTTGCCTGACCAACTCTCTGGTTAGCTTATTACCAAAATCGGTCCCACCGAGTTTGTGTAACCGGTCACACCAAGATTACGTTATGCCCTAACCCTAACCATATCGGTCCTACCGAGTTGCATCTCTGTCCCACCGAAAATCCTAACGGTCACTGGGTTTGCTGAATCGGTGCGACCGAGTTTAACCATTCGGTCCCACCGAGTTTGGCAGATTGTGTGTAACGGTTAGATTTTGTGTGGAGGCTATATATACTCCTCCACCCACTCTTCATTCATGGAGAAAGCCATCAGAACATACCTTCACTTCCAATACATATTTTCTGAGAGAGAGAACGACCTACTCATGTGTTGAGCTCAAGATATTCCATTCCAACCATATGAATCTTGATCTCTGGCCTTCCCCAAGTTGCTTTCCACTCAAATATTCTTTCCACCAAATCCATATCCTGTGAGAGAGAGTTGAGTGTTGGGGAGACTATCATTTGAAGCACAAGAGCAAGGAGTTCATTATCAACACACCATTTGTTACTTCTTGGAGAGTGGTGTCTCCTAGATTGGCTAGGTTTCACTTGGGAGCCTCCGACAAGATTGTGGAGTTGAACCAAGGAGTTTGTAAGGGCAAGGAGATCGCCTACTTCGTGAAGATCTACCGCTAGTGAGGCAAGTCCTTCGTGGGCGACGACCGTGATGGAATAGACAAGGTTGCTTCTTCGTGGATCCTTCGTGGGTGGAGCCCTCCGTGGACTCGCGCAACCGTTACCCTCCGTGGGTTGAAGTCTCCATCAACTTGGATGTACGATAGCACCACCTATCGGAACCACGCCAAAAACATCGGTGTCTCCAATTGCGTTTGAATACTCCAAACCCTTCCCTTTACATTCTTGCAAGTTGCATGCTTTACTTTCCGTTGCTCATATACTCATTGCATGCTTGCTTGATATGTATTGTGTTTGTTAAACTTGTGCCTAAACTCCACCTAAACTTAAGAATATTAAAAACTGCAACTTTTGGCACTTAGTGTCTAATCACCCCCCCCCCCTCTAGACACCCCTTCTCGATCCTTTCAATTGGTATCAGAGCTTTGGTCTCCATTGCCTTGGTTTAAACACCTTTGGAGGAAGATGGATGTGTCTACTTTGGGAAGTCTTAGACATAGAGTGCCTATTCTTGATGGAGAGTATTTTCATGAGTGGAAAAATGAAATGCTTGAGATTTTCAATGAATTTCATTTGAACAAGTACATTGCTAGTCCTTGTGCACCTCATGTTGATCCTTTGCACCATACCCTAGATGAAGATCTTGACATGATTCACAATCTTAGAACCATCAATCTTATCATAAGAGGATTGCCCAAAAATTTGATTGCTAGTTTGCCTACTCTTGATTGTGCCTATACTATATGGAAATTTCTTGAGGAGCGATTTCCCGATTATTCCTTAAAAAAATTAGACGAAATTCTCCATAAGTCTATTGCTTTGAGTAAGATGAACTCTACTGATCCTAGTTTTGGTGATTGTATTTTTGACCTCACCAATCTCATGCGTGCTAAAGGAAACATTGGAATCATTAGCAATATCATATCTGAAGCTATTAGAATTCATAAAGGTAACCATTGTGATGATCATTTATCTAATGAATTACCCTCTCTACGAATTGATCAATCACAAGATGATGTTGAACATGGATACTATGATGAACATGATGATAGTGACTATGATCATGATGATGCAATGAGGCATTTTGGTCTTATGGCAAATCTTCACGGCTACATGGCTGGAGGAAAGGAATGGGTCCTTGATAGTGGATGTACTGATCATATGACCGGAGATGAAGATATGTTCAATGAGCTTGCTGAAAACGATGGCCCTCAAAAATATGTCACTTTTGGTGATAATTCAAAGGGTAAGGTGGTTGGCCTTGGTAAGGTGGCCATCTCACATGATAGCTCCATACAAAATGTCATGCTCGTCGAAACCCTTGGATACAATTTACTTTCAGTTTCTAGACTTGCATATTTCGGTTTCAATGTCTTATTCACTGAAGTAGATTGCCAAGTGTTTCGTAGAGACAATCATAAAATGGTCTTTATCGGTATACGTAGAGGAGATCTTTACATTGTTGACTTCACTAAAAGGGCTAAACCTAAAACTTGGTTAATTGCTAAATCTTCTAAAGGCTGGTTGTGGCATAGAAGACTAGGTCATGTTGGAATGCGAAATCTTGATAAGCTTAATAAAGGTGATCATATCCTTGGAATAAAAGATGTCGTATTTGACAAGGATAGACTTTGTAGCGCTTGTCAAGTAGGGAAACAAGTTGGAGGAAGTCACCGCGTGAAGAACATCATGACCACAAGAAGACCACTCGAGCTACTTCACATGGATCTCTTCGGTCCAAATGCATACAAGAGTCTCGGTGGTAACTCATTTGGTCTAGTCATAGTTGATGATTTTTCAAGATTTACGTGGGTGTTCTTTCTTGATGACAAGTCGCAGGTCCAAAATATCTTCAAAAACTTCGCTTGGAAGGCCCAAAATCAGTTTGACGTGAAGACCAAGAAGGTTCAAAGCGACAACGGAACGGAGTTCAAGAACGCAAATGTGGACACCTTTCTTGACGAAGAAGGGATTTCACACGAGTTCTCGGCTACATACTGTCGGTGTACTAAAGTAGGGGTACCTTAGTACCCCGAACTTGTGCACGGGAAGTAGTAGCCTCCCGCGGCAAGGCCTGCCAGGGGAGCGACAAGAGTCTCCACGGCCCTTTCCGGGCCGGACGAAGGCCAAGTGATCGAGCCTAGAAGACCAAGCCCCGGCAAGAGGAGCTTGCCGGGTCGAGAAGGCAAGGTCCGGCAAGAGGAGCTTGCCGGGCCAAGGCGACAAGGCCCCGGCAAGAGGAGCTTGCCGGGACGACTAAGCCGAAGCACCAAGGGCTCGGCGGGAGGAGCTCGCCGGGACGGCCAAACCAAGGCACCCCAAGAGAAGCCCGCCGCGGCGCGCCGCGTGCCCCGGCAAGGCCTGGCGAGCGGCAAGCTCCCAGGTGCGGCAAGGCAACTACCGCGGCAAGCCACTTGCCGTGGCAAACCACCACATCAGGCCCGCGCTCCAGCTCACCTGCCCACGCGTCGCTCTGGGGCTTCCCCGGAGGCACGTGGCGGGGCGCCGCGCAACCTGAGACGCGCGGTGGCATGCGACGTTGGCAGAGTCGCCCCCGTGGCGAGCGGAGGCGCTCCTAACGGTCCGCCTCGGCACTGTTCAGGCGATCCAGACGGGCATTTAATGCCTTTGTCCCCCGCCGTCAGAGTTAGGTGCGATAGCACTGTGCGGCCACTATTCACACAATCCCTTGCCATTTTTACCCTCACCTGCGTCGCTCCCTGTGGGAAACCCCTTGGCATATAAAAGGAGGCCCATGCGCACATAGAGGGGGGGATCGGCACCCAATAGGCCCTCGCCTACGTCCAGCTCCAACTTACTGTAGCTTCTTGTGCTCTAGAGCAAGAACCCGAATCAACCAGACATGCAGCAGTAGGGTTTTACGCATCCATGCGGCCCGAAGCTGGGTAAAATCGTTGTGTGTGTGTGTCGCCTCGATCTGCTCTTTGTGCATCCTCCGCCCCCGCCGAACCGACAAGGGGCTCCGTCCCCATAGGTCCTCGTGGAGGCAGATATCCCCCGGCACATACACACCTCAACAAAATGGAGTTGTTGAGAGGAAGAACCGGACTCTTATCGAGATGGCAAGAACGATGCTTGATGAGTACAAAACGCCAAAGCACTTTTGGGCGGAAGTGGTTGAGACAGCTTGTCATGCAACAAATCGCTTGTATCTTCACAAGCTACTCGGCAAGATGGCATACGAGCTCCTTATCGGTAAAAAACTCCAAGTTGGATACTTTCGAGTATTCGGCTCAAAGTGCTACATTCTTGATAAGCATCGTCGTTCTAAATTTGCTCCTAAGTCTCATGAAGGTTTCCTACTTGGTTATGGCTCAAACTCTCACACTTACGTGTCTACAACAATTTCACCCAAAAGGTTGAAGAGACGGTAGATGTGAAGTTTGATGAATCTAACGGCTCGCAAGTAGAGCAATTGCCAATTGATGTAGGAGAAAAAGACCCTTCGGAAGCAATTCAAGACTTGTCCATCGGCAAGATTCGTCCAACGCAAATGAAGGAAAGTACCTCGTCCGTCCAAGTGGAAGCTTCTACCTCACGACAAGGTAAACCAAGAGTTGATATGAAAGCATCCACAAGTGGGACACATCAAGATGAAGAAAACGAGGAAGTACACCAAGATGAACATCAACAACCTCCTTCTCCGCCACGACAAGAGGACGGCAACGTCAATAATGAAGAAGGCCAAGAAGAATAACAAGATGAAGAGGATGTTCCACCCCGACCCAAGCAAAAGCTTTCACGAGTTCGAGCAAGAATTGCTAAAGATCATCCCGTCGAGCAAATCTACAATGATATCCAAACCGGGAGAATCACTCGCTCTAAAACTCGTTTAGCTAACTTTTGTGAACATTACTCATTCATCTCTAGCATTGAACCTATGAAGGTTGAAGAAGCATTGGAGGATCCGGATTGGATAAACGCTATGCATGAAGAGCTACACAACTTTGAGAGAAATCAAGTGTGGACATTGGTCGAGAAGCCCGACAACAACCACAACATCATTGGTACCAAATGGGTGTTTCGCAACAAGCAAGATGAAGATGGACAAGTGGTTCGCAACAAAGCACATCTCGTCGCCCAAGGCTACACACAAGTTGAAGGTATGGACTATGGTGAGACTTATGCTCCCGTTGCTAGACTTGAGTCCATTCGCATCTTACTTGCCTATGCTAATCACCATGATATCAATTTGTACCAAATGGACATTAAAAGTGCTTTTCTAAATGGCAAAATTGAGGAGGAAGTTTATGTTAAGCAACCTCCCGGCTTTGTCAATCCTAAGAAACCTAATCATGTTTACAAACTTCACAAAGCTCTTTATGGTCTTAAACAAGCTCCTAGAGCATGGTATAAATGCTTGAACAAGTTCCTTATTGAAAAAGGCTTTGAAATTGGTAAAATCGACTCTACTCTTTTCATTAAATGGGTTAATGGAGAACTATTTGTGTTCCAAATTTATGTTGATGATATCATATTTGGTTCAACTAACCCTCAATTTAGTGAGAAGTTTGGAAAGCTAATGTCGGAGAAGTTTGAGATGTCTATGATGAGTGAACTCAAATTCTTTCTCGGTTTGCAAATCAAGCAAACTAAGGAAGGTAGCTTTGTCTCTCAAACAAAGTACACCAAAGACTTATTCAAGAAGTTCAATATGCAAGAATGCAAAGGTATGACTACACCCATGCCTACTAGTGGACATCTTGATTTGACCAAAGATGGTCAACCGGTTGATCAAAAAGTTTATCGCTCTATGATTGGTTCATTATTATATCTATGTGCCTCTCGTCCTGATATTATGCTAAGTGTGTGCATGTGTGCACGATATCAAGCTGCTCCTAAAGAATGTCATCTTAAGGCTGTGAAAAGGATAGTGAGATACCTAATCCATACACCAAATTTTGGCATTTGGTATCCTAAGAGGTCCTCTTTTGATCTTGTCGGTTACTCCGATTCGGACTATGCCGGAGACAAGGTTGATAGAAAATCCACTTCGGGCACTTGTCAATTCCTTGGTAGATCTCTTGTATCTTGGTCTTCGAAGAAACAAAACTCAGTATCCTTATCCACCGCCAAAGCAGAATACATTGCCGCTGGTTCATGTTGTGCTCAATTACTTTGGATGACCCAAACTCTTAAAGATTATGGGATATATGTGAAACATGTTCCATTGCTATGTGACAATGAAAGTGCTATTAAGATTGCTCACAATCCCGTGCAACACTCTCGAACTAAGCATATTGAAGTTCGTCATCACTTCATTCGAGATCATGTTGCCAAAGGGGACATTGACATTAAGCATGTTCGCACCGATAAGCAATTAGCGGATATATTCACTAAACCACTTGATGAGAAAGTGTTTTGCAGGTTGAGAGGTGAATTGAACATCATTGATGCTTCAAACTTGGAGTAGGAACTCCATTTGATACATGCAGGGCATGAGCATATGACTAATCCTCGATATTTCTCTTATGGTGTTTTTCATATGTCTTGGATACATTTGTACCTTGCATGTTATCTAACCCATGTAGGTACTTGGTTGAATATAAATCTATGAGATTGCAACTCACTCACATCTTGAGCAATTTCTATATCACCAAGTCTATACACAATCGTGGTTGAAGACAAGGCAGCACAAAACCATTCAAACATATCCTTTGACAAATTCTATGTTGTGTCTCATGATTGTCATTTTGGATACACAAGTGCTCTTCCTTGCAAAGCTAATCCATGTAGGTAGATGAACTCAAACTCCAAGTGGTGCTCCCAACTCTTGATGAACTACATCAACCTTGAGCAACCCACACAAGTTCAACTACATGAGCAAGATCAACACCACCCCCAAGGTATGTTATTCCATCTTAAAGAAGCTTTACTCCAAGTCATGAGTCAAAGCAACTCGACAAGATGTGAATACATCAAGATGCTTAAACAAAAATGGAAACCCCATTTTGAGCTTAAACGATGAGTACGACCTATGATCAAGTGCTCTCACTTGACTCCTAAGTCAATATACTCTAACATAGGTGACTTTGTCGCCGACCATCTCTAGATGAAGTTCTCTTGAGTTCTTTTGTGTGTTATTGCATTTGTCATTTGCATATTTGTTTCCCCTTTAAAAAAACTTCATCTAGAACTTTTAGTTTCCTTTCTTTGTTTGTTCTGCATTCTCTGCATCCAATTCATTGCAAATCTTTCAGTTAATTCCTTACATATCCTTGTGAGATTTTAATTGTCTAGTGAGATGAGGTGACAAGTGGTTTCACTCTGATGAACTCGGTCACACCGGTTTGTTCTCTTCGGCTCAACCGAAACCTTTCGGTGCAACCGAAGCACACAACTCGGAGTCACCGAATTCACCACAGAAAAACCAACTTGCCACTTATTTCTGATTTCTATTTGCTCCAGCTCCACTCAATGATTCTTGTCCTCTACCAGCATCATGTTACACATACTGCTTTGCTCTGTGACTCAAGGACCAACCCATTTGTATCACATGTCCAGAAGACCCTTCTTGGAAATTGATGTCAAAGGGGGAGAGAGAGATCACATCAAAGCTTAATCCTTCCTATAGGGGGAGAAAGAGAGAATACTTAGGGGAGAGAAAGTAATATCATCAATGACCCCAGATGCTTGGTGTTCAAGAGGAGAGATGTCACATGTCTTTAAGAGGGGAAAGACATGTTTGTTTGCTTTCTTTAGCTCAAGCTCTGTTGTTTATTTTCTATTTCTCTGATTTTCTGTTCCCTATCTTCTCCCAATATCTCATGATCAGATTCAAGGGGAGCAAGACATCTAAGGGAAGGAAATCTCTGATTTTATTGCATATCTTTACCTTTGGGGACATGTCTATATCCAATGTGGTACTTAGTACTCACTGTACATGTCATCCCGGTCTTGGTTCTCTTGTGGTTTCTCTTGTTTGCTCTGGTTAGTAGGTGTATCTGTGTTATTTAACCTTGTTTGCGCAGGTTCATCTCATCCTAAGCCAACTCAAGGCCACAAGGTAAGTATATGCATCTCAGTCATGTGAATGAGAAATTCTTGCTGATGTGCATACGGTTTGCAAGGACTCATGAGCATGAAGGTACATTTCTCATATTCACACCATTTGCTCTAATGCATATAGCCAAGATACATGTAACACATTGCTTACTCTATCATGCTTATGCATTCACATGCTCCTATATTCCATTTCAACATGTTTGCATACATGTAGGGGGAGCCTATGCATGTTACATGTCTTTCTAAAGATTTACTTGCTATTCTCTATATCTTTATCTAAAGCTTTGATGTATGTTGTCATCAATTACCAAAAAGGGGGAGATTGAAAGCACAAGTGCTCCCTGGGTGGTTTCAGTAATTAATGTCAACACATCTCTTGTTGGACTAACACTTTTACCTAGTATGTTTCAGATAAGTTCAACAATGGAGTGGCATGGACCAGAGGATGTGGAACCCCTTCAAGATGCTAAGGACAAAGGATTGGCTCAAGCTTCAAGATCAAGACTCTACATTTTCTATTTTAGTGATCCAAGATCACATTGATTCTATAGGAAAAGCCAATACTATCAAGGAGGGATGAGGTGTTGCTTAATGAGCCTCTTGCTTCATGTGCTTAGTGATATGCTCCAAAACCCTCAACTATCTTCCCACATCCACATATGACCTAAACCAAAAGTCAAACTCGGCCCCACCGATTCTTTCTATCCGGCGCCACCGAGTTTCACATGTCATAGCCACTGCCACAAACCCTAGCAAATCGGTTTCACCAATAGGGATCTCGGTCTCACCGAGATGGGATTGTAATCTCACTGTGTATGTCCATTGCCAAAATCGGTCTCACCGAGATTGAGCAATCGGTACTACCGAGATTACAATGCAAACTCTCTGGTTAGCTCATTACCAAAATTGGTCCCACCGAGTTTGTGTAATCGGTCTCACCGAGTTTGCCTGACCAACTCTCTGGTTAGCTTATTACCAAAATCGGTCCCACCGAGTTTGTGTAATCGGTCACACCGAGATTACGTTATGCCCTAACCCTAACCAGATCGGTCCTACCGAGTTGCATCTCAGTCCCACCGAAAATCCTAACGGTCACTAGGTTTGCTGAATCGGTCCGACCGAGTTTAACCATTCGGTCCCACCGAGTTTGGCAGATTGTGTGTAATGGTTAGATTTTGTGTGGAGGCTATATATACCCCTCCACCCACTCTTCATTCGTGGAGAAAGCCATCAGAACATACCTTCACTTCCAATACATATTTTCTGAGAGAGAACTATCTACTCATGTGTTGAGCTCAAGATATTCCATTCCAACCATATGAATCTTGATCTCTAGCCTTCCCCAAGTTGCTTTCCACTCAAATCTTCTTTCCACCAAATCCAAATCCTGTGAGAGAGAGTTGAGTGTTGGGGAGACTATCATTTGAAGCACAAGAGCAAGGAGTTCATCATCAACACACCATTTGTTACTTCTTGGAGAGTGGTGTCTCCTAGATTGGCTAGGTGTCACTTGGGAGCCTCCGACAAGATTGTGGAGTTGAACCAATGAGTTTGTAAGGGCAAGGAGATCACCTACTTCGTGAAGGTCTACCGCTAGTGAGGCAAGTCCTTCGTGGGCGACGGCCGTGATGGAATAGACAAGGTTGCTTCTTCGTGGACCCTTCGTGGGTGGAGCCCTCCATGGACTCGCACAACCGTTACCCTCCGTGGGTTGAAGTCTCCATCAACGTGGATGTACGATAGCACCACCTACCGGAACCACGCCAAAAACATCCGTGTCTCCAATTGCGTTTGAATACTCCAAACCCTTCCCTTTACATTCTTGCAAGTTGCATGCTTTACTTTCCGCTACTCATATACTCATTGCATGCATGCTTGATATGTATTGTGTTTGTTAAACTTGTGCCTAAACTCCACCTAAACTTAAGAATATTAAAAACTGCAACTTTTGGCACTTAGTGTCTAAGCGCCCCCCTCTAGACACTTCTTCTTGATCCTTTCACTCATTTCCAGCATTCATTTACTTACGGCCCGTTGCTGTCATTTTCTGCTTGTGGGCCAAATTCAACCCGTGGTTACAGTCGGCCCGTTTGTGGTCCGTTAATACGTTGGGCCGTTTTCATAGCATCATCAAATACGGCCTATTAACGATGGCCCGTTACGTCGGCCCATGAACGGACGATTCCAACTCTAGACCGTTTACGGCCATAATGCGGGCTGTTATTGGCCCATGTTTGGCCAATCGATCATACGGCCCGTATAAGGCCCATTGATGATATGGCCCGTAGAAGGCCCATTGTTTCTACGGCCCGTTACTGTTTCTACGGCTCGTAAAAGGCCCATTGTTTCTACGGCCCGTAGGAGGCCCAATGTCACTACAATAAATATTAGCCCATGGTTATTGTGGCCTAGTTTTAAAAAATAGGTTATTGCAGCCACTAGTTAACCGCGGAAAAGGAACTGCAATGACTACAAGCAAACAAATAAACAAGACAACAAGGAAATGAATAAGCAAGCAACTAACGCTAGGCTATCACGGCTATTACACATATTACATCCACTGGGCATCAAAGTTCGCCACCAGTGCAAATATAGGGAACAAAGCAGCATATCATATACACTGGCCGTCAAAATTGGCCACTAGTGCAAATAAACGCGGCAGCAAAACAAGAGCATAACTGAAACAACTTCAGAAGAGCTCAAGAAACGTTATCCTGGGTATCCACCATGCTAGCAATAAGCTTAGCAAGCTGATTAGCTTTGTCCTGTTTGGCGCTAAAATCCTCCAACGCTTGCTGTTTGCACCAGAAAGTATGCATCTGAATGCTCCAGGGACTTCTGCAGTCCTTCCACTTCTTGTCGCAGCACAACTGATCGATGTCTTTCAGCTTGTAGTTGAGACTCAAGAAACCGAACTGATTCAGACATTGAGTTTGAATAGCTTGTGCAAGCGGTAGTGGCCAGTAACTCCAACAATAAACCAAGACAGGATGTGTCACTATCCTGAACCTTATCTGCATTACTTCCTTTACCATTGCTTAATAAGGCACTCTCCCCAATATTCTGTAAGCATTCTAAAAGAAGAAACAAGCAGACACATAACAAGTTTAGCATGTACTACTATATGAAACTCATTTCGGTGAACCAGTTCATTAGTAAGGTGGACAGGATTAAACTACCAAGTCTTCTATTGCCAAGTACTAGTACATAATAAAAGCATCAAACAAACATATATCTATGTCCTATGGTAGCAATGGAATCTTAAATTAGAACAACTGTTCTTCACGTTTAGCACTTGTTCCACATGAACAGAGTACAGTAAGACGCAAGAATATAATACTTAAAAATAGAAAATGAGCTCATAGACCTTACCACATTCTTGGTTCAGGACCAGTACAGAACAAGGCGTTCCCATTCATCGTCCAGTAAATGTGTCTCAGGAGAATGTAAGGGAATTTGATGAGTTTCTTTGCTGCTGAAGTACGTTTTCTTCAGGTAATTCCCATACTACCACCAAGCATTCTTGAAGATAGCAGAGGTATTAGCACAGGTTACCTCATCCTGAGTTTCCAAATCGGTCCTTCTCTATAGAGAAAAATGGGAAAATTTATTGTATTATAACCATCATGGAGGTAGGATGTATGGGACGAAGCAAAGTAATTGCCATGAATAACATTACTTACACATAACTCCTGGACAAACACCTGCAACTGGCATTTTCCTTCATCTTCAGTATAATATTTCCAAGATGGGAAGATACGCACATACGATTTAACGACATCAAATGCGATAGATGCTAAACTACGACTAGCTGGTTGTGCTTCCTCCACAGGAATAGGCGTACTAACTGGTGGAGTTGGGGTTCGCCGTGATAGTACTGGCCATTTGGGCACTGGAGCTACCTTACTAACTGCTCTTGTTTGGGAGCTCTGTAGTGGAGATGGTGTTGTGTCAACATGAACTGGGTTACTATCGGCTAGGGTTGGGGTTAGATTGGGTGAAGCTGGTCCTCTGTCCATCGTAGTAGGGGTACAATCTGCGAGAGTTTGGGTTACATGTGGTAGGGCTGGTTCTTGTGCATGTACAACCGGGGTGCTATCTCCACCAAGAGGTAGCACTGTTTTATTTGAAGACCGTGTTTTTAGTCCGCTAGATACTGGCATCACCCGCTCCAATTCAAATGGCTGATAAACAGGAAATATAGTTCAATGTACAGACATTGTATGAGAGACAGATGCAATAGATAGTGTGGAAAAAAGAGGGCGTGAAATAGTTGACATGTATATTGTTTAACTAAAACGGATAGCATGACATAATTTCACATATATGATGTCTATCTAAACTGGATAGCATAGCATAACATAATTCAAAGATATGATGAATAACTAAACAGGATCGCATGACATAATTCACCTACATGTTATCTAAGTAATCAGTATTGCATCATTTAATTCACATATGTGATTTATATGCTAAACAGAGGGCATTCGATATGATGTCTGAACTAGGAACATGGTGTTGAATATTGTGTATATGGTGTCTAAACTATGCAATGCAAGACACTGTATGCATGATATGAGCAGTATAACCATGCCAAGTTAGAGCATACACCTCAGTGGGGGAATAGGACTGGTCATCTGTCTCTGAATCCATCTCTGAGGAGCTATCGGGACCCAACAAGAGATCTGCTTCGACAGGTAGCACTGTCTGCTTTGAAGGCCTTGTTTTCACTCTAGATTTTTCCATCTCCCACCCAAATGGCTGATTCACAGGAAGAGTAGTTTAATGTACAAACATTGTCGACAAATGGAAATGTAATGAAGAAAAGGAAGGGCAAGATATCATTCAAATATATGATGCCTGGTTAAACAGGATGGCATTGCACATTTCACATATATTATGGCTGGCTAAAAGACATGAGACTGCATAATTCCCATATATGATATAGAAACTAAACAGGTGGCATTACAGAACATGTCTAAACTAAGCAGATGCCATATATGATGTAAAAAGTAGGCACTGCAAGGCAACATATGCATGATATGACTAGCATCATCATGCCAAGGTAGAGCAAACACCTTGCGGGGTAAATAGGAGTGGTCAGTGGCGTCCGAATCCGGCCTCAGAACAGATATCTTCCTATGGATTACAATCTGGAGAGGGGTGGGGAGGGTTTGCCATTGAACCCACCATAGAGCGATGTCTGCATGGCATTGTATTGCCGCGCAAAACTCTTCTATTTTTCTCTACATGTTCAGCATGACTGTGTACAATATCTGACATGCATACGAAAAAAATATGGTGAGATTATGTATGGAGAGCATGCAGAAATTTAGAGTGATGGTAACAACCAGTGGATCGATGTTTTTCCGTTGAACCAAAATAGCCCTAATGGATCGACGTGAATGTATAGTAATAAGTGATGCAACAAGTGTACAACCTCTTTAGCCTTGTCGACCTCAGCATCATTGGGTTGGTCGCTGAAGCAGTTAAGGCAGAGGTGGCTGTTGGAGGTGTGGAGGAAGATCTGAGGAATCTGTAGACGGCGTCCAGGGCACTACTCTGTTGCGATGGCTCGTTCAGTCATTGGAGCAGCTCCGGTGAGCCGTAAGACGTCAAGGCTGAAGCAGCACAAGACATACATCGTCAATCTCAAGTGGGATTCTAATAGCATCTCCAATAGATGATGTAAAATGGATGTAAAATTAACATCACCAAAAACCACCTGACTACAACAGATGAGGTAAAAACTGTTGACTCTGAACTTAACTATAGAAACTGAAATTTACTGTGGAATCTGAATGCTACTGTCGAAACTGAACGCAATGGTAGCAGAGAGGCACTTGACATGTAGTTTAGGGAGGGCCTGCAGTTCATCTTCAACCTGCACCCCCCTGAGCCGCCAGCCACCACCGGTCGAACCGTCGGCCCCATCGCCGCCTCGCCGCCCCGAAACAACTCGCCACCGCCGCCCCGGCCAGCCCTCTAGGCCCCCCCCCACCGTGAACCCTAAGATAGATAGTGGGGTACCTCTCCGGCGAGCCCCCGTCCCCGCTGCGGGTGGTTCTTCCTTAACTCCGGCGAGCCCCCCAACCCCTGAAAATCGACTGACCCAATAGTCGATTCAGTCGACTGAGGTGTGGCTTAATTGGAGTAGAGCAGCAACACGAGCGAGGGGGAGAGCAGCAGCAGCAGCTAGGCGAGCGAGCGATCGAGCGAGAGCCGGAGTAGCAGCAACAGATCCGGCTGGTATGGCCACCGCCGCTGCCAAAGGGGCCTCGCACTGGGGGAGAGCCGCCGTGGAGATGTCGCCCGCGGCGCCGGTTTCAAGGTAGCCGCTCCATGGGGGTGCGGGATGGAGCACTGTCGGCGCCGGGAGGTCGAGTTAAGGAGAAGGTGCGATGCGATGAGTGTACGACCTCTTTGGTGGCGCCGAGTAGGCCTCGGCTTCGTCCGAGGAGTCGGTGAGGATGTTGCGGTTCCGGTGGAGCAGGTTAAGGCGGTGCTGTGGGGATGGAGCAGCCGCGATAGACGAGGCGATTGTCGGAGCAGCTCCTTGGAGGTGGAGGACGGGGCGGTTGAACCGGCAAGACGGCGAGATGGACGACGGATCCTCATCCGGGGAGGTGGACGAGGGACGTCGAGCTGTTGCGGTGGACGACGTCGTCGGGGAAGAGGCTCCGGCTGGGCAACAGTGACATGGCGGACGGAGGAGGGTGGGGTTTCGCGGCTGGAGCGGAGAGGTTATGGCGGCCTGGGATTTCGAATGGCGAAAAGGGGGCGATGGGAGGGGGTGAAGCATGACTTAGGAACGCGCTTGTCCAAAATGTAGGGTGTGTTACAAAAGTACCCCCCACCGATTTGAACTAGCGGCCCTTTCCGCTCAAGGTTAGAAGGGGGATTTCGCGTGTCGGGATTTGGCAGCTGGAGGGAGTTTCCGCGCGCGTTGTAATTTCGGGATAGCAAGGCGCGGGTTGTGAAGGCGCCAGTTTTGGGAGCACGATATCTGAATTTTCGGGATATAACAAGACGTGGGTTGAATTTTAGGGACAAGCCTAACGTGTCGTAATATTGTACTTGTACGTACCAAATCAATTCGCACTTCCCTCAACCAAAAAGAAAACGAAAAAATAAAACTATTCACACCACACAAAGAGGGAGTCTTGCCCCGTTTTACTATACAAATGCTATTCAAAGCTACTCCCTCCTTCCATCTATATAGGGCCTAATGCGTTTTTTGATGCTAACTTTGACCAAATATTAGAGCAATGATATATGACATGCAACTTACACAAAGCACACAGTTAAATTCGTCTGTGAAAGGTTCTTTCAATGATATAATTTTCACATTGTGCATGTCATGTACTATTAATCTTGTCAATAGTCAAAGGCGGTCTTAAAAATCTCATTACACCCTATATAGATGGAAGGAGGGAGTATGAATCCATGTTATGTCCGATTAAATTTTTTCGCTTGCTGTATAATGCATGTAACCTACTCATACCAACATTTTAGTGCATTCCAAATGTCTATACTACCGCTGCAATTCGAACTAAATTCGAATTCGTTTCTCTATTTCAATAAGAATCTACAATCATGATTGTTGCCAACTTCAACCATCAAAGTTTCCTTGCTATCCGCCAGATATAAATCAGACAGCCTATAATGCAGGATGGCAGGCACACCATCATCAACAACTCCATTTTTTTATAAGAGTAGAGATAAAATATATTAAATGTAGTATACCATGTTCATAACCACACCATGTTTATCATCGTTTATATATATTCACACATCCGTCGGTTTTCAACACTATGATAAATTCTTCAAATATCCGAATTTGCTTTTTATAATGAAGTATATATGATCTCTATTCGTCTTTTACACCCACACAACCCTCTTATCTTTGTAGCTAGCGCTAACTTTCTCTTGTGCATGCACACGCCCGCATCCCTCTCACCCTCCCTCAGCATTCTCTAGCTCCATCGCGCAAATTCGCCTTTTCACTTTAGGTCGTTCACCCATGGTGTGTGTAGGCCCCCCAGCTCCTTCTTTCCAGCACACATCGATCGATATGCCTCTCTAGCCAGGTGTGCCTAGCACAAACACAAGCTTCCCCTCTTCTTTTGTCACCGTCCATGCCTCACTCCCACCACTCTTTTCATTGTTCTCATACTCACACACTCCTCCCCCTCGATGTAGTATGCCTCTCGTACCACCTCCTACATGCATCCCTCTCTCTCTATCCTTCTCCTCGTGCCTCATTTGCTTCTAACACACACATGCATGTATACCGATCGATCTCCCAACATATACCTAGATCGACTTTAACTACCCCCCCCATCGATCGACGTACCTCACTAGTTATGTCTCTCCTTTCTCTTACAAAGGGCGATTGATCTTCCTATGTAGTTACGTCTGCTTACCACAGCCACATCGTCCCCCCTCATCATTCGTGCATGCCTCCTGACCCGTCTCTCACACGCACGTGCACAGACAACAAGCAGCCATCTCCTCTCTTATTGATATTGCAGGCGTGCCCTCCGTTTGTCTAGCAAGCCTATCCCACCATTTGTTAGAAGCAACTCCGCTACCACCACCACCCCAACACTCTAGCTCTGTCTCTCTCCCAACCTTATTCATCACCTGCACATATGCATGGATGCAGATCGATCTCCTTAATACATGAGGTAGGCCTCTCTCCTCCTCCACACTATACCTGCCATTGTACCTCTATAGTTAATTGGGCCTCCCTCTTCCCCCACCACACACCGATAGTCGAGCATTGCAGGTAGGTATCCATGCCACAGAGACAAACTGCACATTTCCCATCTCATGTTCCAGTAGGCCAACAACTCTATATCTTTGATGTGGGCACACGCAAATTCGATGGCACTCTTTATCGATCGCGCGCACACACACACACATCATCCCTCTCTTCGATTCTATGGACAACTCAAGCCGATGATACCTCCACTCTCTTCTCGTGGATCGCCCCCTCTATATATATGTTATATCCAGGACTCTATTTCACACACATTGCATATGTTAAATTTTTTGATTGACCCCCCCCCACACACAAAAAAAACTCTCAAGAACCCACACACTATATCTCTCTAGGTTTGTATCTCTCTCACACAACCCCACGTAGGTGGTGTACGCATACAAGAAGAGAATAGGTGCACCGTGCACGTACTCACGCTTCGTGCCCAGCCACACCCGCGCGGGTACACGGTGGAGCTCATTTCTTTATGAAATGGCAGCCCACGTGCTAATTTGAACGCCTGTAGCGGTTGTTTACCTAGGGAGGCCGTGTACCATGCGTGCACGAAACAAAGTTCGACTTGACGCGTTGCCGTGTTATTTTTAAATAAAGTTATAGCGCTCAATGGCACCTACATAGAATATAAAACAATTTTTATGGAGGAAAAGGTAGTCCGCTCTTCAGAGTATCTCACACAAGGCTCCGGTGGCCTCTCTCTCTCTCTCTCACCGTTGGTCATTGATCCGGTCGCATCCCGTCCGCCGAGGGAAAGGGAGTGCGGTGGCCTCTCTCTCTCTCTCACCATTGGTCACTGATCCGGCCGCATCCCGTCCGCCGAGGGAAAGGGAGTGCGGTGGCCTCTCTCTCTCTCACTGTTGGTCACTGATCCGGCCGCATCCCGTCCGCCGGGGGAAAGGGAGGAAATGCATCGTTTCTCCGTTCGAAGGTGCCGAGGCAGCACGTCCCGATCTGCGGTACATGCCGTTCTCTCTGACCAAGCTCCGGCGTGGCAGGGCCTACGCCACCTGCTCGCAGATTCCGCCCGCCGCCGCTCACCTAGTTACATCCCGACGACCTCCAGGTATCCCCTCCGGCCTTGCTCCACTGCCCGTTTTCCCACGTCGCTGCATGTGGATCTTCCATAGTTCTTTGCCCAAAACGTAGCTCGTCCGGCGTACTTTCCATATTGCATTCTCGTCCTCACACCGTTTTAGACAAACACAACCATGTTGTTATCTTCCCTTAGGGCAAGGAATATTCTTCTTTTTTGTCGTCGCATGTGTCATCAACTGTTATTGGCCAGTAATTGTTTCCTTTCTACCTCTTTTTTGCAAACAGGGCTATCCATTTCACCTCGTTGCTATTGCGACCTTTTGGTGAACTGCACAAATCACTTTTTTCTTAAGAGTGTTTTGTGCAGTTGTACTAAAATGTCACATGGGCAACGTCTATACATTTCAGTGCAACTGCAAAAAGGGAGATTGGTTTTGCTCTATCCTCCTCATCCAACTCCGAGCCTAATCTTCTCCAACTAGTTAGTCTTAAGAGAGACCGCAAAGGTGACCGGCTTCTATTTGTGTGTTTATTGTTTCATCAGCAGCCCTCTATTATCGTAATCACACTTGATATCTTTGGAACAGGGACGCTCAGCTCTATTTTAGTGGAACTACACAAAATGATCGGAATGTTGCATGCTCCAGACAGCTACTTTTTGCCTTGTTGATTTAGACAGAGCTGGGGGGACGTTGCTGCCAATGAAAGCATGGATCAATTTTAATTTAACACCTTCTCACAACTTTGTCTTCAGTTGTGATGTAATTATTAGCTCTGATCTGCTAATAATTGACATGCATTAGCAAGGAAGTTAGTTTTTTATTGTTTCCGAAAGAGCATCGATGGCAAGACACGCGAAACAAAAGCTGAAAGCTCACACCATTGTACAATTTCATGTCGCTGGAATTTTTTTTTGTATAGTACGTCAATTATGTAAACAAATGATGGAAGCTTGATAGCATTGCCCGAAGCCTCTTCATCATCCGGGTCCATGTGCCATGCACGGAATTATACTCCTTCGTTCCTAAATATTTGTCTTTTTACAAATTTCAAACGGGCATATTTTAGAGTGTAGATTCACTCATTTTGCTTCATATGTGTACTCCCTGCGTTCCTAAATATTCTATTCGTCTTAACAGAGATTTCAACAAGTGACTCCATACGGAGCAAAATGAGTGAATCTACACTCTACAATATGTCTATATACATCCGTATGTGCCAGTCCATTTGAAATCTCTAAAAGACAAATATTTGAGTAGTCACTCGTTGAAATCTCTAGAAAGACAAATACTCCGGAGTATATTTAAGAACTGAGGGGGTAGTGTACAACCGCATGGGAGACTCAGCCCGGTCGTTGCGCCACATTAATAGTGAGTAATGAGCAGTCAAATCATAAGCCTCACCTTTCCCATTGTAAGTTGCTCTGAAGAAGCAACCATCAATACGCTCTTCTTTGAATCCGCTCATACTACTCCATCCGTCACTGTTTATACAGCGCGCTTCAGAAAAAAGAAATAAATCTATGGGACCAAGGCGACTAGCGATCGGCCTAAAAAATAGCATTGGTAGTTATAGCACGGCGTCCATTACTAGAGGGAATAATGCGTACACACATGCATGCAGTGCTTCCACCCCGGGTACACACATGCATGCACTCCATAGTAGTACAGCACATGGAGAGAAAATTGTGGACTTGATTGCGGTTACCACGCCCTAATTAATTGAGCATTAAACCAAACGCGTCTAAAGTCTCTATGGTGGTGGAAATGCATTGAGAGAAATGCATCATAATGAAGCGCGCCATGTAAACGGTGACGGAGAGTGGAGTAGTATGAAGGTGCAAAACCAAGTACGCGTACTAGTACTGCGCTTGGCTCTTCGCCCCTTCGTGAAGTCAAACAATGATGGTACTCCGTATGTTGGGTACTACAGTGTATGCCTCTGACAATCTGACACCGAATGGACTAATGCATATCCACCGAGGGTAGGTTGCATTAGTCAAAAGGCATAAGCGAGCTTCACCTTGTCCTGCAAGCTTCTCCTCGTTCTACGAGTTGACGGGACACACCAAAAAGTAGTGCTAGTCCATACTCCCTCCTATCCGGTTAATATGGCTTAATCTTTTTTGCGGGTAAATGAGAGAGCTTTATTCATATATAAGCATTATTAGGACGATCAGCCAAGACACTGGTCACTAGGAAGCCAAAAAAAGAAGTAGGAAGCGAGTTGTTTCATCAAGCCAGCTCTCGGCCACATTCAAAGTGCAGCAAGCACGGTTCGCACAAAGATGCGCCGCAAGGTTTGCTGACCTGTTTACATGCTCAATAACAAAAAAAGAGGAAATATTACTGAGCGCTACTATTTGTAACAGGATATGAGCCAGAATTAAGCGAGAATTGTGGCGAGTGTTCCATGCAATCAACTTCCATTATCACATGTGAGAACCCTCGAAGAGAACCGAATGTGTTGAAGATTGCTTTATCACATTTTAAAATTATAATAAGAGTGCAGACGCTCCTCCATCCGGTTCCTAGTAGTAGTACTAGTATAGTACGTACCTTTATGGACTATAGTAGCATGCATTAGGGCGTCGCGCGCATTTTTGCGTCCATGTGTACGTGTGACTGTTGCATACACGTAGGGGGAGTACATGTAGGGGCCACTAAGGAGCAGTCAAATCACACGTAAGTTAGTCGGAAGAAGCAACCATCACTCTTGAATGACACGTACGCAATATAAAATGGTTGATATGGAGAGAGAAAGAAAACCACTATATATACACTAGCAGGGTGCGTGTGAGAGACGGGTCAGGAGGTGAATGAGATGTGGCCCCAGGGGGTGGCTGGCCCACCTATCATACAGCCAAAGGCAGGTGTAGTAGAGGGCCGAGGAGTAGTACGAAATCCTACGCACCTACGCATGCTAACCAAGGGCTGAGTGATCACTCGAATCGCAAGATTAGTTGACTAGAAGCTACGCTAGACCCATGGAGGCGATGAGCGCGAGCATCAGCCGGCTGTGCCAGATGGTCCACGACACCGGCCTGCGGCCCGGCAGGTAGTATTGCTTGAGGCAGCCAGGGCGAGGGGCCGCTTGGATGACAGCTTCGTCTCCTTGTTCGACGAGGTCCTCGTCGGTTTCCTCGACAAGTTCACCGTCTTCAAGAAGCTTGCGGACGACTTTGACCTAAGCCTCCAGCCGACGCGCCCAGGCTCTGCGATGCCCGCCACCCTCAACAGCCACTATGGTAAAAACCTCTTCGACGCACTGGTGGCCCTGCGACTGCCCGTCGTCACGTCGGAGAATGTCCACCTCGAGGTCGCGCTCGCCGCGCAGTGCCTGGCGCAGCAAGACACCATCGACATAATCACCCATGTCTACGCGCAAATCGTCCACAAGGACTAGTACATGCAAGAGGAGGACGATAGGACGCTGGCCTTCTTGGAGCGCAGGGAAACCTTGGACGACACTGTTCAGAAGCACGTTGAGCTCGCCGCCAACACCGCTGCTCCTCACACGTCGGTTGGTGACCCGGCGCACTAGGGCGTGAGGATGTCGTTGAACATTGATGGATCCGTATGTATTTTTATCCTTCCGTCAAATCCATGTAGTAGTATATGATACTACAATAATTATCTTACCTTTCGCATCAACTTCATAATTTTCGTACGTACTCCATGCATGAACGGCGCCAGAACCAAACTTCTCATTACTCTAGGCAAAATTGTTATTTTCTATCTATCGGTCGCACCATGGAGTAGAACCAAATTTTACAAGTTACGAGTTCAAAAGGAAAAGCCTGCCATGTTCACGTCGCACCCCCACACGGTTGGTCCGGCACGCGGCTCAAGCGGGAATGCGTGCGGTGTTGCATTTTCACTTACAAGTGGGGCCACAGTTGAGCAAATCGACTATCGGCAAACCCCCACCCCGCCCACCGCGCGATGGCTAAGAAAAGAGGACAGGAGGGAGAAGAGATGGCTGTAGCACGGACTCCAAGAAAATTGGTGTCGGATGGGACTTGTGTGGGTGGCGAGTGCCGTACTGCTAGACGTGAATGCTAGTTATGGCCCATGCCACCCCACTATATCGAGGTACGTAGAACAAATTTCCTGCAGTCCGTGCTCAGTCCTCCTCTATCTCTCTTCTCAGCCAGCCAGCGGACGCGTGGAGCCCATCGTCTGTTTGCTCACATGCGGCCCCACATGTCAGTGAAAATGCAAGAGGACCCACTGAACCTGCACATCTTTCACCTCTACGTGCTGGTGATGAAAAACAAATCCAATAAAGATCTTCGGTGGCCGCTTTTGGAGTTACTCAAGAGTAGTAAGATTCTATTTACAGTTTAACCCAAGATGCACATCTCGTGGCTTCAACTACCACTCTATTTTCTTTCATGACACGACCTGGATGCTGGATGTCTCACGTGTCGGCAAAAGGAGGAAGAACCCGACCAAATCTTCGGTTCTGCTCTCGGATTAGACTAGTTGTGCTAACTTAAAAATTTTATTGTGTACTCCCTCTGTTCCAAAATACTTGACTTCCATTTGTCCAAAAATGGATGTACCTATATACTAAGACATGTCTAGATACATATATATTTTGAAAAATAGAAGGCATGTATTGTGCAGCGGAGGGAGTAGAATGGATGTACCTATATACTAAGACATGTCTAGATACATATATATTTTGACAAATAGAAGGCATGTAGTATTGTGCAACAGAGGGAGTAGAATGGATGCAAGTTTTTGTATTGGGAAGAAGAGTACATCCATATATTGATAGAGCGCAATTTAGTAGATGTTCTATCACTTTTAGCTAGTATAGAATAGAGGCTCGACATGAGACTAGATGTGAGGAAGCAACGTCTACTTGTTTACACTCGAAGAAGAAATAAGCACGCTAGATCGAGCCTCCGCAGATCAACAATGAATGCATCGAGAAGGCACTAATCCAACTTACTACAGGAGTAGTAAAATGTATTCTTGTGGTTCTTGTTTTCTTTGGTCTTGCTTTTCTAGTCAAAATTATCGTTGGAGTTCATGCAAAACGGAGGTCCATTTGGGGTCGTGCGTTGGAGTTGGCCTTACAAGTGGGACCGCAGTTAAGGAAAACGACTATCGGCAAACCCCCACCTCGCCCGCCGCGTGATGGGTGAAGTTAGAGAAACGACGAGGTTGAAGAGATTGCTCTCGCATGGACTCCAAGAAATAATATGGTGTCAGATGGATGTCGTGGTGGTGGCGTGTGCCGTACTCCTGGACGTGAATGCTTGTTCTGGCCCATGCCACCCTACTACTCCTACTACTTACTCCTACTATATAGTATACTAGTATCAAGGATTCGAGGTGCTGGTTACGTACAACGAACACATTAACATATGGCTACAGTAAAAACACCCGCCCGACGCGCGAAGCATGTGAAGCTAGTACAAATAGTGTACTACTATTATTGATTGGCCTCATCCGATAACCTGTTGCAATGCACGTGCAATTATGTATTCGGAAAGCCATTCATAAATTTAGTAAGTTTATCAAAGGCATATCATTTTATTACATAGTACAACAGGTCATCAACCCACATCGACAATGAGGATACATTATAAATACTAAAGTTTTCACCACACAACAAATAACAAGCCATGAAATGAACTTCAACTCAACCATTCCGCAGCGTTGGAAATGCTTGCTTTGAACCACAAGTGATGCTCTGGGACGTGCCATCCGTTGTCAATTTGGAGACCAATGCAGGACTGATCATCCAGGTTGAAGCGGCCTACTATATCAGTACCAGGGTAGGGAAGCACCCAAATGTCCGAGGTATAGACACAGTTGCTTCTCATAAGTGTGTCAACAGCAGTTGGATCGCCTTTCACCATCATCAGATAGTTTTGTCCAAGGAAGAGCGAGTTTTCTCCAAGACTATCAATTCTGTGCCAGGGAGAAGGAGTTGGCACTAGCACACTAGTATCCATCCCGAATACCATGCAACGGGTGTTGGAATAGGTCGGGAGAGTGCGACCATGGGAGACTACACCTGCTTCCTTAGCAGTAACATCATTAGTGGGCTGTATACACACAATAAGAGGTGATCCATCAGAATTAGTTGCCAGGCGCCACAAAGTATATCGGCGCTGCTCGTCCTCATGCTCGTGATCATCACCATCGTCATCTCCCCCTTGGTTATAAAAATCTTCAAGTATAGGTGGTGGGATGTTCACAGGACCTTGGAAACACAAGAACAAGGTTAATTGGTAAAGGGAAACTTGCTAACCCACATGCATGTGGATGAAACAATTATAATTACGGTGGAAGACAAACGTACCGAAACAACAACGATGCCATGCAAAAACAGTGCCACGAGTGGTGGCAGCAAACACAAGGCCCTCGTAGTGAATTGCATCACAGTACTCATCCGTGTACAGAAACTGATTTTTGAGCAATATCCATCGAGTGAAACCATCAAGGACGGCAACAAGCTTGTCGAAGATAGCAACAACATCATAGTTTTTGTAATTCCAAGAGCGGTTGGGAACTCGACAAATTGCTATCTTCCGTAGATGACAGTCACCATGATCATATTTGAACATGCGTACATTACCGGTGTGCTCAACCTCTGGGCAGTGTGCTGAGATTTTTGGAAGTGGAACCCGGTGATGAGTGTACACATTCACAAGTTCCCACTCGCAATTGTACCCAATATAAACAACCCAATCTCCATTTGCGCCCGCCCAATCCTTGCCCTCAAGCGATGGCATCTTAACATCACACGTATCATTATCAAGCGGCATCAACTTGCACAGGGCAAGGTCTCCGTCATCCCGGCGCCAGTCATCAGGGTCACGGCGAAGAAGATAGGGGAGATCAAACCGCTCCTTGACCCTTGGGTTCCTTGCAATGATGTTATTAGTTGAGTCGAGAATGGGCTTGAACGAACCTGCCATGCTAGCCGAGGTGATGACGTCACACCGATTAATGAGTTCCTCCACCACATCATCTTTCAGATCGGGGCAAGAATAACGGGGTCGTTTCCGGCCTGTTCCCTCCATGGAGAAGACGATCGAACAATGGCAGAAGAAAGGGTGAAGGGATGAAGGAAAATAGAGGAGGGAGAGGAAGAGCGTGCGACCGCAGTTCCAAATCGAGAGGGAAAGGCGAAGAGTCGGTGGACGGTTGCGAGTTTGCCACGGTTCACGAAGAGGCGCCCCGGCCTACACGTCCGTTCGGAAATACTCCTACTACTCGCCGTCGTCTCACTGATATGTTGGAACGGGACCACATGTCAATGAAACATGGTGTGTAATTTCTCGTGCAAAATGCGATCTGGCCGCGTTGGCCCGAGGTGCCGCATTAGTTATCGGCCTTTATTTTTTTTAATGGCGTGCCGATCAGTTTTGAAGCACGACTAACTGGTACTGTACGCAGAGAAAATATAAACTACTCTACCACTACCCCACCTCCAGTACTAGTAGTATAAAAAAGATATATAGGCTGGAGCTTCAGCAGTTTCTTGCTAAGGGCTTCCCACTTGCTTCTCACACTACCACCCTCTCTCCAGATCTAAAAAAGACGGCCACTCTCTCCCTCCTCACCGGTGGTCACAGATCCTCTGGGGAACAGAAGGACGTGCAGCGTTGACACACTCGTCGTCGGCGAGCGAGGTCACGCACTGACGACAAGGCCGTCCTCTCAGACCTAGCACCCGCGCGGGATGGCCTCCGTCCCCAAGCTCGCTGCAGTAGTGTGTGCGGAGGACGATGACCACGAGCGAAGCCACTTCCCGCGGACCCTCAGGTATGCTACCTCTTTTCGAGCCATAACCTTGTTCTATTGCCCCATCTGCTACGTCGTTGCATGTGGATCTTTTTCCACTCCACCATCTTCCCAATTTGCTATCCTATACTCTATTGGCCACGCAGACGAAAACCATAATTTGCACTATTAAAGGAAACCCTACTTCATGCAGACTAATCCATGTCTGGGTTGAATAAGGAAAGGAAGGGAGATTGTACTGTCCAAGAGAGTAGGCATCGAACCCGCATCTAGGTTGAAAAGGGGAAAATCAGTAGCTAAGGACCGAGTCTCGTGTCTCTTGGTTGAAGAAGGGTAGAAAGGCATGACAACGCAATAGAGAATGACCAGGTCGATCGGTTTGTTTTTCTCGCATAGGAAAAAGGTGGCTAAAGAGAACAAAAATGGGACTGTAATCCACATATGCTGCCTGGATATTTGTTGCTCTAGGCAACCATACCTCCCTCACCACTCTGCGTCCATGGAGGTACATCGTACTGGTGTGCCCATTGTCCGAATGGGCCTCCCATGCTCTTATTGCCACTTTTTTGCTGTTAGTATAACGCCAGCAGTCAAGTCAAGCAATGCTACTGCTAAAGTGGTGCCACATTTAACTAATGCCGCTCTCAGTCTAATGCCACCCATAAATTTAAGCAATGCCATTTAATGTCACTGGATTATTTCAGGGTTAGCTGTTGATTGTGGATGTATTAAAGATTTTTCAGCTATAAGGCATTCTAATGCTGTTGCACAGCCAGTATACCAACGATGAAACTTGTTACTCCCGTCAGATTTTTGCACTATTAATGCTTATAGATTACATACCTCACTTTCATGAGATAAGTTAATTTTTTTGTACAGTGTCACCAAAATGCCAAGGTGCTGATGTCATTTTATTTTGGTTAAAGTGCATAGACAATTATGAAGACAAGAGGAAAGGTCAAGAGTGGGCACCTCCTCCTCCGGCTGTTCTCTTGAGGAGGTCTGTATGTTTGTCTCTAATGCCTATCGACTACATACCTGACATCATGATGTAATGTTAAGTCATTTCCTTTTGTATAGTGTCACTGAATTGTCAAGGCGGTGATGGCATTTTATTTTAGTAGAACTGCACAAAATTTGCTTAAAAGAAGAGGAAAGGTCAGGAATGGCTCACTTTTACAGAAAAAACTATGTATGCCTTCCTCACATCAGCCGCTGTTGCTTTATTTGTTCCTTAAAACAGGTGGTTAGAAACAGTCTTGCTACCTTTTCCCATTAAGAAATTGGAATGCTTATATTTGCGAGTCTATGCTTCAACTAGTGCCACTTTTAGAGTAATCACACTTTCAATATCTATGCAAACAGGGATGCTCGATTTTAGTGGAACTGCACAAAAAGTCCAACTGGTTCAACATTAGGAGCATGTTTTTTTCCCAACCTTTATATCCAATTGGTGGCACTATGAGCTGTTCATTACGAAGGTACATGGTTTGCTAATATCTTTCTACTCTTTTTGTACTGTCATTAGATAGTAATACTAGTGGTTTGCATGTGAATTTATTGGCAGGGTGGACCTACATTGGAGGGGCAGGACAGGATTCAATGATTGGATGCCCAATTTCGGTTGTATCGATTTCACCTCTTCCATCACTGCGAACATGGATATCCTTGGTCTGATGAAGAATAGGCGCTATATTTATGCTCTGAACCAGCAAATCAATTCAGTATGAAATTGTCCAGGGCAAAACATAACTGTATCAGATTGTCCAGTGCAGAACATGACAGATGCTAAGCGGAAGAGACATGTTTAAACCGAAAATACAAGGTGTGGTATATGTTTACTAGCTGCTTGATACTTGTGCAGACAGAGATGTCTGCCCGTTGCTATTTGGCAAACCAACAAAGTGCCCGCAATTTTGGTTGAACTGCACAAGAGAATAGTATAGTCACTGCATGCAGTGTCATTTGAAAATAGACACAGAAAGATTGGATAGTCACTTCATGGACTGCAGAAAAGTAGTACAGTACTATTTACTGGCCAACACTAGGTGCTTCATTGCTTTGGTCTGATTATACAATGGGCATCATTTTGCCTAAGTTAAAGTTTTTATTCCGAAAATAGTCTCGCCGTGTGATCGAGAGAAGACCAAATCATATTGCAGTGGATGTTCCTCCATCATGTGTGGTTCATTCTCATGGTTCCAGCTGTTGGTGAAACCACTTACGTTTGCAAGAGGAATTGTAGACTTCACAAACAAATTTGTATTTCAGTCTGTACTGAATGTTGGCCAAGAGAAGCATCCATGTTAGTAGGAAGAACAGATGTTTTTTCCAGATCTTTGCGTTTGGAGCTACATATTTGTATATGATCTGTGAGTCATTGAGATGCATTAACATGTTGATCTTATGTATGGGAATCGTACTAGTTAGTTTTAGTTGCGACGTAAGATCCGAAGTGGCTGATCTTTGCTTTTGGAGCTACATATTTGTATATGATCTGTGAGTCATTGAGATGCATTAACATGTTGATCTTATGTATGGGAATTGTACTAGTTAGTTTTAGTTGCGACGCAAGATCCAAAGTGGCTGATCTTTGCTTTTGGAGCTACATATTTGTATATGATCTGTGAATCATTGAGATGCATTAACTGTTACTTATTTCTGTTCGCTCAGTGTTTACAAGTTACTGATCGATCACTAGCTAGCCTACAAATGCGCTCCTGGCAGTTTTATTTGCGACGCAAGATGCGAACTGGCAGTTTTTTGAATAAAAATGCCTACCTCTGAAGAAACTGACAAGCTACACTATCGATCCTACATGGATAAAAATGCCTACCTCTGAAGAAACTGACAAGCTACACTATTGAGCCTACACGGATAAATAGCGGATCACGCATGTACTACCTCCTTTCCGGTTTGCAGGGCTCAATTCAAGATACGACCTACTCGATCCTACATGAATAAATAGTGGATCACACATGTACTAGTACCTCCTTTCCGGTTTGCAGGGCTTAATTCAAACCTCTCACCAACCAAGGTACTCCCTTCGTCCGAGATTTATTAGTCCCGTGAGCAAAGCAGCAAGACCAAGGCATGGCAATAATTAAAGGCATGCAGAAGTTTAAGCCTAATAAATTCCAGTGATTTAAGTGGCTGCATGCGTGCCCTCGGATGCGACTCGTTGCATGCTACTTTGCGTACTGCCTGCAAGCGATTTTGAGTGCCTGCATGCAGCCGGCCGTAATTAAGGCAGCTAACTGATGTGAAAAAGATACATTTTAAATCCATGGAATCATTATTGACAAGGAGGGAGATGATTCGAGTGCACTCGTTTGACCGCCATGCCGGCGTGCGACCCAGACGGGACAGGACGGCACAGTCATAATTTCAGTTTCTCTAGTTTTCCACGGCAAGCTGGCGCGCTAAGCCATTATGCATTGAATTCTGATGACCGTCGTGCTACCTTTAGCCTATAAGTACTGTTTCCCGGCCTTCTCAGGTGCCACTGTGACCCAAGTCGCCATATCCTCATAAGCCCCCACCGGCCCGACGTCGCTCGCCACGTCCGCATGCCCCCGCCCATCCGCGGTAGGCGATGCCGGAGGCGGTCACCGCCGGAACTAGTGTTCGGGTTTTCACCGGAAGGCAGACGGAGGGAGGAGCCATTCTATCTATCTTTAGATGGCAATGCGGAGATCGAGGAGTTGTTGGAGCGCGACCGCATGGCGGAGGAGCAGGAGTTGTTGGAGCGCGACCACCTGGCGGAGAAGCAGCGTATCGTTGATTTGCTCCGCCAGCGGGACATGGAGCAGCAGCGCACCGATGCTCTGAGTCACGAGCAGAGCACCCGCAACTGGGCCGGGTACATGGAGGTCGGCGCCAGGCAAATAGCCCTGGAGGCTGTCGGGCACGCACGCGTTCGCGACACCGATTTTTACTACCAGCTCGTCAAGTGGGTTTCCCGCTTGGAAGCCGAAGCTTCGGTGGACCACGCCGGCATGGAAAGGGCCAACGCGCGCAAGCAACGCGCCCTATCGCACCTCTGGCAAGTCCGATGCGAGGCGGAGGACGCCGGTGCCGGTGTTTAGCATGGACAGCAGATGGTGGGCGGCATCGTCTAGTTAGCTAAGAATAAGTTAGTACTTGTACACTACTAGAGTGTTAGTGGGAGTAGATAGTTCACTTGGCTATGATGGTTGTCAACGTGGAAGTTCAGTACTCTATATGTGGATCAGACCTGTTACTTTGCTCTGAATGTTGAACTTTCCGTTTGAATGTATGGAATGGGCTGTTATTTTTTTAAATGGGTTGTATTTGTCCTCCACAGTTTAGAGGCTGACTTGTGGGCCTAGCAAGTTGATGCGTATATAATCAGGAGATGATTGTACATGGAGAGGATGACAGCAGGGACCCGCCAAGGTCATGGCAGTACGCAAGCAAGTGCCTCCTTATTTCAAGTCAATAAAAAAAGGCTCCTCCTAGTGGATTTCTGACATCTGGGTCCCATGCTATTGTCAATGTAGTCAATAAACGAGAGAATTGCACAACGAGCGGCTGACACCAGGGACCCAGCAGCTCGCCCAGTTATTTTTGTTTTGGGTTAATTTGATAAATGCCACTCCAAATCTGGTGTGTCCGAGAAATGCCACTGCAATTTCCAAACTTTGGAAAATGCCATTTCATGCCATTTCTAGTGGCATTTTTTGAAGTCTGGAGTGGCATTTTTCAAAGTTTGCAAACTGCAGTGGAGTTTTTCAAAGTTTGCAAAAATTGCAGTGGCATTTTTCAAAGTTTGGAAATTGCAGTGGCATTTTTATGAATCGCCATAATTGGAGTGGCATTTATCTAATTTGTTTTTGAGACGGAAGCAGGGTGTCAACTGGGCTGTGTGGGACACTCTGGTCTGTCTAGACATCTTTTTCTTTTATGTTTACCACAGACCAGCCCAGTAGTTTTTTTTCTTTCTGAAAATGGCTAGCCCAGTTTTTTGTGATTTGTCAAGTAAGTCGCTTTATCAGGCCTGTTGGGCTGCAAATCTTTCAAGACGAGGAGAGTGGCCTATCAGTAATGAGAAATGGGCTGTACATTTTTAAAACACATCAAACCGGCAATTATTTTCAAATATCTTTTTTTTCATTTCGAGATTTTAAATTGCATCGATTTTTATGCATGGACAATTTATTGGATTTTATATTGATATACATTTATTTTTTAAATCAGTCTGAATGTGACTCGAAATTTCGGGATTAAAAACAGTTCAGACCGCACCGACATATGCAAAATTTCGTATAATTTTTTAACCGTGGCCACAGTATGGGCTGTAATGCTAACATAAAGAATATGGGCTCCAAAATAACCCGTAAGATTTAGCAAATGGGCTGTAAATTATTAGAAATAATGGCAGATGGGTTGTATGCTATTTTCCACAGATTTGAGGCTTTCTACAGATGGCCTGTATACTGTTGGATGTCCATCCAACGGCCGTCGTGCTTCTTCAATATCTGCTCTTCCTGCTCCAGCCGCTCAAACAAGCGCCGACGGGACTGCCTGCTCCCTCCTCCCCGCGGCCGGCTGTGCTACCGCGCAGGCCTCACCGCCCCACCGTACTCCCATCGCTGGCCTAGCCATCCCTCTACTCACCCACACCTGCTGTTATTCTTCGGCGACGGCAGACGAACCAGTAAACCCTCGTACAGTCGTACTCCCCTCCGTGTGGTAAACAAAAACAACGACCGAGTCTTCCCTGCCTCCGTGTCATTCCCTTCCTAGGCCTCGCCGTCGTCCACCGCCCTGGTGCTCTCGGCGTGGCGTGGTCAGCGTGGTCAACGACCGACATGCATCTGAAGTGGACTGTACGTGGAGAGGCTCACAGCTGGGTCCACGGCCGCATGCAAGGAAATGCCTCCTTATTACACGCAAAATAATGATTTCCTCCACCTGACATCTGGGACCAACCGAAACGGCCTCTGTATTTTGCGAAAAAAATGTTACCGCCGCTGACAGCTCAGACCCACCAGCTATATCTTCGCACGCAAGGAAGTGCCTCCTTATTACGCACAAAAAAATGAATACCCCCCTGCTAGCTGGGACCCAGTATAGTGGGCCTACTAAGTTGACGGGGATGAAGGGCTTTGTCAACTTAGTTAATATGCACGATTCTAGCTCGACTGACCGTACGATGTCCATCCAACGGCCGTAGTGCTTCTTCAACCTCTGGTCTTCTTGCTCCAGCCGCCCAAAGCAGCGCCGGTCGTGCCGCCTGCTCCTGCCTCCCGTGGCTGGCTATGCTCTCGCGGAGGCCTCACCGCCCCCATACAACTCCCACCGCTGGCCAGGCCATCCCTTCACTCCACTCACCCACACCCCCTGTTATTTTGCGGCGACGGCAGCCTCACACCGTAGCCGAACCAGTGAACCCTCGTACTCCTCTCCGCGTGGGCATCCACTGCCGCGTCTTCCCCGGCTCCGCGTCGTCCCCTTCCTAGGCCTCGCCGTCGTCCACCGCCCTGGTGCTCTCGGCGCGGCGTGGTCAACATGGTCAAGGAACGACTTCCATCGGACGTGGACTGTACGTGGAGAGGCTGACAGCTGGGTCCACGGCCGCAGCAAGGAAGTGCCTCCTTATTACGTGCAAAATAATTATTCCTCCACCTGACAGCGGGGACCCACCGGACGGGCCACCGTATTTCGCCCCCCTGACTGCTAGGACCCACCAGCTACATCTTTGCAGGCAAGGAAGTGCCTGACAGTCGGGACCCACCTGGTCAAAGCGTACGTAGCGTTGTCATTCTGGTCGCGAACGTGTACGTACATATATACTGGTGGATGTAGAGGCGCGCACGTGTCGTAGTAGAGGCACGTACGTGTCGTAGTAGAGGCGCGCACGTAGCATGTACACGTACGTACAGCAGCTAGGGTGCAAGAAAGAAAATACGACCACGTATGTGTACATACGGGCGGGGTCTCGAACGCCTACTCGCGCATACGTACGGCCAGGGCTCGTGTACATGGCTAGGTCAGAACGGAGAAACAGTGTCGTCGTCGTGTTCATGGGGAGGCAACGGAATGCATCGTGTTCATGGGGAGGCAACAGAATGCGTCGTGTTCATCAGGAGGCAACAGAACGCGTGGGAGCCAACCGGCTGGGTCGGAACGGAATGCGTGGTCATGTTCATCGGGAGGGCTTGGACGGAAGAGGCGATGGAAACGAGGCCTGGCGTACCGCACAACGGAGGAAATGGACCTCCTATGATCGAAACGGGGTCCTGTTGATCGGGAGGGGTGTGGCGTACCGCAAAATGGAGTAAACGGACCTCCTACGGTCAAAACGGGGGTCCTGTTGATCGGGCGTGGTGTGGCGTACCGCAAAATGGAGGAAACGGACTTGTGTTGGAGCGCTACGGTCGCAACGGGGGTCCTGTTCATCGGGAGGGGTGTGGCGTACCGCAAAACGGGACTCCACGGGATACTGTTCATCTCCACCGTCCACCCCCTCCAGCCTCCATGAGCTACTGTTCATCCACCGTCGACCTCCTCCAGCCTCCACGGGCTCCTGTTCATCCAGCCTCTACCGCGCGCTACTCCACCGGCTACTGTTCAACCACCCCTCCACCGTCTACTGTTCATCCAACCCTCCACACCACGGAGTCCTGTTCAACCACCCCTCCACAGGCACCCCTCCATCGTCTACTGTTCATCCTGCCCTCCACACCACGGGGTCATGTTCATCCACCCCTCCACGGGCACCCCTCCACCGTCTACTGTTCATCCAGCCCTCCACCACACCACGGGGTCCTGTTCATCCAGAGGCAACGCCACCGCTCACTGTTCATCCAACCCCCCCCCCCCCGCAACGCTCACTGTTCATCCCATCGATCGGCTTCAGTTAGCAGTAGTAGCCAAGGAATCGCTCGATCGGGTTCAGTTAACAGCCATCGATCGATCGCTCGGGTTCAGTAACGCGTAGCCTGCGGTGCAATCGCTCAGGTTTAGTTAGAGCCCAACGCCTCGCTCGGGTTCAGTTAGAGCCAACGCCTCGCACACACGCGCGTACGTGTATGAGAGAAACACGCATCGCTCGGCCCCCGACCTCCCACCGTAACCGGGAACTCCCCAAAATTTTCCTCCCCCTCGCTTCTACCACGGTTTTTTCCGTCATGGACGGCCCAAAGAATGTCATGCAGCTGCGTCTCCGGCCCGCCCAGGACGAAAAGCCCATTTTATGTCATGATTTTTTGTCATAGAAGTAGGAGACCACCACATCTATGATGATACCGGGTTTTGTCACAATTATCGTCATAGAAGTGGCATATGTATGACAGGAAAAAAATTCGTTCGGCCCAAAATGTCATGGATGTGTCTTTTTTTGTAGTGCAATACCTAGTTCAATCTCGTTACCGGCAAGTCTCTTTACTCGTTTCGTAATACATCATCCCGCAACTAACTCATTAGTTGCAATGCTTGCAAGGCTTAAGTGATGTGCATTACCGAGAGGGCCCAGAGATACCTCTCCAACAATCAGAGTGACAAATTCTAATATCGAAATACGCCAACCCAACAAGTACCTTCAGAGACACCTGTAGAGCACCTTTATAATCACCCAGTTATGTTGTGATGTTTGGTAGCACACAAAGTGTTCCTCCGGTAAACGGGAGTTGCATAATCTCATAGTCATAGGAACATGTATAAGTCATGAAGAAAGAAATAGCAACATACTGAACGATCGTGTGCTAAGCTAACGGAATGGGTCATGTCAATCACATCATTCTCCTAATGATGTGATCCCATTAATCAAATGACAACTCATGTCAATGGCTAGGAAACATAACCATCTTTGATTAACGAGCTAGTCAAGTAGAGGTATACTAGTGACACTCTGTTTGTCTATGTATTCACACATGTATTATGTTTCCGGTTAATACAATTCTGGCATGAATAATAAACATCTATCATGAAATAAGGAAATAAATAATAACTTTATTATTGCCTCTAGGGCATATTTCCTTCATATGCTCACTGACAGAACTATTCTCCTACATTTTGCAGCTATAGAACTTATTGGAGACTTCATATCTCTCAATCCGGGCATTTGCTTGAAATATTAACTTCAACTCCTGGAACATCTCATATGCTTCATGACGTTCAAAACGTCGTTGAAGTCCCGGTTCTAAGTCGTAAAGCATGGCACACTGAACTATCGAGTAGTCATCGGCTTTGCTCTGCCAGGCGTTCACAACGTCCGGCGTTGCTCCTGCAGCGGGTCTTGCACCTAAGCACTGCAACGATATGACCGGGGTGGAAATCTATGAAGGGGGGCACCGCACACGGCTAAGACAACTGTCAACTTGTGTGTTCTAGGGTGCCCCCTGCCCCGTGTATAAAGGAGCAAGGGGGAGGCCGGCCGGCCCTATAGGCGCGCCAAGGAGGGGAGGAATCCTCCAACTAGTAGGAGTAGGATTCCTCCTTTCCTAGTCCTACTAGGAGGGGGAAGGAAGGAAAGGGAGAGAGGGAGGGAAAGAGGGGGCGCCACCCCCCTCCTTGTCCAATTCGGACTCCCCAAGGGGGGGCAGCCCTAAGGCTCCCTCCTCTCTCTCACAAGTCCCATTGGCCCATTAGTTTCCCCCGGGGTTCCGGTAACCCCCCTGGCACTCCGATAATTATCCGGTGACCCCCGGAACTCATCCGGTGTCCGAATATAGTAATCCAATATATCAATCTTTATGTCCTGACCATTTCGAGACTCCTCGTCATATCCGTGATCACACACGGGACTCTGAAATACCTTCGGTACATCAAAACACAGAAACTCATAATATCGATCGTCACCGAACGTTAAGCGTGCGGACCCTACGGGTTCGAGAACTATGTAGACATGATCGAGACTAATCTCCGGTAAATAACCAATAGCGGAACCTGGATGCTCATATTGGTTCCTACATATTCTATGAAGATCTTTATCGGTCAAACCGCATAACAACATACGTTGTTCCCTTTGTCATCGATATGTTACCTGCCCGAGATTTGATCATCGGTATCTCAATACCTAGTTCAATCTCGTTACCGGCAAGTCTCTTTACTCGTTCCGTAATGCATCATCCCATGACTAACTCATTATTCACATTGCTTGCAAGGTTTATAGTGATGTGCATTACCGAGAGGGCCCAGAGATACCTCTCCGAAACACGGTGTGAAAAATCCTAATCTCGATCTATGCCAACCCAACAAACACCATCGGAGACACCTATAGAGCATCTTTATAATCACTCAGTTACGTTGTGACGTTTGATAGCACACTAAGTGTTCCTCCGGCATTCGGGAGTTGCATACTCTCATAGTCATAGGAACGTGTATAAGTCATGAAGAAAGCAATAGCAATAAACTAAACGATCAAGTGCTAAGCTAACAAAATGGGTCAAGTGAATCACATCATTCACTAATGATGTGATCCCGTTAATAAAATGACAACTCATGTCTATGGTTAGGAAACATAACCATCTTTGATTCAACGAGCTAGTCAAGTAGAGGCATACTAGTGACACTCTGTTTGTCTATGGATTCACACATGTACTAATTTTTCGGTTAATGCAATTCTAGCATGAATAATAAACATTTACCATGATATAAGGAAATATAAATAACAACTTTATTATTGCCTCTAGGGCATATTTCCTTCAACACCATCATCAAACAAGGTACTAGCATCATCATAAGCATTATCCATAGCAGAAGTAGCATCATCAATAACTTGCGACATATCAGAATTAATAGCATGTGGTGGTGTTGCAAGTTTACTCAAAATAGAAGGTGAATCAAGTGTAGAGCTAGATGGCAGTTCCTTACCTCCCCTCATCTTAGAGGGAAATATTTTAGTCTTGGTATCCTTCAGATTCTTCATAGTGATAAATTGATAATAATCTCAAGTGACTCAACAAATATAGCTATGCTCCCCGGCAATGGCACCAGAAAAAGGTCTTGATAACCCACAAGTATAGGGATCGCAACAGTTTTCGAGGGTAGAGTATTCAACCCAAATTTATTGATTCGACACAAGGGGAGCCAAAGAATATTTGCAAGTATTAGCAGCTGAGTTATCAATTCAGTCACACCTGGAGACTAATTATCTGCAGCAAAATGATTAGTCCCAAAGCAGTATGATAGTTTTGATAGTAGTGGCAATAGCAATAGTAAGGTAACAATGATAGCAATGATTTTGTAGCAAGTGTAACAGTAAAAGTAGCAGTAGTAACTTAGCAAGAACAATATAAGAGAAATTTGTAGGCATTGGATCGGTGGATTCGTTGGATGATATTCATCATATAACAGTCATAACTTAGCATGATGCAGCACTAGCTCCAGTTCATAAATATAATGTAGGCATGTATTCCGTAAATAGTCATACATGCTTTGCTGAAGAGCATGCTCCTGGCGAACCACAAATAGGTAGAAAGCATCACCAGAGGGCTGATAGCGCTGGCAAAGATGAGTCCACATCTCAAAGACATTACTGAGCCCCATAAACTCAAAAGCAAATTGAGGTAGAACACTAGAAGCAAGGACGGCCGCAACACGAGCATTATCATCACATCACTGAGTGTAGGCAGCCAGATCATCTTGATAAATGAAAAGAGCATCCGTATAATCCAAGACTTGCTAGTTATAAGCAGATCAGGAGCAATCCTGGTTGCATCCGTCTCAGCATCAGAAGAACTGAACATTGCACTCTCTTTTTTTACGAGCAAGCCAACTAGTCCTCAGAACCGAGACAGAGAGCAGTCCAACAATCGAATGAGCAGAGCCGAGCAGGACACGAGAGCTGAGCCAGGCTGGTCACATGAGCCGAGCCGGTCAGAAGCAGATCACAAGACGCCCGCGATCACATGACCAACTCAGAGGCAGTCGATTTGATTAGGACAGCAGAGGACGCTCGCGTCGATGGGGGCCAGCGACAGATGTGCAGAGGACCCGCGGCAGGCTGTCGGCGGCGGATATGCGGAGGGCAGGCGGAGGAGAGGCTGGCGGTCTGGCAATGATGGAAGGCGGGCGGAGCAGAGGCCGGTGGTCACGGGAGCAGGTGGAGCAGAGAAGCAGTCGGTGGCGAGATGAGTTGCAGCAGGAGGCCCGTATGAACCAGGGCGACAGCCTGCTGGGGCGGGATGGACCAGGGCCATACTTGAGAATCTGGAGCCTGGTGCAAAATTTGAAGTTAGGCCTTTTATATGAAATACTAATTATAAAGTAATCCAATCAAAAATTTCCCGGTCTTCAGCTCATTAAGCTTATGTGAGTTTCATCGATGTAGTATTTCTCATATGATATACTTCCTCCATTCCTAAATATAAGTCTTTTTGGAGATTTGAAATGGACTACCACATACGGATGTATATAGAAATATTTTAGAGTGTAGATTCACTTATTTTGCTCTGTATGTAGTCACTTGTTGAAATCTCTAGAAAGACCTATATTTAGGAACGAAGGGAGTATATTAGCATACCATAAACATAATCTTCATAATAATAATACAAGAGTAATAGATGATGGGAATAAAACCAAATAGATGATAGCAGAGTTTTTCTCGTAAAAATAAGATGAGAGCAGAGTGTATGAATCTTGCTTGCCTCAAATTTCTTCAAAAAAATTGCTGCAAGGAGAACGAAGAACTGGAGAAGAATTTGTTGTAGTACTAGTTCCGAAGACGTTTGATGGGATTGGGAATATGATGTAGGGGATATTTCCTACTCCCTCCGTCTAGGTGTGTAAGTCACCTTATGAAAACCAAATAATCCCAAAACACTTAGGCATGATACATTAACTCCCTCCTCGTTTCTTGTTTTGTGACATATCAACCAATAAGAGATGTGGGCTGCACATGCTTTCAATGACTTGGGACTACCAAACATGACATGCAGTGGTTAGTTCACTACATGCAATGCTATTAGCTAGCAAAAATACATTAAGTTTTCTCGTTTTCCTCTCCGTCTTGGTCGCGGTGCACAGCGTAAGATGACTTACACACCTAGACGGAGGGAGTAATCGAACTTGACGTTGATTAATATCATTACTTATTACTTAAGATGGAGAGAGAGAGAGAGAGGAGAGCATGCGCTTGTGTCATCGTGTGGGATGGGTAATGGTTGGCGTTGGAAGTTGGAATGTTGCACATGAGGTTAAACATTCATTTTTAATTACTCTTGTGATTAATACGGTTAATTGCTATTTAAGATAAATTCAGGGGACCAAAAATTTTAGGGGCCCTGTGCCATTGCACATGCTGGACCTCGCCTAGCTCGCCATCAATCGCACCCCCGTTGTACTCTCAAGTTGTGCCGCCATTTGACATCGTACTATGCGGCTTGCTGTCTTCACACCTCACCGTCGGCACACCATCCACCCACTCTGCCCGGATTTAATCCACCCGCTCCATCTCCCACACGTTGGGCCCCCAGGGAGACCTCGTAGGTGAGCCATCCCGACATTAGGGGGACGTGCCAGCCATCTCCTCTATATTTGATGCGGCGGTTGGAGAATAAATAGATGCATCCAGCCTTTTCCCCTCTTTGAAGCCTCCCTCTCAGAATAGAACGTGTCGTCAGTGCATCAATCTTCTTCCATTCCATCATCATTTTTACTTGGTTCCCACTGTTCTCCCTGTGATGATCTTTAATTTCAACATTGTAATTAGGTGTCAGTGTTGGTTGTCGTATATTCATAGGTACACATGTTTATTGTGCGCCAAATATTGACTATTGTTGGCGTGAAATTGTTTTATCCATTATATTACGTCATTAAATCATCATACAATTTAATTGTTTTTGGTTTTCAAATCACCCTAACTTCCATACCTATGTTGACGACAATCGTTGTTGTTTTTTTAGTGTCGAAGTTTAGTGCTTCCAATGAAGTTGAGAATTGTTGAGATAACAACCTTCACATGCTTAAAGATGCATCTGCTTGTCTGTGACAATGTTGTTTAATTTCCATTTCAATATGCTTCCAGTTAAGTTGGCTCCTACCGACATAGCACATGCATCGTACCCAATAATTCCTCATCCGGAGCACCCTTTTCATGTTTCATATTGATATGTTCTAATTTCAAAATCCCATGCTTCCAAGTAACACTTGTTATGTTCCTTGAGCTCTCCTTCCATTCTTCTTTTTCAATGAGCCATGGCTTTTGGGCTAGAAAATATGCTTCCATTTTCAATGCTCTATGATTCCACTAAAGATGAATCATATTTTTATATATATCATATTTTCATGGTCCCTGCAAATTATGCTTCTGAATCACCCCTCGACTACTTCAACCAATATCAGTTTGTGCTATAGACAAAACAATGTTGCATCTTTTAATAAAATTATTGTGCATACATTTTTCTTGCAATTATTTTGTATGAACCACTACCAATGTATGCTTCATTAAATCTCATTTATGTTTCCATGAAAAATATACAAGATGCTTCTAAAATTTACTTACAAATGTTTCCATGGTAGTGAATCTCGACTTCAAGCATTGCCAATGTGTGCTTCTGTTGTTGTCTAGAGATATTGGTTCGAGCAAGTGAGTGCTTGAACCAATACATGTGAGTCTTCTTTTAGTCATATTATTGTACATGCATGTTTCTTCTTGCGGCAATCTTTTTTGTTTCAACAACTACTGAGGTTAGCTTCATTATTTCTTTCTCATGTTTTCCACGTACATATATTTTTCCCACGCGTCTTTATTTCCAACATAATGCTAATAGTGTTGAGTGTGCTAGACCAAGCATTACTTCTTATCGGAGGCTATCTTGTTGAAGAAAAACTTGTGACGGTGTAGAGGTTTCATATGATCAGTTAATTGAAAACATACATCGAAGCTGACTATGCATAAGTGAAATTGGTGTTGTTGTTGTTGTTGTTGTTGTAAAAAGAATTGTTTATGATTTGTATCACATAAATTTCGAGGCCCTACATATTCATGTTTTGTGTTTCCACAGATGATTCCATTGGCGAAGACAACGTTTTTATCAAATGTGAATATTATTTTTGGCACACCAACTAATGTTTCCAAAGCAACTAAAAAAATTCTTCCACATCATAGAAATAATGCTTCCATGGATACAAAATAAAAAGATTTCTATCACATAGTTGAACAATATGTTTCCATTGCAACGTGAAAGGGTGCTTCCATCAATAAAAGTAATGCTTCTATGATTGAATAATATGATTGCAACCTGAAAGCGTGCTTCCATTGACAAAAAGTAATGCTTCTGTGCAAAGTTGCCATGAAAAAGTTCTCAAAAAAACTTGCCATGAAAAAATGCATCTACGAAAATATATTTTGTATTTGTTTATTGGAAGCACATCGCAATGTAAAAGAGATGTTTCCTTGCACAAAACTGCATCTGAAAAAATAAAAATATATTTGTTTCCTAGAAGCAAATCACAATTATTATTCCAAAATTAATTAGATGTGATTAATGCATAAATCCCCTAACTAACAAAAAGCATCCATTAATTAAGCAATCCAACACACCAAACGTGGGGTTTGTACTACCAAATCTGATGGCGGTGATACAGTCATGCACTGGTCTGATGGGAAGCAAGGGATCAGTAGTCTGATCCCTAGCTGCTCTCTTTAACATTATAGGGGAAACACTTTGTAGCAGTAGTCTCAGGGAAACCAAGAGCGATCAGACTACTGATCCCTGTGCTTCCATCAGACCATTGCTCTACCATGCCGTTGGATAAGAGAGCATAGGATGGCGCCACTACACCTAAGTTTCCACTTTATTGGTAAGAAATACTCCTTTGATGACACCCCTTAACTATCCCAAAAATTACTCACGGTTAGTGCTCTGTGCTACCTTCAAAATTTGCTCCCATAAACAAACTACCCCCAAAATTACTCATGGTTCGTTCCTTCAGTGTTCAAAGCAAAACCCAGATGTAGGTGATATGGAATATTTGACACATACTGCTCTAAGGTTGGAAGCATGAGTAATGGAAGCTTTATTTGGTTGTTTATGAAGCATATTGCACTAATGTTGAAAGCATGAGAAGTACCCGATAGAAACTTTTGTTCAAGTTTAGATGTGTTGCACCATTTGGCTGTTGTGTAATACTCCCCCCGTCCTAAAATAATCATCGTTGATCTAGTACAACTTTAGTACAAAGTTGTACCAAATAAATGACACTTATTTTGGGACGGAGGAGCAGATAATGGAAGCATCGTTCTTATGCGTAAGAAGCAAAAATAGAGCAAGGACGGATACACCATTGAAGTATTTACATGTGGGAAGAAGCAATTAGATCTGTTTCAAACACAGTGAAAAAATGCTAAAAATATGTTTCCAGAAACAATTACATGTATTTATGATGTGAATGCATGGTTAAATATATGCTTCGAAAATATTGGAAATCTATTCAGGTACATTCCCATTGAAGAGAAAGAGTTGGAGAGTTACACTGTTATCGGGTAGCATAAGGCTTCGGCCAAAGACGCGTCCAATGGACCATAGCGACAACAACGCAACCTGGGTGCCACCACCAACCACATTGGCAAAGGGAACAAGAGGGATCGATGTAGCACGCTGACAAGATCGAAGCAATGGTGTTTAGCACCAAGGCGTGAGCACAACAAAAAAGAATTGAATGTAGTCGTCGCCGGGCAGCAAGCCGAGGAAGATGGAGCACGGTGGTGGGACAAGGCGGTAGAGATCTTATGCGCCTGATGTCCTCTTGTGTGGGCTTCGTCGCTTCGGCTGCGACTTCTATGGAGTGTCTCCTCCATGTCGCCATAGGATGAGGGTGCATGATGATCTCCCTGTGGCTAGAGCGACTAGTGGCACAACGAGATTGGATATGCGGGCGGTGGAGTTTTCGGCGCTTCGCGGATAGAGCACGATACCGTTGAGGAGATTGGTGTACGGAAGCCGTCAATAGGTGGTTAGGGTTCCATGATAATGGATGAAGAGGTGCAGTTGGTTAGCAGGTCTCGAATATGGGAAACATGTGTCGTTGGATGGAAGTGGTTGCCTCAACGACCCTGAAGGCGTCTGACGAGAATTCAAGGATCATTATACTGATAAGAAGGGTTTCCCATATTACAGGGAGGCCAAAGCCATTATTTATACATGTACAAGTGGGATGCCACAAGACTAGAATGTGGAATGTCAAATATCATCATCAATATAACTCTAACACTATTTAGAAAACACATGTCACATAACAACCCCCTCCCCGCAACACGATTCTACAAGAACACACTAATTATTTGGTACTTGTAACCTAATATGACTCTTTGTTCAGGCAAATCTGAACACAAATAGATCTAAAAGTACCTTCCGGGCATCAATGTGCCAAACTTTTAGAGGTAGCCAACATTAGTTACACATGACGAATTACCAACATAATATATGATAAACATATCCTTAATCATAAAAAATGCATTTACAGCAAGATGCTCATCCATAGGGACCCTATGAAATTTAGGATGGTTTCTTAATCATATGTTTGGTTCACTATTAAAAAATCATGACTCGCACATTGTCCTCCTTCTCCCCTAGAAACACGTAGCCAACCCCTACCCTAGCTGCCACTAAGGTTTTCTCATCGCCGCGCCTCGATGCCCCTCCTTTCTCCCATCTGACTGTTAGGGAACGCAGTAATTTCAAAAAAATTCATACGCACACGCAAGATCTATCTAGGTGATGCATAGCAACGAGAGGGGAGAGTGTTTTCCACGTACCCTCGTAGACCAAAAGCGGAAGCGTTATGACAATGCGGTTGATGTAGTCGTACGTCTTCACGATCCGGCCGATCCTAGCACCGAAGGTACGGCACCTTCGCGATCTGCACACGTTCAGCTCGGTGACGTCCCGCGAACTCTAGATCCAGCTGAGGTCAAGGGAGAGTTTCATCAGCACGACGGCGTGGTGACGGTGTTGATGAAGTTACCGATGCATGGCTTCACCTAAGCACTAGAACGATATGACCGAGGTGGAAATTTGTGGAGGGGGGCACCGCACACGGTTAAACAATCAACTTGTGTGTCTATGGGGTGCCCTCTTCCCCGTATATAAAGGAGTGGAGGAGGGGAGGGCCGGCCCTCTCATGGCGTGCCCAAGGGGGGGAGTCCTACTCCCAATAGGAGTAGGTTTCCCCCCTTCCCTAGTTGGAGTAGGAGAAGAAGGAAGAGGGAGAGGGAGAGAAGGAAAGAGGGGCCGACCCCCCTCCCAATTCAGATTGGGCATGGGGGGGCCACCTTGGCCGCCTCCTCCTCTCTTCCACTAAGGCCCAATAAGGCCCATTAACTCCCCGAGGGGTTCCGGTAACCTCCCGGTACTTCGGAAAATGCCCGAACTCATCCGAAACCATTCCGGTGTCCAAACATAGCCTTCCAATATATCGATCTTTATGTCTCGACCATTTCGAGACTCCTCGTCATGTCCGTGATTACATCTGGGACTCCTAACAATCTTCGGTATATAAAAACACATAAACTCATAATACCGATCGTCATCAAACGTTAAGCGTGCGGACCCTACGGGTTCGAGAACTATGTGGACCTGACCCAGACTCATCTCCGGTTAATAACCAATAGAGGAACCTGGTGCTCATATTGGTTTCTACATATTCTACGGAGATATTTATTGGTCAAAACGCATAACAACATACGTTGTTCCCTTTGTCATCGGTATGTTACTTGCCCGACATTCGATTGTTGGTATCTCAATCCCTAGTTCAGTTTCGTTACCGGCAAGTCTCTTTACTCGTTCCATAATGCATCATCCCGTAACTAACTCATTAGTCACATTGCTTGCAAGGCTTATGGTGATGTGCATCACCGAGAGGGCCCAGAGATACCTCTCCGACAATCGGAGTGACAAATCCTAATCTTGATCTATGCCAACTCAACAAACACCATCGGAGACACCTGTAGAGCATCTTTATAATCACCCAGTTGCGTTGTGACGTTTTATAGCACATTAAGTGTTCCTCCGGTATTCGCTAGTTGCATAATCTCATAGTCATAGGAACACGTATAAGTTATGAAGAAAGCAATAGCAATAAACTAAACGATCATAGTGCTAAGCTAATGGATGGGTCAAGTCAATCACATCATTCTCTAATCATGTGATCCCGTTCATCAAATGACAACTCATGTCTATGGCTAGGAAACTTAACCATCTTTGATTAACGAGCTAGTCAAGTAGAGGCATACTAGTGACACTCTATTTTGTTTATGTATTCAAACATGTACTAAGTTTCCGGTTAATAAAATTCTAGCATGAATAATAAACATTTATCATGATATAAGGAAATATAAATAACAACTTTATTATTGCCTCTAGGGCATATTTCCTTCAGTCTCCCACTTGCACTAGCGTCAATAATCTAGATTACACAGTAGTGATTCTAACACCCATGGAGTCTTGGTGTTGATCATGTTTTTCTTGTGAGAGAGGCTTAGTCAACGGGTCTGCAACATTCAGATCCGTATGTATCTTGCAAATCTTAATGTCTCCCTCCTTGACTTGATCGCGGATGGAATTGAAGCGTCTCTTGATGTGCTTGGTTCTCTTGTGAAATCTGGATTCCTTTGCCAAGGCAATTGCACCAGTATTATCACAAAAGATTTTCATTGGACCCGATGCACTAGGTATGACACCTAGATCGGATATGAACTCCTTCATCCAGACTCCTTCATTTGCTGCTTCTGAAGCAGCTATGTACTCTGCTTCACACGTAGATCCCTCCACGACGCTCTCTTTGGAATTGCACCAACTGACAATTCCACCATTCAATAAAAATGCGTATCTGGTTTGTGACTTAGAGTCATCCGTATCAGTGTCAAAGCTTGCATCGACGTAACCGTTTACAATGAGCTCTTTGTCACCTCCATAAACGAGAAACATATCCTTAGTCCTTTTCAGGTATTTCAGGATGTTCTTGACCGATGTCCAGTGATCCTATCCTGGATTACTTTGGTACCTCCCTGCTAAACTAATAGCAAGGCACACATCAGGTCTGGTACATAGCATTGCATACATAATAGAACCAATGGCTGAAGCATAGGGAATGACTTTCATTTTCTCTCTATCTTCTGCAGTTGTCGGGCATTGAGTCTGACTCAACTTCACACCTTGTAACTGCTACCTCTTGAACATGCGTTGGTTTTCCCTTGAAGAGGAAAGGGTGATGCAGCAAAGTGGCGTAAGTATTTCACTCGGTTTTTGAGAACCAAGGTATCAATCCAGTAGGAGACTACACGCAAATCCCTAGTACCTGCACAAAAAATTAAGAACCTTGCAACCAACGCGATAAAGGGGTTGTCAATCCCTTCACGTCCACTTACAAAAGTGATATGTAATAGAGATAATAAGATAAATATTTTTGGTATTTTTGTTGTATAGATTGAAAAGTAAAGATTGCAAAATAAACGGCGACAGACATTGGCTAGTTGCTGGGGGATTAATATGATGGAAAATAGACCCGGGGGCCATAGGTTTCACTAGTGGCTTCTCTCAGGATAGCAAATTCTACGGTGGGTGAACAAATTACTATCGAGCAATTGATAGAAAAGCGCATAGTAATGAGAATATCTAGGCATGATCATTTATATAGGCATCACGTCCGTGTCAAGTAGACCGAAATGATTCTGCATCTACTACTATTACTCCACACGTCGACCGCTATATATCCAGCATGCATCTAGAGTATTAAGTTCATAAGAACAAAGTAACGCATTAAGCATGATGACATGATGTAGAGGGATAAACTCAAGCAATATGACATAAACCCCATCTTTTTATCCTCGATGGCAACAATACAATTCATGCCTTACTTCCCCTGCTGTCACTGGGAAAGGACACCGCAAGATTGAACCCAAAGCTAAGCACTTCTCCCATTGCAAGAAAGATCAATCTAGTAGGCCAAACCAAACTGATAATTCGAAGAGACTTGCAAAGATATTAAATCATGCGTGTAACAATTCAGGGAAGAATAAAATATTGTTCATAGATAATCTTGATCATAAACCCACAATTCATCGGATCTCGACAAACACACCACAAAAAGAATTAAATCGAATAGATCTCCAAGAGAATCGAGGAGAACTTTGTATTGAGATCCAGAGAGAGAAGAAGCCATCTAGCTAATAACTATGGACCCGAAGGTCTGTGCTAAACTATGCACACATCATCGGGGAGGCCATGGTGTTGATGTAAAAGCCCTCCGTGATCAATTCTCCCTGCGGCGGAGCGCCGAAAAAGGCCCCAAGATGGGATCTCACGGGTACAGAAGGTTGCGGAGGTGGAAATAGGGTTTCGTGGTGCTCCTGGATGTTTTCGAAGTATATGAGTATACATAGGCGAAGGAAGTAGGTCAGCGGAGCTACGAGGGGCCCACGAGGGTGGGGGGCGCGCCTACCCCCCTAGGCGTGCCCTCCTACCTCATGGCCACCTCGTGGCTTCCTTGACGTCCACTCCAAGTTTTCTGCATTGCGTTTGTTCCAAAAACAATCCTTGCGAAGGTTTCATTCCGTTTGGACTCCGTCTGATATTCCTTTTGTGTGAAACACTGAAATTGGCAAAAAAAACAACAATTTGCACTGGGCTTAATATGGACATTAAAAATTATAGATATGTTGGAGACGTATAAAAGTGCATAATAAAGCACATTAAACATCCAAAACAGATAATATAATAGCATGGAACAATAAAAAATTATAGATATGTTGGAGACGTATCAAGCATCCCCAAGCTTAATTCCTGCTCGTCCTCGAGTAGGTAAATTAAAAAAACAGAATTTTTGATGTGGAATTCTACCTAGCATAATTCTCAATGTAATATTTTTTATTGTGGCATGAATGATCAGATCTGAAAGATTCAAGACAAAAGTTTAATATTGACATAAAAATAATAATACTTCAAGCATACTAATAAAGCAATCATGTCTTCTCAAAATAACATGGCCAAATAAAGTTATCCCTACAAAATCATATAGTCTGGCTATGCTCTATCTTCATCACACAAAATATTTAAATCATGCACAACCCCGACGACAAGCCAAGCAATTGTTTCATACTTTTGATGTTCTCAAACTTTTTCAATTTTCACGCAATACATGAGCGTGAGCCATGGACATAGCACTATATATGGAATAGAATGGTGGTTGTGGAGAAGAAAAAAAAGGAGAAGATAGTCTCACATCAACTAGGCATATCAACGGGCTATGGAGATGCCCATCAATAGATATCAATGTGAGTGAGTAGGGATTGCCATGCAACGGATGCACTAGAGCTATAAGTGTATGAAAGCTCAACAAAAGGAACTAAGTGGGTGTGCATCCAACTCGCTTGCTCACGAAGACCTAGGGCATTTTGAGGAAGCCCATCATTGGAATATACAAGCCAAGTTCTATAATGTAAAATTCCCACTAGTATATGAAATAGACAACATAGGAGACTCTCTATCATGAAGATCACGGTGCTACTTTGAAGCACAAGTGTGGTAAAAGGATAGTAACATTGTCCCTTCTCTCTTTTTCTCTCATTTTTTTGGGCCTTTTTTCTCTTTTTTTAGGCCTATTTTTTTCTTTTCTTTTTTTCCGTCCGGAGTCTCATCCTGACTTGTGGGGGAATCATAGTCTCCATCATCCTTTCCTCACTTGGGAGAATGCTCTAATAATGATGATCATCACACTTTTATTTACGTACAACTCAAAAATTACAACTCAATACTTAGAACAAAATATGACTCTATGTGAATGCGTCCGGCGGTGTACCAGCATATGCAATGAATCAAGAGTGACATTTATGAAAATCATGAACGGTGGCTTTGCCACAAATACGATGTCAACTACATGATCATGCAAAGCAATATGACAATGATGGAGCGTGTCATAATAAACGGAACGGTGGGAAGTTACATGGGAATATATCTCGGAATGGCTATGGAAATGCCATAATAGGTAGGTATGGTGGCTGTTTTGAGGAAAGTATATGGTGGGTGTATGCTACCGACGAAAGGTGCGCGGTATTAGATAGGCTAGCAATGGTGGAAGGGTGAGAGTGCGTATAATACATGGAATCAACATTAGTCATAGAGAGCTCACATACTTATTGCAAAAATCTATTAGTTATCGAAACGAAGTACTACATGCATGCTCCTAGGGGGATAGATTGGTAGGAAAAGTCCATCGCTTGTCCCCGACCACCACTCATAAGGAAGACAATCAATAAATAAATCATGCTCCGACTTCATCACATAACGGTTCACCATACGTGCATGCTACGGGAATCACAAGCTTTAACACAAGTATTTCTCAAATTCACAACTACTCAACTAGCATAACTCTAATATCACCATCTTCATATCTCAAAACAATCATAAAGAATCAAACTTGTCATAGTATTCAATGCACATTATATGATAGTTTTTATTATACCTATCTTGGATGCTCATCACATTAGGACTATTTTTTTTACCAAAGCAAAGTAACATGCTGTTCTGACTCTCAAAATAATATAAGTGAAGCATGAGAGATCAATAATTTCTATAAAATAAACCACCACTGTTCTCTAAAAGATATAAGCGAGGCACTAGAGCAAAATTATCTAGCTCAAAAGATATAAGTGAAGCACATAGAGTATTCTAATAAATTCCGATTCATGTGTGTCTCTCCAAAAGGTGCGTACAACAAGGATGATTGTCGTAAACTAAAAATGAAAGACTCAAATCATACAATACGCTCCAAGCAAAACACATATCATGTGGTGAATAAAAATATAGCCTCAAGTAAAGTTACCGATAGACAAAGACGAAAGAGGGGATGCCTTCCGGGGCATCCCCAAGCTTAGGCTTTTGGTTGTCCTTGAATTTTACATTGGGGTACCTTGGGCATCCCCAAGCTTAGGCTCTTACCACTCCTTGTTCCAAAATCCATCAAATCTTTACCCAAAAACTTGAAAACTTCACAACACAAAACGAAACATAAAATCTCATGAGCTCCGTTAGCGAAATAAAACAAACCACCACTTTAAGGTACTGTAATGAACTCATTCTTTATTTATATTGGTGTTAAACCTACTGTATTCCAACTTCTCTATGGTTTATACCCCCCGATGCTAGCCATAGATTCATCAAAATAAGCAAACAACACACGAAAAACAGAATCTGTCAAAAACAGAACAGTCTGTAGTAATCTGTATCAAACGCAAACTTCTGTAACTCACAAAAATCTGCCAGAATAGGAAGGCCTAGATAATTTGATTATTGATCTACTTCAATCGGAATCAATATTGTATCACTTTCTGGTGATTTTTAACAATTTTTTCGTGAGCATAAAGTTTCTGTCTTTTTCAGCAAGATCAAATAACTATCACCCAAGAAGATCCTATAGGTTTTACTTGGCACAAACACTAATTAAAACATAAAACCACATCTAACCAGAGGGTATATGAAATATTTATTACTAAAAAGGAACAAAAAGCAAGGAATAAAAATAAATTTGGGTTGCCTCCCAACAAGCGCTTTTCTTTAAAGCCTTTTTAGCTAGGCATTGATAATTTTAATGATGCTCACATGAAAGACAAGAATTGAAGCACAAAGAGAGCATCATAAAACACGTGATAAACACATCTAAGTCTAACATACTTCCTATGCATAGGCATTTTATAAGAAAACAAATTATCATAGCAAGCAAAAATTAGCATATGCAAGTTAGAAGAAAGAGATCATAGCAATCTCAACATGACAAGAGGTAATTTAGTAAGATAAAAATATCTACAACCATATTTTCCTCTCTCATAATAATTACATGTAGGATCATAGGCAAATTCAACAAAATAGCTATCATAGAACACATTCTCAACACGATCCACATGCATGTGAAGTTGACACTCTTCCAAAATAGTGGGATTATCGTTAACTAAAGTCATGACCTCTCCAAACCCACTTTTATCAAAAATACCATAAGATTGAAAATTCTCCAAATATGTGGGATCTAAAGTTGACACTCTTCCAAACCCACTTTCAATATTATTGCAAACACTATTATCAATCTCATATTCATCATGGGGCTTAAATAAATTTTCAAGATCATAAGAAGAATCACCCCAATCATGATCATTGCAACAAGTAGTAGACTTACCAAAACTAGCATCCCCAAGATTAGGGTTTTGCATATTATTAGCACAATTGACATCAAGAGAATTTATAGTAAAATCATTGCAATCATGCTTTTTATTATAGGAACTATCGTGAATCTCTTCATAAATTTCTTCATCACAATTTTCAGATTCACGAATTTCAAGAAAAACCTCATAAAGATAATCTAGTGCACTCAAATCACTAGAAATTGGTTCATCACAACTAGATCTCTTAAAATATTAGCAAGGGGATGAGGATCCATAAACTTTTAGCAAGCGAATATGCAAGAAAAAAGAAGGCACATGGTAACATAAGATCGAACGGAAGGAGGGTGAAGAAAAGGCAAAGGTGAAGTGGGGGAGAGGAAAATGAGAGGCAAATGGCAAATAATGTAATGCGAGGGATAAGAATTTGTGATGGGTACTTGGTATGTCTTGACTTGTGAGTAGATCTCCCCGGAAACGGTGCCAGAAAATGGCTAGTTGTCGGGAGATCAAATCTTGACTTGACTTGGTGCAAATATCCCCGACAACGGTGCTAGAAATCCCTCTTGCTACCTCTTGAGCATGCGTTGGTTTTCCCTTGAAAAGGAAAGGGTGATGCAGCAAAGTAGCGTAAGTATTTTTCCCTCAGTTTTTGAGAACCAAGGTATCAATCCAGTAGGATACTACACGCAAATCCCTAGTACCGGCACAAACAATTAAGAACCTTGAAACCAACGTGATAAAGGGGTTGTCAATCCCTTCACGGCCACTTGCAAAAGTGAGATCTGATAGAGATAATAAGATAAATTATTTTTGGTATTTTTGCTGTATAGATTGAAAAGTAAAGATTGCAAAATAAACGGCGACGGAAATTGGCTAGTTGCTGGGGGATAAATATGATTGAAAATAGACCCGGGGGCCATAGGTTTCTGAAAGTGCGTTAAGTCGACTAGAGGGGGGTGAATAGGCGATTTTTATGAATTCTTCACTGAGGAATTTCAGGGTGAGGAAATTCCTAAGAGAAGAACTACTTGCAGCGGAATAAGTACTCGGATGCAAACGTAACAGAACATAAGCATGGTCATCATGATGAAATGAAAACACGCACAGAGTACAGAAAGCGTAAACACATGATAAACAGGATGAAGACAAACAGACTGAAGAAATTGAACTGAGGAAATTGAGAAAGTCTTCAATCAAAGTCTTCGAACAGATATGAACAAGCACACAACGCAGTAATGAGAAAATGAAAGAGTTGAGGAAATAGAACCAGTAGGCTTGGTGAAATAGAACCAGTAGGCTTGGTGAAGATAATGATTGTTAATTAATGGTTTATTTAAGGTGTACTACAAATTTCTTCATGTACTTTGGAGTCACATATCTGTACTCCCTCCATTCCCGTGCACATCTCCTCTCTATCCTTTGGATGCGCACCTTGCGCTGATTTTTGTTCTCCTTGCCATACTTGGCCTCATCAGGAGTGCAATATTCATCATAGATGTCATCAGGAATCTCGAAAGAGTGTTTGTTTCTGGTCTCTTTCCTCCCTTCTGAGGTCTCTTGCCGTCAGCCGTTTTCTTCAGTTGAGGAATCTAAACAATAGAATTCTCTCAAGAGGTATGCAACTTTTCTTCGAGGAACGCTGCAAACGAGTTAATGAGAACCTAGAGATTCAGCAGTGGACATGTGTACCTGTGAACAGAATATAGTTGCGAAGAATTTGGAGAGGTCATATGCGTTCTCACAAGTTTTTGCAAAAAGAACAAGTTTGAGGAATTTGACCAGATGAGTCTTGAGGAATTTCACTAAGCGTTCTTTGACTTAGGTTCCAGAGTTGTACAGATTGAAAATCCACACAACTGAGGAATCTTGAAGAAAAATGTTGCTTAGGGAAATAGATCAAGAACAGATGTTGTGTGAGGTGTTTAGTGTGTGAAGATTTGAAGAATAAACACCTTTTGAAGATTTTGTAGAAAACATCAGAATCAACAAGGGCAGTAAAAGCAACTTTTAATTACCCTTGACGAAGAACACGACGAACTGGGAAGTGTAGATTTAGAAGTTCATCAGTTCAGATCTTCCACGCCCTAACTTGGCTCAGGAAGACAGCTACGACGGCATCGAGTGAAGAAATCCGCGGCCGGCGCGAGTACGACGACGACGAGGTCAAGGCAGTGAAGCTCCTCCTCACCGGCGATGATGGAAGTAGCAGCAGCGCTAGGTTTTGAGAGCTCGAGCGAGGGAGTGAGGTCGAGCGGAGTAAAAACAAAGTGAGGAAGGGAGGGGTATTTATAGCCGAGGTGAGAAACTGCTCGCCCGAGGAAATTGGACGAATGTGCCCCTGATCCTTCTCATTCACGTGACATGTGTCACCCACGTACTGAGAGGTGGCGATCATGCGAGATTGTGAGTGAATAGATAAATCCATCATGGAATGTGGAACGGTTTGAGCGGCAAACGCCGAAAATTCAGATAAGATAATTTTAATGTATCGTTCGCAAATTCTTCAGCTGACAAGGACACAGTGAAGATTTTGAACGAGTTTCAGATAGCGCATATGAGGAATTTTGTGAATAGACTGGGTTGCGTTTAGCATAGAGGGGGAAGGGTCCGATCACATTCACTTAGCAAAAAAAAACATGTTGAAGAAATAGCAATAAGTGAATGTTGTAGAGGACATAAACTCATATATATATATATATATATATATATATATATATATATATATATATATATATATATACAGCCCGTCTATTCAGATAATATTATCAGAATAGTTATTCTGATAACACTTCCGCACTGCATGCTCAACGCGAGGGCACTGCACTTTCTTTATGAAGAGCACCGCATTACAGAGACTAGTGAACTTCGTGTCGGAAAAAATTGCGCGTAGTGTTTTTTCGGTACCGTTTTTGCTCTACTTTTTTAACCGTTTATCGGAATGGGGCGTGAAATATACCGTTGGAAAGCTACGGATTAGGCGCAAATTCTCCATGTTGAACACTTTTCGAGATTCCCCGCGGTTTAAGAGCAGTTTCAAAAACGGTGCGGCCCATAAAGAACGACGGCGAGCGTTTTTTCACGTTTTTTCTAAACCGCTAATCGGAATGAGGCAAACGATACACCGTTCGATAGATATCGCCGAGGCGAATCCTTTAAATATCTATTTATTTCTCTAATTCGTTACGGTTTAAAAGCAGTTTCAAATTTACTAAATCACGGAATTCTGTTTTTTAAATTTTTTCAAATTTTCGGTATATTTTCGCTCCAGTTTTTTAACCGTTTGTCGAAACGAGGCGTGTAATATATCGTTGAAAAGCTATGGATGAGGCGCAATTTTCATATGTTGAAATGGTTTTGATATTCCTTACGATTTTAAGTTAATTTTGAAAATCGTGCGGCGGACGACGAGTGGCAGCGGTCGTTTTTCGCAAAAAATTTACAAACCAGTTGTTGAAATGATTCAAATGATATGTTGTTGGAAAGATATCAACGAGACGCAACTTTGTCATGTAGAACACTCTCTCTAATTCTTTACGGTTTAGGAGCAGTTTTAAATTTACCAAAATGTGGACACTCCGTTTTTCGCGACACCCAAATTGATGTGTGTAGCGACCCGACCCGAATGGATCAAGTCTCTGTGCTTAAGTGTCATCCCTGGATCGGTATGCTGACACACACAGTACTCGAAGGATTTATAACAGAGGTAAATCACATGTATAAAGTAACGTAAATACTATTACCTCAATCCATATAGCGGAAGCAACAAGGTTGTGGATTCCCATCAACACCAACGGCAAAGTTGAGTGTAGAAGTCGTAACCCTAACGTATCACTTACTCTTCGTAAGAAACCTGCAACATGAGACGTTGCAGCCCGAAACGGGTTAGTACATTGAATGTACTGGCAAATTCACACCATAGAGAGAATGATGAACAATGGATATCACTACATGCATATATGGCTGGTGGAAAAGCTCTATGGTTATAATGTTTTTGCGAAAAGCCAATTTTCCCTACTGCAAAGGAATAAATTTATTTAACTATCATGGTAGTTGTTAAACATTGAGAATGGTTGACAGCATTCTCAATCCCAATTAAGCATCATCATTAAAACCCAACAAATTATTTAAGTAACGTGATGAGATCAACAGGATAATCCAAGAACTAGATACTCAAGATGTCCATAACCGGGGAAACGACTAACCATGATTAGTTTGTACACTCTGCAGAGGTTTGCGCACTTTTCCCCACAAGACTCGATCGCCTCCGTTGGATTTCTCGCACTACATGGTGTTTGAGAAACGGATGACCGAGACATAGTCTTTCAGAAGCGCTAGCACCTTACGTTGGATAGACCGGTACACCTACTTTCCCCGACATCTTCTAGTCTACCCTATAAGAGTTCACATGACTTAATCAACTATGTCAGAGCCCATAATGGCTTGTGGCTGCACACGGAAGTTTCTAGTGTGAATAATCTCATGATCCCTTTGAGCCTAGGTGGCGGTCCAAAATAAAAACAAGCAATCCTGGAGTACCCAGGTACCTAGACAGGCAATCCTGGAGTACCCAGGTACCTAGACAGGCAATCCTGGAATACCCAGGTACCTCAATCCACCCAGATGTGTGTTTAAGTTGCCCCCTTAAATAAACCATTAATTAACAATCTCACGTCTGTCATGGATACTCTCAAAACCCAATCCACGTCTACGAGCATAGCATGGCAATATAAGCAACGCGTAGAAGTAACTCCCAAGGGTTTGATATAACAGGTAATAGGTACTACCTCAACTACTTCCCATCCCACAATTTAATTAGATCCTAATCATGCAATGTTTGAGGATTGAACTAATGCAATAAAACTGGGTAGTAAAAGAGGTATGATCAAAGTGTGAACTTGCCTGCAATGCTGATGAAGATGATTCGCACTCAAAACTCTTGATAGTTCTACTCGTCACACTCCGGTCAATCTATCGTAAGCAAGCAATAGTAACCACACATAAGCAATCACTCAAAAGATCAGAAAGAACGAAGAAGACGATTCGGAAAACATCAAAACCAAGCAAATAACTCTTGCAACATAAAACAATTTCTAACAGTACCAAAATTATGTGAATTTGGCCTTATCAGAAAGTTTAGGTCAAGAGCTTCGATTTGCAAAAAGAATCAACTAAATCGGAGTTACGAAACTCAAGTTATGATCAAACGAAGTTTGAATTCAAATCTGATCTAATTCAAATTTTAAAATTTCAAAAACATGTTTAAGTTGTTTTACTGGATAGAGGAGATCATAACGAAGAAGTGGGCATTGGTTTCGTTGAATTTGGACTAACGAGCAAAAAGTAGTGAATGTTTGAAGTACGGGGACTAATCTGTGAAGAAGAACTATCACGAATAGGTCCCTGGCCGAAAAAAAAGGAAAATCTATTGACGAACGCTCGCGACAGCAACTAATCTAGCGAATCTGTCCACACACACAAAAAAACCTAACGAACGAGCGTTCGTTAATTAGCCGAAATGGAAAAAAAACAATACTGAATCGAGATCGTCGGATCTCGATCCGACGGCGAGAGTCGGGGCTAGGGTTTACCCGAACTTCGGCGAGGTCCGACAGACGGTGGCGGTGGCTCCGGGGAGATGCGATGCGGCGGGGCGACTATGCGGCGCGATGGTTGCGGGCGAGCAGCGGCGGCAGCTGCAAGTGGCGGCGGCGCGGTGGTGATGCGCGGCAGCGGCGGCGGCGGGGCGCTTGATGCGGCGGCGGCGGCACGGCGAGATGCGGGAGGGGCGGCGCGGGGCGAGAGGAGGAGAGGGCGGCGGAGCTGTGGCTTTATATATGGGGGGGGGTCGGCCTCGGTGCATGGAGAAGGGGGCAGGAGGAGGCCGAGGCGGAGATGGCGGCGCAGACGGAGTCGGGCGGGAGCCGGACTCCCCGCTGGAGGTCAGGGACGACCGGGGTGTGGCGTTGGGCCGGCTGGGCCGTGGCCTTGCGATTTGCTGGGCCGGCCCAGTTCGGTGGTCTAGAAGTTTTTTCTTGTTTTTTTTATCTAAACATTTTTTTCCAGACAAACATAACAAATAAAAACAAATAGAAATAAAAATATTATATAGGCATATAATATACCAAAATTTGCAGAAAAAGATTTTCTACAAGATGAACATTTTTCTAGCACCAAATAAAATACACACAATTTCTAGTAATTCAAACAGTGCTCCAGATTTAATAAATCCAGTAAAAATCAATTTAAAAATACCAAAATGATTTCAAATTAATTTCTCTCCAATTTTCTGATGTAGGGAATCATGTTACCCTATTTTCTATTTATTTTATTTTTTTGGAAAAAAATAATTTGAATAAAACTCAAATAACCCAAATTGAAAAGAATTTCAAATGGATTTTAAATTTGAGTTTCTTTGAAACTCCCAACTCATATTTCATATATTTTGAAGAAGGCATATTATCTTCTCTCGTGAAAATCATTGAGTTGCATAAAGTTTTAGAATTTGAAATATTTTCAAATGAAATTCAAATATTTTCAACACCCCTTGTCATTTGAATAAATGGAAGAAGTCATGTCATCTTCTCTCCAGGGTTTTGGTGGTGAAAAGAATTTGAATTCACGGAGATCATAAAATGCAAAATAAAAGTTTGGGAAAGTCCTTTTATTCCCTCTCATTTAACTTTCAAAAAGTTTTGAATTCACTCACTTTCAGTCAATCAATCAAACAATCAATTCAATCTATCTGTTTATTATAACATTCTAAAATTTAGAATTTTGGGATGTTACAAACCTACCACCCTTAAAATGAATCTCATCCTCGAGATTCGGAGAGGCTAGAAAGAAATAGGTTAGGTTTGGGGGTCTTCTCAAATCCATCGATCGTCTTCGAGGGTCTGGTGTGCTACCACCCTTGGAAGCATGGTTACGGTTGCATCAAAACTCATATACTCCATTCTTGTTCTTGACAGGGCCGGCCTTCTCAAACTCGGGAAAATTCCTTCTCTGGCTCTTCCGGTAGTGGCATAACCTGTACCACAATTCTTTTGTCCTTTCCTCTTGGTAAGGTTATCCCGAGACTGGGTCTTCTTAGCTGACGGGTCTGGCGCCAATACTAAACAACTATCGATATCTCATGGTGGTCAACAATTTATGGTTTCTCCTGCAGGAAAGGGGTCGGGGTTGATCCTCACTGTATAACCTACGGTTGGCAAGAGCTGCCTTGTACAAGGGAAAAATACTTATACCATTCTAAGGGTTAAACAGGGTTTAATATCGTCGTCTCTCTACTATAGGTAAGTCACTCAGATTTACCATCCCGTATAGCAAGGCAAATAATAAGAGTAAGTCGGTATGGTGATCAATCCATCCCGCACCCAAATCATTACCTTGTATATGGTTTAGCGAATCTCGCATTCTAACACTCCGTCATCCTCACAAGCATTGCAGAATTTCTCTTGTCGACGAACCAAGTTCGGATAAATCCATTGATTCTGTAAGCCAAACAAACATCTATCGTTCCTTCACAACTCTTAGGTTTTGCGTAACCTCCTATAAGATCGTCTATCATAAAATCATAACTTCTTCCAAGGTTTTTCCTTCACCAAGAGTGTGCTTGCTTCTTGGCAGGTCCTGGGGCCTGTGGGTTATGGCCCATCTCATCACTTGTAGTCCTTGAACTTATCCTCGGGCAACTGATCATTATTCCAACTTCCAACTTCCTAGTATTCTTAAATCCATCCAATTGTACTGTCTTCCTTCCTTCTATTGGCACCAAACTAAAACGTGATTACTCAAACTCATCATGGAATTTCCATTTATCCATATTTCCAACATCATCCCTCCTTTATATCCAATAACACTTCATCTCTTCATACTCCTGGGGTATCCCACGTACAGAGATAAAACTTATTCTTATGAAATCCATACTCCGCTTCATAGAACATCATTATTCTTTCCAAGGTCAAGCGTCCTTACAGGGGAATATTGGCCATCTCTGCATGACACTTCTTCAACTGGGAAACGTGAAACACATCATGAACTCCTCACAGTCCTTCGGGTGACTCCAACTTGGTGGCCACTTCTCCCATACGCTCCAAAACTCGGTATGGTCCTACAAATCTCGGGGCTAACTTTCCCTTAACTCCAATTCGTTTAACTCCTCACAGAGGGAACACATGAAGACATGCTGTGTCTCCAATTTCATAGACTACCTCCTTGCGTTTTTGAGTCTGCATAACTCTTCTGCCTGGACTGGGCTACCTTCAGTCTATCTCGAATCAACTTAACATTCTCTTCTGACTCCTTGATCACATTTGGTCCAAACAACTGACGGTCTCCAACTTCATCCCACACACTCTTGGGGTATCACACATATCGAGACAAAACTCGTATTCATTTTGTTCGAAATCCACTTAGTGGAGTATCCTTATCTTTTTCAGGGTCAACGGTTCTTACAGGGTACTATCACCCTTAAAATGCTCCAATATTCCATAGACCATATTTCTCATATCCTCGAAAATGGTCAACATCTTTCCTCACAGAGTAATTTGTAAAATCCAAATAAGTACCAACACTGCTAACTTTATTGATTCTCAAATTATTACGATCTCATGTTTTTCCATTACATGCCTCAACTCAACACCTTAATATGAAGGAAAATGTTCTCACTACTACTACTGTATTTCTTCTGTTACAAACTCAACTATTTATCTCAAGTCTCCTTCTCCTTCGGACAACCTCTAGCAAAGTGCCCTGCTTCATTACAACGGAAACATATTACTTCTGACAAATCTCGAGGTTTCCTTGTGATTATATAGCCTCCTGGGGTCCTCGTCTTCCCTTTTGGGCAATCATTGAAGTAGTGTCCTGAATTTTTGCACCTGAAACATGTGATATGACTCAGGTCTTTCTTTGTAGAAATTGGGTTGTTCCTGGGATCCAATCTACTTCTCTTCTTGGACTTTTCCGTTCCAATCAGGGCTTCTATTTCCTGTGGGTCATACTCTACTTCCTCTGTCGGGAATTCTACTAAATCCCCATTCAAACAATTCTGGGAGATGTGTCCTTCTTCTTCACATGAATACCAAGACTTGGTGTAGGATTTAATTGGTTCCTCTTTGGGTTTGTCCTCCACCTCTTACTTCATCGCAGGTTCTTTTAAAATTCCCATTAGGGCTCCTTTCACTTCTTCTTTTTTCTGCTAGATGGTTCTTTGTACCATGGGGTAAATGTGACACTGTGCAGGGTAGTGGGTAGTGCCTTCACACATGAAACAAGTGGTCTGCCTAGTTGGGCATTCTTCTGCTGGGTGACTTCCTTCACAATTAGGGCATTCCTCCTTGTGTTCTTTATGGTTGTGTCCTATTTCTCCACAAAGCTTGCATGCACAGGGTTTCTTCATATCCTTTCCAGAAGGCTTCAATTTCTGGGACACAAACTGAGACTTTAGCATAGTCAAATTAAATTCTTTCCAAGTGGTTACTCCTTGCCATCCATTGATGGTTTGGTACATCCTCCACCAAGTAGCAGCACCTCTTTCAAAGCATTGAAGAGCATGTTGGGCCATATCCTTTCCGACTATAGGGTTGTTCTCCATATGATCCTCCATGTTCTGAATCCATCGGTCTGTCTCCAATTGACTTATTGGTCCAGAAAATACAAGCTCATCTCCATTCATCCTTGATTGGGTACATGGGTTTTGGGGTGAGATAAGAGAGATCGAGAAAGATGCACACAATACAACCAAAGGTTTTGAAAAGACAGATTTTATTGTGGCTGTCGGAAAAACAACAAACAAATGACAGCTCACAATCATCGCATCTAACGTAGGTATATAATAGGGGTTTGGGCTTCTAATGGTCAATAAATCTTCAAAGTCATCAAACTCCTCAAGTCTTGTTCATGCCTCCAATGGCTTCTTCCAATCGTGCTTGCCCTTTTTTCCAGATCATCTGTGTTGACGCGAAGTCTCTTGTGGCGTCCTTTAATATTTTCTGGAGTTGCATTCCAACTTCTGGATTTCATCAACCTCAACATGAACCATGATCCTACTGTCCTTCAGTTCCTGACGAATCTCATGTATCTCAAAGTTTTGCTCCTCTAGCTTGGCTACTCTCATCTTCAGGGTCCAGAGTTCTTCATGAAATACTTCCTTGTCAAATATAGCTTCTTGTAGGTCCATCTTAACTTCTTGATGTAACATTCCAGATCCTGGTGATACACCGGCTAAGGTTAAAACTTTATCTTGCTGATAGGTGCTCCATCAGCCTTCTACCATCCAATCCTTCCATGCATATGCATGCTTAACTCAGCACGGTGACAATAGCATAAGCGGGTGATAACATCACGAGTAGTCGTGTTTCCGCTCTTCTCATTTCCATGAGCTATCTCTCCATAGTGGATATCTCCTGCCTTAGGGTTTTCCTTGACAGAACTTTGAGTTTTTAAATCTTCATGCTCCGGTCTTTCTCCAACACACCTTGATCTCGGGTATTGACAGCTTCCTTTCTTCTAATGCATGGTAAAATCTTCTTCATTCCGAATGGTCTTAGTTGTCCGATATCTTGTACTTCTTGGAGTGGTCTCTTCAGTCGAATCTTCGAGTGGTCAAAAGGGGAAAAGGGGTATGGTCTCACTAAAAGGGAATACTTTGAATAAACTCAGAAGAGAAGAGAGGTAAAAGATCCTTTTGAAAAGAAAGTTGTAGAGAAAAATCTTTCCTATGGGCTTGCCAGTTTCTAGGGTCACGTCCTACAGTCAACATGTGCTCTGATACCATCTTGTAGCGACCTGACCTGAATGGATCAAGTCTCTGTGCTTAAGTGTCATCCCTGGATCGGTATGCTGACACACACAGTACTCGAAGGATTTATAACAGAGGTAAATCGCATGTATAAAGTAACGTAAATACTATTACCTCAATCCATATAGCGGAAGCAACAAGGTTGTGGATTCCCATCAACACCAACGGCAAAGTTGAGTGTAGAAATCGTAACCCTAACGTATCACTTACTCGTTGTAAGAAACCTGCAACATGAGACGTTGCAGCCCGAAACGGGTTAGTACATTGAATGTACTGGCAAATTCACACCATAGAGAGAATGATGAACAATGGCTATCACTACATGCATATATGGCTGGTGGAAAAGCTCTATGGTTATAATGTTTTTGCGAAAAGCCAGTTTTTCCCTACTGCAAAGGAATAAATTTATTTAACTATCATGGTAGTTGTTAAACATTGAGAATGGTTGACATCATTCTCAATCCCAATTAAGCATCATCACTAAAAACCCAACAAATTATTTAAGTAACGTGATGAGATCAACAGGATAATCCAAGAACTAGATACTCAAGACGTCCATAACCGGGGACACGACTAACCATGATTAGTTTGTACACTCTGCAGAGGTTTGCGCACTTTTCCCCACAAGACTCGATCGCCTCCGTTGGATTTCTCGCACTACATGGTGTTTGAGAAACGGATGACCGAGACATAGTCTTTCAGAAGCGCTAGCACCTTACGTTGGATAGACCGGTACACCTACTTTCCCCTACATCTGCTAGTCTACCATGTAAGAGTTCGCACGACTTAATAAACTATGCCAGAGCCCATAATGGCTTGTGGCTGCACACGGAAGTTTCTAGTGTGAATAATCTCATGATCCCTTTGAGCCTGGGTGGCGGTCCAAAAGAAAAACAGGCAATCCTGGAGTACCCAGGTACCTAGACAGGCAATCCTGGAATGTACCTCAATCCACCCAGATGTGTGTTTAAGTTGCCCCCTTAAATAAACCATTAATTAACAATCTCACATCTGTCATGGATACTCTCAAAACCCAATCCACGTCTACGAGCATAGCATGGCAATATAAGCAACGCGTAGAAGTAACTCCCAAGGGTTTGATATAATAGGTAATAGGTACTACCTCAACTACTTCCCATCCCACAATTTAATTAGATCATAATCATGCAATGTTTGAGGATTGAACTAATGCAATAAAACTGGGTAGTAAAAGAGGTATGATCAAAGTGTGAACTTGCCTGCAATGTTGATGAAGATGATTCGGACTCAAAACTCTTGATAGTTCTACTCATCACACTCCGGTCAATCTATCGTAAGCAAGCAATAGTAATCACACATAAGCAAACACTCAAAAGATCAGAAAGAACGAAGAAGACGATTCGGAAAACATCAAAACCAAGCAAATAACTCTTGCAACATAAAACAATTTCTAACAGTACCAAAATTATGTGAATTTGGCCTTATCAGAAAGTTTAGGTGAAGAGCTTCGATTTGCAAAAAGAATCAACTAAATCGGAGTTACGAAACTCAAGTTATGATCAAACAAAGTTTGAATTCAAATCTGATCTAATTAAAATTTTAAAATTTCAAAAACATGTTTAAGTTGATTTAATGGATAGAGGAGATCATAACGAAGAAGTGGGTGTTGGTTTCGTTGAATTTGGACTAACGAGCAAAAAGTAGTGAACGTTTGAAGTACAGGGACTAATCTGTGAAGAAGAATTATCACGAATAGGTCCCTGGCCGAAAAAAAATATTGAGCGAACGCTCGCTACAGCAACTAATCTAGCGAATCTGTCCACACAAAAAAACCTAACGAACGGGCATTCGTTAATTAGCCGAAACGAAAAAAAAAACAAGACTGAATCGAGATCGTCGGATCTCGATCCGACGGCGAGAGTCGGGGCTAGGATTTAACCGAACTCCGGCGAGGTCCGACAGACAGTGGTGGTGGCTCCGGGGAGATGTGATGCGGCGGGGCGACTACGCGGCGCGGTGGTTGCGGGTGAGCGGCGGCGGCAACAGCAAGTGGCGGCGCGGTGGTGATATGCTGCGGCGGCGGCGGGGCGCGAGATGCGGCGGCGGCACAGCGAGATGCGGGAGGGGCGGCGCAGGGCGAGAGGAGGAGAGGGCGGCGGAGTTGTGGCTTTATATATGGGGGGTCGGCCTCGGTGCGTGGAGAAGGGGGCAGGAGGAGGCCGAGGTGGAGACTGCGGCGCCGGCGGAGTCGGGCGGGAGCCGGACTCCCCGCTGGAGGTCGGGGACGATCGGGGTGCGGCGTTGGGCCGGCTGGGCCGTGGCCTGGCGATTTGCTGGGCCGGCCCAGTTCGGTGGTCTAGAAGTTTTCTTTTATAAAACATTTTTTTCCAAACAAACATAACAAATAAAAACAAATAGAAATAAAAATATTATATAGGCATATAATATACCAAAATTTGTAGAAAAAGATTTTCTACAAGATGAACATTTTTCTAGCACCAAATAAAATACACACAATTTCTTGTAATTCAAACAGTGCGCCAGCTTTAATAAATCCAGTAAAAATCAATTTAAAAATACCAAAATGATTTCAAATTAATTTCTCTCCAATTTTCTGATGTAGGGAATCATGTTACCCTATTTTCTGTATATTTTTTTTGGAAAAAAATAATTTGAATAAAACTCAAATAACCCAAATTGAAAATAATTTCAAATGGATTTTAAATTTGAGTTTCTTTGAAACTCCCAACTCATATTTCATATATTTTGAAGAAGGCATATTATCTTCTCTCGTGAAAATCATTGAGTTGCATAAATTTTTAGAATTTGAAATATTTTCAAATGAAATTCAAATATTTTCAACACCCCTTGTCATTTGAATAAATGGAAGAAGTCATGTCATCTTCTCTCCAGGGTTTTGGTGGTGAAAAGAATTTGAATTCTCGGAGATCATAAAATGCAAAATGAAAGTTTGGGAAAGTCCTTTTATTCCCTCTCATTTAACTTTCAAAAAGTTTCGAATTCACTCACTTTCAGTCAATCAATCAAACAATCAATTCAATCTATCTGTTTATTGTAACATTCCAAAATTTAGAATTTTGGGATGTTACAAACCTACCACCCTTAAAATGAATCTCGTCCTCGAGATTCGGAGAGGCTAGAAAAAAATAGGTTAGGTTTGGGGGTCTTCTCAAATCGATCGTCTTCGGGGGTCTGGTATGCTACCACCCTTAGAAGCATGGTTACGGTTGCATCAAAACTCATATACTCCATTCTTGTTCTTGACAGGGCCGATCTTCTCAAATTCTCGGGAAAAATCCTTCTCTGGCTCTTCCGGTAGTGGCATAACCTGTACCACAATTCTTTTGTCCTTTCCTCTTGGTAAGGTTATCCCGAGACTGGGTCTTCTTAGCTGACGGGTCTGGCGCCAATACTAAACAACTATCGATATCTCATGGTGGTCAACAATTTATGGTTTCTCCTATAGGAAAGGGGTCAGGGTTGATCCTCACCGTATAACCTACGGTTGGCAACAGCTGCCTTGTACAAGGGAAAAATACTTATACCATTCTAAGGGTTAAACAGGGTTTAATATCGTCGTCTCTCTACTATAGGTAAGTCACTCAGATTTACCATCCCGTATAGCAAGAATAATAAGAGTAAGTCGGTATGATGATCAATCCATCCTGCACCCAAATCATTACCTTGTATATTGTTTAGCGAATCTCGCATTCTAACACTCCGTCATCCTCACAAGCATTGCAGAATTTCTCTTGTCAACGAACCAAGTTCGGATAAATCCATTGATTCTGCAAGCCAAACAAACATCTATCGTTCCTTCACAACTCTCAGGTTTTGCGTAACCTCCTATAAGATCGTCTATCATAAAATCATAACTTCTTCCAAGGTTTTTCCTTCACCAAGAGTGTGCTTGCTTCTTGGCAGGTCCTGGGGCCTGTGGGTTATGGCCCATCTCATCACTTGTAGTCCTTGAACTTATCCTCGGGCAACTGATCATTATTCCAACTTCCAACTTCCTAGTATTCTTAAATCCATCCAATTGTACTGTCTTCCTTCCTTCTATTGGCACCAAACTAAAACATGATTACTCAAACTCATCATGGAATTTCCATTGATCCATATTTCCAACATCATCCCTCCTTTATATCCAATAACACTTCATCTCTTCATACTCCTGGGGTATCCCACGTACAGAGATAAAACTTATTCTTATGAAATCCATATCCGCTTCATAGAATATCATTATCCTTTCCAAGGTCAAGCGTCCTTACAGGGGAATATTGGCCATCTCTGCATGACACTTCTTCAACTGGGAAACGTGAAACACATCATGAACTCCTCACAGTCCTTCGGGTGACTCCAACTTGGTGGCCACTTCTCCCATACGCTCCAAAACTCGGTATGGTCCTACAAATCTCGGGGCTAACTTTCCCTTAACTCCAATTCGTTTAACTCCTCACAGAGGGAACACATGAAGACATGTTGTGTCTCCAATTTCATAGACTACCTCCTTGCGTTTTTGAGTCTGCATAACTCTTCTGCCTGGACTGAGCTACCTTCAGTCTATCTCGAATCAACTTAACATTCTCTTCTGACTCCTTGATCACATTTGGTCCAAACAACTGACGGTCTTCAACTTCATCCCACACACTCTTGGGGTATCACACATATCGAGACAAAACTCGTATTCATTTTGTCCGAAATCCACTCAGTGGAGTATCCTTATCTTTTTCAGGGTCAACGGTTCTTACAGGGTACTATCACCCTTAAAATGCTCCAATATTCCATAGACCATATTTCTCATATCCTCAAAAATGGTCAACATCTTTCCTCACAGAGTAATTTGTAAAATCCAAATCAGTACCAACACTGCTAACTTTATTGATTCTCAAATTATTACAATCTCATATTTTTCCATTACATGCCTCAACTCAACACCTTAATATGAAGGAAAATGTTCTCACTACTACTACTATATTTCTTCTGTTACAAACTCAACTATTTATCTCAAGTCTCCTTCTCCTTCGGACAATCTCTGGCAAAGTGCCCTGCTTCATTACAACGGAAACATATTACTTCTGACAAATCTCGAGGTTTCCTTGTGATTATATAGCCTCCTGGGGTCCTCGTCTTCCCTTTTGGGCAATCATTGAAGTAGTGTCCTGAATTTTTGCACCTGAAACATGTGATATGACTCAGGTCTTTCGTTTTAGAAATTGGGTTGTTCCTGGGATCCAATCTACTTCTCTTCTTGGACTTTTCCGTTCCAATCAGGGTTTCTATTTCCTGTGGGTCATACTCTACTTCCTCTGTCGAGAATTCTACTAAATCCCCATTCAAACAATTCTTGGAGATGTGTCCTTCTTCTCCACATGAATAGCAAGACTTGGTGTAGGATTTAATTGGTTCCTCTTTGGGTGTGTCCTCCACCTCTTTCTTCATCGCAAGTTCTTTTAAAATTCCCATTAGGGCTCCTTTCATTTCTTCTTTTTTCTGCTGGATGGTTCTTTGTACCATGGGGTAAATGTGACACTGTGCAGGGTAGTGGGTAGTCCCTTCACACAAGAAACAAGTGATCTGCCTAGTTGGACATTCTTCTGCTGGTTGACTTCCTTCACAATTAGGGCATTCCTCCTTGTGTTCTTTATGGTTGTGTCCTATTTCTCCACAAAGCTTGCATGCACTGGGTTTCTTCATATCCTTTCCAGAAGGCTTCAATTTCTGGGACACAAACTGAGACTTTAGCAAAGTCAACTTAAATTCTTTCCAAGTGGTTACTCCTTGCCATCCATTGATTGTTTGGTACATCCTCCACCAAGTAGCAGCACGTCTTTTAAAGCATTGAAGATCATGTTGGGCCATATCCTTTCCGACTATAGGGTTGTTCTCCATATGATCCTCCATGTTCTGAATCCATCGGTCTGTCTCCAATTGACTTATTGGTCCAGAAAATACAAGCTCATCTCCATTCATCCTCGATTGGGTACATGGGTTTTGGGGTGAGATAAGAGAGATCGAGAAAGATGCACACAATACAACCAAAGGTTTTGAAAAGACAGATTTTATTGTGGCTGTCGGAAAAACAACAAACAAATGACAGCTCACAATCATCGCATCTAACGTAGGTATATAATAGGGGTTTGGGCTTCTAATGGTCAATAAATCTTCAAAGTCATCAAACTCCTGAAGTCTTGTTCATGCCTCCAATGGCTTCTTCCAATCGTGCTTGCCCTTTTTGCCAGATCATCTGTGTTGACGCGAAGTCTCTTGTGGCGTCCTTTAATATTTTCTGGAGTTGCATTCCAACTTCTGGATTTCATCAACCTCAACATGAACCATGATCCTACTGTCCTTCAGTTCCTGACGAATCTCCTGTATCTCAAAGTTCTGCTCCTCTAGCTTGGCTACTCTCATCTTCAGGGTCCAGAGTTCTTCATGAAATACTTCCTTGTTAAATATAGCTTCTCGTAGGTCCATCTTAACTTCTTGATGTAACATTCCAGATCCTGGTGATACACCGGCTAAGGTTAAAACTTTATCTTGCTGATACCATCTTGTAGCGACCTGACCTGAATGGATCAAGTCTCTGTGCTTAAGTGTCATCCCTGGATCGGTATGCTGACACACACAGTACTCGAAGGATTTATAACAGAGGTAAATCACATGTATAAAGTAACGTAAATACTATTACCTCAATCCATATAGCGGAAGCAACAAGGTTGTGGATTCCCATCAACACCAACGGCAAAGTTGAGTGTAGAAATCGTAACCCTAACGTATCACTTACTCTTCGTAAGAAACCTGCAACATGAGACGTTGCAGCCCGAAATGGGTCAGTACATTGAATGTACTGGCAAATTCACACCATAGAGAGAATGATGAACAATGGCTATCACTACATGCATATATGGCTGGTGGAAAAGCTCTATGGTTATAATGTTTTTGTGAAAAGCCAGATTTCCCTACTGCAAAGGAATAAATTTATTTAACTATCATGGTAGTTGTTAAACATTGAGAATGGTTGACAGCATTCTCAATCCCAATTAAGCATCATCATTAAAAACCCAACAAATTATTTAAGTAACGTGATGAGATCAACAGGATAATCCAAGAACTAGATACTCAAGATGTCCATAACCGGGGACACGACTAACCATGATTAGTTTGTACACTCTGCAGAGGTTTGCGCACTTTTCCCCACAAGACTCGATCGCCTCCGTTGGATTTCTCGCACTACATGGTGTTTGAGAAACGGATGACCGAGACATAGTCTTTCAGAAGCGCTAGCACCTTACGTTGGATAGACCGGTACACCTACTTTCCCCTACATCTGCTAGTCTACCATGTAAGAGTTCGCACGACTTAATAAACTATGCCAGAGCCCATAATGGCTTGTGGCTGCACACGGAAGTTTCTAGTGTGAATAATCTCATGATCCCTTTGAGCCTGGGTGGCGGTCCAAAAGAAAAACAGGCAATCCTGGAGTACCCAGGTACCTAGACAGGCAATCCTGGAATACCCAGGTACCTCAATCCACCCAGATGTGTGTTTAAGTTGCCCCCTTAAATAAACCATTAATTAACAATCTCACGTCTGTCATGGATACTCTCAAAACCCAATCCACGTCTACGAGCATAGCATGGCAATATAAGCAACGCGTAGAAGTAACTCCCAAGGGTTTGATATAACAGGTAATAGGTACTACCTCAACTACTTCCCATCCCACAATTTAATTTGATCATAATCATGCAATGTTTGAGGATTGAACTAATGCAATAAAACTGGGTAGTAAAAGAGGTATGATCAAAGTGTGAACTTGCCTGCAATGCTGATGAAGATGATTCGCACTCAAAACTCTTGATAGTTCTACTCGTCACACTCCGGTCAATCTATCGTAAGCAAGCAATAGTAACCACACATAAGCAATCACTCAAAAGATCAGAAAGAACGAAGAAGACGATTCGGAAAACATCAAAACCAAGCAAATAACTCTTGCAACATAAAACAATTTCTAACAGTACGAAAATTATGTGAATTTGGCCTTATAAGAAAGTTTAGGTGAAGAGCTTCGATTTGCAAAAAGAATCAACTAAATCGGAGTTACGAAACTCAAGTTATGATCAAACAAAGTTTGAATTCAAATCTAATCTAATTCAAATTTTACAATTTCAAAAACAAGTTTAAGTTGTTTTACTGGATAGAGGAGATCATAACGAAGAAGTGGGCGTTGGTTTCGTTGAATTTGGACTAACGAGCAAAAAGTAGTGAACGTTTGAAGTACAGGGACTAATCTGTGAAGAAGAATTATCATGAATAGGTCCCTGGCCGAAATAAAAAAATAAAAATAAAAATCTATTGAGCGAACGCTCGCTACATCAACTAATCTAGCGAATCTGTCCACACAAACAAAACCTAACGAACAGGCGTTCGTTAATTATCGGAAACGGGAAAAAAAACGGGTGAGCGGCGGCAGCAGCAAGTGGCGGCGGCGCGGTGGTGATGCGCGGCGGCGGCGGCGGGGCGCGAGATGCGGCGGCAGCGGCACGGCGAGATGCGGGAGGGGCGGCGCGGGGCGAGAGGAGGAGAGGGCAGCGGAGCTGTGGCTTTATATATGGGGGGGTCAGCCTCGGTGCGTGGAGAAGGGGGCAGGAGGAGGCCGAGGCGGAGAAGGCGGCGCCGGCGGAGTCGGGCGGGAGCCGGACTCCCCGCTGGAGGTCGGGGACGACCGGGGTGCGGCGTTGGGCCGGCTGGGCCGTGGCCTGGCGATTTGCTGGGTCGGGCCAGTTCGGTGGTCTAGAAGTTTTTTTTTGTTTTTTTATATAACATTTTTTCCAGACAAACATAAAAATAAAAACAAATAGAAATAAAAATATTATATAGGCATATAATATACCAAAATTTGCCGAAAAAGATTTTCTACAAGATGAACATTTTTCTAGCACCAAATAAAATACACACAATTTCTAGTAATTCAAACAGTGCTCCAGCTTTAATAAATCCAGTAAAAATCAATTTAAAAATACCAAAATGATTTCAAATTAATTTCTCTCCAATTTTCTGATGTAGGGAATCATGTTACCCTATTTTCTATATATTTTATTTTTTTGGAAAAAAATAATTTGGATAAAACTCAAATAACCCAAATTGAAAATAATTTCAAATGGATTTTAAATTTGAGTTTCTTTGAAACTCCCAACTCATATTTCATATATTTTGAAGAAGGCATATTATCTTCTCTCGTGAAAATCATTGAGTTGCATAAAGTGTTAGAATTTGAAATATTTTCAAATGAAATTCAAATATTTTCAACACCCCTTGTCGTTTGAATAAATGGAAGAAGTCATGTCATCTTCTCTCCAGGGTTTTGGTGGTGAAAAGAATTTGAATTCACGGAGATCATAAAATGCAAAATGAAAGTTTGGGAAAGTCCTTTTATTCCCTCTCATTTAACTTTCAAAAAGTTTCGAATTCACTCACTTTCAGTCAATCAATCAAACAATCAATTCAATCTTTCTGTTTATTATAACATTCCAAAATTTAGAATTTTGGGATGTTACAATGTGGGTACTTCATGTGACTGAAAACCGCACTACATCGAACGAAAAAACGTACTGCACCAGACGTTCTAGAGAACTGCATGGTTTCTTTTATTCAAACGTAATTTTTTCAAGGACGAGAAAGTAGAGTGCACTTCACATCGGGTGTAAATGAACCACAACACTAATGAAGAAGTGAACCGCATTACTTTTTTTTGCTTCCGTAACATTTTTTTTTTGCACTTACGAGATGAACAACATCAGATGGCCGATCGCACTGCTTCAAAATGCAAACTACACTGCATCGGACGGGTAAGCGAGCTGCATAATTTAGTGTGTCCTTTTCTAACTTTATGAATAAGAGAGGATCGCGAAGACGAGGACAAGTGAACCACAACACATATCGAAGTAAACTACATAATTGTTTTATCCTTTTTTTGTAAATTCATCCGGACTACATGGTCAACATTAGTGAGCTACATGGATAACGTTAGTGAGCTGCATCATTTTTTTATGCGTTCGTCTTGCCCGTGCACCGCAAAGGTGTTCTTAGTGAGCTGCATCGATTTTAAGAAATTATACACCAAATTTTGCAAAACAATTCCTCCAAAAAATAATAAAAAGTGAACTTTTCTGTACAATTTTTTTACAAAAGTAAACTCCTCTATATTATGCACTGCATTGCAAATCTAAACAGACAATTTTTTATGAACTTTACTAAGACATCAATCAAACTCCACGACCCACAATGCAGGACATCAATCAAACTCTTAAAGAACGGTATGCAGGAGAGCGAGTCCACCGAGAGAGACCAAACTGTGTCTTGTGTTTCTTTTTTATAATTGGTTTCTCCTCCATTTTTCTGCATCAGAGAACATACTGGACTGATTTGTGTCTTCGTTTCAGCTCACACCGAACTGCACACACGCACTGCAAAAGAAACTTTAACATGTGAGTTGCAAAAAGAAAAAAGTGGGCTGCAGCACTTGGTCGTCAGGGAGGTCACTATCCAACGGGGTCCATGGAGAGGCGCAGGGACAAGATTGAGATGGATATGGCGCCACCTGCCGGGCACAAGCGAGATGTGAGAGAGAGGTGAGGAGGAAGTAGGAAAGGAGATAGAGAGGAGGACGCTCAGCTTTGGTGATGTTGTGTTGTTGCCGTCCAGCGCTTCGGCGTGGGGAGGGGGTGGTGGCCGGAACCGTGCATCCACAGCTATGGGGCGGCCGCCGAGAATGGAGGTAGGGAGGTGGAAGACCACCGGGGCTGTGGAGCGGCTGGGAAGCTCCAAACAAAACTGCACAAAAGAAATCTGAAGAATTGAAGAGCACCGCACTGCATTGGGGCTCGTCGTGGACTGCACTTCGCCCACAGAAAGAGCTGCTTCCCTTGCTGGAGGCCAGCGGGCTGCACCAACACGAATACCGTACTGCACTCATACATGTCGCAAACTGCAAGGCGGCTTCACCGCTCGAATGACAAAGGGCCGGTGCTGGGACTTTCTCCCCTCTCCCTGCGGTGGACAACACCACACTGAGAAGGGCACCACGCTGAGGAGAGGAAACGCTGGATCGAGGGCGCTTGTCCTCGCCAGAAGAGAAGAAGCTTCCGCTGATGGGGCACATGAGCAAAGATCCCGTTCCCATCTGTAGTTCACGCGAGTAGAACAAGCTCGCCGTCATGCGCCGATGTCCGGGGGGGGGGGGGGGGGGGGTCAGGTCCGGGCGTGGCGCTGGCCGGCGCCGGAGGGAGGGGGGATCAAGGGAAGCCCAACCACCATGGCAGGGCGGTGCTCGGGATGGTCGGATCCGGCGACGGCGCATCAAGGAAGGCCGTGGATGGCTGGATCCACTAGCGGCGTGACGCGAGTAGGCCGTGGATGGCTGGATCCATCGGCGGCGCGTCGCGGGGAGGCCATGGATAGCCGGAATCTGGAGGTGTTGGCCATGGCAGGAGGAGGTGTGAAGCAGTGGGGAGTCGCGACGAGTGGTGCGGCGGGGCTCTAACGGCGCGTGGAGCGGCGGGGCGGGGCTCCGCTGGCGCGTGGTTGGGCGGGGCTCCGGCGACACGTGGTGGGGTGGGGCTCCGGCATCGCTTTGGTGGTGTGGGCCGGCTCGGGGGCAGGAGGAGGGAAGGTGGAGCGGATCAGGGGGTTGGTGGGGATGGGTTGTGGGCTGGGAGTTTTGTTTTGTTGGTGCAGCTCAGGGTGGGTTCGCACTGATGAATTTTTCCAATCGAAGTGTTATTAGAATAAGGAGGTGTTATCAGAATAAGGGTCTTAAGGGTGTTATTAGAATAGACCCACCATATATATATATATATATATATATAACGACGGAATCTATGAAGATAATGCAAAGTTGAAGAAATTGAACAACTGAGAAATTTCAAAAAGAAAAAAACTTAAATTGAAGATTTTCAACTTTTGTTGGTGCCGTGACCCACTGAATAAGAATGATGATTTCAGACACCCGCGTATAATTGTCGTAGGGTTCTGAGAATCAAATTATTCGTTAATTTCTTCACACTTAGAGTGTTAGTCTTCATTGATTGAAGAAAAACGTTTCTTTGTGTGATGCACATCTAAGTCATCAATTTTGCATAAGTGTTAGGATGTGTGTCCTTTTCAAAGGACATTCGAAGATTCTAGGATATTTAGCTCACACCACAACTTGCTAAATATCTTCTCATTCAAGGGCTTTCTGAAAATATCGGCTAGCTGTTCTTCAGTCTTCACATGCTCAATAGAGATGTCGCCCTTCAACACATGACCACGAAGAAAATGATGACGAATCTGAATGTGCTTTGTCTTCGAGTGCTGAACTGGGTTATGAGCAATCTTGATGGCACTCTCATTGTCGTAGAGAGGCACACTCTTCATGTTGATGCCGTAGTCCTTGAGTGTTTGCTTCATCCATAGCAATTGAGCACAACAAGAACCAACAACAATGTACTCAGCTTCAGCAGTAGACAGTGATACACAGTTATGTTTCTTCGAGGACCAACAGACCAAGGATCATCCGAGGAAATGGCATGTGCCTGATGTTGACTTGCGGTCCACACGATCACCAGCATAGTCAGAGTCTGAATATCCAATGAGATCAAAAGCCGAGCCCTTGAGATACCATAGTCCAAGTGTTGGTGTGTGAGCTAGATATCGAAGAATATACTTCACAGCCTTATGGTGTGATTCCTTCAGTGTAGCTTGAAATCGGGCACACATTCAAACACTAAGCATAATATCTGGCCTAGATGCACATAAATACAATAAAGATCCAATCATGAAGCGGTATACCTTTTGATAAGTCAATACCATTTTTATCAGTGCATAGATGGCCACTTGTGGGCATAGGTATTTTGATGCCTTTGCAATCTTGCATGCAAAATTTCATCAATACATCCTTGAGGTATTTCTACTGAGATATGAAGATGCCATTGCACTGTTGACGAATTTGAAGACCTAAGAAGAATTTCAATTCTCCGATCATACACATTTGATATTCTTCACTCATCATATAGGAAAATTCATCACTATAACGTTGGTCAGTACAGCCAAAGATAATATCATCAACATATATTTGGCACACAAATAATTCATCATCATAGGTTTTGGTGAAAAGTTGGGTCAAGTGAACCGGGTTTGAAGCCTTTCTTCATGAGGAATTCCTTCAAAGTATCATACCATGCCCGAGGGGCCTGTTTGAGGCCATAGAGGGCCTTATTGAGTCTGAAGACTTTGTCAGGATGGTTTGGATCTTCAAAACCTGGGGGTTGAGCAACATATACTTCTTCCTCAAGCTTACCATTGAGGAATGCACTTTTCACATCCATTTGATATAAGATGATATTATGATGGTTAGCATAAGCAAGTAATATGCGAATAGCCTCATGTCTAGCAACAGGTGCAAAAGTTTCATCGAAATCAATTCCTTCAACCTGTGTGTAGCCTTGAGCTACAAGCCATGCCTTATTCCTCACCACAAGACCATTTTCATCTTGCTTGTTGCGGTAGATCCACTTTGTGCCAAATGATATTGTGCTTGCGAGGATCTGGACGTTTGACCAGTTCCCAGATGTTGTTGAGCTCGAATTGATGTAATTCCTCTTGCATAGCTTGAATCCACTCAGGCTCGAGAAATACTTCATCTACCTTAGTGGGCTCTGTGATAGAGACAAAAGCAAAGTGCCCACAAAAGTTAGACAAATGTGAAGCTTTTGAGCGTGTGAGAGGACCTGGTGCGTTGATTTCGCTGATGATTTTCTCAATCTGCACTTCATTTGCAATTCAAGGATGAGCAGGTTGTCGTCGAGGAATTGGGTCAGCATTTTCTTCAACACCATTTTCCTCAGGTGCATCAGCATGATGTTCTTCACGTTCTGGAATGACTTCTTCAGCAGATTCTTCGGTAGGAATGACATCCTCAGTAGCTTTAAACTTGATGGTTTCCTCAGGTGACTTTTCATCTAGCACAGGAGGTAGGTGCTCTCTTTTCGAGCCATTAGTCTCATTGAACCGCACATCTACAGAGGCGTTAGCATGATGTATACTACGCAACCTTCTCCTTGTAGACGTTGTTGGGCCTCCAAGTGCAGAGGTTTGTAGGACAGTAGCAAATTTCCCTCAAGTGGATGACCTAAGGTTTATCAATCCGTGGGAGGCGTAGGATGAAGATGGTCTCTCTCAAGCAACCCTGCAACCAAATAACAAAGAGTCTCTTGTGTCCCCAACACACCCAATACAATGGTAAATTGTATAGGTGCACTAGTTCGGCGAAGAGATGGTGGTACAAGTGCAATATGGATGGTAGATATAGGTTTTTGTAAACTGAAAATATAAAAACAGCAAGGTAACAAGCGATAAAAGTGAGCGTAAACGGTTTTGCAATGATAGGAAACAAGGCCTAGGGTCCATACTTTCACTAGTGCAAGTTCTCTCAACAATAATAACATAATTGGATCATATAACTATCCCTCAACATGCAACAAAGAGTCACTCCAAAGACACTAATAGCGGAGAACAAACGAAGAGATTATGGTAGGGTACGAAACCACCTCAAAGTTATTCTTTCCAATCAATCTGTTGGGCTATTCCTATAAGTGTCACAAACAGCCCTAGAGTTCGTACTAGAATAACACCTTAAGACACAAATCAACCAAAACCCTAATGTCACCTAGATACTCCAATGTCACCTCAAGTATCAATGGGTATGATTATACGATATGCATCACACAATCTCAGATTCATCTATTCAACCAACACATAGAACCTCAAAGAGTGCCCAAAGTTTCTACCGGAGAATCACGACGAAAACGTGTGCCAACCCCTATGCATAGGTTCATGGGCGGAACCCGCAAGTTGATCACCAAAACATACATCAAGTGAATCACGTGATATCCCATTGTCACCACACATATGCACGGCAAGACATACATCAAGTGTTCTCAAATCTTTAAAGACTCAATCCGATAAGATTACTTCAAAGGGAAAACTCAATCCATTACAAGAGAAAAGAGGGGGAGAAGAAACATAAGATCCAACTATAATAGCCAAGCTCGCGATACATCAAGATCGTGCCAAATCAAGAACACTAGAGAGAGATCAAACACATAGCTACTGGTACATACCCTCAGCCCCGAGGGTGAATGTCGGTGTCAAAACCGGCGGATCTCGGTTAGGGGTCCCGAACTGTGCGTCTAGGCGGATGATAACAGGAGACAAGGGACAGAATGTTTTACCCAGGTTCGGGCCCTCTTGATGGAGGTAAAACCCTACGTCGTGCTTGATTAATATTGATGATATGGGTAGTACAAGAGTAGATCTACCACGAGATCAAGGAGGCTAAACCCTAGAAACTAGCCTATGGTATGATTGTTGTATGTTGGGTTGGCCTACGGACTAAAACCCTCCGGTTTATATAGACATCGGAGAGGGTTAGGGTTACACAAAGTCGGTTACAATGGTAGGAGATCTGAATATCCGCATCGCCAAGCTTGCCTTCCACACCAAGGAAAGTCCCATCCGGACACGGGACGAAGTCTTCAATCTTGTATCTTCATAGTCCAGGAGTCCGGCTGAAGATATAGTCCGGCCATCTGGACACCCCCTAATCCAGGACTCCCTCAGTAGCCCCCGAACCAGGCTTCAATGACGACGAGTCCGGCGCCCAGATTGTCTTCGGCATTGCAAGGCGGGTTCCCCTCCCGGATTTCGCGTACCTGTTGAATAATGTCATGTTCTTTATAAATGCAGCGCTCCTTGGCTTCTACGCCCAATAATGGCCGTCTTCCACGTGCCAAACAAATACGAAAAGTCTGGGTGTTTTTACATTCACACCCCTAGCCGCATAAATGAGCCGCCTATTTAAAGGAATGGGGACTTAGATCCAAACCACACCTTCTCCCCTCCGCGAGTAGTCATCAGAGCGCATCCAGAAAGGTCCATTCCACCATGGCCAGCCGTTGCAACTCCTCCTCTCGCCCTTCCAGTCCTAAGCCCGGAGACTGGGAGAGGTGCTCCATCCCGCATAGCGAGCTAGTATCGCTTCAGACCAAGGGATTCCTCCCTCCGGCCTACATGGTCCCGGTTCGAGCCGGACTCGCCGCCTATAATGGCGGAGAGCAAGCGGAGAGCGCCCCCACTCCCTCCAAAGGAGAGCGGGTATGCCTTGTCCCTTATCTAATAAGGGGACTCGGATTTCCAATTCATCCGTTTCTTCGAGGGCTTCTGGAGTTCTATGGCCTCCAGCTGCACAACCTCACACCTGCCTCTATATTGCATATCGCGGGCTTCGTTGCCCTTTGCGAGCTGTTCTTGGGTGTTGAGGCTCATTTCGCGCTGTGGAAGAGGCTCTGCCTGGTGCCCCGTTCTCAAGAGGGGTTAATATATGAAGTGGGCGGAGCCGAAGTGTGGCGCATCGCCGGGACCGGATATCTATCCGGAACCCCAAAGAAGGCATCCGAGGACTGTCCTTCAGAATGGTTTTATATGGAGGATGTCCCACTGCCGGATCCTATCCGGATCGGCCTTCCCTAATTCAACAGTGCTCCCTTAAAGAAATGCTTAAGCTGGCGTCCACGGAGCTCTCAGAGAGAAAGTGACAGGGACGTCCTTTACCTGATGGGCCGGATAAGACTATTGGCTCATTCCGGACTAACCATGGTTGGAGTCATGGCCGTGTGCATCATGCGGGGGGTGCAGCCGCTTCAGTATAGAGGCCACCCCATGTGGGATTTTAACAGGGAGGATGACACCACCCGTTACGGTCGTAAGGGGCCGGACTCAGCTGCCGCTCTAGTAAAGATCTTGTCCTCTTTGTACAAGGGAGAAGAGGATGAATTCCTCCGCGTCAACCCACAGGGTGGATTTACTATGTACAACCCTCCAAGTTGGGTAAGCGGACAATCTTGCTTGCCCATCCGTTTTATATTCCCACGATTAAATAGATAGTCTAACGACTCCTACGCAGGAACTGCGTCAGGAAGTAAAGGATATAAACAGCCGTCCTCCACAGCCTGAGGATCCTGAACAGTCCCTCGATCCGGCCTCCGAAGAGGATCCGGACATATCGGTGGAGCTGATTGACGGGGTGTTTTATCTGCTGAGTAAGGACGATACCTTGGTGGCCATTACGGCTGATTACCCAGGGTTAATCCCGGCCTCCCAGGTAACTGAGACCGGAGTCTCATCACCTTGGGAAGGGATCCACCCTCACGTGTTTTCAGTTTTCCTGACAACAACCGTGTTTTGCAGGGGAGGTTCCTGAGGCGGGAGGCCGAGCCTGCGGCGGCTAGCCAACGAGGGGCCGCAGGGCCCCGTGGGGTAAAAAGGAATGTAGTCCGGACTGAGGCGCCGGTGCAAAGGTATAGCGTGCCTGTTTAGTCCAGGTGTTATTCCTTCAAGGCATATTAACACTCGTGCTTGGTGCAGGACAAAGAGGCCTCGCCGGATTATACCCGGAGAGGCTGCCAATCGCGCCTCGACCAGCCAGGCTCCACACCCCGGCCCGGAGGCGGAGGCAAACACGAGGCACGCACCAGACGCTCCTCCGACAGAGGATGCGGACAGGCTGTCTGCCACCCATTCCGAGGTGGAGAGTGTCATGAATCACCGGCGCCGCCGGACAGTTCTCTGCGACGCTTGTTTCTCCCAAGAGGCGTTGGATGCCTTTAATTCAGGAGATGCGTATCTCCGTGCCGCTCAAAGTGGTCTAGCCAGAGCCACGGAGCAATATGTAAAAGACATACGGGTGAGAAAATTTGATAGTTATATGGATCAGTAGCCCCCGAGACTTGAAACAGTTAGAATAACTGATTTAAGGATCATATGACATGCAGGCTCTTTCAGAGAAGAATACCCAACTGTCCCAGGAGCTGAAAGAGTGCAAAGTCCAACTTGAGGCCACACTAGCCGCGATAGGGGAGCCCAAGGGGGGCCCCTCTGGTAATATATGCTTCAAAAAGATAAGTATTGTGCAAAATGCGGCGTGTGTGCTAGTCTGACAAATGATATTGCCGATGGCGCCGGACTAGATCCGGACAAGCAACAACTCCTACGTCGGCTAAAGGCTGGCGAGAGCGTGCTAACAAAGGTGAGGCGGGAGAAGATTGATCTTCAGGATGCCAACACCAAGCTGGGTGTTGAACTGAAAGATGTTCGTGCCCAGCTGTCAGACTCCGTTAAGGAGAATCAGCGGCTTCGACGCGGCATATTTAGTAAGTGCTTGAACGAACTTTTTGAAAAAAAAGGTTCGGTGAGGAAGTCGATTAACAGAGCGATGTCTGTAGGTATGCTAACAGGTCGTCCTACAGAGGAGATGCCCGGTTCTACGGGTGACCTTCTTCCCGAGCTCTCGCAACTACACGAGCGAGTTCGGCAGGCGATGCAAGGCGTTGCCCAAGCCTTATGGCCATCCCCCCCATGCTCGAGGGCCTTGGAGAGCTTGCAGAGAAGTTGAAGGGAGCGCGGTGGCGCTTCCGATTATGGAAGAGATTGGCCTGCCGTCAAGGCGCTAGGGAGGCCTGGGCCATGGTGAAGACACGGTACACAAAGGCTGACCCAAACCACATGTCCGAGGTCGGACCTGTGGGGCCCGATGGGAAGGAGATCCCTGTAAGCTTAGTATACGGCCAAGTAGAATTGGCCGCAAAGTATTCCCAGCAGGACTGTAAATTAGACAGCCTGTTAGATGGTATTGAAGAGGAATACAATCAGTCAGAGTGACTATGTAATTTTAATTGACATGTATAATGCCTTCTAGCCGGATTGTAGATCGTTTGTCGTTGCCGACCTTTTTGCTTCGACCTCGGGACCTGACGGTCCGGAGTGTGTCCGAATACCCTTGCGGTTATATAAGAACCGGGGTATGCATGGAGACCAGGCATAGGGGTCATTGGTGCTTTATCAGACAAGTGCCCAACTAGTTATGTTATATTACATGGTTAGTAAGAAACATCTTCCAGAGAGAATAGTTCTGTTAGGGGTTTCTTTCTCTGGGAGGCATGCCCTAAAGTGCATGTCCAGACTGCGAACGCAGAAAAAGCATCTGGGGGCACATACATAAGTAAAAAAAGGTCATCTTTAGTTCACCGACCGAATATTCCCTTAAGAACGCTAGCTTTCGGCTTCACCCGGTCTGAGGTACACATCCGGCTGACCCGGCAGTAACAATCGTAGAGGTGCTCCCTTTACCACCTAGCCGAACAATCGGGAATGTAGGGGTAAGCACAGGAGCCAGGCAACCCAGCTTGGCCAAAACTTAAGTCATATCGATGCATATAATGGTGAATAAAAGGTACATGCGGAAGTTTGACACATGTGTTGGGCATGAAGCCCGTATAAATAAGCTTCTGTTTAAAGAAGCCCCCAGGTTTAGTGAGCGTGGGTAGCGCGTCTCTTGATGAGCCTTTAAGGGAAGGAGAGAAATGTAAGACAGAAAATATAAAAAATAGACAGAGGTAGGAGGCGAACACAGAGTCCGGTGCTAGGCATAGAATCTTCGGAGACGGGCTGCGTTCCATGGGTTTGGCTCGAGTCGGTTGTCTGATGCATCTCGCAGGTGGTACGCTCCGCCAGTCAGGACTTGGTCGATTATGAAGGGACCTTCCCACTTGGGCTTTAGTTTGTCCTTTTTCTTGTCCGGCAGGCGTAGAACTAGTTCGGCAACGTTGTAATTTTTGGCCCGTACTTCTCTGCTTTGATATCTTCGAGCCTGCTGTTGATAGAATGCGAAACGGGCTTTTGCCACGTCACGCTCCTCCTCCAAGGCGTCCAAACTGTCCTGCCGATCGAGTTCGGCTTCTCTTTCTTCATACATGCGCACTCGAGGTGAGTCATGAATGATGTCGCAAGGCAAAACAGCCTCTTCGCCGTACACCATTAAGAATGGTGTGTATCCAGTGGTGCGATTCGGCGTGGTCCGCAGCCCCCAGAGTACAGAGTCGAGCTCCGCTACCCAGTGCGTGTTGGATTCCTTGAGGGACTGCACTAATCTAGGTTTGATGCCGCTCATAATAAGATCGTTTGCATGTTCGACCTGGTCGTTAGTTTGTGGGTGATAGACGGATGCATAATCGAGCTTGATGCCCATGTTTTTGCACCAGAGTTTTACCTCGTCGGCCGTAAAGTTCGTGCCGTTATCAGTGATGATGCTGTGGGGGACACCGTAACGGTGTACGTCCCCGGATATGAAGTCTATCACCGGTCCGGATTCGGCCATCTTAACAGGCTTGGCTTCTATCCATTTGGTGAACTTGTCCACAATGACCAGTAAGTATTTTTTCTTGTGGGTTCTGCCTTTAAGGGGTCCAACCATGTCAAGCCCCCAGACCGTGAAAGGCCAAGTGATGGGGATAGTTTGGAGGGCGGTGGGTGGCATATGGCTTTGGTTTGCGAAAAGCTGGCAACCGACGCATCATTGGACCAAGTCCTGAGCGTCTGCCCGGGCCGTCGGCCAATAAAATCCTGCACGTAAAGCCTTGCTTACAAGGGACCGAGGTGCAGCGTGATGACCATCGAGTCTGGCATGAATTTCAGCCAGCAAGTTCCGCCCTTCCTCTTCGGAGATGCACCTTTGAAGGACTCCGGTAGTGCTTTTGTTATAAAGTTCTCCCTCATGGACTTTATAGGCCTTAGATCGCCGCACTATGCAGCGCACCTCATTTTGGTCCTCTGGGAGCTCCTGCCTAGTAAGGTAGGCTAGGAATGGTTCTGTCCACGGGGCGATGACGGGCATTATTACGTGGGCTGAAGTTGTAATTTCATTGGCAGAGCCTCCGATTATGTCAGATTGTTCGGTGCCGGATAATGCGGTTGGGTATGGGCTGTTATTACCAGGTTCCCCTTCCCATACTACAGATGGCTTGAACAGCCTTTCCAAGAAGATGTTGGGGGGGACTGCATCGCGTTTTGCGCCGATGCGTGCCAGGACGTCTGTCGCCTGATTGTTTTCCCGGGCTATGTGGTGAAATTCGAGCCCCTCGAACCGAGCTGACATTTTTAAGACGGCATTGCGGTAAGCTGCCATTTTCGGATCCTTGGCATCAAAGTCTCCATTTATTTGGGATATCGCGAGGTTCTAATCCCCGCGCACCTCTAGGCGTTGAATGCCCATGGATACTGCCATCCGGAGACCATGTAAAAGGGCCTCATATTCGGCTGCATTGTTGGAGTCCGTGTACATAATCTGGAGTACATATTAAACTGTGTCTCCTGTGGGGGATGTCAACACGACGCCGGCTCCTAGTCCGGCCAACATTTTGGAGCCGTCGAAATGCATGATCCAGTTTGAGTATGTGTCGTACTCTTTAGGGAGTTCGGCCTCCGTCCATTCTGCGACGAAGTCGGCCAAAACTTGCGACTTGATAGCTCGCCGTGGCTTATAAGTTATGTCGAACGGGAGGAGCTCGATGGCCCATTTTGCAATCCGGCCCATTGCATCGCGGTTGTTTATAATGTCGTTGAGTGGTACTTCCGATGCTACTGTTATCGAACACTCTTGAAAGTAGTGTCGTAGCTTCCGGGATGCCATGAATACCGCGTATGCGATCTTTTGATAATGCGGATACCGTGATTTGCATGGAGTGAGGACAGTGGACACGTAGTAGACCGGCTTTTGAAGGGGGAATTTTTGTCCGTCCGTTTCTCGCTCGATGACGAGCACTGCGCTGACAACCTGGTGGGTTGCAGCAATGTACAATAGCATTGGTTTGCCGATATTTGGCGCGGCGAGGACTGGGTTTGTTGCCAATATGGCTTTTATTTCGTTGAGTCCGGCTGTGGCGACATCCGTCCACTCGAAGTGTTCGGTGCGCCGAAGGAGGCGATAAAGGGGTAGTGCGTTTTCTCCCAAGCGGGAGATGAAGCGGCTTACAGCCGCCACGCATCCAGTTAACTTTTGTATTTGTTTGAGGTCCTTTTGTATATCCAATTGCGTCAAAGCTCGGATCTTGGCTAGATTTGCTTCAATTCCTCTGCCGGATACGATGAAGCCCAAGAGCTTTCCTGCTGGAACGCCGAAAACGCATTTTTCCGGGTTGAGCTTGATGTCGTATGTTCGGAGGTTATCAAATGTAAGCCTCAAGTCATCTACTAGAGATTCGACATGTCTTGTTTTTATGACCACATCATCCACATATGCCTCTACTGTTTTGCCGATCTGGTTTGCCAGACATGTCTGGATCATGCGCTGATATGTTGCGCCGGCGTTTTTGAGCCCGAAGGGCATTGTGTTGAAGCAGAATGGGCCGTATGGTGTGATGAATGCCGTTGCGGCTTGGTCTGACTCTGCCATCTTGATTTGATGGTAGCCGGAGTATGCGTCGAGGAAACACAACGAATCGTGTCCTGCAGTGGCGTCGATAATTTGATTGATGCGGGGGAGGGGGAAGGGATCCTTTGGGCAAGCCTTGTTAAGGTCTTTAAAATCAACGCACAGGCGCCAGGATTTGTCCTTCTTTGGTACCATCACCAGGTTTGCTAGCCAGTCCGGATGTTTTATATTTCTGATGAATCCAGCCTCCAGTAGCTTGGCTAGCTCCTCTCCCATGACCTGTCTCTTGGGTTCGAAGAAATGCCGAAGGGCTTGTTTGACCGGTTTGAATCCTTTGAGGATATTTAAGCTGTGTTCGGCAGCCTGCGTGGGATTCCTGGCATGTCTGAAGGGTGCCAGGCGAAGATGTCCCAATTTTCACGTAGGAATTCTCGCAGTGCGGCGTCTACATCAGGGTTTAATTGTGCGCCGATGGAAGCTGTTTTATTGGGGTCCGTTGGATGGACCTGGAATTTGACTATTTCGTCCGCTGGTTTAAAGGAGGTGGACTTGGATCTTTTGTCGAGTATCACATCGTCCCTGTTTACCGTGGAGCGAAGCGTAGTCAGTTCCTCAGCCACTAGGGCTTCGGATAATGCCTCGAGGGCCAATGCGGCTGTCTTGTTTTCAGCGCGGAGCGCTATGTCCGGATCACTAGCGAGAGTGATAATTCCGTTCGGCCCGGGCATCTTGAGCTTCATGTACCCATAATGGGGTATTGCTTGGAAGATTGTAAACGCTTCCCGCCCTAGCAGAGCGTGGTATCCGCTACTGAACGGGGCCACCTGGAACGTGACCTCTTCGGACCTGTAATTATCCGGCGTGCCGAACACCACATCTAGTGTGATTTTTCCTGTAAACGCGCTTCCCGACTGGGGATTATTCGTCGAAAGGTTGTGCTGCTTCGCTCGATGCGGTTGCAATCTATTTCCATTTTTTGAAGGGTTTCCTCATAAATGAGGTTCAATCCGCTGCCTCCATCCATGAGTACCTTGGTGAGGCGAAAGCCGTCCACAATTGGACTGAGGACCAATGCGGCTGGTGCTCGAGCTGTTCGGAATTTAGGTTCATCACTGGCATTAAAAGTAATAGCCGTGTCACTCCATGGGTTTATTGTTGCTACTTGATAAACTTCGGCAAGGCTGCGAAGTGTTCTTTTTCGCATATTATTTGATGCGAAAGTCTCGAAGACTGTTAAGACTGTACTGGTGTCCCTGGGGTGGTTTTCTGCGGCCTCCGGGATTAGGAGGTCTTCGCCAATTTTGGCCACCTGCCGGAGTATCCAACATGCTCTAAGGCTGTGAGTTGGTGTGGCGTCCTCTGTACTATGAGTTTTACAGGGTCCATTAAGCCATCCTTCCATTACGGTTCCATGCCCTGTAGAGGGTTTTGGTTTTTTGGTTTTTAACCCGGGTGTCTGCCGATGATGCACCCTTTTATTTCGGACGAGGTTTCTATTCGAGGCCGGATTGTCCCAAAATTTTATTTCGGTTTTCTAGGCGCTTTCCATCGCACAGTACTTTTGTACTATGGACGCCAAGTCAGCGAAGCGTGTAATATCACGACGACTTATGCATTGAGGATTCCCTTGTCCGTGCAATTTATTGCAGAAGATTAAGATTGCGTCTTCCTCGCGACAGTCCTTTATCCTGTTCATAACCAGGAGGAATCTCGCCCAGTAATGATGTACTGTTTCTTCGGGCTTTTGCCTGATTTGGGATAGATCGCTTATGTTCGGGTGGGTGGGTGGAATTAAATCCGAAACCTCACCCAATCTGAGACTCAGAGGCCAAGGAGTTTCCGAACTCTGAAGTTTGGATTCTTGGATGTTGTCCAATGAATCTAGCCCGTTGCCTGATTCTAAGTTCGGGTCTTGAGTTACATCCTCCCCTCCGCGGGTATCCGGCTTGGAAGGATCGGGAATCCGGACGTAGCTAGTCCTTAAGATAGATGAAGGGTCGCCGCACTGCGCCTCTACCACGTCAACATGATGGGTGACTTGGGGAGAGTTAATCTCTCTTAGATCGGGTTTAAGCCCAACCTGGTCGTAATCTGTAGTGACCCCCAGGGCGGCGATGCGATCCAAGATCTCGTTTATGGAAGATAGCTCCATTGGATCTAACTGCTCGGCGAGTTCTGGGATGACGTGAAGATTGCTTTTGATGACTCGAGAGGTCATCGTTGGCGCAATAGCCGAACATGCGGTCATAAGAAAACCACCTAGCCGGAGAGTTTGGCCGACAGCCAAAGCTCCCTTAGCAATGGCGCCGTCTTTAAAGACGGGAAGAGGCATCCTTCCTGATTGCGACGACACAGAGGAACTCTCAATGAAAGCACCAATGTCAGTGTCAAAACCGGCGGATCTCGGGTAGGGGGTCCCGAACTGTGCGTCTAGGCGGATGATAACAGGAGACAAGGGACACAATGTTTTACCCAGGTTCGGGCCCTCTTGATGGAGGTAAAACCCTACGTCCTGCTTGATTAATATTGATGATATGGGTAGTACAAGAGTAGATCTACCACGAGATCAAGGAGGCTAAACCCTATAAGCTAGCCTATGGTATGATTGTTGTATGTTGGTTGGCCTACGGACTAAAACCCTCCGGTTTATATAGACACCGGAGAGGGTTAGGGTTACACAAAGTCGGTTACAATGGTAGGAGATCTGAATATCCGCATCGCCAAGCTTGCCTTCCACACCAAGGAAAGTCCCATCCGGACATGGGACGAAGTCTTCAATCTTGTATCTTCATAGTCCAGGAGTCCGGCTGAAGATATAGTCCGGCCATCTGGACACCACCTAATCCAGGACTCCCTCAGTGAACTACTCCCTCCTCGTCATGGAGAGCGCCGGGATGATGAAGATGGCCACCGGTGAGGGTTCCCCCCTCCGGCAGGGTGCCGGAACAGGGTCCCGAGAGGTTTTTGGTGGCTACAGAGGCTTGCAGCGGCGGAACTCCATATCTATTCTCTGTTCTGGAGGTTTTAGGGTACGTAGGTATATATGGGTGCAGGAAGTACGTCGGTGGAGCTTCGGGGGCCCCTCGAGGCAGGGGCGCGCCCTAGGGGGGTGGGCATGCCCCCCACCCTCATGAGCACCTCCCTTGGCTCCTGACGTGGGGTCTAAGTCCATCCGGTAGCTTTCCTTCCAAAAATAACTTCTCTAGTTGATTTCGTTCCGTTTCGACTCCGTCTGATATTCCTTTTCTTCGAAACACTGAAATAGGCTAAAAACAACAAATCTGGGTTGGGCCTCCGGTTAATAGGTTAGTCCCAAAAATAATATAAAAGTGGATAATAAAGCCCAATATTGCCCAAAACAGTAGATAATATAGCATGGAGCAATCAAAAATTATAGATACGTTGGAGACGTATCAAGCATCCCCAAGCTTAATTCCTGCTCGTCCTCGAGTAGGTAAATGATAAAAAAAGATATTTTTTGATGTGGAATGCTAGTTGGCATAATTTCAATGTAATTCTTCTTAATTATGATATGAATATTCAGATCCGAAAGATTCAAGACAAAAGTTCATATTGACATAAAAATAATAATACTCCAAGCATACTAACTAAGCAATTATGTCTTCTCAAAATAACATGGCCAAAGAAAGTTCATCCCTACAAAATCATATAGTTTAGTCATGCTCCATTTTCGTCACACAAGAATGCTCTCATCATGCACAACCCCGATGACAAGCCAAGCAATTGTTTCATACTTTAGTAATCTCAAACTTATAAACCTTCAAGCAATACATGAGCGTGAGCCATGGATATAACACTATGGGTGGAATAGAATATGATGATGGGGGTTATGTGGAGAAGACAAAAAAGGAGAAAGTATCACATCAACGAGGCTAATCAATGAGCTATGGAGATGCCCATCAATTGATGTTAATGCAAGGAGTAGGGATTGCCATGCAACGGATGCACTAGAGCTATAAATGTATGAAAGCTCAACAAAAGAAACTAAGTGGGTGTGCATCCAACTTGCTTGCTCACGAAGACCTAGGGCACTCAAGGAGGCCCATCGTTGGAATATACAAGCCAAGTTCTATAATGAAAAGTTCCCACTAGTATATGAAAGTGACAAAACAAGAGACTCTCTATCATGAAGACAATGGTGCTACTTTGAAGCACAAGTGTGGAAAAAGGATAGTAGCATTGCCCCTTTTTTTCTCTTTTTTTTGGGCCTTCTTTTTTTGGCCTTTTTTTGGGACAATGCTCTATTGAATGATGATCATCACACTTCTATTTATTTACAACTCAATGATTACAACTCAATACTAGAACAAAGTATGACTCTATATGAATGCCTCCGGCGGTGTACCGGGATATGCAATGAATCAAGAGTGACATGTATGAAAGAATTATGAATGGTGGCTTTGCCACAAATACTATGTCAACTACATGATCATGCTAAGCAATATGACAATGACGGATGTGTCATGATGAGCGGTATGGTGGAAAATTGCATGGCAATATATCTCGGAATGGCTATGGAAATGCCATAATAGGTAGGTATGGTGGCTGTTTTGAGGAAGATATAGGGAGGTTTATGTGTGAAAGAGTGTATCATATCACGGGGTTTGGATGCACCGGCGAAGTTTGCACCAACTATCAATGTGAGAAAGGGCAATGCACGGTACCGAAGAGGCTAGCAGTGATGGAAGGGTGAGAGTGCGTATAATCCATGGACTCAACATTAGTCATAAAGAACTCATATACTTATTGCAAAAATCTACAAGCCATCAAAAACCAAAGCAGTACGCGCATGCTCATAGGGGGATAGATTGGTAGGAAAAGACCATCGCTCGTCCCCGACTGCCACTCATAAGGAGGACAATCAAATAACACCTCATGTTTCAAATTTGTTACATAACGTTTACCATACGTGCATGCTACGGGACTTGCAAACTTCAACGCAAGCATTTCTCAAATTCACAACTACTCAACTAGCACAACTTTGATATCACTACCTCCATATCTCAAAAGCATCAAACTTCTCTTAGTATTCAACACACTCATAAGAATTCTTACAAATCTTGTATGCTTAGCATATGAGGATTTTAAGCAAATTACCATGCTATTTAAGACTCTCAAAATAATATAAGTGAAGCACGAGAGTTCATCTATTTCTTCAAAATACAACTACCACCATTGTGCTCTAAAAGATATAAGTGAAGCACTAGAGCAAACGTCAAACTACTCCAAAAGATATAAGTGAAGATCAATGAGTAGTCGAAATATTATGTAACTATGTGAAGACTCTCCCATTTTAAGAACTTCAGATCTTGATATTTTATTCAAACAGCAAGCAAAGCTAAAGAAAACAAAATGACGCTCCAAGCAAAACACATATCATGTGGTGAATAAAAATATAGCTCCAAGTAAAGTTACCGATGAACGAAGACGAAACAGGGGATGCCTTCCGGGGCATCCCCAAGCTTAGACGCTTGGTTATCTTTGAATATTACCTTGGGGTGCCTTGGTCATCCCCAAGCTTAGGCTCTTGCCACTCCTTATTCCATAGTCCATCGAATCTTTACCCAAAACTTGAAAACTTCACAACACAAAACTTAACAGAAAACTCGTATGCTCCGTTAGCGAAAGAAAACAAAACACCACTTAATGGTAATGTAATGAACTAATTCTTTATTTATATTGGTGTTAAACCTATTTTATTCCAACTTCTCTATGGTTTATAAACTATTTTACTAGCCATAGAGTCATCAAAATAAGCAAACAACACACGAAAAACAGAATCTGTCAAAAACAGAACAGTCTGTAGTAATCTGTAACTAACGCAAACTTCTGGAACTCCAAAAATTCTAAAATAAATTGGTGGACCTGAGGAATTTGTCTAGTAATCATCTGCAAAAATAATCAACTAAATATCACTCTCCAGTAAAAAGTTCTAGATAATCTCGTGAGCGCTAAAGTTTCTGTTGTTTTACAGCATGATCATAAAGACTTCACCCAAGTCTTCCCAAAGGTTCTACTTGTCACAAACACTAATTAAAACACAAAACCATATCTAAACAGAAGCTAGATGGATTATTTATTCCTAAACATAACCAAAAGGCAAGAAACTAAAATAAAATTGGGTTTCCTCCCAACGAGCGCTATCGTTTAACGCCCCTAGCTAGGCATGACGATTTTAATGATGCTCACATAAAAGATAAGAATTGAAACATAAAGGGAGCATCATGAATAATATGACTAGCTGTAACGCCCTCGATGCGGCTATATCTCCCACGTGTCGAGGCACGACTTAGAGGCATAACCGCATAGAAAGCAATGTCGCAAGTGAGGTAATCTTCACACAATCCATGTATTAAATACAGGGGAAAGATACATAGTTGGCTTACAATCGCCACTTCACACAAGTACAGAAATAACATCCATCAAACAGATTACACTCAAGGTCCGACTACGGTACCAAAATGAAAGAAGACTACCCCAAATGCTAACAGATCCCCGGATCACCCAACTGGGCTCCACTACTGATCATCTGGAAAAGAAACATAGTAACGGCCACGTTCCTCGTCGAACTCCCAAGTGAGCTCAGTTGCATCATCAGCACTGACATCGTTGGTACCTGCAACTGAGGTGATAATATCTGTGAGTCACGGGGACTCAGCAATCTCACACCCGCGAGATCAAGACTATTTAAGCTTAAAGGTGGGGAAAGGATAGTGAGGTGGAGCTGCAGCAAGCGACTAGCAAGTGGTAGCTATAGCGCAAAAGAGAGCGAGAAGAGAAGGCAAAGCACGGTCGTGAAGCTAGAAGTGATCAAGAAGTGATCCTGAAACAACCTACGTCAGGCATAACTCCAACAACCGTGTTCACTTCCCGGACCCTGCCGAGAAGAGACCATCACGGTTACACACGCGGTTGATGTGTTTTAGTTAAGGTCAATTTCGGGTTTTCTACAACCGGACATCAACAAATTCCCATCTGCCTCATAACCGTGGGCACGGCTTTCGAAAGATAATACCCTGCAGGGGTGTCCCAACTTAGCCCATGATAAGCTCTCACGGTCAACGAAGGATATTCCTTCTACCGGGAAAACCCGATCAATCTCGGAATCCCGGACTACAAGACATTTCAACAGCAATAAAACAAGTCCAGCAAAACCGCCCGATTGTGCCGACAAATCCTGATAGGAGCTGCACATATCTCGGTCTCAGGGCACATCCGGATTGTCCAAACTTCCGATAGGCGAACCCAGAGTTGCCCCTGGTGGCCACCGGCGGCTGACGGTTTGGACCAGCAATCGAAGGAGAACTGGCCCGGGGGTTAAAATAAAGATGACCCTTGAGTCTGCAGAACCCAAGGGAAAAAGGCTAGGTGGCGAATGGTAAAACCAATGTTGGGCCTTGCTGGAAAAGTCTTATTCAAAGCGAACTGTCAAGGGGGTCCCATAAATCACCCAACCGTGTAAGGAACGCAAACTCCGGGAACATAACACCGGTATGACGGAAACTAGGGTGGCAAGAGTGGAACAAAACACCAGGCATAAGGCCGAGCCTTCCACCCTTTACCAAATATATAGATGCATTAATTAAATAAGAGGTATTGTGATATCCCAACAAGTAAACATGTTCCAACAAGGAACAACAAGTCCATGTTCCAACAAGGAACAAACTTCATCTTCACCTGCAACTAACAACGCTATAAGAGGGGCTGAGCAAAGCGGTAACATAGCCAAACAACGGTTTGCTAGGACATGGATGGTTAGGGGCTGACAAGGCAATATAGGAGGCATGATATAGCAAGTGGTAGGTATCGCAGCATAGGCATAGCAAAAGAGCGAGCAATCTAGCTAGCAAAGATAGAAGTGATTTCGAGGGTATGGTCATCTTGCCTGCAAGGTTCTCAGAGTTGTCGAAAGCTTGGTCCTCGTAAGCGTTCTCAACAGGTTCCTCGTTCACGTACTCGTCTCCCGGCTCTACCCAAGACAAGAGAACAAGCAAAGGAACCAAAATCAACCACGGTGCAATGCGCAATCAACATGATGCAAAACATGGCATGATATGCGAGAGGGGATATGCAATGCGTATGCATGCTCCGGAAGGACAAGGATGAACAGGGCATAATCTTGGCAAACCAAGCATGCCACTGGATAGATGAGGTGATTTCGGTTGAAATCGATATAAAGATCACCGGAATCGGATGCACGGTTTGCAAATGGCAATCAATACAAGAATGACACGAATCTGCCCTAAACAGCATGATGCTACTTAGCAATCAACAAATAATTAAGCTACTGCACCCAAACATGGCAACAAATTATATGACAGTAATCTACTCAAGATGCACGACAAAAGATGAGCACTGAGCTACGGCTCAATCCCATCATAACAGGTTCAAACAAGCATGGCAAAAGTGCAACTTATAACAGATTCACAGACTTAGTGAAATAACAAGTCAGGAAAACAACATCAGGATGACATGTTCAGAGCAATGAAACAACATGCTACAGGTTCAGAACATAGCAAATAAAGGCATGGCATGAATCTACTCATAGCACTTGACAAAAGTATCTTACTGACCATAAGCCAAAAGGGACCAGAAAATATGATTACACCCAAGTCAAATAAGCAAGTTTCGTTACAGGTTTCAGACTTAGCAGAAAACTGGACATGGCAGAAAACTGTTAACGACTAGGCATGTTCGTGAGCTCGATGCACTCACTACAGAGCATCACATGATAAACTAAGCATACATACATCAAGAAGACATGGCATAGCAACTAGACATGGCAAGAATAACATCATATCATGCAAGGGTCAACTACACCAAGCTTGGCAAAATCGAATAACATGTAAACAATCTGCCAGCAACATTTTGAAGCAAAAGTAGAGCTCGATTCACTCAAGCTATGGCATCCCATAATTGCAAACAAAGGCATGGATGGATTAAGCAAATACTCAAGTTCAAAACTCACTTACTGATCATGCTCAAATTATGCATGGATCTCCCAGAAACAACATGAATACATGGCATGATAATAACAAAAGTCAGGGACTTAGTGAAATCACTAAGTCTCTGAAAACAGCAATATCATCATCCCTACTTTGCATGCAATTTCTAGCCACCTCAAACATCACAAAAATACATAGCAAAATCCTCTGGAAAGGTAACATGGCATATTACAAAACACATATATAACTCAACCTCATAGGAGGTACACATCAATCATGGCAAAAATGACAAAAGTGCATGATCAGTTAAGATCCAGCAATAAACATCAACTAGCCCTCTTCTAACAGCATTTAGGGCATCAAGATGACTTCAAATGAAAATGATGCAATGGAACAAAATGATGTACTCTTCGAGGCGAACAAAATGACATATTATACGCGCGAAACGGAGCTACGGATGCAAAGTTATGGCATGATGAAGATGCGGTGATAATGCAAAAAAATAATGACTTAGAGAAATATTTGAGAGGGGGAAGAAGTCAACGGGCGCGGGATTCGAGGATCGCCGGCGCGGGGTGGCCGGAGACGAGGCGGCTGACGGCGGGGGCGGCCGGATCCGGGGGCTCCGGCGACGGCGGGGCTCCGGGGCGGCGCGGGGAGAGGCGGCGGAGGCCGGCACGGGCGCGGGGTGGCCGGATCCGCGGCGGGGATCGGCGCCCGGGGCGGCGCGCGCCGGCGAAGGCGGCGGCGGCGGCGGGGAGCCGGGTCGGCGCGGGAGGCGGCGCTGGGCGGCGGGCGCGGGCGACAGGCGGCGGGGCGAGGCGCGGGCTGCGGGGGCCGGCTTCGGGCTCGCGGGCCCGCGGGGAGGAGGCGGCGCGGCGAAGTGGGCCTCGGGCGGGCGGCGACGTGGCGGCGCCCGGTTGGCCCGGGGCGCCCGCGTGGAGGCGGCTGGCCAGTCAGGGGGTGCCAAGTGGCGGCCCCTGGTTGGCCCGGGCGGCGGCGGCGGCGGATCAGGTGGGGAGGCGCGGATTTCGAGGCGAGCTTAGGGTTTCGGTGATACTCTCTCAGATTTGGAAGGGGAGGGCGTTTTTATAGATAGGAGGAGCTAGGAGGCTCCAAACGGAGTGCGGTTTTCGCCCACGCGATCGTGATCGAACGGCGGAGGACATGGGAGTGACTTAGATGGGTTATTGGGCTGTTTTGGAGGGGTGTTGGGCTGCAACACACACGAGGCCTTCACGGTTACCCGGTTAACCGTTGGAGTACCAAACGAACTCCGATTGACCCGAAACTTGACAGGCGGTCTACCGGTGCTATACCGAGGCCACATGTCAAACCTCGGTCCATTCCGAGAATGTTTAATACCCGCTCACGAAGAAATGTAAAAGGGGACGCCGGGAGACATAGGAGCGCCGGATTGCAAAACGGACAACGGGAAAGATGCTCGGATTTATGAGACGAATGCGTATGCGAATGCGATGCACATGATGACATGATATGAAATGCATGACATGACCAAAATGCAAAACGGAGAGAACCCAACCACGGAGGAAATAACATGGCACATAGCCGGAAATGGCAAGAGTTGGATTACAAATATGGCAAGTTACATCGGGGGCGTTACAACACACCACCACTACGAGAGGATCTCGTCCCGAGATCTAGGACTGAAAGAACTCCGGATACTCAGAACGTAGGTGGTCTTCACGCTCCCAGGTGGCCTCTCGGTCTGAATGATGTGACCATTTCACTTTGAGGAATTTGATTGACTTGTTGCGAGTCTTGCGCTCAGTTGTCTCAAGAATGGCAACTGGGTGCTCATGATAGGACAAATCTTCTTGAAGATCAATCTCTTCGAAGTTGATGGTGCGCTCAGGCGTCTTGAAGCACTTGCGAAGCTGTGACACATGGAAAACATTGTGCACATTTGCAAAGTTGGAGGGGAGCTCAAGTTGATAGGCTAGATCGCCTCGTTTCCCGATAATCTTGAAGGGACCCACGTATCTGGGAGCAAGTTTCCCCTTGATACCGAAGCGACGAGTTCCTTTCATTGGCGAGACACGGAGGTAAACATGGTCTCCGATCTCGAATGCCACATCTCGGTGTTTGCTATCGTAATAGCTCTTCTGGCGCGACTGCGCTGCTTTGAGGTTCTCACGGATCACCTTGCACATGGCCTCAGCCTCTGAGATCAAATCATTGCCGAGCAATTGGCGTTCACCGGTTTCAGACCAATTGAGAGGAGTACGGCACTTTCTGCCATAGAGAATCTCGAATGGGGCTTTGCCCGAGCTGGCTTGAAAGCTGTTGTTGTAAGAGAATTCAGCATAAGGAAGACAATCCTCCCACTTCATGCCGAAAGAGATAACACAGGCTCTGAGCATATCTTCAAGGATTTGATTGACACGCTCGACTTGTCCACTAGTCTGAGGGTGGAACGCTGTGCTGAAGCGGATGTTGGTGCCCATGGCCTTCTGAAAAGAATCCCAAAACTTGGAGGTAAAGATGCTGCCACGGTCTGAAGAGATCAATTGTGGAATGCCGTGCAAAGAGACAATTCTGGAGGTGTAGAGCTCTGCCAGCTGCGCTGCTGTGATAGACTCTTTGATAGGAAGAAAATGAGCCACTTTGGTGAGCTTGTCGATGACGACGAAGATAGCATCATTTCCACGCTTGGACTTAGGAAAACCAGTCACGAAGTCCATTTCGATATGATCAAACTTCCATTCTGGAATAGCAAGAGGTTGGAGAAGTCCAGCTGGTCGTTGGTGTTCTGCTTTCACCCTTCTGCAGACATCACACTCATTCACGAATTGAGCGATCTCACGCTTCATTCGAGTCCACCAATACGACTGCTTAAGGTCATGGTACATCTTCGAACTACCAGGATGAATTGACAGAAGAGAATTGTGCGCTTCATTCATAATGACTTTACGAAGATCGCCCTTTGGAACCACGATCCGGTCCTCGAAGAAAAGAGTATCTCTGTCATCAACTCGATAGCACTTGTATTTGGGGATGCTCTTTTCAATACCACGTTTCACCTTCTTCACCATGGTATCCAACAATTGTGCCTCACGAATCTGATCTTCCAAAGTAGGAGAGACAAATAGGTTGGCAAGGACACCTTGAGGAACAACTTGGAGATTCAACTTACGAAAAGCTTCACAAAGATCCGGTTGGAAAGGCTTGAGGATTAAGCTGTTGCAGTAAGCCTTTCTGCTCAAAGCGTCTGCAACCACATTAGCCTTGCCTGGAGTATATTCAATACTCGGATTATACTCTTGAATCATTTCGACCCATCGAGTTTGCCTGAGGTTGAGATGAGGCTGAGTGAAGATATACTTGAGACTCTTGTGATCTGTGAAGATGTCCACTTTCCTTCCTAACAGGAGATGTCTCCATGTTATTAGTGCGTGGACAACTGCCGCCAACTCAAGATCGTGAGTGGGGTAGTTCCTTTCATTGGGCTTCAACTGGCGAGAGGTATAGGCAACAACCTTCTTCTCTTGCATTAAGACAGCACCGAGGCCCTGGAGAGAAGCATCACAGAATACTTCATAAGGCTTTGATTCATCAGGAGGAGTCAGAACTGGAGCAGTGACAAGTTTCTCTTTGAGAGTGTTGAAAGCAACGTCACACTCAGGAGACCAGACATATTTCACATGCTTCTGGAGGAGGTTGGAAAGAGGCTTGGCAATCTTGGAGAAATTCTCAACGAATCTTCTGCAATAGCTTGCAAGTCCAAGAAAACTGCGAAGCTGCTTGACATTCTGAGGAGGATTCCAATTCAAAACCGCAGACACCCTCTCTGGATTAACAGCGATGCCCTTGGCAGAGATGATATGACCAAGGTAAAGAACTTCATCAAGCCAGAATTCACATTTGGAGAACTTCGCATATAATTGATACTCTCTGAGCTTGTCGAGTACCAATCGCAAATGTTCGGCATGATCCTTCTTATTCTTGGAGAAGACCAAAATATCATCAAGATAGACCAAGACAAATTCGTTGATGTAGGGGTTGAAGATGAAATTCATCAAGCGAGTGAAATACGGAGGAGCATTGACGAGGCCGAAAGACATGACAGTATATTCATAAGAACCAAAGCTTGTTCTGAATGCTGTCTTGGGAATATCTTCTTCACGAATGCGAATCTGATGATAACCCATACGAAGGTCAAGCTTGGAGAACACCTTAGCACCTTTGAGTTGCTCAAATAGCTCATTGATGTTGGGAAGTGGGTACTTGTTCTTGATAGTCTTCTTGTTCAATGGACGGTAATCGACACAAAGTCGGTCCGTGCCATCCTTCTTCTTGACAAAAAGAACACCACAACCCCAAGGAGAAGAACTTGGTCTGATCAGACCCAGACGTTCTTGTTTATCGAGTTGAATCTTCAATTCCTTGAGCTCATCTGGTCCAAGCTTGTAAGGACGCTTGCAAACGGGTTCCGTGCCGGGCTCAAGCTCAATAACGAATTCAACTGGCCTGCGGGGAGGCATACCCGGAAGCTCTTCTGGAAAAACATCTTGGTACTCACAAACGACTGGAATCTGAGAGATAGCCTCCATTTCACCCATCTCATTGAGAGAAAACAACCGAATGGTATCATCACGAGAAGCATAGATGATCACATCGTTAGAAGTGTGAGTCAATTTGATTTCCCTGGCAGCACACTCAAGCTGAGCCTTGTGCTTAGAAAGCCAGTCCATCCCGAGAATAAGATCAATATCAGAATCACCAAGCACCATTGGAGACGACAGAAATTTATAGTCACCCATCTTGATAGAGACATCCGGAACCATATAACTTGCATTCATGCATTTAGCCGGAGAGACAACTGATAAGGATTTAGGCAAACCTTGGATAGGCAATTCATGCATCGATGCAAAAGGCTTTGAGATGAAACAATGTGATGCACCAGTATCAAATAAGACTTTAGCAGGAATATCATTAACAGGAAGATTACCCATGATCACTTCAGAAGACTCCTCTGCTTGAGCTGCATTCAACATGTTCACCTTGGCATACTTGGAATTATGCTTAACCACTGCATTACTGGAAGATTTCACAGGAGGAGGAGGCGGAAGGCGCCTCTGGTTGAAGCACTTGTTCGCATAGTGACCCTTCTGCTGGCATTTGTTACAAGTCACTTCTGAGAGCGGACGATGGTAAGGAGCACTTGGCCTTGGAGTTTGGTTCTGAGACTTGTTCTGATAACCAGGGTTGGGTGGGTGGGAAGATCCACGGCCACTTGAGTTCTTCTGCTGATAAGGCTGACGGAACGGAGGAGGAGGAGGCAACCAGAACTTCTGTTGCTTAGCTGCCACAAGTGAAGAAGAAGAAGACTGAACTGCGTCTCTGACTCTCTTCTTAGATGCCTCACACTTGAGCTGAGCAGCTTCTTGTTTCAGTGCCATGTTGTAGAATTCATCATACTTTAATGGCTCGAAAAGCACGAGAGCAAGCTGCAGATCTTCTCTGAGACCACGCCTGAACTGGTAGATCATACTCTTCTCATCAGGAATGTCTTGCCTTGCAAAACGAGAGAGCTTCTGGAACTGAGTGTTGTATTGATAGACAGTCATGTTGCCTTGCTTGAGATTGCGGAATTCCTCACGCTTAAGCTCAACAACACTTTCTGGAATGTGGTGCGCTTTGAAGTCACGACGGAAATCATCCCAAGTGATCACACGACCTCCTCTGGAATCTTTGTATTGCTGGAACCACTCAGCAGCTTGATCTTTGAGTTGAAAAGAGGCAAACTTGACAAAGTCCTCAGGTCTCACATTGCTGCATTCGAAATGCTTGCTGATGTCCACTAGCCAATCATCTGCGTCTGTGGCCTCGACACAGTAGCTGAAGGTTTTTGGCTGATTAGCAAGGAACTGGTTCAGTGAAGCGAAGTGCGGCTGATTGTTGCCTTGGCCTTGATTCTCTTGATTAGCTTGACCCTGGTTGCGATCTTGCAAGAGCTGAATCAGAATCTGAGCATTGGCATTTGTAGCAGTCATCAGGGCTTGCCAGGCTTCCGGAGGCGGAGGTGGTGGCGGAGGGTTAGCCTGATCTCCATCATTGCGTTCCGGATTCTGACGCGTTGGTGGAGCCATCCTGAAGAGGGTGACATCCATTAGCCACTTGACAGAGATATATTGAAGTTGAATCAAAGGAACGAAATTGCAACATATAGTCTTCACAATTAACATTCGAACGAGAATGAACGAATGAATTCCAATGTAAATCATCACACTTCCAAAGCTGAGAAGCCACTTAGAACATGGTAAGGAATAAAATCAACAAGGTACGGATATGAACAAATACTTGGTAATGATTACCCAATCACAACCCAAATATCTGCGGAAGAAATACTAAAGCTACATGAATTCCCACTTATAAACTCCCGAAACTTTCTGGTTATGCAATCAGGTGTTGGGGATACAGGGGAAGCATAATATCTCACCCAAACTAGCAAATCCTACAACCAGCTGTATCCATCCTTCAACACATAACCAAGAAACCTTCGGAAATCGTCTACCTCAACCTTCGAAAACACCTCCGTTATACAAGTCATGGCAATACTCCTGCACTCGCCACAGTACTGGGCTATCAGGTTATCTCACCAACAACTGTACAAAAGAGATTTTCGATGTCGGTCGTACTAAACTCAGGTATTCCAAAACCGCAACGATAAGATTATGACGACAACACCTCGGAGCTCAACTCCCCGGGACACTGCCACAACCCCTAAATGTCAGGAGGCAACCAAGACAATGTTGTCATCACAAAACCATCGGAACGATTGTAATATACCCGCGTGATCCTAAAAAAAATTTTAGTGAAATTTGAGAAGAGAAGAGTCAAAACTCTACGTCAGGATGCCTTACCAGAAGGTCGAAGGGACTGGGAAGTAAAAAGAATTCCTAAACTCTCCGATATATAATTCCTAAATGACTCAAAACATTTTTTTCTAGACACAACTCGGCCACTAAAGACGATCAAACAGTGGGGGCTCCTAAGGTCGGGAAAGGCTCTGATTACCAACTTGTAACGCCCTCGATGCGGCTATATCTCCCACGTGTCGAGGCACGACTTAGAGGCATAACCGCATAGAAAGCAATGTCGCAAGTGAGGTAATCTTCACACAATCCATGTATTAAATACAGGGGAAAGATACATAGTTGGCTTACAATCGCCACTTCACACAAGTACAGAAATAACATCCATCAAACAGATTACACTCAAGGTCCGACTACGGTACCAAAATGAAAGAAGACTACCCCAAATGCTAACAGATCCCCGGATCACCCAACTGGGCTCCACTACTGATCATCTGGAAAAGAAACATAGTAACGGCCACGTTCCTCGTCGAACTCCCAAGTGAGCTCAGTTGCGTCATCAGCACTGACATCGTTGGTACCTGCAACTGAGGTGATAATATCTGTGAGTCACGGGGACTCAGCAATCTCACACCCGCGAGATCAAGACTATTTAAGCTTAAAGGTGGGGAAAGGATAGTGAGGTGGAGCTGCAGCAAGCGACTAGCAAGTGGTAGCTATAGCGCAAAAGAGAGCGAGAAGAGAAGGCAAAGCACGGTCGTGAAGCTAGAAGTGATCAAGAAGTGATCCTGAAACAACCTACGTCAGGCATAACTCCAACAACCGTGTTCACTTCCCGGACCCTGCCGAGAAGAGACCATCACGGTTACACACGCGGTTGATGTGTTTTAGTTAAGGTCAATTTCGGGTTTTCTACAACCGGACATCAACAAATTCCCATCTGCCTCATAACCGTGGGCACGGCTTTCGAAAGATAATACCCTGCAGGGGTGTCCCAACTTAGCCCATGATAAGCTCTCACGGTCAACGAAGGATATTCCTTCTACCGGGAAAACCCGATCAATCTCAGAATCCCGGACTACAAGACATTTCAACAGCAATAAAACAAGTCCAGCAAAACCGCCCGATTGTGCCGACAAATCCTGATAGGAGCTGCACATATCTCGGTCTCAGGGCACATCCGGATTGTCCAAACTTCCGATAGGCGAACCCAGAGTTGCCCCTGGTGGCCACCGGCGGCTGACGGTTTGGACCAGCAATCGAAGGAGAACTGGCCCGGGGGTTAAAATAAAGATGACCCTTGAGTCTGCAGAACCCAAGGGAAAAAGGCTAGGTGGCGAATGGTAAAACCAATGTTGGGCCTTGCTGGAAAAGTCTTATTCAAAGCGAACTGTCAAGGGGGTCCCATAAATCACCCAACCGTGTAAGGAACGCAAACTCCGGGAACATAACACCGGTATGACGGAAACTAGGGTGGCAAGAGTGGAACAAAACACCAGGCATAAGGCCGAGCCTTCCACCCTTTACCAAATATATAGATGCATTAATTAAATAAGAGGTATTGTGATATCCCAACAAGTAAACATGTTCCAACAAGGAACAACAAGTCCATGTTCCAACAAGGAACAAACTTCATCTTCACCTGCAACTAACAACGCTATAAGAGGGGCTGAGCAAAGTGGTAACATAGCCAAACAACGGTTTGCTAGGACATGGATGGTTAGGGGCTGACAAGGCAATATAGGAGGCATGATATAGCAAGTGGTAGGTATCGCAGCATAGGCATAGCAAAAGAGCGAGCAATCTAGCTAGCAAAGATAGAAGTGATTTCGAGGGTATGGTCATCTTGCCTGCAAGGTTCTCAGAGTTGTCGAAAGCTTGGTCCTCGTAAGCGTTCTCAACAGGTTCCTCGTTCACGTACTCGTCTCCCGGCTCTACCCAAGACAAGAGAACAAGCAAAGGAACCAAAATCAACCACGGTGCAATGCGCAATCAACATGATGCAAAACATGGCATGATATGCGAGAGGGGATATGCAATGCGTATGCATGCTCCGGAAGGACAAGGATGAACAGGGCATAATCTTGGCAAACCAAGCATGCCACTGGATAGATGAGGTGATTTCGGTTGAAATCGATATAAAGATCACCGGAATCGGATGCACGGTTTGCAAATGGCAATCAATACAAGAATGACACGAATCTGCCCTAAACAGCATGATGCTACTTAGCAATCAACAAATAATTAAGCTACTGCACCCAAACATGGCAACAAATTATATGACAGTAATCTACTCAAGATGCACGACAAAAGATGAGCACTGAGCTACGGCTCAATCCCATCATAACAGGTTCAAACAAGCATGGCAAAAGTGCAACTTATAACAGATTCACAGACTTAGTGAAATAACAAGTCAGGAAAACAACATCAGGATGACATGTTCAGAGCAATGAAACAACATGCTACAGGTTCAGAACATAGCAAATAAAGGCATGGCATGAATCTACTCATAGCACTTGACAAAAGTATCTTACTGACCATAAGCCAAAAGGGACCAGAAAATATGATTACACCCAAGTCAAATAAGCAATTTTCGTTACAGGTTTCAGACTTAGCAGAAAACTGGACATGGCAGAAAACTGTTAACGACTAGGCATGTTCGTGAGCTCGATGCACTCACTACAGAGCATCACATGATAAACTAAGCATACATACATCAAGAAGACATGGCATAGCAACTAGACATGGCAAGAATAACATCATATCATGCAAGGGTCAACTACACCAAGCTTGGCAAAATCGAATAACATGTAAACAATCTGCCAGCAACATTTTGAAGCAAAAGTAGAGCTCGATTCACTCAAGCTATGGCATCCCATAATTGCAAACAAAGGCATGGATGGATTAAGCAAATACTCAAGTTCAAAACTCCCTTACTGATCATGCTCAAATTATGCATGGATCTCCCAGAAACAACATGAATACATGGCATGATAATAACAAAAGTCAGGGACTTAGTGAAATCACTAAGTCTCTGAAAACAGCAATATCATCATCCCTACTTTGCATGCAATTTCTAGCCACCTCAAACATCACAAAAATACATAGCAAAATCCTCTGGAAAGGTAACATGGCATATTACAAAACACATATATAGCTCAACCTCATAGGAGGTACACATCAATCATGGCAAAAATGACAAAAGTGCATGATCAGTTAAGATCCAGCAATAAACATCAACTAGCCCTCTTCTAACAGCATTTAGGGCATCAAGATGACTTCAAATGAAAATGATGCAATGGAACAAAATGATTTACTCTTCGAGACGAACAAAATGACATATTATACGCGCGAAACGGAGCTACGGATGCAAAGTTATGGCATGATGAAGATGCGGTGATAATGCAAAAAAATAATGACTTAGAGAAATATTTGAGAGGGGGAAGAAGTCAACGGGCGCGGGATTCGAGGATCGCCGGCGCGGGGTGGCCGGAGACGAGGCGGCTGACGGCGGGGGCGGCCGGATCCGGGGGCTCCGGCGACGGCGGGGCTCCGGGGCGGCGCGGGGAGAGGCGGCGGAGGCCGGCACGGGCGCGGGGTGGCCGGATCCGCGGCGGGGATCGGCGCCCGGGGCGGCGCGCGCCGGCGAAGGCGGCGGCGGCGGCGGGGAGCCGGGTCGGCGCGGGAGGCGGCGCTGGGCGGCGGGCGCGGGCGACAGGCGGCGGGGCGAGGCGCGGGCTGCGGGGGCCGGCTTCGGGCTCGCGGGCCCGCGGGGAGGAGGCGGCGCGGCGAAGTGGGCCTCGGGCGGGCGGCGACGTGGCGGCGCCCGGTTGGCCCGGGGCGCCCGCGTGGAGGCGGCTGGCCAGTCAGGGGGTGCCAAGTGGCGGCCCCTGGTTGGCCCGGGCGGCGGCGGCGGCGGATCAGGTGGGGAGGCGCGGATTTCGAGGCGAGCTTAGGGTTTCGGTGATACTCTCTCAGATTTGGAAGGGGAGGGCGTTTTTATAGATAGGAGGAGCTAGGAGGCTCCAAACGGAGTGCGGTTTTCGCCCACGCGATCGTGATCGAACGGCGGAGGACATGGGAGTGACTTAGATGGGTTATTGGGCTGTTTTGGAGGGGTGTTGGGCTGCAACACACACGAGGCCTTCACGGTTACCCGGTTAACCGTTGGAGTACCAAACGAACTCCGATTGACCCGAAACTTGACAGGCGGTCTACCGGTGCTATACCGAGGCCACATGTCAAACCTCGGTCCATTCCGAGAATGTTTAATACCCGCTCACGAAGAAATGTAAAAGGGGACGCCGGGAGACATAGGAGCGCCGGATTGCAAAACGGACAACGGGAAAGATGCTCGGATTTATGAGACGAATGCGTATGCGAATGCGATGCACATGATGACATGATATGAAATGCATGACATGACCAAAATGCAAAACGGAGAGAACCCAACCACGGAGGAAATAACATGGCACATAGCCGGAAATGGCAAGAGTTGGATTACAAATATGGCAAGTTACATCGGGGGCGTTACACTAGCACATTTAAGTCTAACCCACTTCCTATGCATAGGGATTTTGTGATCAAACAAATTATGGGAACAATAATCAACTAGCATAGGAAGGCAAAACAAGCATAACTTCAAAAATTTAAGCACATAGAGAGGAAACTTGGTATTATTGCAATTCCTACAAGCATATATTCCTCCCTCATAATAGTTTTCAGTAGCATAATGAATGAATTCAACAATATAACCAGCACCTAAAACATTCTTTTCATGATCTACTAACATAGAAATTTTATTACTCACCACATAAGCAAAATTCTTCTCATTTGGAATAGTGGGAGTATCATAAGAGACTTGAATACAATAAATTGTTTCCACATTAAAATAGTAATGTTAAGATAAAGGGTACTCATAATCATGACAAGTTTTATAAATATAATCATCACTACTCTTTATAGCATAAGTTTTATCACAATAATCATCATAAGTAGCAACTTTGTTCTCATCATAATCGATTGAAACCTCTTCCGAAATAGTGGATACATCACTAAATTAAGTCATGACCTCTCCAAATACACTTTCATAAATATTATAAGATTCAACATCCTCAAATATTGTGGGATCACTACTTCCTAAAGTGGACACTCTTCCAAACCCACTTTCATCAATATAATCATCATAGGTAGAGGCATGCTATCATCATAACAACTTTGCATATCAAAACTTGGGAGGCTAAAAATATTATCATTATTAAACATAGCATCCCCAAGCTTGGGACTTTTCATATCATAAGCATAATCACTCTCATCATTAATAGTGTAGATAGCACCTATAGTATAGCAATTATTATATTCTTCCAAGCAAGTGCCAAAAAGATTTTCAAGATCATAAGAAGTATTATTATCTTCCCAATCATAATCATCACAACAAGCAATAGGCATAACAAGGTCATCATCAAGTGTATCATTTTCATGAGGCACAGCAATAATAGGAGCAACTTTATTTGGGAGAGATACCTTTTTACCTCTCTTCCTTTTTCTTTTCTTCTTCTTCACCACATCATGTGTGGGTTCAATCCTCTTTTTGGAGCTCCTTATTAATGATATTGGTTGAATATAAGGCTCCTCCTCGTTACCTGATTCATCATAAGAAATAATAGGAGGATATTGGGAAGTCTCTTCCCTTTCATTAGTATTCTCTTCATCTTCTATTTGTTTTCTTTTCTTTATGTAATTGGCAATATAAGGATTTTCAATACAATTCACCGCACAATACATATAAATCTTCTCTAGATCAAAATCAAGAAATTTATCGAGATTAAATTTTGGAATACCCTCAGTTATACGTTTCATTTCTTCATAACCCAAAAGAAGACTAAGCTCTTTATGATGCTCAAGGGTAATCAAATTATCACAATATTTGGACACGACTTGATCATGAAACAAATAGCATTGGAGCTTTAAATGACCATGTTCATTGCAAAGTTCACAAGGGGCGCGAAAAATATTGAATCTTTCAGCACATTCATCTAGCTCTTCTTGCAACAATTTGGTTTCTAAATATTTATGCCTCTTGCAATATCTATCTTCCCTATTTGGTGTGTACTTGCAAACCCAATCTACTCCACAAAAATTGACATGTTTATAGGAGGCATTTTCATCATAACTAGTGCAATCATCATTAGTACTATGGATATTCAAGGAGTTCATACTAACAACATTGCGATCATGCTCATCATTCAAAGATTTAGTGCCAAACATTTTAATACATTCTTCTTCTAACACTTTGGCACAATTTTCCTTCCCATCATACTCACGAAAGATATTAAAGAGGTGGAGCGTATGAGGTAAACTCAATTCCATTTTTTGTAGTTTTATTTTATAAACTAACTAGTGCTAAAACAAGAAACAAAAAAGATTTGATTGCAAGATCTAAAGATATACCTTCACTTACCTAGCCTCCCCGGCAACGGCGCCAGAAAAGAGCTTGATGTCTACTACGCAACCTTCTCCTTGTAGACGTTGTTGGGAATCCAAGTGCAGAGGTTTGTAGGACAGTAACAAATTTCCCTCAAGTGGATGACCTAAGGTTTATCAATCTGTGGGAGGCATAGGATGAAGATGGTCTCTCTCAAGCAACCCTGCAACCAAATAACAAAGAGTCTCTTGTGTCCCCAACACACCCAATACAATGGTAAATTGTATAGGTGCACTAGTTCGGCGAAGAGATGGTGATACAAGTGCAATATGGATGGTAGATATAGGTTTTTGTAAACTGAAAATATAAAAACAGCAAGGTAACAAGCGATAAAAGTGAGCGTAAACGGTTTTGCAATGATAGGAAACAAGGCCTAGGGTCCATACTTTCACTAGTGCAAGTTCTCTCAACAATAATAACATAATTGGATCATATAACTATCCCTCAACATGCAACAAAGAGTCACTCCAAAGACACTAATAGCGGAGAACAAACGAAGAGATTATGGTAGGGTATGAAACCACCTCAAAGTTATTCTTTCCAATCAATCCGTTGGGTTATTCCTATAAGTGTCACAAACAGCCCTAGAGTTCATACTAGAATAACACCTTAAGACACAAATCAACCAAAACCCTAATGTCACCTCAAGTATCCGTGGGTATGATTATACCATATGCATCACACAATCTTAGATTCATCTATTCAACCAACACATAGAACCTCAAAGAGTGCCCAAAGTTTCTACCAGTGAATCACGACGAAAACGTGTGCCAACCCCTATGCATAGGTTCATGGGTGGAACCCGCAAGTTGATCACCAAAACATACATCAAGTGAATCACGTGATATCCCATTGTCACCAGAGATACGCACAGCAAGACATACATCAAGTGTTCTCAAATCTTTAAAGACTCAATCCGATAAGATTACTTTAAAGGGAAAACTCAATCCATTACAAGAGAGAAGAGGGGGAGAAGAAACATAAGATCCAACTATAATAGCAAATCTTGCGATACATCAAGATCGTGCCAAATCAAGAACACGAGAGAGAGAGAGAGATCAAACACATAGCTATTGGTACATACCCTCAGCCCCGAGGGTGAACTACTCCCTCCTCGTCATGGAGAGCGCCGGGATGATGAAGATGGCCACCAGTGAGGGTTTCCCCCCTCCGGCAGGGTGCCGGAACAGGGTCCCGAGAGGTTTTTGGTGGCTACAGAGGCTTGCGGCGGCGGAACTCCAGATCTTTTCTCTGTTCTGGAAGTTTTAGGGTACGTAGGTATATATGGGTGAAAGAAGTACGTCGGTGGAGCTTCGGGGGCCCCACGAGGCAGGGGGCGCGCCCCCACCCTCGTGAGCACCTCCCTTGGCTCCTGACATGGGGTCCAAGTCTATCCGGTAGCTTTCCTTCCAAAAATAACTTCTCCAGTTGATTTCGTTCCATTTTGACTCCGTCTGATATTCCTTTTCTTCGAAACACGGAAATAGGCTAAAACAGCAAATCTGGGCTGGGCCTCCGGTTAATAGGTTAGTCCCAAAAATAATATAAAAGTGGATAATAAAGCCCAGTATTGCCCAAAACAGTAGATAATATAGCATGGAGCAATTAAAAATTATAGATACATTGGAGACGTATCATAGCACGATGATGTTCATATAAGGACTTTGATCCTTTTGAGGAATTTGATCCACGTGAGGAATTCGGTCCATATGAGGACTTGGATCCATATGAAGAATTTGGTCCATATGAAGAATTTGATCTGGGGTTCCTATTCTTCACAAGTGGTGTCATGATGACATTCACCTCAAGACTTTCAAGGCACCTTTTGGGAACCCAGATTTTCTTCATAGGAGAAACGTTCCTGCAGTTAGTGCCAACATATCTAGCAAATACTTCACCATTCTGATTTTTGAAAAGTTTATAGTTTGAGTCAAATGACTCATCAGAAGAATGAGGAGATTCACATGTAAAGCCAGATAGAGTAGATGGATCTACTGGAGGTCCCTTTGCAGCAACCCATGAGGTTTTGGGTACTGCTTAGGCTTCCAGTATGTTCCATCAGCATTGAGTTTCCTCTCAAAGGCAATACCCTCTTTCCTAGAGTTCCTGTTGAGGATCTGCTTTTTAAGCACATCACAAAGAGCCTATTGCCCTTTGAGGCTTTTGTACATGCATGTCATATACAATTCCTTGAGCCCTGCGTCATCAGTGATACTAGCAATATCCTCGGATGAGGAATCAGTGATAGCAGAGACATGTGAAGAATTTGTAGCATTAAAAGCATTTGAACATTTAGGTGAAGAATTAGTAGATTCACGTTCAATGCACTTCAAACATGGAGGAATGAATTCTTCCTGAGCAGCGCTAATTTGTTGAGCAAGTAATGAATCACGTCCCTTCTGAAGATCTTCAGAACTCACCCTTAGCTTCTCAAGATCTTGCTTTCTTTGAAGAAATTCATAAGAAAGCTTCTCATGATCAGATAAGAGAGTGTTATGACGACTTTGAAGGTTGTCAAACTTAGACTGAAGTCTGTGAAGATTTTCAGTCAAGGTTTTAGTGTGATCCATTTCTTCACCCAACATATCATCACTGTCGGATTTCGGGTTCCGGAAGACCCTTGAGGTTCGAACACTGGGGTGCGCGCGGAGATTTCGCCTTCTACCTACCTGCACCCCACCGCCTCGCTAAGACCTAAGCTATGGAAAGAACAACACAAGAGACACAGGGTTTATACTAGTTCGGGCCACCATTGTGGTGTAATACCCTACTCTAGTTTGTGGTGTGGTGGATTGCCTCTTGGGCTGATGATGATGAGCAATACAAGGAAGAACAGCCTCGCGAGGGTCTGTTCTTGGCTGGGGCGATGAACTGCTAGGAGGAGTTCAGTCACCCTTCTCTCTCTCTCTCTCTCTCTCTCTCTCTCTGTGTGTGTGTGTGTGTGTGTGTGTGCGTGCGTGCGTGCGTGTGTGTGTGTGTGTGTGTGTGTGTGTGTGTGCGTGTGATGCTACTCGATCTGATCCCAGCTTGTTTCTGGATTGGCCGATTGCCTCTACCCTGGGGGTGGCTAGTCCTATTTATAGGCAAAGGCCCTGGGCCTCTTCTCAAATATTGAGCGGGAAGGGCGCCAACAATTGGCCATTTTGAAGGGGCACATCTGGTACACTTATCCTGACTAAAGTTGGTCCTCGCCTGCTGAGGGAGTCCTGGATTAGGGGGTGTTCGGATAGCCGAACTATACCTTCAGCCGGACTCCAGGACTATGAAGATACAAAGTCGAAGACTTCGTCCCGTGTCCGGAAGGATCTTTTCTTGGCGTGGAAGGCAAGCTGGGTGTGCGGATATTCAAGATCTCTTACCAATGTAACCGACTCTGTGTAACCCTAACCCTATCCGGTGTCTATATAAACCGAAGGGTTGTAGTCCGTAGGACAACCATCATCATACACAATCATACCATAGGCTAGCTTCTAGGGTTTAGCCTCCTTGATCTCGTGGTAGATCTACTCTTGTACTACCCATATCATCAATATTAATCTAGCAGGAGTAGGGTTTTACCTCCATCGAGAGGGCCTGAACCTGGGTAAAATAAAGTGTCCCTTGTCTCCTGTTACCATCCGACCTTGACGCACAGTTTGGGACCCCCTACCCGAGATCCGCCGGTTTTGACACCGACATTGGTGCTTTCATTGAGAGTTCCTCTGTGTCGTCGCTTTTAGGCCCGATGGCTCCTTTGATCATCAACAACGATGAGGTCCAGGGTGAGACTTTCCTCCCCGGACAGATCTTCGTCTTCGGCGGCTTCGCTCCGCGGGCCAATTCGCTTGGTCATTTGGAGCAGATCGAAAGCTACGCCCCTGGCCATCAAGTCAGGTTTGGAAGCTTAAACTACACGGCGGATATCCGCGGAGACTTGATCTTCAACGGATTCGAGCCACAGCCAAGCGCGCCGCACTATCTCGAGGGGCATGATATAGCTCTGCCTCCGAATCGCACCCTGGAGGCCGCACACGCTCCGGCCTCGATCTTTGACTCGGAGCCCGCTGCGTTCTCTGAGGATGAACGGTTGGACGTCACCTCGGGGGCTGCGATCTCAAAGGCGATCGAGCCGAACGCCAGCCCCGTACTCCGCACGGCCCAGGACTCCAAGGAGCCGGACTCTTCTCCGAACTCCGAGCCTTCCGCACCCTCGCCGATCGAATCTGATTGGGCGCCTGTAATGGAGTTCATCGCCGCGGACATCTTTCAGTGCTCACCTTTCGGTGATATCCTGAATTCTCTCAAGTCTCTCTCTTTATCAGGAGAGCCCAGGCCGGATTATGGTCTGCGAGGTTGGGATTCGGGCGACGAAGAAATTCAAAGCCCACCCACCACCCACTTAATAGCCACTGTCGACGATTTAACCGACATGCTCGACTTCGGATCCGAAGACTTCGACGGTATGGACAACGAAGATGGAGACGAACAGGAACCAGCACCTATAAGGCGCTGGTCCACCACCACACCTAATGATGTATTCATGGTGGATACCCCTAAGGGAAACAACAACGAGGAAAAAGGGGACGGAAAAAGGGACAAACCCTCCAAAAAGCAATCAAAGCGGCGACGAAAATGCCGAGCCAAGCCCCGCCTCGATCAAGACCCAGCCATAGAGCAGGATGAGCTGGTAGACAACGAGCGCGCCTCAGAGCAACCGTCTGAACAGGGCAACTTGGACAGAGAGGACAGACAACCCTCCCCCGGCCATAACAGAACTCCGGACGATCTCACACCGGATAAAACCACGGAGCATAAGAATCTCCACGAAAGGCTCGTTACTACAGCACGCAGCCTGAAGAAGCAGAAGCGGAAGCTAAAGACGGCGGAAGATGCACTCAGAATAATATGGAGCAAGGTAATCAAGACCGCAGACAAATACGGCGGCAGCCGCCGCACTAAAAGCTACCCGAAGAGAAAACTACTGCCCGAATTCGATCAAGAGGCCCTAGAGCCCTCGCATTCGAAAAATAAAAAACCACACGGTCGGATAGGCGACCACACGGCCACCACAAAACGGCAAATGGCGGCGCATTCAATACGGCATGCGACCCAATTAGAGACTCGCATCATGGCCCAGCCAGGTCCATTTACGGGCCAAGAAAGCAAGCTCTCGCAAGCAATGCAAAAAAGCCATCATCAGAATCCGGCACACCCAAATACAGGGGCGCCGCACACCCCCTATGTTTCACCGATGAGGTCCTGGAATATGAATTTCTAGAGGGATTCAAACCCGTCAACATAGAGGCGTACGATGGAACAACAGACCCCGGAGTCTGGATCGAGGATTATATCCTCCACATACATATGGCTAGAGGAGACGATCTCCACGCCATCAAATATTTACCCCTTAAGCTTAAAGGGCCAGCCCGGCACTGGCTTAAAAGCCTTCCCGAAAACACAATTGGAAGTTGGGAAGAGCTCGAGGACGCTTTCCGAGCAAATTTTCAAGGAACCTACATCCACCCTCCGGACGCAGACGATCTCAGTCACATAACTCAACAGCCCGGAGAATCAGCGCGACAGTTCTGGAACAGATTCCTTACTAAAAAGAATCAGATAATGGATTGTCCGGACGCCGAAGCCTTAGCAGCTTTCAGGCATAATGTCCGAGACGAATGGCTCGCCAGACACCTCGGCCAGGAAAAGCCAAGAACAATGGCCGCACTCACAAGCCTCATGACCCGCTTTTGCGCAGGAGAGGATAGCTGGCTGACACGATGCAGCCCCAGTGACCCAAGTACATCCGAAATCAGGGATGGAAACAAAAAACCGCGACGAAATAAGGACCGTCACCGAGTCAAAGGAAAAAGTCCGAAGAGCGCGGCAGTCGATGCCGGATTCAAAAGCTCGCGGCAAAATCAAACAAAACCACCCCCTCAGGATAACAGGGATGATCCGTCCAGCTTAAACAGAATCCTGGGCAGAATATGTCAGATACACAGTACTCCTGGGAAGCCTGCCAATCACACCCACAGAGATTGTTGGGTTTTTAAACAATCCGGACAGCTTAACGCCGAACACAAGGGGCTCGACACACCAAGTGAAGAAGAGGACGAACCCCAAAGGCATAATACCAGGAAACAAAAGAACTTCCCGCAAGAAGTCAAAACAGTGAACTTACTTCACGTCACAAAATGTATGGCACCCATAAAGGTACGTACAATCAAACTTTCCCCTCAGGAGTCCCGCCACTGGTCACTAAAGCCAATCATTTTTGATCAGCTAGATTATTCTAGAAATATCAAAAACGCAGGCCGGACTGCCCTGATACTGGATCCAATAATCGAGGGATTCCAGTTTACCAATGTCCTTATGGACGGCGGCAGTGGACTAAACCTGATATATCAGGATACAATCCACCGCATGGGCATAAACCCAGCAAGAATCCGCCACAGCAAAACCTCCTTTCAAGGGGTAGCACCAGGCCCGGACACCCATTGTATGGGTTTTCTCCGGCTTGTGGTCATATTTGGCTCTCCCAATAACTTTCGTCGTGAAAGGCTGACCTTCCATGTAGTCCCGTTCTCAAGTCACTATCAAGCACTAATGGGACGCGGAGCTTTCGCTCGCTTTAACGCAATACCGCACTATGCATCTCTCACACTTAAGATGCCCGGGCCACGAGGCATCATCTCTTTAAAGGGAGCGCACTAAAATACACCCCCTCCAAACGAAGGACTGCGCGGCCGCTTAAACAACCGCACAATAAAGTGGCCTCGCCAGCCAAAAGACTTTTTTATAAGTCATCAAAGGCCACGGACCCGGACTCAACGAGTCCGGCACAAGTCCGTCATCAATGTAGGCTCGTAAACGCCATACACCCCCGTACCAGGGGCTATACGCAGAGACAATAAAGCTCAACTTAATATATTTTCTACTTTATATTTTGTTTATTATCTTTTTATTCCGCACAACCCATTTTCAATTCAGTTCCTCTCTTTTACAGATGAACGTCATGCGGCGCCCGTCCAGGACACGGCACATCGGAGACACAGTCGCAGACGTGCAGTAGGGACCCGTCTTAAGGTTTCTTTTTAGATTAAGACCCTGCGTAAACCTTTTTTACTGTCTCTTGCTGCTATACAACCCCTGGTTTTTTCTACTATAACCAAGGAGGAGGCTGGCGTTTTGGCATGTGGCCACGCCAGAATTTTTGCTTGTACCTGGACACCAGGGGCTCTTTTTTTAAGGGTGTTGCCTCACCCGTACTGATAAAGACCGAACACCTTAGGGAGTGTCCGGCGTCGCGAGTTTTGGCACTATATGCATCAGCTCCGAATCATGATTTTGGTCATATGTTGGGTTGCCCGGCTCCTGAGTTCGGCCACCTTACGTTCCGCTCTATCGGCTAAGGTAGCACCAGGAGAACTACTGCGATTGTGCCCCGGTTCGGCCGGGTGAGCACCTCAGTAGAGAAAGCCGAAAACCGACTGTCATGATGTAGCGCGAGACTGGTCGCCACTCGATGACTCATAGGGATTTATCGAATTCCTCCGCTTTGACGAATGGCCGTTTCCTGGTCAGGCACGTAAGCGCTCCGAACTCGGGAAAAGCGCAGTCGCCACTAAAGGGCTACCTAAAGAGTCCCACTGTCAAGCTCCTATGGCTAAGTGAAAGTGTTAAAGCATTATAGTCCGGTTGCCTAGCCCGCTGCGCTATCACCTCCTTTGTAGGACCATGACGTTGGGTTAAGTGTGAAAATGCGTCTTCTACGCGCACCCCCGCACTATGTGCGTGGGGGCTGAAGCCAACGACTGCAATCTTTCAGAATTTATATATTAAAAAGGCCGCACAGGAGGTGTTTTTCAAACTTGAAGGCACAAGTCTAAAAATGCCACTACAATTTATCAAAATACTGTTTTACGATTACACATGCTATCATAATATAGCATCCTTCGAGCACTGCGTCTCTATTACGCGAGCGCCTTCGAGGACCTCCTCAAAATAGTGCTCGGCAGGTGTTCGGCTTTTACCCAAATCCCGGTACGCAACAATGGTGGGCTCCATATCTGCCCAGTATGTCTTGACACGGGCAAGAGCCAGCCGAGAGCCCTCTACGCACGCTGACCTCTTCATAGCATCGACACGTGGCACCACGTCTAGCAATTTCTGCACCAAGCTGAAATAGCTCTTCGGCTTCGATCTCCCCGGACGCAGACAATCCATGACGTACTTCATGGCGAGTCCGGACAACCTATTCAGCTCGGCCCATTGGGCCAGGCAATCGTCCACTGTCAGCGGACACTCTGGATTGACGAATTGCGACCAAAAGAGCTTCTCCACTTCATGATCCTTTTTATCTCGAAAGTGTTCGGTCGCATCAGTGGCACTAGCCGCCAAATCCAGATAGGTGTCCTCTATACTCCACATCCGGTCTAACGGGGCGAACTTCGGATCACAAAATTTTCTCCGCAGCGAGAAGGGCTTTCCATCCGCAATCTGTCCGGCTTGACGCATCTCTTCCTTCGCCGCTCTCATTATAGAGCGGGCATCCCTGGCGTCAGCAACAACCTTCTCCAAGCTCGTTTGCTTCGCCCGATCTTCTTCTTCAAGAAGCTTGCAACGGTCAGTAGCGTTCTTTAACTTTACGGCCATATCAGCCATTTCATCCTTGCTTCGGCAATGGGCAGCCTGTTCGGCTTTCAGCTCTTCAAGGGCTTTTACGGCAGCCGCATCACTTTTTCTGGCTTGTTCCTTCGCTCGGGCGAGTTCGGCCCTAAGACCTTCCACGGCGGCCACACCATCTGCATCAAGCATACACACGGTAAGATATTGACATAAAGCTCCTCTTACTATCAATCGCCCAATCATTTTAAGTACCTTGAGCATCATCAAACCGCTTGTTAACAAGCACGATGTCGGCCTCTGCCTCATCAAGTTGTCGCTTAAGTTCGGCAAATTCTCGAGTCCGGCTTGACTCCGGACAATCAGCCACCTACACATAAAGGTGCCACTTAAAGGACCTGGGATTAAGATCCTCTGCGCGCCGTACATCTTTACGACCCACAGAGTCTCAGGGGCTACTATCTACACAGGGCGCATTTTATTTATGCGCAATTAATTCAAATATACGTTATTTCAAACGTACCTCAAGGCCTGCTACTAAACTCTTGACGGCCTCGTACATCCCGCTTTCTGCGGATGAAATCTTTTCAATCACCGTGCTCATTAACGCACGGTGCTCCTCTGAGACAGAGGCTCGCCCCAGCAGAGTGTTTAGATCCTCCGACCGAACACCAGACGGTGCCGGACTCGTCCCATGGCCTTCCTCAAAGGCCGGACACGGAGAACCTTGGGGGCCAGCACCATCCGCCCTTTGCGGATCCGGAGAAATCCCCCGCGATGACACTTCAGCGTCGCCCGCCTTGCTAGGCGATACAGAGGGGGGAGGCGTTCCGCTCTCCATCATCTCCGGAAGAAGATCCCCCAAGGATGAGTTCTGCTGAGAAGGGCTGAGGTCCGAACTACAAAATAAGGTTTCGGTTAAAACTTCTCAGATATAAATCGAGGATTTCTCTTAAAAGAAAAACTCTTCCTCTACTCACGGTTCGCTGGAGAGCTGGTCCTTTTTAGGGTTTAGTTCGGCCAAGGGGCTCCCCGGCGTTCGGTCCTCTGACAAAGATTCTTTCCCCCGCATCGAGGCTACGGTCTCCGGGTCATTAGAGGCGGCCCTTTTCTTTCCCTTAGAAGAGGAATTATCGATTCCCCCCTTCATGAGGGCCTCTTTCGAAGAGGCCACGGTTTCCTTGTCCTCCCCCTTATTTCCCTCCAAAGGTGCTTCCTCCAGCATCCTGACTAGCACGGGATCCAGTATGGTCTCGGGAAGGGGAGCTGGACACCTGATCAGCTTCGCCTTCGCTATCCACTCCTGCATAAAAGGAGGAGCACTGTTAAAAGCAAGTTAATTATGCGGATAGAAGGTCCGGTCGTGAGGTCACCTACTTGAGTATCCGGGCGATTGCGGCTTAAACCAGCATCCTCGGTCAGGTTCGGACTCACTTCTTGTGATCCGAAGAACAGTTTATACATCTCCATAGGCGTCGCGCCCATAAAATTCTGGAGAGCTCGTGGTCCCTCCGGATTGAATTCCCACAACCGAAGGGGGCGACGTTGGTCGGGAAGTGTCCGACGAATCAGCATGACTTGTGTCACCTTGACCAGGTCGAAATCTCCCTTCAAGAGATCCTTAATGCGGCCCTGCAGCAGAGGAACGTCTTTGCGCAGGCCCCGATCTAACCCCGTGTTAATCCACGATGCTAACCGTGGTGGGGGACCCGAGCAAAAGGCCGGAGGCGCCACCCACGCGGTGCCCCGAGGAGCGGTGATGTAGAACCACTCCTGTTGCCATAAGTCGAGCTCCTCTTGAAAAACGCCCTCGGGCCATGGAGCGTCGGCATTTCTTTTTATAACAGCGCCTCCGCACTCTGCGTGCTGCCCCTCGATTATCTTCGGTTCTACTTTGAAGGTCTTGAGCCACAATCTGAAGTGAGGGGTAACACGGAGGAATGCTTCGCACACAACTATGAATGAGGAGATATGGAGGATGGACTCCGGAGCTAGGTCGTGGAATTCCAGCCCGTAATAAAACATCAGCCCCCTCACGAAGGGATCCATTGGGAAGCCTAACCCCCGAAGGAAGTGAGATATAAACACGATGCTCTCGCCAGGCTGAGGGCTGGGGATCACCTGTCCTTGAACAGGCAACCTGTGCGTAATCTCGCTGGTCAGGAACCTAGCTTCCCTCAACCTCGACACGTCCTCCTCTGTGACGGAGGAGGGCATCCATCGGCCTTGGAGGTCAGAGCCGGACATTATCGAAGGTCAGGTGCGCTCGGAATCTGGAAGCCTAGGGTGCTGGAACTCGAGGCGACGGGCGAGCTTGTTTTGAGAATAGAAGCGGGGAACAGGGCCTTGGTCTCTTTATAAGAGGCAGAATATCAAGCGCCCTCCCCGTAACCGTCTTGGACTAGCCTTTAATTAAGGCAAGACGTGTTAACGGACACGATTGGGTTACCCACGTCTGTATTAATGAGAATCCCGTTAAGGGGGGCACACGATCTCTGCTTCGACAAGACGTGCCAAGGAAACCGCCTCGCTAAACGAGCTGAGGTGGAACGATGAAAACAATTTATAGAAGGCTTGGCCGCAGTGATATGACGCACTGTGGGATACGTCAGCAGATTTGATTTGTGTTAATATTATTCTCTGTATGGCAATATGTGGAAACTTATTTTGCAAAGCCGAACATTATTTTGTGGTGCTTACAATCTTTTTGAAGAACTTGGAGGAGGAACCCGCCTTGCAATGCCGAAGACAATCTGCGCGCCGGACTCGTCGTCATTGAAGCCTGGTTCAGGGGCTACTGAGGGAGTCCTGGATTAGGGGGTGTTCGGATAGCCGAACTATACCTTCAGCCGGACTCCAGGACTATGAAGATACAAAGTTGAAGACTTTGTCCCGTGTCCGGAAGGATCTTTTCTTGGCGTGGAAGGCAAGCTGGGTGTGCGGATATTCAAGATCTCTTACCAATGTAACCGACTCTGTGTAACCCTAACCCTATCCGGTGTCTATATAAACCGGAGGGTTGTAGTCCGTAGGACAACCATCATCATACACAATCATACCATAGGCTAGCTTCTAGGGTTTAGCCTCCTTGATCTCGTGGTAGATCTACTCTTGTACTACCCATATCATCAATATTAATCTAGCAGGAGTAGGGTTTTACCTCCATCGAGAGGGCCCGAACCTGGGTAAAATAAAGTGTCCCTTGTCTCCTGTTACCATTCGACCTTGACACATAGTTCGGGACCCCCTACCCGAGATCCGCCGGTTTTGACACCGACACCTGCCAAAGGCTCTGGTGGTGACGCTGGCTTGGGCTCCACAATGACTTCCTCCTGGCCGTTGGGCTGGTCTTGGTCTCGTTGCACCGAAACGGGTGCCTTTGCTTGATGCTCTTGCCTGCGCTTGCTCCCTTTGCACCAAAGAGGAAAGGAGGACACTGCGCGGGCTGGCGCCCTCCTGGCGCCCTTGGTCGTCATGGCTTGCATCACGGGCACCTCGTGAGGTACCCCGCCTTGATCTCTCCGCCTCCTCGCGAGCCAGCCTGATGAGGCCGTGCCTGAGGAAGCTCCGTGTCGTCCGCCTCGCGAGGATTGGCCCCTCGCGAGGGTCTTGGGTCTGTGTTGATGAAGATGGGCCATGCTGGGGCCCCCTTTGAGCCACACCGCAGGCCGCAGGCAGGCAAGTTTGGGGACCCCCGTTCCCAGAACGCCGACAGTAGCCCCCGGGCCCAAGGCGCACCCGGACTTGGCCGTGCAGGGAGGCAAAAGGGCAAGGGCGAAGCGCCGCGGGCCCTAACAGCCTGCGGCCCTGGGGAGCCGCATGGCGGTTGATTGGACGTGGGCAGCATTGTTCCCCCACGCCCCCTTATTTTGCGCCATGCTAGGCAGACTCGTAGTCGTACACAGCCGCTCCCCTTTCTGTTGCTCGAGCGCCCTCTGTCCTTCCTCCTTTCGAACTCCAGCTTCTGTTTTCAACCCAGTATCGAACCTTCCAACCCCCCTTCCCATCGCCATGGCTCCGACGAAGAAGGGAAGAGGGAAGAAACCCATGCCTCCGCCTCGCTCGCCGCCGTTGGCGGCCCCCGCCGTCGACCAGTCGATCATAATCAATCGAGAGGGCTTGGGCAAGGTCAGCTCGGCTCTGGCCACTATCTTCAACGAATGCGGGAGGACGACGGCCTGGCCCGCGTCTCACTTCTCCATCGACAGGATAATCACCGAGGTCCAGTATTTTGCTGACGCCCTGTGGGCGGGTTTGGTTCCCCCCTTTTCTGATTTCTTCAATGCCGTGCTTTCCCACTATCAGATCCACATGATGCATCTGGGTCCTGAATCCATCACCCTTCTTTCGGTCTTCGCCTTTGTTTGCGAGGCAATGATGGGCATCCTTTCTTCGGTTGCCTTGCTGCGCCACTTCTTCTCTCTGCGCCTTGTCGACCCTACCTAATGCTCGGCATGCATGAGCTTCGCTGCCGCGTCTGAGACAGCGGCCTCAGGGATTGACTTCAGGCTCCCTCCGCCTGCGGCTGGGTTCCGCGAGCGGTGGCTGTATGTGGATGTAGGGGTGCCCAGCCCCCTGCTATCAGAGCCAACTTCGCCTGCTGTCCCCAATTCGGTCTGGGGCCAGGAGACGCTCGAGAGCCCCCGGTTCGTCTTCGTCTGGCACCGCTTCGTGTTCTTGAGGTCGCTTGGCGTGACAGCGCCCAAGGTGGTGAAGGAGTTCCTGCTACGCCGCATTGCTCCTCTCCAACGCCACTCTCGCCGGATGTGGTCCTTCAGCGGGCGTGATGATCGTATGAGGCTCTAGGAAGAGGACCTGACGCCTGAAGTGCTGAGGACAGTGCTCTTGATCCTGACTGGGGACCCCAACCCTGGCAGCATCCAGCAGGGAGGGGCCTTGCTGTACCTCTGCCAGAACAGGGGCGATTTTGTGAACCAGATGCCTATCTTTGATGAGTGGGGGTCGCGCCCCGCCGGCCTCCAGGGGCCTCGCGAGAACCCAGTGATGGCGACTGCCCTTCCAGTCGGCCAAGGCGACTCTTCCTCAAGTGGCGGAGCAGGGAGGCATGAGGCGCCAGAGGCCGAGGGGGCTCCCGGCGGGGTGACAGCGCCGGGCGATGCTCATGAGGGAGCAGCTCTTGGGGCCCGTGCCGCTGAGGCTGAGGGCGGCAAGCAGCTGCCCTCAGCGCCTGCGGCTAAGGCCCCTGAGGCTCCAGCCGCTTCTCTCGGCGAGGTGACTGGCAGTGCGCATCAGGCAGGCACCCCTGACACGGATCGCCTTGGCGTTTCGTCCTCGTCGCAGGTTGATCCCTGCACTCAACTCTTGGGCCGCTTCCGCTTGGACTTTGAGGCCCTCCGGAAGAGAAGGGAGGCCCTGGGCGATGATTACCCTTGTCGCCTGCTGAAGCGTAGGAAGTACTTCGCCACTGATGAGTAAGCCTTCTCCTTTTCCAGATCCCGATCCTTCTGTTGCTTTTACTGATCCTTGCTCCGCAGGCCCCTTCCAGCCGAGCTCGCGGAGATGGCTGAGGTGCCGTCCCCCTTGGCTTCGCCCCCTCCACCGTCCTCAAGCGCTCCGAGCAGTAGAGCCCTTGTGGTGAGCGCGATCGGAGAGGCGAACCGTCCGAGGCGCATCGAGGCCCTGCGCACCTCACGATCCTCCTTCGCGGGCCTTCTCGCGGCATAGCTAGCCTGCCGTGGGCTTCTCGCCTGGTCGTGGACTGCGATTGGCTGAGGCGCTCCCTGCGCTCTTCTTCTGGGGACGGGCTGGCTCCAGGCCGGGCTTCTGGCGTGGCGTGCCCGACCGTCGCGAGGGTGCCAGCCCCCAGCCCCCTGCCCGGAGGGGGAGCACTGATTCGTGGCCTCCGGCGCTTGCTTGGGGCAGATGACGGTGTGGAAGACGTGCTTGAGCGCGCCCGGGAGCGTCGCGCTCTTCGCCAAGGATTCCTTCGAAGGGCGGCTGACGCGGTGAACCTGCTTGGTGAGGAGCTTGCTGATGAAGACGTGCGCCTTGAGGCCGAGGGCCTGCGCCTGGCTGCAGAGAGGCGTGAGCTGGAGGGCGCCATCGCCCTTGCGCGCCATCAACGCGATCTTGACGACGAAGAGGCCAAGGCGTCGCTGGTGGCCTCTCGAGAGGCCCGATCTCGGGCCGCTGAGGAGGCCCGGGAAGCTGACCGACGGCGAGAGGCGGCGGAGGAGCGGGCTCGGGAGCTCCTGGCCCGGTGCCACTCACTGGAGGAGCAAGTGGAGCTGCGCGAGGCAGCCCTCGCGTCTATGAAGGTGGCCTCTGGCGACCCAGCAGAGCTCCAGAAGCGTGAGGAGGCGCTGACGCTGGAAGCCGCCGAACGTGCATGCGAGTACGAGCGTCTGGAGACGAGGGAGCGCTTGGTGACGCAGGCGGAGGATGATGTCGCTGCACAGGAAGCCCGTGTCCTGGAGGAGGTCGGACGTCGGGTGGCGATGGCGCGCTTGAACCTCGAGCGTAAGTTCGAGGAGAGGCTGGGGTTGATCCGAGCCGAGGCTGAAGGTAGGACTGCTGCCTTGAGGGCCAAGCTGGAGGAAGCGACGCGGCGGGCCGATGCTTTTCGGGCCGCCCTTGAGGTAGCGCAAGGGGAGTCAACCACCTCCCAGGCCGAGGTGCTCCTTCTTCGCCATCGGGTGGAGGAGGCTGAGGCCGTCGCGCGCCAGAATGCGGACAAGATACGTCAGCGACGGATCCTGGAGCATGAGCACGGCCCCATGCTCATCACACTCCGGGAGAGAGCCAACACAGCCTTGGGCAACATCTGCGAGGTAGCTGTTGGCGAGCCGCACACAGTCAACTACGCTGGCAACCTTCAGTTCTTCACCGACGTGGTGACGCAGCTGGAGGCGCGGTCGGTCAGGGCCGACAGGTTGGTGGAGGAGAGGAGCCGCGCCCTGCTCGGGCGCACCTTTTCTCGCGTCTTTAGCCATCTCAGGAACATGGATCCCCACTTCGATTTCGACGCGCCATCGCCCCAGTCCCCCAGGCCGTCCGAGACGACCTGGCGCACTGGGTGGAAGACAATGTGGATGCCCCTGTCAGGGCCTTCGCTTCAGACAACGACGGCGTGATCGTGGCTGCCGACGAGGGCGGCATGGTGAACGGCCCTGACGCCGCTGGTGGCAATGCAGACCGCGATGGCGATTCCAACGACGCCAGCAACGGTTCGGGAGGTGCTCCTGAGGACGCATTGGGGGATTTATCCGACTGATTATGCATCGTTCCTGCTTCCTTACCCTGCATGAATAGAACTCAGGTTTTGGCTTGATGGCTGTGAGAGCATTTTGGGAGGGGGAGCCCCTCATGTAAAACTTGTGTTCATCGTATTAGTAGATGTTACATTGCCCATGCGCCCGCGCCAAGTGGTGGGCTAAGCGACGTGCTGGTTGGCTAGTTTACCTTCGTTCCGTGCGGGCCCTGAGGTAGCCTGTGGGAGGCTGTGGTGTCCCGAGTGTTCCCTGATCGAATCCGTAGGATCTGCAATAAAAAAACCCTCCTGAGAGGACGCGGCGGCGGCAGTCTGGGCTGCGCGCAAGCTAGTCCTGACCTGGCTCGCGAGGGGCTCACGAGGAGAGGCAGCTGAGGCGAAGTGGTAATCAAAACGCGAGAAATTGCTCGAACGAGACTAAGCACCCCTTCCCCGAACACACGCAAATCTCAAATTCGAATCCAACTTAAATCCAGCGGGGGAAAGTGACAACCAAAGGGAAAAGCAATGAAAGCAGACAAAAGGCCACGTCCGGCACCTAATCTAGTCTTGGACGTCTTCTCACCAGCGCGGAGCTAAATGCTGCCACTGGGCGTGGGAGGGAGCCCCAGGGCCTCAGGCCGGCACCACTGAGACTCCGGGGCGTGTAGAGCCCCACTCATTATTATGTGAGAGTGTCACGGGGCGGCGAGCTTCACAGGCACTGGGCCTTCTTCACAGGTACCGGCCTTGCTTCATATCGCCAGACGAGGGCCCCGCCTTGCGCCACACTCTAGTGCCATCAACGACGAACGGAAACCAGGACGCCGCCGATGGGGTAGAGCGGCCGCCAGCGGTTCCCCTAACGACCACGGGTCCTCTGCCAGGGGTAGGCCCTGAGGCACCTCCCCAACAGAGGGCCTACCTCCTGAGAACACCTTGCTCCGAACGCCGCGGTGGTGATGTCGGATCTCGGCCCCTCTCCTGCAGCCCCCTGCGCCCTCCTCCCGAGGGGTAGGAGACTGTGAGAGCGGGGCGGCTGCTCGCTGTGGCGACCTGCACCTCCTGCGATCCATGATTAGCGTATGCCTGCTCCTGAGGAATTAGCGGTACCCGATAATCGTTGCCTCCAGCGTGGCCAGTGGGACCATCCCGGGGCTCCTGGAAGAGCTCAGCTTCTGGCGCCTCGTCCCCCCAGCTTGGGCTGAGGAGCGAGCCTTATTCGCCCTCGTGAGGGTGCCCTTGGTCCATCATGTGGGGCACGTATTCTTCTGGCGCCGTCATCCCGAAGGCCACGCCGTAGTGCTCCGCGTGCCATGCAGCTCTGCTTGGCGCGCCCACCGTGGGGTGGTAGCACGGCTGTCCACTCGGGCCGTGGGTCGCGTCGAGTCCTTCTTCTTCGCGGACCAGGAGCGGGGGCAGCGCCGCCACCGGTCCTGTGCCGACAGCTTCGCTGGTGTTGGAGTAGCCTTGGAGCCCGCGGGCGCACGCGGAGCCCCCGCGCGGGCCGCCCTGGGCTTGAGATGGGAGCTAGGTGCAGAAGGGGTGGGCCCCCGAGGCGGCAAAGCCCAGGAGCTCTCCCACCCGCTCCAGCAGCACGTCACGGCCACCCTCCAGCAGCCTACACTGCAGCAGCTCTTGGGCCACCGTGAGCGCGGCCCTCGAGTTCGCCTGCTCCCGGCGGGTGTACGGTGTCGTGGTCGCAGCGTGATTGGAGGCCCTTGCTGCCTGCCGCGGTGCGAGAGCTGTCAAAGCCTGTCCGCGTCGCCCGCGGCCCGCAGCGCCCTGCGGACCGCGAGCTGCCTGGGGCATGGGGTCGCCCGAGGCGAGCGGCTCTGCGCGGGCGGGCCACGCCGCCCAAGGATCTGGGTTGCCCGCCTGGTCGCTGGACATGGTGATGACGGCGCGACGGGACACGAAGCGGCAGAAGGTGGATTCCGGCGCACCCCTACCTGGCGCGCCAAATGTCAGATTTCGGGTTCCGACAGACCCTTGAGGTTCGAACACTGGGGTGCGCGCGGAGATTTCGCCTTCTACCTACCTGCACCCCACCGCCTCGCTAAGATCTAAGCTATGGAAAGAACAGCACAAGAGACACAGGGTTTATACTAGTTCGGGCCACCATTGTGGTGTAATACCCTACTCTAGTTTGTGGTGTGGTGGATTGCCTCTTGGGCTGATGATGATGAGCAATACAAGGAAGAATAGCCTCGCGAGGGTATGTTCTTGGCTGGGGCGATGAACTGCTAGGAGGAGTTCAGTCACCCTTCTCTCTCTCTCTCTCTCTCTCTCTCTCTCTCTCTCTCTCTGTGTGTGTGTGTGTGTGTGTGTGTGTGTGTGTGTGTGCGCGCGTGATGCTACTCGATTCGATCCCAGCTTGTTTCTGGATTGGCCGATTGCCTCTACCCTGGGGGTGGCTAGTCCTATTTATAGGCAAAGCCCCTGGGCCTCTTCCCAAATATTGAGCGGGAAGGGCGCCAACAATTGGCCATTTTAAAGGGGAACATCTGGTACACTTATCCTGACTAAAGTTGGTCCTCGCCTGCCAAAGGCTCTAGTGGTGATGCTGGCTTGGCTCCACAATGACTTCCTCCCGGCCGTTGGGTTGGTCTTGGTCTCGTTGCACCGAAACGGGTGCCTTTGCTTGATACTCTCGCCTACGCTTGGTCCCTTTGCACCAAAGAGGAAAGGAGGACACTGCGCGGGCTGGCGCCCGCCTGGCGCCCTTGGTCGTCATGGCTTGCGTCACGGGCACCTCATGAGGTACCCCGCCTTGATCTCTCCGCCTCCTCGCGAGCCAGCCTGATGAGGCCGTGCCTGAGGAAGCTCTGTGTCGTCCGCCCCGCGAGGCTTGGCCCCTCGCGAGGGTCTTGGGTCTGTGTTGATGAAGATGGGCCGTGCTGGGCCCCCCTTTGAGCCACGCTGCAGGCCGCAGGCAGTCAAGTCTGGGGACCCCCGTTCCCAGAACGCCGACAATCACTTTTTTCTAGCATGTTTTGAACCTTTTCAAAAGCCTTTTGTTGTTTCACAGCAATCTTAGCAAATTTAGAGTAGCTAGGCTTGAGGTTTTCATCAAATTCATCCTCAGTTGATTCAGAGGAGGGATATTTGAGTACCTTGGCATCCTTTGCCATGAAGCAATAGGTGGGAGCGTAGTGATCATCGCCTTCATCAGCCTTGTTGGTGAAGCCATTTTCTTCGGAGTTAAAGATGGACTTGCTAACGAACGCAGTAGCGAGGGCTAGGCTCGCCACACCAGATTTTGACTCCTCATATGCCTCCTCTTCCTCATGTTCCTCAGATTCAGCTTCGAAGTCCATTTCCTTGCCAATAAATGCCCGAGCCTTCTTAGAGCTGCTCTTCTTGTGAGATGAAGACTTTGAGGATTTCGATGATGAAGACTTTGAAGATTTCTTCTTCTTCTTAGAGTCATCAGTACTGTAATCCTTGTATTTCTTCTTCTTTGATTCCTTTTCCCACTGAGGAAAATCTTGAATGTAGTGACCAGGTTTCTTGCATTTGTGGCATAGCCTCTTCTTGTAGTCACGGGATGAGGAATCATCACTTCTTGAGGATTTTCCAAAGCGACCACACCTTGAGAACTTTTGGAATTTCTTCATGAGCATTGCTAGCTCCTGGCTCAGTTCTTCAGGATCACCAAGGCTGCTACCAGAATCTTCACCTTCAGATTCAGACACTGCCTTGTCCTTCAGGGGCGCGTCATCTGCCATAGTTCGGACCATAGATCTCTCTCTTCTCAGCAAGTTGGAACTCATGAGTGTTTAGCCTTTCGAGGATATCAGCGGGATCAAGTGACTTATAGTATCCACGTTCTTGTATCATCAGTGCCAGAGTGTCAAATGAGGAATCAAGCGACCTCAACAATTTCTTCACCACCTCATGGTCGGTGATGTCAGTGGCACCAAGTGCTTGAAGCTCATTTGAAATGTCAGTGAGGCGATCAAAGGTTTGCTGAACATTTTCATTGTCGAGTCTTTGGAAGCGGTTGAAGAGATTGCGAAGAACGTCAACTCGAGAGTCACGCTATGTTGAGACCCCTTCATTGACTTTGGACAACCTATCCCAGATAAGCTTAGCTCTCACCAAAGCACTCACTCTGCCATACTGCCCTTTGCTCAGATGGCCACATATGATGTTCTTCGCTTGAGAGTCGAGTTGCTTGAATCTCTTCACATCAGCAACATTGATAGTTGGAGTGACAGAGGGAGCACCATTTTCCACAACATACCAGAGATTGTTATCAATTGCCTCAAGATGCATTCGCATCTTATTCATCTAGTAGGGGTAGTCCATCCCATCGAAGGTAGGACACCCAGCAGAGACCTTGATCATACCTGCGGTCGACATAACTAAAACTCCAGGTGGTTAAACCAAAATCACACAGAACAAGGGAGTACCTTGCTCTGATACCAATTAAAAGTGCGTTAAGTCGACTAGAGGGGGGTGAATAGGCAATTTTTATGAATTCATCACTAAGGAATTTCAGGGTGAGGAAATTCCTAAGAGAAGAACTACTTGCAGCGGAATAAGTACTCAAATGCAAACATAATAGAACATAAGCATGGTCATCATGATGAAATAAAAACACGCACAGAGTACAGAAAGCGTAAACACATGATAAACAGGATGAAGACAAACAGACTGAAGAAATTGAACTGAGGAAATTGAGAAAGTCTTCAGTCAAAGTCTTCGAACAGATATGAACAAGCACACAACGCAGTAATGAGGAAATGAAAGAGTTGAGGAAATAGAACCAGTAGGCTTGGTGAAGACAATGATTTGGTAGACCAGTTCCAACTGCTGTGACAGTTGTACATCTGGTTGGAGCAGCTAGGTATTTAAACCTGAGGACACACAGTCCCGGACACACAGTCCCAGACACACAGTCCTCACCATATTCTCCTTGAGCTAAGGTCACATAGACCTCGCCCAATCACTCGTGGTAAGTCTTCAGGTGACTTCCAAACCTTCACAAACTTGGTCACTCGGCGATTCACAATTTCCTCTTGGATGCTCTAGACCATGACGCCTAACCGTCTGGAAGATGCACAGTCTTCAAAGGTAACAAGCGTCGGATCCACGCAGGATCAATCTATTCAGTGATGCTCAATCACTTTGGGTTTGTAGGTGTTTGGGTTTGTAGGTGTTTGGGTTTGGGTTTTCCTCACTTGATGATTTTCGCTCAAAGTCCTCACAGGATGGGATGCTCTCAAATGACAAGTGTCAGTTTCTCTCAGAGCAGCCAACCAGCTAGTGGTTGTAGGGGGCGGCTATTTATAGCCTAGGGAGCATCCCGACATGATAAGACATAAATGCCCTTCAATGATATGACCATTAGATGGGTAGATATTTTAGGACAGCTGGCGCGTAGCACAGCAATGGTCGGAAATTAGACTTTCAAATTCCTTAGGGCTATCATGTTCCTCACTTGTAGGCAATCCGCACTAGCGAATTCCTAACTCCTTAGTCAGAACAAATTCCTCAGAGACCAGAAGAACTTTGTCTCTGTCACTTAAGAAATTGACTGAGCTGCATGAGATTTCCAATGGCTTCACTCGAAGGGATTGGTAGGTGTAGGATTTTGAGATGAGCATCACTTGGAAATTTTTCCTTAGTATTTCCTCGACCCCCTTTAACAGTACGGTGTTTCCTATGACTCAAGAAAGAGAAAATGAAACTACGAAAACAAAGGTCTTCACGCTTCATGTTCCTCGCATGAATACCAAGTCTTCATGGTCACACCAATTTCTTCACTTTCAAAGTCTTCAGGAATCCAAAGTCTTTAGTCGAAGACATTCATTTTTAGGGGTCGACTTTCTATGTAAATATCAAACTCCTCATAGACTTATAGACCTTTGTACACTCACAAACACATTAGTTCCTCAACCTACAAGTCTTCAATAGACCAAAATCACGAAGGGGCACTAGATGCACTTACAGTTTCACTAGTGGCTTCTCTCAAGATAGCAAATTCTATGGTGGGTGAACAAATTACTGTCGAGCAATTGATAGAAAAGCGCATAGTTATGAGAATATCTAGGCATGATCATTTATATAGGCATCACGTCCGTGTCAAGTAGACCGAAACGATTCTGCATCTACTATTATTACTCCACACATTGACCGCTATCCATCATGCATCTAGAGTATTAAGTTCATAAGAATAGAGTAACGCATTAAGCAAGATGACATGATGTAGAGGGAAAACTCAAGCAATATGACATAAACCCCATCTTTTTATCCTCGATGGCAACAATACAATACGTGCCTTGCTTCCCCTGCTGTCACTGGGAAAGGACACCGCAAGATTGAACCCAAAGCTAAGCACTTCTCCCATTGCAAGAAAGATCAATCTAGTAGGCCAATCCAAACTGATAATTCGAAGAGACTTGCAAAGATATTAAATTATGCATATAAGAATTCAGAGAATAATCAAATATTGTTCATAGATAATCTTGATCATAAACCCACAATTCATCGGATCTCGACAAACACACCGCAAAAAGAATTACATCGAATAGATCTCTAAGAGAAATGAGGAGAACTTTGTATTGATATCCATAGAGAGGAGAAGAAGCCGTCTAGCTTATAACTATGGACCCGAAGGTCTGTGGTAAACTACTCACACATCATCGGAGAGGCCATGGTGTTGATGTACAAGCCCTCCGTGATTGATTCCCCCTCCAGCAGAGCGCCGAAAAAGGCCCCAAGATGGAATCTCATGGGTACAGAAGGTTGCGGCGGTGGAAATAGGGTTTCATGGTGCTCCTGGATGTTTCCGGGCTATATGAGTATATATAGGCGAAGGAAGTAGGTCGGTGGAGCTATGAGGGGCCCACGAGGGTGGGGTCGCGCCTACCCCCCCTAGGCGTGCCCTCCTACCTCGTGGCCACCTCGTGGCTTCCTTGACGTCCACTCCAACTCTCCTGGATTGCGTTTGTTCCAGAAATGATTCTTGCGAAGGTTTCATTCCGTTTGGACTCCATTTGATATTCCTTTTCTGCGAAACACTGAAATAGGCAAAAAATAGCAATTTGCACTGGGCCTCCGGTTAGTCCCAAAAATAATATAAAAGTGCATAATAAAGCCCATTAAACATCCAAAACAGATAATATAATAGCATGGAACAATAAAAAATTATAGATACATTGGAGACATATCAGTAACACAGGCAAGAACCCTTTCTTAGCTTGATCCATTTTGAACTTCTTCAAAACTTTATCAAGGTATGTGCTTTGTGAAAGTCCAATTGAGCATCTTGATCTATCTCTATAGAACTTGATGCCTAATATATAAGCAGCTTCACTGAGGTCTTTCATTGAAAAATTCTTATTCAATTATCCTTTTATGCTATTCAGAAATTCAGTATCATTTCTGATCAACAATATGTCATCCACATATAATATCAAAAATGCTACAGATCTCCCACTGTAAATACAAGCTTCTCCAAAAGTCTGTATAAAACCATATGCTTTGATCACACTATCAAAGCGTATATTCCAACTCCGAGATGCTTACACCAGTCCATAAATGGATCGTTGGAGCTTACACACTTTGTTAGCACCTTTTGGATCAACAAAACCTTCTGGTTGCATCATATACAACTCTTCTTTAAGCGATCCGTTAAGGAATGCAGTTTTGACATCCATTTGCCAAAATTCATAATCATAAAATGCGGCAATTTCTAACATGATTCGAACGGACTTAAGCATCGCTACGGGTGAGAAGGTCTCATTGTAGTCAACTCCTTGAACTTGTCGAAAACCTTTCGCAACAAGTCGAGCTTTGTAGACAGTAATATTACCGTCAGCGTCAGTCTTCTTCTTGAAGTTTCATTTATTCTCCATGGCTTGCCGATCATTGGGCAAGTCAACCAAAGTCCATACTTTGTTCTCATACATGGATCCCATCACAGATTTCATGGCCTCAAGCCATTTTGCGGAATCAAAGCTCATCATCGCTTCCTCATAGTTCGTAGGTTCGTCATGGTCAAGTAACATGACCTCCAGAACAGGATTACTATAACACTCTAGTGCGGATCTTACTCTGGTTGGCGTACGAGGTTCGGTAGTAACTTGATCAGAAGTTTCATGATCATCATCATTAGCTTCCTCACTAGTTGGTGTAGGAATCACTGGAACTGACTTCTGTGATGTACTACTTTCCAACTCGAGAGAAGGTACAATTACCTCATCAAGTTCTACTTTCCTCCCACTTACTTCTTTCGAGAGAAACTCCTTCTCTAGAAAGGATCCATTATTAGCAATGAATATCTTGCCTTCGGATATGTGATAGAAGGTGTACCCAACAGTCTCCTTTGGGTATCCTATGAAGACACATTTCTCCGATTTGGGTTCGAGCTTATCAGGTTTAAGCTTTTTCACATAAGCATCGCAGCCCCAAACTTTAAGAAACGACATCTTGGGTTTCTTGCCAAACCACAGTTCATAACGTGCCCTATTTAACGTGAATGCAGCCGTCTCTAAAGCATAACCCCAAAATGATAGCGGTAAATCAGTAAGAGACATCATAGATCGCACCGTATCTAATAAACTACGATTACGATGTTCGGACACACCATTACGATGTGGTGTTCCGGGTGGCGTGAGTTGCGAAACTATTCTGCATTGTTTTAAACGAAGACCAAACTCGTAACTCAAATATTCTACTCCACGATCAGATCGTAGAAACTTTATTTTCTTGTTACGATGATTTTCCAATTCACTCTGAAATTCTTTGAACTTTTCAAATGTTTCAGACTTATGTTTCATCAAGTAGATATACCCATATCTGCTCAAATTATCTGTGAAGGTCAGAAAATAACGATACCCGCCGCGAGCATCAACACTCATTGGACCGCATACATTAGTATGTATTATTTCCAACAAGTCCGTTGCTCGCTCCATTGTTCCGGAGAACGGAGTTTTAGTCACCTTGCCCATGAGGCATGGTTCGCAAGCATCAAGTGATTCATAATCAAGTGATACAAAAGCCCATCAGAATGGAGTTTCTTCATGTGATTTACACCAATATGACCTAAACGGCAGTGCCACAAATAAGTTGCACTATCATTATTAAACTTAAATATTTTGGCTTCAATACTATGAACATGTGTATCACTACTATCAAGATTTAGTAAAAATAGACCACTCATCAAGGGTGCATGACCATAAAAGATATTACTCATATAAATAGAACAACCATTATTCTCTGATTTAAATGAATAACCGTCTCGCATCAAACATGATCCAGATATAATGTTCATGCTCAACGCTGGCACCAAATAACAATTATTTAGGTCTAAAACTAATCCCGAATGTAGAAGTAGAGGTAGCATGCTGATGGTGATCACATCCACTTTGGAACTATTTCCCACGCGCATCGTCACCTCGTCCTTATCCAATATTCGCTTAATCCGTAGCCCCTGTTTCGAGTTGCAAATATTAGCAACAGAACCAATATCAAATACCCAGGCGCTACTGCGTGCATTAGTAAGATACACATCAATAACATGTATATCAAATATACCTTTCACTTTGCCATCCTTCTTCTCCGCCAAATACTTGGTGCAGTTCCGCTTCCAGTGACCAGTCCCTTTGCAGTAGAAGCACTTAGTCTCAGGCTTAGGTCCAGACTTGGGCTTCTTAACTTGAGCAGCAACTTGCTTACTGTTCTTCTTGAAGTTCCCCTTCTTCCCTTTACACTTTTTATTGAAACTGGTGGTCTTGTTGACCATCAACACTTGATGCTCCTTTTTGATTTCTACCTCCGCAGCATTTAGCATTGCGAAGAGCTTGGGAATTGTCCTATCCATCCATTGCATATTATAGTTCATCACGAAGCTTTTGTAGCTTGGTCGCAGTGATTAAAGAACTCTGTCAATGACACTATCAACTCAAAGATTAACTCCCAGCTGAGTCAAGTGATTGTGGTACCCAGACATTCTGAGTATATGCTTACTGACAGAACTATTCTCCTCCATTTTGCAGCTGTAGAACTTATTGGAGACTTCATATCTCTCAATCCGGGCATTTGCTTGAAATATTAACTTCAACTCCTGGAACATCTCATGTGCTCCATGATGTTCAAAACGTCGTTGAAGTCCCGGTTCTAAGCCGTAAAGCATGGCACACTGAACTATCGAGTAGTCATCAGCTTTGCTCTGCCAGACGTTCATAACATCTCACGTTGCTCCTGCAGCGGGATTGGCACCTAGCGGTGCTTCTAGGACGTAATTCTTCTGTGCAGCAATGAGGATAATCCTCAAGTTACGGACCCAGTCCGTGTAATTTCTACCATCATCTTTCAACTTAGCTTTCTCTAGGAATGCATTAAAATTCAACGGAACAATAGCACGGGCCATTTATCTACAACAACATAGACATGCAAAATACTATCAGGTACTAAGTTCATGATAAATTAAATTTCAATTAATCATATTAATTAAGAACTCCCACTTAGATAGGCATCCCTATAATCATCTAAGTGATCACGTGATCCATATCAACTAAACCGTGTCCGATCACCACGTGAGATGGAGTAGTTTTTAATGGTGAACATCACTATGTTGATCATATCTACTATATGATTCACGCTCGACCTTTCGGTCTCAGTGTCCCGAGGCCATATCTGCATATGCTAGGCTCGTCTTAACCCGAGTATTCTTCGTGTGCAAAACTGGCCTGCACCCGTTGTATGTGAACGTAGAGCTTATCACACCCGATCATCACGTGGTGTCTCGGCACAACGAACTGTAGCAATGGTGCATACTCAGGGGGAACACTTATACCTTGAAATTTAGTGAGAGATCATCTTATAATGTTACCGTTGTACTAAGAAAAATAAGATGCATAAAGGATAAACATCACATGCAATCAATATAAGTGATATGATATGGCCATCATCATCTTGTGCCTTTGATCTCCATCTCCAAAGCACCGTTATGATCACCATCGTCACCGGCTTGACACCTTGATCTCCATCGAAGCATTGTTGTCGTCTTGCCAACTATTGCTTCTACGACTATCGCTACCACTTAGTGATAAAGTAAAGCAATTACATGGCGATTGCATTTCATACAATAAAGCGACAACCGTATGGCTCCTGTCAGTTGCCGATAACTGTGTTACAAAACATGATCGTCTCATACAACAATTTATATAATCACGTCTTGACCATATCACATCACAACATGCCCTGCAAAAATAAGTTAGATCTCCTATACTTTGTTGTTGCAAGTTTTACGTGGCTGCTATGGGCTTAGCAAGAACCGTTCTTACCTACGCATCAAAACCACAATGATTTTTCATCAAGTTTGTTGTTTTAACCTTCAACAAGGACCGGGCGTAGTCACACTCGATTCAACTAAAGTTGGAGAAACAGACACACACTTGTTGGGGAACGTAGTAATTTCAAAAAAAAAAATCCTACGCACACGCAAGATCATGGTGATGCATAGGAACGAGAGGGGAGAGTGTAGTCCACGTACCCTTGTAGACCATAAGTGGAAGCGTTATGACAACGCGGCTGATGTAGTCGTACATTTTCATGATCCGACCGATCCTAGTACTGAAAGTACGACACCTCCGCGATCTGCACACATTCAGCTCGGTGACGCCCCACAACTCTCGATCCAGCTGAGTGTCGAGGGAGAGCTTCCTCAGCACGACGGTGTGATCATGGTGATGATGAAGCTACCGGCGTAGGGCTTCGCCTAAGCACTGGATATGACCGAGGTGGATTATTGTGGAGGGGGGCGCCGCACACGGCTAAGAGATCAATGATCAACTTGTGTGTCTATGGGGTGCCTCCTCCCCCGTATATAAAGGACTGGAGGAGGAGAGGGTCGACGCTCTCTATGGCGCACCCTAGGGGAGTCCTACTCCCACCGGGAGTACGATTCCCCCCTTCCAAGTAGGAGTAGGAGAGGAAGGAAGGAGGAGAGAGGGAGGAAGGAAAGGGGGGCCGGCCCCCATCCCAATTCGGATTGGGCTTGGGGGGTGCCCCCTCCTAGGCCGCCTCCTGCTCTCTCCCACTAAGGCCCAGTAAGGCCCGTACACTCCCCGGGGGGTTCCGATAACCTATTGGTACTCCGGTAAATGCCTGAACTCATCCGGAACCATTCTGATGTCCAAACATAGTCATCCAATATATCGATCTTTATGTCTCGACCATTTCGAGACTCCTCTTCATGTCCATGATCATATCCAGGACTCTAAACTACCTTCGGTACATCAAAACACATAAACTCATAATATCGATCGTCACCGAACGTAGCGTGCGGACCCTATGGGTTTGAGAACTATGTAGACATGACCGAGACTCATCTCCGGTTAATAACCAATAGAAGAACCTAGATGCTCATATTGGTTCCTACATATTCTACAAAGATCTTTATCAGTCTAACCGCATAACAACATACATTGTTCCCTTTGTCATCGGTATGTTACTTGCCCGAGATTCGATCATCTGTATCTCAATACCTAGTTCAATCTCATTACCGGCAAGTGTGTTTACTCGTTCCATAATGCATCATCCCTCAACTAACTCATTAGTTACATTGCTTGCAAGGCTTATAGTGATGTGCATTACCGAGAGGGCCCAGAGATACCTCTCCGACAATCGGAGTGACAAATCCTAATCTTGATCTATGCCAACTCAACAAGTACCATCGGAGACATCTATAGAGCACCTTTATAATCACCCAGTTACGTTGTGACGTTTGGTAGCACACAAAGTGTTCCTCCGGTATTCGGGAGCTGCATAATCTCATAGTCATAGGAACATGTATAAGTCATGAAGAAAGCAATAGCAACATACTAAACAATCAAGTGCTAAGCTAACGGAATGGGTCAAGTCAATCACATCATTCTCTAATGATGTGATCCCGTTAATCAAATGACAACTCATGTCTATGGCTAGGAAACTTAACCATCTTTGATTCAACGAGCTAGTCAAGTCGAGGCATACTAGTGACACTCTATTTGTCTATGCATCCACACATGTACTAAGTTTCCGGTTAATACAATTCTAGCATGAATAATAAACATTTATCATGATATAAGGAAATATAAATAACAACTTTATTATTGCCTCTAGGGCATATTTCCTTCAGTCTACCACTTGCACTAGAGTCAATAATCTAGATTACAGAGTAATGATTCTAACACCCATGGATTCTTGGTGTTGATCATGTTTTGCTTGTGAGAGAGGCTTAGTCAACGGGTCTGCAACATTAAGATCCGTATGTGTCTTAAAAATCTCTATGTCTCCCTCCTTGACTTGATCGCGAATGGAATTGAAGCGTCTCTTGATGTGCTTTGTTCTCTTGTGAAATCTAGATTCCTTTGCCCAGGCAATTGCACCAGTATTGTCACAAAACATTTTCATTGGACCCGATGCACTAGGTATAACACCTAGATCGGATATGAACTCCTTCATCTAGACTCCTTCATTTGCTGCTTCCGAAGCAACTATGTACTCTGCTTCACACGTAGATCCCGCCACGACGCTTTGCTTAGAACTGCACCAACTGACAGCTCTACCATTCAATATAAATACGTATCCGGTTTGTGACTTAGAGTCATCCGGATCAGTGTCAAAGCTTGCATCGACGTAACCATTTACGACGAGCTCTTTGTCACCTCCATAAACGAGAAACATATCCTTAGTCCTTTTTAGATATTTCAGGATGTTTTTGACCGCTGTCCAGTGATCCACTCCTGGATTACTTTGGTACCTCCCTACTAAACTAATAGCAAGGCACACATCAGGTCTGGTACACAGCATTGCATACAAGATAGAGCCTATGGCTGAAGCATAGGGAACAACTTTCATTTTCTCTCCATCTTCTGCAGTGGTCGGGCATTGAGTCTGACTCAACTTCACACCTTGTAACACAGGCAAGAACCCTTTCTTTGCTTGATCCATTTTGAACTTCTTCAAAACTTTATTAAGGTATGTGCTTTGTGAAAGTCCAATTAAGCATCTTGATCTATCTCTATAGATCTTGATGCCTAATATATAAGCAGCTTCACTGAGGTCTTTCATTGAAAAACTCTTGTTCAAGTATCCTTTTATGTTATCCAGAAATTCTATATCATTTCCAATCAACAATATGTCATCCACATATAATATTAGAAATGCTACAGAGATCCCACTCACTTTCTTGTAAATACCGGCTTCTCCAAAAGTTTGTATAAAACCATATGCTTTGATCACACTATCAAAACGTTTATTCCAACTCCGAGATGCTTGCACGAGTCCATTAATGGATCGATGGAGCTTGCACACTTTGTTAGCATCCTTTGGATCGATAAAACCTTCAGGTTGCATCATATACAACTCTTCTTCCAGAAATCCATTCAGGAATGCAGTCTTTACATCCATTTGCCAAATTTCATTTTCATAAAATGCAGCAATTGCTAACATGATTTAGACGGACTTAAGCATCGCTACAGGTGAGAAAGTCTCATCATAGTCAACCCCTTGAACTTGTCGAAAACCTTTCGCAACAAGTCGAGCTTTGTAGACAGTAACATTACCATCAGCGTCAGACTTCTTCTTGAAGATCCATTTATTCTCGATGGCTTGCCGATCATCGGGCAAGTCAACCAAAGTCCACACTTTGTTCTCATACATGGATCCCATCTCATATTTCATGGCCTCAAGCCATTTTGTGGAATCTCGGCTCATCATCGCTTCCTCATAGTTCGTAGGTTCGTCATGGTCAAGTAACATGACCTCCAGAACAGGATTACCATACCAATCTGGTGTAGATCTTACTCTGGTTGACCTACGAGGTTTGGTAGTAACTTGATATGAAGTTACATGATCATCATAATTAGCTTCCTCACTAATTGGTGCAGGGATCACCGGAACTAGTTTCTGTGATGAACTACTTTCCAATAAGGGAGCAGGTACAGTTACCTCATCAAGTTCTACTTTCCTCCTACTCACTTCTTTCGAAAGAAACTCCTTCTCTAGAAAGGATCATTCTTAGCAACGAATGTCGTGCCTTCGGATCTATGATAGAAGGTGTACCCAACAGTCTCCTTTGGGTATCCTATGCAGACACATTTCTCCGATTTGGGTTAGAGCTTATTGATACGTCTCCAACGTATCTATAATTTTTTATTGCTCCATGCTATATTATCTACTGTTTTGGACTATATTGGGGTTTATTTTCCACTTTTATATTGTTTTTGGGACTAACCTATTAACCGGAGGCCCAGCCCAGAATTGTTGTTTCTTGCCTATTTCAGTGTTTCGGAGAAACAGAATATCAAATGGAGTCCAAACGGAATAAAATCTTCGGGAACGTGATTTTCTCACCGAACATGATCCAGGCGACTTGGGCCCTACGCCAAGGCATCAGAGAGGCGGTCATGAGGGTGGGGGGCGCCCCCCCCCCTTAGGGCGTGCCCCCTGCCTCGTGGGCCCCTCGAAGCTCCACCGACGTACTCCTTCCTCCTATATATACCTACGTACCCCCAAACGATCAGAACAGGAGCCAAAAACCTAATTCCACCGCCGCAACCTTCTGTATCCACGAGATCCTATCTTGGGGCCTATTCCGGAGCTCCGCCGGAGAGGGCCGTCATCACGTAGGGCTTCTACATCATCATAACCTCTCCGATGAAGTGTGAGTAGTTTACCTCAGACCTTCGGGTCCATAGTTAGTAGCTAGATGGCTTCTTCTCTCCTTTCGGATCTCAATACAAAGTTCTCCCCCTCTCTTGTGGAGATCTATTCGATGTAATCTTATTTTTGCGGTGTGTTTGTTGAGACCGATGAATTTTGGGTTTATGATCAAGTCTACTATGAATAATATTTGAATCTTCTCTGAATTCTTTTATGTATGATTGGTTATCTTTGCAAGTCTCTTCGAATTATCAGTTTGGTTTGGCCTACTAGATTGGTTTTTCTTGCCATGGGAGAAGTGCTTAGCTTTGGGTTCGATCTTGAGGTGTCCTTTCCCAGTGACAGAAGGGGCAGCAAGGCACGTATTGCATCGTTGCCATCGAGGATAACAAGATGGGGTTTATTTCATATTGCATGAATTTATCTCTCTACATCATGTCATCTTGCTTAAAGCATTACTCTGTTTCTAACTTAATACTCTAGATGCATGCTAGATAGCGGTCGATGAGTGGAGTAATAGTAGTAGATGCAGGCAGGAGTCGGTCTACTTGTCTCGGACGTGATGCCTATATACATGATCATACCTAGATATTCTCATAACTATGCTCAATCTGTCAATTGCTCAACAGTAATTTGTTCACCCACCGTAGAACACTTATGCTCTTGAGAGAAGCCACTAGTGAAACCTATGGCCCCCGGGTCTATTCTCATCATATCAATCTCAATCACTTTAATCTTGCTTTGCTTTTTACTTTTCACTTTGCATCTCTTTATCAAAAATACCAAAAACATTATCTATCAGTTATCACTCTCGTAAGTGACCGTGAAGGGATTGACAACCCCTAATCGCGTTGGTTGCGAGTTGCTATCGTTTTGTGCAAGTATGAGGGACTTGAGCGTGGCCTCCTACTGGATTGATACCTTGGTTCTCAAAAACTGAGGGAAATACTTACGCTACTCTGCTGCATCATCCTCTCCTCTTCGGGGAAAACCAACGCAAGCTGAAGAGGTAGCAAGAAGAATTTCTGGCGCCGTTGCCGGGGAGTCTACGCAAAAAGTCAACATACCAAGTACCCATCACAATTCCTATCTCTCGCATTACATTAGTTGCCATTTGCCTCTTGTTTTCCTCTCCCCCACTTCACCCTTGCCGTTTTATTCGCCCTCTCTTTCCTGTTCGCCTTTATGTCTTTCTTGGCTCGTTTTCTCGCTTGGTTGAAATAGTTGAGTATTTATTCCTAAACAGAGAAGCTAATATCTATGGATCCTCATCCGCTTGCCAATCTTTTTAAGATATCCAATTATGTTGAACCAATTGCTAGTGATTTGGATGCACTAGATTATCTTTATAAGCTTTTGCCTGAAATCCGTAAATCTGAAAAGTGTGATGAAGTGCTTTATGAAGTGATTCACGATAGATCTTTGAATAAAAAGCATGATTGCAATGATGCTACTATAAATTCTCTTGATGTCAGTTGTGCTAATAATATGCAAAACCCTAAGCTTGGGGATGCTAGTTTTGATATGACCACTACCTATTGCAATAATCATGATTGGGGAGATTCTTCTTATGATCTTGAAAATTTATTTAAGCCCCATGATGAATATAAGATTGATAATAGTGTTTGCAATAATATTGAAAGTGGGTTTGGAAGAGTGTCAACTTTAGATCCCATATTTGGATAATATTCAATCTTATGAATTTTTTCATAAAAGTGGGCTTGGAGAAATCATGACTTTAGTTAATGATAGTCCCACTATTTTGGAAGAGTGTCAACTTCGCATGCATGTGGATCGTGTTGAGAATATGTTATGTGATAGCTATATTGTTGAATTTTCTTATTATCCTACATGTAATTATTATGAGAGAGGAAAATATGGTTATAGAAATTTCCATGTTACTAAATTACATCTCGTTATGATAAGATTGCTTTTGTTTCTTCCCGCTTCCTTGCATATGCTAGTTTTTGCTTGCCTTGATAATTTTTTTGCCTATAAGATGCCTATGCATAGGAAGTATGTTAGACTTAGATGTTTTTGTCACGTGTTTTATGATGCTCTCTCTGTGCTTCCATTCTCGTCTTTCTTATGAGCATCATTGAAATCTCAATGCCTAGCTAAAAAGGCTTTAAAGAAAAGCGCTTGTTGGGAGACAACCCAATATTTATCCTTGCTGCTTAGCAATAAATAATCCATCTACCTTCTGTTTAGATGTGGTTTTGTGTTTTAATTAGTGTTTGTGCCAAGCTAGACCTATTGGATCTTCTTGGATGATAGTTATTTGATCTTGCTGTAATTTCCAGAAACTTTGCGCTTAGTGCCCGAATTATTAAAAATCATCAGAACGTGATAAAATTCTGATTCCAATTGCTGCTGACCAATAAACAAATTGTCTAGGTCGTCTAATTTTGGTAGATTGTTTGGAGTTCCAAGAGTTTGCGTTAGTTACAGATTACTACAGACTGTTCTGTTTTTGACAGATTCTGTTTTTCCCGTGTTGTTTGCTTATTTTGATGAATCTATGGCTAGTAAAATAGTTTATAATCCATAGAGAAGTTCGAATACAGTAGGTTTAACACCAATATAAATAAAGAATGAGTTCATTACAGTACCTAGAAGTGGTTTTATGTTTTCTTTCTCTAACGGAGCTCACGAGATTTCTATTGAGTTTTGTGTTGTGAAGTTTTCAAGTTTTGGGTGAAATCTTTTGATGGATTATGGAACAAGGAGTGGCAAGAGTCTAAGCTTGGGGATGCCCATGGCACCCCTAATATAATCCAAGGACACCAAAAATTCAAAGCTTGGGGATGCCCCGGAAGGCATCCCCTCCTTCGTCTACTTCCATCGGTATTTTACTTGGAGCTATAATTTTATTCACCAACATGATATGTGTTTTGCTTGGAGCGTCTTGTATTATTTGTGTCTTTGTTTGTTAGTGTGCCACAATCATCCTTGCTGTACACACCTTTGAGAGGGACATTTATGAATTAAAATTTGTTAGAATACTCTTTGTGCTTCACTTATATCTTTTGAGCTATGCAGTTTTGCTCTATGTGCTTCACTTATATCTTTTGAGCGTGATAATTTTGCTCTATGTGCTTCACTTAGATCTTTTAGAGAACGGTGGTGGAATTGTTTTAAAGAAACTATTGATCTCTCATGCTTCACTTAGATCATTTTGAGAGTCTTAATAGCATGGTAAATTGCTAAATATTAATATGCTTGGTATTCATGATTTGTGAAATTTTCTTTTGAGTGCGTTGAATACTAAGAAAATATTGAAGCATGATAATTGTGTTTGAGATATGTAGGTGATAATATTAGAGTCATGCTAGTTGAGTAGTTGTGAATTTAAAGAATACTTTCGTTGAAGTTTGTGATTCCCGTAGCATGCACGTATGGTGAACCGTTATGTAACGAAGTCAGAGCATGACGTGTTTATTGATTGTCCTCCTTATGAGTGGTGGTCGGGGATGAGCGATGGTCTTTTCCTACCAATCTATCCCCCTAGGAGCATGCGCGTAATACTTTGCTTTGATAACTTCTAGATTTTTGCAATAATTATATCAGTTCTTTATGACTAATGTTGAGTCCACGGATTATACGCACTTTTTCCCATCCTTCCACCATTGCTAGCCTCTCTAATGCCGCGCACTTTTCGCCGGTAGCATACACCCACCATATATCTTCCTCAAAACAGCCACCGTACCAACCTATCATGGCATTGCCATAGCCATTCCGAGATATATTGCCATGCAACTTTCCACCGTTCCGTTTATTATGACACGCTCCATCATTGTCATATTGCTAGCATGATCATGTAGTTGACATCGTATTTGTGGCAAAGCCACCATTCATAATTCTTTCATACATGTCACTCTTGATTCATTGCATATCCTGGTACACCGCCGGAGGCATTCATATAGAGTCATATCTTGTTCTAAGTATCGAGTTGTAATTGTTGAGTTGTAAGAAAAATAAAAGTGTGATGATCATCATTTTTAGAGCATTGTCTCAAGTGAGGAAAGAATGATGGAGACTATGATTCCCCCACAAGTCGGGATGAGACTCCGGACGAAAAAAATGAGAGAAAAAGAGAGAAGGGACAATGCTACTATCCGTTTACCACACTTGTGCTTCAAAGTAGGACCAAGATCTTCATGATAGAGAGTCTCCTATATTGTCACTTTCATATACTAGTGGGAATTTTTCATTATAGAACTTGGCTTGTATATTCCAATTATGGGCTTCCTCAAAATGCCCTAGGTCTTCGTGAGCAAGCGAGTTGGATGCACACCCACTTAGTTCTTTTGTTGAGCTTTCATATACTTATAGCTTTAGTGCATCTGTTGCATGGCAATCCCTACTCACTCACATTGATATCTATTAATGGGCATCTCCATAGCCCGTTGATACGCCTAGTTGATGTGAGACTATCTTCCCCTCCTTTTGTCTTCTCCACAACCACCGTTTTATTCCACATATAGTGTTATATCCATGGCTCACGCTCATGTATTGCGTGAAGGTTGAAAAAGTATTGAAAATGTTAAAGTATGAAACAATTGCTTGGCTCGTCATCGGGGTTGTGCATGATTTAAATACTTTATGTGGTGAAGATGGAGCATAGCCAGACTATATGATTTTGTAGGGATAACTTTCTTTGGCCATGTTATTTTGAGAAGACATAATTGCTTTATTAGTATGCTTGAAGTATTACTATTTTTATGTCAATATGAACTTTTCTCTTGAATCTTTCCAATCTGAATATTCATACCACAATTAAGAAGTTTTACATTGAAATTATGCCAAGTAGCACTCCGCATCAAAAATTCTCTTTTTATCATTTACCTACTCGAGGACGAGCAGGAATTAAGCTTGGGGATGCCTGATACGTCTCCAACGTATCTATAATTTTTGATTGCTCCATGCTATATTATCTACTGTTTTGGACTATATTGGGCTTTATTTTCCACTTTTATATTATTTTTGGGACTAACCTATTAACCGGAGGCCTAGCCCAGAATTGTTGTTTCTTGCCTATTTCAGTGTTTTGGAGAAACAGAATATCAAACGGAGTCCAAACGGAATAAAATCTTCGGGAACGTGATTTTCTCATCGAACGTGATCCAGGGGACTTGGACCCTACGCCAAGGCATCAGAGAGGCGGTCACGAGGGTGGGCCCCCCCTTAGGGCGCGCCCCCTGCCTCGTGGGCCCCTCGAAGCTCCACCAACGTACTCCTTCCTCCTATATATACCTACGTACCCCCAAACGATCAGAACAGGAGCCAAAAACCTAATTCCACCGCCGCAACCTTCTGTATCCATGAGATCCCATCTTGGGGCCTGTTCCGGAGCTCCACCTGAGAGGGCCGTCATCACGTAGGGCTTCTACATCATCATAGACTCTCCGATGAAGTGTGAGTAGTTTACCTCAGACCTTCGGGTCCATAGTTAGTAGCTAGATGGCTTCTTATCTCTTTTTGGATTTCAATACAAAGTTCTCCCCCTCTCTTGTGAAGATCTATTCGATGTAATCTTCTTTTTGCGGTGTGTTTGTTGAGACCGATGAATTGTGGGTTTATGATCAAGTCTATCTATGAGTAATATTTGAATCTTCTCTGAATTCTTTTATGTATGATTAGTTATCTTTGCAAGTCTTTTCGAATTATCAGTTTGGTTTGGCCTACTAGATTGGTTTTTCTTGCCATGGGGAAGTGCTTAGCTTTGGGTTCGATCTTGCAGTGTCCTTTCTCATTGATAGAAGGGGCAGCAAGGCACGTATTGCATCGTTGCCATCGAGGATAACAAGATGGGGTTTATTTCATATTGCATGAATTTATCTCTCTACATCATGTCGTCTTGCTTAAAACGTTACTCTGTTTCTAACTTAATACTCTAGATGCATGCTGGATAGCAGTCGATGAGTGGAGTAATAGTAGTAGATGCAGGCAGGAGTCGGTCTACTTGTCTCGGACGTGATGCCTATATACATGATCATACCTAGATATTCTCATAACTATGCTCAATTCTGTCAATTGCTCAACAGTAATTTGTTCACCCACCGTAGAATACTTATGCTCTTGTGAGAAGCCACTAGTGAAACCTATGGCCCCCGGGTCTATTATCATCATATCAATCTCAATCACTTTAATCTTGCTTTGCTTTTTTACTTTGCCTTTTACTTTTCACTTTGCATCTCTTTATCAAAAATACCAAAAACATTATCTATCAGTTCTCACTCTCGTAAGTGACCGTGAAGGGATTGACAACCCCTAATCGCGTTGGTTGCGAGTTGCTATCGTTTTGTGCAGGTACGAGGGACTTGAGTGTGGCCTCCTACTACATTGATACCTTGGTTCTCAAAAAGTAAGGGAAATACTTACGCTACTCTGCTGCATCATCCTCTCCTCTTTGGGGAAAACCAACGCAAGCTCAAGAGGTATCACTTATCAGTTTGAAGCTTTTTTACATAAGCATCGCAGCCCCAAACTTTAAGAAACGACATCTTGGGTTTCTTGCCAAACCACAGTTCATAAGGTGTCGTCTCAGCGGATTTAGATGGTGCCCTATTTAACGTGAATGCAGCCGTGTCTAAAGCATAACCCCAAAACGATAGCGGTAAATCAGTAAGAGACATCATAGATCGCACCATATCTAGTAAAGTACGATTACGACGTTCGAACACACCATTACACTGTGGTGTTCCGGGTGCTGTGAGTTGCGAAACTATTCCGCATTGTTTCAAATGAAGACCAAACTCATAACTCAAATATTCTCCTCCACGATCAGATCATAGAAACTTTATTTTCTTGTTACGATGATTTTCCACTTCACTCTGAAAATCTTTGAACTTTTCAAATGTTTCAGATTTATGTTTCATCAAGTAGATATACTCATATCTGCTCAAATCATCTGTGAAGGTGAGAGAATAACGATACACGTCGCGAGCCTCAATATTCATCGGACCACATACATCAGTATGTATTATTTCCAACAAATCTGTTGCTCGCTCCATTGTTACGGAGAACGGAGTTTTAGTCATCTCGCCCATGAGGCATGGTTCGCAAGTTCCAAGTGATTCATAATCAAGTGATTCCAAAAGTCCATCAGAATGGAGTTTCTTCATGCTCTTTACACCAATATGACCCAAACGGCAGTGCCACAAATAAGTTGCACTATCATTATCAACTTTGCATCTTTTGGATTCAATATTATGAATATGTGTGCCACTACTATCGAGATTCATCATAAATAGACCACTCTTCAAGGGTGCATGACCATAAAACATATTACTCATATAAATAGAACAACCATTATTCTCTTATTTAAATGAACAACCATCTCGCATTAAACAAGATCCAGATATAATGTTCATGCTCAATGCTGGCACCAAATAACGATTGTTCAGGTTCAAAACTAATCCCTAAGGTAGATGTAGAGGTAGCGTGCCAACGGCGATCACATCGACTTTGGAACCATTTCCCACGCGCATCATCACCTCATCCTTAGCCAATCTTCCCTTAATCCGTAGTCCCTGTTTCGAGTTGCAAATATTAGCAACAGAACCAGTATCAAATACCCAGGTGCTACTGCGAGCATTAGTAAGGTACACATCAATAACATGTATATCACATATACCTTTGTTCACCTTGCCATCCTTCTTATTTGCCAAATACTTGGGGCAGTTCCGCTTCCAGTGACCAATCCCTTTGAAGTAGAAGCACTCAGTCTCAGGCTTAGGTCCAGACTTGGACTTCTTCACTTGAGCAGCAACTTGCTTGTCGTTCTTCTTGAAGTTCCCCTTCTTCCCTTTACCCTTTTTCTTGAAACTCGTGGTCTTGTTGACCATCAACACTTGATGCTCTTTCTTGATTTCTACCTCCGCAGCCTTTAGCATCGCGAAGAGCTCGGGAATTGTCTTATCCATCCCTTGCATATTATAGTTCATCACGAAGCTCTTGTAGTTTGGTGGCAGTGATTGAAGAATTCTATCAATGACACAATCATCAGGAAGATTAACTCCCAGTTGAATCAAGTGATTGTTATACCCATACATTTTGAGTATATGTTCACTGACAGAACTATTCTCCTCCATTTTGCAGCTGTAGAACTTATTGGAGACTTCATATCTCTTAATCTGGGCATTTGCTTGAAATATTAACTTCAACTCCTGGAACATCTCATATGCTCCATGATGTTCAAAACGTTGTTGAAGTCCCGGTTCTAGGTCGTAAAGCATGGCATACTGAACTATCGAGTAGTCATCAGCTTTGCTCTGCCAGACGTTCATAACATCTGGCGTTGCTCCCGCAGCGGGTTTGGCACCTAGCGGTGCTTCTAGGACGTAATTCTTCTGTGCAGCAATGAGGATAATCCTCAAGTTACGGACCTAGTCCGTGTAGTTGCTACCATCATCTTTCAACTTAGCTTTCTCTAGGAACCCATTAAGATTTAACGAAACAACAACACGGTCCATTTATCTACAACAACATAGACATGCAAAATACTATCAGGTACTAAGTTCATGGTAAATTAAATTTCAATTAATCATATTACTTAAGAACTCCCACTTAGATAGACATCCCTCTAATCATTTAAGTGATCACGTGATCCATATCAACTAAACCATGTTCGATCACCACGTGAGATGGAGTAGTTTTCAATGGTGAACATCACTATGTTGATCATATCTACTATATGATTCAAGCTCGACCTTTCAGTCTCAGTGTTCCGAGGCCATATCTGCATATGCTAGGCTCGTCAAGTTTAACCCAAGTATTCTGCGTGTCCAAAACTGGCTTGCACCCATTGTATGTGAACGTAGAGCTTATCACACCCGATCATCACGTGGTGTCTCAGCACGACGAACTGTAGCAACGGTGCATACTCAGGGAGAACACTTATACCTTGAAATTTAGTGAGAGATCATCTTATAGTGCTATCGTCGTACTAAGCAAAATAAGATGCATAAAGGATAAACATCACATGCAATCAATATAAGTGATATGATATGGCCATCATCATCTTGTGCCTTTGATCTCCATCTCCAAAGCACCGTTATGATCACCATTGTCACCGGCTTGACACCTTGATCTCCATCGAAGCATCATTGTCGTCTCGGAAACTACTGCTTCTATGACTATCGCTACCGCTTAGTGATAAAGTAAAGAAATTACATGGCGATTGCATTTCATACAATAAAGAGACAACCATATGGCTCCTGCCATTGCTGATAACTGTGTTACAAAACATGATCATCTCATACAACAATCTATATAATCACGTCTTGATCATATCACATCACAACATGCCCTACAAAAACAAGTTAGATGTCCTCTACTTTGTTGTTGCAAGTTTTACGTGGCTACTACGGGCTTAGCAAGAACCGTTCTTACATGCGCATCAAAACCACAACGATTTTCCATCAAGTTTGTTGTTTTAACCTTCAACAAGGACCGGGCGTACTCACACTCGATTCAACTGAAGTTGGAGAAACAGACACCCACTTGTTGGGGAACGTAGTAATTTCAAAAAAATTCCTACGCACACGCAAGATCATGGTGATGCATAGCAACAAGAGAGGGGAGTGTAGTCCACGTACTCTCGTAGACCGTAAGCGGAAGCGTTATGACAACGCGGTTGATGTAGTCGTACGTCTTGACGATCCGACCGATCCTAGTACCAAAAGTACGGCACCTCCGCGATCTGCACACGTTCAGCTTGGTGACGTCCCACGAACTCTCGATCCAGCTGAGTGTCGAGGGAGAGCTTCGTCAGCACGACGGCGCGATGACGGTGATGATGAAGCTACCGGCGCAGGGCTTCGCCTAAGCACTGCAACGATATGACCGAGGTGGATTATGGTGGAGGGGGCGCCGCACACGGCTAAGAGATCAATGATCAACATGTGTGCCTATGGGGTGCCCCCCTCCCCCGTATATAAAGGAGTGGAGGAGGGGAAGGGTCGGCCCTCTCTATTGCGCGCCCTAGGGGAGTCCTACACCCACCGGGAGTAGGATTCCCCTCTTCCAAGGAAGAGTAGGAGAGGAAGGAAGGACGAGAGAGGGAGGAAGGAAAGGGGGGCCGGAACCCCTCCCAATTCGGATTGGGCTTGGGAGGGGGCGCCCCCTCCTAGGCCGCCTCCTCCTCTCTCCCACTAAGGCCCAATAAGGCCCATACACTACCCGGGGGGTTCCGGTAACCTCCCAGTACTCCGGTAAATGCCCGAACTCATCCGAAACCATTCCGATGTCCAAACATAGTCATCCAATATATCGATCTTTATGTCTCGACCATTTCAAGACTCATCATCCTGTCCATGATCATAGTCGGGACTCCGAACTACCTTCGGTACATCAAAACACATAAACTCGTAATACCGATCGCCACCGAACGTTAAGCGTGCAGACCCTATGGGTTTGAGAACTATGTAGACATGACCGAGACTCATCTCCGATCAATAACAAATAGCAGAACCTGGATGCTCAGATTGGTTCCTACATATTCTACGAAGATCTTTATCGGTCAAACCGCATAACAACATAAGTTGTTCCCTTTGTCATCGGTATGTTACTTGCCCGAGATTCGATCGTCGGTATCTCAATACCTAGTTCAATCTCGTTATCAACCAGTCTCTTTACTCGTTCCGTAATGCATCATCCCGCAACTAACTCATTAGTCACATTGCTTGCAAGGCTTATAATGATGTGCATTACCGAGAGGGCCCAGAGATACCTTACCGGCAATCGGAGTGACAAATCCTAATCTCGATCTATGCCAACTCAACAAGTACCATCGGAGACATCTATAGAGCACATTTATAATCACCCAGTTACTTGTGACGTTTGGTAGCACACAAAGTGTTCCTCCGGTATTCGGGAGTTGCATAATCTCATAGTCATAGAAACATATATAAGTCATGAAGAAAGCAATAGCAACATACTAAATGATCAAGTGCTAAGCTAACGGAATGGGTCAAGTCAATCACATCATTCTCTAATGATGTGATCCCGTTAATCAAATGATAACTCATGTCTATAGCTAGGAAACTTAACCATCTTTGATTCAACGAGCTAGTCAAGTATAGGTATACTAGTGACACTCTATTTGTCTATGTATCCACACGTGTACTAAGTTTCCGGTTAATACAATTCTAGCATGAATAATAAACATTTATCATGATATAAGGAAATATAAATAAAAAAATTATTATTGCCTCTAGGGCATATTTCCTTCACCACTAGCCACCTGTGTGCGAAGCACGTCGGTAGAACCAGTCTCGCGTAAACGTACCCGTAATGTCAGTCTGAGCCGCTTCATCCAACAATACCGCCGAATTAAAGTATGACATGCTGGTAAGCAGTATGGCTATTATCGCCCACAACTCTTTGTGTTCTACTCGTGCATATAACATCTACGCATAGACCTGGCTCTGATGCCACTGTTAGGGAACGCGGTAATTTCAAAAAAAATCCTACGCACACGCAAGATCTATCTAGGTGATGCATAGCAACGAGAGGGGAGAGTGTTGTCCACGTACCCTCGTAGACTGAAAGCGGAACATTATGAAAACGCGGTTGATGTAGTCGTACATCTTCACGATCCGACCGATCCTAGCACCGAAGGTACGACACCTCCGTGATCTGCACATGTTCAGCTTGGTGACGTCCCACGAACTCTAGATCCAGCTGAGGTCAAGGGAGAGTTTCGTCGGCACGATGGCATGGTGACGGTGTTGATGAAGTTACCGACGTAGGGCTTCGCCTAAGCACTACAACGATATGACCGAGGTGGAAATCTGTGGAGGGGTCACCCCACACGGTTAAACAATCAACTTGTGTGTCTATGGGGTGCCCCCTTCCCCCGTATATAAAGGAGTGGAGGAGGGGAGGGCCGTCCCTCTCATGGCGCGCCCAAGGGGGAGTCCTACTCCTAGTAGGAGTAGGTTTTCCCCCTTCCCTAGTTGGAGTAGGAGAAGAAGGAAGAGGGAGAGGGAGAGAAGGAAAGGGGGCCGGCCCCCCTCCCAATTCGGATTGGGCTTGGGGGGCACCCCCACCTTGGCCGCCACCTCCTCTCTTCCACTAAGGCCCAATAAGGCCCGTTGACTCCCCGGGGGGTTCCGCTAACCTCCCTGTACTCCGGTAAATGCCCGAACTCATCCAGAATCATTCCGGTGTCCAAACATAGCCTTATAATATATCGATCTTTATGTCTCGACCATTTCGAGACTCCTCGTCATGTCCGTGATCACATCCGGGACTCTGAACAATCTCTGGTACATCAAAACATATAAACTCATAATACCGATCGTCATCGAACGTTAAGCGTGCGGACCCTACGAGTTCGAGAACTATGTAGACATGACCGAGACTCATCTCCGGACAATAACCAATAGCGGAACCTGGATGCTCATATTGGTTCCTATATATTCTACGAAGATCTTTATCGGTCAAACCGCATAACAACATACGTTGTTCCCTTTGTCATCGGTATGTTACTTGGCCGAGATTCGATCTTCGGTATCTCAATACCTAGTTCAATCTCATTACCGGCAAGTCTCTTTAATCGTTCCGTAATGCATCTTCCCGCAACTAATTCATTAGTCACATTGCTTGCAAGGCTTATAGTGATGTGCATCACCGAGAGGGCCCAGAGATACCACTCCAACAATCGGAGTGATAAATCCTAATCTCGATCTATGCCAACTCAACAAACACCATCGGAGACATCTGTAGAGCATCTTTATAATCATCCAGTTACGTTGTGACGTTTGATAGCACACTAAGTGTTCCTCCGGTATTCGGGAGTTGCATAATCTCATAGTCATAGGAACATGTATAAGTTATGAAGAAATCAATAGCAATAAACTAAACGATCATAGTGCTAAGCTAACGGATGGGTCAAGTCAATCACATCATTCTCTAATGATGTGATCCCGTTCATCAAATGACAACTCATGTCTATGGTTAGGAAACTTAACCATCTTTGATTAATGAGCTAGTCAAGTAGAGGCATACTAGTGATACTCTGTTTTGTCTATGTATTCACACATGTACTAAGTTTCCGATTAATACAATTCTAGCATGAATACTAAACATTTATCATGATATAAGGAAATATAAATAACAATTTTATTATTGCCTCTAGGGCATATTTCCTTCACTGGCGTCCTTGTTGGTTCTAGTCTAGTGGGGACCCACCCCTTCCATTTGTCTTAGTTCTAGTAGGTCATTGTTTCCCTTAGGTTTTTGTTTACTAGCGGCATCGACGAGGTGGTGGCAAACAATGGCGCATTAGAATAAGGTCTCTCTGACCACTACTTACCTCAACAACGTATAAGCGACGAAGGTTGTCTTTGGATATTGGTAGTTCGTACTTCAATTAAGGAGGCAGTTGATTGTCTTTTGGTACAACGGCTTCGATCTCCTCTTTCGTTTTGTTCGAAAACATGGTCCTATTTCAAGATTGCAAGTGTATGCTACACGGAGTGATGCCCCAAACTAACATTACTTCATCATTTACTAGACCATGTTTTTTCAAAGACTAGTATGACAAGAACTTTTGCAGGCGTGTCCTTCCCTTGCTCCATGTTCAACGGAAAAGACGATCAATATGATTTTTGTATGTAATTTAATTTTAACTGGTTGTTTATGCCTTCTTGTCTTTTCGTTGTATTGAGACTTAACCAATATGATTTTTGATGTAATTTGTGTTTAACTGGTCATCTGAGACTTGTTGCCTTTCAATTGTACCTATTACTATTTTCCTTCGGAGTCATCAGATACTCTCTTCATTCACAAATATACGTTTGACCTACTACTCTTTTCTTTTTAATTACTAGGAAATATGTCCGTGCGTTGCAACGGGAGAAAAAAATAACTTAGCCTCTCCCCACCCCCGCACACACTGGTGCACGTCCTATATGTCAACACAACGGCCCACCTACATCGTCGCTTACCCTCCTTCCTGCCCTCGCCGGCCCGTGGTAGTTGAACTTTGTGTAGGTGGAACGACGAGGGCGTCGGCCATCAATAATGGAAGGAGATCATCGGGGCAATGGCTCTGCTGCGTCGAGTGGGTGTCGTCGGTTAGGGTCTCGCCTATAGACACCTCCTTCATCAACCAAACTGGTGCTGGCATTTCAAATATAATTTTCCAAGTAAATCGGCAACCAAAATTAGAGGCTTGGGCACTAAGAATTGAACAATTATTCTAAAATAGTCAGATAGATTCTTTATGACCGCTTATTTTGTGAGGATTGCCGGAAAAATAATTCCAGAATAGCCCACACGAACAAAATATATGCAACTTGAAATATACTGTTAAATAATTAGATGCATGAAAGTATATATAACTAGCTTATTTCCAAAGATTGCCCACTTGAGGATTCCTCAAAAAATAGTACACACTTGAGGCATTAAACATGTACATTATCCAAGATTCTCTATAGTCATTGTCATTTTAGGTAGGGAAAGTATATATATGCAAAACATTAAAAACTACACAAACTTCGACGTACAAAAGGCATTTCACAGGGAGAATTGCAGCAAACTAAATGACTGTACCACCGATTATTTTTTATTCATATATATTCATAGATGACAATGTCATTGCTCTTAGTTAACTACATGTTGAAAGCAAACAGCCTAAGCTATGAATTGTATTACCAACATTAAAAGATTGAAAAACTCTGTTCTATATTATATTGCAAGGGGGCTTACTTTTCTTCTAAGGAACTTATTTTCTTTACATAACATCTGTCCTTGCAAAATTATTCAGTCTATTGTTGGGAACAGTGAGAAAAATTATCAATACAAATTATGATCAAATTTATTTTGTTAAGAGCATACCTTTGTCTCGAGATCAATGGGCCGATCGAGCATATATATGCTATGTCTGCATGATCGAAATTTATCAGCATTTTTTGTGTTGCAACATATGCTAGCTAGCATAACCTGAAAAGCGATATCCAGGTTGACTGTGGCAATATCAAACCCTACATCTAGTAGCATATTATAGCTTATGATCATCTACCAAAGAAAGAAACACAAAGTAGAAATTAACAGGAAACACCCAAAGCTACACAATGACATAAAATGACAAGGAACAACCTGTACTATTTTTGTGATAATGAAAGAGATAGTGAGATAGTTCTCCTAGCCTCTGCATCATGACCATATGAAAACTAATAAATATCCCGTGGAACTGCTTCATTTTCCATCTATCCAGCTTGTTGTTGCAGGTCATCACCACGAGAAGCATCAATCCAGTAGCCAGCTTTGTGCATGTACCAGGGAGCAAATCAATCTTTTTCTCACATATATGTCTCTCCCCGTACAAGTTTTCAGCACCTCACATAGTAACAATTTCAAGACAGTTTATATCTTAGGCTGACCTGCTCAAGTGGATATCTTACCTCCCCCCTTAAGCTAGTTTTGTAGGTCTCTCTTTTACCTTGTACTCTGGTTACTCCTTGTAATCAACTTGTTGTATCTGTTACTTTTTTCAATAAAGTTTTGATCTGCTGTGGGAGTCTTGCCCCACAGTTCACAGTAAAAAAAAACAATTTCAAGACAGTCTCCCACATTGTCTCTTCAGCAGCAGCAAACTTGGCCAAGCAACTGCACAAAAGGCAGTATACACATGCCCGGAGGAGCAACACACACAAATTCATCTCAACCTCTCTCACTTTCTCTCTTATTATCTAGGGGCGTGTTTGGTTGCCTGCATATGGCCCAGCCTGGCCCGTGCGGGAAGAACTTGGCCCGTTTGGTTGCCTACGTTTACTGTGCGGCCCGCATCGCACGGAACTTAAAGCACGTCCAGGCCAGGCCCAGGGGAAACGCCCGAATCGGCGGTAACTCGCGAGCCTGGCTCGGGCGACGCAGGGGAGGGCGACGCACTTCTCTCCCCGTGTGACCAAGGAGATGGCGCGAGCTCGCCCGCGTCGCCGAAAAATCGGCGGCAGGATTTCGGCTCACCTCCCGCCGAGTCCACCCTATTTAGCCCCCTCCCTCACCGCCCCAACTCCCGCCACCATTCTCCCTCAGATCGAGCTTTCCCGCCAACGCGCATCCGCACCGACGAGCAGGTAAGCGGCGCATCTTCATCGGCCGACGGTCCACGACGTCGGCGCTCCTTCACCGGCCGGCGTTGATCTTCCACGACCGTCCCCCCTCGTCCTCGAGCTGCAGCCATGGCCTCTGTGAGTTCAATCCCCCTTTCTCTTTGTTCCTTCTAGATAGATCTGAGCTGCAATTAGGGTTTGATCTAGATGCATGGTTGATTAGTGGTATGATCTGTGAGCTCATATGGTTGATTGTTATGCTGCAGTTGCAATTTGTGGTAGGGCTAGATGTTCAAGCATGTGGTAGGCTAGATTAGTAGTAGAGTTTGAAGTTGAACCTTGTGCTTGTATTGATTTGTGCTTAGATCTATGATTTGTAGCTATTGATGGTCCATTTGTAGTATGTTATTTGTTGTAGATGTATGTTCGTGCTCATAGATTGTCTGGTATGCTTAGTATGATAGCGATGAACCATATGTGCTTAGTATGATAGTGATGAAGCATGTGTTTGCTATGATAGTGATGAACCATGTGCATGTATGCTCCTGCTTTCATGGATTGTCCGGTATGTTGTGTGCTATGCTTATTGTCAATGCGTGCTATGATTGTAGGATGTGACCACGCAGACGCAAGATCCTAGTCAGGCCCTTGTCCTGTCCGACAGCCAGTTTGCTCCATCGTTTGTCGAGGACTTGCATCCTATGTCCAAGATGGCACCTGATTCAGAGGTGTTCACGTTTGATTCCCTCTATGTAGCAGTAGTGCTCGTTGAGCCAACTCCTGTTGCTGTTGCCACTACACTCAAGATAGCAACAGCAAAGGCAAAGAAGGATGATAGGTCGAACAACATGAAGTGGCAGCCGTTCATGTCCACGTTCGTGCTGAACAAGATGTGTGAGCTCACCTCTAGTGGAGTTAGGACTGACAAGGGCTTCAAGGTGGTGCACTTGAACACCGTTGCGAAGCAGGTGTTCAGGTTCTGTGGGCAGAAGGTGTCTGCCACCCAGGTGTACAACCACCTGAGGAAGTGGAGAGGTCGATGGATCCAAGTGTCCAAGCTAAGAGACCTTAGCGGCGCCTCATGGAATGAGAACACTTGCTAGGTAGAACTTGCTATGATGTATGATCATACATGCTTTACTTCTTCTCTTCTGCTCCATTGTTGTTTGTGTGCTACTTTGCTTCTACTTGTGTGCTCTATTGATTTGCTGCTTCAACTCTTACTCTTGTGCATTGCTAGGGCAAGTGGTATGTCGTGTTCATCGGTAAGGCTCCAGGGGTTTACAGTTCAGGGGAAGAAGCCAGTGTACAAGTGGCATTGTATAGCAACAGCAGTCATAGAGGGTTTAAGACTAGGCAGGCAGCAAAACAAGCTTACTCCAACTGGGTGCGAAAGCACGAAGGCAGCAGTGTTGACAGTGGCAAGGTTGGAGGTGACAAGGTAGATCGTCAGTTTAGGCTGAAGCTGAAGAACTTCATCATCTTCGCCCCGTTCATCGACATTGTTGTGTTATGTCGTTGGTGTGCTAGGTGTGATCATTGTGGGTAAGCTCACCAACTAGGGTACAAGGTAAGCACAACATGTACGTCGTATGCAACCAAACGCCGTGTTCATATGCCGCTTGTGCCAATGCAGGCAACCGAACAAAATGCACTTGCGTATTACTTAATGCAGGGACACTAGATGCAAGCAACCAAACAACTTGCAGATGGCGTACTAGGGCCTATCTTTGCTCAACCAAGCTGAGTTGAGAAGTGTATGCGATGCAGGAACTGTTCACGATGGCAACCAAACACGCCCTAGCTGATCCTCTTCTTTTCACCGCACAAAGCAACACACAAAACAAATTCAGCATAGAAACAATAGCGTCGCCAAACTGAAGAGATCACACCATCGGAACAAGTATCCACTGAAAATTTGTGAGGTTTGCTGGGCTTGATCAATCGTGGTGGGCCAACGTAGCAGCATGGTCTCCATCTACACCGATGCGACCCACCCCGTCGACCCCGACATGGTCTTTGGATCCATCCAGTCGTCGTCCACTGCTATACACCAAGGCCTTTGCCGCAACCATCGTCAGCGACCAACCTCACTGGGAGGCTGGGGCTGGGAGCCTGGGAACTCGCGCACCGCCGCCCACCTCAGGTCAAGAACGCCGCCCCCATCGAGTTAGTGCGCCCCTTCTAGAGCTTGTACGTGGAGCTCTCTCGCTACAGCCAGCGTCGCCGCCTCGGCGATCGCCGCCAGCCGAGCTCTCCGGGGAGCAAGGCCTTCTCCACCGCCTTATTTTCCTTCCCTCCTCTTGCTGCTCCTCCCTGACATCCCCCTCGTCTCGTTTTCTCTGCACAGGGAGCCATGGCGCCGCCCGAGATGCAGCTTCGCCACCGTCCCAAGCCGCTGCCGCCGCTCACCTGCAGGTCGCCCCATCGACCGGATTTAGCCCTCTGCCGCCCGAACCTGCCTCCTGCCACGGATCCCACCCAACTCAAGCAGCTGCACCCGATCCTGTCGTTTCGCTGCATCACCTGGAGCCAACGCCCCCTCTGCATCGAGCTGCATCGAGCCCATCCGCGTTGACCCGGCTGCATCGCCATGCCTCGCCTCACATGGGTCGCCATGGTTTCATTTACAACAAAATTCAACTGCCATGACTGTGTTTGTGTATAGATGAACCAGCATGGCCTAGGAAAAAATCAGGCGTAAAGCAGGAGGCATACGATGCGTACATGCAATAGGAGTATAGAGGGAGGACAGACCAAAGGAACCGGATGGAAATCAAAGTCGATGAGGAAAAACAGAGACAAAAATAACTTAAATCGTCTTTTAAATCTCATCCATCGATCTTTATGATCAACATAAAATCAACGAATATAAAAGGATATGGAGAACTATGAAAGCTTCCTCCCTTTAATATTAGGTAAAGATAAAGATCAAATACCTCCTTCATTCACAAATATACAATGTTATATTTTTTTCAGAATTGAATGTATATACACATTTTAGTGCGTCTATTCACTCATTTCAGTCAATATATAGTCCATATTAAAATATCTATAACATCTTATATTTGTTAATGGAGGGAGTACCTTTTAGTGTCTTTCTTTAAAACTAGAAACTATGGCTCGCCACAATTTGCTAGCCCATGGCTCACAATTGGTCTTAAATTCGTGGCCACAATTGGCACATTTGTGGTGACTATTTACCATGTGCTATGTGGCGGCAACAATTTGAATAACGGAACACATGAATCTGGGAATTTTATTAAAATTACGTCCAAAAGATTACACATTTACAACGATCAAGAATGAGCGTTTCAGTCAAAGCACTACAAATTTACAGTGAATGAGACAACAAATAACACATTACCTACACTGTAGACATCAAAAGGAAATACCAAACAGAAATAACAAAATTAACTACAACTACAAAGAAAGCCGAGAAAGATACAGTGAGACATCTGCCACCAGTTATAGCTAAAATCATCTTGCCCAATTCAATTTAATGACTCAAAATCTGTGAGATACGTCGTTCAGCATCCATTGGTATCTCTCTACCAGGTACATTGACCTTTAGTATGCTCAAGTATCTACACAAACAAAGTAACATCAAACTGAATATGGTTAACCAAAAAAATGACAATGTAAATCAAAAATATTCGACACGCTTACTCTTTTGCAGAAAAAATATATTCCTGTTCAGCAATGAACCCAAGCAAAGACTGCACATTGAGGAATAGGGTGATTAAAGCTTCAAAGAAAAACACGACTACATTCGCAAAAACAGACTTTTGCAGAAAAAATATATTCCTGTTCAGCAATGAACCCAAGCAAAGACTGCACATTGAGGAATAGGGTGATTAAAGCTTCAAAGAAAAACACGACTACATTCGCAAAAACAGAAAAAAAAACGACTATGGGTACGTGGTATTATTATTAGTGTACTCCCTCCGTCCTTTAAAGAGTGTACTTCCAACTTTGTTGGAGGGTCAAACTATCTCAATGTTTATGAAACCAAATAGGTATATGATGAAAATATATTTTATCATGAATCTAATGCTACTAATTTGATGGCATAAATGTTGGTGCATTATTGTATAAATACGGTTAAACATAAAAATGTTTTGACTTTCCAACAAAGTTGAAAGTACACTCTTCAAAGGACGGAGGGAGTACCTCGAAAGGCAGGTTTAGTAGCTCATAGAATGTCCGAACACGATCTAATCTCTGTTGGACTGCCTCACTATCAATGGAAGGTATGGCTGCAAGTGCCTGCATAGAGAGAAATAATTTACACATGTGACTATGGAATCGGCCATCTACTTGATCCATCAAAAACTATTACTGCAAATGAAAGTCCTACCTGTTCTAGTGCTATCGAGTTTCTGCATATTTGTTGAACTCCCAACAGGTTGATGGACTTCATAAGTGCGAGTGCCTTTCATAATTGAACAACCGTAAGTAGGATATCTGGAATCTGCTTTGACAGTACAGGCTTATAACAAGAAGAATAAGCAGTGATTCGGAACAAACCTTTATTGATGCATTAGCAGCAACACTAGAAATCCCACCAAATACATAGTTCCTTTTCGATTCTGCGATGTAAGGAGCCATTTCTTCATCCCTACGTGCAATCTGTCACATTGTAAAGCCCAGCACATGTTAAAGGGCCCAATAATATCAGTAAATTGAAGAATGCAGCATTACTTAATGTACACCATGTGATGTGTGAGTACAAAATATGAACTTGAATTTTTATCTAGATCCATATGGATCCAAATCGATACTCCTGTTTCACTTTTAATAATGTACCTATTCAAAAATTTAGCCTAAACAAACTCTTATAAAATTTCGGTAAGGATTAAATTAAGAACTAAGCCAACTACATCCTCTCACAGTGTTTTGAGGCTCTGAACCATTCGATCCGCTCATTTAACGCTCCAGATCATCCGATCACCCGATCCTCCCACCACACCCCCGTGAGTGAGGGCTTTGCACCACGCGGTCCTGGTGTCCCGGCCAGCCCAACTTTATTGGACTGCTGCTCCAGAAACTGAGTTGGGTGCCTTCTAAACTCTACGCGCAACGCAGATCCTTCGAGACCTTTTCTGAGTCTTTCAGTCAGAGGCTGCACTGACTGGTGAGTGTTCCATGGGTCTCCAGCACCTTCCCAGATGTTGTCCTGCCAGCTGTAACGGTTCGACCCCATGGTATACAATGCCTCCTGAGTCAGGTGGCGGAAGAATAATGGCAAGGTAGCTCGACTCCGACTTCCGTTGCAGTTACTCTTACTGAAGAGTGGAGATGCGTTACTGTCCGTCTGCCTCCTTTTTCTAGCTCCACCCATGGTTTGCATCTGCCTTTCTATTTGATAATTTGGCCAAGAACTATCAGTGTAATCCATCTCGATTTTGTTTTTGTCCTCCTTTGTTTACTCAGGGTAAGGCATTAAGAGAGAAGTCTGGCATGCCTCCTTTGCTAGTGGAGGAGCATCTCCTATCAACATGTCCGATGACGAAGGTGTTGATAAGTTGGGTGATCCTATGGGTGACATTGACACCAAGAGAGACACGAGGAGTCCAATATGAGAAGTTAGTGCTCACATTCCCTATACGTAATCCTTCGGTTGTTTCTGTACAAATATTAATCAAAACTAAAGCTAACACTAATGATGACTGGTGGAAAAAAGCCGGCGAAGTAAGTCATGTTCGTAAGATCAAACTGTGTTTTAGCTAATATTGCACTAGATTTTATTTTTTTGACGAGTGTCAAACGATTTATTCAGTCAGGAAAACAAGGACTTCTTGCAGTTACGTAAATGTGGTCTGAAAATTTGGAGCAGTTGAGTATCATGTAGAATATCAATGTTACTATAGAAAGTTCTATGATGCCAGGTTGTGAGCATGCTGAAGTGCACAATGTTGAAGATGACGAAACCAAGGAGGAAGTGCAAACTACCCAAGCCAAAAAGGCAAAGAAGGAGCCTGGAAAGATATATGGAAGCTCCAACAAAAACAATCCTGTTCAAAGGGATTCAATCGCATGGTTGACCACTTGATTAGTGAGGATGCCGCAATGAACTCAAACAAAATAGTATTGCCATTGAAATTGAAAAGATAATGGAAGAACTTGTGGCATGTGGAGCAGATGAAGGAACTGATGAGTACTTCACAGCAACCAAGTTGTTTGCTAAGTTTGAAAATCGTTGCTTCTTTAACAATATGAAGACTAGCGAAATAGGTGTTAGGATCACACTTCAAACATGTGATCATGAAAGTGCTATTTCCTTCCTTTATGTTATGTCGCTTGAGATTTGTTGAACAATATTTCCCTTTATGTTATGTCGCTTGAGACTTATTGAACTATACTTCCCTTTATGTTATGTCACTTGAGACTTGTTGAACAATATTTCCCTTGACGTTATGTCACTTGAGACTTGTTGAACAATATTTCCCTTTATGTTATGTCACTTGACACTTGTTGAACTATATTTCCCTTTACCTTATGTCATTTGAGACTTGTTGAACAATGTTATTTTGTTATCGCTCGTGTTGATCATGACATGCACATATTACTTTGTTATCTTTTGTGTCTATGTAGATGAACACAAGTGGCAGCCATAGTGAAGAGTACGAAACTGATTCTGATGCTATGGCAATCTCAAAGGAGGCAAAGGCAGAAAAGGTACATATGATGGCTGCACTTGTTGGTATTATGTGCAGTGAGAAGTATCTCATGAAAAAGAAAAGAAGAGTTCCTATAATGACCGGACAACAGCGGGTTACTGAGAACTTGAGTACTCCAGAAGATTGCTATAACATGTTCAGGATGTACAAGCCTTGTTTTACACAAAGGACAACATCAAAGGAGAAAGCTTTTAAGCAAAGAGAAAACAAAGAGCTTGTAAGCAATAGCCATAGCATCACCACATTGCATACCATATTGGTTATATTTGATCATCTTGGGTCATTGCGAGAGAATCACCGGGAACCAAACATACATAGCATAAACGGGATAGAAGTTGTTACGTTTGTCTCTTATAGGTTGTGCACTAGTTTCGTATCCGCCTATTGAGCAATCGTGCTAGCGTCTCCCTAGAGTTCTGCAACAAGAGCATTTTCCGTGGTATCCACATTTTAAGATCATTTCTGGTTGCACGACCCCATTTATCTATCCGTGCGTGTGTTTCCGTGTGCCACATATTGCTATTGGTCTACTTGTTTCACTTGCAAATTTGTGAATCTCTTTCAACATTATTGAATCTTACTAACAATTGCATAAATTTTGTGCCACTATCCTCACCAAGCTACTCCAAAAGCTTTATTTGTGTAAGTGTGAGAATTGACAAGATCCGGTACCAATTGTGCTATTTCCATACCGAATTGGATGATCATTGATCCATCTTCAACATCGGATAAGGTACATTTGGTCTGGTTCTTTCCTTTCTTTCACTAACATATTTGCTTGAGACGATGGATAGACCGAGTACTTCTACAAACCCTCTCTTCGACGAGAAAAGAAGAGCCAAGCAACTATGTCACCAAGAATCACCTATTTGGTGCGCAAAGAGCTTTGTATCAACCTAATGAAGCTTTGAGCGACCGCGTCGAGCAACTCGCCACCGACTTGAGGCACTCCGAAGCAAGAACAAGAGACTACCTCGACAAGAAGCTGTCATCACAAATGGACGAGTTCCGCACCTTGATGGTCAACCGTTCTTCTACAACTTCATTATCATCATGACGGCGCCACTCAAGCCTACATTCTTTGGATTCATCTTCGGACGCAAGCCTCCCACAAGTTTGTTTGCCTCGTCGCCAAGCGCATCAAGATCATCAAGCTTCCGACAATCCTTTCCATGGCAATGGTTTGCAAGACCGCATTAAGGAGCGTGAACGTAACCGTCGCCAAGAGCAAGTTCCACAACGCCAAGAACAAGAAAACCAAGACGGCGACGCTCTACAACAAGAACGACAACCATTGTTTTTAAGGCTGTAAGGCAAGGCGAGGCGCTGGGGGGCGCCTCACTGCCTAAGCGCTAAGGCATAAGGCGAGGCGACGCCTTAGAGATTTCTATGGAACAGAATTAAGTAGAATTTGGTAGGCATTAGGCAACTAGGCATACAGTCATACACAGCTTGCTGCTGCCTGCTGTCTTGGAGAGGTGTTGCTTGCTTGCTGTCCTGGAGGAGGGAGAAGCTGCAGGAGAGGAGGGGGAGGAGGTACTGCAGGAGAGGAGGGGCGGGAGGAACTGCAGGAGAGGAGGGAGAGGGGGATCTGCCGGAGAGGAGGGGGAAAGCTGATGTAGAGGAGGGGGAGAAGCTCAGATCCAGCCTGGGGTGGGGGTGGTGGGAAACTGAAACTGGTTACAGCTCTCTCTCTCCCTGCTAGTAACTGTTGGCCCAAAACATACTTTCCCGCCCTTTTCTTCCCTCCCTGATCTCTGTTTCCCCCCTGAACCTCCCAGCCCTGTCTAAGGCGTCCTCATTTGCGTAAGGCAGGCAGAGTGGCGCCTAGGCGGACACCTTGGACGCCTTATGGACTAAGGCGGACGCCTTAGACACACAGGTAAGGCAAAGCCGACGCCTTGGCTCCTGGGGGCGCTCTGACGCCTAGGCGTCGCCTAAGCGACGCCTTAGGGACGCCTTAAAAACAATGGCGACAACACCGTGAGGAACAAGCCCTAGAAGCTCAACGTGCCCTGCGCAAAGCCACAAGAGCCGTCAACGACCGCAACCGCCGTGTGCGTGAACAAGAGCCCCTCCGACGAGAGCGACAAGACGAAGCCGCACGCCTTGAGGAGCACCAAGAGTTGAGGAACCGTTCAAGAATTCCACGCCCTCAACGTTAAGTTAATCAAACGGAGCACGAGGAGCAAGCAGTTCAAGACCCTCCACCAAGACGAGAGCGTCAACACCATCGTCACCTACACAATGAAGAGCAACGCTACGAAAAGCTCAAATTCAACATGCCAAAGTTCTCAAGTAGCAACGACCCCGAAGACTACCTCTCATGGGCATTGAAGGACGACAAGATATTTCGCCTTCACAACTACGACTAAGAGAAAAAAAATCGCCATAGCCTCACTTGAGTTCCAAGATTATGTCCTCATTTGGTGGGAGTAAGTCACTGAGTGGCGTGAAGCAAAAGGTGACCCACCTATCACAACATGGAATCAAATGAAGGAGGTCATGAGAGCGCGCTTTGTGCCTACTTACTATAGTAGAGATCTCTTCAAGAAACTGCAACTTCTCAAGCAAGGCACCAAGTCCGTTGAAGAGTACTACAAAGAGATGGAGATTACCATGATACGAGCCAATGTCACCGAAGATGTGGCACAGTTCTTGAATGGACTCAACCACTCTATCAAGAAGATCACCGATTTCCAACCGCACACAAATCTTCTCGAGCTAGTGCACCAAGCTACCAAGGCGGAACGACAAGTGCAAGACAACTACAAGTACGCCAAGTATTCCTCCAAGACCTACTGTTCATACAATCAAGCTTCAACGACTACGACGCCTTCTCCCTCGACTAAAGCATCACCAAGCAACGGTAATAAGTCAAGCTACAAGAAACCTTCGACATCTTCAAGTCATCCTCCTACTACAAGCAACTATAAGCCCTGAGCTTCATCATCACCTACTCAAACGAATGAGACCAGCACCTATGACTCTATGAGTGAGAAAGAAATGGAAGCACTTGAGCACATGATAATGCACCGTCAAGTGAATGAAGATGAAGACGATCAAGTCTTTTTGTGACAGTGACTTGAGCCCCGCTCTTGTTGTCTTCATGGTCTTGACACTTCAACACCAACAAGACGAAGACCAACATTGTCATATCTTCCACACCAAAGCAGGCATCTACGGACGCTCCGTCAAGGTCATCATCGACGGAGGAAGTTGCCACAATTTGACAAGCGAAGAGCTATATTCCATGCTACAATTGGTAAAGATAAGACATCCTTGCTCCTACAAGGTCCAATGGCTTAGCGACTCCGGCACCATTCAAGTGGAGCACACCGTGCAAGTATCATTCAAGATTGGGCCTATGAAGACACCTCGGAGTGTGATGTGGTTCCTATGTCCGTGTGCCATCTCCTCTTAGGTTCCTATGTCCAACATCTCAACGGTGACGCAATTAAAACTTGGCCACAACAAACCAATTTGCAACAAGTGCGTAGTTTTCTTGGTCTAGCCGGCTTCTATCATCAATTTGTCAAGTACTTTAGCACTATTGCATCACCATTGCACGCATTAAGAAGAATGCACCATTTGTTTGGGATCCTTCCCAAGACACCGCATTCCATGAGCTTAAAAACTTGCTTACGCATGCTCCATTACTTGCCTTACCCAACTTCAATAAAACTTTTGAAGTGCATTGCGACCCTAGTGGTAATGGCATAGGAGGCGTGTTGATGCAAGAGAAGCGCCCTATAGCATACTTTAGCGGGGGGAAATCCGGAGCACAACTTAACTATCCCATTTATGACAAAGAGTTGTATGCTTTGATGAGTCTTGCATATTTGGGAGCATTATCTTCGTCCTTATGAATCTGTTCTTCATACGGATTATGAAGCGCTTAAATACCTTAAGGGTCAAACGAAATTGAATAAGCGACATGCCAAATGATGTGAGTTCATTGAGTCATTTCCTTATGTGATCAAGTACATCAAGGGTAAGGAAAATGTTGTGACGGACGCTCTTTCACGCAAATGCATGCTTGTAACCCAACTTGAATTGAATGTCATAGGATTTGAGCACATTAAAGACTTGTATGCGCATGATGCTTCATTTGTTATTCCGCATAAAACTCGGGAGCGATTTATATCAAGGATGATTATCTAATGCAAGCTAACAAGCTTTGTATACCCGAGTCTTCTCTTTGTTTGTTGCTTCTGCAAGAGGCTTACAGCGGAGGACTTATGGTAAACTTTGGACGCAACAAGATGTAGTAACGCTCTCCAACAACTACATTTGGGCCAAGATGTTCTTTGACGTCTCACGCTACACCAACCGATGCTCTACATGTCACAAAGCTAAGTCTAAAGTTCAATCCCATGGTCTATATATGCCACTTCCTATTCCGTATCACCCATGGGAAGATATTAGTATGGACTTTGTGCTTGGTTTGCCTAGAACTCAAAATGGAAAAGATTCGGTATTTGTTGCTGTGGACTGTTTCTCTAAGATGGCACATTTCATTCCGTGCAACAAGATAGATGATGCTTCACATGTTGCAAATCTCTTTTGCAGGGAAATCTTAGGATTGCATGGAGTGCCCAAGAATATTGTGTCGAACCGCGACGACAAGTTCCTTAGCTACTTTTGGAAGACACTATGTGTCAAAGCTCGGAATCAAACTACTCTTCTCATCGGCATAACATCCGCAAACCGGTGGGCAAACGGAGGTCATAAACCGAACGCTATCTACTCTCCTCTGCATGCTCATCAAGAAGAACATCAAGGAGTGGGAGGAATGCTTACCCATCGCCGAGTACGCCTACAATCGAGCAAGACATTCTACTACCGACAAGTCCCCCTTCGAGGTAGTCTACAGATTCAACCTGTTATCCTCATCGGACATTCTACCGCTACCACTACAAGAGCGCACTAACATGGACGTGAGGACATTCTACCGCTACCACTACAAGAGCGCACTAACATGGACGTGAGTGCACGAGCAACTTATCTCAAGAAGGTGCATGAAGAAACACGACAAGCAATCGAGCGCCAAGTACAACGACTCGCGACCAAGCTCAACATCAACAAGCACCCCATGATATTCAACCTAGGAGATCTTGTGTGGATACACCTTCAGAAGGACTGTTTCCCAAACGAGCGCAAGTCCAAGCTACTACCTTCCGCCAACGGACCCTTCAAGGTGCTAGCATGCTACAACAACAATGCATACAAGATCACCATTCCACGCGACAAGTACAACGTGAGCGACATCTTCAATGTCAAGGATCTATCTCCCTTCCATGGTGATGAGATTTTCGATCCCAGGTCAGATCTTTCCCAAGGGGAGGGGGGAGACGACGCGGAGCATCCTACGGTCATCCCCATGGACCTACCTTCGTCTCCCAAGACACCACGTGAACCAATGACTAGAGCTCGAGCAAGGGCTATTGAAGCCGAGGTGAACTCGCTCCTCTCAGAACTTACATACTCCTCCACATGTGAGACATGGCTACTACCTCAAGCGGAGACCTTGTCTGTGATCAAGTACTTGGAGGAAGGCCATGAAGCTGCTACCACCTACGTTTTAGGGTTAGCATTGTGATAGCTCAACATTGAGATAGAGCTTTGCTCATCCACTTACCCCTACTCCCATGGAGATCAAGGCCTCCATGTGAGAAGATCTCCCAAGTGGATTCAAGACCGCCTTGTGGGGAGATCCTCCAAGGATTCAAGACCTCTCTCCTTCAAGGATTGGGAAGACCTAGCTACCCTTTGTACCCTCTTGTGTTGACTTTGGATCTTGTATCTCCCCTTTGTGTATGTGGATCTAGCACATATGTGATTGACTTTTGTCTATTTGAGTGTTTTCCCTCTCGTGTTCTTCGTGGGACCCCCCTCAAAATCATGAAAGATCGGCCTTAGGAGTTCCACTCCACATCAGCTATCCCAATTGTGATGGATTTTTAGCTACATACAAAGGGCAATAGTACCATGTGTCGGAATTTAACTTTGCATATTCATCTCTACGCAAGGTCATTGAGCGTGCATTTGGTGTGTTCAAGATGAAATGGCATATTTTACTAAAAATGCCAAGTTACCCATACATCCCCAACCCATAGGCCATGCTTCCAACATTGTGGTTGGTGATGATGCGACCATGCAAGCAACTCGCGAGGCGATTGCTAATGGATTGTCGGCAGATCAAGTATAGTTTCACATATTAGTTAGTTTCACATATTAGTTGACGAGACTACGATGGTAAGTGTATATTTTGGATGATATGTGTACGTATGCAAGCCTATGATGGTTGGTCCATATTTTGGATGATATATTTCGTATATAAGACTATGATGGATGTTGCTTATTTTGGATGTTATGTGTCATTTTCATATATCGATGGTATATTCCTACCATCATGACAATTCTAGAAAAAATAATCCGTATTTTTTACTGACATTTCACAACACCCATAGCTCCTACATCTGACCAATAACTGGGTAAACAAACAGCCAGATTCTGATTCTCAGGAATCCAGAGCCACAGCTGATTCTCAGGAATATAGAGCCCAGGGATTCTAGGGAATCTGTAGCCCAAACAAAGGGGACCTTAGTACATTGCATGTTGCTAAATAGCCTAGGATATGCAGATATGGCCCTGGTTAACCTCTAGATGAATGGGTTACCGATAAATTCAAATTCCTGTGAATACTAGGGTTTTATTTTTGAAGAATGTATTATCTGCCGATCTAACTACAGGCAAAGAACAAATAAACAATATGCATTCCTATGGCTTGCCTGTTGGCAAATTTGGACGTACCCCTGTGTCATGTTTACAGTGTTGAATTTAGCTTTTTGCAAGTTGCAGGGCTAAACTGATCACGGGTTCCTAGTGCAATTTACTCTTTTATATACAGTTTGGCATTGTGGTAACTTTTCGCAAGTGCTTATTTCCATTTGTGGATATAACGGTTAGTTGAAAGCATCATCTTTAGATTGTTTTACTTAAGTCAGTAAATACCCCCCTATGTAATAAGATTCTACAGTAAAAACAATCATATGTTGGCTCTAAAGAACACTAAAGTTGTACTCATACTAACGTGGGCTGGCCTACCTGAGTTGTAAGAGAGATGATGAAGTCATCAGGATCTTCAGCGTCTTGATCTTCTACATATTCTCTTTTTGTCATTTCCTGAATGTTTGCAAGAAAATTATTGACATGTGATAAATCCATCAATAACAACAGAGTAATACCATCAGAAACTTGAGTACTATTACCTGCATGTGATATATTGTCTCCAACTGCATTTCCAATCTCAAGACTCTAACACAATCGGTTGCTAGCCTTCTGTACTCATTAGCAAGAGACGCAAGGCTTTTCGGAATTGCACTAGTTGTGCGAGTATGGTGACTTTGGTGTATGTCACTTTTGTTTTCTGAGATGGTGGATGGACTTATAAATGACTCACCAAGCCTGAAAGTTCAAAGGAGGCAAAACCATAAGCATGCAGCACAGGAATTCTCGCGATGACAGATCATAAGCGATGATACAACCAAGAAGATCAGCAAAAAGGATTAAGTATTATATGATTGCTAACTACTCCCTCCGTCCCACAATGTAGCTTGCAAAAACAACTTATGTTGTGGGACGAAGGGAGTATTCTTTAATAGGGTGTGACTGGAATCAGATGTATTCGCACAATGTTCTAGTGCACTAACTGAATCTACCCTATTTGCCCCTCTAGTGGATATCAGTGGAATGGTACTGTAGTTCAACAAGATGGGTAGCTAAACGAGTGAAACAATAGGTTTACCTTTCAACTGAATCTGCTAAATATTCCAAGGAGTCGCTAAGAGATGCCAGCAATATCAATTTCTGGTCATCATGGATCAAGTTTTCCTGCATACCAAGAACAACAGTTAACAATTAGCATGAAAATATTATAATCATATACTGCCCAATGTCTCTCACATTTCAAGACTATAATAACACCTCTTGAAATAAAAAAGTTCAAATTGTCCCTTGCACAGTAAATATTATGTACAAGTAATAAGTATGTATCTTATATGAGACTGTATTTTGTGCATGTGCTTGAGCTCCTCAGCCACACAGGTGCTTAGAGATATATGCAGAGATCTTCGGAACAGAGTAGAGAAGGTAAACATCAAATCAAATCAACGTGTGAAATTGGTCATCTCCGACTATCTTTCAGTACTAAAATATATAGAACCAGTGTACATCAGCACGAATGATGAGAAGGCCATGGCGTGTAGGTTCATACAATCTTGACCCCGCATGTAATTGAGAGAGAAGAGTACATCTTCACTATATAATACTCCGTATCAGACAAGACACGTGGGTCTGTACAACCAGTTAAAAACAAAACACTGCATGCATCTTTGTCCTCTCTTTTCTCCTGTTCTATTCTATTCCATCTCTCATTCATTCAAATCCAGAATCCCTTTCTCTCATTTGTCTGACCCTCACTCCAGGACATGCTCGCTGCTGGTACGCTCCTTCTCCACATTCTACAAGAGGCAATGCCTAGAAAGGTAGGCCATGTGAAGGGGCTATTGGGCTGAAGTGGGCTTTCTAGATTAGCAGCAATTTTGGTTTTCTATTTAAGAGAAAATGTCTCATCACTTTTAGAACTTGTTAAGGGTAACTAATCGGACTACCAAATGGGGAGCTACTGAATCAGAGTAATCTGATTCATGAATCGGTTATCAGATTCGCGAACCAGAGATGTATACCCCCCTCGAATCTGAATCCAATTCGTAGAAAGTGATGGATCACAACTTGCGAATTGAGCAGACTGCGAATCTGGTAACATTGTCAGCTTTCAAAGATAAGGCGTATCAGCCAAAAGTCTAGAACATTATCAGCTTTGAAGACATGATCAAACTAGAATTGTGGTGTATATCTTCTTCTCTAACATCAACAACTGGAACCTGTTAGTGCATGCCTCAGGAGAAAAAAACCATGAAAATATATTGACTAGCAGAATAATAGCACATAACTTATGGATTAAAATGCATGTGCATGCAAATTCACACACCCTCCCCCCCCCCCCCCCCCACACACACACACCAAAAACAGGAAAATGCATAAGTACTAAAAAGTTTGAACATGACAAAATATACCTGTTTTATCGGGCACATATCCAATAGGAGATCACTTAGTTCAATCTCCACTTCAATTCCTGCATCTGGAATGTCGTTATCAAGTTGACCAAAAGAGTTTTGCAAAGAAGCATTTGCAGGGTCCAGACGCATTAAACTTTCAACATCACTCCGTGAGAGGAGAATATAACTTTGTTTCTCAAGAACAGCCTGCATTTTGCCAGAATATAAAAGGATCATGGAGAAAACAGAGTAGAAATACACTTGGACTGCAAAAAAAGGACTTATTTTTATTAATTTAGCACCAACGGAGTTGAGCTACAAGAGCATCCCTGCATCAAAGTAACCTGTGATTGCTTATAAAATTGCTAGCAGAACTCACCCAATAAGATTAGTTGTTAGCCATGAGTTACTAGTACGAACGTTAAATGTAGACATTGCAAAAAACACTTGTTTTGCCTGCTGATTTGACCCCCTCCATATAAGGTGTGAACACTCCCACCCCTATCCTCCAACTACCCGTGGCAGGCTGAAATTTCCGTGAATGGTTCCAGATGATTACGGAGCTGTACTTGCACATTGAAAACGCTATACAGGCCCATGACCCATACTTCAAGCAGAAAAGAAATGCGGCTGGGGAACTTGCGTGCGGAAATGTGATCACATATGGTGTCCCAGCTGATTCTATTGATGAGATCATTCAGGTCAGAGAGCACGACCATATTTACTTTTTATATATAAATAGATGGTGAAAGCTGTGGTTGCAGTCTTTTGGGAGTACTTGCGATTACAAAATGAAGAGGACACCGCAAAGGCTTATGACAATTGGTGCTTAAGAGGGTTCACAAGGATATGCTTGGACGCATCAATCGCATGCATTGGAGGTGGAAGAATTGCCCTGTGCCATGGCACGGCAGTTCTTTTGACATGTCCATTAACCAATAATCACTCCACAGTTAGCAGATTCTCTCAGTTTGCAATTCGGGTTCATGATTCACGATTCACCAATCTCCATGAATCGAATTGACAGGGGGTATACATCTCCGATTCGTGAATTAGGCATAGGATTAACGAATTGGTTGCATAGGATTTGGGATTCTGTTCTATTTGTGAATCAAAGATGAAATACATTTTAAGAAATAAAAGATATAGAAAGAAACGACCCATCAGGCAGTTCGGCTGGCTCAGCTAGTGCCACTCCCTCTCCCATTATTAAGAACCATTGGACGCTCAGATAGTGACCTACATTCAAATTAATCCCCTCCTCATTTCTGCCCTAACTCCTTTAGAAGCTGAAACCAAAACCACCAGCCACCACTTCTCACTTCCTTCCTCCAGCCAAGCCACACGACCTGCTGCTCCTTCTACTTTACTGCTGCTGCCTGCTCCCATCTTTTCCAGTGCCATCTCGATGCTGCTCCATGATGGCTGCAGCTCCCTCCCATCTCCCAACAGCACGTCCAGGCTGCTCCTGGTTGGCTGCTACTCCCATCTCGTCTGCAAATTGCGATGATAGCAGAGTTGCAGCAGCAACAGAGGTGCCACATCAGGCAGCAGCAACAGAGGTGCCACATCAGGCAGCAACAATGAGGACACGAGGGACACCCAAGTTCCTGTTTGTTCGTCCTCCAATCACAAATCAGACAGCAAATCGGGTACAAATCGAATGAATTCAAACCCCAATCTACAATTGATCTAGATCAGAGTTCGACGATGGTTTGAGCGCATCCGGTAACTATGAATCATTCTTGAAGTTGTTGCTTTCCAGGATCTATGGATTTGTGAAGCAGCACAAAGGTTGTGGAGGAACAACTCCACCTTGCTGCTACAATGTGTACAGCACAAGTGTTGAAGGAACAGCTTCAACGTGCTGTGCTAGATATCGCTCTAGAGGCGAATGTAGGCCGATAGGGCAGCAAGAGTACAATCCAGAACTCCTAGGGCACAAGATCTACTCCAAGATCTTAGATAAGAACAACAAGTTCTATTATAGGTAGTGGGTACATAGCCTGGTTCCAAAGTAGAGGTGAGGACCTCTATTTATAGGGCTTTGGGAAGCCTTCACATACTTCTACTTATAGCTGGAACACTCTAGAAAACATTATTTAGGATTCACCATTCTACTCACAGCTACTTATAACTAGAGAAATCTAGAAACAGCAGGTAGGGTAAAGAAAAGAAATACTACACTAGACTGGAAGCATCTAGAAGTAGCTAAACAGATCTGGCATGTGTTTTTCTTTCTTCTTCTTTTTCTCATATATTGTTCCTCATCAATTTGGCATGCATACTTTGTGTTGTCGGGGTTTCACAATGACATTTCCTCTCTGTGCAAGGCTAGTAGCTAGCCACAATGATCTCACAATGACGTCAATGTTCCACATCTAAAGTTGACCGTCCATATCTATAGGTCTCGTCTAAACCAAACAGATGTGGGATATATAGCTCGGCAGCCGAGTTTCAGAAGTGCACAATTATTAGTTTGTATTTCAAGTCAGCAGAATTAGAAGAAGAAGAAAAGGATACGGCCTGCCATATAATTAGAACATAAAATAGTAGATTTAATTCACATATAAGAATTGCATGTTCCTGAAACCACAGACAAGTGCATAATTATACCTCCATATATGATGCCCGGCATCTTTCGTGTGTACGTTCCAGAAAGGTGCGAACATACTCAACAAGCTCAGCAGCATAGATCGGCATCAATTGAACCCAACCAAGAACCTAAGGAGACAATGAGAGAATAAAATATTATTAAGTACAATTAAGGGTTGAAAGAAAATTCATGTTTCAATTACTAAGGCATTACCTCTTTGGCAATTATATCAACAGCCAGAAGCCCTTGTAGTACAGGGCGGCCATTCTCCACTAGTGAGCTATATACTGAGGTTGCATTTACACGTGGTCTAAATGCTGCTGGACCTGCCAAACGACATAATAAAGTTGTTCGAATGTGCAAGGATGAAAATTTCAGGAATAGGTTACTGCAGCCAGCCAGCCAGCCACCATACATGCAAACATAGTTTTGGACACCAAATTCCACACAATGTTTAAGCGCACTTCTGATGCACAATAGGGTCATGATATCGTGTAAAGGATGATTTAATGTTGGACTGTGTTATGTGGGGGATGTGCCCCCCAGTGTCTTATGTGGGAGACTACACTATAAACTTTTATCTCTTAAACCATCAACCCGATTGATGATCCGTTTTATCATTGGCTTCATTGTCGCGAGATCTTCAAAACTACATCCCGTGTTGTATGTTTTGACAACATTTTTTTTGTCAGTAATTATGAACTTAATTTCACTTACTTACCGGATTTATATACCCTTAGTTACCAAATTTATATAACTTAGTTTGCAGTACAGAGTGTCATTCATCCGGTTACTATAATATAGTAACTGGTACTATAATATGTAACTAGCCAGAGAAAAAACTGACGCCGATCTTTGGAACATGGGGGCCAATGCAACCAAAATGGAAAAACAATTTTAGAAAAATCAAAAAGAGTTAAAAAAATCTGAAACTTCTTTGTAACAAACATGGTCAGAGTAATACTCATGTGAAAAGTTTTGCAGAGGAATGACTCATGGTATCCTTGGTGGATCGACATTATAAAAGTTACTACTCACGCTTTTTGTAATCTCAAATTTGTTTTCTTGGCGAAGGAGTCGGTCGAAGCTTTTCACACGAGTGTAATACCTGATCAGGTTTGATTCCAAAACGCATCAGGAATTTTTTAAGCTTTTTGAATTTTTCAAATTATTTTTTCCAATTCGGGTGCAATGGGACCTGAGATCCATTGGCTATTTCTGGAGAAAAAAATCTAGTTATCTCAGCATTTAATCTAAATTATCTGGCAACTGGTGGCCACGGAATAAAATTATTGAAACATGCCAACATGAGATCTTGTTTTGAAGCCCTCGTTGAGGATGAAGAAGGCTTGCTAAACAAATTAAAGATTTGTGAGATAAATCATTTCAAAAATTAAAAATTAGCAATTAATGTGATGATGCTAGCATGAGGTGGGAAATTCCTGCATGCATGGACGTGCTCTCTCCTATAGGGATTTCCCCACTAGATACCCATACCCCACGTAAGACTAAGTGGGGGCACATCCCCCACTTCGAATTCCACTTGAATGTCTGATGATGAATCTATATGTAAGCAATAAGAATGAGTAAGCAGGCCCTATCCTTCCAAATAAGGGAGCTGAAGTCTCTCATTAGTAAAGGGGTCATTTACTATTGTTCAGTAAGTGTGAATTAGTTAAGATTAGATACTCCCTCCGTCCAGGTGTATAAGTCACCTTACGAAAACCAAACAAACCCCAAACACTTGGGCGCGATGCATTAACTCCCATCTGTTTCTTGTTTCTTGGCATAAATAAACGAATCAACCAATAAGAGATGTGGGGCATGTATGCATTTAATGACTTGAGACTAGCAAACACGACATGCAGTGGTCAGTTCATTGCATGCAATGGTATTAATTAGCAAATAACCATTAAGTTTTCTTGTTTTTCCCTCCGCCTTGGTCGCGGTGCACAACCTAAGATATACACCTGGACGGAGGGAGTAATACTGTTGGGGGTTAACCATCTTATAAGAAATACAAACTGCATTCTCCAAGATCAATCAATCAATCAATCAAATATGCTCACTTCAGTTATCTCATGAACCTTGTCTCAACTACATGATCTGACGATCATAACTCATTTCATCTTTAACATATGTATATACAATTACTCATACGCCTCTAGCTCGCAGATACCAAGAACCCTGGATTCCTATCGATGGTGGGCAATATGCCTCATAGTGTGAACTGTGAAGTAACTGAGCCTGTCCGGTGATATCACTTTAGTCACTGAACTCAGAAAAGTATAGATAACAATAACTATACTTGTTCTGCTGCTTCATCCATGGTCACTCACTTTACTGATTGGCATATGTAGTATGCTAACCTGGCATACTTTGACCACAAAAGGAGGTATTGAGCAAGTACATGGGATATTTCCTAGGGTTCTTTTCTGAAAAATTGTGAACCGGTTACAAAATGTCGGCGTAAAGCGACATGCCGGCATGGGTTTCACCGCTGCGAAGGTTGCTGTCGAGCACGCCTGGTTCAGTGATGATGATCCATGGGGCAATGTTCAGAGTGATGACAGCACCAGATAGCTATTCTGGCCGGAGCATGTGACAACGATACCGCAGCAAGTGGGTGCGAGCATGCCCAAACAGTGAAGGGCCGTCAATGGCCTGCCCATGCCTCCCAACACACCTAATATGCTGCCAAGCGTCAATACTAGAGCAGGCTCGAAATAGCCATCATGGTTGCTCATTGACGATAGCTCTTGCCATGGCAGGAGCCATTCCTGCTGCCCTCCATGAAGGCCTGAAAGAAGCGTCGGATGCTGCAGGAGGCAACCGAGGCGGACCAGATTGGAGCAAGCAGCAATGGATCCGGGCAGCCAAGCATGGAACAGCCAGACGGCCAGGTGTGGAACTGCCAGAAAGCCAGGCATGGAATGGACAGGTGGGCCTGGCAAAGGACGGCCGGGCGGAGTACGACCAAGCGGGCCGATCAGGCGCGGCGGCAGCCGGATCAGGACAGGCGGCAAAAGGATCAGGACTAACGTCCTGAGATGGCGGCAACCGGCGGACTAGCGTAGCGCGGCCAGAGGCAGACTGGCGTTAACAGGGGCTTGGACTTGCGAAATGAACGCGCGACGTTGACGTGGGCTTGGACATGCGGGGTGGACGAGCAAGCAGACGGTTACCTAGACAGAGATTGTGGCCGACATCACATGGCGGCAGGAAGAGCAGCAACGACTGAAGAGGCTTGGACCTGCAAGGTGGACGAGTGGGCGTTGACTTGCGGGGTGGAGAAGCACACGATAGCTCGGCTAGAGACAGCGGCCGGTGTCAGGTGACAGCAACACCCACCGAAGCGATGGATCAAAGCACGAGTTGCACGTGCAAAAAAATTGACCTATGCTCTAGTGCCATGTTAGGAAATATGCAACTTGTATTTCCTAACGGGTAAACAAACCATAACGTGCGCAAGCGGATATGTTTCGGCATGATGCAGTAACACGATCAAGCTTGCCGACGCCGGCAGATTGATTTTCCTACCGCAAATGGCAAACAGTTGCTTCAATCAAGAGAACAAGACACGGGGCCACATGTGGCCTCGTACAACGGGTACGTGTCACGGCGGTTGTGCACGCGCGACACAAGCACATGTGATTGCACGACAGCAGCAACACACGTCTCATAGTTAACCCGCCGCCGATACCAGTGCCTGCACCCGGATGTACTGATGCCGCACCTCATGGAGGCACGCGCGCTGGTGAACCAACCCTGTAGGACGGCACGGACTAGTCGCTATTCCGCGAACTGTTGTTCCCCCCTTGTGTTGCCCTCCAGGGACCTAGTCCTGCAGAAGACAAACACTACCAGGAAGTTATACGCCACACACCACGTGACTACCAAACTTGTAGATGTTGTCAGGCTACAGCCGCATGTCAATGGGGGGGGGGGGGGGGGGGGGTTGGACTAGGAAAGAGGCGACGACTGGAGGCTCCAATCCTGAGTTGCTGCTGCTTGTATGCCATGTTGGGGCGAAGAAAGCGACGCAGTTGAGCCCGACTGGGGGTGTTGACAGAACACCAGCCTTTTCCTATCTCTCACAGGAGCAGCGCAAAGCAGCCTGACTGGTCGACTTGTTCCCCTTCAGTTTTTCGGATTTTGCAAAAATAACCTTGAGAAACATCCCAACTCATCTAGGCCAAACATGGTCAAATTATGCCAATCAGTAAAAGACAAAAGACCATTCCAAGTTCAGTGACAAAAGTGAATTATTGGACAAGTTTAGATGAATTTTCGTTGTGGAATGCCCAAACTAATAAATGTATTCTAATAACTCTACATGTGTATAAAATTGCAAGGTCAAAATAACAGGCTGTCTTGTTCTTTGGCTGCTAGTAGTTTCTCAATCTCTGACCAGAATCTCCATCATGGTCACAACAAAATACATCGGTTTTCATATTTAAATTGGTGATTCACCGACTTATGTTGTAGTCCTTTCATGCAGCATACTAATAGATAAAGAGTAGATCACACTTGCTATCTACTGGTGGGAAGTAGTTGACTTACTAGATATAGCCTGCTGAACACATTTTCTATAGTCTACAAATATTGCTGGCAAGAAGTGCTCCTTCAAGAAGTTGTTCACAAAAGCCAATAAGCCATCATTCCTGCACAAAGTTTAAGTGTAAAAATATATCAATGTCACCTAAGATTCTACTATTTCAAAAGTACTCTACAGCATAGATGATTGGGAATGCTTTCAGTCCGCTAATATCATTTCCATGTGGCGGATGAAAAAACTTCTGTTTACATGGTTAAATTTTGGAAGGCTTGTTGCATGTGTTCGGAAATGGTGTCTCGTTGAGAATACAGGGAGTACCGGGGTGCAAGGACAATAATTCCAGAAATTTTAGGAAAGATATAGCCTGCAGGATATACCGCCAATTAGGTCCTATCATTTGTCCAAGGACTATTTTGAAACAGCCAATCCTTACATCGACTTTACTTATTCTTTATGCTGCCTGTAAATAATCAGTGCTGCTCCAGCACCTCTGTGAAGGTGTGAACCTGTCAAACTTTTGATTAAGAGCATAAAACGAGGGAGCGGAAACCCCTTGGGAAACCACAACTCCAAACAAATAAAATAAATACATCATAGTCGTGAACCTGTCTAGATTCTCAAGGTACATGTTTGCTTCAGCCTACCAGCCACAAAATAATGAAGGAGAAAGATATGAAGGACTCAATGAGCATGACGAGAAAAGGAGACTCATGGACGACAGAGGAGAAAGTGTCAGTTTGTGGAGGAGGGGAAAGGGAAGGAGTCGCATGGTCTTCTTGGAACACTTCAAGGTGTTAAGGGTATGATCATTCCTAGGGTTTGGCGTCATGTACTATATACCATTGTGTCAGCTTAGCAGCTCAAGTTGACATTACACACTTGCACAGGCGCCTCAAGCCGCCTTTAAGTAATTACGGTTATGTACTTACAATCATATCTCTTGCGTAGGGGAAATTATTTTACCGGCTCGATATTAATGAATTATTTATAGGAGGCTAGCTAACTGATTTTTGTGTAGGGGCACTACATAAACTGTGAAACCATGAACATACAAAGAATGTGATATAAATGGCAAGCAGATGAGATGTCAAAGCTTGAATAATAAACCAAGTCAAATGTCATTCCATCAAACTACGCTATAGGTGAAGAAAAAATATTAATTAAACAAATTCACTTCTGCAGTTAAGTAAGTTGCTCTCAATTTCATTTTAAAACTTTTGTCTGAATTTTTGAAAGAAGTTATACTTTCTGGTACCAGCAATCCCAGTGCACTTACGGAGTGATGCCTTTGGACAAGTTGTAGATACTTGTATACACAGAACTAACAGAAGGTGTTGGATGTGTGGCCCATGTATTGCTGGCCCAAGTTGAGGAAGAACAGAGGAAGGGGAGTAGTGAGCAGCCAGACTGAGAAGCGGCACAAGTGAGAGGAGCGCTAGCTCCTCCACAGCCAAGCCGCCATGACCAGCGACCCGAGGTGCGTCTCCAAGGTCAACATCGTGTGCTGTTGCGGCTGGTGGTGCTGTTGCTGCTCGAGTTGCTGCTTCTGCTGCTGTTTGCGGAGGAGGAGGATGAGGCTGTTGTTGCTGCTTGCACTTCTTCACTAATTGAATGATAAATGACTACAAGCGAAGGAGAGAGTGCTGCTGCTGCTGCTGGTTGAGGGAGAGAAGGACTGCTACTGCTGTGTGGCTGAGCTGCTGAGCGTGGTAGCCAGTGAGGAAGATGACAGGTGGTGAGGTCAGGGTCATGGATTCGGTGCGGTCGGATGATGGATGTTCGTGTGGTGCAGAGGAAGGAAGAAGGCACGTAGGAGATGAAGAGTTGAGAGGAGGCGGAAATGTGGCAAGCAGAGACTTGGAGGAAGCTATGCTGCGTGCACATCTGGTCTCCGCCGAAGCGTCCTTAGATACTGAGTTGGCAAGGGTGGCTCGCATGATGTACATGACAACGTTCATTAGGGATGTCAGAGAGGCAGCGGTCATCGAGGAGGAGAGGACAAGTTCAGCCCGCATTATCTGTACTAATGAAGATGCCCCAATTGCTGCTCATAGGACTGATCCGGAGTGGGTTCTAGACTCTGGTGCTTCTAAACATGTTGCAGGTGACTTCAGGGAATTTGAGTGATATGATATGTACTGCTATTAAGTTATCTTCAGTCCTTCATGTGACAGCTTTCCCGGTCAATCTGTCTATGAGTGCTCTAATTGACCATGTGGACTGTAGGATAACAGTTCACATTAGAATGTGCTTGATTGTGGACAGGCCGACTGGAAGATGGATAGGGACTGGAACAAAGGCATAGGGGATTGTGGTACATGGACCGTGAGGGGCTTGGTCAAACGGGCAGCCCAGTGTTTGCGGCAATTGTGGAGGAAAGAGAGTCTGTGGCAATGAAACATCACTGCAGAATGGGGCATGTATCCTTTGATAAAATGTTCAAGTTGTTTCCTGATGTAATGCATGGAGTAGGTAAGAACCTGAATTATAAGGCACGAGGATGTCTTATGTGAGTAAGGGACTTAGAAGTATATCACCATTCATGCTTGTTCACTCGGATGTTTGGACAAGCCCGGTGGTGTCGGTTAGTGGTGCAAAGTACTTTGTGAAATTTATTGACTGCCACTCACGTATGACATGGATCTATTTGATGTGTCACAAGGATGAAACTTCCAATGCTTCAAAACTTTCTGTGCCTATGTGAAAAATCACTTCAATGTTCAGGTACAAGTGATAAGAAGTGATAATGGCACTGAGTATGTTAACACAGTGTTTGGGACCTTGTTATCAGAGCAAGGGATTTTGCATCAAACCTCATGTCCGAACACTCCTCAGAATGGGGTAGCAGAAAGGAAGAATCGCCATATTCTGGAGGTCGCTCGATCACTGGTGTTTACTACGAATGTACCGAAATTCTTGTGGGCAAAAGTTGTGATGGCTGCGACACACCTGATCAATCGCACATCATCGAGAGTACTAGGTATGAAGTCACGTTCTGAGTTACTTCTGGGAAAGAATGATTTTGTGGTTCCTCCCAAGCTGTTCGGTTATGTCTGCTTTGTCAGGGATCACAGGCCATTTGTGGGCAAATTGGATCCACAGGCCGTCAAGTGTGTCTTCATTGGGTACTCTTCTGGGCAGCGCGGCTACAAGTATTGGAGTCCTTCTGAGCGGAGGACCTTTGTGAGCATGGATGTCACCTACAGGGAATCCAAACCATTTTATGGTGAGAAAACCGATCTTAATGGATTATTTGTTAGTATCGACCATACCCAATCTACTATTATAGGTCAAGAGGGGGAAAGTGGTGGTGGTGCCGATTTTGTGCTGCAACAACCAATTGAGGGTGATATTCCTGTACAGAGAAGGGAGCAGCAGCCCCAAAAAATGATAACACCATCGAGTGAAGGACCGATTGTGACTAATGGAGTGCCGAGTCAGGCAGGCAGTGCTCCCACCCAGATCGGTTGTGTACCGAGGTGGACGGCAGAGAAAGAGGAGCAGCTAAAGGTGTATTCACAGAAGCAAGGTGATGCTTCTCATAGGTGTCAAAAGGTGAATGAGGTCAAGATGACAACATCATGTTCAGGGGGGGTAGCAATGCAGGCTCATCTGATACAAAGGACTTGCCAATTGCTTTGAGAAAAGGTACCCGAGCAAAAGCAGGGATACGAGAGCCAAAGTATGGGTTCGATGCCAATGGTATTGGAAATTATGTTTCCTAGGAAGCATTATCTCCAGCCCACAAAGCATTTGTTGCTTCTCTTCAGCTGGTGTCTCTTCCAACTAATTGGAAGGCAGCAAAAGTGGATCCAAAGTGGCGAGCAACTATCGTAGAGGAGCTAGAGGCATTAAGTAAGAACAAAACATGGGCACTAACACCTCTTCCAACAGGAAAGAAGGCAGCCAGCTGCAAGAGGGTATACACTGTGAAGCAGAATGCGGAAGGGAAGATTGAAAGATACAAGGCAAGGCTTGGGTACAGCCAGACCTACGGCATTGACTATGATGAGACCATTGCTCCGGTAGCAAAGATGAATACTGTGAGAATCCTGATCTCCTATGCAGCAAATTTCTGGTGGTCCTTACATCAACTTGATGTGAAGAATGCTCTCTTACATGGGGACCTATAGGAGGAGGTCTACATGGAGATCCCACCGGGGTTCTCTACGTCTGAGACTGCTGGCAAGGTATGTAGGTTAAAGAAAACTCTTTATGGTCTGAAACTGTCTCCGAGATAAGTTCAAACATATTGTATGTAATATGGGGTATGGGCAGCGTAACGGTTCATACACTGTTAAATAGCAAGACTGAAAGAGTGTTTGGGTAAGGCCTTTGAAGTCCAAGATCTGGGCCAGACTCAAATACTGGCATAGAAGTGGCCAGGTCTACCAAGGGGATTGCGCTATCACAGAGGAAGTATACTTTAGATCTCCTAAGCGATGTAGGGATGCTAGGATGTCGGGCAGCATCAACTCCAATTGATCAAAACCACAAAGTGACAGCTCAGTCGGGAGAGCCAGTGAATAAGGAGAGATATCAAATATTTGTTGGGAGGTTGTTGTACTTGTGTCATACACGACCAGACATTACATTTGCAATAAGTGTTGTGATCAAATACATGCATGAGCCTAGAAGTGAACATCTTGAGGCGGTACATTTTTTTTAATAGTTTGAAGATGTAAGTGCATCTAGTGCCCCTTAGTGATTTTGATGTATTGAAGACTTATAGGTTAAGGGACTGATGCGTTTGTGAGTGTACAAAGGTCTATAAGTCTATGAGGAGTTTGATATTTACAGAGAAAGTCGACCCCTAAAAATGAATGCCTTCGACTGAAGACTGAAGACTTCGGATTTCTGAAGACTTTCTGAAGGCTTTGAAAGTGAAGAAATTGGTGTAACCATGAAGACTTGGTATTCATGCGAGGAACATGAAGCGTGAAGACCTTTGTTTTCGTAGTTTCATTTTCTCTTTCTTGAGTCATAGGAAACACCGTACTGTTAAAGGGGGTCGAGGAAATACTAAGGAAAATTTTCCAACTGATGCTCATCTCAAAATCCTACACCTACCAATCCCTTCAAGTGAAGTCATTGGAAATCTCATACAGTTCAGTCAATTTCTTCAGTGACAGAGACGAAGCTCTTCTGGTCTTTGAGGAATTTGTTCTGACTGAAGAGTTAGGAATTCGCCAGTGCGGATTGCCTACAAGTGAGGAACATGATAGCCCTGAGGAATTTTGATAGTCAAATTTCCGACCGTTGCTGTGCTATGCGCCAGCTGTCCCAAAATATCTACCCACCTAACGGTCATATCATTGAAGGGCATTTATGTCTTATCATGTCAGGCTGCTCCCTAGGCTATAAATAGCCGCCCCCTACAACCACTAGCTGGTTGGCTGCTCCGAGAGAAACTGACACTTGTCATTTGAGAGCATCCCACCCTCCGAGGACTTTGAGCGAAAATCATCAAGTGAGGAAAACCCAAACCCAAACACCTACAAACCAAAGTGATTGATCATCACTGAAGAGATTGATCATACATGGATCCGACGCTTGTTACCTTTGAAGACTGTGCATCTTCCAGACAGTTAGGCGTCATGGTCTAGAGCATCCAAGAGGAAATTGTGGATCGCCGAGTGACCGAGTTTGTGAAGGTTTGGAAGTCACCTGAAGACTTACCACGAGTGATTGGGCGAGGTCTGTGTGACCTTAGCTCAAGGAGAATACGGTGAGGACTGTGTGTCCGGGACTGTGTGTCCTCAGGTTTAAATACCTAGCCGCTCCAACCAGACGTACAACTGTCACAACAGTTGGAACTGGTCTACCAAATCATTGTCTTCACCAAGCCTACTGGTTCTATTTCCTCAACTCTTTCATTTCCTCATAACTGTGTTGTGTGCTTATTCATATCTGTTTGAAGACTTTGACTAAAGACTTTCTCAATTTCCTCAGTTCAATTTCTTCAGTCTGTTTGTCTTAATCCTGTTTTATCCTGTGCTTACGCTTCCTGTACTCTATGTCTGTTTTCATTTCATCATGATGTCCATGTTTATGTTCTGTCATGTATGCATCTGAGTACTTATTCCACTGCAAGTACTTCTTCGCTTAGGAATTTCCTCACCCTGAAATTTCTCAGTGAAGAATTCATAAAAATCGCCTATTCACCCCCCCCCCCCCCTCTAGTCGACTTAACGCACTTTCAGAAGATTGCTCACCACACACTCGAAAGGTACTCCTGGGAAAGGACTATTGTTCAAGAGTTATGGACACCTTGTTATAGATGGTTATTGTGATGCTGATTGGGATAGCTGCCTAGATGACAGGAGATCAACTTCAGGCTATTGTGTCTTTGTAGGAGGAAATCTAGTGTCTTGGAGAAGCAAGAAACAACCTGTTGTTTCCAAATCAACTGTAGAGGCTGAAAGGCTGAATACAAAGCCATGTCTCAGGGACTGAGTGAGTTGTTATGGACAAGGAATCTATTAGAAGGGCTGAAGATATTGAAGACTAGTTGCATGAATGTATGGTGTGACAACAAGTCGGCAATTAATATAGCAAACAACCCGGTTCAACATGATAGAACCAAACATGTGGAGATTGACAGATTACTTTATCAAAGAAAAGCTGGATGCTGAGATTATCAAGATAGGGTATGAGAGCTCAGGGCAACAAATTGCAGATTGCTTGGCTAAAGGACCGGAACCAGAGAATGCAGCTTAGCGTGTCACAAGATGGGAATGATCGATATCTGTCACCCCTCTTGAGGGGGGGTGTTGGATGTGTGGCCCATGTATTGCTGGCCCAAGTGTCCCAGGCCAATTGGGTTGACCTAGTTGAGGAAGAACAGAGGAAGGGGAGTAGTGAGCAACTAGAATGAGTAGAGGCACGAGAGAGAGCTAGTTCCTCCACAGCCAAGCCGCCACGACCAGCGACCCGAGGTGCATCTCCAAGGTCAACAGAAGGCATCCACTATACAAGTCCACCGTTTGACTCTATAGGCGGATACTTGTAATCAATATCTTGAATGACGTCCTACAAGTTTCAACTACTCTATATACACAAAGGGGAGCTATCGAAGAAAAAACAGGTCAAAAGTCAATTAAGAGCCTTCTTTTAGATGGTGTTGTCCCATAAGAAAATCCAAGTAAGCCTTTGGCCAAGTTCTAGGTAATGGTACGCACGGAACTAACAGAAGCCATTCACTGTACACGCCCATTGTTTAAGGGTGTTGTACCCCCCCCCCCCCTCCCATGGCCCCGTCCGGCAAGAGCCCACCACAGGATCGCTGGTGCGGCTCCCCGGTCTCCTCCGATCATGGGAAGCCACACGCCTACCGCGACATCGTCAGGGGGAAGGTCGTCGCTGAGGTGGCGGTTGGTGAGTCTACGTGTGCCCATCAGTTCCTCCCGTGGAATCTGGCTGTGGGTTCAACAAGCTGGAGGACCCGACCAAGGCTAAGGACAACATGGTCTAGGAGTAGCCCAGGCGCAAGCATCGCAATCTGGCCTTCACCGCACCAATCGGAGGTCAACAACGAAGCATGAAGGACACAACCCCGCATTCGACGAGCAATGCCTGCTCTGCATAGACCCGGGCCACAACCCGGTCAATTGCGCCAATGGCTCGCATTGCATAAGGTACGAGGAGTCCAGGCACATGTCGGGGGAGTACCACCTTCCTCATCCCCCACCATCGTCTCCCATCGCCATCTGATGATGAGCTGGCGTGTAAACACTCCGGTAACTCCTTGGCCCAATCATTTGCACGCCCTCTGTTGCCGTCGTGCTCTGGCGTTAGGGATGGCAGTGCGCCTGCACGCCGCAAGGGAAGAAACGCCCACGTCGTGAGGCCTCCTTCCTGTCTGCACCTTCTCAAACGCTGCCACTACAGCCTCCAACCTTGACCCTGCGCTCCAACATTCATTATTGGTCCACCATTGATTAGAAAATTAGCTTGTACGAATCGCTATTGGTTTGATACGAATAATGGCAATCATTTCGATATGTTAAGGATATAGATGTATCCATAATTCATTTAGAGTTACTTAATAGCCTATTTCTTATACCATATCTCTAGCCCGGGAAATTCTCGAGCCAAAAGATGGATGCATATGATGTGTTTCATTTTGCTAGAGGATATCAATTAAATGGTGTATCGATTCCATAATTGCATATAGCAATAAATAAATTACCAAGAGTCTTTCTAATACTTTACAACCATTGATGTCTCTGATGCCGCCGCTTTCCTCCTATACTTCTGTCGCGTGCGCGGATAGAGATCTGGTGCTCCTCGACGGATTCATCCAAACTCCCATCTTTTGTTTGCAATTGACACCTTGGTCCTACAACACGCAATCGACCGCCAGCCAGTGCCCTGGCGTCATATAAGGGATTTCAATCAACTCATGGAGCTTGGCGGCATCAGAGACCATCCTTGCACCGTCCCGCTGGATTGAGAGGTTGGACCTATCCACCCGTACCAGCACCGATATGCCAATCATCCGGCTCACGGTTTAGTGCCTGGATGCGTCAAGAATCCCTAGGGAGAAAGACTCACATGGTGGAATAAGACAAACCGTCGACGGCTCAAACTCATCGTTCTGCCTGTCAAGACCCGCCTGTACCACATTCATCATCCACGTCAAGCATGGACTATCACTGCACGCCGCGCGCAGCCACTGATGCTATCGGCGCCAATGGAAGTGTGCCGGGATGGCCCATGACACACAGGTTTGAATATGCGCCGAGCATGCCGGACTCACTGTCGTCGGCATGCGGCACCGCCTCTCCTCTGGGCCCCTCCAACCCAAGACCAAATGGGCCCCTCCAGGTCAAGCATGGACTGTCACCGCACGCGCAGCCACTGATGCTATCGGCGTCGAAGTGTGTCGAGCAAGGCGCCGAGTTGAATATGACATGGGTTTGAATATGCGCCGAGCAAGGCGGACTCACTGTCGTCGGCACGCGGCACCGCCTCTGCTCTGGGCCCCTCAAACGCAGGACCAAATGGGTCCCGCCTGAGACGGGTAGCGGTGTGGCTGACTTTCCCACCCTTTCGGTGGGCATGGTCTCAGTTAAAAAGGAAGAGCTCATAGGTGACAGGTGGCCGTAAGTGGCGTGAGAGGCATGATGCCATGATGGTCGTGTCCTCAACGCTCGTTGCGGGACCCTGGAGGAGGGATCGCCACCGAGCATGCTATTGCTCGGATGGAGAACTCGCAGGGCTAAAGGTGACATCTTCGAATCCTTTGGAAGGCCAATGGTGCAGTTGCCTTTGTAGGAGGGAGGGTCATCAAAACGGCTATCCGAGGCAGAACGTCGGTAGTGAAAGGGGGGGTCCAGTCGCATGATGCAGTGATCCAATCACACGGCTTACGATGAGGATGGCGCAACAGGGGCCACCCCGTCTACATTGGAGACCCCCTTTTACCCAATCTCCCTGTTCCGCTTCCCCTTGACCGATCGGTGCATGTGGAGGATGTCGCAGCTAGCCGACTCAAAGTCGTGCAAGATGTTGGAATGTCTGCAACGGTCCATTGTCCAGTGGCTTCGACATTGGGCGTCGAGCGAACAGACGCCTCGGTCTATGAACCATCCATTGGCCAACCCTCCAATTTGACAACAGTGCGCGACCCAACAGATCTTCACCTACTGAGATCGACGACCCCACAACGGGGCTCCACTCAATCCCAAGGCCCTCGACTACGACCTTCATTGGGGCAACCCCTATTTGGCCCTCTCTTCTGTGAGTGGATTGTCATTCTCCTATCCTCTAGTACCACGCGAGCACAAAGGTTGTTCGCTAGTGTCGGCGTTCTGGGAACGGGGGTCCCCATACTTGCCTGCCTGCGACCCACGGCGTGGCTAAGGCAGCGGGCCGTACGGCCCATCTTCATCTACAAGGCATCCAAGAACCTCGCGAGGGGCCAAGCCTCGCGAGGGGCCAAGCCTCGCGAGGCGGACGACGCAAGACCTCCTCGGGAGTGGCCCAACCAGGCAGGCTCACAAAGAGCGGAGATATCAAGGCAGAGCAAACCTCACGAGGCTCTCGTGACGTGAGCCATGACGATCGGCACCAGGCGGGCGCCAGCGCGCGCAGCGTCCTTGTTTCCTCTTTGGTGCTTAGGAGGCAGGGGCAGGCGAGGAGTACCGAGGCATCAGGCAAAGGTTGCCATATCGGTGCAACGAGACCAAGACCAGAAGGACGGCAAGACGGAGGTCATCGTGGAGCCCAAGACGGCGTCACCACCAGAGCCTTTCGCAGGCGAAGAACGCTTTTGTCAGGATAGCTTGTACTAGCTGTCCCCCTTCAAATTTGCCCGCCGTTGTTGGCTCCCTTCCCGCTCAATATTTGGAAAGAGGACCAGGGCCTATATAAGTAGAGCTAGCTACCACAGTGGGGGCATCTCATCTTAGCTTGATCCAATCTGATCGAGAGCCTACCCTAGCCACAAGAACACCTCAACCTCAGGAGGCTGTTCTTCCCTTTGTACTGTTCATCATCAGCCCAAGAGGCAATCCACCACCACCACATTGGAGTAGGGTATTACACCACAACGGTGGCCCGAACCAGTATAAATCTTGTGTCTTTCTGGGTTGTGAGTTCGTCGAGTTCGTCCGCGAGATTTTAGCGAGCTAGGGCGTAGATCGGTAGGAGGGAAAGACTTCGCGCGCACCCCATTGTTCGAACCTTAAGGGTTTGCCGAAACCCCACATCCGACATTTGGCGCGCCAGGCAGGGGTGCGCCGGAGCTCCTCTCCACCAACCTGCGCCCCGCGCCGCCGCACTTCGCCCCCATGGCAGGTGCCCCGCCATCCACCTCTGCGGCCGACATCGACAGCTGGGCGTCTGGGTACCGAGCCCTGGCCCCCGCCCTACGGCGAGTGCGATGGGCAACCAAGTTCAAGCCAGAGATGCCGTCGCGTTACGACGGCGCGGCAAACACGTCGCCGTTCCTGCTGGCGTACGAGGAGGCTGTCCTCGAAGCGGGAAGCAACGACAAGATCATGGCCAACTGGTTCCCCATGGCCCTCGCCGGCGAGCCACGCGTCTGGCTGCTCAACCTCCCTGGATCCACGGTGGCCTCCTGGGGGGAACTCCGCGACCTCTTCACCGCTCGCTACGCGGTGTCGGCGCACCACGCAGTCGTGGCCCTGCTGGGCGGCTCTCAAGCACCGCCTTTAGATTGCCAGATCGGGGCCACCTCCAAGCGCCCGGGGGCTCCGCCGGGTTGGGCTGTGCCAGAGGCCGACCTCACTCTCGGCTCAGAAGACCACCCCGACTCCACCGCCGGCTCGAGCATGCTCCCAATGCTCTGCACGCCCACCATCTGCAACGTGGCCGTTAACAAGACCCTCATCGACGGCGGTGCCGGCCTCAACTTGCTCTCCGTAGAAGCCTTCAGCCTTCTTCACGTGTCGCTCAAGCGGCTTAGCCTCAGCAAGCCCTTCTCGGGAGTTGGTGGTGGAGCTGCCCACTCTCTAGGGCAGATCCGTCTCCCTGTCACCTTCGGCACACGCGACAACAACCGCACCGAGCTGGTGGACTTCGACATCGCCCGCATCGGTCTCCCGTACAATGCCATCCTCGGGTACCCAGCTCTCGCTCAGTTCATGGCGGCAACTCATCCGGCCTACAACCTCATGAAGATGCCAGGGAGCAAGGGCGTCCTCACCATCAAGGGGGACACTAAGGAGGCCGTGACGGCACTCAGGCTTGCCTTCAAGACCGCGGCGGCGGCACAGCCCGCCGGCGCCGGTACCCCCGAGGCCAAGGAGGCCGCGCCTACCAAGAAGAAGCAGTTGTTCACCCAAGACAAGGCAGAAACCAAGCAGGTGCCGGTCAACGAGGACGGGCCTTCGGGAGCCACCTTTAGGCGCCGGCCTTGACCCGGGTCAAGAAGAGGCCTTGGTGAGGTTCTTGCGCGCGAACAAGGAGATATTCGCGTGGGAGCCCAATCAGCTGGTAGGGGTCCCGAGGGAGGTGATTCAGCATCATCTGAGGGTATGCCCCAACATACGCCCCGTGAAGCAGCGAGCAAGACGGCAGTCCACTGAGAAGCAGGCCTTCATCGTCCAGGAGACACGCAAGCTGGAGGCGGCAGGTGCCATTCGCGAAGTTCGATATCCCGAATGGCTGGCGAACCCCGTCGTAGTGCCGAAGAAAGGCGGGAAGGAATGTATGTGCGTCGACTTCACCAACCTTAACAAAGCCTGCCCCCAAGATCCATTTCCGCTCCCGGGCATCGACCAGATAGTCGATTCCACCGCCGAGTGCGACCTGTTGTGCTTCCTGGATGCATTCTCAGGGTATCATCAGATCAAAATGGCGGTGGAAGATGTGGAGAAGACAGCCTTCCTGACACCATGTGGGGTGTACTGCTACACCTGCATGCCCTTCGGGCAGCGCAACGCGGGCGCGACTTTTCAGCGACTGATGCACATCGCCGTGGGGCGGCAGCTCGGGAGAAACACAGAGGCCTACGTCGACGACATAGTGATAAAGTCTCGCGAGGCGATGACATTGATCCAAGACTTGGAGGAGACCTTCGAGAGCCTGCGCCAAGTGAACTTGAGGCTTAACCCGGAGAAGTGCGTGTTCGGCGTCCCCTCCGGCAAGCTGTTGGGATTCCTCGTATCCCACAGAGGGATCGAGGCGAACCCGGAGAAGATCAAGGCCATCGAGGACATGAGCCCACCACAGACCCTCAAAGAGATGCAGAAGCTAGCAGGGCGGGTGACCGCATTAGGGCGTTTCATCTCCAAATTGGGAGAGCGCGCCTTACCCTTCTTCAAGCTCATGAAGAAGAAGGGCCCGTTCTAGTGGACCCCGGAGGCCGACCAGGCCTTCCAAGACCTCAAGAAATACCTTACCAGCCCTCCGGTGATGGTGGCACCACGACCTCTCGAGTCCCTGGTACTCTACCTTGCCGCCACCCCGTACTCCGCCAGCGCGGCGCTGGTGGCGGTTCGGGAGGAGCGCCAAGCCAAGGGCGCGCTGCGCCAAGCCGGAGCTGAAGTGACGCAGGGTCAGGAAGGCGCAGCAAAGGCATCAGCGGTGGAAGACCAAGCTCGGCAAGACAACGTCGCAGAAGCTCCTGAGGACAGTCAGGTCTCAGGAACCCCTCCACCTCAGGAGATGCCCCAATCTCCGCAAGACCCGAGCCTCGACAGTGTGCCAGCCCTCGTCGAACACCAGGTGTACTTCGTCAGCACCGTGCTGCGGGACACAAGGGCACGCTACCCCATGCCTCAGAAACTCCTGCTCGCACTCTTGGTGGCCTCACGCAAGCTGCGACACTACTTCCAGGGCCACCCCATCAAGGTCGTCTCAGCCTACCCATTCGAGAGGGTGCTCAGGAGCCCTAACTCAGCTGGAAGGGTCGCTGAGTGGAACATCAAGCTGCAAGCATTCCAGTTGGAGTTCAGCACTACCAGGGTCATCAAGGGGGCCGCGCTCGCTGACTTTGTGGCAGAATGGACGGATGCCCCGACACTTGAGGAATGCGAAGATCGGTCCACCTCCCCAGGGAGCGAGGCTCCAGACGGCTGGGTCATGTATTTCAATGGCGCCTTCGCGCACCAGGGCGCGGGGGCTGGAGCAATGCTCATCTCGCCCACTCAGGACAAGCTCTACTACGCCGTGCAACTCTGCTTTCAGCACGGCGAGAAGGTCTCCAACAATATCGCAGAATACGAAGGCCTCATAGCTGGCATGAAGGCTGCGGCAGCTCCAGGGGTGAAGCGCCTTATCGTCAAAGGCGACTCGCAACTCCTCGTCAACTTCTCCAACAAGGTATACGAGCCGAAGGACGAGCATATGGAGGCCTACCTCGCGGAGGTGCGCAAGATGGAAAACAGTTCTCGGGTCTGGAGCTGCAGCACGTGCCCCGGGGCACCAACAAGGAAGCCGACGACATCGCCAGGAGAGCATCCAAGCGGCAACCGCAAGAGCCCGGTGTCTTTGAGGAGCGGCTCTTCAAGCCATCAGCTACACCACCTCTTTCAAGCACAACTCAGCCTCGGGAGGAGCTCCCACAGCCTCCAGCCACAGGAGCCCTAGCCTGTGGCCCGACCTCAGGAGCTCGGCTGCTCTTGGCGCTCGAGCCCCAGGAGGAATGCTGGACCAAGGAATTCAAGGAGTACCTGACGCACGGGACGCTGCCGGAGAAGGAAGAGGACGCGGAGCGCGTGGCCCGGCAAGCCACGGCGTACTGTATCCAAGACGGCGAGTTGTACAGGAAACGACCGAACGATGTCACGCTGCGCTGCATCTCCAGTGATCAAGGAAGGGAGTTGCTGATTGACATACACGGCGGGGACTGCGGACACCATTCGTCGTCACGGACCCTCGTCGGCAAGGTGTTCCGCAGTGGATTCTACTGGCCTACAAGACTCAATGACGCAGCCGAGCTGGTGAAGTCCTGCGAGGCTTGCCAATTCCACGCCAAGCAAATTCACCAGCGAGCTCAGGGCCTCCAGACCATCTCGCTCACGTGGCCATTCGCGGTTTGGGGGCTGGACATCTTAGGCCCGTTCCCACGGGTGCCAGGGGGCTACCGCTATCTCTACGTCGCCATCGACAAGTTCACCAAGTGGGGCGGAAGTGGAAGCCGTCCGTACCATCCCGGCCGGCTCTGCTGTCAAGTTCATCAAGGGCCTCGTGAGCCGCTTCGGGGTCCCCAACCGCATCATCACAGATAACGGCTCGCAGTTTACTAGTTCTTCAAAACCTACTGTACTAACCTTGGAACGCAGATCTGCTACGCTTCGGTGGCCCACCCCAGGAGTAATGGTCAGGCTGAACGCGCCAACGCGGAGGTCCTGCGAGGCCTCAAGACCAGGACCTTTAAGAAGAAGCTGGAGGCCTGCGGCAGGAGCTGGCACGACGAGCTCCAGTCCGTGATGTGGTCCATCCGCACCACCGCCACCAAGCCAACGGGCCAGACTCCATTCTTCCTCGTCTACGGAGCTGAAGCGGTCCTTCCTCACGAGGTCAAGCATCGCTCCGCACGGGTCCTGGCGTTCGACGAAACGCAGCAAGACGCCACGCGGGGGATGGATCTCGTGCTGGGGGAGGAATGTCGTCGCGAAGCTGCACTGAGGGCGGCAAGGTACCAGCAAGCGCTGCGACGATACCACTGCCGCAACATCCGCTCCAGGACACTCGAGACGGGTGACCTCGTCCTGAGGCGGGTCCTCTCCAGGGAAGGGCTGCATAAGCTTTCACCCATGTGGGAGGGCCCGTTCAAAGTCGTCCACATCTCCAGGCCTGGCGCCGTGCGCCTGGAGACACAAGACGGGATACCTATCCAAAACAGCTGGAACATCCAGCACCTCCGAAAGTTCTACCCATGAAGCAAGGCCCAGAGCCTGTGAAGAAAGGCCCAGAGCCTGTGAAGGAGGGGCCTTCCCCTTTTCGGCGGCAGAGAACTTCCTTCGTGGCGCCATTGGTGGCACTGCTAGCAATGGAGCGAGGAGGAAGAAGCAAGCGAGCAAGGAAGGGATGGGCGACGGGGGCTCCGCCCCCACCCCATTTATAGCAAGAGAAGGCCAACCGGCGCCTCCCATGATCGCAGGTAATGATGGTTTTCCTTGCATGCCGCAGGAACTTGTCAAGTCGAGCAGTTGCCGAGGCAGCGTGGGAAGCGGAGACGCCCACGTTCAATCAACCGCCACGCGTCAACCGAGGCCGTAGGCTTTTGGGGCCCGCGGCGCTCCGTACTTGACCCTTGGCTTGGCTTCGCCGCGAAGCCAAGCCCGAGCGCACCTTGGGCCCGGGGGCTACTGTCGGCGTTCTAGGAACGGGGTCCCCAGACTTGCCTGCCTGCGGCCCACGGCGTGGCTAAGCCAGCGGGCCGTACGGCCCATCTTCATCGACAAGGCATCCAAGACCCTCGTGAGGGGCCAAGCCTCGCGAGGCGGACGACGCAAGCCCTCCTCGGGAGTGGCCCAACCAGGCAGGCTCACGAAGAGCGGAGATATCAAGGCAAAGCAAACCTCACGAGGCTCTCGTGACGTCAGCCATGACGATCGGCACCAGGCGGGCGCCAGCATGCGCAGCGTCCTTATTTCCTCTTTGGTGCTAAGGAGGCAGGCGCAGGCGAGGAGTACCGAGGCATCAGGCAAAGGTTGCCATATCGATGCAACGAGACCAAGACCAGAAGGACGGCAAGACGGAGGTCATCGTGGAGCCCAAGACAGCGTCACCACCAAAGCCTTTCGCGGGCGAAGACCGCTTTTGTCAGGATAGCTTGTACTAGCTGTCCCCCTTCAAATTTGCCCGCCATTGTTGGCTCCCTTCCCGCTCAATATTTGGAAAGAGGACCAGGGCCTATATAAGTAGACAACATGGATCACGCATGGAGGGGGACAACATGGATCACGCATGGAGAGGACCAGGGCCTATATAAGTAGACAACATGGATCACGCATGGACCAGGGCCTATATAAGTAGACAACATGGACCAGGGCCTACATAAGTAGACAACATGGAGGGGGTGCTCTCATGGATCCGATCAACGGCACACCCCCTGCTACAGGGATGTCTTCGTGGAATGGTGACAGAACTATCTCCATCCCTGCACCGATACAAAAAGGCACGTCCTCAAGCATCATGTTGGTGGCATGGTGCATTTGGAAGCATCAAAAAGCAATAATCTTTGACAACGCTCAGCTCTGCCTATCTCAGTATCTTGAGCGATCAAGGCAAAACTACGCAATGGACGATGGCAGGCGGGAGAGATTTGGCGGCTTTGCTTCCAGACATGGCAGCGCCTACCGCTTAGTTGTGTTGCCTTGTAACTTCGGGTGTGGTCCTATCAAGGCTTGTACAAACTACAGACTCTTTATATCACGAAAGAAAATAAATTGCTCAAAGTCCAATAAAGAGCCTTCTTTTAGATGGTGTTGTCCCATGACAAGCCTGGTAAGCCAAGTAAGCCAGGAGAATCTGGTCCTTATAGAGAGAGAAAATTGGCCAGCAAATCATATAAGGGTTCCTTTTAGGGGAGTTTCTTCGCATAACCAAGCATGATGAGCTACGGTAAGCTGCCTCGAAATTAGTGGTGCAGATGGATCTGTCAAGCTTATCTTGAAAAGAACTTCAACATAATTCCGTCGTTAGGCAAGGCCTAAGCTTGTGACATCTTTAAATACAAGCTAAGGAACATTCAGAAATAACATCGTAAAGTTCGTCTCTACTTATACTCCTTCTGTTCCTAAATATAAGTCTTTTTAGAGATTCCACTATAGAGACTACATTCGGATGTATATAGACGCCTTTTAAACTATAAGTTCACTCATTTTGCTCCGTATGTAGTCTATAGTGGAATCTCTTAAAAGGCTTATATTTAGGAATGGAGGGAGTAGATACTACTAACTCTACTGTCTGGGAAAAAAGAAGGCTGGTGTCAGAAACATGGGATGATAAACACAAACATTACACCACATATCATCAATGAACCTATATAACTCAGGTTATTAGACAGCATTAAGGTACACACTGAATAGTAACTGTAGGAGTACAGGTGCACAATTTCACAAATGAATCAGAATCAAAATTAAATATTTAGCACAATACCCAAGTTGTGAGTACTTTCGAGGAAGCATCAATCCTATTTTATTCATAAACTGCAAAATAGAATAAATATCATCATGAACCAAGTAATCAAACCGTCATAGGATCGTACAAGTTACAAGGGAAGTATGTGCCAGGTTACCTCAAAGACAGGACGGTAAACTGATGCAGCTAGGAAAATCCCTTGATCAGGTATGATGCTTGCTGTTCCATACCCTTCTTGGGGTACAGCTGGGTTTCTTCTCCATCCTTGACCTATGACATTGATCGAAATAGATCAGAATTGAACATACTCATTATATGGCACATATACAATAGAACAGAGAATGCAAAAGCAGTAATTAGCTGACGACCTAACGTGCATGAACAATGTCCAAAATGCAACAGCAAGCAGAGTAACATCTACAAATAATAGAAAAAGACATGTAGCATGATGGAAACATCATCGAGTCCGTATTATACATATTAACATGGTTAGAGCATACCTTCATTTTGCGCAGAGATTGCTGCATCTGTAACGCGAAAAGCAAAAGAAAGGCCTTCTGATCCATCCCTGATGTAAGAAAGTTTAGCAGTTAAGAGACGTAAAAAGAGAAGCAAACCTAAGAGGTCAAAGAAATACTCCCTCCGTTTCTTTTTACTCCACATATAAGATTTGTTTGAAGTCAAACTACACAAAATTTGACCAAAATTATTTTTTTTTAATATCAACATCTACAATACTAAAGTTATATAGTATGAAAACCTAATTTCATGGTCAATCTGATGATATTGATTTCGCATTGTGAATGTTGATAATTTTTACTATAAAGTTGGTCAAACTTTACAAGTTTGACTTCACACAAAATTTATATGCAGACTAAAAAAAGACAGTTTTCATTGGAGGGCTTAGGTGGGAATAATTTTTCATTGCACAGCATGGTAACTTTCAAAGAACAGAAAAGAAATATACATCACCAATAAAACCTCTTATACAGTGCCTAGCACACATCTTCACACACATGAATGGCTTAGATATAGGGCTCAGCTGTGCTTGGGCACTGTTTTGGATATCCGATTTGTCTTGTGCTATTTACAAACTCCAATGACAACTCCATCTTGTGCTATTTGCATTAGAACATTTATGCATATGCCATGTAAAGATTATATCTTTATTGTGCTAGCTTGTGCTTAGAGTAGTAGTTGGCATGTTTATGCTGTAGTAGCTCTCTGGCAGCAGCCATAAAAAATGATTTTTAATACTTGACTTCATCCAGACAAACAAGTACTAGGGGATTGGGGATTTCAGGGGATTGGGTGGGGATAAGGGGTTCACCAAATCCCTTCCCATCCCTAATACCCTTGGGGCTGTAAAACCACTAGTGCCAAGCAAGACAAAGGATTTACGTGTATACGAAAATAGAGAGTAACTCCAGTTGCACCGGACACTGAGCTAATATAGGATTGCGGGCCATTGTTCAAGGGATTGCCAAATTACTGGCTTAATTACAATGCTTAACTGAATATGTATATGTAATAAGCAAATAGAAAAACATTGTGTAGGCCATCAATGGGTGAAGACTTGCCTCTTTTCCTTCACTGGGTCCTTATTTGCAAGCCTAGCTGTCTGAACAGCTGCATCTGCAGTAGCAGCTTCTGGAGTTGCCCGCAAAATTTCACACAGAAGTTGCTGGCACTCGCTCTAGCAAAAAAAGGGGAAGATGGTAGGAGAAATAGAAGACACCAAAACATGAAAGAATATTGCAGTAGTACAACTACCCATTTCACTGAACAAGGGAGAACGACTGTGATAGTCCACCACCGAATAACAAATTCACATGTCATACAATTTCTTAATACCGTTTCAAAGCATAAAGCATATTATTTGTATTCCACAGCAGGAAAGGAACACATGGCGTTACATTGAAATAGAGAAAAATGGAAAATACTAGAAATGGATGATAGAAGCAAAAAATCGTAATTTAATATAACAGAAAATTTATGGCTACCTGAACAACTGACAGAGAGAATGCAACACTAAAACCACCAGTAGGTTGGGAGTATTCAGAATCTGGATTCCAGCTTGTGTCCCCATTTGCCACATGAGGTGTGTTTACACTGTCAACGTCAGTTGATGATTTTTGTTCAAGAAGCTCTCCAACAGTAATATGGTTCTCTGCCAAGTGAAGAACTTTTTCATACATACATAATCACAGGAATTAGCTTTGAAAGTGCAAGAAACTGAGCTGAGCGCTTACCAAGTATGCCTACTAGACACTCAAATATTGAACCAAGAAGCTGACTAGCTGCATGCTGAGCATCTCCTGTGGGTGCCATAACTGGAGAGATGGGACTAGCAACAAGTTGTGTTGCCAATGTCGATGCCTCATTCTTCTTTTTCTGTTTAGGTAGTTGATAACGGGTGACAGCTCCATGTGAATGTGACAGATCCGATGCCGTTCTTTTTGCAACTTTATCTATATTGGACTTTGAAGCCTCTCTAGCATATGATTTAATCTTTGAAGTGATAACATCATGAATTGTCGGGCGAACTCTTTGGCTGTAACAAAAATACAAATAGTTACAAACACGAACATGTAACCTATAATAATCTAAACAGCACTGAATTTCTTTTCTCCAAGCCACCAATTTAGAATTAATAAAGCTATATATATAGAGAGAGAGAGAGTTAATTTGATAAAGCTAGTGCAAACTCATCGAAATCAAAAAATGCCACTGCAAAAATCAACTTCGGGCGTCGCGATGTGAAGGAGGGTGTGGGAAAAATATCCTCAAATTCAGCACGCATCAAAGCGTGTGTGGCCATAGAATGTGGCATGGACCGGTCTGTCCATGTCACATGAAAACCTCCACAATTGAAGGACCCTGCAATGTTATCAAAGTCCTATAATTTTGGTCTAAGTTTAGCAACCAACCAACACCAAGATCGATGTTAAAGCCACCTAACAGAATTGCGAAGCAATCTGCCATGAATTGTTGATCCCCAATGAGTAGGGGACCCGCACGGCAATGTTTTTATGGCGTAACGCGTTTTATGGTGACCGACCCCCTTCACAACATTATAGCGCTTATGGCGTATGGTGTGGCGACATCATAGACACAACCTTATGGCGAATGATAGCAAATTAAATCACAACTTCATAGGCATAATCTAAATCTGTAATCTGTATGAGTTGTACACGACTACTATTAGATGTATATAGTGCACTATGTATATACCCCGTTGTATAAGGGGCATCATGCTTATTTCCCTAGCAGTATATGTTTCAGCCCTTTAGGCTCATATCGAGCCAGGGAAAGGCCCTGACCTAGCACCGCTCCGCCACCCCCTGCATCTTGTCGATCTCTCTCTCTCTCTCCCCCACCCCAAATATCTCCCTCTCCTCACGATCCAGACCCAGGCGCCCCTCCGCCCCTCGATCCAGCCAGCCTGCACACCCTCCCTCAACACCGGCGACACTGACCACCTCGACCATGGCTGGCCAGTGCTCCCCCACCTCCCCAGGTCGTGTTGGTCCTCTCCTCCCTCTCCCTGTCACACCTCATCCACCACGGACTCCTCGGCTCTCCGTCCTCAGCCACCGGAGAGGACGAGGTAGCCGCCGGAGAGGACGAGGTTCGCGGCTAATTTTCCCCGCCATGGCCGCCTTCTCTCTGTCTCTCCCCCGCCACAGGCCAAACATATTGTGAGCTTGGACGCCATGGGCTGGGACCACGCCCGACGCCTTAAAACCTTGCCACACGGTGAACACCTTTACTAGCCACCTGGTAACCGTTGGCCACATTACCCTAAAACTGGGCAGAGCAATAGCGGATAAGCTTACTCGTGCCAAGGTACCTTCATCAAAGAAATTGTGTTGATCCCATGTCCATAAGTGTAGTGTAAGTAGATTTCCCCATAGACACGTCCAATTGTGCGGTGTCCATTGTTAATAAGACGTCGCTTAGGCGAAGATGATTTGGTGTCAAGGTGCCCTGCCATCGTCGGACTCGCTTTTGACAACTTCGAAAGGCACCTTAAGCACTGAGGCATCTCGAGCGTCGGACTAGGTGCGCAAGGCAACGCTTTGGACCAAATCAGACGTCGTGGGGGCTTCTCAGGCAGGGTGAGCAGAGCACCAAGCAGGAGCCAATGTCTCGCGGGGGAAACAGATGTCTCACGCGCAAAACGATGAGAGAAGGGGGAGAGAATAAAACCAGTGTACAATCTACGCTTGGGAGGGATGGCTCTCTACATGGATCTTGGCAGCGGCAGACAAATAAAGAGTGAAGATCCGACGGCCTCCTCACCAGTCTCCCCATCATCTAGCGTAGGCACGGAGCACTCCCCCAGCAACTACAAGGTGTGGCTTCTCTCTTGTCCTCTCTCTCTCACACTTCTCCCCGCCTTTTCTTCCCCACCTTTGCTTTTTCTCATCTGCATCTGCTGGCTCCTCCTCGGCATGTTTACTCACAAATCTGCTTCTCCACCCACAAGGCCGTAACCCCACCATCACTTCTCTCCGTCCCCATGTTTGATCTGGTTGCTCAGCTGACTGGCTCTTTTCTTTCCTCTCGCGGCTGATGGCCCTTCTCTTGGTGTTGCTGCTTTAGCCAAGTGTGACTGTTGTGATGGATCTTGTGGCTGGTACAGATCATGATCGGTTCAATGACCCTAGGAGAAGAGCTACATCCAATGATCCAGCTTGGGAGTATGGGCTATGGCCGAAGGAAAGTTATACTCCAATGTACATTTTTTATAATGCTAGCTGTTAAATCTCCTAATGGAAGTATTTCTAAGGCGTCGCCTCACCTTTCGCCTGAATGCTCCATAAACCTGTAAGTGCCTTGACATGTGTGGCCAGACACATGGAACTCTTCAACATACTCCTCGATAAGGTCACTGGTGTCAGCATACAAGTCAAAGACCTCAATGCTAAAGAGTGGATCAGTGAGCACAACGATGACCAGGCGCAAACTAGTCATCGCAACTGAAACAAAGGTCTTGCTTGCGGCGTTCGGCAATCTCTGTGGACGAATTCAGTCAAAAGATGAAGATGTCATGGTAGGTGTCGTAGAAGTTGCTAGGTGCCCCTAGACCTGACTTGGCCATGGGGTGCATACGGGCATGTGAATGCTCTGCGGTAAGAGCAAGCTTGAGGGGTAAGGGTAGCCGTAGGGTGAGTGCGCTCATAAGCAAGCACTAAGCAAGTGTGAGGCTGATCACCTCATCCAGACCAGTTGGATAGGAGTGTTCCAAGTAGGTGTGTATGGGCTCGGGCCCCCATCATGAACAACTCAACTCCTGTTCCATCCAGTTGTGGAGGCGACGGAGTACGGAAGGTGGGAGAAGCATTAGCTGTAGCAGACGACTGACTGGTCGAACGGGCAACAAGAGACCGCACCCAGCTTGTTGTTAGGGTGGACCAAATTTTGTGGTGCGGAGCTTCTTGAACAAGTCCCATGGAGGCCGTCCTTCGCTTCCGTGTACTAGTAGTACCAAAGATGGGCATCACACGTCACATGGAAGGACGCAAGCCACATCACACTGAATCAGCCAAACGAGAGGATCTTCTTTGCCATCAAACAGGGGAAACTCCAATATAGCAAACTTGGCCAGCACCAGAATAGAGGCAGGTTCGACATGTGGGTAACAGGGTAAGGTGTGGTAATGAATTGAGCAACGGACGTTGTAATTGGTGGTGGGTAAGTGTGGGGGTAGCAAATGGTAATGGTTGGTGGCGTAGGAAAAGCGTCTGATCTAGGTGGCAGGCCATGCAAGAGGTGGAGGAGGTGTTACAGGCTTGGCCCATGATGCCTGTGGCTGCGAGGCTAGCATGTTGTATAGTGTTGGGGAAGGCCGGATCGCGTACTTCACCATCCGAGTGAACATGTGGGGAAGCTGGTCCCGGGTGGCCACAAGTGCTCTCCCGTGCTGCTAGATGGTTGCAAGGGCTTGCGCCCAAGGTGCAACAGCTTCGAGCGAAACGTCTTGGTTCACTTGGTGGTCGTGGGCCTTTTCCCCAGGACCAAACATGGAGGCTTATACCAAATTGGAAGAGCCCTTGCTTCGTAGGGCTATTCCGTGACCTAGATGGGTTATAGGACCGGAGAGCTTCCAGCGGGGAGAAGTTGTCGGTGGTAGCAAAGGGTAACAAGGTATAGAGACAAGAGAGGAAACTACCTCCATTCGAATATCTAGTGCATATAAGTTTTTTAGGAATATTCCAGTTTGTGGTGCATATTACTCCCTAAACACTTCTCTCGACCAAAATAACCTTCCGCAACACCACGGGCGCATCGCCTCCCTTTCCTCTCAAAAAGAACACATCTCCAGATCAAAGGGAAAAAGGTGCACGCGCTTCTTTCTTCTGTACGAAAAATCCAAATCGATCCCAATCTTCTCGTATCAAGCACCCATGTCTGCCTTCGATGAGATAGATGCGGGAAGAAAGGTGGTGGAGGCAGCACCACCAGAACGGTCAGGAGCATGGTGGACAGAGGTAAGGGGTTGTGCCCTGCTTCTCTGTGTCCACCGACGGCGGGCAACGTCACTGCATACATGGCCGCGTTCTCTGCGCCGTTGTCGGACAGCGTCACCACATACGCGTCCGGCTTCCCCACGTCCATCGATGGCGGCCAGCGGTGCCACGCCCACCGCCTGCATCCCCACATCCATGGCATGTGTTTGCGTGTGCGAGGGCATGGGACAAAGCAACCGGGTGGGGCTATTCTCATCCGAAGTTCGCCTCCAGCGCATCCGTTGGTATTTGAGCCCCATGCTCGCTAGATAGAGGAAAGAAGGGAGTGGAACGTTATTAATTCTCCCTACCTAGACTTCATGTGGTTGCCTCCTTATGTAGAGGTTTGCCTTGCAAACTCCAAATAGAAAACGACTTACGCTTTCCTAATACTGAATGATTCCAGTACCGCACAACTAGGACTTTCCATAAGTGATTATTACTTCCTTAATTAACTAGGACCAAAACCCTAACTAGATTTGCTGCCAGCCCTAGCCTGGCTCGTATGTCCTCCACCTACTCTTCAATTTCAAAGAGTTGTCAATGGCATTTATCGAATTAACTAGTAGTTATAACATTAGCAGACAACCCTTTCTTCAGTATTATTGCCTGCGCACTATTAGAGGGGGGGGGTACTAGCCTTATTTTTCCCAAATATCTCCATTTTTCATAAGAATATAAACGGTTGTTCTCAAAAATTGGGCAAAACAGGGTACAGCTATGAACTTCAATCTTATGATCTTTCCCTGAATTTAGCACCAAATAAGGATTCCTTCTTCTTAGGAAGAAGGATATTTATCCAGTCTGCTCAAAACAAAAACTAATGTCTAATAGATGCAAAGCTTACTCAGTGTGACAAATATATAAAACAAAATAGAATGTAAATACCATATCACAGCTCCAGCAGCTGCAACCTTTCGAAGCATGGATAAGCATTGCACCAATGTTCTTAAGTATTTCACATTGAGGGGAGCATCTGCCTTTCTCATTGATTCCTAAAGCAGCATTAAAAATAAATAAATAACTCAGGTAATTTGACCCCAAAATAATGTTAACCCACAATGTACAGAGAATAAGCCATACAAGGAACTCGTCTGGTGTAGCGCAAGAAAGGAAAATCGGAATTTCACAAGAGAAACTTTTGGAATCCTTCCGACCACACCCACCACCTAAGCTACTATCATCGTCTGGGCCATCAAATGAAGAACTGAAAATATGTAAACAAAAAAATCAAAAATTAGATCACAAGTACTAATTAGTTTATTCCATAAATAAACAATGACCTTCTGACTATTTGATACAGATGCAAACGACAAGAAATGGCTAACATAGTAATATATTTCACTGAAACAACTCAACAAGGATAAAACAGTAGCTTAGCAACTCCGTATACCTATTTTACTGTTTACATGTGCAGTTCTGGTAGATTCACTAAACATAAATAGAACTGATTCGAGGAAATAATTAATGAATTTGACGGACATTACTCTGAAGCGTATAATTGTTCACGTCTTGCAGGTATTCGGCAACTTATCATTTACGATAGCTATATGATATATAATGCATCAAAACTTTTGAGCACAAGGATGGAATTACCACAATCTAGTTTTTTACGTTATGAGATGCAAGGATATCATTAGCTCCATCATAACTTGGAATAAGCATAGGGAATGGAACATACCATCCAACAGAACTAGTTTTTGTTATCCCATCTGCAGTAGCTGGTCCACTAAAGTGATTTTCACCTTTAATAGACATTGTTCTCCTGGACAGAGGCTGCATGCTGTTTACTAAGCGACCAGTGGCTCCAGAAGTTGGTATGTCCTCACTGTCAACCATGCTTAAAGTCACCAAGCTGGAACATAAAAAAAAATACAGATGAAGAGCTGATGATCGATGACAGAATTTGAATCGAGAATCAGTTGACACGTATGGTGATCATTGCCAAAAGAGTTACCAAGAAGTCGAAATCAAAATAAAGATTCTCAAACACAACTTACTCACTGGTGTTCACACTGTCATAGTAAAGTGCGTGTAAAAATGTGATTGTAAAATAGTTATAAGACATAAGATGGCTACAGAAAAAATGGGGAATAATCAAAACAAGCCAAAAGGAATTGAGGACATGAAATGTACCTATATTCACCATTGTTGTATAGGTGGCAATGCAGCTCTTCCAAAATTTTGTAGAACAGTGCACCACACAGCTTTGTTAGATCAGATCGAACATCTTGAAGAGCACCTACCTTTAAAATTTTGTCAATATGTGAAAATGCTAAGATGAAAGAAAGAATGTGTCATCATAGGATAAAGAGCTATTTTGAAGTACAGAGTGTATTAAGAGGGTGACCAGACCAACAGGCATATAAAAGATAAACTTATTGATCTCTCATACGTCACCAAATGGAACTGCACTTTTATGTGTTACCGACCGGAAGTGCATATTCTGATAAACTAGCACATGATGCAGACATTGTAAATTGCAGCAGGCATATTGCAAATAAGTACACTGGCCTGTTACAGAAGTACTTGCGTGTTAAGACTAACCGCTTGAAGGCCTTCCCGCTCTAGCATCAGCATTGACTGAACATGCAACTGCACTGCGGCGTATAGCTGCTTCTCCGCCATCAAGTTTTCAATCCGAGCAGGAACCTGCAGAGATTCAGTAACTTAATACGGAAATAAACTCTTGGTAGTTGGGACATAAAACATGCTAAGGCTGAAATGAGCACTTAGGAATGTACACTGTAAAAGCTAGAAATTAGACACATACTCCAGTATCCTATAAGGAAATATTGCTTAAAATCTCTCCACTATGAAATTTTGACTGGACCAAATGATTGATGCATTAAGCAAACATTTCATTTCAAAGGCAAAAACAGCAAGGAATTGTGACTTTCACATGATTTGTGTCGAATAATACAGGTTTACTTCAACCTCCTTCCTACACTTCAGCTAATGATTGAAAAGAAACTGCCAACAAAGAATTACAGACCAGTCTCATCCAGTCACTGATAATTATTCGAGGTAAGGATGAAGGAGAAGAAAACCACCAAGAAGACAAAATTTTTTACATACAAGAAAAAATCACCGGGATTTATGTTCCAGATGTTTAAATAAAACAGTAAAAACACATATGAAGGGTACATGAAACAATAGCTTCAATTATTCTCGTTGAGACTTCAATCATACAATTCTGACTAAAGTTCAAACGCATCCAAATATGTCACAGGGCATGTGACTTCAAGATTAGTTTCTTGGGACGTCTTAAGATAATGGTAGGCAAGAAGATTTTGCAGCATTTTCGACATAGCGCTATCCTACACATGCAATGCACGCTTTTTGCAACGTTATCCTACACATGTTGAATTAGCCGCCGATGAAATAACCACCCAACAGATGCTTGGAAGAATGATACACAATTGACAAAAAAATAGCTCCTCCGGAATCAGCCTTGCTGATAATATTAATTTTCCTAAATTGGCACTAAAGTGTGCCATTGAGCAGACAGAGAAAGGGAAGAGCATCTGTCTGTCGAGAGAGATAGAGGAGGCCATTATTGTGAGGGGTTTTAATTTGGGTAGATTTGATATATGCCACTATAAAGTTTCCAGTTTTGAAATATGGCATTACTATTTTTTTATTTAGAAACATGCCACTACAAAGTTCACATGCTTTGAAATATGCCATTGCATACCCTTTTGGAGGATTAGACATCATAATATGTATGAATACCTCTTCATAATTTGTACATGGACAAAAGTACCCCTTGGTCAACTCAATGACACCACCGATTCATCAGATCAAAAAAAAGAAAGAACAGCCCCGATCCCCTTTTCCTATCATCTTTCTCTGTCTCCTCGCCCCTGCTCCCGGCCAATGAGCCTCCACTCCCGCCGCCGCGCCTCCGCTGCTCCCGGCCGCCCACCTTGATTCGCTGCACCTGGCCTCCTCCTCCTCCATTTTTTACCCCCGCAGTCGCGCCCAACTCTCATGAGTCCTGACCAACGCCCCTGCTCGTATCCTCTCTGTAAACCTAGACGAGCAACATGGAGGTAACCAGTGGTGATGGTGGTGGTGGGAGGAGCGTTTGATTCCCACAACTCCACGTGTGGAGCATGGAAGAATCCAGCCCCATTCCCCCTTCCTTGTGAGTTTGGTAATCCTCTCCTGCAGCAATTTGTTATTTACTTTAGTTGAAATTTGTGTGTGTGTGTCAATTTTTTTGGAATTATTCATTCTTGCTCTGTAGGTCTGGACAGCCAGATTTGTTTGCGTTGGATCTTAAAGTTGAATCGTTTAGCACTAACCATCCACCGGGCTTGAAATCTTACTTCAAGGGCAGAGTGTTGAAATGGGTTGTCGACCGCAAGTCGTTGACTGTGGATGCTATGATGTCTGATTTAGCTGGTGTTCTTAACTTTGGGGTTAATCAGAGGGCTCATGTTTGGTATTCCGACAGGAGCAAGCGTGAATCTGTGTGTCTAAACCATGACTCCCAACTTCCTGCTATGTTTGACATGCATCTATCAGAGAGGATCATAGAGCTTGTTGTGAAAGTTTCTAATGTTCTTGCTCAAAATGATGAAACAATTCAGAATGAGACCACTCAAAATGACCCATCTACAGTAGCACATGAAGATATTTCTCAAGACAATCTAACTCTGCCAAATTCAGAAACTGAATACACAGACGACATTGATCCATTTGACTTACCAGAGGAGTATGTAGGTGTTGACGACGAGCACATATACGGTGTTGAGCCTAAGACCGTTAATGTGCCTGTTGTTCAGATGTTGGATGATGATGAACCAGTTGTTGATGGGCATATTCGGGAGGTGGCTATAGATGATGATGATGATCCTAGTGAGCTGCTAATTGCCCATGACCCACAAGACACACTTTGTCCATGAATGCTATTCTGTGGAGAGGTTCCAAGCTGCATATGCTGGTGTGATTGCACCAATGACAGATAAATCAGAGTGGCCGGAAGTTGATCTAGGATTTAAGGTACACCCTCCTGTACAAACGAAGAATGTGCCTGGTAGGCCTAGGAAGGTGAGGATTAGAGGTTGGATGGAACCTATGAGAAGAACAGTTAAATGCAAGAGATGTAAAGGATTTGGTCATCATCAGAAAACTTGCAAACTTCCTTTTAAATTAGACGATGAAGAGGAAGAAGAGACAGATGATGGGGAGCAAGAAAAGCCAGATGATGTAGAGAAACAAGAAAAGCCCGATGATGGAGAGCAACAAGGACTAGACGGAGGAGAGCAAAAAGCAAGTGAGGAGGTGGATCCAGCCCCTAAAGAGGTGCAACCAGCCACGAAAAGGTATTAGAATTTGATCATATCTTTTCCAATTACATTCAGCTTGTCATGTGTATTTGGATCATATTTTCTAATTTTGCAGGAAGAAGGTTGCAGCAAAATCCACAACTCAAGGAGCTTCTCAAGCAAAAGGCAAGAAGAACATTGTATCAAACTCAACTAAAACTCCAGCTGAAGGCAAGAAAAAGGCAGCAGCTAAATCCCCATCAAATGGCAAGAAAAAAGTAGTTCAAACAAGCTCAGGTAAATCCCCAACAAAGGGTGGGAAGAGAAAGCCAAAGGGTACTACACCTACAAAGGAAAATGGGTCTGCAACCATTACAGTGAGGACAGAAGTCGGAACCAAAAGGAAGTTGAATGATTTGATTAGAGAGAGGTAGTAGTTGCTTGTAATTTGTGTTTTCCTCTTTCAAAACCATCGCGTGACAATTGATTCTCTGAACTGGTCATGATTTGTGTAATGTTATTTTGCCCAGAATTGGGGGAATTTAGGATGTGAACTGATGCTATTTGGCCAAGTGGTGTGATATTTAAGTCAATTTGCCAATTGATGCATTCCAGTACGAGCCTATGTTTTTAAAGCGTCCCTAAGGCGACGCCTAGGCGACGCCTAGGCGTCGAAGCGCTCCCCCTCCGCTTTGGAAAATCGACCGCTTTGGGCGCCTAGGCGTCCAAAGCGCCCGCCTAGGCGTCGCCTAGGCGCCAAAGCGCCCCCCCTCCCTAAGGCGGTAAGGCGTCGCCTTAAAAACATAGGCACGAGCATGTGCTGTCAATTTTGCTTCATGTTGCTACAGACTTCAGGTTTTGCATCTGCTAATCATATACTTCTATACATCATCATTTCTATAGCTAACCCTAATTGGAACAGCAAGCAATGCATTCCAGTACAAGTAGATGCTGTCAAATTTGCTTCAGTAGCTACAGGCTTCAGGTTCTGCATCTGCCGGACATTGCTACAGGCTATCTGTTTGCCCAACACGCATCACTGCCTGCCGCCGTCGTTAGCGTCGCAAACACCAGTACCAGTGGCGAGCCATGAACAGCGAGGAGCCGCACGCGACGTGCACACGTCCATGCTACCCTCCGCGGCCAGGCGCATCGCCGTTGTGCCATTGTTCTCGGCCTTCATTAGTGCCAAGCCCAGCGACGAGCGGTGAACAGCAAGGCGTGCAGAATAGAGATGTTGGGCGAGGGCAGCGCTCGGGACCAGCAGCTATGAGGAACTGGAGGAGGTGGCGGCTGGGAGTAGCGCCGCCGCCGCCGGGGTGGCGGGAGCAGATTTGAGAGACGAGAGAAAAAGGAATCAGGAGCGGCGGGTGTTGACTTGGCCAAGGGGCAGCTTTGTCCATGTACCAAATACAAAAGGAAATACACACATGTTAGGGTGTCTAATCCTTCAAAAGGGTATGCAATGGCATATGTCAAAGCATGTGAACTTTGTAGTGGCATGTTTCTAAATCAAAGAATAGTAATGGCATATTTCAAAACTGGAAACTTTATAGTGGCATGTATCAAATTTACCCTTTTAATTTTGCCAGACAAAATCAAACGAAATACAAAGCATGGGATTAATTTCATCACTTTATGGTGTTAATTGCATGGCTTAGTTAGCACTTCTTGCAATAAAGACAATTAAAACTAACTAGCAACCGCGAGAAAAGTTTCACCTTCTTTACATTGTTGACCAGATTTTATGGATGGTTAAGGTGACTAGTATCCCTACACACTCGTACTTTTATTGGTAATCTCTACTTTTAAAGGGGAGTTGGTAGGTTCGCCTTGCCTCCCCCCATTCTCGCTTGGTTTTCTGTAGATTTTTTTGGTAATCTCAACCGATGCCGCACAAAACAAAAACCAACGTATATAGTGTAACTTGAAATAATCTGGACCAAATCGATATTTTTCTTTCCTTGTCCTACTCATTCCCTTGAAACAAAAAACAACATCTATTAATTTATGGAAAGTATCATCTAGTGTTGGACAGAAGGGTCATGTTAACTATGGAGAGCATCATTCTTTTCCGGTTTTGACTATAGCATGCTTAGTGCAGTTAAATACCACAAGCGAGGATCACCTTAATTTAGGGAAAGTATCATTTATGTGGGCTCCTCCTAAAATCTCTCGTTCCCTTTCCATCATCTTCACTTTCTGCCACGCGATCCTACCCCGATGACGTCGATGTGGGACGGGCCATAAGGGGAAAAAAGCACTCACGGCGTCTCTATTAAGGCACTCGTAATATGTTTCCCACGTTGCAACGCACAGGCAATTAGCTAGTAAGTATAGATAAGCAGCTTACTGAACTATGATCATTTTTCCTTTCGTGATTGGTCAATGTTTTTTGTCAGAATATCATAACCCACACATCTAGCAGTTTATAAGATTTTTCGTTTCTAGATTAGACAAACTGTCCTGGCATGATTATTAAATGTACCAAACATGAGTATGCAACAGCTGGGCTCATCTAGTGCATACGGATTTTTAACAACGCAAAGAAAATGGCTAACACATACTAAAAAATGATATTGTTGTTCCATCCCACAAATGTCCCTTTTTTTGCATTTGTGTTGATCATCAACGTCTGGTTGCAGAATACAGACAGAGCCTAATTACCAACTTCCGTTTAATGTAATGTTGCTGCCAACTACTCCCTCCGTCCCAAAATAAGTGTCTCAACTTTGTACTAACTCTAGTACAAAGCTGTACTAAGCTTAAGACACTTATTTTGGGACAGAGGGAGTAGTACATAATTGTAACGGGTGAAGTGTGCCCACTGACCTTGGCAACATCCTCAACCTGATCCAGCAGGGAGATCACGTGGCGCAGCGTGAGGGACCTGTACCATAGCTGCCCAAGGTGCTGATTCTTCCTCCCAAGCAGCTTTTTGGCCTCTGCCATCTCCCCCTTGAGGCCGGTGATGCTCTCGGCGGACTCGCTGAACAGCCGCAGGATCTGTCACCACACCGTAAAATGATAAAAATAAAATGCAACGGCGACTACACTCTCCAAAATGGACGGGGATGAATAATCCGCCAGGGAGAAGGAATGCGCAGGTGGTGTGGCGGACGGGCGGACGGACCTGGGAGTAGTTCTGGATGGCCTTGTTGAAACCATGGTGGTACGCGTGGACGACCTCGTCAACGACGTCCTCGATGAGGTCGCTCTGCTCCTTGAGGAACTGGATCTCGCCATCGCGGTCCTTCGAGGTGAGGATGTGCACGACGTGCGGCAGCGAGTCGAACCGCGCCGCGGCCCATCCCTCGTCGATCCGCGACAGCCCTTCCTTCAGGTACTGCACGCACGCACGCCCCGCCAGACCCCAATTTCAAATTCCATATAAATTCCAGGCGGAATGGAGGGATGTATTCGGAACTTACAGATTTGTCGGCCGGAATCGGGAGGCCGTCGAAGATGCCACGGCGGTGGCGGTTCATCGTTACCGACGGCGAGGCGGGACCCGGGGAGACGAGCGAGATCTGGAGAGAGTGGGCTATACGAGGGCTACGAGAGGGGGGTAGGGCGTCGGAACCGGTCAGGTCGATGAGATGCCCTCGTGCTCCCATAACGTATAGTACTTCTATAAAATAATTTTTTCCCGTAAAAAGAACGTATATAAAATAAATAAATAAAATTAGTACGTAAAGGTCCTAATTTTCTTTTCTTTTTTAACATCAGTACAGACACAAGCGCTCATATACACGCGCATACACTCACCCTATGAACGCACACACGCACACCCTACCTCTATGAGCAACTCCGAAAGACTGATCCGGCATCATCTTGAGATTTACGAAGTCACTGTAAGCGTCTCGTCGTCGACAGGAACGTCTCCTTCCACTGAATGCACATCGGCGAAAAATCCTGAAATAAATCCAGAATAAATGCGAGCACCAAGATTTAAACCCTACTGAGCTGGGGATACCACAGTCCCTCTAACCATCCAACCACAGGTTGGTACGTGTAAAGGTCCTAATTTTTTTTAAGGTGTTGTGTTGGAGCAAATCGGTTTAGGGTTCTTTGCGAGAACGCGAAGGCTCTAACGAAACGGATCTCGTAAATCTCGTACTATAGATCTTATATATCTACTCCACTACCCTATTTCATGGCTCCTCGTGCAGCCATGTCATCACTTTTTCCCCACCGTTCAATCTCTCGTTAGCTCCGTGACTCAAACTTCTTTTGCATGGGCCATAAAAAAGTCAGCGCTCAGGTTCCACGCATGGGCTGCCCCGAGCCAAGCTTATGGGCTCAATAGCTTCTCCCCGCAGCCCACCCTAAATTAGACCCAACGTTTGCATTATATATGCCTCCTCATTTTTAGGACAGTAAAACCGAGTCTAAAGCGAGCTCTCACGCCCTCAACGTTTTCGACCGTTGGATTTCGTGTCCAGGTCATATCTAGCCATTCGATCTGCCCTCAAACATCACTTTTCTCGCTTTGTGAGTTGACTGTCCTAAGTGGACGCTGCTTTGGAAGAATTTTCTAAGCCATGTGGTTGATTGGGCCACTCCCTTTGAAGCCCGTCTCAGCTTCACGAAGGAAGAATCGGTGAGCCGCTGGTCAGCGACGTCTCTTGCTAACCTCACCTCGCTCAGGCCCCTTCCTACCCCACTCTCGGCCTAACCCTACCCGCACACCCTTCTTTCTCCCAGCTTAACCCTAACCCTAGCCGCACCAGTGAAGGACTGATGGCAGAGCGAGCAGTCGGGCAACGACTACGGTGAATCATCCCCCTTCCCAGCACCCTGGATCAGCCCCATGGCGACCTCCCGTGCTCCCTTCCCAACCTTGACCTCGAAGAACGGCTTCCCGTACATCGCTGTCTCTTTCGTGTATAATTCCCTTCTTACATCAAACAATCACTCTTGATGGCATCTCAGTCCCAATTTTGCACAAGTGTTGCTGTATTGGATGTGGTAAACTGATTTGGGCGGATCTTGAAGATAAGGAGGGGAAGAGGTTGTGGCGGCGGGCAAACACAACCGACAGAGGTCACTAGAGTATGCTTTTTAAGTTATTTTCCCTATACCAGATCAGCTAGATGAGGTCGAAAAGAACCTTGAAGATTGGCATTCATCACTCAGAAGTTGTACCTTACCTGAATGTTGGTTCTTAATTTTTCATGTGCAAGGCATGGTGCTTTCTGCTGGTTCTACTCCCTGGTTGAACAAGCTCATAATCCATATTACAAGACAGGTAGAATTCTTTTCTTTATAAGACAGGTAGAACCATTTTACTTTTGCCTCCTCGGTTTTTTCTTTGATAAGCACATCATTTCACGATTCGTGTTGTAAAAATTTAGTGGTCTTGGACTAGATGGTTCTGTTATAAAGGTAATTATTATTAGCACCTGACCACTTGCTTGCATATGATTGAAACTACTATCATTAGCAAATTCATTATGTATTATTGTCATGCACTACGGAAACAATTGGAACGAACAGATGAGGTTAATTATATTTCCAACATGTCACTACTAGGAAAATGCTTATACACACTAGCATAGTAGCAGCGCTTTTTATAACAAAACGCTGCTACTACTTATCAGTAGCGCTTGCTCAAGACAAGCGTTGCTACTGTGCACTTACCAGTAGCGTTGTTTTAATAAAACACGCTACTACTACAATTGCCAGGACGTTGCCGGCAGGCCAGGCATAGTAGTAGTGCTTTTATGTAGGAAGCGCCACTACTACTGGACGTAGCAGTAGCGCTTCCTACATAAAAGCGCTACTACTACGGGCTCCTTATCCACCCCAACGGCCCGCGCTCGACCTCTCTCACTCCCCCGGCCCTCACACTCTCACTCTCGCGTGCCTTCGTCGTCGTCGCTGCCGCCCTCCCCCGCGCACCACCGTCCCCCACGCCGAAGCTCTCCTGCCGGCCGCCCTCGCCCGCGCCGGCTCTTCTCCCCCGTCGACCACCCTCCCCCGCGCCGCCTTCCTCCCCCGCCGGCGGACCTCCCCACCGGCCTCCTCCACCACCGAGAGGTACTCCTCCTCCCTCCTCCCTCTAGGTTAATTAACTTAGGTGAATTTAGTTCATTAGGTTAACTAAGTTAAACTAAGTGAACTAGCTAGGTTAATTAGGTTTACTAACTAGGTTAATTAGATGTTTTTAGATGTTTGGTTAACTAGTTTGGTTACTAAGTAGATGTTAATTTGGTTAGGGCAGTAGTGGTACTATTAATTAGATGTTTTTTAGTTAGGGAAGTAGGTTAGGTAACTAAGTAGATGTTAATTTAGGGCAATGGTGTTTAGTTTATAGAAAAAAATTCAATATAGTTTTTTTTACTGTTTTTTAGTAAGTGTTTAATAGAATTAGTTAGAAAATTAATAGAACTAGTTAAACTAGTTTATTTTTAGTAAGTACTAGTTTATTTTATTTATAGTAAGTGCTTAGTTGAACTAGTTGAATTAATAAAACTAGTTTATTTTTAGTAAGACAATTTAGGTATATGAGATTTGATGATCTAATTAAAATGTTACTATAGAACTAGTTTATTTTTAGTAAGAAAATTAGTATAACTAGTTTTTTTTAGTTAAAGCAATTTTTCCCGCATCGACGTCGATGATGCCTATCCCGCATCCTCGTCGTCGACTCGGCGGAGGAGGCTTGCTTGCTCAGAGGGGCCATGTCCGGGACTGGGCTCCGTCGGGCTGGTACTGGGAGGTGCTACCTTCCGGGAGGCGCAACTTGGTGAGGAGCCAGCTCGTCGTTGACCCAAACCTTCTTTGGTGGCGGTCGCGTGGGCCAGTGACGGTGTGGAGGCTTGAGGACGCCGCGGAGGTGGTACGTCACCGTGTCAGCGAGGAGGACGACCACGTCTGTCGCTACATGGTTGCGTTGGAGGGCAGGTTCTCCAATACCTTGCAGGTTCTTCAGGGATCTCACTGGAGCTATGATACTGTGATGCTTCCTTCTCTTTGGGTGTTCACCGCCCGCGCCGATACCCGTTGTTCGTTAGGGTTTTAGTTGTATTAGTGATGTTATATGTATGATACTATTCGAGGTGTATTAGTGATGATATTCGACGATGTATGGACGAAAGAGATGATTTAGTTTTGCTTATTGAATGCATGCTAATTTGAATACTAATTTACTTTACGATTTGGTTTTACTTATTGAATGCTCAAATTGGAAAACTACTCCTACTTTGAATGCTAAAATTGGAGAGCACTATGCAAGGCATATGCATTTGATTAGTTGATAGCTTATAGGATTTTTGTTTTTGCAGAAATCAAGGAGCCCCACCATCATCACCGCCATCGTCCCCGTCACCGCCCCCCTCCGACCTCGAGGTGAGACCTGCCAAATGTCCATGTCAATATGAGTCCTATAAGACATCTTGATATATTTTTTTTATATTTTGAACCATTGAAATGCAATGACCATCAAGTTTGAATGCTCATATGATGCAGATATAAACATGTATATCTTGTGTTGTTCAAATAGGATATGTGTTTGCTCAAGTGGCCGGCTATGTTTGCAGGTTACACCTCCTATATTGGCCTATGTTTTGCCGGAGTGTTGATTAATTTCCGTTCCGGCAAATTTCAGGCGCTCGATATGTCCTTTTTTAGCAAAGGTCATGCCGGATTTTTCCGTGAATTCTGGCATAACTTGTGCTAGAATATGTAGGAAATATCGAGTGGCCTGGATTTTCTAGAAAAATAATTAAACGACATTTCGGGTCGACTTTAAGTCTGTCGAGGCTCCATCATCGAAGGTCGAAAAATCAATGAGAGAGTGTATCCACCATATATGAGAGAGGACAAAGAAGCCCGACTGTTGTCGTGGGGGTCGTTTCTCCTTCTTTTATGGGTGCTAGACCTTTGTTATGCACCAAGGGAAGGAGGAGTAACGACCATCACCGACGGTCGCAAATGTCAGAGAGGAATCAATGAGTGAGAGTCTCCACCACACATGAGGAAAATCCCGACTATTGTCATGGGGGTCGCTTCTCCTTTGTTCCGTGTGCTAAACATTTTGGTGTAATGCACTCGAGGACGAAAGGAGGAGTGATCATCACCAATGGTCGAATGTATACACCACGCGAGCTGAGAGTTTTCGAGAAAAAGACTTGGCAGACCGATAGTCAACCCGTGATGAATAATAATGGTCTAATTTAGTTTTTGTAGTACATATATTGAATTGTACAAGTTTAATCTTTAAATTGTGAACGTAGGAAATGTCGTGATCGGATGACAAAAGTCTCCCGGGGGAGTGCAGCTGGTGCAATGACGACCGAGGTTTGTGCGACAGGCCTCACCTCACTATAAAAAAATACACTTCCATGATGATACGTGTTTGTCACAGTAGGTCGCGTTTTTTGTCATGCATGTACATCCATGACGATTTTATGACAGAATCAAGATAGTCATACTTGTGCTGTCGTAGAAGTGTTCCATGACATTACCAAAATTATCATCACGGAAGTGTGCACTTCCATGACGATAAATCGCGCGTCACGGAAGTACTTTCGTCAAGGGTGACCGACACGTGGCATCCACCGTAACGAAACGTCGTTAAGCTATCGGGTCGGGTTTTGGATCCGATAACCCGTTAACAGCCCCAACCAATGGGGATTTTCCATGTGTAAAATCATCATTGGCTGGAGGAAACACGTGTCGGCTCATCGTTGGGACAGATGTCATCCACTCACTGGACAAAAGGCGCCTATGATACGTCGACATGTGGCACGGCCCAACAGAGGCCCATTCTTGTGAAAAGGCCGGCCCGTTTGACTTGGTCAAAAGGTGGTGGGCCGGCCCATGGAAAGCCTGTTAACAGCCTGTTCACATATAGCCCATTTACAGCCCGCTAACTCAAGGCCCGTTATGCCCTATCCGAATTAGGCCCAGTAGCGTCATCTGGGCCATCTAATATGATTCCAGCCCGTTTTCACTTCTGGCCCATGTATGGCCTATGACGTCTTTCGGCCCATATGAGGCCCTATGTAACTCTTGGCCTATTAATGGCCCGTGGTGAAACTGGCCCGTAATGAATAGTGTATCACTTTACACCCATTAACGGCCCATGGTGAAACTGGCCCGTAATGAACAGTGTATCACTTTATACCCATTAACGGCCCGTTATTCAGTTGGGCCGTTTCCAGCCCATGTTATCTTTCGGCCTTCTCAAAGCCCATTTATTCTTGGGCTCATTTCCAGCATTCGTTTACTTACGGCCCGTTACTGTCATTTTCTGCTTGTGGGCCAAATTCAGCCCGTGGTTACAGTCGGCCCGTTTGTAGTCTGTTAATACGTTGGGTCGTTTTCATAGCATCATCAAATACGCCCTATTAACGATGGCCCATTATGGCCGGCCATGAACGGACGATTCCAACTCTAGCTCGTTTACGGCCATAATGCGGCCTGCTATTGGCCCATGTTTGGCCAATCGATCATACGGCCCGTATAAGGACCATGGAGCGGCGTCTGCATGACATTATATTCACACGCAACGGTCTTCTCTTTTTCTCTACATGTTCAGTACGATTGTGTACAATATCTGACATGCATAATAAAAAAAATAGTTAGATTTTGTAAGGCCTAAGGGGTGCATGCAAAAATCAAGACTGATGGTAGCAAACGAGTGGATGGATCCAAAACTAATGATAGCAGGTAGATTATAGATTCAGTTTAAAAATATAGACAATGGATCATCTATTGTTTGTTGCCCACCCAACATGAACCACATAGAAGACCCTAGATGAACCAGATAGTAGACAGATACTATTCATTGCTGGCTCGATATGAGACCCATGGGCAATTCAAAATTCAAGATTGAACGATAAAGTAGCAGGTAATAATAACCGATGTATAACGTAAGCAAACACGAAAGACTGCGACCTCTCTTCCGGGACTGTGTAGTCCTCAGGTTCATCTGCTCAGTCGATGATGGTAATGCAGTTGGCGTGGCTGCTGGCAACGGGGAAGATGATCTGAGGCGGCGAAAGGAAGTCTGCAGGGGGGATCTCTGTTGTAGTGAACACTTATGTCGATGGTGCACCTCAGGTGGGGTGGATGACGGCACGGCAGGAGCAGGACATAACACACAGAGTTTTCTTTGACGCCTATCTGAAAATGAAGTAAATCTATAAGGGCTCCTTAGAATTGGAGGATTCTATAAACGCAGGGATAGGAAAAACACATGAATAGGATAGGAATGCACGTGCAAAACAGAGCATTTGGAAACATATGATTTCAGTCAACATGGGTGTTTGGCTCACATGAATTGGTAGAACAGAGGAATGGAGAAACAAAGTGATGCGACGAGTGTACAACCTCTTTGGCATAGCCTTGTGGACCTCAGCATCATTGGGTTGGACGTGGAGGATGGTGATGATGCTAGTGTGACTGTCAGAGGCGGGGAAGAAGATCCGAGGCCTCTGGAAATGGCGCCGAGGGTACTGCTCCGCTGTGATGGATGGTTCCGTTGTTGGAGCAGCTCCGCTAAGGTGTACGGCGACGAGGCTGAATCATGACAAGACAGACAACGTTAATCTGAAGTGGGACCCTACTATCATCTGTAATAGATGATGTAAAATACATCACCAAAAAGTGATAGATGTAAAACGCATCAGCCGCGCCACGGCCGCTCCGACAGATGTTGTAAGTACTGTTCACCCTGAACTTAACTGAAGAAAATGAACTTCACAGTCAAAACTGAATTTTACTCTCGAAACTGATTGAACTAGTAACAGAGCATTGCAATAGATGTTTAGGGCATTCGAGCACTAGTAGCAGAGAAGCAGTGATCTAAATCAGCAGAGCAGGGAACACACTAGCAGAGAGCAAGTCGTGTAGTAGCACCGCGAGCGAGTGCTAAAGCAGCAACTCATGTAGCTGCCGGAGGTCGTGCAGCAGCAGCAGCGCAAGCGAGAGCAAGAGCAGAGCAGCAGCACGAACGAAAGCAGGAGCAGTGCAGCAGCGCGACCGGCAGCAAGAACAGAGCCGCAGCGCGAGCGAGAGTCAGAGCAGCTGCAGCTAGTGCCATTGTGGAAGTCACCGCCGAGGAAGCAACGACATGGGGGAGAGACACCGTGGATGATGTGGCCGGCGACGGCGCCGGCGATGGAGACACACCATGTCTGCTCGGTATCATGCACCGGCAGCCCGGTGAGATCGAATAAAAGATAAAATGCAGCGGTGAGTGCAGAACCTTCTTGGTGGCGCCGAGTTGGCCTCGGCTTCATCAGAGGAATTGGTGAGGGTGCTGCGGTTCTGGTGGGGCAGGTTAAGACGACGCTGTGGGGATTGAGGTGGCGTGATAGACGAGGAGAACATCGGGGCGGCTCCTTGGATGTGGAGGACGGGGCGACTGATCCGGCGGGACGACGAGATCAACAACGGATCCTCATCCAGTGCGGTGGATGAGGGACAACGAGCTGTTGCGGTGGATGACGTAGTCACGAAAGAGTCTCCGGCTGGGCGGTGGTCGGGAGGCCGACGGAGAAGCATGGGGTTTCGCGGGTTTTAGCGGCCTCGGTGTACGAATGGGGGGGCGAAGGGGGATGGGGAGCCAAGCTGAGGGATGCGCTTGTCCGAAATGTAGGGTAAGTTACCAGCGTACCCCCACTGGTTTTGACACCGCGACGTGGAGCTTCATTTCTGGCTGAGGGGTAGAAGGGGGATTTCGTGTGTCTGGGCTGCGGGAGCGATTTCGGATGAGGAGGGAGTTCTCGCGCGCGTCCAAATTTCGGGATAACAAGGCGCGACGTGATGACCCACAAGTATAGGGGATCTATCGTAGTCCTTTCGATAAGTAAGAGTGTCGAACCCAACGAGGAGCAGAAGGAAATGATAAGCGGTTTTCAGCAAGGTATTCTGTGCAAGTACTGAAATAAGTTGTAACAGATAGTTTTGTGATAGGATAATTTGTAACGAGCAACAAGTAACAAAAGTAAATAAAGTGCAGCAAGGTGGCCCAATCCTTTTTGTAGCAAAGGACAATCCTAGACGAACTCTTATATAAGGAAAAGCGCTCCCGAGGACACATAGAAATATCGTCAAACTAGTTTTCATCATGTTCATATGATTCACGTTCGGTACTTTGATAATTTGATATGTGGGTGGACAGGTGCTTGGGTGATGTTCTTACTTGAACAAGCATCCCAATTATGATTAACCTCTATTGCAAGCATCCGCAACTACAACAAAAGTATTAAGGTAAACCTAACCATAGCATGAAACATAGGGATCCAAATCAGCCCCTTACGAAGCAACGCATAAACTAGGGTTTAAGCTTCTGTCACTCTATCAACCCATCATCTACTTATTACTTCCCAATGCCTTCCTCTAGGCCCAAATAATGGTGAAGTGTTATGTAGTCGACGTTCACATAACACCACTAGAGGCTAGACAACATACATCTCATCAAAATATCGAACGAATACCAAATTCACATGACTACTAATAGCAAGACTTCTCCCATATCCTCGGGAACAAACGTAACTACTCACAAAGCATATTCATGTTCATAATCAGAGGGGTAATAATATGCATAAAGGATCTGAACATATGATCTTCCACCACATCAACTACAAAGAGCAATCAACACTACTAGCAACCTACTAGTACCAATCCCGGACTTGGAGACAAGAATTGGATACAAGAGATGAACTAGGGTTTTGAGATGAGATGGTGCTGGTGAAGGTGTTGATGGAGATTGCCCTCTCCCAATGAGAGGAGCGTTGGTGATGATGATGGCAATGATTTCCCCCTCCCAGAGGGAAGTGTCCCCGGCAGAACAGCTCTGCCGGAGCCCTAGATTGGTTTCGCCAAGGTTCCGCCTCGTGGCGGCGGAGTTTCGTCCCGAAAGGTTTCTCATTAATTTTTCCTCGACGAAAGACCTCATATAGCAGAAGATGGGCATCGGAGGGCCAACAGGGGGCCCACGAGGTAGGGGGCGCGCCCAGGGGTAGGGCGCGCCCCCACCCTCGTGACCAGGTGGGGCCCCCTCTGGTGAACTTCTTCCACTGGATATTTTTTATATATTCTGAAAATCACTTCCGTGGAGTTTCAAGACTTTTGGAGTTGCACAGAATAGGTCTCTAATATTTGCTCATTTTCTAGCCCAGAATTCTAGCTGCCGGCATTCTCCCTCCTTATGTAAACCTTGTAAAATAAGAGAGAATAGCCATAAGTATTGTGACATAATGTGTAGTAACAACCCATAAAGCGATAAATATTGATATAAAAGCATGATGCAAAATGGATGTATCACGGCGCGGGTTGAAGAAGCGGGAGTTTCAAAGCAGGTGAGACAAAAGATACTCGAGCTTGAAAATTTTGGGATAACAAGGTGCAGATTCCTTGTTCGGCAGAACAAACTTAATGTGTAAAAAAACAATTCATACAAGACACAAGAGAGTCATGTCCCCTTTTACTATATTGCTATAGATGCCATTGAAAAAACTACAAGAAAAATGTAAAAAAATCGAGAGAACAAGATTACCCTGCACAGTACCAAATCGATTCGCACTATCCTCAACAACAACAAAAAACAAATCAATTCCCACCAAAGAAAGAGTAATGTCCCTTTTTATATGATTACAGATGCCATGATCTCAAATTTCAATTTTGAATCCACGTTATGTTGAATTCGAATATATCGTTAGGTGACCTTGCGGTTTATAATTGATGTAGTCGTACATTTTGATCTTCCATCATATATGAACATTTTACTCCACCATGTGAACATATATATTGTTGTCTACCATATGGACTAAATTTGAATCAATTTTCCTTATTTGAATACGATTGTTGTCAAGTTATACAATAATTTAAATATTATCTTGATAACAAAAAACATACATATAGCAGTAATCATATTTCACTATGAACTACATGTACCATACGCTCTCCAATTCAGATATTTGTATCCATTTTATGTTGAATTCAAATCATAGTACATTATTGGTCTCGGTAGCGAGATGTTTGGGATAATCTAAACCCTGTTTTCATACGTATAATTTTTGGCTGAATTGGGACAAGTTTTGGTATAAGCCTCTTGCAAAACCGGAGATTCTCTCAACAAGCCTCGTGGTTCTGAGAGGGAACGTGTCACCTTTGTGTGCGAAACGATATACGCTGCCTCCCCCCTGATTTTATTTCCAGAGGCAACATAGAACTATATGAGTGCCCTGTTAAATTTTGGAATTATTTCAGGTTCATTTGGCCTTTTTATACATTAATTGAGTTTCTGGACTTTTAATGTGCATAATCTAAATATGAATTGCATGCACATGCTCCGATGCACCAAAGTGGGTTAAAAAATCACATGTGTGTCCTTGGTTGAATTTCTAGGTCCCATGGAAGAAATGAGAATGAAATTCAAACATGTGGGCGTCATGACTTGGCCGAGAACATCGAGAAAATTTGATTTTAAATTCATGTAAATCCAAAACTCGCCTCGAAATCATGAAACTTGGCATGGTGTCATGTCATGGCACTAACATGTTGTGGTAAAAAATTGGGCCGATTTGGAAGCTCGTGGTTCTAAGAGGGAACGTGCCACCTTTGAGTGTGAAACGATTTGACTAGATGGGTTAGAGCAAACTAGCTCAAACTAACCCCTCTTGTTTCGATAATTTGAGGCTATTTCAACCCAAACTAGCTCTAACTCAGGGATCCAAACAAGGAGGAGTGTTACTGTACATGCTACAGTGTGGACCGTAGCACATTGTTTTTATGGCCATATCACCACATTGTTTTCTATTGCTGGTTCACTGGGCTACCGTGGTTCGCACTTCTGGTTCACTGGGCTGCCGTGGTTCGCACTTCTCCGACCTGAGTAGTACTCCCTCCGTTCCTAAATATAAGTCTTCGTAGATATTTCACCGTGGACCATATACGGATGTATATAGATGCATTTTATGTGTAGATTCACTCATTTTTCTCCATATGTGGTCCATAGTGAAATCTCTCCAAAGACTTATATTTAGGAACGGAGGGAGTAGTATAGTACTAGTATATACCGCATCATTCTTTGCTCCTTCTTACTACTTCGACATGTGGGAGAGCCAGCATCCGGGTCGACGTGTCATGCACCAGATTAGAGCGCGGAACGAAAGGGGGGCATCACCCCGGTCGGAGCGCCAGTAATTCATAGCCCCGTCAAATTGCATAGCCCCACTCGCTCACCCTCCTCGCCTCTCTATCAAACCGCCTGCCCAAAAACTGCCGCGCGTACTGCCCGGGAAAAGCCCCGCCCTCAACTTTTAACTATGCGAAAATAGTTCGAGCTTGTTCGTTCTATATAAATACAGTACTTACTATATGTTTATTCACCCGTGGGGTTGTTCAATGAATGGAGGGGCGGGGAGCACAAGTGAACAATACTGTAGTACTACTAGTAGTAAGTAGGAGTCGTACAGTAGTCACCTTAAATAGAGAGTTTCTTTTCTTTAATGCCACATACACAAATTGAAACGCTTGTTGTGGAGAGAAAAAAGATAATCACTCCACTATATATGGACGCAGGGGTCTGGGCGCTTGCTTTAATAGGGTTGCTCTCTTCATTCTCTTATCCTCTCCAGATATAAACAAGACAGCGGTAGCGACATTTTCTCTCTGCTCACCGTTGGTCACAGATCCGGCCGGATCCCTTCGGCCGGTGTGTGTAGAGGACTAAAAGGTGCATCGTTCATGCGGTCATCGCCGTCGAGGGAGGAAACCCACAGCTGCCGGAGGGGCCCGATCCTCTGCCCGTGTCGTTCTCTCCGACACATCGCCGATTCGGGAGGTCCTCCGACCCTTCTTCCTCCCTGTCGTATTGTCCGCAGATCCGACCTGCCGCCGCCGACATCCCGGCGACCCTCAGGTATAAGTTCTTCGAAAGAGGCCTTGCTCTACTGCCCTAGCTCCCCACGTGTCTGCATGTGCATCTTTTTCTACTCCCATCAGCTCTTCCAAAGCCACCTAATTTTTTAGTATTATTAGAGGTAGAGCTACTTCATGCATTTGAATCTAGGGCTTTGTTCAAATAACGAAGAAAGGGGGGAAAGTTGTAGCATGAAAATAGGACTTGATTCCAGGAGGAAATAATATGGTGAAAGTAGTAGAGACCGGATACCCAACCAGTCTCTTGGTTGAAAAGGGAAATAATGGGAAAACGCAGTACAAACTAGATAAGGAACAGATCTATTATTGGTTGAAAAAAGGATAGAAAGTGGCGGCTGGTGGACAAGTCAACAGAGTATGTCCAGGATTAGATTTGCTGCCATCACATAGTAAAAGGTCTCCAGGATTAGATTTGCTGCCCTCACATAGTAAATGGTCTCAGGATTAGATTTGCTGCCCTCACATAGTAAAAGGTCTCAGGATTGGTTTGCTGCCCTGACATAGTAAAAGGTCTCCAGGATTAGATTTGCTGCCCTCACATAGTAAAAGGTCTCCAGGATTAGATTTGCTGCCCTCACATAGTAAAAGGTCTCAGGATTAGATTTGCTGCCCTCACATAGTAAAAGGTCTCAGGATTGGTTTGCTGCCCTGACATAGTAAAAGGTCTCCAGGATTAGATTTGCTGCCCTCACATAGTAAAAGGTCTCCAGGATTAGATTTGCTGCCCTCACATAGTAAAAGGTCTCAGGATTAGATTTGCTGCCCTCACATAGTAAAAGGTCTCAGGATTGGTTTGCTGCCCTGACATAGTAAAAGGTCTCCAGGATTAGATTTGTTGCCCTCACATAGTAAAAGGTCTCCAGGATTAGATTTGCTGCCCTCACATAGTAAAAGGTCTCCAGGATTAGATTTGCTGCCCTCACATAGTACAAGGTCTCCAGGATTAGGTTTGCTGCCCTCACATAGCATGAACAAACTCGGCATCACCACTTTATGCCTCCTTATACCAACCTTTTGCTATTGTTAATGTAAGGGCGCATGTAAAATGAAGCAATCACACTGTTACCTTAGGGACATGTCTAACCAGTGTTATTGTTAATCTAATGCCTCCAATGATAAGATGCAATTAAACTATGTTACAAATGGCACTCCTGTTGTTTTCTCCAGTATGATAAGTAAGTTGCTCCTTTATGCTGCTGAGTGTCCTGGTGTCCCCACGGTCCCATGCCCTTAAACCAACTCTTTAGCTGCTGTTGATTTACTGTGTCTGGTAAACAAGCAATGCCACCATTAAAGTAATCCCATATTTGAGGAATCTCATTATTGATCATAATGCTTCTGGTAACATGAAGCATTGCTGACGTTTTAAAATTTCTACTGTCCTTGCGTGATTGCCATGAACATAATTAAGATGTTTCTTTTCATTTTGTATATGTTTTGTATATTCTTATTGACTAGCAACTGTTTACTTTCTATCTTTTTGTGCAGATAGGGATATCCATTTCACCTTGTTGCTATTGTGACCTTTTGGTGAACTACACAAAACACTTTTTTTTGGAATGAGTGTCTTGTGCAGTTCAACTAAAATGTCACGTGGGCAACATCTCTCAATTTTGGTGGAACTGCACAAAATGGTGATTGGAGTTTCCAAAATCTCCGTCAAGTTCTGCTGGTAATCTCGTGCAACATTTTATTAGCCTTTGCAAGATGGAGCCGTCACTGTCACCACAATGGCACTTTCTTTTAGTGGAACTGCACAAAAGGATAAGAAAATTATAGTTGCACCTTACATGAGCCGGACAGCCAACCTTAATGTTCCTCAATTTTAGTGCAACTACTAAAGAAGAACCTGCCAGCTCACAAGAGCAAGTACTACTTGCTAGCTGAATGATGCAATCTTTGCTTCATTTCAGGTGAACTGCAGAAAAAGGCGCATGAATTGAATCATGGAACTCCAGGCAGACCTCATCCAAGTAGAGCTGGAGGTTGAGTTCAAGGAGGCCGCTATTAAAGCGAAATCATGCTCTCCTATCTCCTTGTTTGTGCTGTGCAAACATGCTGTGCAAACAGGAATACTCAACTACAGATGTTGTGACGGCCAAGAGCATTCGCCAAGTTCTTCGATTGTATGACATGGCTAGCCAAGATGGATTTAATCCCGATATTCACTTTATCAAAAGGCTCTAATGGGTTGGTTCTGAATCTTGCAAGCCGGGAATCAGTGAGATGTGTAGGCATCTTTGTTGTACTTATTATTTGAATCTTATTTGTTGGTTCTGAATCTTGCAAGCTGGGAATCAATGAGATGTGTAGGCATCTTTGTTGTACTTATTATTTGGATCTTATTTGTTGGTTCTGAATCTTGCAAGCTGGGAATCAATGAGATGTGTAGGCATCTTTGTTGTACTTATTATTTGGATCTTATTTGTTGGTTCTGAATCTTGCAAGCTGGGAAACACGGCATGATGATGCAGAGGACAACAACCATAACAAACAGTTCAAACTTGGTAGTATTGTCTTTGTGAAAGTGCGATAAATGTGCTGATCGTGTGCATCCTGAGAACAATAATTCTAATTGTTGTGCATGTTGATCCTGTGGCACTGATAGAACGAGCGAATGCATTGCTTGTTTTAAGTATAAATTTCTATTAAAGCTAATTAAATTTAAGTAAAGTGACCACTAACTCATGTTATTACAGTACCAATACAGACCCGCTCGTGAACCGACGTGTGGCCGAGGGTGCATCTTTTGCCGGGCGTGCAACGGACGAGGGAGGGGTAGTAACTGTTGTTGCCTATACACACTCAGCTTACTGTTGAATCCAGTTCCCCAAGAGCTGAAAAACGAACTGCTGCCGCCGCCTACACACTCGTTCACTTGAAGAGACTCCAATGGCGATCCGAGGGGTGAGCCTGCTGGATATGGACTTCAGCAAGGAGTTCCCCTTTGAGTTCACCGTTCAGTCCTATGGCTGCACCAAGTTGAATGTGATGTACACCAACGATACGGACTCGGTGAAGCTCTGCCTCGCCTCAGTCCTATGGCTGCACCAGGTTCTAGAGCATTCGCCCGTTTCATCGGCAGCGCCGACTGCACCTTCGCAACGGTGGAGAGAAGGAAGAACGCGACGATTCAGCCATCTGGTGCAACAAGCTTGTCGACATCCAGAAGCAATACAAGATCATCAGCAACGGGCAGGAGAAGGACTCCGTGGTTGACCTCGCTGAGACCATCATCGACCCCTGATACGCCAACATGAAAGAAGACGACCTGAACACGTGGGAGGTACCTCTGAATCTAGCCTACATAACCTACGTGACCAAGGACGCATATGCATGCTACGACATGTACATGCAGATCTTGAACATGAGGGCGTGTCTGCTTCCCGTAACCGACACGGATAGCCGCAGCGCCATGATCAAGCGTGCCAGGAAGGTCTAGATGTTGTACTTTATCTATTTATAAGCACCTTTATCATCTGAGTGTTTCATGCATTAGCCTATGTGTCGTAATTATCTATTAGTCCGAAATATTTCTTTTAAGAACCCATTAACCTGATTGCTTTTTTTAGTGGCTACTTGCTTATGTATGTAAACTAGTTCACTTGTCCGTAAAAAAACTAGTTCACTCGGCTGCCGTGCTTGGAATCTCCTTCCTCCCAACATATTCCCCTCCTCAGGTGGACCCAGCAGGTCTCTAAATTTTCTCCCACTTTCTTTTTCGATGTAAACTGAGTTTTCTCCCAGTACTTTCCCCTAGAACCAACTCAAATGTCCCACGTCTAGCCTAAAAAATAATAATACCCCACGTACTATTAACTCATCAAATTAAAATGATATTTTATTTCGTAAGTTGAAAGTTCTTACAAAATAATAATAATAATTGTTTATATATAACTTGGCAAGTTAACTCCTAGTGATTGCATACATAAGCTTGCAAAGATTTTACTGACGTGCAATCATGTGTTTATGTTTTTATAACATTTCTCCGTCTAGCCCAACATGATATTTTCACCCAGCCCAGCAAGTCCGCGGATTTCGAGAAAAATGCAAATGGGATTTAAACGGGCTGCATAGATGCTACATCATTGTTTCACCCAGCCCACCAAATGGACTAAAAAAACAAATGGACTGGCTAACATGTGGGCCAGTAGGTCGAAGCCTAAGAAGGCGTTGGGTTTACATCCAACAGTCAACATTCTTCTTCAATCTCTCGTCTTCTTCCCCCAGCACTGCCAGAACCGCCTGCTCCAGCCTTCGGCGTCCAACAGCGTTGTTTTGCGCTCCTCAGCGAAACGCTACCCCGCCGACGGCCAGGCCATCCCTCCACTCCGCACCTCCTGTTATTCTCTGCAGAGTGTAGGCCCACCCCGCACCCGAATCAGTCAAGTTTCCCACTCCTCTCCGTCTGCGACTCCACTGCCGCGTCTTCCCCATCTCTGAGTTGTTCCAGTCCGGGGCCTCGCCGTCGTCCACCGCCTCGGTGCACTCGGCGCGGCGTGGTCAACATACGAGAGTCATCGGAAGAGAACTGTACGTGGAGAGCCTGACGTCTGGGACCCACGAGGTCCATGGTCGCATGCAAGGAAAGTTCCTCCTTATTACGCACTGTACGTGGGAAGGGCTTCTGTATTTCGCGAAAAAAACGTTCCCCCCACTGACAGGTCGGACCCACCAGCTATATCTTCGCACGCAAGGAAGTGCCTCCTTATTACGCACCAAAAAATGAATACCCCCTACTAGCTGGGACCCACCATAGTGGGTGGCTGACTTGTGGGCCTACTAAGTTGACGAGGACGGAGGGCTTTGTCAACTTAGTCAATATGAACGATTCTAGCTCCAGTGACCGTACGATGTCCATCCAATGACCATAGTGCTTCTTCAACCTCTGGTCTTCTTGCTCCAGCCGCCCAAAGCAACGCCGGTCGTGCCGCGTGCTCCTGCCTCTCGTGGCCGGCTGTGATGCCGCGGAGGCCTCACCACCCCTACTACTCCCACCGCTGGCCCAGGGTATCCCTCTACTCACCCACACCCCCTGTTATTCTGCGGCGACGGCAGCCTCACGCCGCAGCCGAACCAGTGAACCCTCGTACTCCTCTCCGCGTGGGCATTCACTGCCGCGTCTTCCCCGGCTCCGCGTCGTCCCCTTCCTAGGCCTCGTCGTCGTCCACCGCCTTGGTGCTCTCGGCGCAGCATGGTCAATGTGGTCAACGACCGACTTCCATCGGAAGAGTACTGTACGTGGAGAGGCTGACAGCTGGGTCCATGGCCACAGCCCAGTTTTTTTTGTGATTTGCCAAGTAAGTCGCTTTGTGAGGCCTGTTGGGCTGCAAATCTTTCAAGACGAGGAGAGCTTCGTTCAGCTGGCCGAGAAAATGGCCTATCAGTAATGAGAAATGGGCTGTATATTTTTAAAACACATCAAACCGATAATTAGTTTCAAATATCTTTTTTTCATTTTGAGATTTTAGATTACATTAATTTTTATGCGTGGAGAATTTGTTGGATTTTATATTGATATACATTTATTTTTAAAATCAGTTTGAATGTGAGTCGAAATTTCAGGATTAAAAATAGTTCGGACCGCACCGAAATATGCAAAATTTCGTATAATTTTTTAACCGTGGCCACAATATGGGTTGTAATGCTAACAAAAAGAATATGAGCTCCAAAAAAAACCTTAAGAATTAGCGAATGGGCTGTAAATTATTAGAAATAATGGCAGATTGGCTGTATGCTGTTTTCCACAGATTTGAGGCTTTCCTAAAAAAAGGTTGACGCACAAGCAGTGACTGTTGGATGTCCATCGAACGACCGTCGTGCTTCTTCAATCTCTGCTCTTCCTGCTCCAGCCGGTCAAACAAGCGCCGGCGAGACTGCCTGCTCCCTCCTCCCCGCGGCCGGCAGTGCTGCCGCGCAGGCCTCACCGCCCCACCGTACTCCCATCGCTGGCCTAGCCATCCATCTACTCACCCACACCTGCTGTTATTCTCCGGCGACGACAGACGAACCAGTAAACCCTCGTACAGTCGTACTCCCCTCCGTGTGGGAAACAACTGCCGAGTCTTCCCTGCCTCCGTGTCGCTCCCTTCCTAGGCCTCGCCGTCATCCACCACCCTGGTGCTCTTGGCGCAGCCTGATCAACATGATCAACGACCGACATGCATCTGAAGTGGACTGTACGTGGAGAGGCCGACAGCTGGGTCCATGGCCGCACGCAAGGAAATGCCTCCTTATTACGCGCAAAATAATGATTCCTCCACCTGACATCAGGGACCCGCCGAAAGGGCCTCTGTATTTCGCGAAAAAAACATTACCACCGCTGACAGCTCGGACCCACCAGCTATATCTTCGCACGCAAGGAAGTGCCTCCTTATTACGCACAAAAAAATGAATACTCCCCCTATTAGCTGAGACCCAGTATAGTGGCAGGCTGACTTGTGGGCCTACTAAGTTGATGGAGACGGAGGGCTTTGTCAACTTAGTCAATATGCACGATTCTAGCTCCAGTGAACGTACGATGTCCATCCAACGTCCGTAGTGCTTCTTCAATCTCTGGTCTTCTTGCTCCAGCCGCCCAAACTAGCGCCGGTCTTGCCTCGTGGTCCTGCCTCTCGTGGCCGGCTACGATGCGGCGGAGGCCGCGCGGCCCCTACTACTCCCACCGCTGGCCAGGCCATCCCTCTACTCACCCATACCCCTCTGTTATTCTGTGGCGATGATAGCTTCACACCACAGCGAACCAGTGAACCCTCGTACTCCTCTACGCGTGGGCATCCACTGCCGCGTCTTCCCCGGCTCCGCGTCGTCCCCTTCCTAGGCCTTGCCGTCGTCCACCGCCCTTGTGCTCTCGGCGCGGCGTGCTCAACGTGGTCAAGGAACGAGTTCCATCGGACGTGGACTGTACGTGGAGAGGCTGACAGCTGGGTCCATGGCCGCAACAAGGAAGTGCCTCCTTATTACGTGCAAAATAATTATTCCTCCACCTGACAGCGGGGACCCACCGTACGGGCCACCGTATTTTGCAAAAAAACGTTTTCCCCTAACTGCTGGGACCCACCAGCTACATCTTCGCACGCAAGGAAGTGCGTCCGGGCAAAAAAAATGATTCGCCCCCCTGACTGCTGGGACCCACCAGCTACATCTTTGCAGGCAAGGAAGTGCCTGACAGTTGGGACCCACCTGGTCGAAGCGTACGTAGCGTTGTCATTCTGGTCGCGAACGTGTACGTACATATATACTGGTGGATGTAGAGGCGCGCATGTGTCGTAGTAGAGGCGCGTACGTGTCGTAGTAGAGGCGCGCACATAGCATGTACACGTACCTATAGCGGCCAGGGTGCAAGCAAGAAAATACGACCACGTATGTGTACATACGGGCGGGGTCTCGAACGCCTACTCGCGCATATGTACGGCCAGGGCTCGTGTACATGGCTGGGTCGGAACGGAGAAACAACATCGTCGTCGTGTTCATGGGGAGGCAACGGAATGCGTCGTGTTCATGGGGAGGCAACGAAATGCGTCGTGTTCATCGGGAGGCAACGGAACGCGTGGGAGCCAACCGGCTGGGTTGGAACGGAATGCGTGGTCGTGTTCATCGAGAGGGCTTGGACGGAACAGGCGATTGAAACAAGGCCTAGCGTACCGCACAACGGAGGAAACGGACCTCCTACGTTCGGAACGGGGTCCTGTTGATCAGGAGGGGTCTGGCGTACCGCAAAACAGAGGAAACTGACCTCCTACGGTCGAAACGGGGGTCTTGTTCATCGAGAGGGGTGTGACGTACCGCAAAACGGACGAAACGGACCTCCTACGGTCGAAACGGGGATCCTGTTGATCGGGAGGGGTGTGGCGTACCGCAAAACGGACGAAACGGACTTGTGTTGGAGCGCTACGGTCGAAACGGGGGTCCTGTTCATCGAGAGGGGTGTGGCGTACCGTGAAACGGGACTCCACGGGATATTGTTCATCTCCACCGTCGACCTCCTCCAGCCTCCACGGGCTCGTGTTCATCCAGCCTCCACCGCGCGCTACTCCACCGGCTACTGTTCAACCACCCCTCCACGGGCACCCCTCCACCATTTACTGTTCATCCAGCCCTCCACACCACGGGGTCCTGTTCAACCACCCTCCACGGGCACCCCTCCACTGTCTACTATTCATCCAACCCTCCACCACACCACGGGGTCCTGTTCATCTAGAGGCAACGCCACCGCTCACTGTTCATCCAACCCCCCCCGCAACGCTCACTGTTCATCCAATCGATCGGCTTCAGTTAGCAGCAGTAGCGAAGGACTCGCTCAATCGGGTTCAGTTAACAGCCATCGATCGATCGCTCGGGTTCAGTAACGCGTAGCCTGCAGTGCAATCACTCGGGTTCAGTTAGAGCCCAACGCCTCGCTCGGGTTCAGTTAGAGCCAACGCCTCGCACACACGCGCGTACGTGTATGAGAGAAACACGCATCGCTCGGCCTCCGACCTCCCACCGTAACCGGGAACTCGCCAAGATTTTCCTCGCCCTTGCTTCTACCACGGTTTTTTCCGTCATGGACGGCCCAACGAATGTCATGCAGCTGCGTCTCCGGCCCGCCCAGGACGAAAAGCCCATTTTCTGTCATGATTTTTTGTCATAGAAGTAGGAGCCCACCACATCTATGATGATACCGGGTTTTATCACAATTATCGTCATAGAAGTGTCATATATATGACAAAAAAAATTTCGTTCGGCCCAAAATGTCACGGATGTGTCTTTTTTTTGTAGTGCCTGGACAAAGATCGGCACTTCAGCATTAAGCTCCAGGAGACCTTCGATGTTGAAACGGTACGCAACGGCGACAAGTGTTTTTTTCGTAATTAAGCATGACTTCAACTATTTTAACGTGTAATTTTCATCCTTTACAATTCGAGTAGCTTATCCCATGCCATGCAAGACGCTATGTCTTGGAGATGATGGATTTTGAAGACCATGAAAATTTCGAAACAAAGAAAATTCACCTAAGGACCCATCATGGTATGGATTTTGAAGTAAATCTGTACAATTTTGAGAGCGTAACCCTTTTTTGTTGCACAAATTGGGAAGCACTTTGCAAGATGTATGGTTTTTATGAGGGTATGCTTGTCACCATGGATCTTGGTGATCCTGACATCGACCAGGACAATATGGACATTTGGGTCCTTGTTGATACGCTTCCAATTCTACCGCTATGTGAGTTTCTCAAACATAGTTATTAACTAATTTATATTGTTCATTTCAAAATAGTTGACAGCTTATTTCCATTAACTGCTTAATTTCATTCTTCAAACAATGTGCGGAAGATGGTAGACAAAACCTACTACACCGATGGCTCTGGGTTAACTTATCAGGAGAAAAATCATCTGGTCGCATTTTGTACAGATCTTGAGAATTACAATATCTATTATAAAACTCCTCCACATTATGGTCAATACGTGTCACTAGTGCACGTGTTGAACTACGGTAACATCCATGGAGATGCCATTATAAGATTTTTACTATTACGACATCTGTGCATCTTTTGCATAAATTCTTTTAAAACTTAACTACATTGCTAACTACGAAGTTATTACTATGTTTTTCAACAGAATATCCCGAAGGATTGTGTGCCTCATCTGATGTATCGGAATGGTCGCCTTGATGTTTTGAAGATACGGCCAGGTCATCCTACGAATCACACATGTCCATATTGGATTTCTAAAACCAGTGAAGACATGAAAATCAAAGAATGGAAAAAATGTATGGACAGTTGTAAGAAGGTACTTGGAAGCAACATTATGCGAAAGGCAAGAATTGGAGACAGAATAATCTCCATTCTCCATAATGGAGAGTCGGGGCCTATCTTGTTTTATGCTATTTTACCTAAGAGAAGGTAGTAAGTCCTTGCTAATAATACTCATGATCATGTGCTAAGAACAACTAAGTAGGATTGGTTAGATGACTATGATTATGATGTGATATCGAGTAGGTTGTATGATTGATGATGATGAGTATGACTTGTTATTATGATACCAATGATGAGTTATTTATTATTATGATCGATGATGCATGATGCTAAGTTGTTATATGAGCATGATGAGTTATTATATATATCAGTGGGTGAAATGAACGTGGAGTAGATTTAAGTGGAGGCAACATGTGGTGCATGTCGAAAGTACTACTCTAATCCAAACTTGATCACTTGTTGCCTCCACTTGAATCTAATCCATGTTCATTTCACCCACTGTTATATATAATAACTAATCGTGGTCATAAAATCATGATGAAAGTACTATATATAAAACCACAACGAAAATAAGCTGTATTTTTAAAAATACAGGAAAAGTTAGCAGCAACGCTTTTTAGAATAAACGCTACTGCTACTTACTACTAGCAATAGCGCTGTCCCAAGGAAAGCGCTACTGCTAACTAGGTATAGCAATAGCGCTCCCTTTCCAGTGCTACTGCTACTAGTTAGCTGTAGCGCCTTAGTGGTAGCGCTGGTACAAGCGCTACTACTAGCTATAAAACAAGCGCTACTACTAGGGTTTTCCCTAGTAGTGTGTTACTTACTAATAAAAAATACCGACACACTAAATGCTTAACTGGCAAGTACATGTTGCACAGGCTCTTATATATTATACTTTAGCATTTGCCGCTAATAGTGTGAGTGTCCATATGACATATTTTATGCTTCACCAGGTATCTCTCAATGATGTAAAATCTAATGAATTTCCCTAAAAGAATCAAAATCACATGACTATGGCGGTACTAATTTATTCATTTACTTATTTTATATTCTGCCTATCTTGAGGCAAGTATCTAATTTTACTCTAGCAATAGCATGCACATAGGTATATGGGAACTTACATGTGCACACACATACACTGAGGCTCAATTACATTAGGATATGTCTACATTTTTATTTACCTAGTTTCAAAGATGTAGCAAAGACATGTAAGTAATAGCCATGGAAATTTTTTAGCTGTGATGAAATTAGGTAAGTATCTTTTTTTTGCGGGTGAAATTAGGTAAGTATCAAAGATGAGATGTACTTTGTACTAGATTTCTGACCATATTAAGTAAGAGAAAAGATTGTTGAGTTATAAATCCATTATTGCGTAACTTTACAGATGAGCTATTGTATTTGTGCTAAGTAGATACATTTGCAGTCAATGATCCTATACCACATGACGCTTCAGTTCATCACCGTTTAGTTCATTCTTATTTTGTCTGTTACTCTGTGGAAGAATAAACAGTCCTAATGGATCCCTATTTTATTCACCTGTTCATAGACTAGCCGATAATGGATTTTGTGTGCTCTTTGGTTGGGTTCAGTTTAATCTCTACTATTAAAGGGGGATTGAACGTCGTTGTGATGGTTCAACCTCGTACTGACTCCCTCGCATGATTTGTCGATCTTAATCAAACGTCCATGCAAAACCATCATACCATCCACACACCATCCGCAAAAAAACAAAGTTGCACATCCCATGAACCCAGCATGAGCGCACGTCTTCCCCCCACTCACGGGCACCCCGATGTGGCCTCGACTTGCGTCGCCGCTCCCCGATGCCACCAGAGCCTATCGATTCCCATCGGTGCTGGCAAACCGTCATGTCATCTCAATATGATGCCGCCGTCCAGTGGTCCCCACCATATCGGGGGATGCAAATTCCTCGATCCGGTGATGTGCCACCCCACGGCCTCAGCCGGTGTGACGCCGGCTGTGGCCTCCCCACACGAATACGACGACACCACTCTTCTTTGAATCTAGGCCTCCACGACAAGACATAATATTTCTCAACCCCTGATCTTGGTTATAGGCTACTAGAGTAATGGTGAAGATGAGCCCCAAGGCCCCCAACGAAGAAGAGACGACTTGCCTAGGCGGCCGACGAAGGTCTCCATGTCAAGATGTAAGAATCCTTGATCTCAATCTTGGTTATAGCTTTACTCCCCATCTATCAATTTTGGTAATAGTATTGGACTCATCGCAATGCGCACAATTGCAGAGGTATACACCATCTATGCGTTTGTGAAATTCCCAACCAAGTCGGTCACAAGAATTTTTGCCATATATAATTTCATCAACAAGTCCAACATCGATGTGGGGGACCCCCACCCCTCGATTCTCAAAAAGAAAAGAATGCACATCGAAGCTTTGGTGCATTAGTGATTATAACCTGTAATATAATTGATTTTTATGAGAAAGACGGTACTCTCACAATCACGTACATTTAGTGGCGACCAGAAAGAAAATGGAGGATGTCTCAAAGTTAATGGTTTGTAAGCTAAACGCTTTTTGAACCATTACAAAAACAACCATTATCTCCTAATCATGTAGTGAAAATAAGTACAAGCTTTCCTGAATTAGTTGTTGGGCACTAGTTCAACCTCGTAATGGTTCCCTCACATGATTCGTCGATCTTAATCAAACGTCCATGCAAAACCATCATACAATCGACACACCATCCGCGAAAAAAAGAAGTCGCACATCCCACGAACCCAATGATGACCCACATGTATAGGGGATCAATCGTAGTCCTTTTGATATGAAATAAATATGCCCTAGAGGCAATAATAAAGTTGTTATTCTATATTTCCTTATATCATGATAAATGTTTATTATTCATGCTAGAATTTTATTAACCGGGAATTTGATACATGTGTGGATACATAGACAAAACACCGTGTCCCTAGTAAGCCTCTACTAGACTAGCTCGTTAATCAAAGATGGTTAAGTTTCCTAACCATAGACATGTGTTGTCATTTGATGAACGAGGTCACGTCGTTAGGAGAATGATGTGATGGACAAGACCCATCTGTTAGCTTAGCATAATGATTGTTCAGTTTTATTGCTATAGCTTTCTTCATATCATATACATATTCCTTTGACTATGAGATTATGCAACTCCCAGATATCGGAGGAATGCCTTATGTGCTATCAAACGTCACAACGTAACTGGGTGATTATAAAGATGATCTACAGGTATCTCCGAAGGTGTTTGTTGGGTTCATATAGATCGAGATTAGGATTTGTCACTCCGAGTATCAGAGAGGTATCTCCGGGCCCTCTCGGTAATGCACATCATAATAAGCCTTGCAAGCAATGTGACTAATGAGTTATTTGCGGGATGATGCATTACGGAATGAGTAAAGAGACTTGTCGGTAACGAGATTGAACTAGGTATGAAGATACCGACGGTCGGATCTCAGGCAAGTAACATACTGATGACAAAGGGAATAACGTATATTGTTGATGACCCACAAGTATAGGGGATCTATCGTAGTCCTTTCGATAAGTAAGAGTGTCGAACCCAATGAGGAGCAGAAGGAGATGATAAGCGGTTTTCAGCAAGATATTCTCTGCAGGTACTTGTGGGGACCCCGACTCATAAGTCGTGATCACTGAATGCACGTGTACAGTGATCCCAGAGATCAATGCTCACTGAACACACAAAAGCTGAATAACAAGAGTCTTACATCCATACATACCGTATTACACAAGTAGGACCATTATGGTCAAGTCTTGAGTATAACATTGCAGCGGAAATCTTCGTTGATAACTTGGACCCATGCCATCTGCCTTAACCCTACAAGCATTCTGACTGGGAAGCGTCCTAGCTTGCATGTTCGTCGCCACAGTATTCTTCTTCATATCATGTTCTTTCATGCCTGGCCAATAAAATAACCACTGGCAAGCCAAAGAGTACTTTGAATGTACACGCAAGCAACCCATGTTTTGGTTCAAGGTACAACAATGCATGATATAGGTAAATTTTTGCGGAAAGCTAGTTTTGAGTGCAATGACATGTTCAACAACTTGTAAGGCATGCATCAAGAGAATTCAATTAACCATGAGGACAGATTACAGATATCAACATAAATAGAGTGGGCATCAACCCAACTCAATCATGTCAAGTCCTTTGACTGGACCCAAGTAGTTCTTCCAACTTATCCAAACACACACACTGGTTTGTAAACACGTGGACGTAGCCCAAGAGCGGTTACCCAACTGTCCTTGACCGTGGACACGGCTATTCGAATAGTTTTACACTCTGCAGAGGTTGCACACATTACCCACAAGATCCAGGGAACTTCCGTGTCATCCACGACCCGCGATACCTCAAGTACCCGGGGTAAGCACCCGATCACTATCTTTCCCTAGACGACACTAACAAGGAGTCCACTCGTTGTTCTGTATCCTCACGATGTACATCATACGAGACTTACTCGAGATCATATCATCAGAGAGGGGACCCAACGGTGTATCCGGTGCCCTGTGAAAACAGTCATGGCCGCCCTACCTGGCACGACCCCGTCCCGAGAGAGAGCACCAACTCTCCCCTGTCACTAGTAATCCGGGCTCCAAGCTAGTATCGGCCTAGATAATCAATAATGCCCTTTCCCATATAAGGGTAGAGTGGTTGCGCATGTAAGGTTGGAATAATGGTCGCAACTTAAACCAATCCGTTTTGAAAAACAACACACACACTTGCCTCGGTACACCACTTCGTCATCAAGTGGTTACCCAACTCATCATCTCCCTCGGGCATAAGTGGCACCCGGCGGGGTTTTCGAAAAGTCCTTTGAAAATACTTTGTCTCCCTCACCATGCATATCCCCGTCCCTTTTTGCATAGCAACTACTTTAGCATCCTATCTACTCCCACCGGCATAACCCTCATAGAAAGGTAGGGTCATGCATCATGCAAGTGTCAACGAGAAAAGCAACGGAGGCAAACCATCCCAAGTGGTCACCATTTTATCATGACCTCTATGCAAGCAATAAAAGTGCCATATGACATGCATAGAAGGGGTTTCTTGGACATGGTCAAAGGGCTGCTTGCCTTGGTCTTCAAAGTCTTCAAGTTCTTCAAATCCTTCTCTTTCTTCTTCTCTTTCTTCTTCTTCTTCTTCTTCTTCTTCTTCTTCTTCTTCTTCTTCTTCTTCTTCTTCTTCTTCTTCTTTCTTCTTCTTCTTCTTCTTCTTCTTCTTCTTCTTCTTTCTTCTTCTTCTTCTTCTTCTTCTTCTTCTTCTTCTTCTTCTTCTTCTTCTTCTTCTTCTTCTTCTTCTTCTTCTTCTTCTTCTTCTTCTTCTTCTTCTTCTTCTTCTTCTTCTTTCTTCTTCTTCTTCTTCTTCTTCTTCTTCTTCTTCTTCTTCTCTTCTTCTTCTACTTCTTCTTCTTCTTCTTCTTCTTCTTCTTCCTTCTTCTTCTTCTTCTTCTTCTTCTTCTTCTTCTTCTTCTTCTTCTTCTTCTTCTTCTTCTTCTTCTTCTTCTTCTTCTTCTTCTTCTTCTTCTTCTTCTTCTTCTTCTTCTTCTTCTTCTTCTTCTTCTTCTTCTTCTTCTTCTTCTTCTTCTTCTTCTTCTTCTTCTTCTTCTTCTTCTTCTTCTTCTTCTTCTTCTTCTTCTTCTTCTTCTTCAGCAACTTCATCTAATACGGGATCTAATCGTCGCAAGAAATAACGAGAAAATAAGGCAACAGAAAAACCAAAGTGCTCAGAATAATGTCAACTTATTTTTGACAAATACTAGGGAGAACTCTAAGAAGGGGAAAATTACTGGTTATGGATTTGGAGTTGTATAATAGGAGAAATGGATTTTCAGAGGGGAATATAAATGCTCAAATTTGAATTTAAATTTGAACAGTGCAGAAAAGTTTGATGGATATTTATGAAAGTTACACCATTAAATAGGTGGGATTTTTCTAAGATTTTAGGAGTTGGAATTATTCCATTTGGATAAATATTTTATCCTGTGGAATTTTTATAAGACAGAAAAAAAGGAAAAGAAAAGTGGCACTGTGCCACTGGGCCAGAAAGGCCACAGTGCAGCAGGCCCAGAGGGAATCCAGCCTGCGCAGGGCTGCCACGTCGAAGGTGATTTGGGAAATACGCCTCCAGCCGACGCAGGGAACCGGTGCGCGCGCGTGCGTGTTTAAACCTGACGGGTGGGGCCCACCCGTCAGAGTGTGAGGCTGACCGATAGGCCCCACGGCCGTCGTCTTCAACCCCGGGCCAGAGAGGGGGAGAGCTCACCGGCGACGTTTCCGGGCACGACGGGGTGAGCTGATGGCACCACTGGACTCCTCGTTGTGTCGCCGTTCGGGTGGTGCCGGAGTTGGTCGCCGGGGTGCAGGGTTCGCCGGCGAGGAGGTTCGCGGCGGAGGAGCGTCGGGCGTTGATGGTTCCGGCCGTTTCCGGCAGCTACAGAGAGGGGAAACAAGGGGGAAAGGATCAGAGGGCTGCAGGGGTTCCAGATCGAGGCAGAGGAGGAGCTGGGGAGGCCTATACCGTGGGATCGACGGCGACCCAAGGCGGCGGAGCTCGAGCTCGATCTCGAGCTCGGGTGCTCTTGGAGGAGCGTGGAGGGCACAGGGGGCCTATCTGGAGTGGTTAGGAGTGAGTGGTGGTGAGGGAGAGACTCGGGGAGGCCTTTAAGTAGGCGAGCCACGGCTCACCGTAGACCCGTGCGCCGGCGAGGCTGTTGCCGTCGCTGCAAGCCACGGGGCTCACGTGGGCGTGTCTGGGTGTTTTTAGGTGTGGTATACGCCCAGAGGGAGGGAGAGAAGGAGCGGGGAAGCGTCAGGGCAGCGTGCGTGTGAGCGTGCTCATTGGAGCTCTCGGGCGGCCATGGTGCGCGTGCGAGCAGGGGCAGGAGAGAGAGAAGTAGGAGGGGGCCGACCAGCTGCCGTGTTGCGGACGTCGAGGAGCATCAGCTGGCGTGAGGGGGAGAGCCGAGGTGGCCGGAGGTGGTTGGAAGGGGGCGGCTATAGTGCGGGAGCGCACTGTAGCACGCTCCAGAGCGCCCAAATGGCTGGCATGGCCATTCTTTTGGTAATGTGGGCGCGGCCACTAATGTCTGGTAGTGCTTGGGGGTAGTAAAGAAGTGTGGAGAGGCATTGGTTGCCCTGGAGAGCCAGTAGGAGAGGAGAGAGGTTGAGGGAGAGAGAGAAAATGGCTGTCCAGAGAGAGGAAGTGGAGTTTTACCCCCCCAATAATTGATCTGAGGACTTGCCATTGTTACTGGAGGTATAAGGGGGCTAGGATTAGTTGTGATACAAAGTTGAGCCCATGGAGATTAGTGGAAGGGGTCAAAATGGTGTTGTTGGAAAAATGGCAGAAGGTGTTTGTTGTTGGTTTGGGCAAGAAAATGAACTCCAATTGCTATGATACTTAACAGGATGGAATTACACTTAGAAATAGGGTGTACCACCAAATTTTAGCTCATTTGGGCAAAGTTGCCAATGTAACTTTGGTAAACCCTAGAAATCAACAGAAATGGACTTTCCAAGATTTAGTCATGCAAACCTATTCTCCTTGATGCACCACTTAGTGTAGTGTCATCATTTGAGGTTCTGAACATGTCCAAATAAGTTGAGATAAAAAAGGAGAAAGTTGCCAATGTAAACTTGTTCAAATTTAGTTCTGGACAGAGAGGGTCTTGGGGCACTTTGATCAAGATAACATCCTCTCCAACTTGTGCCATTTGGCCTAGATGCATTATTACACCATTCGAGCATGTGCACCAAGTTTGAGAGCATTTGGACATGTTTGACAGTGCAAAGCTGTTCAAACTTGAAAAAGGACAGAAGTGGTTTTGAGAGGGTTTCATGGGGTTATACTGTTCTCCATGACATGAGGCTTGGCAAGATCATCAAACATGTCATATGTGACATGCTAGAATTTTCTTGGAATTGTTGGGGAATATGTCCTGTAGAAATATTTCAAATCCTTGAAATGAGCAGAAATGGTTTTGGGAGGTTTTGTCCAATATTTTGATCATGACCATATGTTGAAACTCATATATATGGAAAATATATGTCCATTGAGTCTCCCTAATTTTCCTCAAATATTTTAAAGCTTTAAAATAATTTTAACCTATTAAAGACCATTTTTGGCCTTAAGAAAAATCCTTTAAATAAAATAGGAAAATAACTTTTAAAATTATATTATTGTGGTTTCTGGGTAACCTATATCTAATAGGAGTCAAAATATTTTGGAAAGATTTTTACTGCCCTTAATTAAGTACTTGCAGTGCAAACCTCAATCAAGGGGTTTTTGGAAAACTAATTTTTGAAAATACTATTTGGCAAAATTATTTTTGTAAGCAAAATACTATATTGCACTATACACATGGCATGATCATTGGGAAAAAGTTTTGGATCAAGGAGAAGGAGTATAAGAGTTGGAGGATTTATTTGATTTTTAGAGCACTTGCAAACAATAATCAAACATTCAATCAAAGCAAAGACAAAACACTCAAAAGTTTTGTCAAACCACATTTTATCATGATTTATTAGCTTAAGTGTTGTGGCATGAAAATCAGGTGTGACAGACTACCCACCTTACAAGAATCTCGTCCCGAGATTCCCAGACTAGGCGCGGGAAGGAATACAGAAACTTGGATTTGGGGTAGTCTTCACGTCCTCATACTGCTTCTGCTTCCGTTTGGTTCTCCATTGAACCTTGAAGTACTCGATGGCGTGGCTTTGTGTTTGTCGTCCCGCTTGATCCAGATTGCAATTGGGGTCTCTCGCGTATGTCTATTGGGCTGGAGGTCGATGGCTCGGTGATCGATGTCCTTATTGAGACCGGGCTAGTTAGGAAGTTGGAAACACTTTCGGGGGGTGTGTCGCGTGGAAAACGCTATGCACAGTGGGTAACTCAGGCGGTAACTCTAACTGGTAGTCGTCTACTCTTTGTCTCGAAGTGATCCAAAAGGGGGTTGTTGAACCTTGGAGTGATCTCGAAGAGGGCCGATGAATCTTGGCGTGGGTTTCCTTATCATGAAAATGCTTGGTTCCCTTGAGAGGAGTGGTTTGTAGATATGCACCGTCTTTGACAAGGAAGTTCACTTCTTGACAATGATGGTTGGTATAGTTCTTCCTCCTTGACATGGCGGTCTTCAGATGTTCCCTAACCGGCTGAACGGTTCTTCTTCTGTCTTCAGGTAGGCAAGTATATCACCAAAGAAAGATGGCAACTAACTTGTCCGAGTACTCCGTGAAGACTTGCCCATGGGGTACATAGGGTATAGGTTCGGGTATCGGTGGTGGTCATGGTTGGGTATTGGCCAAGGTTTCCTTGTCCTAGATCCAAAGCCCATGGTGGTGATTTTGACCATATCGTGGCTTGGTGGGGCTTAAGGGTTTCAAGGATTCTAGTGTGTGAGCAAACGTTTGTCATCTTATCCTTGAGCACAGTTTCTGACATGCCAATCGTTCTATCTAGTCTTCCAAACAATCACATCATGTCACCGAAAGAATCATCCCGTATAGGTCAACTCCAATCATCACTCATGTTATTCATATCCTCATGACTCTCGAGAGGAGGTCTAACAAAATCATATATGTCTACAATCCCCAAACTCGTATGTATGGCTACCCCTAAACATCCATGGGTAGAGCATATAAGCTGCTAAGCTTGAATTTAATCACCACAATCCAAGTGCTCAGTCTATTGATCCAAGGTCCATGATAAAGCATCTCTATCCTAAGGAAACACGTCGTAAGTCACTCCAAGATCTTGTTTCCTTCCTATGAATCAACTCCAATAGCCCATTAACTTCCATTAATCGCTACATAATCCATTTAATTCTACAAATCCAATGTTTATGGTGTTCCACATGATCTTCTATTGTCCTATAATCCTCAAATACTTGAAAAGGGTGGGTTATCTTACTATAGTAAGTCCACCAATTTCCATTATCATGGTCAAGTAAACTCCAAGGTCAAGTTTATATAAAACCCTAAATCAAATCCGACAATTAATCCAATCTCTTAGTTTATCACCCACCGAAACATGGTATCACGATCGAGATCATCGGTCTAAATCCAATTTACTCCGAACCATGTAGACTTACTCAGCATCTATATTCAATTAGAATCACGTGCTTAAATCCAAATCTCATGTCCAACGAGAATTCCTATATGCTTCCCCAAAGTCATTATCATAATGTCAACTACCTCCTATCAATATCCCCTGGCTAAGTCAAATCCTCATACTTCCAAGAATTCAGCTTGCGATCTTATTTGTCCAATTTACTCAGGGGCAATGAGAGTCATGCTACTCTATTAACTGATCCCACCAATTTCGTCTACCAACATGAAAGCCTCATAATCCACCGAAGAGTTTCAATTAATTCCTCAAGGTCATTGATATAAACTCATCAAGTCATTTGTCCTCTATTCCTATATCCTCAAACTGGTCTTTCCTATGGCATCGTCAGTTCTGGTGCTATCTTAGGATGATAATGTGCTCGTTCACTATGCCTATTAGTTCCATAATGAACCCAGTGATAAGCAAGGTTATGGAGGCTTAACAGGTTCTCTTGCAATTCTATGGGTTAAGCACATGGTTAAGGACTCGAGCTGGGGTATCTCGTGAAGTCCCGAAGGGTCTAGGAATGGGTTTCTAGTCTGGAGGGTTAAACATAATTCTGCGGGGTTGCACTTGGTCGTGGAGATTGTAGCAGAAGTTTTCATTGCTAGTTGGTTGCCGAGGCAGAATCCTTGGTGTAGCTTGTCTTGCCGGTCTTCAGTTGAGGCGAGAGATGAGAGGGGAAATTAGCATAGAGGAGGGGATGCTTAAAGGGGGTTCTATAGTGCAAGTTCAAGCAAATAAGTGTCGTTAAGGCCACGCACATTCATTAAGATAAGATAGGTGATATAGTCGCGTACAAGCTGCCTACGGCAAATGTGCGACTTATATCAAAACACAACAAGTAAAAACAAGCAACACAAAACGTGGTTCCATTCGATCCATCTCATGGACTCGACTACGCATACGGGGATACACGACTCATCCTACCCTAGGGGTCCTCGGACTCGTTAGTCGTGCTTGCTCGGAGACAAGGGCGCTCAGTCTTTAGTTTCTGGGTTCCCCTTGTGGTGCCAAAGGGTATGCGACAGTCGGCTGCTTGTTGGGACACATCCTTTTAATGTGCCCAAGTTCACCACACCCGTGACAAGTGACGGAAGCAAAAAGGTTGTTATCCAGTCTTGGGTTATATCGTCGATGGCCTGACGACGATCTTCTATGAGGTGGATATGGAAATTCATTCCTATGCCTCCTGCATGGGGTTTGGTTGCGGGTTTTCCGAAGTTCCTTGATTTTTTGCTCTTGATTGGCAAGGTGGGCTTGTAAGGCACTGATTTGCTGTCCTTGCTCGACCACCTTCTTCCTCTCGATGCAGTGGAGGTGCCGAAGTGAAGGGAGGTCTTGGCGAGCCTTAAGGAATGCTTCGGTAAGGTGACGTAGAAGGTAGTCTCCTGCGTTGATGAAGCGGATCTGGTACTTGAGGGTTGGATCCTCATCTTCTGGGGAAATCATCACTTGAGCTGGGGCTCCAAATCCATTCTTTCCAGGTAGATAGCGGGTGGCGTGTTCTTCTTTCATTTCTGGAAGGAGGCCTCGAAGACGGAGGAGCGCTTCATATGCCACTTGCTGAATGGCCAGGTCTTTTGTTGGCATGGGTGGTCCAATGAAGAACCACCCCTGGGGTGAGGTCTTGGCAGGCACAAAAACCTTGGCGTAGAACTCCTTCTCGAGCACATCATTTTCCAGTTCATGCAGGGTGTATAGGGCAGCAGGGGGTAGTGGCATTGTTGGAGGCAGTCTTTTAGGAGTGATGGTAATCCTGTCATAAGGAGTCTCAAGGGGGCGACAACCATCTACAAAAGTTGAATAGGGGAGGTCAATATGGAAAATATCCCTCGAGTTTGGTAAGCTTAGAAAAGAAGAGAAGTTTAGATGGTCTCAAGCTAACTAACTTCCATGCTAACTAAGGCTTCCTACAGTCAGGATGGCTCTGATACCAGCTCTGTGGGGACCCCGACTCATAAGTCGTGATCACCGAATGCACGTGTACAGTGATCCCAGAGATCAATGCTCACTGAACACACAGAAGCTGAATAACAAGAGTCTTACATCCATACATACCGTATTACACAAGTAGGACCATTATTGTCAAGTCTTGAGTATAACATTGCAGCGGAAATCTTCATTGATAACTTGAACCCATGCCAACTGCCTTAACCCTACAGGCATTCTGACTGGGAAGCGTCCTAGCTCGCATGTTCGTCACCACAGTATTCTTCTTCATATCATGTTCTTTCATGCCTGGCCAATAAAATAACCAGTGGCAAGCCAATGAGTACTTTGAATGTACACGCAAGCAACCCATGTTTTGGTTCAAGGTACAACAATGCATGATATAGGTAAATTTTGCGGAAAGCTAGTTTAGAGTGCAATGACATGTTCAACAACTTGTAAGGCATGCATCAGGAGAATTCAATTAACCATGAGGACATGTTACAAATATCAACATAAATAGAGTGGGCATCAACCCAACTCAATCATGTCAAGTCCTTTGACTTGACCCAGGTAGTTCTTCCCACTTATCCAAACACACACACTGGTTTGTAAACACGTGGACGTAGCCCAAGAGCGGTTACCCAACTGTCCTTGACCGTGGACACGGCTATTCGAATAGTTTTACACTCTGCAGAGGTTGCACACTTTACCCACAAGATCCGGGGAACTTCCGTGTCATCCACGACCCGCGATACCTCAAGTACCCGGGGTAAGCACCCGATCACTATCTTTCCCTAGACGTCACTAACAAGGAGTCCACTCGTTGTTCCGTATCCTCACGATGTACATCATTCGAGACTTACTCGAGATCGTATCATCCGAGAGGGGACACAACGGTGTATCCGGTGCCCTGTGAAAATAGTCATGGCCGCCCTACCTGGCACGACCCCGTCCCGAGAGAGAGCACCAACTCTCCCCCGTCACTAGTAATGCGTGCTCCAAGCTAGTATCGACCTAGGTAATCAATAATGCCCTTTCCGATATAAGGGTAGAGAGGTTGCGCATGTAAGGTTGGAATAACGGTCGCAACTTAAACCAATCCGTTTTAAAAAACAACACACACACACTTGCCTCGGTACACCACTTCGTCATCAAGTGGTGACCCAACTCATCATCTCCCTCGGGCATAAGTGGCACCCGGCGGGGTTTTCGAAAAGTCCTTTGAAAATACTTTGTCTCCCTCACCATGCATATCCCCGTCCCTTTTTGCATAGCAACTACTTTAGCATCCTATCTACTCCCACCGGCATAACCCTCATAGAAAGGTAGGGTCATGCATCATGCAAGTGTGAACGAGAAAAGCAACGGAGGCAAACCATCCCAAGTGGTCACCATTTTATCATGACCTCGATGCAAGCAATAAAAGTGCCATATGACATGCATAAAAGGGGTTTCTTGGACATGGTCAAAGGGCTGCTTGCCTTGGTCTTCAAAGTCTTCAAGTTCTTCAAATCCTTCTCTTTCTTCTTCTTCTTCTTCTTCTTCTTCTTCTTCTTCTTCTTCTTCTTCTTCTTCTTCTTCTTCTTCTTCTTCTTCTTCTTCTTCTTCTTCTTCTTCTTCTTCTTCTTCTTCTTCTTCTTCTTCTTCTTCTTCTTCTTCTTCTTCTCTTCTTCTTCTTCTTCTTCTTCTTCTTCTTCTTCTTCTTCTTCTTCTTCTTCTTCTTCTTCTTCTTCTTCTTCTTCTTCTTCTTCTTCTTCTTCTTCTTCTTCTTCTTCTTCTTCTTCTTCTTCTTCTTCTTCTTCTTCTTCTTCTTCTTCTTCTTCTTCTTCTTCTTCTTCTTCTTCTTCTTCTTCTTCTTCTTCTTCTTCTTCTTCTTCTTCTTCTTCTTCTTCTTCTTCTTCTTCTTCTTCTTCTTCTTCTTCTTCTTCTTCTTCTTCTTCTTCTTCTTCTTCTTCTTCTTCTTCTTCTTCTTCTTCTTCTTCTTCTTCTTCTTCTTCTTCTTCTTCTTCTTCTTCTTCTTCTTCTTCTTCTTCTTCTTCTTCTTCTTCTTCTTCTTCTTCTTCTTCTTCTTCTTCTTCTTCTTCTTCTTCTTCTTCTTCTTCTTCTTCTTCTTCTTCTTCTTCTTCTTCTTCTTCTTCTTCTTCTTCTTCTTCAGCAACTTCGTCTTATACGGGATCTAATCGTCGCAAGAAATAACGAGAAAATAAGGCAACAGAAAAACCAAAGTGCTCAGAAAAATGTCAACTTATTTTTGATAAATACTAGGGAGAACTCTAAGAAGGGGAAAATTACTGGTTATGGATTTGGAGTTGTATAATAGGAGAAATGGATTTTCAGAGGGGAATATAAATGCTCAAATTTGGATTTAAATTTGAACAGTGCAAAAAAGTTTGATGGATATTTATGAAAGTTACACCATTAAATAGGTGGGATTTTTCTAAGATTTTTGGAGTTGGAATTATTCCATTTGGATAAATATTTTATCCTGTGGAAATTTTTATAAGACAGAAAAAAAGGAAAAGAAAAGTGGCACTGTGCCAGAAAGGCCACAATGCAGCAGGCCCAGAGGGAATCCAGCCCGCGCAGGGCTGCCACGTCGAAGGCATATTTGGGAAATACGCCTCCAGCCGACGCATGGAACCGGTGCGCGCGCGTGTGTGTTTAAACCTGATGGGTGGGGCCCACCCGTCAGAGTGTGAGGCTGACCGACGGGCCCCACGGCCATCGTCTTCAACCCCGGGCCAGAGAGGGGGGCGTGCTCACCGGCGACGTTTCCGGGCACGACGGAGTGAGCTGATGGCACCACTGGACTCCTCGTCGTGTCGCTGTTCGGGTGGTGCCGGAGTTGGTCGCCGGGGTGCAGGGGTTCGCCGGCGACGAGGTTCGCGGCGGAGGAGCGTCGGGCGTTGATGGTTCCGGCCGTTTCCGGCAGCTACAGAAAGGGGAAACAAGGGGGAAAGGATCAGAGGGCTGCAGGTGTTCCAGATCGAGGCAAAGGAGGAGCGGGGGAGGCCTATACCGTGGGATCGGCGGCGATCCGAGGCGGCGGAGCTCGAGCTCGATCTCGAGCTCGGGTGCTCTTGGAGGAGAGTGGAGGGCACAGGGGGGCTATCTGGAGTGGTTAGGAGCGAGTGGTGGTGAGGGAGAGACTCGGGGAGGCCTTTAAGTAGGCGAGCCACGGCTCACCGTAGACCCGTGCGCCAGCGAGGCTGTTGCCGTCGCTGCAATCCACGAGGGCTCACGTGGGCGTGTCCGGGGTGTTTGTAGGGGTGGTCTACGCCCAGAGGGAGGGAGAGAAGGAGCGGGTGTAACGCCCCGGATCCGATGCGCCAGGTGTCCGCCAGCTATTCGCCATCGTTGCCATGTCATGTGCTTGCGTGTTGCACTTTGCCATGTCATTATCTGCATTTCATATCATGTCATCATGTGCATCTCTTTCTCCATACGTGTTCGTTTAATGCATCCGAGCCTTTTCCCCGTTGTCCGTTTTCCAATCTGACACTCCTATGTCCTCCGGCGCCCCCTTTTACCTCTTCTCGTGTGCGGGTGTTAAACTTTCTCGGAATGGACCGAGGTTTGACAAGCGACCTTGGTATACCACCGGTAGATCGCCTGTCAAGTTTCGTGCCATTTGGAGTCCGTTTGATACTCCAACGGTTAACCGGGTATCCGCAAAGCCCTCTTTGTGTTGCAGCCCAACACCCCTCCAAAACAGCCCAATAACCCATCTAAGTCAGCTCCATCCTCTCGGCCGTTCGATCACGATCGCGTGGCCGTAAACCGCTCTCCATTTGGACACTCCTACCTCCTCTTAGCTATAAATATGCCCTCCCCGTCCAAATTCGCGGATGAATTCTCCTAACCCTAGCCTCCTTCTTCCTCCGCGCCCGGACACGTCCGCCCCCGCGCTGGACAAAAACCCGCGCCGCCGCCCGCAGCCACCCAGGGCGCACCACGTGGCCCCGACCACCGCGCTAGCCCGCGGCCCGCCAGGCCCGCCGCCGGCCCCCGCGGCCCGCGCCCTCCCCGCGCGCCGCCCCGCGCCTGCCGAGCGCCGCCTCCAGCGGACCCCGCCTCCCCGCGCCCGGCTCTCATCCGCTGCCGTGAGCCCGACGCCGCCCGTGGACGTCGCCTCTTCACCGGATCCCGCGAGCGCCGGCCACCGCGCGGCCTCGCCGCGCCGTCAACGCCGCCGCCACCACCTCCTGCCGCCCCGCGCCACCGGATCCGGCCGGATCCAACCGGCCCCTCCGTCCCCGACCTCTCCGACCGGCGTCCTCTTCCTCCCCGGCAAGTTCTCCGGCGAACTGCTCCGGCAAACCTTGTGGAACGCGCCAGATCCAGATCCTGTCAAACTCGAGGTTGAACCCGAAAATTCCTCCAAGTCCTTAATTTTTTTCAGCATTCTGATGCCCTGTTCGGCATGCCATAACTCTCTGCATATTGCTCCGATTCATGCATACAATATATCGGAATGATTATCAGTGTATGCTCTTCATTTTGTTCCATTGTGCCATGTTCGTTTGAGGTGATCTAGGTGCCCTAATCATCGTTGCAAAACTGCTATGTGATGTTAACTGCTGTCTGTTATCAGAATATGCTCATTTGTTATTTTTGTATCTTTTTGTGTGATTTTATTTTGAGCATGAAGTCTACGTGTGTTGTGAGCTACAACATGCCATCTTTTCTGTGGTGCAATCCATTCTTCACAATATGCCATGTATTGTTTGTTTTAAGTTTGCAAAGTAGCCTCCGTGATGTTGATGATTTGCTGTCCTTGCTCGACCACCTTCTTCTCGATGCAGTGGAGGTGCAAAAGTGAAGGGAGGTCTTGGCGAGCCTTAAGGAATGCTTCGGTAAGGTGACGTAGAAGGTAGTCTCCTACGTTGATGAAGCGGATCTGGTACTTGAGGGTTGTATCCTCATCTTCTGGGGAAATCATCACTTGAGGTGGGGCTCCAAATCCGTTCTTTCCAGGTAGATAGCGGGTGGCGTGTTCTTCTTTCATTTCTTGAAGGAGGCCTCGAAGCCGGAGGAGCGCTTCATATGCCACTTGCTGAATGGCCAGGTCTTTTGTTGGCATGGGTGGTCCAATGAAGAACAACCCCTGGGGCGAGGTCTTGGCAGGCACAAAAACCTTGGCGTAGAGCTCCTTCTCGAGCACATCTTTTTCCAGTTCATGCAAGGTGTATATGGGCAGCAAGGGGTAGTGGCATTGTTGGAGGCAGTCTTTTAGGAGTGATGGTAATCCTGTCATAAGGAGTCTCAAGGGGGCGACAACCATCTACAAAAGTTGAATAGGGGAGGTCAATATGGAAAATATCCCCTCGGGTTTGGTAAGCTTAGAAAAGAAGAGAAGTTTAGATGGTCTCAAGCTAACTAACGTCCATGCTAACTAAGGCTTCCTACAGTCAGGACGGCTCTGATACCAGCTCTATGGGGACCCCGACTCATAAGTCGTGATCACCGAATGCACGTGTACAGTGATCCCAGAGATCAATGCTCACTGAACACACAGAAGCTGAATAACAAGAGTCTTACATCCATACATACCGTATTACGCAAGTAGGACCATTATGGTCAAGTCTCTAGTATAACATTGCAGCGGAAATCTTCATTGATAACTTGGACCCATGCCATCTGCCTTAACCTTATAGGCATTCTGACTAGGAAGCGTCCTAACTCGCATATTGGTCACCACAGTATTCTTCTTCATATCATGTTCTTTCATGCCTGGCCAATAAAATAACCAGTGGCAAGCCAATGAGTACTTTGAATGTACACGCAAGCAACCCATGTTTTGGTTCAAGGTACAACAGTGCATGATATAGGTAAATTTTTGCGGAAAGCTAGTTTTGAGTGCAATGACATGTTCAACAACTTGTAAGGCATGCATCAGGAGAATTCAATTAACCATGAGGACAGGTTACAGATATCAACATAAATAGAGTGGGCATCAAACCAACTCAATCATGTCAAGTCCTTTGACTTGACCCAAGTAGTTCTTCCCACTTATCCAAACACACACACTGGTTTGTAAACACGTGGACGTAGCCCAAGAGCGGTTACCCAACTGTCCTTGACCGTGGACACGGCTATTCGAATAGGTTTACACTCTGCATCTGTTGCACACTTTACCCAAAAGATCCGGGGAACTTCTGTGTCATCCACGACCCGCGATACCTCAAGTACCCGGGGTAAGCACCCGATCACTATCTTTCCCTAGACGACACTAACAAGGAGTCAACTCATTGTTCCGTATCCTCACGATGTACATCATACGAGACTTATTCGAGATCCTATCATCCGAGAGGGGACACAACGGTGTATCCGGTGCCCTGTGAAAGCAGTCATGGCCGCCCTACCTGGCACGACCCCGTCCTGAGAGAGAGCACCAACTCTCCCCCGTCACTAGTAATGCGGGCTCCAAGCTAGTATCGGCCTAGGTAATCAATAATGCCCTTTCCCATATAAGGGTAGAGAGGTTGCGCATGTAAGGTTGGAATAACGGTCGCAACTTAAACCAATCCGTTTTGAAAAACAACACACACACTTGCCTCGGTACACCACTTCGTCATCAAGTGGTTACCCAACTCATCATCTCCCTCGGGCATAAGTGGCACCCGACGGGGTTTTCGAAAAGTCCTTTGAAAATACTTTGTCTCCCTCACCATGCATATCCCCGTCCCTTTTTGCATAGCAACTACTTTAGCATCCTATCTACTCCCACCGGCATAACCCTCATAGAAAGGTAGGGTCATGCATCATGCAAGTGTCAACGAGAAAAGCAACGGAGGCAAACCATCCCAAGTGGTCACCATTTTATCATGACCTCGATGCAAGCAATAAAAGTGCCATATGACATGCATAAAAGGGGTTTCTTGGACATGGTCAAAGGGCTGCTTGCCTTGGTCTTCAAAGTCTTCAAGTTCTTCAAATACTTCTCTTTCTTCTTCTTCTTCTTCTTCAACAACTTCGTCTAATACGGGATCTAATCGTCGCAAGAAATAACGAGAAAATAAGGCAACAGAAAAACCAAAGTGCTCGGAAAAATGTCAACTTATTTTTGATAAATACTAGGGAGAACTCTAAGAAGGGGAAAATTACTGGTTATGGATTTGGAGTTGTATAATAGGAGAAATGGATTTTCAGAGGGAATATAAATGCTCAAATTTGAATTTAAATTTGAAAAGTGCAGAAAAGTTTGATGGATATTTATGAAAGTTACACCATTAAATAGGTGGGATTTTTCTAAGATTTTAGGAGTTGGAATTATTCCATTTGGATAAATGTTTTATCCTGTGGAATTTTTATAAGACAGAAAAAAAGGAAAAGAAAAGTGGCACTGTGCCACTGGGCCAGAAAGGCCACAGCGCAGCAGGCCCAGAGGGAATCCAGCCCGCGCAGGGCTGCCACGTCGAAGGCGTATTTGGGAAATACGCCTCCAGCCGACGCAGGGAGCCGATGCGCGCGCGTGCGTGTTTAAACCTGATGGGCGGGGCCCACCCGTCAGAGTGTGAGGCTGATCGACGGGCCCCACGGCCATCGTCTTCAACCCCGGGCCAGAGAGGGGGGTGAGCTCACTGGCGATGTTTCCGGGCACGACGAGGTGAGCTGATGGCACCACTGGACTCCTCGTCGTGTCACCGTTCGGGTGGTGCCGGAGTTGGTCGCTGGGGTGCAGGGGTTCGCCGGCGACGAGGTTCGCGGCGGAGGAGCGTCGGGCGTTGATCGTTCCGGCCGTTTCCGGCTGCTACAGAGAGGGGAAACAAGGGGAAAAGGATCAAAGGGCTGCAGGGGTTCCACATCGACACAGAGGAGGAGCGGGGGAGGCCTATACCGTGGGATCGACGGCGACCCGAGGTGGCGGAGCTCGAGGACGATCTCGAGCTCGGGTGCTCTTGGAGGAGAGTGGAGGACACAGGGGACCTATCTGGAGTGGTTAGGAGCGAGTGGTGGTGAGGGAGAGATTCGGGGAGGCCTTTAAGTAGGCGAGCCACGGCTCACCGTAGACCCGTGCGCCGGCGAGGCTGTTGCCGTCGATGCAAGCCACGGGGGCTCACGTGGGCGTGTCCTGGGTGTTTGTAGGGGTGGTCTACGCCCAGAGGGAGGGAGAGAAGGAGCGGGTGTAACGCCCCGGATCCGATGCGCCAGGTGTCCGCCAGCTATTCGCCGTCGTTGCCATGTCATGTGCTTGCGTGTTGCACTTTGCCATGTCATCATCTGCATTTCATATCATGTCATCATGTGCATCTCTTTCTGCATACGTGTTCGTTTCATGCATCCGAACCTTTTCCCCGTTGTCCGTTTTCCAATCCGACACTCCTAAGTCCTCCGGCGCCCCCTTTTACCTCTTCTCGTGTGCGGGTGTTAAACTTTCTCGGAATGGACCGAGGTTTGACAAGCGACCTTGGTATACCACCGGTAGATCGCCTGTCAAGTTTCGTGCCATTTGGAGTCCGTTTGATACTCCAACGGTTAACCGGGTATCCGCAAAGCCCTCTTTGTGTTGCAGCCCAACACCCCTCCAAAACAGCCCCATAACCCATCTAAGTCAGCTCCATCCTCTGGGCCGTTCGATCACGATCGCGTGGCCGTAAACCGCTCTCCATTTGGACACTCCTACCTCCTCTTAGCTATAAATATGCCCTCCCCGTCCAAATTCGCGGATGAATTCTCCTAACCCTAGCCTTCTTCTTCCTCCGCGCCCAGACACGTCCACCCCCGCGCTAGACAAAAACCCGCGCCGCCGCCCGCAGCCACCCAGGGCGCACCACGTGGCCCCGACCACCGCGCGCCGCCGGCCCCCGCGGCCCGCCAGGCCCGCCGCCGGCCCCCGCGGCCCGCGCCCTCCCCGCGTGCCTTCCCGCGCCTGACGAGCGCCGCCTCCCGCGGACCCCGCCTCCCCACGCCCGGCTCTCATCCGCCGCCTCGAGCCCGAGGCCGCCCGTGGACGCCGCCTCTTCACCGGATCCCGCGCGCGCCGGCCACCGCGCGGCCTCGCCGCGCCGTCAACGCCGCCGCCCCCACCTCCTGCCGCCCCGCGCCACCGGATCCGGCCGGATCCAACCGGCCCCTCCGTCCCCGACCTCTCCGGCCGGCGTCCTCTTCCTCCCCGGCAAGTTCTCCGGCGAACTGCTCCGGCAAAGCTCGTGGAACGCGCCAGATCCAGATCCAGTCAAACTCGAGGTTGACCCCGAAAATTCCTCTAAGTCCTTAATTTTTTTCAGCATTCTGATGCCCTGTTCGGCATGCCATAACTCTCTGCATATTGCTCTGATTCATGCATACAATATATCGGAATGATCATCAGAGTATGCTCTTCATTTTGTTCCATTGTGCCATGTTCGTTTGAGGTGATCTAGGTGCCCTAATCATCGTTGCAAAACTGCTATGTGATGTTAACTGCTGTCTGTTATCAGAATATGCTCATTTGTTATTTTTGTATCTTTTTGTGTGATTTTATTTTGAGCATGAAGTCTACATGTGTTGTGAGCTACAACATGCCATCTTTTCTGTGGTGCAATCCATTCTTCACAATATGCCATGTATTGTTTGTTTTAAGTTTGCAAAGTAGCCTCCGTGATGTTGATGATTTGCTGACCTTGCTCGACCACCTTCTTCTCGATGCAGTGGAGGTGCAAAAGTGAAGGGAGGTCTTGGCGAGCCTTAAGGAATGCTTCGGTAAGGTGACGTAGAAGGTAGTCTCCTGCATTGATGAAGCGGATCTGGTACTTGAGGGTTGGATCCTCATCTTCTGGGGAAATCATCACTTGAGCTGGGGCTCCAAATCCATTCTTTCCAGGTAGATAGCGGGTGGCGTGTTCTTCTTTCATTTCTGGAAGGAGGCCTAGAAGACAGAGGAGCGCTTCATACGCCACCTGTTGAATGGCCAGGTCTTTTGTTGGCATGGGTGGTCCAATGAAGAACCACCCCTTGGGCGAGGTCTTGGCCAGCACAAAAACCTTGGCGTAGAACTCCTTCTCGAGCACATCATTTTCCAGTTCATGCAAGTTGTATATGGGCAGCAAGGGGTAGTGGCATTGTTGGAGGCAGTCTTTTAGGAGTGATGGTAATCCTGTCATAAGGAGTCTCAAGGGGGCGACAGCCATCTACAAAAGTTGAATAGGGGAGGTCAATATGGAAAATATCCCTCGGGTTTGGTAAGCTTAGAAAAGAAGAGAAGTTTAGATGGTCTCAAGCTAACTAACGTCCATGCTAACTAAGGCTTCCTACAGTCAGGATGGCTCTGATACCAGCTCTGTGGGGACCCCGACTCATAAGTCATGATCACCGAATTCACCTGTATAGTGATCCCAGAGATCAATGCTCACTGAACACACAGAAGCTGAATAACAAGAGTCTTACATCCATACATACCGTATTATAGAAGTAGGACCATTATGGTCAAGTCTTGAGTATAACATTGCAGCGGAAATCTTCATTGATAACTTGGACCCATGCCATCTGCCTTAACCCTATAGGCATTCTGACTGGGAAGCGTCCTAGCTCGCATGTTCGTCACCACAGTATCCTTCTTCATATCATGTTCTTTCATGCCTGGCCAATAAAATAACCAGTGGCAAGCCAATGAGTACTTTGAATGTACACGCAAGCAACCCATGTTTTGGTTCAAGGTACAACAATGCATGATATAGGTAAATTTTTGCGGAAAGCTAGTTTTGAGTGCAATGACATGTTCAACAACTTGTAAGGCATGCATCAGGAGAATTCAATTAACCATGAGGACAGGTTACAGATATCAACATAAATAGAGTGGGCATCAACCCAACTCAATCATGTCAAGTCCTTTGACTTGACCCAAGTAGTTCTTCCCACTTATCCAAACACACACTGGTTTGTAAACACGTGGACGTAGCCCAAGAGCGGTTACCCAACTGTCCTTGACCGTGGACACGGCTATTCGAATAGTTTTACACTCTGCATCGGTTGCACACTTTACCCAAAAGATCCGGGGAACTTCTGTGTCATCCACGACCCGCGATACCTCAAGTACCCGGGGTAAGCACCCGATCACTATCTTTCCCTAGACGACACTAACAAGGAGTCCACTCGTTGTTCCATATCCTCACGATGTACATCATACGAGACTTACTCGAGATCGTATCATCCGAGAGGGGACACAACGATGTATCCGGTGCCCTGCGAAAACAGTCATGGCCGCCCTACCTGGCACGACCCCGTCCCGAGAGAGAGCACCAACTCTCCCCCGTCACAAGTAATGCGGGCTCCAAGCTAGTATCGGCCTAGGTAATCAATAATGCCCTTTCCCTTATAAGGGTAGAGAGGTTGCGCATGTAAGGTTGGAATAACGGTCGCAACTTAAACCAATCCGTTTTGAAAAACAACACACACACTTGCCTCGGTACACCACTTCGTCATCAAGTGGTTACCCAACTCATCATCTCCCTCGGGCATAAGTGGCACCCGACGGGGTTTTCGAAAAGTCCTTTGAAAATACTTTGTCTCCCTCACCATGCATATCCCCGTCCCTTTTTGCATAGCAACTACTTTAGCGTCCTATCTACTCCCACCGGCATAACCCTCATAGAAAGGTAGGGTCATGCATCATGCAAGTGTCAACGAGAAAAGCAACGGAGGCAAACCATCCCAAGTGGTCACCATTTTATCATGACCTCGATGCAAGCAATAAAAGTGCCATATGACATGCATAAAAGGGGTTTCTTGGACATGGTCAAAGGGCTGCTTGCCTTGGTCTTCAAAGTCTTCAAGTTCTTCAAATACTTCTCTTTCTTTTTCTTCTTCTTCTTCAACAACTTCGTCTAATACGGGATCTAATCGTCGCAAGAAATAACGAGAAAATAAGGCAACAGAAAAACCAAAGTGCTCGGAAAAATGTCAACTTATTTTTGATAAATACTAGGGAGAACTCTAAGAAGGGGAAAATTACTGGTTATGGATTTGGAGTTGTATAATAGGAGAAATGGATTTTCAGAGGGAATATAAATGCTCAAATTTGAATTTAAATTTGAAAAGTGCAGAAAAGTTTGATGGATATTTATGAAAGTTACACCATTAAATAGGTGGGATTTTTCTAAGATTTTAGGAGTTGGAATTATTCCATTTGGATAAATGTTTTATCCTGTGGAATTTTTATAAGACAGAAAAAAAGGAAAAGGAAAGTGGCACTGTGCCACTGGGCCAGAAAGGCCACAGCGCAGCAGGCCCAGAGGGAATCCAGCCCGCGCAGGGCTGCCACGTCGAAGGCGTATTTGGGAAATACGCCTCCAGCCGACGCAGGGAGCCGATGCGCGCGCGTGCGTGTTTAAACCTGATGGGCGGGGCCCACCCGTCAGAGTGTGAGGCTGATCGACGGGCCCCACGGCCATCGTCTTCAACCCCGGGCCAGAGAGGGGGGTGAGCTCACTGGCGACGTTTCCGGGCACGACGAGGTGAGCTGATGGGACCACTGGACTCCTCGTCGTGTCACCGTTCGGGTGGTGCCGGAGTTGGTCGCTGGGGTGCAGGGGTTCGCCGGCGACGAGGTTCGCGGCGGAGGAGCGTCGGGCGTTGATCGTTCCGGCCGTTTCCGGCTGCTACAGAGAGGGGAAACAAGGGGAAAAGGATCAAAGGGCTGCAGGGGTTCCACATCGACACAGAGGAGGAGCGGGGGAGGCCTATACCGTGGGATCGACGGCGACCCGAGGTGGCGGAGCTCGAGGACGATCTCGAGCTCGGGTGCTCTTGGAGGAGAGTGGAGGACACAGGGGACCTATCTGGAGTGGTTAGGAGCGAGTGGTGGTGAGGGAGAGATTCGGGGAGGCCTTTAAGTAGGCGAGCCACGGCTCACCGTAGACCCGTGCGCCGGCGAGGCTGTTGCCGTCGCTGCAAGCCACGGGGGCTCACGTGGGCGTGTCCTGGGTGTTTGTAGGGGTGGTCTACGCCCAGAGGGAGGGAGAGAAGGAGCGGGTGTAACGCCCCGGATCCGATGCGCCAGGTGTCCGCCAGCTATTCGCCGTCGTTGCCATGTCATGTGCTTGCGTGTTGCACTTTGCCATGTCATCATCTGCATTTCATATCATGTCATCATGTGCATCTCTTTCTGCATACGTGTTCGTTTCATGCATCCGAACCTTTTCCCCGTTGTCCGTTTTCCAATCCGACACTCCTAAGTCCTCCGGCGCCCCCTTTTACCTCTTCTCGTGTGCGGGTGTTAAACTTTCTCGGAATGGACCGAGGTTTGACAAGCGACCTTGGTATACCACCGGTAGATCGCCTGTCAAGTTTCGTGCCATTTGGAGTCCGTTTGATACTCCAACGGTTAACCGGGTATCCGCAAAGCCCTCTTTGTGTTGCAGCCCAACACCCCTCCAAAACAGCCCCATAACCCATCTAAGTCAGCTCCATCCTCTGGGCCGTTCGATCACGATCGCGTGGCCGTAAACCGCTCTCCATTTGGACACTCCTACCTCCTCTTAGCTATAAATATGCCCTCCCCGTCCAAATTCGCGGATGAATTCTCCTAACCCTAGCCTCCTTCTTCCTCCGCGCCCGGACACGTCCACCCCCGCGCTAGACAAAAACCCGACCCGCCGCCCGCAGCCACCCAGGGCGCACCACGTGGCCCCGACCACCGCGCGCCGCCGGCCCCCGCGGCCCGCCAGGCCCACCGCCGGCCCCCGCGGCCCGCGCCCTCCCCGCGTGCCTTCCCGCGCCTGACGAGCGCCGCCTCCCGCGGACCCCGCCTCCCCACGCCCGGCTCTCATCCGCCGCCTCGAGCCCGAGGCCGCCCGTGGACGCCGCCTCTTCACCGGATCCCGCGCGCGCCGGCCACCGCGCGGCCTCGCCGCGCCGTCAACGCCGCCGCCCCCACCTCCTGCCGACCCGCGCCACCGGATCCGGCCAGCCCCTCCGTCCTCGACCTCTCCGGCCGGCGTCCTCTTCCTCCCCGGCAAGTTCTCCGGCGAACTGCTCCGGCAAACCTCGTGGAACGCGCCAGATCCAGATCCAGTCAAACTCGAGGTTGACCCCGAAAATTCCTCCAAGTCCTTAATTTTTTTCAGCATTCTGATGCCCTGTTCGGCATGCCATAACTCTCTGCATATTGCTCCGATTCATGCATACAATATATCGAAATGATCATCGGAGTATGCTCTTAATTTTGTTCCATTGTGCCATGTTTGTTTGAGGTGATCTAGATGCCCTAATCATCATTGCAAAACTGCTATGTGATGTTAACTGCTGTCTGTTATCAGAATATGCTCATTTGTTATTTTTGTATCTTTTTTTGTGATTTTATTTTGAGCATGAAGTCTACATGTGTTGTGAGCTACGACATGCCATCTTTTCTGTGGTGCAATCCATTCTTCACGATATGCCATGTATTGTTTGTTTTAAGTTTGCAAAGTAGCCTCCGTGATGTTGCTGATTTGCTGTCCTTGCTCGACCACCTTCTTCTTCTCGATGTAGTGGAGGTGCAAAAGTGAAGGGCGGTCCTGGCGAGCCTTAAGGAATGCTTCAGTAAGGTGACGTAGAAGGTAGTCTCCTGCGTTGATGTAGCGGATCTGGTACTTGAGGGTTGGATCCTCATCTTTTGGGGAAATCATCACTTGAGCTGGGGCTCCAAATCCGTTCTTTCCAGGTAGATAGCGGGTGCCGTGTTCTTCTCTCATTTCTGGAAGGAGGCCTCGAAGACGGAGGAGCGCTTCATATGCCACTTGCTGAATGGCCAGGTCTTTTGTTGGCATGGGTGGTCCAATGAAGAACCACCCCTGGGGTTAGGTCTTGGCAGGCACAAAAACCTTGGCGTAGAACTCCTTCTCGAGCACATCATTTTCCAGTTCATGCAGGGTGTATATGGGCAGCAAGGGGTAGTGGCATTGTTGGAGGCAGTCTTTTAGGAGTGATGGTAATCCTGTCATAAGGAGTCTCAAGGGGGCGACAGCCATCTACAAAAGTTGAATAGGGGAGGTCAATATGGAAAATATCCCTCGGGTTTGGTAAGCTTAGAAAAGAAGAGAAGTCTAGATGGTCTCAAGCTAACTAACATTCATGCTAACTAAGGCTTCCTACAGTTAGGATAGCTCTGATACCAGCTCTGTGGGGACCCCGACTCATAAGTCCTAATCACCAAATGCACGTGTACAGTGATCCCAGAGATAAGTGCTCACTGAACACATAGAAGCTGAATAACAAGAGTCTTACATCCATACATACCGTATTACACAAGTAGGACCATTATGGTCAAGTCTTGAGTATAGCATTGCAGCGGAAATCTTCATTGATAACTTGGACCCATGCCATCTGCCTTAACACTACAGGCATTCTGACTGGGAAGCGTCCTAGCTCGCATGTTCGTCTCCACAGTATTCTTCTTCATATCATGTTCTTTCATGCCTGGCCAACAAAATAACCAGTGGCAAGCCAATGAGTACTTTGAATGTACACGCAAGCAACCCATGTTTTGGTTCAAGGTACAACAATGCATGATATAGGTAAATTTTTGCGGAAAGCTAGTTTTGAGTGCAATGACATGTTCAACAACTTGTAAGGCATGCATCAGGAGAATTCAATTAACAATGAGGACAGGTTATAGATATCAACATAAATAGAGTGGGCATCAACCCAACTCAATCATGTCAAGTCCTTTGAATTGACCCAAGTAGTTCTTCCCACTTATCCAAACACACACACTTGTTTGTAAACACGTGGACGTAGCCCAAGAGCGGTTACCCAACTGTCCTTGACCGTGGACACGGCTATTCGAATAGTTTTACACTCTGCATCGGTTGCACACTTTACCCAAAAGATCCGGGGAACTTCTGTGTCATCCACGACCCGCGATACCTCAAGTACCCGGGGTAAGCACCCGATCACTATCTTTCCCTAGACGACACTAACAAGGAGTCCACTCGTTGTTAAGTATCCTCACGATGTACGTCATACGAGACTTACTCGAGATCGTATCATCCGAGAGGGGACACAACGGTGTATCTGGTGCCCTGTGAAAACAGTCATGGCCGCCCTACCTGGCACGACCCCGTCCCGAGAGAGAGCACCAACTCTCCCCCGTCACTAGTAATGCGGGCTCCAAGCTAGTATTGGCCTAGGTAATCAATAATGTCCTTTCCCATATAAGGGTAGAGAGGTTGCACATGTAAGGTTGGAATAATGGTCGCAACTTAAACCAATCCGTTTTGAAAAACAACACACACACTTGCCTCGGTACACCACTTCGTCATCAAGTGGTTACCCAACTCATCATCTCCCTCGGGCATAAGTGGCACCCGATGGGGTTTTCGAAAAGTCCTTTGAAAATACTTTGTCTCCCTCACCATGCATATCCTCGTCCCTTTTTGCATAACAACTACTTTAGCATCCTATCTACTCCCACCGGCATAACCCTCATAGAAAGGTAGGTTCATGCATCATGCAAGTGTCAACGAGAAAAGCAACGGAGGCAAACCATCCCAAGTGGTCAGCATTTTATCATGACCTCGATGCAAGCAATAAAAGTGCCATATGACATGCATAAAAGGGGTTTCTTGGACATGGTCAAAGGGCTGCTTGCCTTGGTCTTCAAAGTCTTCAAGTTCTTCAAATCCTTCTCTTTCTTCTTCTTCTTATTCTTCAGCAACTTCGTCTAATACGGGATCTAATCGTCGCAAGAAATAACGAGAAAATAAGGCAACAGAAAAACCAAAGTGCTCAGAAAAATGTCAACTTATTTTTGATAAATACTAGGGAGAACTCTAAGAAGGGGAAAATTACTGGTTATGGATTTGGATATGTATAATAGGAGAAATGGATTTTCAGAGGGGAATATAAATGCTCAAATTTGAATTTAAATTTGAACAGTGCATAAAAGTTTGATGGATATTTATGAAAGTTACACCATTAAATAGGTGGGATTTTTCTAAGATTTTAGGAGTTGGAATTATTCCATTTGGATAAATATTTTATCCTGTGGAATTTTTATAAGACATAAAAAAAGGAAAAGAAAAGTGGCACTGTGCCACTGGGCCAGAAAGGCCACAGTGCAGCAGGCTCAGAGGGAATCGAGCCTGCGCAGGGCTGCCACGTCGAAGGCGTATTTGGGAAATACGCCTCCCGCCGACGCAGGGAACCGGTGCGCGCGCGTGCGTGTTTAAACCTGACGGGTGGGGCCCACCCGTCAGAGTGTGAGGCTGACCGACGGGCCCCACGGCCGTCGTCTTCAGCCCCGGGCCAGAGAGGGGGGCGAGCTCACCGGCGACGTTTTCGGGCACGGCGGGGTGAGCTGATGGCACCACTGGACTCCTCGTCGTGTCGCCGTTCGGGTGGTGCCGGAGTTGGTCACCGTGGTGCAAGGGTTCGCCGGCGACGAGGTTCGCGGCGGAGGAGCGTCGGGCGTTGATGGTTCCGGCCGTTTCCGGCAGCTACAGAGAGGGGAAACAAGGGGGAAAGGATCAGAGGGCTGTAGGGGTTCCAGATGGAGGCAGAGGAGGAGCGGGGGAGGCCTATACCGTGGGATCGACGGCGACCCAAGGCGGCGGAGCTCGAGCTCGATCTCGAGCTCGGGTGCTCTTGGAGGAGAGTGGAGGGCACAGGGGGCCTATCTGGAGTGGTTAGGAGCGACTGGTGGTGAGGGAGAGATTCGGGGAGGCCTTTAAGTAGGCGATCCATGACTCACCGTAGACCCGTGCGCCGGCGAGGCTGTTGCCGTCGCTGCAAGCCATGGGGGCTCACGTGGGCGTGTCCGGGGTGTTTGTAGGGATGGTCTACGCCCAGAGGGAGGGAGAGAAGGAGCGGGTGTAACGCCCCGGATCCGATGCGCCAGGTGTCCGCCAGCTATTCGCCGTCGTTGCCATGTCATGTGCTTGCGTGTTGCACTTTGCCATGTCATCATCTGCATTTCATATCATGTCATCATGTGCATCTCTTTCTGCATACGTGTTCGTTTCATGCATCCGAGCCTTTTCCCCGTTGTCCGTTTTCCAATCTGACACCCCTATGTCCTCCGGCGCCCCCTTTTACCTCTTCTCATGTGCGGGTGTTAAACTTTCTCGGAATGGACCGAGGTTTGACAAGCGACCTTGGTATACCACCGGTAGATCGCCTGTCAAGTTTCGTGCCATTTGGAGTCCGGTTGATACTCCAACGGTTAACCGGGTATCCGCAAAGCCCTCTTTGTGTTGCAGCCCAAAACCCCTCCAAAGCATCCCAATAACCCATCTAAGTCAGCTCCATCCTCTCGGCCGTTCGACCACGATCGCGTGGCCGTAAACCGCTCTCCATTTGGACACTCCTACCTCCTCCTAGCTATAAATATGCCCTCCCCGTTCAAATTCGCGGATGAATTCTCCTAACCCTAGCCTCCTTCTTCCTCCGCGCCCGGACACATCCGCCCCCGCGCCGGACAAAAACACGCGCCGCCGCCCACAGCCACCAAGGGCGCACCACGTGGCCCCGACCACCGCGCGCCGCCCGCGGCCCGCCAGGCCCGCCGCCGGCCCCCGCGGCCCGCGCCCTCCCCCCGCGCCGCCTTGCGCCTGCCGAGCACCGTCTCCCGCGGACCCCGCCCGCCCGCGCCCGGCTCTCATCCGCCGCCGTGAGCCCGACGCCGCCCGTGGACGCTGCCTCTTCACCGGATCCCGCGCGCGCCGGCCACCGTGCGGCCTCGCCGCGCCGTCAACGCCGCCGCCGCCACCTCCTGCCGCCCCGCGCCACCGGATCCTACCGGATCCGACCGGCCCCTCCGTCCCCGACCTCTCCGTCCGGCGTCCTCTTCCTCCCCGGCAAGTTCTCTGGCGAACTGCTCCGGCAAACCTCGTGGAACGCGCCAGATCCAGATCCAGTCAAACTCGAGGTTGACCCCGAAAATTCCTCGTCCTTAATTTTTTTCCAGCATTCTGATGCCCTGTTCGGCATGCCATAACTCTCTGCATATTGCTCCGATTCATGCATACAATATATCGAAATGATCATCAGAGTATGCTCTTCATTTTGTTCCATTGTGCCATGTTTGTTTGAGGTGATCTAGATGCCCTAATCATCGTTGCGGAACTGCTATGTGATGTTAACTGCTGTCTGTTATCAGAATATGCTCATTTGTTATTTTTGTATCTTTTCGTATGATTTTATTTTGAGCATGAAGTATACATGTGTTGTGAGCTACAACATACTATCTTTTCTGCGGTGTAATCCATTCTTCACGATATGCGATGTATTGTTTGTTTTAAGTTTACAAATAGCCTCCGTGATGTTGCTGATTTTAGGGACTTGGAATTTCATTGTCTTTGTCTGCTGTTATTGTTATGCCATGTATTCATGTTGCTACAGTGAGATCCATGCCTATTTTGAGTATGTTCAGTAAGGGTGTTTTGGACATATGGATGTGCTCTATCCATCCATGGCCTTTTTGGCAATTATGGAGTGCCATAGCATGACTCAATCTTTCTCTACTTTTGCTATAAAATGTTCCTGGCAGATTGTTTACATGTTATTCAATTTTGCCAAGGTTATTGTTGTTGATCCGTGCATGCTATGTTGTTGCTCTTGCCATGTCTATCTTCTATGCCATGTCTAGTTTCCGGTTGTATGCTAAGTTTTTCATGCGATGCCTCATAGTGAGTGCATCGAGCTCGTAAACGTGCCTACTTGTTATCTGTTTTGCCATGCTCCAGGTTCACTGTCTGAATCTGTTTACGAAACTTGCTATGTTTACATGGTTGCCATCATATCTTCTGATCCCTTTTGGCTCATGGTCAGTAAGGGACTCTTGTTACATGCTTTGATTAGATTCATGCCATGCTCTAGATTTACATGATAGCTTGCTGTAACATGTTGTTTTATAGCTCTAAACATTGCAACCTGATGTTATTTCTGCCATGTCATGTGAATTCTGTAAGTCTATGAACCTGTTATTATGTGCAATCTTGCCATGTTCTTTTGAGCATGTTCTGGTAGTTTCTGGAGATAGCTCAGTGCTAATGTTTTGTAATGCTTTACCTGTACATCGTGTCCACGCCTTTTGTTTTCATGTTCAGGTCCTGTAGCATGTTGTTTTGATGCTCGCAATATGCCTAGTTGCTGTTTTGGACAGCTTGTCCTTTAAACTTGTATAGGGTGTATGTGTTGAACCGTTGCTCCGTTATGAGTGTGCTCTATATGAAACTTGCTTAGTTTTGCATGTAGTTTCATGTTACCTTGTCGCATGCATGTTTGGAGTGTTTTTGCTTGATGTTTGAATGCATTTGGCATCAATGCCATGTTTATCTTGTTTTGCTCATATCTTCTAGGCCGTAGCTCCGAATCTAATGAACTTTATATGTAAATTGACTAGAATTTGTGTAGATCATCGTGGTGCACCTTAACTTGCTGTTTAACAACTTGAACATAAGGTTTACTCAGATCTGGACTAATTTTGAAATTTGCATATGAGGACTTACCGGAATTGTTCTATGTTGTTTTCGGCCTCATTTAAACTTGCTATGTTGTGTTGTTCTTGTATGCATCATCTCTTGCCATGAGTAGTATCATGTAGCCTTGCCATGCATCATACTTGGTTGAGCATCATGCCTTGTTCATGTGTGGTGTGTTTACCATGTTGTGTGCTTCTTCTCGCTAGTCCCTGTTTCGTTGCGATCGTGAGGATTCGTTCGTCTACGCTTGGTTCATCTTCGTGGCTTCATCTTCTTCATGGACTCGTTCTTCTTCCTTGCGGGATTTCAGGCAAGATGAGCGTCACCTTGGATGTCATTACTATCATTGCTATGCTAGTTGCTTCGCTCTATCGCTATGCTGCGTTACCTACCACTTGCTTATCAAGCCTCCCAAATTGCCATGAACCTCTAACCTTTGTCACCCTTCCTAGCAAACCGTTGTTTGGCTATGTTACCACTTTTCTCAGCCCCTCTTATAGCGTTGCTAGTTGCAGGTGAAGATGAAGATTGCTCCATGTTGGATTATGTTTATGTTGGGATATCACAATATCTCCTATATTATTAATGCATCTATATACTTGGTAAAGGGTGGAAGACTCGGACTTATGCCTGGTGTTTTGTTCCACTCTTGCCGCCCTAGTTTCCGTCATATCGGTATTATTTTCCCGGATTTTGCGTCCCTAACGCGGTTGGGTGATTTATGGGACCCCCTAACATTTTCTAACCTAGACAAGTTGTCTGCAACGGGGTTCTCAGCTCCTTTTCTATCAACAATATGCAAATCAAATTCTTGTAGCAAGAGAACCCATCTAATAAATCTAGGTTTAGCATCTTTCTTTTCCATAAGGTATTTAATAGCAGCATGATCAGTGTGAATAGTTACTTAAGAATCAACAATATAAGGTCTGAACTTATCACAAGCAAATACAACTGCTAAAAGTTCTTTTTCAGTAGTAGCATAATTTCTTTGAGCATTGTCTAGAGTCTTACTAGCATAATGGATAACATTTAATTTCTTATCAACTCTTTGCCCTAGAACAGCACCTACAGCATAATCACCTAGCATCACACATAATTTCAAAGGGTAAATTCCAATCAGGTGGCTGAACAACAGGTGCAGAGACTAGTGCTTCCTTAAGTATTTCAAATGCTTCTACACAATCATCATCAAAGACAAATGGTATATCTTTTTGCAATAAATTTGTCAAAGGCCAAGAAATTTTTGAGAAGTCCTTAATGAACCTCCTATAAAATCCGGCATGACCAAGGAAACTTCTTATACCTTTGATGTCCTTGGGACATGGCATCTTTTCAATAGCATCAACCTTGGCTTTATCAACTTCAATACCTCTTTCAGAAACTTTATGCCCCAAGACAATACCTTCATTAACCATAAAGTGGCACTTTTCCCAATTCAAGACAAGATTAGTTTCTTTACATCTCTGCAAAACTTGATCAAGATTGCTCAAGCAATCATCAAAAGAGGAACCATAGACGGAAAATTCGTCCACGAAAACCTCACAAATCTTTTCACAAAAGTTAGAGAATATAGCCATCATGCATCTTTGAAAGGTAGCAGGTGCATTACATAAACCAAAAGGCATACGTCTATAAGCAAAAGTACCAAAAGGGCATGTAAAAGTAGTCTTTGATTAATCTTTAGCCGACACAGGTATTTGAGAGAAACCAGAATAACCATCTAGAAAGCAGTAATGTGTATGTTTGCATAATCTTTCTAGCATTTGATCAATAAAAAGTAAGGGGTAATGATCTTTCTTAGTAGCCTTATTTAATTTGCGAAAATCAATTACCATCCTATAACCTGTGATAATTCTTTGTGGAATCAATTCATATTTATCATTAGGAACAACAGTAATACCTCCCTTCTTAGGGACATAATGGACAGGACTTACCCATTGACTATCAGCAACGGGATAAATTATACCTGCTTCCAGAAGCTTGAGTATTTCTTTTCTTACCACTTCTTTCATTTTAGGATTCAAACGTCGTTGAGGATCACGAACTGGTTTGCCATCTGCTTCAAAATTTATTTTATGTTGACATAGAGTGGGGCTAATTCCCTTAAGATCATCTAGAGTATATCCAATAGCAGCACGGTGCTTCTTCAGAGTTTTCAATAATCTTTCTTCTTCATGCTCTGAAAGGTTAGCACTAACAATAATAGGATATATCTTCTTTTCATCAAGATAAGCATATTTAAGGTTATCAGACAACGGTTTAAGCTCAAACACGAGATCACCCTTAGGTGGAGGAGGATCCCCTAAAATTTCAACAGGCAAATTATGTTGCAGTATAGGTTCCTGTTTAAAGAATACTTCATCTATTTCCCTTCTTTCATTCATGAACATATCATTTTCATGGTCTAGCAAATAGTGTTCTGAAGGATCACTAGGAGGTACGACAATAGAAGCAAGGCCAATAATTTCATCCTTACTAGGCAATTCCCCCTCACGATGTTGTTTACTAAATTTAGAGAAATTAAACTCATGAACCATATCATCCAAGCCAATAGTAACAACATTCTTTTTGCAGTCTATTTTAGCATTAACAGTGTTCTAGAAGGGTCTACCAAATATAATGGGACAAAAGATATCTTGTGGAGAAGTGAGAACAAGAAAATCAGCAGGATATTTAGTTTTCCCACACAAGACTTCGACATCTCTAACAATCCCAATTGGTGAAATAGTATCTCTATTGGCAAGTTTAATTGTGACATCAATACCTTCTAACTCAGCAGGTGCAATTTCATGCTTAATTTCTTCGTACAAAGTATGCGGTATAACACTAGCACTAGCACCCATATCACATAAGCCATGATAACAATGATCTCCTATTTTAACAGAAATAACATGCACGCCTACCACAGGTCTATGTTTATCTTTAGCACAAGGCTTAGCAATTCTAGCAGTTTCACCGTTAAACTGAATAACATGCCCATCAATATTATCAGACAAGAGATCTTTAACAATAGCAATATTGGGTTCTAGTTTAACTTGCTCAGGAGGTGTATAAGTTCTAATATTGCTTTTACGAACCACAGTTGAAGCTTTAGCATGATCCTTTATTCTAACAGGGAAAGGTGGTTTGTCAACATAAGAAGTAGGAACAACAGGATCATTATAAGTGACAGTCTTTTCTTCAACTTTAATAGGTGCAGCTACTTTTACTTCTATGGGAGGATGATATTTAAACCACTTGTCCTTAGGGAGATCAACATAAGTAGCAAAAGATTCACAAAAAGAAGCTACTATCTCAGAGTCAAGTCCATATTTAGTGCTAAACTTACGGAAAATATCGGTATCCATAAAAGATTTAACACAATCAAACTTAGGTGTCATACCTGACTCCTTACCTTCATCGAGGTCCCAATCTTCAGAGTTGCGTTTAATTCTATCCAATAAGTCCCATTTGAATACAATAGTCTTCATCATAAAAGAGCCAGCACAAGAAGTATCGAGCATAGTGCGATTGTTTTCAGAAAGCCGAGCATACAAATTTTGAATAATTGTTTCCCTTGGATACCCATGATTGGGGCATGAATATAACATTGATTTAAGCCTCCCCCAAGCTTGAGCGATGCTTTATCCTTCGCGAGGCCATAAATTATATATATAATTGCGATCACGATGAACAAGATGCATAGGGTAATACTTTTGATGAAATTCCAATTTCAATCTTTTATAGTTCCATGATCTCGTATCATCACATAGCCTATACCATGTCAGCGTCTCCCTTCAAAGATAAAGGGAAGACCTTCTTCTTAGCAACATCATCGGGTATACCTGCAAGCTTAAATAATCCACAAACTTCATCCACATATATTAAGTGCTCATCAGGATGCTTTGTTCCATCTCCTGTAAAAGGATTAGCTAGCAGGTTTTCCATCATACCCGAAGGAAATTCAAAAGGAGTTTCATTTTCAATAGGTTCAGTAGGTTGAGGAGCAACTCTTTGCTCTACTGGACGGGGTGAAGATACCCCGAACAAGCCCCTTAGAGAATTACTTTCCATGGTAACAAGTAACAGTAAATTTCAGCACACTATATAATTTTTTCCTTACCAAATTCCACCTACCAAAGGCGCTACACTCCCCGGCAACGGCGCCAGAAAAGAGTCTTGATGACCCACAAGTATAGGGGATATATCGTAGTCCTTTCGATAAGTAAGAGTCTCGAACCCAACGAGGAACAGAAGGAAATGATAAGCAGTTTTCAGCAAGGTATTCTCTGCAGGTACTGAAATAAGTGGTAACAGATAGTTTTGTGATAAGATAAATTGTAACGAGCAACAAGTAACAAAAGTAAATAAAGTGCAGCAAGGTGGCCCAATCCTTTTTGTAGCAAAGGACAAGCCGGAACAAACTCTTATATAAGGAAAAGCGCTCCCGAGGACACATGGGAATATCGTCAAGCTAGTTTTCATCACGTTCATATGATTCACGTTCGGTACTTTGATAAATTTGATATGTGGGTGGACCGGCGCTTGGGTGCGGTTCTTACTTGAACAAGCATCCCACTTATGATTAACCTCTATTGCGAGCATCCGCAACTACAACAAAAGTATTAAGGTAAACCTAACCATAGCATGAAACATATGGATCCAAATCAGCCCCTTACGAAGCAACGCATAAACTAGGGTTTAAGCTTCTGTCACTCTAGCAACCCATCATCTACTTATTACTTCCCAATTCCTTCCTCTAGGCCCAAATAATGGTGAAGTGTTATGTAGTCGATGTTCACATAACACCACTAGAGGCTAGACAACATACATCTTATCAAAATATCGAACGAATACCAAATTCACATGACTACTAATAGCAAGACTTCTCCCTTGTACTCAGGAACAAACGTAACTACTCACAAAGCATATTCATGTTCATAATCAGAGGGGTAATAATATGCATATAAGATCTGAACATATGATCTTCCACCAAATAAACCAACTAGCATCAACTACAAGGAGTAATCAACACTACTAGCAACCTACCAGCACCAATCCCGGACTTGGAGACAAGAATTGGATACAAGAGATGAACTAGGGTTTGGAGATGAGATGGTGCTGGTGAAGATGTTGATGGAGATTGCCCTCTCTCGATGAGAGGAGCGTTGGTGATGACGATGGCGATGATTTCCCCTCCTGGAGGGAAGTATCCCCGGCAGAACAGCTCCGCCGGAGCTCTAGATTGGTTCCGCCTCGTGGCAGCGGAGTCTCGTCCCGAAAGGTTGCTTCTGGGTTTTTTCTTGACGAAAGATTTCATATAGGAGAAGATGGGCGTCGGAGAGCCACCAGGGGGCCCACGTGGTAGGGGGCGCGCCCTAGGAGGGGGGCGCGCCCCCACCCTCGTGAGCAGGGTGTGGGCCCCCTGGCCTTCATCTTTGGCGAGGATTTTTCTTTATTTATTTTAAGATATTCCGTGGAGTTTCAGGACTTCTGGAGTTGCGTAGAATAGGTCTCTAATATTTGCTCCTTTTCCAGCCCAGAATTCCAGCTGCCGGCATTCTCCCTCTTCATGTAAACCTTGTAAAATAAGAGAGAATAGCCATAAGTATTGTGACATAACGTGAAATAACAGCCTATAATGCAATAAATATCGATATAAAAGCATGATGCAAAATGGACGTATCAATTGTCATTACGGTACGACCGATAAAGATCTTCGTAGAATATGTGGGAACCAATATGAGCATCCAGGTTCCTCTGTTGGTTATTTACTGGAGAAGTGTCTCGGTCATGTCTACATAGTTCTTGAACCCGTAGGGTCCGCACGCTTAACGTTCGATGACGATTTTGTATTATATGAGTTATATGATTTGGTGACCGAATGTTGTTCGGAGTCCCGGATGAGATCGCAGACATGACGAGGACTCTCAAAATGGTCGAGAGGTAAAGATTCATATATAGGAAGATAGTATTCGGACACCGGAAGTGTTCCAGGAAGCACCGGGTACTTATCGGGTCACCGAAAGGGGTTTCGGGCACCCCCGGCAAAAGATGTGGGCCTTATGGGCTAAGAGGGGAAACACACCAGCCACAAAGGGGCTGGTGCCCCCCATATGGGCTGGCCAAATTGGAGAAGGAAAGGGGAAGGAGGAAAGGAAAAAGGGAATAGGATTCCCCTTCCCCTTCTTCCCTTCCTACTCCGAATAGGAATAGGAAAGGGGGAGGCCGAATTGGGAGATGCCCAAGTAGGATTCCTCCTACTCGGTGCGCCCCTTTGGCTGCCTCTCCTCCCCTCCAACCTCTATATATGAGGGGGGGGGGCACCGCTAGAACACACAACAAATTTTGTTAGCCGTGTGCGGCGCCCCCCTCCACAGTTTACGCCTCCGGTCATATTCACGTAGTGCTTAGGCGAAGCCCTGCGCGGATCACTTCACCATCACCATCACCGTGCTGTCATGCTGATGGAACTCTCCCTCGACACTTTGCTAGATCAAGAGTTCGAGGGACGTCATCGAGCTGAACGTGTGCAGAACTCGGAGGGGCCGTACGTTCGGTGCTCGATCAGTCGGAACAAGAAGAAGTTCGACTAAATCAACCGCGTTGTCAAACGCTTCTACTTTCGGTCTATAAGAGTACGTGGACACACTCTCCCCCTCTCGTTGCTATGCATCTCCTAGATAGATCTTGCTTGAGCGTAGGATTTTTTTTTGAAATTGCATGCTACGTTCCCCAACAGTGGCATCCGAGCCAGTTCTATGCATAGATGATATGCACGAGTAGAACACAAAGAGTTGTGGGTGGTGATAGTCATACTGCTTAACACCAACGTCTTATTTTGATTCGGCGGTATTGTTGGGTGAACTGGCTCGGACCAACCTTACATGACCACGTTCATGAGACCGGTTCCACCAACAGACATGCAACTAGTTTTGCGTAAAGGTGGCTGGTGGGTGTATGTTTCTCCAACTTTAGTTGAATTGAATTTGACTACGGCCGGTCCTTGTTGAAGATTAAAACAACAAACTTGACGAAACACCGTTGTGTTTTTGATGCGTAGGTAAGAACGGTTCTTACTAGAAGCTCATAGCAGCCACGTAAAACTTGCAACAACAAAGTAGAGGACGTCTAACTTGTTTTTGCAGGGCATGTTGTGATGTTATATGGTCAAGACATGATGTGATATACGTTGTTGTATGAGATGATCATGTTTTGTAAAAGTTATCGGCAACAGGCACGAGCCTTATGGTTGTCGCTTTATTGTATGAAATGCAAACACCATGTAATTGTTTTACTTTATCACTATGCGTTAGCGATAGTTGTAGAAGCAATAGTTGGCGAGATGACCACGACGCTGCTACCTCTTGAGCATTGCGTTGGTTTTCCCTTGAAGAGGAAAGGGTGATGCAGGAAAGTAGCGTAAGTATTTCCCTCAGTTTTTGAGAACCAAGGTATCAATCCAGTAGGAGGCCGCGCTCAAGTCCCATTCACCTACACAAACAAATAAGAACCTCGCAACCAACGCGATAAAGGGGTTGTCAATCCCTTCGCGGTCACTTACGAGAGTGAGATCTGATAGAGATGATAAGATATTTTTTTTGGTATTTTTATGATAAAGAGTAAAAGTAAAGAAAGCAAAATAAACGGTGCCAGAAATAGCTTGTTGACGGGAGATTAATATGATGGAAAATAGACCAGGGGGCCATAGGTTTCGCTAGTGGCTTCTCTCAAGTTAGCGTAAGTATTACGGTGGGTAAACGAATTACTGTCGAGCAATTGATAGAATTGAGCATAGTTATGAGAATATCTAGGTATGATCATGTATATAGGCATCACGTCCGTGACAGTAGACCGACTCCTGCCTGCATCTACTACTATTACTCCACACATCGACCGCTATCCAGCATGCATCTAGAGTATTAAGTTCATAAGAACAGAGTAACGTTTTAAGCAAGATGACATGATGTAGAGGGATAAACTCATCCAATATGATATAAACCCCATCCTTTTTATCCTCGATGGCAGCAATACAATACGCGTCGTTCCCCTGCTGTCACTGGGATCGAGCACCGCAAGATTGAACCCAAAGCTAAACACTTCTCCCATTGCAAGAAAGATCAATCTAGTAGCCAAACCAAATTGATAATTCGAAGAGACTTGCAAAGATAACCAATCATACATAAAATTATTCAGAGGAGATTCAAATATTGTTCATAGATAATCTTGATCATAAACCCACAATTCGTCGGATCTCGACAAACACACCGCAAAAGAAGAGTTACATCAAATAGATCTCCAAGAGAATCAAGGAGAACTTTGTATTGAGATCCAAAGAGAGAGAAGAAGCCATCTAGCTAATAACTATGGACCCAAAGGTCTGAGGTAAACTACTCACACATCATCAGAGAGGCTATGGTGTTGATGTAGAAGCCCTCCGTGATCAATGCCCCCTCCGGCGGAGCGCCGGAAAATGCCCCAAGATGGGATCTCACGGGTATAGAAGGTTGCGGCGGTGGAAATAGGGTTTTGGCTCTTGTTCTGATGGTTTGGGGGTACGTAGGTATATATAGGAGGAAGAAGTAGGTCGGTGGAGCTACGAGGGGCCCACGGGCACTACAAAAAAATACACTTCCGTGATGATACGTGTGTCGGGGGATATCTGGCCTCCACGAGCACCTATGGGGACGGAGCCCCTTGTCAGTTCGGCGGGGGCGGAGGATGCACAAAGAGCAGATCAAGGCGACACACACACACAACAATTTTACCCAGCTTCGGGCCGCATGGATATGTAAAACCCTACTGCTGCATGTTTGGTTGATTCGGGTTCTTGCTCTGGAGCGCAAGAAGCTACAGTAAGTTGGAGCTGGACGTAGGCGAGGGCCTCTTTGGTCCCCTCCCCCCTCTACGTGCGCATGGGCCTCCTTTTATATGCCAAGGGGTTTCCCACAGGGAGCGACGCCGATGAGGGTAAAAATGGCAAGGGATTGTGGGAATAGTGGCCGCACAGTGCTATCGCACCTAACTCTGACGGCGGGGGACAAAGGCATTAAATGCCCGTCTGGATCGCCTGAACAGTGCCGAGGCGGACCGTTAGGAACGCCTCCGCTCGCCATGGGGGCGACTCTGCCAACGTCGCATGCCACCGCGCGTCTCAGGTTGCGCGGCGCCCCGCCACGTGTCTTCGGGGAAGCCCTAGAGCGACGCGTGGGCGGGTGAGCTGGAGCGCGGGCCTGATGTGGTGGTTTGCCGCGGCAAGTGGCTTGCCGCGGTAGTTGCCTTGCCGCACCTGGGAGCTTGCCGCTCGCCAGGCCTTGCCGGGGCGCGCGGCGCGCCGCGGCGGGCTTCTCTTGGGGTGCCTTGGCTTGGCCGTCCCGGCGAGCTCCTCCCGCCGGGGCCTTGGTGCTTCGGCTTAGTCGTCCCGGCAAGCTCCTCTTGCCGGGGCCTTGGCGCCTTGGCCCGACAAGCTCCTCTTGCCGGACCTTGCCTTCTCAACCCGGCAAGCTCCTCTTGCCGGGGCTTGGTCTTCTAGGCTCGATCACTTGGCCTTCGTCTGGCCCGGAAAGGACCGTGGAGACTCTTGTCGCTCCCCCGGCGGGCCTTGCCGCGGGAGGCTACTACTGCCCGTGCACAAGTTCGGGGTACTAAGGTACCCCTACTTTAGTACACCGACAGGAGCCCCCGGGTCTGGGCCATACACGGTGCCGAGCGTTGTTGGGCCAGGCCCTAACAATGCACGGGCACGCATGGCCTGGGTTGCGCTGCTCCTTAACTCCGTGCTCGTCGCGCCCTCCCCAAGTGGCGCGCGCTTATCGCGGCGTCGTGGGGGGGGGGGGGGCGAGGCGTGCGAGGCGTGCGTGACGTGGGTGGCGTGCGCGGGGCTTGAGGCCCGCAGGCATGCGTCACGTCGGGCACGATCTTTTTTATTCGGAGAAGCGAAACGTCCGCCCCCACTTTCGAGTGGGGGGGGGGGAGAGGTCGCTTCATCAGTCGCCTCGGCCCTGCTCGCCCGCCAGGCGTCCTCCATGCGCTTGGGGTCGCGGTGGTGGAGGCAGGAAGCCGTGCCGACGTGGGTCGAAGTAGAGGGTCGGCCCCGTCGCCTGCCCTTCCTCTGCTTTGATTGGTTGGGCGGGGCGGCCGAGCCCCCACTCCGCCCCTTTATAAGGAGCGGAAGGGGATGACGAGGGTCCGCACTCCTTCCTTCTTCCTTCTCTTAGATCCCTGGTCCCCTCTCCCCAGCTGTCATGGAGGAAGGGAACCCTGGTCCTTCTTCGGTGGCGGCAAGGGTTGCCGCCAGGCAGCGAGCCCCTCCTCCCCTTGCACCCGCGGCGGCGGAGCCAACCGTAAGGGGAAGGGGGAGGGGGCGAGGTCGCGGACGAGGCCGTGGACGGGTCCGAGGCGCTCGAGGCGGGCGGGACGGCGCGTCGGCCTCGCCTCCGCCGGCGGCCCCGTTTCCCCCGGCGGTTCATCTCGGGGACGACCCCTGCGAGTTCATCATCAGGCTGTGCCAGGCGCCTCGCCGTCGCCTCCGCCTCCCGGCCCCCTTCGCGGACGTCTTGGAGGCGGAACAACACGAGACGCTGAGGCTGCGCATGAGGGGCTGCGGGATCAATGGTACGCGAGTCCACGTCGAATCCCGAGCCCCCGGCGTGATGTGTCTGGTCCGAGGGTGGAAGTCATTCGCCCGGATCCTCAGCTTGACGGCGGGGTTCACCCTCCATTTCAAGCTGATGGAGGGCGATCTGCTCTCCGTCAAGGTCTTCGGGGACCTCGGCACCCGGGCCCGGTGCTGCGTGGATAGCTCCTCCGACAGCGAAGGCTCCTCCTCGAGCGAGAGTGACGAGGAGGGGAGCGACAGCAACGACGAGGGCGGGCGGTCGCCGGGGTGACGGGCACGACTAGGCGCTAGTCGCAGCTCCGCGTGGCACCGGCGGCCCCCATCGTCCGCGTCGCTGGCGCCGTGAACTCCCCGGGGTCGTCTCCTTGGGCAGCTGGCATAGGGAGGATGCGGAAGAGGAAGAGGATGGGCGGCAAGGCCGCTGCCTCGTCTTCCAACCTCGCCCAGACGCCGTCACCACCCCTGCTCGCGGCGATGACCACCGGGGTCTTCTCTCCGGCCCGGCAAGCTCCTCTTGCCGGGGCTTCGTCTTCTCGACCGGAGTGGCGAGGCTGCGGAAGAGGCTGGCGGCAAGGCCGTCAACTCAGAGTACGAGGGCTAGATGCCCTCGACAGCGTGTTGACGTCTCGCCGCCTCCTTCTCGAGCTCCGCTTCCGGCGTCGCCGTCTTCTTCCGGCCTCCGGAGCTCCGGGGTGGGGCCTCGGACGCTCTCTTGGCGTCTTCTGCCACCCGTAGCTCGTCTAGGCGCCCCTTTTGCCCTTCTCGCCTCCTTGCCGTACCTCCTGAGGAGAGAGACAAGAAAGGGATTACGGGCACCTTATCTCTTTTTATCTTGTAAGCCCTCGGGCCTTAGTTGCATTAAAATCTTGTAATCCCATCTTTCATGTTTTTCATTCTCTCTGAACTGTACCTGAGTGGAATGTTTTTAATGAAAAGGGGTTGTTTGCCGGATCATTTGTCTCGCGGGTACATCCCGCGGCAAGGGGCGGCCCCTTTGCACCGTTAAGATAGACACTTCCCCGCCCGGCAACGGACCCTGCCGTCCCCCGCGCCCTTTGGCCCTCCTCCCGCTCTAGGCGGAGGCAGGGAGAAGGCGGGTTCTGGCCCCTCGCTTCCTCCCCTTGCCGCCGCGGCTACTATCCAAAGCGGGCCCCGGGAACACGCTCCGGGGTTTGCCGCTTAAGAGAGCACGGCAGCTTTTTTTTGGAGGAAGCAAGGTTTTCACATTCCGCAGCTCACGAGAGAATGCATGATAAGGGATGTAAAGACTTATCTGAGGTTGCAGCCCCTGGCAACTCTGGCTTGTCGGGAGGCGGGTGCTGGCTCGTCCTTCTCCCTTTCTTCGTCCTTGAGCGGCTCGGCAAGGGTAGGCAGTTCCCGCGAGCCAAAGGGAAAGGACGGGAAAAAGACGCGGACTCGACCTCTAAGTTAGGGGTTAGCGACTGTTAGGCACTATCAACCCTAACCAAGGACGAGACTCGACTCAGCATGCATGCTAAAACTTGGGGGGCCCCAGCGCGTAATTGCGGCCAGGGTCTGCGCCTGGCTTTGTACAAAGGATTACATGCGTCTGCGGCAAGACTTTTGTACAAAGAGTTGGTTGCCGGACGGGGTCCGACAACCGCGCCTTACGGGTAAAACTTGCGAAGATGCTCAATGTTCCAGGAATTGCTCACCGGAGTACCATCTTCGGTCTCGAGGCGGACGGCGCCGGGCCTCGTGACTCGTTTCACCCGGTAAGGGCCTTCCCACTTCGGCGTCAACTTGTTGTGTATCTTGGCCGACTGAACGCGCCGAAGAACAAGGTCGCCTTCCTCGAGGCTCCTGGCCTTAACTTTGCGGCTATGATAGCGACGCAGAGCTTGCTGGTAGCGAGCGGATCGCACAGCGGCCTGGAGACGATCTTCCTCGAGGAGCAGTGCGTCATCTTCACGCGACCGCTCTTGCTCAAGCTCATCATAAGCGAGCACTCGAGGTGACCCGTATACGAGTTCTGTGGGGGTAACTGCTTCTGCTCCATAGATTAGAGCAAATGGTGTCTGGCCGGTGGCTCGATTTGGCGTCGTTCTGACCGACCAAAGAACCGCCGGCAGCTCCTCGATCCAGTTCCGTCCGCGCTTGAGCAGCTTGTCAAAACTTCTGGTCTTGAGCCCGCGCAGTACCTCGGCGTTGGCCCTTTCCGCTTGACCGTTGCTCCGGGGATGAGCAACAGAAGTGAAGCAGACCTTGGTGCCGAGATCTTGGGTGTACTGCATGAAGGCGTGGCTTGTGAACTGCGTACCGTTGTCGGTGATGATCCTGTTGGGGATCCTGAAGCGGCAAACAATCAACCTGAAGAATTTGATCGCGGACTGGGCGGTCACCTTCCTCACTGGTTCCACTTCTGGCCACTTTGTGAACTTGTCGATGGCGACGAACAAGTACTCAAAGCCCCCGACGGATCGGGGGAAGGGGCCGAGGATATCGAGCCCCCAGACCGAGAAGGGCCAGGATAAAGGGATCGTCTGGAGAGCTTGAGCTGGCTGGTGTATCTTCTTGGAATGGAACTGGCACGCTTCACACTTGGTTACTTGTGCAGTTGCATCCTGGAGGGCTGTGGGCCAGAAGAAGCCCTGCCGGAACGCCTTTCCGGCAAGTGCTCTGGCGCCAATGTGGTGCCCACATATGCCTCCGTGTATCTCCGCCAACAGCTTCTGTCCGTCTTCCCGGTGGATGCACTTCAATTTCACCCCATTGCGTCCTCTTCTGTACAGTGCACTGTCGACGAACTGGTACATACTGGACTGCCGGGCTACTCTTTCAGCTTCTTCTTGTTCTTCGGTAAGCTCTCCTCTCTGGAGGAAACGGACGATCTGCTGTGCCCACGTCGGAGCCTGTGGCTCGACGACGAGGACTAGAGGCCTGCCGGCGGCTGCGGGAACATCAGCTTCCACGGCGAGGTCTTGGGGCTCAGCCGGAGCTTGATGTTCCCCGGTAGGCTTGCCGGGGCGTGGCTTGCCGGGAGCGCCTGCTTCGTCGGGACAAACCCTGGGGCTTGCCGGAGCGGGCAGCTCCTCAGCACTCTTGGCGTCGATCCCGGGGACTCCCTTAGCGGCGGCTTCGGGAAGCTCTGCCGGAAGGTAGTCGCTGGAGACCGATTTCCTCTTCTTGCTTGGCCCAGTCGATGGTGTCACAGATGGTTGAGTCAGCTTGAGCACAAAAGTCCCTGGTTCCACAGGTAGCTTTAGTGCGGCGCATTTGGACAGGCCGTCGGCGATGTCGTTCTCTGCTCTTGGAACGTATTCCATTTGCAGGCCGTCAAAGCGCTCTTCCAGCTTCCTCACTCCATCAACGTAAGCTTCCATCAACGGGCACTGGTAATCCTTGTTCACTTGGCGGACGACGAGCTGGGAGTCACCCCTGACAATGAGCTTCTTGATCCCAAGTTCCGCCGCGATCCTGAGACCGGCGAGCAAACCTTCATACTCTGCCGTATTGTTGGTTGCTTGCTCCTTGGGAAAGTGCATCTGGACGACGTACTTGAGGTGCTCTCCGGTGGGCGCGATGAGCAGCACGCCGGCACCGGCGCCTTCCAGCGAGAAGGCACCATCAAAGTACATCAGCCACTCTTTGGTTGCTTCCTTGCCGGGGATGCTCGTCTCGGGAATTTCTTCGTCCGGTGTCGGCGTCCACTCTGCTATGAACTCTGCCAATGCTCTGCTCTGGATGGTCGATGTGCTCTCGAATTTGAGGCCAAAGCTTGACAGTTCTAGTGCCCACTCGACAATCCTGCCTGTTGCTTCGGGATTCTGCAGTATCCTCTTAAGCGGAAAGCGAGTGACCACGGTGATCTCGTGTGCTTGGAAGTAATGGCGCAGCTTCCTCGAGGCCATGAGGAGGCCGAAGAGCAATTTCTGCACACCAGAGTACCTCGACCTAGCTCCCTGTAAGAGGGAACTGACGAAGTAAACTGGGCGCTGCACCATCCTCTTCCTCTGCACTTCCCCTTGCGCTTGCGCGGATCCGCCTTTGCCGGGGCCAGAGCTTGTCGGGGAAGCCCCCTGCTTGCCGTCGGACGCGCTTGCCATGGCTGCTGGCTCGTCATCAGCTTCCCTCTCCGCAACTAACGCAGCGCTAGCCACTTGATTGGTTGCCGCTAGGTAGAGCAGCAACTTCTCTTGTGGTCTAGGCGCGACAAGTATAGGGGCGGAGGACAGGTATTTCTTCAAGTCTTGCAGCGCAGCCTCCGCTTCCGGAGTCCATTTTACTGGACCTGCCTTTTTCAAGATTTTGAAAAACGGCAGGGCGCGTTCCGCGAACCTGGAAATAAATCTGCTGAGAGCCGCCACGCAGCCGGCAAGTCTTCGCACGTCCTTGACACGCGTTGGTGCTTCAATCTGCTCGATGGCCTTGATCTTGTCGGGGTTGGCTTCGATCCAACGCTGAGACACGAAGAACCCGAGAAGCTTGCCGGAGGGAACTCCGAACACGCACTTCTCGGGGTTGAGCTTGAGGCTGATCTTGCGCAAGTTTGCAAAGGTCTCTTCCAAGTCTTGTACCAGGGTTGCCTTGTTTCTGCTCTTGACCACAATGTCGTCCATGTAGGCCTCCACATTTCTGTGGATCTGTGGCTCAAAAGCAGTGTGGACAACCCTCGCAAATGTCGAGCCCGCGTTCTTCAGTCCAAAAGGCATCCGCACAAAACAGTACGTGCCGCACGAAGTGATGAACGCAGTCTTCTCTTCGTCTTCTTCGGCCATGAAGACCTGGTGGTACCCGGAGTAGGCGTCAAGGAATGAAAGCAGGTCGCATCCGGCCGTGGAGTCAACAATCTGGTCGATGCGCGGCAAGGGAAATGGATCTTTAGGGCAAGCTCTGTTGACATCGGTGAAATCGATGCAAAGCCTCCACTTCCCGTTTGCCTTGCGCACGACGACAGGATTGGCCAACCACGTCGGATGGAGCACGCCTCTGACGAGGCCTGCCGCTTCCAACTTCTTGATTTCCTTCGCGATGAACTCTTGGCGCTCCACCTCTTGTTTCCTGACCTTTTGCTTGACGGGCCGCGCATGAGGACAGACGGCAAGGTGGTGCTCAATCACTTCCCTGGGAACGCCGGGGATGTCAGATGGTTGCCAGGCAAACACATCGACATTCGCCCGCAGGAAAGCAACAAGCGCGCCTTCTTATTTGGGGCCGAGAGTGGCACTGATGGTGAAGGTACCACCAGTGCCGTCCTCCTTGGCGGGCACCTTCTTGGTTGCGGGTGGAGCAGCCGTCGTCTTCTCGTGTTCGCCGGCGGGGCTCGATGGCACGTCCTCGACGGCAGCGCAGCACTCTGAAGAGGCGCGCTTGCCGGAGTGGGCACCAGAGCATTCGCCGGGCTTGGCCTTCTTGCCGGCGGGGCTCGATGGCACGTCCTCGACGGCAGCGCAGCACTCCGAAGAGACGCGCTTGCCGGAGTGGGCGCCAGAGCGTTCGCCGGACTTGGTCTTCTTGCCGGCGGGGCTCGATGGCACATCCTCGACGGCAGCGCAGCACTCCGAAGAGACGCGCTTGCCGGAGTGTGCGCCAGAGCACTTGCCGGACTTCTTCTTTCCCCCGGAAGCTCCAACGGCGAGCGGACCGTGGGCCGTTGCCGCTGTTGCGTCCTGGTATAATTGGTCGGCGCAGATAAGGGCATCCTTCTTGTCGCCGGGGACAGAAATGACGCTTATCGGGCCGGGCATCTTGAGTATGTTATACGCATAGTGAGAGGCCGCCATGAACTTGGCGAGTGCTGGTCGGCCGAGGATCCCGTTGTAAGGCAACGGAAGGTCGGCGACGTCAAAGGTGACCTTCTCAGTTCTGAAATTCAGCTCGCTGCCAAATGTTACCGGCAGCGTGATCTTTCCCTTCGGCTTGCTCCTTCCCGGGTTGATTCTTTGGAATGTGCCGGTTTCTTCGAGCTCGCTGTCGGGAACTTGGAGTCTCCGGAGAACAGCAGAGGAGATCAGATTCAAGCCGGCCCCGCCGTCAACTAGCATCTTAGTGACCTTGAGGTTGCGGATCGTTGGGGAAACCAACATCGGCAAGCACCCGACCGCGGTTGTGCGATCAGGGTGGTCCTCAATGTCGAAGATGATAGGCATGCTGGACCATCTCAGGGGTCTGCGTGACTCGACGGGTGGCTCCACTGCATTGACCTCCCGCACCCACCGTTTAAGCTGGTGGTGGGAAGCGTGCAGGGACGCACCGCCGTCCACACACAAGACCTCAGTGGCTTTCTGAAACTCCTGCTCGCTGGTCTCGGGGTCTTCCATGTCTTCGTCGTCGTCTTCGTCTTCGCTCTTGTCGCGGCCCCGGGGAGGTCTGTCTGCTTGCCACTGCTTGTCCTTGCCGCGGCGCTCCCCCGGGCCAGGACGCTTCGTGCCGGATCCCCCGCCACCTGCTTGGGCCCTCTCCTTGTCGCGTCGTGCGTACTCGGCCTTTTGCAGGTCGACGAGTCGCTCGACTTGCTTGCAACTCTGGAGGTCGTGGCCCCTGGTGCGGTGGATCTTGCAGTACTTCTTGTCGGTACCGTCCCGCTTATCGGCAGCCGCCACCGCCCGGCAGTTGGCGCACCCGGCAACCTCCTTGCCGGGGCCTCCCGCCTGGGCTTTCTTGGTGGAGCCCTCACTGCCGGACTTCTCGACAACCAGTACCTCTGGGTTTTTCTTCTTCTTGCCGTTCCGCCGCCGGCCTCTCCTTGCCGGGGCGGTACCTTCACTGTCGGAGTCTCCTTCTCCAACACTTTCTCCGGGGAGCCGCCTCCCCTCCTCAGCGCGTGCACACTTGTCGGCCAGGGCGTAAAGTTCGCTGACCTCCTTGATTTTGCACATCGCCATCTCCTCCCGCATCCTGCGGTTACGCACGTTCTGGTGGAACGCGCTGATCACCGCGGCGGGGTGGACGTCTGGGATGTTGTAGTGCACACGGCTGAACCTCTGGATGAACTTGCGCAAAGGCTCCCCCTACTTCTGAACAAGCAGATGAAGGTTGCTCGCCTGGCCATGGGGTTTGTGGCCGCCCGTGAAGGCGCCCACGAACTGATGGCATAGATCTGGCCAGGAGGAGATGGAGCCGTCCGGCAAGTGCATGAGCCAGGATCTGACGTTGGGCTTGAGTACCAGCGGGAAGTAGTTGGCAAGGATCTTATCGTCCCGTCCCCCGGAAGCCTGCACCGCAATGGTGTAGATGCTGAGGAACTCAGACGGATGCGACTTGCCGTCGTACTTCTCGGGCACGTCGGGCTTGAAGTTCTTTGTGCTGGGCCACTGGACTTGCCGCAGCTCGCGGGTGAACGCAGGGCAACCTACCGAATACGGCAGTTCGCCTGGTTCCCCCGGCGCGTGCATGTCTCTAGTAGGCCCCACGCGCTGGTCTGATTGACGCCGCGCCTCTCTTCTGCGCTCGATGCGGGTTCGAGCGTCTTCTTCCCTTCGTTCGTGAAGGACTTGGCGTTGGTCGCGGCGAGTTCGCGGGTTCGACGACGCGGTAGAATCGTCGTCGAGGTGAGCCCGGCGAGTCGGCGACCGTGGCTTCTGGGGCGGGGAGTGCACGGTGGTCGCACCCCCGCCATGCTTGGCGCCATCGGTTCTCGCTTGGGTGACTGGCCGCGGCTGCAACGCGCTGTGCTGCCGCGGAGTGTCACCGTTGGCGAAACCGATGAGGCTCTGGATGGTTGCCCTCCAGCCGTCGATCTTGTCCGCCGTTGGAGGGTAGTCTAGGAGCAGCTGAGCTCGCGCGAGAGCTTCCGCTGGGGTGGCGGGCAGAGGCGGCGAGCGGCGCGAGGAGCGGGATGTGCTCGAACTCCTAACCACATTAGAAGGAGCAGCACCCGGTCCAGGCATCCGCGCGACGCTCGTCCCGGCACGCTGGATCGCATGCCGGTCCTGAGCGCCCTGGGATCCACCAGCGTGGCCCGGGTCCAGCGAGCGTATGGTACCATGGGTACCATGACGCTGCTGGTTTCGCGCCTCCTGAGCGGGGCGCGGGGCGATCTCGGACGCCGCGGGAGCAAGAACTGGCTCGACGGTGCCCGTTCCTCCGCCGGCGTCCTCCCCACCACCCGTCTGCTCCATGGGCGGTGGGTTCGACGCTGACGGGCCGGTCACCTCCGGAGCTTTCTTCTTCGGCGCCATGCCGGCGCAAACGATGAGAGTCTGGCTCGCGCGGACGCCGGATCTGATTCACACAACCTCGACGCTCCCCTACCTGGCGCGCCAAAGATGTCGGGGGATATCTGGCCTCCACGAGCACCTATGGGGACGGAGCCCCTTGTCGGTTCGGCGGGGGCGGAGGATGCACAAAGAGCAGATCGAGGCGACACACACACACAACGATTTTACCAAGCTTCGGGCCGCATGGATGCGTAAAACCCTACTGCTGCATGTCTGGTTGATTCGGGTTCTTGCTCTGGAGCGCAAGAAGCTACAGTAAGTTGGAGCAGTCTCCGGCAAGGGAGCAGTCTCTGGCAAGGGACAACACCGGCGACCCCTTGGCGACGGAGACCGTGACCGCAGACCCTGGCGCAGGTAACCTTCTTGCCTCGAAACTCCCCTGGGTCTCTTCTCTTTTTTTTGAATCTCCTTCTTTGGATAGTTGCTCGACTTCTCTCCCTCTTTCGGCCTTCAGACCCGTCCGCCACGGACCCGATGGAGACCGAGGTCGTCGTCGAGGAGGATGTGCGCGGCCATACCGACGACGCGGCCGCCACCAGAGAGGCGGACGGTGCTGAAGATCTGGCCGGCGAAGAGGCCGCCAAGGCTGCCGCCGCAGCCGCTGGCGAGGGGGCCGGCGATCGTACAGACGGCCCTGGGCCCGCAGGGGCGCCAGGCGCTGCGCCGACCGCCGATCCTGCTTCCGCCGCAGCGTCGGGCCCCGAGGAGCCCCAGCCAGGCGTCTACCTGAAGGCCGGCGATGATACCTTCATCAAGCTCCCCTGGGAGTCGACTTCCAGGGCGCCGGTCGAGGGGGAGACCTTGGATGGAGAGGTGCTCGCCTCCGCCGGGCTGACGCTGGTTGATGCGCCAAGCAGCAGCGGCGGCGAGCCTGAGGAGGAGCGGCTACTCCGGAAGCTGGTGTCACTCTACCGCGCCCGACAGGCCAAGGTGGAACGCCGGGAAGCGCTTGTCGCGAAGACGGGAGTGGACATGGAGAAGCGCGCCGAGGAGCTCCGGGAGCTCAACCAGGAGGCCCTCCGATCCATGGCGGAGGAGCGGAGGCAACTCGACGAGGCGCGGACGGCCTTCATCCTCGAGAAGGCCAAATCCAAAGAGCAGCAGAGGCTTTCCGCCGAGGGGCTGTCCGCGCGGGAGGGCGAGCTGGTGCAGCAGAAAGCCAGCCTCGCCAGCCACAAGGAGGAGGTCGCCGCGCGCGAGCAAGCGCTTGGCGGAGCCCTCAAGGAAGAGCAAGATGCTGCCACGGCCGCCGAGGCCGCCAAGAAGGAGCTGGAGACGAGGGTGGCGCAGCTCGACACTGATCTTAAGGCGGGCGGTGAGGAGCTCGCCGCGCTCAAACAAGAGCGCGAGAAGGGTGCTTATACCCTCGGCAAGCTGCAAGGACGCTTCGCCGACAAGATCAGGAAGCTTGACGCTGTCAAGGACTCCAATGCTGATCTCGAGATGAAGCTGGCCACCGTGTCCAAGACGCTGGACAGCGCCAAGGAGCAAGAGGCGACCTTGCGGAAGGAGATCACGGACAACGAGGCGCTGTTGAAGAGCACCGCAGTTACCCAGAACAACTTCAGGGCGACGGTGGAGCAATGGACGGAGGGTCTGGTGGACATCGCCGCCTCCATCGACAAGGAGCTGTCGCTGCTAGGGATGGAGGGTCACGAGTATCCCTCCGGCACGAACCTCCCACCCAGCGCCAAGCTCACTTCGTGCTTCAAAGGCGTGGCGACGGCCCTTCAGGCACTCCGGGATGCGATCCCAGGGCGGCTGGCCGACAAGACGCGCGATGCCTGCGCTGGAGCCCTTGAGAAGGTGTTGGTGAAGATCGTCTTCCGCAACCCAGGCCTCAAGCTCACCAACGTCCTCAGATCCCTGATGTCAGACGCTGACCTGGAGGAGATCAGGGCCCTCGTCGCGCCCATTGTGGAAAGGGTGGCCGGGATCAAGAGGATCAAGGGCGACCGTGTGGATTAGGCCGCCCGCCCTTTTCTTTTCTTGTCGCCGCTGGCCGAGTTATGAAAACAATTCATTAGGGCTGGACAAGCTATCTTGTAATATAACTTTATCTTAGGTAGTGAATGCACTGTTACTTCCTCTATTTGATTCCCTCCTTTGTATGTTATTGCCCTACGCTTTTAGGGAACTTGCCGGCATAGGCACACTTGCTGAGTGCGGGACATCAGCAGCCCGCTGGCGGTGCCGTTGCCGGCAAGAAACCTTGTCATGACTAGCCGCGGTTCACTTAAGTTGTTGAGCAGGCTCGAAGCGAAATAAGGGCGCAACTGCAGTTGCAGCACACTCAAGTCGCTGAGCAAGCTCGAAACAAAGTAAGGGCGCGAGTCTGGTCGCAACATACTTAAATCGTTGAGCGGACTCAAAACGAAGTAAGGGCGCGACTAGCCACGAGCTGGTTCCTCCGCGCACAGGTTTTCCATACAAAGTACGGTCGTTCGAGGAAGATAACCTTAGAATTTAAAAACTTGATTGCTCAAACTTTGGCAACTTAGCTTTTCCGTGGCTCGCTGCCCGGCAAGGTCGCTTTCTGGCAAGGTGAAACTTCATCGAACGTCGCCTGGTCCTCACCATTACCTTCCCCCTTCCCTCCCTGGCGAACTTGTGGGCGAGGGAACCTTCCTTTTCTTGAGAAGAAAGGGAAGAAGAGAAAATAAAGGTTCGGAGCCTCATGGCCCGTCGTCGCTTACCGGGGGTCAGTGCTGCACAGAGTGTCAGATAATGCATGCAAAGAATAAAGAGCATGAGATCGACAAGATGCGCGGAACACATGAACTTAATCTGTGCACAGGGTCTGCGCCTGGCTCTGTACAAAGGATCACATGCAACAGTGGCAAGACTTTGTACAAAAGGGTGGTTGCGGGACGGGGTCCGACAACCGCGCCTTATGGGCGAAACTTACGAAGACGCCTAACGTTCCAGGAGTTGCTCACCGGAGTGGTATCTTTGGTCTCAAGGCGGACAGCGCCAGGCCTAGCGACTTGTTTCACCCGGTAAGGGCCTTCCCACTTCCTCGAAACTTCTGGCACTAACTTTGCGGCTATAAAAGCAGCGCAAAGCTTGCTGGTAGCGAGCAGCTCGCACAGCGGCCTGAAGACGGTCCTCCTCGAGGAGCAGCGCGTCATCTCGTCGAAGTTGCTCTTGCTCGAGCTCAGCGTGAGCGAGCACTCGAGGTGGCCCGTATGCGAGATCCGTGGGGCTAACTGTCCCCGCTCCATGGAATAGAGCGAAAGGTTGCCTGGTCATACCAGGGCTTACCTGCGCCGAGAGGTGTCGGCGTATGTTCGGACGCCGTGGTACCATGAGCTCGGTGCATGTTCGGATGCCGTGGCACCATGAGCTGGCTCGGTGGCGCCCGTTCCGCCGCCGGTGCCGTCCCCACCACCCGTTTGCTCCAGGGGCGGTGGGTTCGACGCGGACGGACCAGCCACCTCCGGAGCCTTCTTCTTCGGTGGCATGTCGATGAAGATGATGGAGATCTAGCCTGTGCAGACGCCGGATCAGGTTCACACAACCTCGACGCCCCCTACCTGGCGCGCCAAAGATGTCGGGGGAAATCTGCCTCCACGAACACCTATGGGGACCGAGCCCCTTTCTGGTTCGGCGGGGGGCGGAGGTTGCGCGAAGAGCGGATCGAGGCGATGCACACAAGGGGTTTACCCAGCTTCGGGCCGCACGGATGCGTAAAACCCTACTGCTGCTTTGTGGTTTGTATTGTGTTCTTGTTCGGGGGCGCTGAGTGCTACGGTACACTCAGGCAACTAATCAGACCGAGCGTGAGTGGCCTCCTTCTCCTCCTCTCCCCCCTTCTACGTTGCGCATGGGGCCTCCTTTTATATGCGCAAGGGGTTACCCACAGGTGGCAACGTAGGCGGCGGTAAAAACTGGAAAACGCTGTGTTGGGTACAGCTGTTTGCACAGTGCTATCATACCTAACTCTGACGGTAGGGGACAAGGGCATTAAATGCCCGTCTAGGTCGCCCAAACAGTGCAGAAAAGGGACCGTCAGGGGCGCCGCCGTATGCCACGACGGCTATCCTGTCAGCGTTGCTTCGCCACCGCATGCCCCTGGCTGCGCAGCCCCTCGCCACGTACACCTGGAATGGCCCTAGAGCGACGCGTGGGTGGATGAGCTGGAACGCAGGCGCGGGGTGGTGACTTGCTGCGGCAAGCGCCTTGCCGCGGTTGATGCCTTGTCACGCCCGGGAGCTTGTTGCTCACCGGTCCTTGCCGGGACGCGTGGCGCGTCGCAGCAAGTCTCTTGTCGTGCCCTGGTCGGCCTTCCCGGCAAGCTCCTCTTGCTGGGGCCTTGTGCTTCGAGCGGCCGTCCCGGCAAGCTCCTCTTGCCGGGGCCTTTCTCTCTTCGGGTGGCCTTCCCGGCAAGCTCCTCCTGCCGGGGCCTTGGCTCAAATACTTTGTTCTTGGATGGCCCAAAAAGGGACCATGGAGAGTTTTGGTGATCGCCTGGCAAGCCTTGCCGCGGGGTGCTACGACTGCCCGTGCACAAGTTCGGGGTACTAAGGTACCCCTACTTTAGTACACCGACACAGATCTATCATGCACAGGCACATACAGAAACACATCCCCACTCTTATTGATAACATTGTAGTTCCACCCTCAGTTTGTCTAGTAGGCCTCTCCCACCATCTTCAAGAAGCAACTCCATCACCCATCCAGCACTCTACCCCTCTCCCTCCCTCTCTCTCTCTCCTCTCTCTCTCTCTATCCCATCATATTTCCCGTCCTCTAGTTATGTATGGATGTCGGCCGTTTTCCCTCAAGACATAGCTGGGTCTCTCCTTCTCAACACATATACGAGTCATTCTACCTCTATAGTTAGGCCTCTGCCTACCCCTCCCCCCACACACACCGATACATCGAGCGCTCTAGTCATGTCTCCCTGCCACACACAAACTTGACATGTGCCCTCTAACGTTCCGGTAGGCCAGTCGCCCTATATCTTTGACTTGTACACACACACAATTTCGATGGCTCTCTTCATCGATCTCGCACCCACCCACTTGATCCTCTCTTCGACTCTATCGATAGCTATGACCCCTCCCTCTCTTCTCGTGGATTGCCCGACCCTCTATGTATGATATGGATAGGCCTCCATTTCACACACATTGCATGCAAAATTTTGTTTGAGATGTCATTGACACATATTCCCACAAATAATTCACGAAATCAACCCCCACCCCAAAACAAAAAACACTCACGAACGTGGCTTGTATCTCTCACACACACCCACATAGGTGGGGGACGTGCACGAAGAGAAGAGGTGCATGCACGATGCACGTACTCCCGTCTCTTTCCCAACCACACCCGCGCGGGTACACGATGGAGCTCATTTCTGTATGAAAAAGGCAACCCACGTGGTAATTTGGCACGTGTACTGGTTGTCCACTTGGTGGAGGGAGGATCGTCTACCACGGGTGAACAAACAAATTGCGACTTGACGTGTTATGTTCAAAAAAGAGGCAAACCATGTGGGGCCTACCTTAGAGGCAAGGCTCTATACACTGGAGTACTTTTGATGTGTCCCGTCAACTCGCAGAACGAGGAGAAGCTTGCTTAGTACACCGTCTCCCTCGCCCACGGGCGTGGTGGCTCGCAGGATGAGGTGAAGCTTTCTTACTACACCTTACGCCCGCTCCCTCGCCCATGCGCGCGGTGGCTCGCTGGACGAGGAGAAAAATTTACTACTCCCTCCGTTTACTCCTCGTCCCTACTTCCTTGGTTATAGAGATTATATCATATTGTTTGGAATATATATATGTCCTTTAGTAGATTTGAATATGAACTACTAGTACATACTCCAAACACCGATGTATATAGACGTATTTTAGAGTGTAGATTCACTCAATTTTCTCCGTATGTAGCACTCTCCCTCGCACCTCGACCCTCGCCCACGTGGTGGATGTGCATCAATTCATTCGGTCTCATATAGCCAGAACGATATATACTACACTACCATTATTGCTCGACTTCCCGAAGAGGCGAAGAGCCAATCACAAGGTTAATATTTTGGGGATGCCAAGCGCAAGGTTATAGGAGAACGAGTAGTAGGTGCCGCGTCATTTATAAATAAAGTTTTTTTTCTTCAGTGGCACGTACGCAATATGATAGGTTCATATGGAGAGAAAAGGAAACCGCTCCACTATATACATAGTCAGGACAGGCCAGCCTACACGGTTGCTTGCTGGGGTTGCTCTCTTCACACTCTCTCTCACAAAACGATTGTGGCCACATCTCTAACATCCCGGCGGATCACGTTCGCTTGGGGAAGGGGTGGATGCTTAGTGTAGATGCGGTGGCCGTCGCCAATGGTGAAAACCCATTGTCGGCACGTCCCGACAGGGGTCCCCGCCGTTCTCTCTCACAAAGCCGGTGAGGTTGCCTTCATCCCTTGCTCACTGCCGCGACGTGGGCAGTTGCCGCCTCCCGCCGCCCTCCTCAAGGTTGAGCTACGTCCCTCAGGTACAACTCCCTTTACAGCCGGCTTGCACCACTGCTCCAGCTGCCCACATCACTCCCTGTGGATATTTCTCTACTTCTTTGCCCCGCACATACCTCTATTGGCTTCTACGTACTGTATTGGTGATGAGTTTATGTCTCATCAACTAGTCCCAGTAATCTTATTCTAATCACGCTTGTTCAATTTCTTTGCCACAGGGATGCTCATCTCGATTTTGGTGAAACTGCACAAAATGATCCGATGGTCAAAAGGTTGCATACTTCATTTAGTAGGAAGCTCGAACGTTGCCAGCAAATTGAAGCCTGGTCAGGGTTCACGGTTCAAGGGCTAGGTACTGCATGGATCTTTTTTCTTTAGCTGCCTTTGTTCCAAAATAAATGTCAACTTTAGTAGTATACAACTTTGTACTAAAGTTTGCACAAAGTTGAGACACTTATTTTGGAACGGAGGGAGTACATATTTGCTATGATCTGTCAATCATTGAGATGCAATAGCATGCATGTTAGTCTCCTTTGTATTTGATGAAATGTTGCAACGGGCAACCTTGGACGCAAGATACATGTAACAGAAGCTGGAAGCTTCATAGCATTGTACAAATTTATCTCGCTGATAAATTACAGTACATACTATACTAGTACTTCCTCCGTTCCTAAATACAAGTCTTTGTAGAGATTTCACCATGAACCACATGCGGATGTATATAGATGCATTTTAAGTGTAGATTCACTCATTTTGTTCCGTATGTAGTGGAATCTCTACAAAGACTTATCTACTAGTAATATCTAGCCCCCACTACTGGGAATTCTCTATCCTCTCCTTGTCCACGTCATCAAAATTGATGTAGCCGTTAGATGAAGTAAATCAGTCCATAATAGCCGTCTGATCTAGACGTTGAGAGGCTCCGCACTACGCCACATGCAAGCATGTAGAAATACCGTAGCACATGCATGTGAGTGGGTTTTAAATCACATCAACATGTCTGCATGCAAGCATGCACCGGTAGCATGCATGTAAGTGAGCTTTTAAGTCCCATTAACATGTCAAAAAGAAAAATATAATCCCATTATGCAGTAGGAGTTGGCTGATCCTTTTCCCTTACGTGGAATGATCTAAATGATGTTGGGAGTTTATTTAGTTTGGCTACCACATTTGTCATGCGGTTATAGAGTTTTTTTAGTTCTATGAAATCGATAATTTTGCGCAGAGAGATATACCGCTGTTCCGCGCCAACGCGCGGGGACTCATCTAGTAATATTTAGGAACGGAGGGAGTACTATGTAAAGAGTTAGGTGTCACACGGTGATAGTGTGAGGTGGGCCATGTAATCACTGAGCCTGCGTGTTTTCACTGCTCTTGCACGCTTCCACTGTAAGAATGGAGAAAATTGTAATCTGTAGTAGTATACTCCTACCTACTTTTGCCGAAAGCATGGGACATCCAGCAGTCCTACCACCTCAATAATAAAGACCAATGAGCTGTCAAATCACATAGACCCAGCAGTAAGTTGGACGGACGAAGCAATCATCACTCTTGCGCCAGTGAGAGGTCGCGTCCGCTCTGCCCGGGCATGAATGCGGCACCGATTCTTTGGAGCGGCGCCGACCATTTCGGGCAGGAAGTGCGCGTGGGTGATGGAGGGGCTTTGGGTGGGCCAAGCTGGTCAGGAGCGGGCGTGGCAGTTGTCCGCATGTCCCTACCGGACACGCCCAGAAACGAGAGGATGCACCGACTCTCGCGCCTAAAATCGTACACTACACAACATCTCTCTGTAGGAGTAGGTCGATCTGTCGCTCTCTCTAACACACACATGCTGTTAAACACACATACACACACGCACACGCACGCACCTTGGTCCCGTTGCACCTTCTAACGTGACTTATTACACCTAGATGGAGGGAGTAGTGAGTATACGAGATACGGTGGCACACTGACTTAAGTCGAATACAAGTGCCCGAAATTTGTGTGCATGTTATAATGAGGATTCACTTAAGATAGTACGTGAGCGAACAGAGGGATCAATTGGACAGTGTTCCCGAGTAGTAGCGAGATGTGTGAGGTAATATACACCGCTGTCACTTTTAATTTTTCTTATTAATTTGTTTGTTTCACCCTCTGACTAGTAGGACCCAACGTACTACATGGAGAGAGGTAAGGTGACTAAGGCTGCATTATTTCTGCACCACTGTGGATAGTCTTACCACCAAAGCCACATGACACGATTATGATTGAAATCCCAATGACTCCCACACACACAAAAAAAACACGGCATGCTTGTCACATGAATGCAGGAATGAATAAAAGGTTATTTCCCTCTCGTTGAACATAACGGGAGGGTTGTGTAGCTGGTTAGCCTGTTCGCTCATCAAACTTGAGGTCTCGGGTTCGATAACTACACTTGCACATAATTTGTGCCAGGAGGATTCTTTGACTGGTCAAAATGTTTTCTAGGGTTTGCACGCTTCACACTCTCTCTCTAGTATATATATACACGCTGGAGCCTCAGCGCTTGTAGTTGCTCTCTTCACACTCTCTCGCCCTCTCCAGATCTAAACAAGACTTCGTTGGCCTCTCTCTCCCCTCACTGCTGCTCAAAGAGCCGGCAGGATCCGTCCGCCGGGAAGGGAAGGAGGCTTAATGCTGTCGCGTCGGCGAGGGACTACCGGCTCAGCTGTTCACTTTCCACCCAGCGGCGACGCAGGAGGGCCTCCGACCCCTTCTTCTTCGCCGCCGTCCCGTCGCCCACCGAACCACGCCCCAAGAACCTTAAGGTATAATTTACTTACTCCACATGCATTTCTCTAGCTGCATGTATACCATGAATCTAGGACGTGGTTCAAAGAGGAAAGGAGTGGGGGAAAGTAGTGGGAAAAGTTGTATATAGCATGAATCTAGGACGTGGTTCAAAGAGGAAATAAGGGGGAAAATTTTATAACATTAATCTAGGACGTGGTTCAAAGAGGAAAGGAATGGGGGAAAGTAGTGGGGAAAGTTGTATCGCATAAATCTAGGATGTGGTTCAAAGAGGAAAGGAAGGGGCGAAAGTACTAGTTAAAAAAGGAAAGGAAGGGACAAGGCTGTAGGGTTTGAGCAGGACTAGATTTGCTGCGCTCACATAGGGAAAGGTGTCTAAAGATAACAAAACTGGGACCAACACAAATATGCTCCTTGGTTGTTTGTTCTTTGTTGCAACAGACTGTGCATGACCACAGTACATCGGTAGATGCACATGGTGCTGGTGCATCCACTGTCCCGTGCAACTCATTAGCTGTTGTTAATCTAAGGCCCTGTTTGGTTAAAAACTCCCTAGTCCCTACCTGCTGGGTTCCAGGGACTAAACATGGACTAGAGGTTATTAAATGACATGCTAAAAGACCATGTTACCCCTAGTAATGAACTGATAGAGACAAGGTGCGATGCGTGGCAGGGGTAACTGTTGGAAAAAGTCCCAAAAAGACTCCCTCGGGGTCTTCTTTCTTTAGTCCCAAATGCCCACTTTTAGTCCCTCCTGTTTGGTTTAGATGGGACTGACATGGAGTTTTTTTAGTCCCTACACCAAAATATCCCTGTAAACAAACACCCTCTAATAATACCATTGGAAAATTGATGCAATGCCACAGTTAAAAGCAAATTACATGTTTAACGAATTTTATTGTTAATATAATCTCTATGTTAATATTAATCAATGCCACCGTTTGAGAAATGCTATTGTCTTGCTTTCTTTCCCATTTAGATAAGGTAGATGCTTCTTTTTGTTGGCTTCTGTGTCATCCACCGTTATTGACCACTAATTGTTTCCTTTGCACCTCCGTGTAAACAGGGTTATCTGCTTCACCTCGTTGCCATTGTGACCTTTTGTTGCACTGCACAAAACGCTTTTGTTTTAAGAGTGTTTTGTGTAGTTCAACCAAAATGTCACACCGACAATGTTGCTTGATTGCTTGATCTTAGTGGAACTGCACAAGAGGAGATCTTACTTCCTATCGGTTAAGGCGAATTTGGTTCAGATCTTCTTCTTGTGAGTTGTTTGAATTCCGCATCATGAGAGGTCAGTACTAGCCTTCTTTCACATGATTCTGCAGTGTGCATTCATATGTTGTGCTACTTGTACGATAATGTTGCTTGATTTTAGTGAACTGCATAAATGGAGAGAAGACTTCCAATCTGTATGTGCACCATAATATCCCATTGAGGTAAGATAAGGATATTTCACAACTGCTGGTCTGTATTTTGCCACTTTCATCAGAAAATTAAGTTTAGTACTATACTTGTGCTCCCTAATTGACGTGCCAAATCTTACATTAAAGGCGAAGCTTGTCTGTTATTGAACCAAGTGATGAAGGGGAAGAACAAGCGGAAGAAAAACAAAAATCAACTCACTGTGCTGTAATGAAGCACTAGAACTGTGATGACACAAGTAATGATACAGTTTTGCATCTTAATTTATTGCTATGGCTGAACGAGCAATTGTTTTGCCACTGATTTGATGCCACTCTTAATGTAATATGTAATTATCTCTACTTGTGCAAACAGGGATCTTATTTGAAGATACCATATATTTTAGTGGAACTGCACAAGAAGATGTTGGAAACATTAAACTAATCGAGGAGTATATAGTAAGCCTGGCCACCACCGTAGATAGCAACAGATGGTTCCGGAGAATTGCTTCATCTGTATGCTCTACACAATAAGCCTCCTGATAAAGGTTGGTACTCCCCACTGATTTCATACATATGATTGAGCTTTGTCATCTCTATTGGTGTTGTGCTACTGTTTAGATACTGTCATGAAAAAGTGGTATTGTCCTTGAGAAGTGCTTCATTTGTGCTATTTTAAATATTTCCTTTCCTTTTTTTCGAGAAAACAGTGAAGTTAGCATTTAGTAGTCCTCTTGTCTTTGCACAACAGGATCATCTTCCTCTGAAGAAGAATATGGAGTACGTGAAGTGACTAGTTCCGATTATGCCAGGATGAAGAAGCCCTGTCTATCTTATCATCAGAAGGTGTAGTTGAAGGATGGTTACATTACTCCCCACAAGATCAAACTAACTTCAGCTCAGAAGGACTGACAAAATCTCCATTTTTTGCTGTGATGCGCGAGTACAATGTTGTTCTAGGATTCTTTCTGGTGAGTTCCATTTTTCTAAAAGTGTGCTCTACATGGACCATGTATGTGCCTGTTGAAACTGTCAATTCATAGTACAGTTTGCTTTATACTAATCACTTTTTTGTATTTGTGCAAACAGGGGTGCTCAGCTTGATTTCAATGGGAACTGCACAAAATGTTCATGAATACATCGAATCATTCATTTCCACCACAAGAAAGGAGGTGCCGATAAGTTCAAGGCGTTGCAACATATAAGGGCGAAATCATACAAGCTACGCGCGAATTTGGTTGATTTTGGTGGAACTGCACAAAAAGAACAACTGGTTTATTTAGCACGAGGTGCCATGTCAATGTCCGAACTGATGGCAATCCCTGCCCATTCCACAATCGTAGGCATTTGATATTTTGGAATGGGACAACCTTGTCAAATTTTGCTCATTGATTTTAGCAAGACATGCGTTTGATATTTTTGAATGGGATGCCCTTTGCTGTCAGCAGCGTCGATCAATTTTTTCTTTATTCTTTAGTTGTGAAGTAAATATTGCCTCTGACATGTGAGTCACTGAGATGCATAATCATCGATTGTTTTGAATGTTCTTTATGAATTGCCAGGCCGCAATGTACATAAACGCTAAAAAGCTGCTCAAACTCTTTGTACTCCTTCTGTTCCTTTTTACTTCGCACATTGTGAAAGTGCATACTTTTTTGTATAAGATTGGTCAAAGTAGAGATACTTTGACTGCAGACAAAACTTGTATGCAGACTAGAAAGGACCGGAGGGAGTACATGTGAAACTGCTGCAAACAAGGTGATCACCCTTGGAATAATGCTAGTACATATTGTTTTGCATGTTCATCCAATGCCAGTGATACAGGAATTTGAACTAATCGAAATAAATTCATTCATACACGGTCGGATTTCATATAAACATGCCGGATTTCATTACATTTCATACATTCTTCAACTAAAAAGGGGTGCGCTGGAGGTATAATTAATTAACCGAAGCTACCCACCTGTGTCCCGCTGAGCCGAACACAAGCTTCAGTGACTAAACTGTAGGTGCAGTTGCGTAACTGACATGTGGCCTATTGGGCCCACGTGTCAGTCAGCCAACTGCACCAGCAGTTAAGTAGAAGCAGTGTCCTTCTCAAGCACAGCTCTCCGACTCCATGTCGCCGCTAAGAAGCTAACCGGCCATCAATGGTTAACCCGCCTAGCTTGGCTTCAACCGGAGGGTAGCAGCGGTGGCCTTACTTGGACCCGAGCGGCGGCGACCTACCGTGTTCTACTCTTCCTCGTTTTCTGTGTGGCGCGGCCTCGTTGGCAGTGGGGCGGAGCTGGCGATGTCCTCTGTCTCATTGCCGGCGGGCGGCGCCTCAGCGGAGCGGTGGAAATCCTCCCCCACGTTGCAGGCAGGGTGGGGCCTCGGCTGAGCCGGCGATGTCCTCTGCCTCGTTGTTGGCGGGGCGGGGCCTCGGCGGAGCCGGCGATGTCCTCTTCCTCGTTGTTGGTGCCGCGGGGCCTCGGCGGAGCAGGGCCTCGTCGATGCCAGCAGAGCAGGGACTCGTCGGAGCCGGCTGTCACGCCCAAGATGTGACCCTATCCTAAAGGAACTCGAAGGTCCCACCAAGGATAGAAGCGCATCTTGAAGACGCTTTTGCAAGGTGGATATCATTACATCAACATTACATAACAGATGGGGATACAACCAAGACATACAATGTCACATGAATACAACAATACATCATACTTAAGATCAACATCCGGCTACGGATGAAACATAAACAACAACTCAAACAATATCCACCCTGCCAGCCCAGGCTGCCGACCAGGAACCTATCCCTCAAATGAAGAAGAAGCAGAAGAAGAACTCCAACTCAATTAAACATCGCTCTCATGTCAAGATCATCGCGTAACCTGTACCTGCAACTGATGTTGTAGTAATCTGTGAGCCACGAGGACTCAGCAATCCCATTACCATGGGTATCAAGACTAGCAAAGCTTAAAGGGTGAGGAAGGGGTAAAGTGGTGAGGTTGCAGCAGCGACTAAGCAATGTATGGTGGCTAGCTTACGTAAATAAGGGCGAGAAGAGAAGCAAAGCAAGCGGTCGTCAACTAGTAATGACCAAGAAGTGATCCCGAACTCCTACTTACGTCAGACATAACCCAGAAACCGTGTTCTCCTCTCGATCAACCCCGAAAAGAGACACTCACGGTTACACACACGGTTGGTCTATCTTAGAAGGGTTTACTTCAAGTTTACTACAACCGGATATCAACAAATTCCCATCTGCCACATAACCGCGGGCACGACTTTCGAAAGTTCAAACCCTGCAGGGGTGTCCCAACTTAGCCCATGATAAGCTCTCGCGATCAAGGAAGGATATTCCTTATCCCGGGAAGACCCGATCAGTCTCGGAATCCCGTTTACAAGACATTTCGACAATGGTAAAACAAGAGCAGCAAAGCCGCCCGGATGTGCCGACAAATCCCGATAGGAGCTGCACATATCTCGTTCTCAGGGCACATCGGATGAGCCAGACGTCGAGTTGGCATAGACCCTGATTGCCCAGGGGGCGCTGGACATCGCTCGGTTTGGACCAGCACTTAGAGAAGTACTGGCCCGGGGGGCTAAAATAAAGATGACCCTCGGGTTGGCCGACCCAAGGGAAAGGTATAGGTGGTGTTGAGGCAAAAGGTAAAACCAAGGTTGGGCCTTGCTGGAGGAGTTTTATTCAAAGCGAACTGTCAAGGGGGTCCCATAAATCACCCAACCACGTTAGGGACGCAAAATCCGGGAACATAATACCGATATGACGGAAACTAGGGCGGCAAGAGTGGAACAAAACACCAGGCATAAGGCCGAGCCTTCCACCCTTTACCAAGTATATAGATGCATTAATAATATAAGAGATACTGTGATATCCCAACATAAACATAATTCAAGATGGAGCAATCTTCATCTTCACCTGCAACTAGCAACGCTATAAGAGGGGCTGAGCAAAAGCGGTAACATAGCCAATCAACGGTTTGCTAGGAAGGGTGACAAAGGTTAGGGGCTATCATGCAATTTGGGAGGCTTGAGCAGCAAGTGGTAGGTAACGCAGCATAGCGATAGAACGAAGCAACTAGCATAGCAAAGATAGTAATGAGATCCAAGGTGACAGTCATCTTGCCTGAAATCCCGCTAGGAAGAAGAATGAGTCCATGAAGAAGATGAATCCACGGAGACAAACCAAGCGAAGACGAACGAATCCTCACGATCGCAACAGAACGGGAACTATCGAGAAGAAACACACAACACGGTAAACACACCACACAAGAACAAGGCATGATGCTCAACCAAGTATGATGCATGACAAGGCTACATGAAGCTACGCATGGCAAGAGATGATGCATACAAGAGCAACACATCAAAGCAAGTTTAAATGAGGCCGGAAACAACATAGGACAATTCCGGTAAGTCCTCATATGCAAATTTCAAAATTGGTCCAGATCTGAATAAAGCTTAGGTTCAAGTTGTTAAACAGCAAGTTAAAATGCACAAAGATGATCTACACGAAATTCTAGTCAAGTTACATATAAAGTTCATTTAATTCGGAGCTACGGCCTAGAAGATATGAGCAAAACAAGATAAGCATGGCATTGATGCAAAATGCATTCAAACATCAAGTAAACACATTCAAGACATGGATGCAATATGATAATAAGAAACTACATGCAAAACCAAGCAAGTTTCATATAGAGCACACTCAAAACTGAGCAACGGTTCAACACATACACTCTACAAGTTTAAAGGACAAGCTGTCCAAAACAGCAAGTAGGCATCTAGCAAGCACCAAAACAACAAGCTACAGGATCTCAACATGAAAACAAAAGACATGAACATGATGTACAGGTAACGCATAACAAAACATGAACACTAAGATATCTCCAGAAACTGCAAGAACATGCTCAAAAGGACATGACAAGATGGCAACTAATAACAGGTTCACAGACTTAGCAGAATTCACAGGACATGGCAGAAATAACATCAGGTTGCAATGTTTAGAGCTATAAAACAACATGTTACATCAAGCTATCATGTCAAACTAGAGCATGGAATGAATCAACTCAAGGCATATAACAAGAGTTCCTTACTGACCATGAGCCAAAATGGCACAGAAGATATGATGGCAACCATGTAAACATAGCAAGTTTCGTTATAGATTCAGACTGAAAAACTGGAGCATGGCCAAAACAGATAACTAGTAGGGATGTTTACGAGCTCGATGCACTCACTACGAGGCATTTCATGACAAACCAAGCATACACACAGCAACTATACATTGCATAGAAGCTAGAAATGGCAAGAACAATAACATAGCATGCACGGATCAACAACAACAAGCTAGGCAAAATTGCTAGACATGTTAACAATCTGCCAGGAACATTTTATAGCAAAAGTAGAGCAAGATTAAGACATACTAGAGCACTCTATAAATGCAACTAGGAGCATGGATGGATATAGCATACCATATGTCCAAAACATCCTTACTGAACATACTCAAAAGAGGCATGGATCTCTCTCTAGCAACATGAATACATGGCATAAAAATATCAGCAGAGCAAAGACAGTGAAAAACAAGTCCCTGAAATCAGCAACATCACGGAGGCTACTTTGCAAGCTTGAAACAATCAATACATGGCATATAATGAACAATGTATTGCACCACATCAAAGATAGAATGTTGTATCTCATAACACATGTAGACTTCATGCTCAAAAGAAGATCACACGAAAAGAGACAAAAATGACAAATGAGCAAGTTCTGATAACAGACAGCAGACAACATTATATAGCACTCTTTCAACGATGATTAGGGCATCAAGATGAGCTCAAATGAACATGCCACAATGGAACAAAATGAGGAGCACAATGAGGTGAACATTTCTGTATATCCTATGCACAAATCGAAGCAGTATTCGAGGAGCTATGATGCGATGAATAATGCATAAAAATTACTGCAGACAAAGACGGTGGAATAATCAACCTCCGGGATCTAGGGTTCTCGCGGCACGGAACCCGAGGCAGCGGCGGATCTCGCCGGAGATGGACGTCGGACTTGCTGGAGAGGGGCGAGGGGCGGCGGATCCGGCCGGCCCGCCCCCGGATCCGGCCGGAGGAGGCGCCGGCGAGGCGGGGAAGGCGGCGGCGGCGGCCCCGGGAGGCGGGACGCACAGGCGGCGGTGAGGGAGCGGCGCGGTCGGCGGCGACAGGGTGCGGCGATCGGCGGGCGGCGGGGCCGGCACACGGGAGCACGGGTGGCGGGGTCGCGGGCGCGGGAGGCATGCGGGTGGCGGCGGCGCGCGGGCCGGGAGGGCCGCGGTCGGCCCCCGGCGGGCCCGCGCGGTGGCGCGCGACGAAGTGGGGCGGTGCGGGCTGACGTGGCGGCGGGGGATTGGGCGTACGACGGCGGGCGGACATGTCCGGGCGGCGAGGTTTCGTCCGGCGGCGGAGAGGGGAAAAAGCTAGGGTTCACTCACGAATTTCAGAGGGGGAGGGCCTATTTATAGGTAGAGGGAGCTAGGAGGCTCCAAATGGAGTGCTGTTTTCGCCCACACGATCGAGATCGAACGACCGAGATGATGGAGGGGTTTTAAGTAGGTTTTGGGCCACTTTGGAGAGGTGTTGGGCTGCACACAGAAGAGGCTTTTGCGGCTACCCGATTAACCGTTGGAGTATCAAACGGACTCCAAATGGCACGAAACTTGACAGGCGGTCTACCGGTGCTATACCAAGGCCGCTTGGCGAACCTCGGTCCATTCCAAGAAAGTTTAACACCCACTCACGAAAAGAGGTAAAAGGGGGCGCCGGGGAACATAGGAGTGCCGGATTGCGAAACGGACAACGGGGAAAATGCTCGGATGCATGAGACGAACACGTATGCAAATGCGATGCACATGACGACATGATATGAAATGCATATGATGACATGGCAAGTGAAAAACGCAAGCACATGACATGGCAACGCTGACGAATAACTGACGGACACCTGACACATAGAATCCGGGGCGTTACACCGGCATTGTCCTCTGCCTCGTTGTTGGCGCCGCGGGGCCTCGGCGGAGCAGGGCCTCGTCGACGCCAGCGGAGCGGGGACTCGTCGGAGCTGGCATTGTCCTCTACCTCGTCCTCTGTCTCACCAAACAGCGCCTTGCCCGCTTCATCGCCCTCTTTGCTAGCCTCTTTGTAGGCGGCCACAACCTCCACCACCCGCATGCGGTACCGTCAGCGCTCGAGGCGGACCTTGCGGGCGGAGCGGTACGAGTCGAGCAGCGCCTCCTGCTCCACCCACTCCGCGGCGATCTTCTCCTCCGCCTGCAGGTGCTCCTGGAGGAGATGGTGGTTGTAGGCGGCATCAGCCTGCGCCTCCCGGAGCTGCTCGTGACGCATCTGCCTCACACTGTCCATATATTGGGCACGAGCCTCACCGATGGTCATGGTGCAATGCACCGGCGAGGATGGCGCGGAGGAGGGGGTTGGCGCCGGATCATCGACACGTCGTCGTCCTCCGGCTGCCTGCCGGCCAGCCGGTCGGCAGCAATGGCTGCCATCTCGTTGTGGTCCGTCGTCCGCCTGTCCCGAAGAGCGCTGGAGTGCGAGGAAACCATGGTGGGCATTAGTGGTGTGGATAGGAGAAAGGGAACGGATGCGGATGACTGCGGCTATGACCGGCGCAGCAGTTTATATAGCAATGGTGGGCGGGCGGAGGGACGGACGTGTGGCGCCGAAGTAGCTGCCTCGACAACCATGTATCATTAATGTGGGCGGAAGATGGATGGACGGACGACACTTGTGTCGTTTGAAGGCGGAGCAATCGCCTGTACCGGGAAGCGGGGCAGGCGGCGCTGACTGTTTCGGGCGGAAAGCACGCGCGGGCGAGGAGATGACTTTACTTGGAGAGGATGACAATGGGGACCCACCAGGTCCATAGCCTCACGTACGCAAGTGCCTCCTTATTATATATATATATATATATATATATATATATATATATATGTATAAAACTATACTCCCTCCGTCTAGGTGAATAAGTCGTATTAGAAGGTGCATCACGACCTAGGTGCAAGCAGATTGGTGGAAAAGAAGAATATTTCTCTTTTCTAAACACAACATTTAATCACAGCAGTTAAGAGGATGCCTTATTAGCTACCCATGTAGGCCATCGTAATTCATAGCATGCAAAGCGCTTTTATTTCTTGCCTAATAACCGCATGGACATGCTGCATGCATTGGTCCTTGCCCGAGCAAAAAAAGGGAGGAAAGGGGTTTCCACGGGAGACAACGAGGCAGAGGTGGAAGCGCTCGCTGGAGTAATTTATTTTGCTTCCTCCTGGTTTCTTGATCACGGTCCCACACCACTGTCAACCTATGTAGTAGTGAATAAACGAGAGAATTGCACAAGAAGCGGCCGACAGCTGGGACCAAGCAGCTCGAGCAGTATTTGTGTTTTTGAGGTGTGAGCACTTCAGAGTTTTTCGATGTTTAGCCCAGATATTAATTTTTCTCCTCTGAACAACAACGAAAACATCGCTGCAGGTATTAACTGGGCGGGCTGTGGCCCGTCTAGCCTAGGCCAGATATCCAGCCCAGATATTAATTTCTTTCAAATTGAAAATGGCTAGCCCAGCTATACTTTTTTTAGGAAAACCCAGGCAAGGTCAAGTTGTTATTCTCCGCCCTGCTGGGCTGCAAATCTTTCCTAGGAGGGATGCATTAGGCTTAACAAGAAAATGGGCTTTAAGAAACAATAAATGGGATGTAATTATAAAAACTGGGCAGTAACTATAAAAAATGCACCAAACACGTGATTACTTTATAAAATATTATTTTTGGATATTAAAAATTTTAATTTCATTAATTGTTGCGAGCGCAATGTTTCTTGGATTTTTACGTAATATAAATTTATATTTAAATTATATTTAATCTGACTAGAAATTTCAGGATAAAAATATTTCAGATCCCATCAAAATGTGGGAAATTTTTATTGAATTCTGTTTTGAACGGTTGGTTGAAATGGGCTGTACTTTTAACAAACTGTAAATGGGCTGTAGTAAATTCCATTAGAATTCAAAAATGGGCTACACATTCTTACAAATCTCAAATGGGCTATAAGTTCTCTGCCACACACTTCTGACCTTACTAAGTTGACGCGTCCCCTAAAATAACAGAGTTGACGCGTATGCAAGGCTTTGTCTACTTATAGTCAACACACGGTTCTAGCAGCAATGGCCGTTGGATGTCCATCCAACGGATGCCGTGCTTCTTCTTCAATCTTAGATATTCTAGCTTCACCCGCCCAAAAAATGATTCCTCCCCCTGACATATGGGGCGCACCGTTTCGGAAGCTGACCTGTGGGCCTACTAAGTTGACGCATACCAAGGGCTTTGTCAACTTACTCAATATAAACGATTCTAGCTGCAGTGACCGTACGATGTCCTTCCAACGGCCGTAGTGCTTCTTCAACCTCTGGTCTTCTTGCTCCAGCCGCCCAAAGCAGCGCCGGTCGTGCCGCCTGCTCCTGCCTCCCGTGGCCGGCTATGCTGCTGTGGAGGCCTCACCGCCCCCTACTATTCCCACCGCTGGCCAGGCCCTGCGACGACGGTAGCCTCACACCGCAGCCGAACGAGTGAACCCTCATACTCCTCTCCGCGTGGGCATCCACTGCCGCGTCTTCACCAGCTCCGCGTCGTCCCCTTCATAGGCCTCGCCGTCGTCCACCGCCCTGGTGCTCTCGGCGTGGTGTGGTCAACGTGGTCAAGGAACGACTTCCATCGGACGTGGACTGTACGTGGAGAGGCTGACAGCTGGGTCCACGGCGGCAGCAAGGAAGTGCCTCCTTATTACGGGGAAAATAATGATTCCTCCACCTGACAGCAGGGACCCACCGGACGGGCCACCGTATTTGACGAAAAAAACGTTAACCCCCTGACTGCTGGGACCCACCAGCTACACCTTCACACGCAAGGAAGTGCGTCCGGGCAAAAAAAAAACGATTCGTCCCCCTGACTGCTGGGACCCACCAGCTACATCTTCGCATGCAAGGAAGTGCGTCCGGGCAAAAAAAACCAAAACGATTCACCCCCTGACTGTGGGACCCACCAGCTACATCTTCGCAGGCAAGGAAGTGCCTGACAGTCGGGACCCACCTGGTCGAAGCGTACGTAGCGTTGTCATTCTGGTCACGAACGTGTACATACATATATACTGGTCGATGTAGAGGCGCACACGTGTCGTAGTAGAGGTGCGTACGTGTCGTAGTAGAGGCGCGCACGTAGCATGTACACGTACGTACAACGGCCGGGGTGCAAGAAAGAAAATACGACCACATATGTGTACATACGAGCGGGGTCTCGAACGCCTACTCGCGCATACGTACGGCCAGGGCTCGTGTACATGGCTGGGTCGGAACGGAGAAACAGCGTCGTCGTCGTGTTCATCGGGAGGCAACGGAATGCGTCGTGTTCATGGGGAGGCAACGGAATGCGTCGTGTTCATTGGGACGCAACGGAACGCGTGGGAGCCAACCGGCTGGGTCGGAACGGAATACGTGGTCGTGTTCATCGGGAGGGCTTGGACGGAACAGGCGATGGAAACGAGGCCTGGCGTACCGCACAGTGGAGGAAACGGACCTCCTACGTTTGGAACGGGGTCCTGTTGATCGGGAGGGGTGTGGCGTACCGCAAAACGGAGGAAACGGACCTCCTACGGTCGAAATGGGGGTCCTGTTGATCGGGAGGGGTGTGGCATACCGCAAAACGGAGGAAACGGACTTGTGTTGGAGTGCTACAGTCGAAATGGGGATCCTGTTCATCGGGAGGGGTGTGGCATACCGCAAAACGGGACTCCACGGGATACTGTTCATCTCCACCGTCGACCCCCTCCAGCCTCCACGGGCTACTGTTCAACCACCGTCGACCTCCTCCAGCCTCCACCTGCGACTGTTCATCCACGAGCTCCTGCTCATCCAGCCTCCACCGCACGCTACTCCACCGGCTACCGTTCAACCACCCCTCCATCGTCTACTGTTCATCCAGCCCTCCACACCACGGGGTCCTGTTCAACCACCCCTCCACGGGCACCCCTCCACCGTCTACTGTTCATCCAGCCCTCCACACCACGGGGTCCTGTTCATCCACCCCTCCACAGGCACCCCTCCACTGTCTACTGTTCATCCAGCCCTCCACACCACTGGGTCCTGTTCATTCACCCCTCCACGGGCACCCCTCCACCGTCTACTGTTCATCCAGCCCTCCACCACACCACGGGGTCCTGTTCATCCAGAGGCAATGCCGCCGCTCACTGTTCATCCAACCCCACCGCAACGCTCACTGTTCATCCCAGAGTCAGCATCGACTGGCTTCAGTTAGCAGCGATCGATCGCTTGGGTTCAGTAACGCGTAGCCTGCAGTGCAATCGCTCGGGTTCAGTTAGAGCCCAACGCCTCGCTCGGGTTCAGTTAGAGCCAACGCCTCGCACACACGCGCGTATGTGTACGAGAGAAATGCGCATCGCTCGGCCCCTAACCTCCCACCGTAACCGGAACTCCCCGAAATTTTCCTCCCCCTTGCTTCTACCACGGTTTTTTCCGTCATGGACGGCCCAAAGAATGTCATGCAGCTGCGTCTCTGGCCTGCCTAGGACAAAAAGCCCATTTTCTGTCATAATCTTTTGTCATAGAAGTAGGAGCCCACCACATCTATGATGATACCGGGTTTTGTGAAAATTATCGTCATAGAAGTGCCATATGTATGACATAATTTTTTCGTTCGGTCCAAAATGTCAAGGATGTGTCTTTTTTTTGTAGTGGAGGGTGGAGGGCGCGCCCAGGGGGTAGGCGCGCCCCCTGCCTCGTGGCCTCCTTGTTCGTTTCTTGACGTCCCCTCCAAGTCCTATGGATCACGTTTGTTCCGAAAATCACGTTCCCGAAGGTTTCATTCCGTTTGGACTCCGTTTGATATTCCTTTCCTTCGAAACACTAAAATAGGAAAAAAAACAGCAATTTGGGCTGGGCCTCCGGTTAATAGGTTAGTCCCAAAAATAATATAAAAGTGTATAATAAAGCCCATTAAACATCCAAAATAGAATATATAATAGCATGGAACAATAAAAAATTATAGATACGTTGGAGACGTATCAAGCATCCCCAAGCTTAATTCCTGCCCGTCCTCGAGTAGGTAAATGATAAAAACAGAATTTTTGATGTGGAATGCTACTTAGCATAATTTTCAATGTAATTCTCTTATTTGTGGTATGAATATTCTGATCCGAAAGATTCAAGATAAAAGTTTAATATTGACATAAAAGTAATAATACTTCAAGCATACTAATGAGGCAATCATGTCTTCTCAAAATAACATGGCCAAAGAAAGTTATCCCTACAAAATCATATAGTCTGGCTATGCTCTATCTTCACCACACAAAATATTTAAATCATGCACAACCCCAATGACAAGCCAAGCAATTGTTTCATACTTTTGGTGTTCTCAAACTTTTTCAATCTTCACGCAATACATGAGCGTGAGCCGTGGATATAGCACTATAGGTGGAATAGAATGGTTGTTGTTGAGAAGACAAAAAAGGAGAAGATAGTCTCACATCAACTAGGCGTATCAACGGGCTATGGAGATGCCCATTAATAGTTATTAATGTGAGTGAGTAGGGATTGCCACGCAACAGATGCACTAGAGCTATTAGTGTATGAAAGCTCAACAATGGAAACTAAGTGGGTGTGCATCCAACTTGCTTGCTCATGAAGACCTAGGGCAATTTGAGGAAGCCCATCATTGGAATATACAAGCCAAGTTCCCACTAGTATATAAAAGTGATATCATAGGAGACTCTCTATCATGAAGATCATGGTGCTACTTTGAAGCACAAGTGTGGAAAAAGGATAGTAGCATTGTCCCTTCTCTCTTTTCTCTCATTTTTTTGGTCGGGCCTTTCTCCTTTTTTATGGCCTCTTTTTTTATTTAGTCTGGAGTATCATCCCGACTTGTGGGGGAATCATAGTCTCCATCATCCTTTCCTCACTTGGGACAATGCTCTAATAATGATGATCATCACACTTTTATTTACTTACAACTCAAGTATTACAACTCAATACTTAGAACAAAATATGACTCTATATGAATGCCTCCGGTGGTGTACCGGGATATGCAATGAATCAAGAGTGACATGTATGAAGATAATGAATGCTGGCTTTACCACAAATACGATGTCAACTACATGATCATGCAAAGCAATATGACAATGATGGAGCGTGTCATAATAAACGGAAGGATGGTAAGTTGCATGGCAATATATCTCGGAATGGCTACGAATATGCCATGATAGGTAGGTATGGTGGCTGTTTTGAGGAATTTATATGGTGGGTGTATGATACCAACGAAAAGTGCGCGGTATTAGAGAGGCTAACAATGGTGGAAGGGTAAGAGTGCATATAATCCATGAACTCAACATTAGTCATAAAGAACTCATATATTTGTTGCAAAAATCTATTAATTATCAAAACAAAGTATTACGCGCATGCTCCTAGGGGGATAGATTGGTAGGAAAAGACCATCGCTCGTCCCCGACCGTCACTCATAAGGAAGACAATCAATAAATAAATCATGCTCCGACTTCATCACATAACGGTTCACCATACGTGCATGATACGGGAATCACAAACTTTAACACAAGTATTTCTCAAATTCATGACCACTCAACTAGCATGACTCTAATATCACCATCTTCATATCTCAAAACAGTTATCAAGCATCAAACTTCTCTTAGTATTCAACGCACTTATAAGAAAGTTCTTACTAATCTTGGATGCCTATAACATTAGGACTAATTTCACAATTAAAGCAAATTACCATGCTGTTTTGTAGGACTCCCAAAATAATATAAGTGAAGCATGAGAGAACAATAGTTTCTATAAAACAAGCCACCGCCGTGCTCTAAAAGATATAAGTGAAGCACTAGAGCAAAAACTATATAGCTCAAAAGATATAAGTGAAGCACATAGAGTATTCTAATAAATTCCGAACCATGTGAGTCTCTCTCAAAATTGTATTCAGCGAGGATGATTGTGGTAGACTAAAATAAAATACTCAAATCATACAATACGCTCCAAGCAAAACACTTATCATGTGGTGAATAAAAATATAGCTCCAAGTAAAGTTATCGATGGACGAAGATGAAAGAGGGTATGCCTTCCGGGGCATCCCCAAGCTTTGGCTTTTTGGTGTCCTTAGATTTACCTTGGGGTGCCTTGGGCATCCCCAATCTTAGGCTCTTGCCACTCCTTGTTTAATAATCCATCAAATCTTTACCCAAAACTTGAAAACTTCACAACAAAAAACTTAGCAGAAAATCTCGTGAGCTCCGTTAGCGAAAGAAAACAAAACACCACTTCAAGGTACTGTATTTAACTCATTCTTTATTTATATTGGTGTTAAACCTACTGTATTCCAGCTTCTCTATGGTTTATAAACTCTTTTACTAGCCATAGATTCATCAAAATAAGGAAACAACACACGAAAAACAGAATCTGTCAAAAACAGAACAATGTAGTAATCTGTAACTAACGCAAACTTCTGGAACACAGAAAAATCTACCAAAATATGACGACCTAGATAATTTGTTTATTGATCTTCTGCAATTGGAATCAGTATTTTATCACGTTCTGGTGATTTTTAACAATTGTTTTTGTGAACAGAAAGTTTCTGGAATTTTCAGCAAGATCAAATAACTATCATCCAAGAAGATCCTATAGGTTTAACTTGGCACAAACACTAATTAGAACACAAAAAAAAATATAACCAGAGGCTAGATCAAAAATTTATTCCTAAACAGGAGCAAAAAGCAAAAAACTAAAATAAAATTGGGTTGCCTCCCAATAAGCACTATCGTTTAACGCCCTTAGCTAGGCAGAAAAACAAGGATAAATCTAGGTATTGCCATCTTTGGTAGGCAATCCATAAGTGGCTCTCATAATAGATTCATAAGGTAATTTTATTTTCTTTCTAGGAAAGTGTTCCATACCTTTCCTTAACGGATAGTGGAATCTAACATTTCCTTCCTTCATATCAATAATTGCTCCAGTCGTTCTAAGGAAAGGTCTACCAAGAATAATATGACATGACGGATTGGAATCTATATCAAGAACAATGAAATCTACGGGCACATAGTTCCTATTTGCAACAATAATAACATCATTAATTCTTCCCATAGGTTTCTTAATAGTGGAATCCGCAAGGTGCAAGTTTAGAGAACAATCATCAAATTCGCGGAAACCTAGCAAATCACACAAATTTTTTGGATTCGTGGAAACACTAGCACCCAAATCACATAAATCATAGCATTCATGATCCTTAATTCTAATTTTAATAGTAGGTTCCCACTCATCATAAAGTTTTCTAGGGATAGAAACTTCCAACTCAAGTTTTTCTTCATAAGATTGCATTAAAGCACCAACGATATGTTTGGTAAAAGCTTTATTTTGACTATAAGCATGAGGAGAATTTAGCACGGATTGCAACAAGGAAATACAATCTATCAAAGAGCAATTATCATAATTAAATTCCTTGAAATCCAAAATAGTGGGTTCATTGATATCTAAAGTTTTGACCTCTTCAATCCCACTTTTACCAATTTTTGCATCAAGATCTAAAAACTTCAAATTTTTGGGACGCCTTCTAACTAAAGTTGACTCATCTCCAGTCCCATAATTATCAAGATTCATATTGCAAAACGAAGATTTAATAGGAGACACATAAATAACTTTTAGATCTTCATCTTTATTCCCATGAAAACTAGAAGAACACGCTTTCACAAAGCAATCTTTCTTAGCACGCATCGTAGCGGTTCTTTCTTTGCACTCATCAATGGAAATTCTCATGACTTTGAGAGACTCATTGATATCATGCTTAGGTGAAGTAGATATGAGCTTCAAAGAATCAACATCAAGAGAAATTCTATCCACGTTCCTAGCCAATTCATCAATCTTAGGCATTTTTTCTTCAAGCAAAGCATTGAAATTCTTTTGGGAAATCATAAATTCTTTAACACTAGTCTCAAAATCAGAGGGCATCTTATTAAAATTTCCATAAGAGTTGCTGTAGGAATTACCATAATTATTAGAGGAATTACTAGGATACGGCCTAGGATTAAAGTTTCCTCTATAAGCGTTGTTACCAAAATTGTTCCTACCAACAAAGTTCACATCCATAGATTCATTATTATTCTCAATCAAGGTAGACAAAGGCATATCATTAGGTTAGGAAGAAACACTCTTATTAGAAAATAATTTCATAAGTTCATCCATCTTTCCACTCAAGTTAGTTTCTTCAATCGCGTGAACCTTTTTACTAGTAGATCTTTCGGTGTGCCATTGAGAATATTTAACCATAATATTATCTAGGAGTTTGGTAGCTTCTCATAACGTGATTTCCATAAAAGTGCCTCCCGCGGCCGAATCTAAAAGATTTCTAGAAGCAAAATTCAATCCGGCATAAAATGTTTGTATAGTCATCCACAAATTCAAACCATGAGTAGGGCAATTACGTATCATTAATTTCATTCTCTCCCAAGCTTGTGCAACATGTTCATGATCAAGTTGCTTAAAATTCATAAGATCGTTTCTAAGGGAGATGATTTTAGCCGGAGGAAAATACTTAGAGATAAAAGCATATTTGCGCTTATTCCAAGAATCAATACTATTTTTAGGCAAAGATGAAAACCAAGTTTTAGCACGATCTCTAACGAAAAAGGAAATAGCTTCAATTTAACAATATCATTGTCCACATCTTTCTTCTTTTGCATATCACACAAATAAACAAAGCTATTTAGATGGGTAGCGGCATCTTCACTAGGAAGGCCGGCGAATTGATCTTTCATGAAAAGATTCAGCAAGGCAACATTAATTTCACAATATTCAGCATTGGCAAAAGGAGCAATCGGAGTGCTAAGAAAATCATTGTTATTGGTATTGGTAAAGTCACACAATTTAGTATTGTCTTGAGCCATCGTGACAAACAAGCAATCCAACACACAAGCAAACAAGAGGCAAGCAAAAAAGAGGCGAACGGAAAAAAGAGGGCGAATAAAATGACAAGGGTGAAGTGGGGGAGAGGACAACGAGAGGCAAATGGCAAATAATGTAATGCGAGGGATAAGAGTTTGTGATGGGTACTTGGTATGTCTTGACTTGTGTGTAGACTCTCCGGCAATTGCGCCAGAAATGGCTCGTTGTCGGGAATTCAAATCTTGACTTGACTTGGTGCACACCTCCCCGGCAACGGCGCCAGAAATCCTTCTTGCTACCACTTGAGCACTGCGTTGGTTTTCCCTTGAAGAGGAAAGGGTGATGCAGCAAAGCAGCGTAAGTATTTCCCTCAGTTTTTGAGAACCAAGGTATCAATCCAGTAGGAGGCCGCGCTCAAGTCCCACGCACCTACACAAACAAATAAGAACCTTGCAACCAACGCGATAAAGGGGTTGTCAATCCCTTCACGGTCACTTACGAGAGTGAGATCTGATAGAGATGATAAGATAATATTTTTGGTATTTTTATGATAAAGAGTAAAAGTAAAGAAACAAAATAAACAGCGCCAGAAATAGCTTGTTGACGGGAGATTAATATGATGGAAAATAGACCAGGGGGCCATAGGTTTCACTAGTGGCTTCTCTCAAGATAGCATAAGTATTATGGTGGGTAAACGAATTACTGTCGAGCAATTTATAGAATTGAGCATACTTATGAGAATATTTAGATATGATCATGTATATATGCATCACGTCCGTGACAAGTAGACCGACTCCTGCCTGCATCTACTACTATTACTCCACACATCAACCGCTATCCAGCATGCATCTAGAGTATTAAGTTCATAAGAACAGAGTAACACTTTAAGCAAGATGACATGATGTAGAGGGATAAACTCATGCAATATGATATAAACCCCATCTTTTTATCCTTGATGGCAACAATACAATACGTGTCGTTTCCCCTGCTGTCACTGGGATCGAGCACCGCAAGATTGAACCCAAAGCTAAACACTTCTCCCATTGCAAGAAAGATCAATCTAGTAGGCCAAACCAAATTGATAATTCGAAGAGAGTTGCAAAGATAACCAATCATACATAAAAGTATTCAGAGGAGATTCAAATATTGTTCATAGATAATCTTGATCATAAACCCACAATTCGTCGGATCTCGACAAACACACCGCAAAACAAGAGTTACATCAAATAGATCTCCAAGAGAATCGAGGAGAACTTTGTATTGAGATCCAAAGAGAGAGAAGAAGCCATCTAGCTAATAACAATGCCCCCTCTGGCGGAACGCCCGAAAAGGACCCAAGATGGGATCTCATGGGTACAGAAGGTTACGGCGGTGGAAATAGGGTTTTGGCTCTTGTTCTGATGGTTTGGGGGTACGTAGGTATATATAGGAGGAAGAAGTAGGTCAGTGGAGCTACGAGGGGCCCATGAGGGTGGAGGGTGCGCCCAGGGGGGTACGCGTGCCCCCTGCCTTGTGGCCTTCTTGTTCATTTCTTGACGTCCACTCCAAGTCTTCTGGATCACGTTTGTTCCGAAAATCACATTCCCGAAGGTTTCATTTCGTTTGGACTCCGTTTAATATTCCTTTCCTTTGAAACACTGAAATAGGAAAAAACAACAATTTGGGCTGGGACTCCGGTTAATAGGTTAGTCCCAAAAATAATATAAAGTGTATAATAAAGCCCATTAAACATCCAAAACCTAATATATAATAGCATGGAACAATAAAAAATTATAGATACGTTGGAGACGTATCAGACGTTACGATGGAGATCAAGGTGTCAAGCCGGTGACGATGGAGATCATGACGGTGCTTTGGAGATGGAGATCAAAGGCATAAGATGATGATGGCCATATCATGTAACAAATTTTGATTGCATGTGATGTTTATCTTTTATGCATCTTATTTTGCTTAGTACGGCGGTAGCATTATAAGATGCTCCCTTAACTAAATTTTAAGGTATAAGTGTTCTCCGTGAGTATGCACCGTTGCGAAAGTTCTTCGTGCTGAGACACCACGTGATGATTGGGTGTGATAGGATCTACGTTCACATACAACGGGTGAAAGATAGTTTTGCAGATGCGGAATACTCGGGTTAAACTTGAAGAGCCTAGCATGTACAGACATGGCCTCGGAACACTAGAGACCGAAAGGTCGAAGATGAATCATATAGTAGATATGATCAACATAGAGATGTTCACCATTGATGACTACTCCATCTCACGTGATGATCAGACATGGGTTAGTTGATTTGGATCAAGTATCATTTAGATGACTTGAGGGATGTCTATCTAAGTGGGAGTCCTTAAGTAATATGATTAATTGAACTTAATTTATCATGAACTTAGTCCTGATAGTATTTGCATATCTATGTTGTAGATCAATAGTTTGCGATGTAGCTCCCCATTTATTTTTGATATGTTCCTAGATAAAAATAAGTTGAAAGATGATAGTAGCAATGATGCGGACTGGGTCCATGATCTGAGGATTATCCTCATTTCTGCACAGAAGAATTATGTCCTTGATGCACTGCTAGGTGACGGACCTATTGCAGGAGCAGATGCAGACGTTATGAACGTTTGACAAGCTCGGTATGATGACCACTTGATAGTCTAGTGCGCCATGCTTTACGGCTTAGAACCGGGACTTAAAAAATGTTTTGAACGCCACCGAGCATATAAGATGTTCCAAGAGCTGAAATTGGTATTTTAGACTCATGCCGGAGTCGAGATGTATGAGACCTCTGACAAGTACTTTGCCTACAAGATAGAGGAGAATAGCTCAACCAGTGAGCATGTGCTCAGAATGTCTGAGTACTACAATCGTTTGAATCAAATGGGAGTTAATCTTCCAGATAATATAGTGATTGACAGAGTTCTCTAGTCACTATCACCAAGTTACTGGAACTTCGTGATGAACTATAATATGCAAGGGATGACGAAAACGATTCCCGAGCTCTTTGCGATGCTAAAATCAGCGAAGGTAGAAATCAAGAAAGACCATCAAGTGTTGATGGCTAACAAGACCACTAGTTTCAAGAAAAGGGGCAAAGGAAAACAAAGGGAACTTCCAGAAAGAATGGCAAGCAAGTGGCCACTCCCGTGAAGAAAACCAAAGCTAGACCTAAGCCTGAAACTGAGTGCTTCTACTGTAAAGGGAATGGTCACTGGAAGCGGAACTACCCCAAATACTTGGCAGATAAGAAGGATGGCAAAGTGAACAAAGGTATATTTGATATACATGTTATTGATGTGTACTTTACTAGTGTTCATAGTAACCCCAGGGTATTTGATACCGGTTCAGTTGCTAAGATTAGTAACTTGAAATAGGAATTGCAAAATGAACAGAGACTAGTTAAGGGCGAGGTGACGATGTGTGTTGGAAGTGATTCCAAGGTTGATAAGATCACCATCGCACACTCCCTCTACCTTCGAGATTAGTGTTGGATCAAAATAAATGTTATTTGGTGTTTGCGTTGAGCATGAATATGATTGGATCATGTTTATTGCAATACAATTATTCATTTAAGTTAGAGAATAATTGTTGTTCTGTTTACATGAATAAAACCTTCTATGGTCATACACCCAATGTAAATGGTTTATTGAATCTCAATCGTAGTGATACAAATATTCATAATATTGATGCCAAAAGATGCAAAGTTGATAATGATAGTGCAACATATTTGTGTCACTGCCGTTTAGGTCATATTGGTGTAAAGCGCATGAAGAATCTCCATACGGATGGATTTTTGGAATCACTTGATTATGAATCATTTAATACTTGAGAACCATGCCTCATGGGCAAGACGACTAAAACTCCGTTCTCCGGAACAATGGAGCGAGCCACTGACTTATTGAAATAATACATAGCGATGTATGCGGTCCGATGAGTGTTGAGGCTCGCGGCCGGTATTGTTATTTTTTGACCTTCACAGATGATTTGAGCAGATATGGGTATATCTACTTGATGAAACACAAGTCTGAAACATTTGAAAAGTTCAAAGAATTTCAGAGTGAAGTGGAGAATCATCGTAACAAGAAAATAAATTTTTCTATGATCTGATCGCGGAGGCGAATATTTGAGTTACGAGTTTGGCCTTCATTTAAAACAATGTGGAATAGTTTCACAACTCACGCCACTTGGAACACCACAACATAATGGTGTGTCCGAACGTCATAACCGTACTTTATTAGATATGGTGCGATCTGTTATATCTTTTACCGATTTACCACTATCATTTTGGGGTTATGCATTAGAGACAGCTGCATTCACGTTAAATAGGGCACCGTCTAAATCCGTTGAGACGACACCGTATGAACTGTGGTTTAGCAAGAAACCTAAGCTGTCATTTCTTAAAGTTTGGGGTTGTGATGCTTATGTGAAAAAAATTTAGCCTGATAAGCTCGAACCCAAATCGGAGAACTGCGTCTTCATAGGATACCCAAAAGAAACTGTTGGGTACACCTTCTATCACAGAATTGAAGACAAGATCTTTGTTGCTAAGAATGGATCCTTTCTAGAGAAGGAGTTTCTCTCGAAAGAAGTGAGTGGGAGGAAAGTAGAACTTGATGAGGTAATTGTACCTTCTCTCGAATTGGAAAGTAGCTCATCACAGAAAACCGGTCTAGTGATGCCTGCACCAACTAGTGACGAAGCTAATGATAATGATCATGAAACTTCGGATCAAGTTACTATCGAACCACGTAGGTAAACCAGAGCATGTTCCGCACCACATTGGTACGGTAATCCTGTTCTGGAAGTCATGTTTCTAGACCATGACGAACCTACGAACTATGAGGAAGCGATGATGAGCCCAGATTCCGATAAATGGCTTGAGGCCATGAAATCTGAGATAGGATCCATGTATGAGAACAAAGTATGGACTTTGATTGACTTGCCCGATGATCGGCGAGCCATTCGGAATAAATGGATCTTCAAGAGGAAGACGGACGCTGATAGTAGTGTCACTATCTACAAAGCTCAAATTATCGCAAAAGGTTTTCGACAAGTTCAAGGTGTTGACTACGATGAGATTTTCTCACTTGTATCGATGCTTAAAGTCTGTCCGAATCATGTTAGCAATTGCCACATTTTATGAAATCTGGCAAATGGATGTCAAAACTGCATTCCTTAATGGATTTATTAAAGAAGAGTTGTATATGATGCAACCAGAAGGTTTTCTCAATCCTAAAGGTGCTAACAAAGTGTACAAGCTCCAGCGATCCATCTATGGACTGATGCAAGCATCTCGGAGTTGGAATATACGCTTTGATGAGTTGATCAAAGCCTATAGTTTTATACAGACTTGCGGTGAAGCCTGTATTTACAAGGAAGTGAGTGGGAGCACTACAACCTTTCTGATAAAGTATATGTGAATGACATATTGTTGATCGGAAATGATGTAGAATTTTCTGGAAAGCATAAAGGAGTGTTTGAAAGGAGTTTTTCAAGGAAATACCTCGGTGAAGCTACTTACATATTAGGCATCAAGATCTATAACGATAGATCAAGACGCTTGATAAGACTTTCGATGAGTACATACCTTGATAAGATTTTGAAGGAGTTCAAAATGGATCAGTCAAAGAAGGAGTTCTTGCCTGAGTTGTAAGGTATGAAGTTGAGTAAGACTCAGAACCCGACCATGGTAGAAGATAGAGAGAGAATGAGAGTCATTCCCTATGCCTTAGCCATATGTTCTATAAAGTTTGCCATGTTGTATACCAGACCTATTGTGTACCTTGCCATGAGTTTGGCAAAGGGGTACAATAGTGATCCAGGAGTAGATCACTGGACAGCGGTCAAAATTATCCTTAGAGGACAAAGGAAATATTTCTCGGTTATGGAGGTGATAAAGAGTTCATCGTAAAGAGTTACGTTGATGCAAGCTTTAACACCGATCCTGATGACTGTGAGTCTCAATCTGAATACATATTGAAAGTGGGATAAATTAGCTAGAGTAGCTCCATGCAGAGCATTGTAGACATAGAAATTTGCAAAATACATACAGATCTGAATGTGGCAGACCCGTTGACTAAACTTCTCTCACAAGCAAAACATGATCACACCTTAGTACTCTTTGGGTGTTAATCACATGGCGACATGAACTAGATTATTGACTCTACTAAACCCTTTGGGTGTTGGTCACATGGCGATGTGAACTATGGGTGTTAATCAAATGGTGACGTGAACAATTGGTGTTAAATCACATGGCGATGTGAACTAGATTATTGACTCTAGTGCAAGTGGTAGACTGAAGGAAATATGCCCTAGAGGCAATAATAAAGTTGTTATTTTATATTTCCTTATATCATGATAAATGTTTATTATTCATGCTAGAACTGTATTAACCGGAAACTTGATACATGTGTGGATACATAGACAAAACACCGTGTCCCTAGTAAGCCTCTACTAGACTAGCTCGTTAATCAAAGATGGTTAAGTTTCCTAACCATAGACACGTGTTGTCATTTGATGAATGGGATCACATCATTAGGAGAATGATGTGATGGAAATGACCCATCCGTTAGCTTAGCATAATGATCGTTCAGTTTTATTGCTATAGCTTTCTTCATGTCATATACATATTCCTTTGACTATGAGCTCCCGGATACCAGAGGAATGCCTTGTGTGCTATCAAATGTCACAACGTAGCTGGGTGATTATAAAGATGCTCTATAGGTATCTCCGAAGGTGTTTGTTAGGTTGGCATAGATCGAGATTAGGATTTGTCACTCCGAGTATCGGAGAGGTATCTCTGGGCCCTCTCGGTAATGCACATCATAATAAGCCTTGCAAGCAATGTGACTAATGAGTTAGTTGCGGGATGATGCATTACGGAGCGAGTAAAGAGACTTGCCGGTAACGAGATTGAACTAGGTATGAAGATACCGACGATCGAATCTCGGGCAAGTAACATACCGATGACAAAGGGAATAACGTATATTGTCATTACGGTACGACCGATAAAGATCTTAGTAGAATATGTGGGACCCAATATGAGCATCTAGGTTCCGCTGTTGGTTATTGACTGGAGAAGTGTCTTGGTCATGTCTACATAGTTCTCGAACCCGTAGGGTCCGCACGCTTAACGTTCGATGACGATTTTTTATTATACGAGTTATGTGATTTGGTGACCGAATGTTGTTCAGAGTCCCGGATGAGATCACGGACATGACGAGGAGTCTTGAAATGGTCGAGAGGTAAAGATTCATATATAGGATGATAGTATTTGGACACCAGAAGTGTTCCGGGAAGCACCGGGTACTTATCACCGGAAGGGGTTCCGGGCACCCCCGACAAAAGATATGGGCCTTATGGGCCAAGAGGGGAAACACACCAGCCACAAAGGGGCCGGTGCGCCCCCCATATGGGCTGGCCAAATTGGAGAAGGAAAGGGGAAGGAGGAAAGGAAAAAGGGAATAGGATTCCCCCTTCCCCCTCTTCCCTCCCTACTCCGAATTTGAATTGGAAACGGGGGAGGCCGAATTGGGAGGTGCCCAAGTAGTATTCCTCCTACTTTGTGCGCCCCCTTGGCTGCCTCTCCTCCCCTCCAACCTATATATATATGAGGGGGGGTGGGCACCGCTAGAACACACAACAAATTTTGTTAGCCATGTGCGGCGCCCCCTCCACTGTTTACGCCTCCGGTCATATTCACCTAGTGCTTAGGCAAAGCCCTGCGTGGATCACTTCACCATCACCATCACCACACCGTCGTGCTGACGGAACTCTACCTCGACACTTTGCTGGATCAAGAGTTCAAGGGACGTCATCAAGCTGAACCCGTGTAGAACTCGGAGGTGCTGTACGTTCGGTGGTTGATCGGTCGGAACAAGAAGAAGAGTTCGACTACATCAACCGCGTTGTCCAACGCTTCCGCTTTCGTTCTACGAGGGTACGTGGACACACTCTCCCCTCTCGTTGCTATGCATCTCCTAGATAGATCTTGCGTGAGCGTAGGATTTTTTTTTGAAATTGCATGCTACGTTCCCCAACACGATAAGAGTGTCGAACCGAACGAGGAGCAGAAGGAGATGACAAGTGGTTTCTAGCAAGGTAATTTCTGCAACCACTGAAATTGTCGGTAACAGGTTGTTTGATAGCAAGATAATTTGTAACAAGTAACAAGTAACATGCTAACAATAAGTGCAGAAAGGTAGCGCAATCTTTTTTGTAGCAAATGACATGCCGGAACGGTCTCAGATAATAAGTAAAACGTTCTTGAGGACACAAGGAATTTCATCTAGCCACTTTCACCATGTTGGTTTAATTCGTGTTAGATACTTTGATAATTTGATATGTGGGTTGATAAGTATCCAACGTATCTATAATTTTTGATTGCTCCATGCTATATTATCTATTGTTTTAGGCAATATTGGGCTTTATTATCCACTTTTATATTATTTTTGGGACTAACCTATTAACCGGAGGCCCAGCCCAGATTTGCTATTTTATGCCTATTTCAGTGTTTCGAGGAAAAGGAATATCAGACGGAGTCAAAACAGAACGAAATCAGCTGGAGAAGTTATTTTTGGAAGGAAACCTACCTGATAGACTTGGACTCTACGTCAGAAGATACAGGAGCTGGCCACGAGGGTAGGGGGCATGCCCACCCCCTGGGGCGCGCCCCCTGCCTCGTGGGGTCCCCGCAGCTCCACCGACGTACCCCTTTCACCCATATATACCCACATATCGTAAAACTTCCAGAACAGAGATTAGATCGGGAGTTCCGCCGCCGCAAGCCTCTGTAGCGACCAAAAGTCAATCGGGACCCTGTTCCGGCACCCTGCCGGAGGGGGAACCATGACCGGTGGCCATCTTCATCATCCCGACGCTCTCCATGACGTGGAGGGAGTAGTTCACCCTCGGGGCTAAGGGTATGTACCAGTAGCTATGTGTTTGATCTCTCTCTCTCTCTCATGTTCTTGATTTGGCACGATCTTGATGTATCGCGAGCTTTGCTATTATAGTTGGATCTTATGTTTCTTCTCCCCCTCTACTCTCTTGTAATGGATTGAGTTTTCCCTTTGAAGTTATCTTATCGGATTGAGTCTTTAAAGATTTGAGAACACTTGGTGTATGTCTTGCGTGGGATAACCATGGTGACAATGGGATATCACGTGCCACTTGATGTATGTTTAGGTGACCTACTTGCGGGTTCCGCCCATGAACCTACGCATAGGGGTTGGCACACGTTTTCGTTGTGATTCTCTGGTAGAAACTTTGGCACTCTTTGAGGTTCTATGTGTTGGTTTGAGTAGATGAATTGAGATTGTGTGATGCATATCGTATAATCATACCCACAGATACTTGAGGTGACATCGGAGTATCTAGGTGACATTAGGGTTTTGGTTGATTTGTATCTTAAGGTGTTATTCTAGTACGAACTCTAGGGCTGTTTGTGACACTTATAGGAATAGCCCAACGGATTGATTGGAAAGAATAACTTTGAGGTGGTTTCGTACCCTACCTATTGGGGATATAACTATTTGTAAGCCGCCCAGGAGGGGCCGGGTTACGCAAAGAGGGACTTATCAGAAGAAGCCCAAGACCGAGCATGAAGATGGCGGTTCAGTAAAGGGTCTAAGGCCCATAGGCGACTTAAGGCCCATAGTGGTAAACCGCCGTGACGGCATGACTTGTATTATAAGGTAGAATTAACTAGTCTCCGAGCCGGACATCGTTGATGAGCCGGCCGGGACTCTGTAGGCCGCAGGGCGTCAACCCGTGTATATAAGGGGACGACCCGCTGGCGGCTTAGGGCAAGAAACAACTCCTCGAGAGCCAGGCATAGCGTATCTCGCTCCCTGGTCATCGAAACCTCAAGCAATACCAACCCAACTTGACGTAGGCCTTCCTTCACCGCAAGGGGCTGAACTAGTATAAACTTCGCGTGTCCTTTGTCCCGATTAACCCCTTTAAGCTTCCTAGTTGCGATGGCTCCATGATTAAGTCCTTCCGAGAGGACATCTGCCGTGACAATTCCACGACAGTTGGCGCCCACTGTGGGGCCAGCGCACGGTGGATTTGAGTTCTTGAAGGGCAGCTTCGAAGGGCTCAAGGGATATGCAGTGGGCCGGATGACCAAGAGTCGTCACGATAAGATCTACATCAACGACGAAGGCTGGGGCCCCGACGCCAGCTCAATTGAGTACGGGTACCGGGTCCCCTTTGGCGGAATTCACGTCTTCATCGGCCCGATCGGTGTGGCGGGCCCTGAGCCGGACAACTGCACCGACCTCGTCGAGACGGCTCAGCGTGCGAGACCCGCCTGAGCTCGACCTGTCGTGAGGCGTGCCTTTGTGGGTTGCATCCACGGAGGTGAACTTTCTGAAGGATCTAAAGGTGATGGTGAGCCGGCCGTCCTCTTTGACGGTGAATCGTCCGCCGGCTCAACAGATTCGCTGTATCAAGTTCAAGATGGCGTGCTCGGGGGCTGTTCCGATGGCAGCACTATTCTGGACCCCTCAGAGTCGCCAAACTGGGCAGGAGTCTTCATGGCTGGCACTCAACCCGGCCAAAATTCTACGGCTTCGGCGGCAATAACGTCCGGGTTAGGAGCAGCCGGGGCAGGAGGCCCTGTGCGCTCACCGGCTCAGGTGCTGATGGATCTCATGGATAGACTTACGACCCTGTTAACTGTCACCGTCATCCCTGCGAACCAGTCTGAGCATGAAGCAGAGGTGGCACAGGTTCGTGAGGAAATTGCTCGGGCCAAGGAAACCTTAGCAGCTGAGGATACTAGATTGGCTACAGAGCGGGCGGCTTTGGACGCACGGGCGCAGCAGCTTCAGACAGAGGCTTTTCAGCTCGATATGAGCCTGAACGCATCTAATGAGGTAATGAGGAGGAGACACCAGAAAACTCAGTCCCGTTTACCTCAAGTTTATGATCCTCGGAATCTCTTTGCTACACCCGGAGCCGGCCCAAGTAATCCGACGGGTGCGAATCAGTTTATGACATCCGGAGCGGGAGGCCCGGTCCAGCCTCAGGTGACGGTGCCTCTTTACGGGAATATGGCACCACCCCGTTACGTACCAATACCTCCGGGTCACTTCTCCAACCCCATGGAGAACTTAATCGCAGCATCAGCACGTTTGGCGGCTCTCCCAGTGGATGGTGATGATCCGACAGCGGTGGAAACCCGGAGGATCAGGGAACTTGTCCAAACAGCTCTGGCTCAGCAAGAGACCTACTCCTACAGCCGGGACAAGATTCACTCAACTCCTCCGCCTTGGTTAGCTCCGCCTCGTCAAAACCGGAGCCCGAGTTACAGCAGACGCATGGAGTCGGAGGCCCTGTCAAGCAACGCTCAGCGACGAAACCAGCCCGGTGGATATAACCCGGTGCAGTATCGTATACGTCAGGAGGATGAACGGGCGGCTCAGCTAGCAGATCAACAGGACATACTGGCTTATCCGACGACTTCGGTGGAGGCGGGAGTCGCTACTAGAACCGGAGGCGTTCCTTGTCTGGTACCGGCTCTACGCAATGTACGTCTGCCCAAGGATTTCAAGGGACCTCGAAAGGTGTCGAATTATATGGCCGACTTACAGCCTGGGGCGTGGACTGAAAGTTACAAGATGGCCATGGAGCTGCTGGAGGTTAGTGATGAGGCAATGGCTAAATACTTCACCTTGATGTTGGACGGAACGGCCCGTTCTTGGCTAAAGGGTTTGCCATCCAATTCCATTAGTTCATGGGCAAAGCTCAAGGCCTGCTTCATTCAGAACTTCAAAGATACTTGCAAGCAGTCTATGTCAATTGTGGACTTGACAAATTGTAAGAAGGAGGAAGGTGAATCCACGACTCATTGGGTGCGCCGGGTCAAAGACATAATACATTCGTCTGACAAGATGGATGCCGGCTCAACAGTTCTCATGCTGGAGAAGAATTGCCACTTTGAGCCTCTAAGGCAGAAACTGGGGCGCCTTAAGCGTGACTGCAACGATATGGGGACGCTGATGGCGGCTTTAGTCAAATATGTCGATTCTGATAGTACCAAGGATCCTGCTTCTGACGAGGAAAAGACAGGGAAGGGAAACAAGAACGGTAATGGAAAGGGTCAGTAGCTTAACCCGGCAAACCAAGGAGGCAATAAGCGTAAGGCGGATGGTAACCCGGAATTTGTGGCTAATGCACAAGGTAACAGTCAGAAACGCAAGGGGAAACCGCCCCCTCGGTCCGGCGGGTCAGTTCCATCTCTTGAACAGCTACTCAATGAGCCTTGTTCGAGGCATGGCACCCGGGAACATCCAGCGACTCACTTATGGAAGGATTGTGCAATCATGAAGGCTTTCAAGAATTCCAACATGTTTGATGGCAATCAAGGCCCGGGCGGCGGTTCAGGAGCTGGCGGCTTTCATGGCCCGGATGGCGGTTCAGGACCCGACTTTCAGGGAAACCAGGGTGGTTATAACCAACAGCAGTCTGGTCAAGGAGGTCAGCAGCAGCAGCAGTCAGGTTATCAGAGCCATCCAAAACAGCTAAACAGCGGGCAGTATCACGTATTCACCACACCTGTGTAAACGTGATCAAAAAATTCATAAGAGGGCTGTAAACTCTATTGAGCCTACAGTTCCTCGTTATTTGAGGTGGTCAGAACAACCCATTGTTTGGAGTAGGGAGGATCACCCCCCCGGGTTGATAATCCGGGTCAACTAGCCTTGGTGGTGGCCCCGCAGGTCGGTGGTTACAAATTTACTAAGGTGCTTATGGATGGAGGTAGCAGCATCAACATCCTCTATTACGAGACCTTTCGGCGCATGGGATTAACTGACAAGAATTTAAAGACTTCCAACACCGTCTTCCATGGAGTGGTGCCTGGTAAGTCGGCGTATCCTGTGGGTAAGATTGAGCTGGAGGTAGCTTTTGGAGACGAGCATGATTCTAGGGCTGAGAGGTTAACCTTTGAGGTGGTCAAAATCAAAAGTCCGTATCACGCTTTGTTCGGGCGGCCGGCTTTCGCCAAATTCATGGCGCGGCCGTGTTATGTTTACTTGCAGCTCAAGATGCCGGGTTATAAGGGCACCATCACTGTCAATGGAAGTCGTAAGGTGGCCCTGGAGTGCGAAGAAGGCGACGCGGCTTATGCCGAGTCTGTCTGTGCAGCCGAGGAGCTCAAGTTTTATCAAAACAACGTTGACCCGGCAGACATGACCTCCCTCAAGAAGCCGACTACGGAACATGACCCGGCCATGAAGTTTAAGTCGGCTGCAGAGACTAAGCTTGTTGATTTTACTCCAGGCGATTCGTCTAAGCAGTTCAGCATCAGTGCCAACTTGGATCCTAAATAGGAAAGCGCTCATCGAGTTCATCCGTGAGAATCGGGACATGTTTGCATGGAAACCTTCTGACATGCCGGGTGTACCGAGAGGACTCATTGAGCACACTCTTAATATTGATCCGAAGTATAAGCCGGTCAGGCAGTTTCTGCGGCGATTCAATGAGGAACGACGAAAAGCTATTGGAGAGGAGGTCGCCCGGCTCTTAGCGGTTGGGTTCATTATTGAAGTCTTTCACCCGGAGTGGTTGGCTAACCCGGTGCTCGTGCTCAAGAAAAACGGCACCTGGCGGATGTGTGTGGATTATACAGACTTGAATAAGGCTTGTCCAGCTGATCCTTTCGCTCTTCCCCGTATTGATCAAATCATTGATGCTACGACGGGTTGCGCGCGTTTGAGTTTTCTGGATGCTTACTCTGTTTATCATCAGATCAAAATGGCAGTTAAGGACCAGGAGAAGATGGCTTTCCTCACTCCGTTTGGAGCCTTCTGCTATGTGTCTATGCCTTTTGGGCTCAAGAGTGCCCAGGCGACTTATCTGCGGTGTGTACAAAATTGTCTCCATAATCAGATTGGGCGCAATGTTCATGCTTATGTGGATGACATAGTGGTGAAGACCAGAGAGACGGAAACCTTGATATCTGATCTCAGAGAAACCTTTGATAACCTCCGGGTTTACAAGATGATGCTTAACCCGGAGAAGTGTGTATTTGGTGTACCGGCAGACAAGCTTTTGGGATTCTTGGTCTCAAACAGGGGCATTGAAGCTAATCCGGAGAAGATCAAAGCAATCACCTCTTTGGCTAAGCCGGCGTGCATCAATGATGTTCAGCGACTAGCGGGTCGTGTTGCTACTTTAAGCCGGTTCATAAGCCGGCTAGGTGAGAAGGCCCTGCCGTTGTATCATATGATGAAGAAGGCAGACACCTTCGTCTGGAGTGATGCTGCTAATGCCGCTTTTGAGGATTTGAAGAGGCAGTTATCTGAGCCGCCGGTTCTTGCAGCTCCTATTGACAAAGAGCCTTTGCTATTATATGTGGCTACTAATTCACGAGCCGTCAGCGTTGCAATTGTAGTGGAACGCAAGGAGGCCGGTAAGGAGCATCTGGTTCAACGGCCGATTTATTATGTCAGTGAGGTGCTCATCGAGTCAAAGCAAAGGTACCCTCATTGGCAGAAGCTGCTTTACGGAGTGTTCATGGCAAGCCGGAAGCTAAAACAATATTTCCAAGGTCACCCTATTACGGTGGTGAGTTCTGCACCCTTGGGAGACATCATCCAGAACAGAGAGGCCACAGGACGAGTCGCCAAGTGGGCCATTGAGCTCGGGCCTCATGGTTTGAAGTATGTGCCACGTACTGCCATTAAGTCTCAAGCCTTGGTGGATTTTATCAATGACTGGACAGAGCTACAGGCACCTGAGGAGAAGCCCGATAACACATATTGGACGATTCACTTTGATGGGTCCAGGCAGCTGGAAGGTCGTTTTTAGGGCGAAAAAGAATGGGTCATCTTTGTCAATTGATAACGCTCGGGGGCTGGGGTCGTGTTAACTTCCCCTCGAGGTGACAAATTCTGTTATGTGCTCCGGCTTATGTTTCCTTGTACTAACAATGCAGCTGAGTATGAGGCCTTACTCCATGGTCTCCGGATGGCTAAGGAGATGAACTTGAGCCGGGTAAGGTGCTTAGGAGACTCAGACCTTGTGGCCCAACAGGTGTCAGGCAAGTGGGATTCCAAAGATCCCCTCATGGCGGCTTATCGTCGTGAAGTTGACGCGGTGGCTGGGCACTTCAAGGGTTATGTGGTGGAGCACATCGATCGAAGGAAGAATGAGGCGGCTGATGCCTTAAGTCGGCTGGGATCTTAGCATAAGCCGGTGCCGCCTAATACCTTTCTTGATGTTTTGCATAATCCTTCGGTTAAGTTACCTACAGAGGAAGATCTGGCAATACCAGACCTGGAGGCACAACTGGTGGCGGCTCTCCACGTTATCCCGGATTGGACAGTGCCTTATTTGGCTTACATGACCTGGGGAGAGTTGCTTGAAGATGAGACCTTGGCAAGACAAATCGTCCGGCGGTCCAAATCTATGACAATTATCAATGGCGAGTTACATCACTGCAGCATCACTGGGGCGTTTCAACGTTGTGTGTCGCCTACAGAGGGTTAGGAGATCCTTTGTGAGATTCATGAAGGTGATTGTGGTCATCACGCCGGCTCAAAATCCCTTGTGGCCAAAGCTTTCCGTCATGGGTTTTATTGGCTGACGGCTCACGCTGATGCGGAAGATCTGGTCAGTAAATGCGATGGATGTCAGAAGTTCTCACGATGGGCTCATGTGCCAGCTCAAGAATTGAGGATGATTCCAATTACTTGGCCGTTTGCAGTCTGGGGGCTTGACATGGTGGGACCTTTCAAAAGGTCTAAGGATAAAAAGACACACCTCTTGGTGGCAGTTGACAAGTTTACAAAGTGGGTCGAGGCGGAGCCAGTCAGTAAGTGTGATGCAGCCACGGCGGTCCAGTTCATAAAAAAGGTGATTTTCTGTTTCGGCTTTCCACATAGTATCATAACTGATAATGGCACTAACCTGTCCAAAGGAGCCATGGAAGAGCTCTGTCAACAAGAGTATATCCGGCTTGACGTTTCGGCTATGGCTCATCCTTAGTCCAATGGTCAAGCGGAAAGAGCCAATCAAGAGATCTTGAAAGGTATCAAGCCCCGGCTCTTGGTCCCCTTACAGCGGACGCCGGGTTGTTGGGTGGAGGAGTTACCCTCTGTACTGTGGAGCATCAACACTACACCTAACAGATCCACGGGTTACACACCTTTCTTCATGGTGTACGGAGCAGAGGCGGTTCTGCCAAGTGACATCCAGCATGACTCACCTCGCGTGGCGGCTTACGTTGAGGCTGACAACGAAAAAGCTCGTCAAGATGCACTTGACCTGTTGGACGAAGAGCGAGACTTGGCAATAGTCCGCTCGGCGATTTACCAGCAAGACCTGCGCCGCTACCACAGCCGCCGGGTTAGGTCCAGAACCTTTCAGGAAGGGGACTTAGTGCTCCGGCTCATCCAGGATCAATCTGACATGCACAAGCTATCCCCTCCTTGGGAAGGACCCTTTGTGGTCAACAAGAATCTGAACAATGGATCATACTACCTTATTGACGTTCGAGAGCACAGAGACTCACGTAAGTCAGAGGAGGAGACCCGTCGGCCGTGAAATATCGCTCATCTTCGGCCTTACTATACTTGAAGCACCGGCTCTAATGTATATATATTTCTACTATGTATATATTACATAAAGTAATAAAACAAGACCTTTGTCCTTTTTTCCACTTCCCAGAAAGGTTTATGTGTCTTCTTTGTCAGGTGGTGGAGATAACCAAGAGGAAGCGGGTCATATCTGAATCCGGCTTTTCCTTTGGTCTGGCTTATGATCATATCTGAATCTAGCCATGGTCACTTGGGGGCTTCCTGTTCAAACATAGGTCGTATTCGAACCAAAGAGAACATAGCTGTCGATACCCACTTGATCGGCATACTGCCAAACCCACTTGGGGTCTTCTTGATCATATTTGAATCATAGCTTAACCCCTTTGGGTCTGTCGTGGATCGTATTCGAATCAGTGTCATTAGACAACTCTTATGGTCACTTGGGGGCTTCCTGTTCAAACATAGGTCGTATTCGAACCAAAGAGAACATAGCTGTAGATACCCACTTGATCGGCATCGCCACAGCCACTGGGGGCTATATGATCGTATCCGAATCTTAGCTTAACCCCTTTGGAACGGTTCACTGATCGTATTCGAATCAGAAGCCTTGTAAATTTTATTCATTATACTTGATTATCTTGAGAATATCTTGAAAATGCAATAGAGTGTGCTGCCATCCTCCGGCTTAACATTGGTTACATCAGGTTGGTAAGTACCAGGTGAACTTTATGTGTCAATTTTCAGGAGTTAAACTCAATCTCAGGGGTCGGGCTGCATAAGCTGGAAAAACAACCGTAAGCATCACAGGTATATTATTATGATTATGACTGCTAAGCTTAATCATAAGTTGGTTTTCCTGTAATTATTCGGTATGTGCTCCGGGTTATCAAGGCTTACGTGATCCTCATTGCGATAAGTCGCCAAGGGGCTTTTTTGTTTGTCTTATGTGCAGGGCAATACAAGATATTTCTGCAAGGACATAACAGATTCATGTAAACTGCAAGTGCATAGTAACGGCGGCTTATGCAAGCGTTAAGTGTCATAAGCATGCACGAAGGCATGGCAAAGTCAAAGTGTTTTCTACTCTATTACAAGACCCCCCGGGTCTAAATGATGAGGCATTGTTTTTTCTACCAAGGCATAAGCATGTGGCGCCTGGCGATTTACTCTTGGGGTTGACCTGAAGCTTCCGGGTTATCCTTCTCCGCCTCTTCGCCAGTTGCCTTGTCCTGGAACGATGTTGATGCCCAGTCAATGCCACTCAAGGCTTCAAACTCAGCTTCATCATCTATTAAACCGGTTGGGTCTACTTCAGGGGCAAAGGTATGCTTACGAATTGGAGGGATCAGGCTGACATCATCATAATGCGGTGTGGGGATTCTCAGATTTTCTTTGTCATAACCCGGCTGATACTTGGAGAGGTCAGTGTCATTCCCAATTTGAGTGGCCACAGGGCGTATGTCCCTCACGCAGCTGGTGAAGTCTTTTTGATCAAACGCTGTGCCATCCTCCTTCAAACTTGGATACCCAAGAGCGATGTCGGCCGGGTCTAGCTCTGGTAACCAGGCCTTGGCCCGGCTCAAGGCAGCTATTGCTCCGGCTCTTGCTTGGGCCCGTCTCAACTCTTGAATTCGCTGGGGGAGCACAGCAAGCCGACGTAACACATCTTGCAAGAGGTGGGGCACGTCATTTGATAAGGCCACAACAGCCAAAGCATGTTGTGACCCGGTGTATAATTGTTCCACTAGTGTATAGACGGCTTTCAGCTTGACTACCATGTCCTGCTGGAGGGTTTTACTTCTGGGGCTTGTGTTGTTAAACAAAGAGGAAGCCGGAAGTGGTAATTAGCTTGGTCGTCAAAGGAAGGATAACAGTATTTGAGGTTCATACAAAGAAACGTACCGAAGATCGCTGAGACCATTCGAGATATCTAACGCTTCAAGCCGGACAGCTCGGTGTTTACCTTTGCAAGGGATGTTTCGGCTGCCTCGGCCCGGGTTACCAGAGAGGCCTTCTCATTAGCCCAGGATTTCTTCTCCGACTCAAAGTTCTTCTTCAACTTTTCTTGTTCAGAGATGCTGAGTTCAAACTTGGAGTTGACATTTTGAGTTTCAAGTTCCTGGGCTGACAAGCGGCTTTTAAGGTCAGCAATCTCCGATTCAAATTGACTTATGGTAGCCTGCATTATCTCGGGTTACAGTTAGCATCATGATAAATAATTTCAAAAGTCTCAAGAATTTTGCAAGCAAATACACTTGACACTTGGGGGCTAATGTGTACCGAAGCTTTCAACATTATTAAGCCGGTCCTGAATATTAAAGTCCCAAGCACTTTGCAAGCAAAGATGCTTGGCACTTGGGGGCTAATGTGTATCGCAAGTTAAAGGTATTGTGTTACATCTGGTTTAAGTATATTTTCTTTAAGCCGGACAAGCAGTTCTCACAGTTTTTCTAAGTCTACGGCATATTTCCTAATAAGCAGTAGACTTGGGGGCTGGTATAGTAAGTATGATTGAAAGTAAGGAAGCATAAGTCGCACATCAGATTTTTGTTGTATTTGCTTCACCATGTCAATTTCCAGGTCACGGCTGCTATGCACCTGGTTAATATAACCCGAGACAAGCTCTCCAATACTTAAATGAGTATAGTCAGTGAGGGTTGACTTGGCTTTGCGATGTTCCAGTAACTCCTCCTTAGCAGAACATCTGGCAAGGACTGTGGGCCGGCCCGGCTCGACAAACTGTGTCTTGAGTATTTCCACTTCTGGACCAATCATCTTGGCCGGGCTAGGTGCTTCCGGATTAACAGAACCAACCAAAATATCTTCAGCGGATGGATCAGAGGTTGGTTCTACAGTATCCTGAGCCGGCTCAAGTGGCGATTGATGTGTGGGAGAGCCGGGGGCAGCTGTGCTCAGTTCCTGTTCAGTTACCACAGGGTCTTCCGCCGATTTATCTTTCTTTGTTTTCTTCCTGGGCTTAACTTGCATGCTATGGACAAAGCAGAAGAATGAGTACAGAAACATAAGGAGGAACAAACATAAGATAAATAAATTGATATTATCCAGGAGGAGTCTTAAAAGCCGGCATGTTTGACTGCATGGACTCGCCGGATGAAGGAGAGGTATCCTGATAATTGGAGTCAGAGGAATTGAGAGGTTGACGGATTTGACCCGCCAAAGGTAAAAAAGGGTATAAGTCGGAGATAACCTCAGACCGATGCTTCCGGGTTGCATCAGGTAAGCCGGAGGAGAGCTCTGCATCCTTGCTGGTCCGGGTCTGCCTTCGGTTTTCAAATTGCTGTTGCTTCAAAAGAAAGTCAGGATCTTGATAAGCCAAAGGATGTGAAAATATTACTTTCCGGGTTACTCTTCGAATTTTCTGACGCGGCCGAGGCTCGGAGTCGGAAGAGATGATAGTTACCTCTTCCTCGACGGGTTGGCTGTTCCCTGTGTTTTCCTGAAAAAGGAGAATAGTGTTAGTAAGGTAATGATAACAGAGTGAGGGAAGTTGAAAAGTTACCTCTTCCTCATTATCATCAGAGTCATCAAGCTGAAACATCTCAGAAGCGCTTGGCTTCCTTTTCCTTGAAGTGGTGGGCTTGGCGATTTTCCTTTCGGCTCTCTTGGCTGCCCTGGCTTGCTTGGCTGCCTCATGATCATACTGAACTTTCCAGAAGTTGTTGTTTGCCTGTAAAAGGTTATAAAGGGTTAAGAGTAAGGATATAGTATAACATGATAAAAATAACCCGACGGCTGGAAACTTACTGCAGGGGCCGGGTTTTTCTTGCAAAAGGGGAGTAAGCCGAAGGCGTTACTATTCACCGTGCCCTCCTTCAACAAAGACTGAGTTGTAGCTTCCACTACGTCATCTGGTAAGTCGTCAAGGCTATGACGCTGAGGGTCATCTTTCTCGCCTGAGTAGTCACACATTAAGCCGGGGCGATGGCTTAACGGAATTATTCTCCACGCAACCCAGACTCGGACCAGGTCAGTACCATCCAAGCCGTTCCCCAAGAGAGCTTTAATCTTCTTGATGTTGGGGGTGAGTGGCAGACGTTCAATGGCAGTCAACTTATCCAGCAGCGGGTGAGTAGATTCAAGGCGCAACGCGCGAAAGCCGGGCAGCGGGTTTTCACCAGCAAGAGAAGAATCCTGGCAATAATACCATGTCTGTTTCCAGTCCTTTGGATGACTCGGCAATTCTGCATAAGGGAACATGCAGTCTCTCCGCCTTTGAATCGATATGCCACCAAGTTCCAAACTGGGCCCGTTGGCGGGCTCATTCTGCCGATTCAGATAGAATAATTCCCTGAACAAAAGTAGGCTGGGCTCTTCTCCAAGGTAAACCTCACAGCAAACTTGGAAGTTGCAGATATTTGACATGGAATTGGGCCCGATGTCTTGAGGTCGTAAAACAAAAAAGTGCAAAACGTCTCTAAAGAATTTTGAACCGGGAGGAGCAAATCCCCGGCTCATGTGATCGGTAAAAATGATCACCTCTCCTTCCTTGGGTTGAGGTTTCTCCTCAGATGGGTCAGGAGCACGATAAGACATGACATCCTTTTTGGGCAGATGGCCAGATTTTACAAACTCGGACATTTTGCTCTCTGTAACAATGGATGGAACCCAGTTGCAAGTCATCGGAGGTTTGACAGCTTTGGGCGCCATTGTATAAATCGAAGCCTACAACAAGATAAAGGAATTTTTCCGGTTTAGTAATAACCCAGAGGAAAACACCGTGGTTTTATTCAAGATGGCAGCTTAAGAAGGGGCCTAATGACATACAGATAGCTATGCGGTAATGTTTAAACACGTGCAGGTATTAAAAATGTTTAAGGTTTTCTTAAATCGCCAGAAGCAAGCAATGCCGACAGCCGGGTTATCTTAAACCGGTTACTATGGCTGAAACAGAGTCAACAGACGCAGTTTTTGGCTAAGTGTGGAGCAAACAGGTTTCACAAGTTGCTGATATTATTTTGGATCAAACGACGCTCTGGAAAGGAAAAATTTCTAGACCTAAAGTAGTACAGGGAAGCTCATATATTCAAGAAGGGCTTCTAAATCAAGGAAATAATTTTTTTTTTCACGCAGGATAAGCATGAAGCATATTCCGCAGCAGTTCTATGTGGTTTTCATAATCTAAACAAGGCTTGGGAGGTGAGAACCAATGAAAGCTTGCGTCGGGCGGCAATGAAGGCCGACGAACTCAAAGATGGATCCAATGCAGATCTGAGAAAGGGGAACAGAAGAACTCACGGATGCGGAAGAGCTGCGAAGGGCCGCTGTCGTTTTCTGGTCCGAATCAGGGTGATGCAGCGGCCAGAGTCGATGAAGACGAGGGTTCCGATGGTGGCGGCGGCGGAGCTCGAGCGGCAGAGAAGGGAGTGCGAGGAAGAAGACGACTGGAGGAAATGAAAAAGACCTAGGTCGTGTTTATTTATAAGGAGGGGCCGACTGAGACGGCGCGAGAAATGAGGAGACCAAGACATCATTATCCAGCGGCCCCGACGCCTCGATTTTCGAGAGGGTCAGTAAAGGCAGAGATCCGTTGAAGATATGACAAATTAAAATATAAGTTTATTTGAAGATGACGTCACGGTGATTTAACTCGGATCCAGATGATGACGTCACGGCGGGTTGCAATTTTCACACAAGACAGAAGACTAAAGGACAGTTCATAAGGTTTTCAAAGATTGACATGAACCGGTTCAAATCAATCTGGGGCCTAATGTTGGGGATATAACTATTTGTAAGCCGCCCAGGAGGGGCCGGGTTACGCAAAGAGGGACTTATCAGAAGAAGCCCAAGACCGAGCATGAAGATGGCGGTTCAGTAAAGGGTCTAAGGTCCATAGGCGACTTAAGGCCCATAGTGGTAAACCGCCGTGACGGCATGACTTGTATTATAAGGTATAATTAACTAGTCTCCGAGCCGTACACCGTTGATGAGCCGGCCGGGACTCTGTAGGCCGCAGGGCGTCAACCCGTGTATATAAGGGGATGACCCGCTGGCGGCTTAGGGAAAGAAACAACTCCTCGAGAGCCAGGCATAGTGTATCTCGCTCCCTGGTCATCGAAACCTCAAGCAATACCAACACAACTAGACGTAGGCCTTCCTTCACCGCAAGGGGCTGAACTAGTATAAACCTCGCGTGTCCTTTGTCCCAATTAACCCCTTTAAGCTTCCTAGTTGCGATGGCTCCACAATTAAGTCCTTCCAAGAGGACATCTGCCGGGACAATTCCACGACAGTTGGCGCCCACTGTGGGGCCAGCGCACGGTGGATTTGAGTTCTTGAAGGGCAGCTTCGAAGGGCTCAAGGGATATGCAGTGGGCCGGATGACCAAGAGTCGTCGCGATAAGATCTACATCGACGACGAAGGCTGGGGCCCCGACGCCGGCTCAATTGAGTACGGGTACCGGGTCCCCTTTGGCGGAATTCACGTCTTCATCGGCCGGATCGGTGAGCCGGGCCCTGAGCCGGACAACTGCACCGACCTCGTCGAGACGGCTCAGCGTGCAAGACCCGCCCGAGCTCGACCCGTCATGAGGCGTGCCTTTGTGGGTTGCATCCACGGAGGTGAACTTTCTGAAGGATCTAAAGGTGACGGTGAGCCGGCCGTCCTCTCTGACGGTGAATCGTCCGCCGGCTCAACAGATTCGTTGTATCAAGTTCAAGATGGCGTGCTCGGGGGCTATTTCGATGGCAGCACTATTCCGGACCCCTCAGAGTCGCCAAACTGGGCAGGAGTCTTCATGGCTGGCACTCAACCCGGCCAAAATTCTACGGCTTCGGCGGCAATAACGTCCGGGTTAGGAGCAGCCGGGGCAGGAGGCCCTGTGCGCTCACCGGCTCAGGTGCTGATGGATCTCATGGATAGACTTACGGCCCTGTTAACTGTCACCGTCATCCCTGCGAACCAGTCTGAGCATGAAGCAGAGGTGGCACAGGTTCGTGACAATTCCACGACACTACCATAATCTCTTCGTTTGTTCTCCGCTATTAGTGGCTTTGGAGTGACTCTTTGTTGCATCTTGAGGGATAGTTATATGATCCAACTATGTTATTATTGTTGAGAGGACTTACACTAGTGAAAGTATGAACCCTAGGCCTTGTTTCCTATCATTGCAATACCATTTACGCTCACTTTTACCACTTGTTACCTTGCTGTTTTTATATTTTCAGTTTACAAAAACCTATATCTACCGTCCATATTGCACTTGTATCAGCATCTCTTCGCCGAACTAGTGCACATATACAATTTACCATTGTATTGGGTGTGTTGGGGACACAAGAGACTCTTTGTTATTTGGTTACAGGGTTGCTTGAGAGAGACCATCTTCATCCTATGCCTCCCATGGATTGATAAACCTTAGGTCATCCACTTGAGGGAAATTTGCTACTGTCCTACAAACCTGTGCACTTGCAGGCCCAACAACGTCTACAAGAAGAAGGTTGTGTAGTAGACATCAAGCTCTTTTCTGGCGCCGTTGCCGGGGAGTATAGGTAAGTGAAGGTATATCTTTAGATCTTGCAATCGAATCTTTTTGTTTCTTGTTTTAGCACTAGTTAGTCTATAAAAGAAAATTACAAAAAAATGGAATTAAGCTTGCCTCATACGCTTCATCTTTTTAATATCTTTCGTGAGTATGATGGAAAGGAAAGTTGTGCCGAAGTGTTAGAAGAAGAAATCTATAAAATGTTTGGCACTAAATATTTGAATGATGAGCATGATTGCAATGTTGTTAGTACGAATTCTTTGAATATCCATGATGCTAATAATGATTGATCTAGTTATGATGAAAATGCCTCCTATAAATATGTCAATTTTTGTGGAGTAGATTGGGTTTGTAAGTACACACCAAATAGGGAAGATAGATATTGCAAGAGGCATAAGTACTTAGAAACCAAATTGTTGCAGGAAGAGCTAGATGAATGTGCTGAAAGATTCAATATTTTTCGCGCTCCTTGTGAACTTTGCAATGAACATGGTCATTTAAAGATCCAATGCTATTTGTTTCATGATCAAGTCGTGTCCAAGTATTGTGATAATTTGATTACCCTTGAGCATCATAAAGAGCTTAGCCTTCTTTTGGGTTATGAAGAAATGAAACGTATAACTGAGGGTATTCCAAAATTTAATCTTGATCGAGTTCTTGATTTTGATCTAGAGAAGATTTATATGTATTGTGTGGTGAATTGTATTGAAACTCCTTATATTGCCAACTACATAAAGAAAAGAAAACAAATAGAAGATGAAGAGAATACTAACGAAAGGGAAGAGACTTCCCCATATCCTCCTATTATTTCTTATGATGAATCAGGTAACGAGGAGGAGCCTTCTACTCAACCAATCTCATTATTAAGGAGCTCCAAAAAGAGGATTGAACCCACACATGATGTGGTGAAGAAGAAGAAAAGGAAAAGGAAGAGAGGTAAAAATGTATCTCTCCCAAATAAAGTTGCTCGTATTATTGCTGTGCCTCATGAAAATGAAGATGGTACACTTGATGATGATCTCGTTATGCCTATTGCTTGTTGTGATGATTATGATTGGGAAGATAATGATACTCCTTACGATCTTGAAAATCTTTTTGGCACTTGCTTGGAAGAATATGATAATAATGTTTGCTATACTATTGGTGCTATCTATACTATTAATGATGAGAGTGATTATGCTTATGATATGAAAAGGCCCAAGCTTGGGGAAGCTATGTTTAATGAGGATGACATATTTGAGAATACATTTTCTGCAATTAATGTTTGTCCCAAGCTTGGGGATGCTATGTTTAATAATGATGACATTTTTAGCCTCTCAAGTTTTGATATGCAAAGTAGTTATGATGATAGCATGCCTTTTACCTATGATGATTATATTGATGAAAGTGGGTTTGGAAGAGTGTCAACTTTAGGAAGTAGTGATCCCACAATATTGGAGGATGTTGAATCTTAAAATATCTATGAAAGTGGATTTGGAGAGGTCATGACTTTATTTAGTGATGTATCCACTATTTCGGAAGAGGTTTCAATCGATTATGATGAGAACAAAGTTGCTACTTATGATGATTATTGTGATAAAACTTATGCTATAAAGAGTAGTGATGATTATATTTATAAAAATTGTCATGATTATGAGTACCCTTTCTCTGAACATTACTCTTTTAATATGGAAACAATTTATTGTATTCAAGTCTCTTATGATACTCCCACTACTATTCATGAGAAGCAATTTTCTTATGTGGAGAGTAATAAAATTTCTATGCAAGTAGATCATAAAAAGAATGCTTTAGGTTCTGGTTATATTGTTGAATTCATTCATGATGCTACTGAAAACTATTATGAGGGAGGAACATATGCTTGTAGGAATTGCAATAATATCAAGTTTCCTCTCTATGTGCTTAAAGTTTTGAAGTTATGCTTGTTTTACCTTCCTATGCAAGTTGATTATTGTTCCCATAAGTTGTTTGCTCACAAAATCCCTATGCATAGGAATTGGGTTAGACTTAAATGAGCTAGTCATATTCTTCATGATGCTCTCTTTATGTTTCAATACTTATCTTTTATGTGAGCATCATTGAAATCATCATGCCTAGCTAGGGGCACTAAACGATAGCACTTGTTGGGAGGCAACACAATTTTATTTTAGTTTCTTGATTTTTGGTTCTGTTTAGGAATAAATAATCCATCTAGCTTCTGTTTAGATGTGGTTTTGTGTTTTAATTAGTGTTTGTGCCAAGTAGAACCTTTGGGAAGACTTGGGTGAAGTCTTTATGATCATGCTGTAAAAAACAGAAACTTTAGCGCTCACGAGATTAGCAAGAACCTTTTACTGGAGAGTGCTATTTAGTTGATTCTTTTTTCAGATGATTACTAGACAAATTCCTCAGGTCCACCAATTTATTTTAGAATTTTTGGAGTTCCAGAAGTTTGCGTTAGTTACAGATTACTACAGGCTGTCCTGTTTTTGACAGATTCCGTTTTTCGTGTGTTGTTTGCTTATTTTGATGACTCTATGGCTAGTAAAATAGTTTATAAACCATAGAGAAGTTGGAATACAGTAGGTTTAAAACTGTAACGCCCCGAGACCGATGCTCGAGAAGACTTCCATATATTCCGGGTTTCGCCGTGTGTTTCATTTGTGCCTGCCCTTTTATTTTTGCATTGCATCATGTCATCACGCCATCATCTCATAAATCTTTTGCAACTCTACTAAATAAATGGCATGGATCTTTGGTCCATTTAAATCGAGGGAATTCACTCGTGATTTCTCTTTATAACATATTAAAGCCTCTTAATATTATTAGGGAGCTATAATAGAATTGTTCCATTTATTTGGAATTAACCACAACACACATGCATGTTAAATCCCGTGGCCTTTCCTTCTTCAAGTTTTGACTCTCTAACCTTGCCTATAATTCTTTTCCCACTTTTCGAAGCTCTTCCTAAATGTTCAACATTTCTGGACACTCCTAAAACCTCGTCCTAGTTCAAACCATTTGAATTAAATTCAAATGAGTTTGAATTCAACTTCACACGCGTGCCCACTTATATTTTCCCGTGATCAAGCTCATTTTTGGGAGTCCAGGAAAATTACCCGCATGCTCCAATCTGTTCCCTAAACCCTTCTTATTTTTTCCTTCTCTGTAATGTTTTGTGTTAAAGAGGATTTAAGAGGGGGAGAGAAGAGAGCCAGCCCAGCCGACCTCTTGGGTCTGTACATCTAGGCCGGCCCTTTTGCGCAGCTAGCCTAGCCCACCTAAACCCTCCTCTTAACCCTAGCCTGCACCCAGCGCCCGATCTTCAACTCCCTCGATCCCCTCCTGCTTCCCTCGCGCCACCACTCTTCTCGTTCTCCATGCCCAGATCCATCCCCGCAGCCCGCCTCGCTCGACCCCAACACCAGTGCCGCCACCCCTCGTCCTCCCCATTCGCCTCCTCCCTGGACTACGCCGGCCACTGGAGCCGTTGCCGGCTGCGCCATTCCCCGCCTTCCCCCTCTTCGTCAACTGCCAGGAGCGTCGCCGCCTCTCTTCGTCGCCACCAACAGGAGCTCCATGGTCTCCCTCAGCGCCATGGTCTTCTCGAGCCCCGCCATGGCGTTCATCTCTTTCACTGGCAGATCCAAGTCCCTGCGTGCCTCGCCCCGCCGCCGCACCGTCTTCTTCACCTCCTGCCGCGAGCTCTGCCTCCTCGCCATGGGCCCTCGCAAGCTCCCTCGTCCCGCCACCAGCCGGGTTGGACGCCCATCTGCCGGATCCGCCCGTCCCGTGGCCGCCCTCTTCATCTCCGGCGTATCTCGCTTCGCTGCAAGCCCCTGCCCCGCCTCTGCTTCGTTTGAGCAGGGAGGAGGACGTGCCTCCGCTCGCCCGCATCGTCCAGCGTCAAGTCCCTGCTGCCGGCCTCTGTTTTCCCTGCTCGTCGCCTGAGCATCAGCACCCGCTCGCTCGCCCGTGCGTGAGTGCTCGCGTGGGCCACTTCGATCGTCGACCTCCTCAAGTTCAGGACCAAGACCCGAGACCTGAGACCCGTGGCCTCCGCTGTTAATTTCCGTGGACGTCAAGTACCTCTTCCGGTGATCCGAACATCTACGAGCCGTGTACCACTACAACCGGTGTGTTTTTCGTCAAGTCCGACTACGAAACAGACGGCTACACATTGACTCCGAAGTACATGGATACGCCAAGTTCCGCTTCGAACGTGTACGACTACACCCGGTGATGCGACAAGTACCCCGACACCGTGTACATTTACACCGCCAAGACCGGACCGACAAGTACCCCGACGTCGTGTGTACCACTACCGTTGCCGTGTACAACTACTTCCACTACCGCCACGAGAACGACCACTTCCCACGACGTTCGTGAACGACTACTTCCCCCTACGAACTTGATCCGTTCCAAAATGCGCGCTTCGAAGGTATAACCGCCGAGACGACCGCCGTGGACCGAATGCATGTGTTTGATGAGATGCCCGTGTTTGCATCGTGTCCGAAATTGTCGCTTGCATGTTTCTCCTCGTTGCCATGCCATCGTCTCGTGGGAACCCGGTAACCGGGAACACCCCACCATCTTGCTTAACTCGCTTCCGTCACACTTTCTTTTGCACCGGCATCTCAATCGAGTTATCGGAACCGGAAGTTGCCGTGGCACCATTTCCGTTGTCGTTACCGTGGCAGCCCTTTCTTCCACCACGGTGACAAATGCTTCATAACATGCTCATGTCAACGTTTTCATTAAAAAATGCATAAACTTGTATAAGTCATCCGCATCATGATAACAACATTTAAATTGCTTAAAATTGTTGCTTGCATTAAATTGCTAAATGACATATGGGGATTTACCGGACTTATTGTTTGTTGTTCTGGCCTCATTTAAAATTGCCTAAATAGTCAGTTTATTTATGCTTCACCCTTGCCATGTTTAATAAACATTTAATATTGTTGGGTACCTAAACGAGAGAGAACTAAATGAGTTATGTGGTGTCTCGTCAATATGCAACTCGTTGCATATTGAGCTCCACTTAATTTGCAGTGTTGTTTGTTGCACTTTGCCATGCCATGCTATTTAAATCGGACATGCATCATCCTTGGTTGTGCATCATGCCATGTTTATGTGAGGGTTGTTTACTATGTTGTTTGTTTGTTTCCGGGTTGCTTCTCCCGTTAGCTTCGGTTTCGTTTCGGAGTTGTGAGGATTCGTTCGACTACGTCCATTTGTCTTCTTCATGGGCTCGTTCTTCTTCCTTGCGGGATCTCAGGCAAGATGACCATACCCTCGAAATCACTTCTATCTTTGCTTGCTAGTTGCTCGCTCTTTTGCTATGCCTATGCTGCGATACCTACCACTTGCTTATCATGCCTCCCATATTGTCAAACCAAGCCTCTAACCCACCTTGTCCTAGCAAACCGTTGTTTGGCTATGTTACCGCTTTGCTCAGCCCCTCTTATAGCGTTGTTAGTTGCAGGTGAAGATGAAGTTTGTTCCTTGTTGGAACATGGAGATGTTGTTCCTTGATTGGAACATGTTTACTTGTTGGGATATCACAATATATCTTATTTAATTAATGCATCTATATACTTGGTAAAGGGTGGAAGGCTCGGCCTTATGCCTGGTGTTTTGTTCCACTCTTGCCGCCCTAGTTTCCGTCATATCGGTGTTATGTTCCCGGATTTTGCGTCCCTAACGCGGTTGGGTGATTTATGGGACCCCTTGACAGTTCGCTTTGAATAAGACTCCTCCAGCAAGGCCCAACCTTGGTTTTACCATTTGCCTCATCACCACCTACTTTTCCCTTTGGAGTCGCTCTCTTGAGGGTCATCTTTATTTTAGCCCCCCCGGGCCAATGCTTGTCTAAGTGTTGGTCCAAACTAGAGCACCGTGCGGGACCGTCCCTTGGCAACTTGGGTTATGTTGGTACCTGTACGCTTAGCTTATCCGGTGTTGCCCTGAGAACGAGATATGTGCAGCTCCTATCGGGATGTCGGCGCATCGGGCGGCTTTGCTGGTCTTGTTTTATTACTGTCGAAATGTCTTGTAGCCGGGATTCCGAGACTGATCGGGTCTTCCCGGGGAGAAGGAATATCCTTCGTTGATCGCGAGAGCTTATCATGGGCTAAGTTGGGACACCCCTGCAGGGTTTGAACTTTCGAAAGCCGTGCCCGCGGTTATGTGGCAGATGGGAATTTGTTAATGTCCGGTTGTAGAAAACCTTAAGTTGACCTTAACTAAAACACATCAACCGCGTGTGTAACCGTGATGGTCTCTTCTCGGCGGAGTCCGGGAAGTGAACACGGTGTTGGAGTTATGCTTGACGTAAGTAGTTTCAGGATCACTCCTTGATCATAGTTGTTCGACCGTGCGTTTGCCTTCTCTTCTCGCTCTCACTTGCGTATGTTAGACACCAGATATGCTAGTCGCTTGCTGCAGCTCCACCTCATACCTTGTCCTACCTTTAAGCTTAGATAGTCTTGATCTCGCGGGTGTGAGATTGCTGAGTCCCCGTGACTCACAGATACTTCCAAAACCAGTTTGCAGGTGCCGATGAAACCGTGCAGGTGACGCACCCGAGCTCAAGGAGGAGCTCAATGAAGATCTTGTTTGTTGTGTTGTTTCGTTTCAGTTGATCAGTAGTGGAGCCCAGTCGGGACGATCGGGGATCTGTGTAGCATTTGGGGTAGTCTTCTTTTATTTTGGTTCTGTAGTCGGACCTTGATTGTATCTGTATGATGTAATGCTTTACTCATGTATTGTGTGAAGTGGCGATTGTAAGCCAACTATGTATCTCTTTCCCTTATGTATTACATGGGTTGTGTGAAGATTACCTCACTTGCGACATTGCTTTCAATGCGGTTATGCCTCTAAGTCGTGCTTCGACACGTGGGAGATATAGCTGCATAGAGGGCATTACAAAAACCAATATAAATAAAGAATGAGTTCATTACAGTACCATGAAGTGGTGTTTTGTTTTCTTTCACTAACGGAGCTCACAAGTTTTCTGTTAAGTTTTGTGTTGTGAAGTTTTCAAGTTTTGGGTAAAGATTCGATGGACTATGGAATAAGGAGTGGCAAGAGACTAAGCTTGGGGATGCCCAAGGCACCCCAAGGTAATATTCTAGGATAACCAAGGTCTAAGCTTGGGGATGCCCCAGAAGGCATCCCCTCTTTCGTCTTCGTTCATCGGTAACTTTACTTGGAGCTATATTTTTATTCACCACATGATATGTGTTTTGCTTGGAGCGTCATTTTATTTTCTTTAGCTTTGCTTGCTGTTTTAATAAAATACCAAGATCTGAAATTCTTAAATGGGAGAGTCTTCACATAGTTGAATAATTATTTGACTACTCATTGATCTTCACTTATATCTTTCGGAGTAGTTTGTTGTTTGCTCTAGTGCTTCACTTATATATTTTAGAGCACGTTGGTAGTTTTATTTTGAAGAAATAGATGAACTCTAATGCTTCACTTGTATTATTTTGAGAGTCTTAAATAGCATGGTAATTTTCTTAAAATCCTAATATGCTAAGCATAAAAGACTTGTAAGAAGTCTTATGAGTGTGTTGAATACTAAGAGAAGTTTGATGATTGATGATTGTTTTGAGATATGGAGGTAGTGATATCAAAGTTGTGCTAGTTGAGTAGTTGTGAATTTGATAAATGCTTTTGTTGAAGTTTGCAAGTCCCGTAGCATGCACGTATGGTAAACGTTATGTAACAAATTTGAAACATGAGGTGTTATTTGATTGTCCTCCTTATGAGTGGCGGTCGGGGACGAGCGATGGTCTTTTCCTACCAATCTATCCCCCTAAGAGCATGCGCGTAGTGCTTTGGTTTTTGATGGCTTGTAGATTTTTGCAATAAGTATGTGAGTTATTTATGACTAATGTTGAGTTCATGGATTATACGCACTCTCACCCTTCCATCATTGCTAGCCTCTTCGGTACCGTGCATTGCCCTTTCTCACATTAAGAGTTGGTGCAAACTTTGCCGGTGCATCCAAACCCCGTGATATGATACGCTCTTTCACACATAAACCTCCCTATATCTTCCTCAAAACAGCCACCATACCTACCTATTATGGCATTTCCATAGCCATTCCGGGATATATTGCCATGCAACTTTCCACCATTCCGTTCTTCATGACACTTCCATCATTGTCATATTTCTTAGCATGATCATTTAGTTGACATAGTATTCGTGGCAAAGCCACCGTTCATAATTCTTTCATACATGTCACTCTTGGTTCATTGCATATCCCGATATACCGCCGGAGGAATTCATATAGAGTTATACTTTGTTCTAGTATCGAGTTGTAATCATTGAGTTGTGAATAAATAGAAGTGTGATGATCATCATTCAATAGAGCATTGTCCCAAAAAAAGGAGAAAGGTCAAAAAAAAAGAAGGCCAAAAAAAAACAAAAAAAAGAAAATAAAAGGGGCAATGCTACTATCCTTTTACCACACTTGTGCTTCAAAGTAGCACCATGTTCTTCATATAGCGAGTCTCCTATATTGTGCTTCAAAGTAGCACCATAGTCTTCATGATAGAGAGTATTTTGTTTTGTCACTTTCATATACTAGTGGGAACTTTTCATTATAGAACTTGGCTTGTATATTCCAATGATGGGCCTCCTCAAGTGCCCTAGGTCTTCGTGAGCAAGCAAGTTGGATGCACACCCACTAGTTTATTTTGTTGAGCTTTCATACATTTATAGCTCTAGTGCATCCGTTGCATGGCAATCCCTACTCCTCGCATTAACATCAATCGATGGGCATCTCCATAGCCTATTGATTAGCCTCGTTGATGTGAGATTTTCTCCTTTTTTGTCTTCTCCACATAACCCCCATCATCATATTCTATTCCACCCAAAGTGCTATATCCATGGCTCACGCTCATGTATTGCGTGAAGGTTTATGAGTTTGAGATTACTAAAGTATGAAACAATTGCTTGGCTTGTCATCGGGGTTGTGCATGATGAGAGCATTCTTGTGTGACGAAAATGGAGCATGACTAAACTATATGATTTTGTAGGGATGAACTTTCTTTGGCCATGTTATTTCGAGAAGACATAATGCTTAGGTAGTATGCTTGAAGTATTATTATTTTTATGTCAATATGAACTTTTGTCTTGAATCTTTCGGATCTGAATATTTATATCACAAGTAAGAAGAATTACATTGAAATTATGCCAACTAGCATTCCACATCAAAAATTATCTTTTTTACCATTTACCTACTCGAGGACGAGCAGGAATTAAGCTTGGGGATGCTTGATACGTCTCCAACGTATCTATAATTTTTGATTGCTACATGCTATATTATCTACTGTTTTAGGCAATATTGGGCTTTATTATCCACTTTTATATTATTTTTGGGACTAACCTATTAACCGGAGGCCCAACCCAGATTTGCTGTTTTATGCCTATTTCAGTGTTTCGAGGAAAAGGAATATCAGACGGAGTCAAAACGGAATGAAATCAACTGGAGAAGTTATTTTTGGAAGGAAACCTACCTGATAGACTTGGACTCTACGTCAGAAGATAGGGGAGCTGGCCACGAGGGTAGGGGCGCGCCCCCTGTCTCGTGGGCCCCCCGCAGCTCCACCGACATACCCCTTTCACCCATATATACCCACGTATCGTAAAACTTCCAGAACAGAGATTAGATCGGGAGTTTCGCCGCCGCAAGCCTCTATAGCCACCAAAAGCCAATAGGGACCCTGTTCCGGCACCCTGCCGGAGGGGGGAACCCTCACCGGTGGCCATCCTCATCATCCCGGCGCTCTCCATGATGAGGAGGGAGTAGTTCACCCTCGGGGCTGAGGGTATGTACCAGTAGCTATGTGTTTGATCTCTCTCTCTCTCTCTCTCTCTCTCTCTGTCGTGTTCTTGATTTGGCACAATCTTGATGTATCGCGAGCTTTGCTATTATAGTTGGATCTTATGTTTCTTCTCCCCCTCTTCTCTCTTGTAATGGATTGAGTTTTCCCTTTGAAGTTATCTTATCGGATTGAGTCTTTAAAGATTTTGAGAACACTTGATGTATGTCTTGCCGTGCGTATCTGTGGTGACAATGGGATATCACGTGCCACTTGATGTATGTTTTGGTGACCAACTTGCGGGTTCCGCCCATGAACCTATGCATAGGGGTTGGCACACGTTTTTGTCGTGATTCTCCGATAGAAACATTGGGCACTCTTTGAGGTTCTATGTGTTGGTTTGAGTAGATGAATTGAGATTGTGTGATGCATATCGTATAATCATACCCACGGATACTTGAGGTGACATTGGAGTATCTAGGTGACATTAGGGTTTTGGTTGATTTGTATCTTAAGGTGTTATTCTAGTACGAACTCTAGGGCTGTTTGTGACACTTATAGGAATAGCCCAACGGATTGATTGGAAAGAATAACTTTGAGGTGGTTTCGTACGCTACCATAATCTCTTTGTTTGTTCTCCGCTATTAGTGGCTTTGGAGTGACTCTTTGTTGCATGTTGAGGGATAGTTATATGATCCAACTATGTTATTATTGTTGAGAGGACTTACACTAGTGAAAGTATGAACCCTAGGCCTTGTTTCTTATCATTGCAATACCGTTTACGCTCACTTTTACCACTTGTTACCTTGTTGTTTTTATATTTTCAGTTTACAAAAACCTATATCTATCGTCCATATTGCACTTGTATCACCATCTCTTCGCCGAACTAGTGCACCTATACAATTTACCATTGTATTGGGTGTGTTGGGGACACAAGAGACTCTTTGTTATTTGGTTGCAGGGTTGCTTGAGAGAGACCATCTTCATCCTACGCCTCCCACGGATTGATAAACCTTAGGTCATCCACTTGAGGGAAATTTTCTACTGTCCTACAAACCTGTGCACTTGGAGGCCCAATAACGTCTACAAGAAGAAGGTTGTGTAGTAGACATCATGGGTGTACCGGTGCTTGGGTATTGTTCTTACTTGAACAAGCCTCTCAGTTATGATTAACCCCCTCGCAAGCATCCGTAAGTACGAAGGAAGTATTAAGATAAAATCTAAACATAGCATTAAACAAATGGATCCAAAATAGCCCCTTACGGAATAACGCATAAACTAGGGTTTAAGCTTGTGTCACTCTAGCAACCCATCATCTAATAACTACTCCACAATGCATTCTCTTAGGCCCAAAGATGGTGAAGTGTCATGCAGTCGACGTTCGCATAACACCACTAAGGGAATCACAACATACATATCATCAAAATATCGAACGAATACCATATTCAGATGATTACTTGAAACAGGACTTCTCGCGTGACCTCAATAACAAGGGCAACTACTCACAAATAATATTCATGCTCATGATCAAAGGGATATTAAGTAGAGTAATGGATGTGAACATATGATCTTGTTGGGAAACGTTGCATGGGAAACAAGAAAATTCTATGCACACGCAAGATCTATCAAGGAGATGAATAACAACGAGAGGGGAGAATGTGTCTACATACCCTCGTAGATCGTAAGAGGAAGAGTTTGTTAACGCGGTTGATGTAGTCGAACTTCTTCGCGCTCCAACCGATCGAGTACCGAGCATACGTCACCTCCATGTTCAGCACACATTCAACTCAGTGACGTCCTCCGCCTTCTTGATCTAGGAAGATGGTGAGGTATTGGATGAGTTTTGGTAGCACGACCGCGTGGTGAAGGTGATGGTGAAGTTATCTTCGCAGGGCTTCGCCTAAGCACTACGAAAATATGACCAAGGGTGTAAACGGTGGAGGGGGGCGCCGCACACGCCTAAGCAATTGTTGTGTTTGTGCTAGGCGCCCCTCCCACATATATATAGGTGGGGGGGGAGGGAGCAGCCAGGAGGCGCCCCCAAGTAGGCTGAATCCTACTTGGGGTCTCTCCCAAGTGGCACCCCCCTTTCCTTATTGGAGTGTGGGAGGAAGGAAGGAGGAGGTGCCCACCATTTCCTTTCTCTCCTGAGGAGGGAAAGGCAGGAGGGGCCACCCCTCCCCTTTCCTTCCCCTAGGGAGGGGTGCACCAGCCCCCTAGTGGGCTGGTCTATCCCCCCTTTGGCCCATTAGGCCCATACACTTACCGAGGGTGTCCGGAACCCCTTCCGGTGACTCGATACTACTCGGTGCACTCCGAAACTCTTCCGGTGTCCAAATACCTTCGTCCTATACATCAATCTTTACCCCTTGACCATTTAGAGTCTCCTCGTCATGTCCGTGATCTCATCTGGGATTCCGAACAACATTTGGTCACCAAATCACATAACTCATATAACACTATATCATCAACAAACGTTAGGCGTGCGGACCCTATGGGTTCGATAACTATGTAGACACGGTCAGTAACCAACAGCGGAACCTGGATGCCCATATTGGCTCCTACATATTCTAGGAAGATCTTTATTTGTCGAATGTTATGACAACATACGCAATTCCCTTTGTCCATCGGTATGTTACTTGCCCGAGATTCGATCGTCGGTATCTTCATACCTAGTGCAATCTCATTACGGGCAAGTCTCTTTACTCGTTCCGTAATATATCATATTGAGACTAACTCATTAGTCACTTTGCTTGCAAGGCTTCTTATGATGTGTATTACCGAGAGGGCCCAGAGATACCTCTGTGATACTCAGAGTGACAAATCCTAATCTCGATCTATGCCAACTCAACAAACACCTTCGGAGATACTTGTAGAGCATCTTTATGATCACCTAGTTACGTTGTGACGTTTGATAACACACAAGGTATTCCTCTGGTATCCGGGAGTTGCATAATCTCATAGTCGAAGGAATATGTATTTGACATTAAGAAAGCATTAGCAATAAACTGAACGATCAATGTGCTAAGCTAACGGATGGGTCTTGTCCATCACATCATTCTCCTAATGATGTGATCCCGTTATCAAATGACAACTCATGTCTATGGTGTAACGCCCTCGATGCGGCTATATCTCCCACGTGTCGAAGCATGACTTAGAGGCAGAACCGCATTGAAAGCAATGTCGCAAGTGAGGTAATCTTCACACAACCCATGTAATACATAAGGGAAAGAGATACATAGTTGGCTTACAATCTCCACTTCACACAATACAAGAGTAAAGCATTACATCATACAGATACAACCAAGGTCCGACTACAGAACCAAAATAAAAGAAGACTACCCCAAATGCTACACAGATCCCCGATCGTCCCGACTGGGCTCCACTACTGATCAACTGGGACGAAACAAAACAATGAACAAGATCTTCATCGAGCTCCTCCTTGAGCTCGGGTGCGTCACCTGCACGGTTTCATCGGCACCTGCAAACTGGTTTTGGAAGTATCTGTGAGTCACGGGGACTCAGCAATCTCACACCCGCGAGATCAAGACTATTTAAGCTTAAAGGTAGGACAGGGTATGAGGTGGAGCTGCAGCAAGCGACTAGCATATCTGGTGTCTAACATACGCAAATGAGAGCGAGAAGAGAAGGCAAAAGCACGGTCGAACAACTATGATCAAGAAGTGATCCTGAAACTACTTACGTCAAGCATAACTCCAACACCGTGTTCACTTCCCGGACTCCGCCGAGAAGAGACCATCACGGTTACACACACGGTTGGTGTATTTTAATTAAGATCAACTTCGGGTTTTCTACAACCGGACATTAACAAATTCCCATCTGCCACATAACCGCGGGCACGGCTTTCGAAAGTTCAAACCCTGCAGGGGTGTCCCAACTTAGCCCATGATAAGCTCTTGCGATCAACGAAGGATATTCCTTCTCCCTGGGAAGACCCGATCAGTCTCGGAATCCCGGCTACAAGACATTTCGACAGTAATAAAACAAGTCCAGCAAAGCCGCCCGATGCGCCGACATCCGGATAGGAGCTGCACATATCTCGTTCTCAGGGCAACACCGGATAAGTCAAGCTACGAGTAAAACCAGACTTTGAGTTTCCTCGAGGTGGCCCCGCAGGTTGCTCGGTTCGGACCAACACTTAGACAAGCATTGGCCCGGGGGGGGGCTAAATAAAGATGACCCTTGGGTTAATTACTCCCAAGGGAAAAGTAGGTGGTGGTGAGGCAAATGGTAAAACCAAGGTTGGGCCTTGCTGGAGGAGTCTTATTCATAGCGAATTGTCAAGGGGGTCCCATAAATCACCCGACCGCATTAGGGACGCAAAATCCGGGAACGTAACACCGATATGACGGAAACTAGGGCGGCAAGAGTGGAACAAAACACCAGGCATAAGGCCGAGCCTTCCACCCTTTACCAAGTATATAGATGCATTAATTAAATAAGATATATTGTGATATCCCAACAAGTAAACATGTTCCAATCAAGGAACAACATCTCCATGTTCCAACAAGGAACAAACTTCATCTTCACCTGCAACTAACAACGCTATAAGAGGGGCTGAGCAAAGCGGTAACATAGCCAAACAACGGTTTGCTAGGACAAGGTGGGTTAGAGGCTTGGTTTAACAATATGGGAGGCATGACAAGCAAGTGGTAGGTATCGCAGCATAGGCATAGCAAAAGAGCGAGCATCTAGCAAGCAAAGATAGAAGTGATTTCGAGGGTATGGTCATCTTGCCTGAAATCCTGCAAGGAAGAAGAACGAGTCCATGAAGAAGACAAACGGACGAAGTCAAACGAATCCTCACAACTCCGGAACGAAACCCGAAGCTAACGAGAGAAGCAACCCGGAAACAAACAAACAACATAGTAAACAACCACCACACAAACATGGCATGATATGCGAGATGTGGTATGCAATGCATATGCGTGCTCCGGAAGGAAAAGATGAACAAGGCATAATCTTGGCAAACCAAGTATGCCAATGGAAAGGTGAGGTGATTTCGGTTGAAATCGATATAAATATCACCGGAATCGGATGCACGATTTGCAAATGACAAGCAAAACAAGAATGACATATCTCTGCGTTTAACAGCATGATGCCACTTAGCAAGCAACAACTAATTAAGTTACTGCACCCAAACATATCAGCAAAGCATATGTAGTGATCTACTCAAGATGCTTGACAAAAGGTGAACACTGAGCTACGGCTAAATAACACCACAACAGGTTCAAACAAGCATGGCAAAAGTGCAAAAGATAACAGGTTCACAGACTTGGTGAAAATACTATCATGCCAGAAATTAACATCAGGATGACATGTTTAGAGTAAGGAAACAACCTGCTAAAGGGACACAATATAGCAAAACAAGGCATTGCATGAATCTACTCAAAGCATAGAACAAAAGTGCCTTACTAACCATGAGCCAAAAAGGACCAGAAAATATAATAGCACACATGTCAATGAAGCAAGTTTCGTTACAGTTTTCAGACTTAGCAGAAAACTGGACATGTCAAGAACAGATAACAAGTAGGCATGTTTACGAGCTCGATGCACTCACTACGGAGAATTTCATGATAAACTAAGCATACACCCAACAAGAAGACATGGCATAGAAGCTAATCATGGCAAGAATAACATCATAGCATGCAATGAACAACTACAACAAGCTTGGAAAAATCGCATAACATATAAACAATCTGCCAATAACATTTTATAGCAAAAGTAGAGCTCGATTGACTCAAGCTATGGCACTCCATAATTACAAACAAAGGCATGGATGGATATAGCACACTCATATGTTCAAAATACCCTTACTGATCATGCTCAAAAGAGGAATAGATCTCTCTGGAACAACATGAACACATGGCATAAAAATAACAGCAGGGAATAACTTAGTGAAATAACAAAGTCTCTGAAATCAGCAATAATATGATCCCTAGTTTGCATGCTTGTGCTAGTCACCACATAGATTACAAAAATACATGTCATACACCCCCGTAAAGATGGCATGGCATATTACAAAACACATGTGGAGCTTAATATCATAGGATGCACACATCAATCATGGCAAAAATGACAAAAGTGCATGTACTGAAACAGATCTGAAACTAACATCACATAGCCCTCTTCTAACAGAATTTCGGGCATCAACATGAGCTCAAATGAAAATGATGCAATGAGATGTAATGATGCACTCATCGAGACGAACAATTTGACATGCTACATGCCCAAAACGGAGCCACGGATGCAGAGATATGATGTAATGAACATGGCAACAGAATGTTAAAACTCAGGGACTTGGCAGAATTTTACCCTCGCGAAAAGCCAACGCGGGACGAGGCGAAACAGGACAGAGGGATCCGGGGACAAGCGCGGGCGTTTGGTTCGGGGACCAGTGGATCTGGTCCCGATCCGGATCCGGCTGGAGTCTCGCCGGAGTTGGGGCCGGCGATGGCGTGGACGACGAGGAGGCGGCGGGGCGGCGACGAGGCGAGGCGGAAAGGCGACGGCGCGCGCGGACAAGCAGCGGGGCACGCGGCGGCGCGACGCAGGGCGGCGGGGTTGGGTGCGGGCGCGGCTCCGGCGAGCTCGCGCGGAGGCCGGCGAAGGCGCGGGCGGCGGCGGAGATCCCGCGGGGCGGCGCGCGCACGGGAGGCTGGGCGGCGCCGACGAGGAAGAAGGCGGCGGGGTCTGGCGGGCGCGGGGCGGCGGATCCTTGGGCGGCGGCGGCGGGGAAGCGGGCGTCGGCGGAGCTCGAACGGCGGCGGCGGTTCGCTCGGGCTCGCGGGGCGCGGCGGCTGGCGCGGGCGGGCCCGGCGCGGCCCGGTTCGGCCCGGGACGGGCCGGATCTGGGCCCCGGGAGGACGACGGCGAATTGGGCGCAGGGGAGGTGAGGTGGCGGCTCCGGGTTGGTTGGGGAGGCGGCGAAGATGACGTGGCGCGTCACCACTGGCCGGAGCGAGGTGGAGGGCGGACATGTCCGGCGGCGGGAATTTTTGTCCGGTGGCGCGAGGAGGAAGATGGCTAGGGTTTGGACCGCGAATTTGGACGGGGTGCACTTATTTATAGGTAGAGGGGGCTAGGAAGCTCCAAATGAGGTGTAGTTTGCGGCCACGCGATCGTGATCCGACGACCGAGATGATGGGGATGACTTAGATGTGTTTTTGGGCCACTTTGAAGGGGGTGTTGGGCTGCACCAAAAGAGGCTTTTGCGGTTACCCAGTTAACCGTTGGAGCATCAAACGACCTCCGATTGGCCCGAAACTTGACAGGCGGTCTACTGGTGCTATACCAAGGCCGCTTGGCAAACCTCGGTCCATTCCGAGAAAGCTTAGTACCCGCGCATGGAAAAAAAGTAAAAGGGGACGCCGGGAAACATAGGAGCGCCGGATTGCAAAACGGACAACGGGGAAAATGCTCGGATTAATGAAACGAACACGTATGCAAATGCGATGCACATGATGACATGATAAGAAAATGCATGACTCGGACAAAAGCAAAACGAAGAAGAACCCAACCACGAGGGAATAACATATCACATTGCCGAAATTGGCAAGAGTTGGAGTTACAAATATGGCAAGTTACATCCGGGGTGTTACAACACTCCACCACTACGAGAGGATCTCGTCCCGAGATCTAGGATGGCACCGGAGGGGAAAACGGAAGAGAAAGAGAAGAGGTAAAACTAAGTTGCTTCTTTGACAAAAGAGTGAAACCAAAGAACCTTGAGAGGTTGAACAAAATGAAAGAACGAAAACAACGAAGATGAACAAAGTTGACAACACTTCGTTAGAAAAGAGGAACAAGGAACATTACAAGAAGCTTGTAGTTGAGAGGCATGAAACAAGAGCTTAACGAATCAAAAGAATATGAAACCACACTAGTATAACGAGATAGCAAAGGAACAAGAATGACATAATTTGGACAGCACTCCGATAGAAAAAAGAAGGAAAACTTGATAAGATGAGACGATATTGAAGAAATGATACAACACTCTGGTTGGAAATGGAGGAATAGAATTTGAACTTGGCAAAATGAAAACACTTGGATGAGACTCCGGTTAAAAGAGGAATGATAGTCACCACACTTTGGTTAAATGGATAACCAAGGAAAAGGAACATGATCTTGGCAAAACGAGACTATTGGACGAAGGGAGCAACTTCACAATGCCTCCGGGACGGATGAATAGAAGATAGATCATCGAAATAAGAGAACGGAGAAGGAAATGATAACTCTCATAAATAAAATTGAAAGAGAAAGCTTACGAAGAAAAGGTTGAACGGAGTTGTTGGATTATCACCAACGAAAGCTTAAACTTGATGTGGACTTATGGAAGACATCCCAAAATTATGAGGTGACAACCTGCCACTCACGGGAAAAGAATTGGATTGATAAGAACAAGGAGACGAGAAAGCTATATCACCGGGAGGATAAAAGAAGAACTTGGGTCATTTATAAGCACCATAATAGCAACAAACCTTAGGGAAAGCCTTAAGTGAAATATAACCCAAGATAACTCCAATGAAGAGATTGATGGATTTAAAATACCTCATTCTTGACAACATGTGAATCATGAAGCATGAAGGGACATTGTCAAGAATGAAATAACACCACCTCAAAAGATAAGGTAGAAAGAATTGCACTTCGGAATGCAAGATGAAGAAATGCTTGAACTCCTCCAAACAAAACTTGTGTTGAACACCATGTTTATTTTAGAGTGTAGCTTGTCGAATCTTAACTTTGAAAGAAATCTTGAAGAACAATTGAAGAATGGAAGGAATCCTTGACGAACCACCATGTAGAGTCTTCATGAAGAACTCCGGTAAACAAAAGGATGATAGAAAGAAAAGAGAAGTTGAAAGAACAAGGTGAAGTCTTGCAATGATTTAGATGGAGCTTCAGGACGATATAATGAGAAAAACTTTGAACTCCGGAAAAGAAAAAGATGAAGCATCTCGAACCGAGAAATGTGACATGATGAACAGCTCTGGAAAGAAGAAACTAGATCACTTGGATGAAACCATAATAAGAATTACGTTATGCATATCCTTCACCAATTTAGATTGATGACAAGCAACGGATTTGGCATACTACTTATTCTCGTAGAAAGGATCAAGATAGATATGGCACAAATTTGGGAAGGTCTTCAACGAACCACCGCTAGGATTTAGAAAGAACGAATGAATTGATATGATAACAAAGAAAGATAAATCTTGAACGAACCACCGTAAGAATTGAAAATGAACGAAGAAAAGATAAAGAAACACCCAGAAGAATTAGAAAACGAACGAAGGTACTTGAGAGAATTTAGATAAAAATGAACGAATAGATCACGAGCTGAATAGAGAATACTTGAATGATGCACCACTAAGATTTGGAGAACGAGAGCTGAAAGCTTGAATGAAAAATTCTGAAATGATGGGCTCCGGAGAATCAAACTGAAAAGACTCCTGAATTGCTCCGGATGGGTGAAAAGAATTCTCACAATCTAAAACAATTATGAGAGGATGGCATCAAGCTAGAACAATGAATCTTGAAGAGAATGGAGCAAAATTTAAGAAAAACTCTTCTTTGGTCTTCCAAATCTGAGAATGACGACGAGAAACACCACCATAATATGTTGAGGCACTCCGGAACAATGAAGAATAGAAAGGTTGAATTAACGATGAAAAGAATTTGAACGCGATTTTGGAGAAAGAGTATGACTGATGACAATTCATTCTTACATCACATCTTGAAAAAGAATTTGGGAATAGCTCCGAAAAAATAGAAGAGTCAGGTAAGATCCTGGGAAAAGACCTGTGGGTTAGGGCCCACTCAAAAGAATGGTTGAACGATTCCTTGATAAGAGAGATTGCGCCGGTTGAATTAAATGGCTTGAATGAGATACCAACCTCGAAATAGCTTGAATGGATTGGGAATGGAATTGCGAATCTTCTGAGATATCTTCAGCACTCCAGATAACAAATGAATAGTGAGAAGTGGATGATTAAGAGGTGCACCGGTACGAGAAAAACATTAGAAATGAGGAAATGAATATGATCAACACTGAAAGCTTGAATTGGAATCCACCGGAGAAAATATGAGGATGAAGAATGTTAAACTCAAAGCTTCCTTTAGCATCTTCATGAGAATCACCGGATAAGAGCATTGAGGAAACGAATGAAGAGATTTCACATGAATAAAATGGATATTTGATTAAGAAATCTGCGTCCTTGAAGAAAAAGGGTGGGAGGGCGGGAAAAACAAAGACAACTTGGGACGAATGAAACAAACACCGTTGAGAATACTTAGAGTTGATCTTGCGGATGTTGAAAATGATCAGATCTACTTGGAGAGAAGCACACCAGTTGGAAAGGATTGAAAAGACAACCTTGATGAACAAGAAGGACTAGCATCCACATAGAAATATGAGAACACCGTTTAGGAAAGGTATGGATTCAACCCTTGACATCGAAGCAACTCAAATACCACAAATAAAACAAAACAAATGATTTGGCTTGCAGAATAAGCCGGAACAAATACATATGATAGAGATTTACCCAATCCCATATCATGCATCTGTCGGAAAGATATTTTAGGAGCTACTTGAATTCCCACCTATAAACTCCCGAAACTTTCTGGTTATGCAATCAGGTGTTGGGGATACAGGGGACACAAAATATATCACCCAAACTAACAATACCTAGATCCAGCTGTATCCATCCTTCAACACATATCCAAGAAAACTCCGGAAATCGTTTACCTCAACCTTCGAAAAGCATCTGTTATACGAGTTATGGCAATACTCCCGCACTCGCCTCAGTACTGGGCTATCAGGGTTATCTCACCAACAACTGTACAAAAGAGATTTTCGATGTCGGCGTACTAAACTCAGGTATTCCAGAACTGCAACGATAAAATTATGACGACAACACCTCAGAGCTCAACTCCCCGGGACACTTCCACTAAACCCCTGCTGACAGGAGGCACCAAGACAATGTTGTCATCACAAAACCATCGAAACGATTCTAAGATACCCGCGTGATCCTAAATTTTTTTTAGTGAAATTTGACAAGAGAAGAGTCAAAACTCTACGTCAGGATGCCTTACCAGAGCGATGAGGAGACTAGGAAGTAAAAAGAATTCCTAAACTCTCCAATATATAATTCCTAAATGACTCAAAACATTTTTCTAGACACAACTCGGCCGCTAAAAACGATCAATTACTGGGGGCTCCTAAGGTCAGGGAAGGCTCTAGTACCAACTTGTAACGCCCTCGATGCGGCTATATCTCCCACGTGTCGAAGCACGACTTAGAGGCATAACCGCATTGAAAGCAATGTCGCAAGTGAGGTAATCTTCACACAACCCATGTAATACATAAGGGAAAGAGATACATAGTTGGCTTACAATCGCCACTTCACACAATACAAGAGTAAAGCATTACATCATACAGATACAATCAAGGTCCGACTACGGAACCAAAATAAAAGAAGACTACCCCAAATGCTACACAGATCCCCGATCGTCCCGACTGGGCTCCACTACTGATCAACTGAGACGAAACAACACAATGAACAAGATCTTCATCGAGCTCCTCCTTGAGCTCGGGTGCGTCACCTGTACGGTTTCATCGGCACCTGCAAACTGGTTTTGGAAGTATCTGTGAGTCACGGGGACTCAGCAATCTCACACCCGCGAGATCAAGACTATTTAAGCTTAAAGGTGGGACAGCGTAGTGAGGTGGAGCTGCAGCAAGCGACTAGCATATCTGGTGTCTAACATACGTAAATGAGAGCGAGAAGAGAAGGCAAAAGCACGGTCGAACAACTATGATCAAGAAGTGATCCTGAAACTACTTACGTCAAGCATAACTCCAACACCGTGTTCACTTCCCGGACTCCGCCGAGAAGAGACCATCACGGTTACACACACGGTTGGTGTATTTTAATTAAGATCAACTTCGGGTTTTCTACAACTGGACATTAACAAATTCCCATCTGCCACATAACCGCGGGCACGGCTTTCGAAAGTTCAAACCCTGCAGGGGTGTCCCAACTTAGCCCATGATAAGCTCTCGCGATCAACGAAGGATATTCCTTCTCCCCGGGAAGACCCGATCAGTCTCGGAATCCTGGCTACAAGACATTTCGACAGTAATAAAACAAGTCCAGCAAAGCCGCCCGATGCACCGACATCCTGATAGGAGCTGCACATATCTCGTTCTCAGGGCAACACCGAATAAGTCAAGCTACGAGTAAAACCAGACTTCGAGTTTCCCCGAGGTGGCCCCGCAGGTTGCTCGGTTCGGACCAACACTTAGACAAGCATTGGCCCGGGGGGGGGGCTAAATAAAGATGACCCTTGGGTTAATTACTCCCAAGGGAAAAGTAGGTGGTGGTGAGGCAAATGGTAAAACCAAGGTTGGGCCTTGCTGGAGGAGTCTTATTCAAAGCGAATTTTCAAGGGGGTCCCATAAATCACCCGACCGCGTTAGGGACGTAAAATCCGGGAACATAACACCGATATGACGGAAACTAGGGCGGCAAGAGTGGAACAAAACACCAGGCATAAGGCCGAGCCTTCCACCCTTTACCAAGTATATAGATGCATTAATTAAATAAGATATATTGTGATATCCCAACAAGTAAACATGTTCCAATCAAGGAACAACATCTCCATGTTCCAACAAGGAACAAACTTCATCTTCACCTGCAACTAACAACGCTATAAGAGGGGCTGAGCAAAGCGGTAACATAGCCAAACAACGGTTTGCTAGGACAAGGTGGGTTAGAGGCTTGGTTTAACAATATGGGAGGCATGATAAGCAAGTGGTAGGTATCGCAGCATAGGCATAGCAAAAGAGCGAGCATCTAGCAAGCAAAGATAGAAGTGATTTCGAGGGTATGGCCATCTTGTTTGAAATCCCGCAAGGAAGAAGAACGAGTCCATGAAGAAGACAAACGGACGAAGTCGAACGAATCCTCACAACTCCGGAACAAAAACTGAAGCTAACAAGAGAAGCAACCTGGAAACAAACAAACAACATAGTAAACAACCACCACACAAACATGGCATGTATGCGAGATGTGGTATGCAATGCATATGCGCGCTCCGGAAGGAAAAGATGAACACGGCATAATCTTGGCAAACCAAGTATGCCACTGGAAAGGTGAGGTGATTTCGGTTGAAATCGATATAAATATCACCGGAATCGGATGCACGGTTTGCAAATGATAAGCAAAACAAGAATGACATATCTCTGCGTTTAACAGCATGATGCCACTTAGCAAGCAACAAGTAATTAAGTTACTGCACCCAAACATATCAGAAAAGCATATGGCAGTGATCTACTCAAGATGCTTGACAAAAGATGAACACTGAGCTACGGCTAAATCACACCACAACAGGTTCAAACAAGCATGGCAAAAGTGCAAAAGATAACAGGTTCACAGACTTGGTGAAAATACTATCAGGCCAGAAATTAACATCAGGATGACATGTTTAGAGCAAGGAAACAACCTGCTACAGGGACACAATATAGCAAAACAAGGCATGGCATGAATCTACTCAAAGCATTGAACAAAAGTCCCTTACTGACCATGTGAAATAAGCAAGTTACGTTACAAACAAAGGCATGGATGGATAGAGCACATTCATATGTTCAAAACACCCTTACTGATCATGCTCAAAAGAGGAATAGATCTCTCTGAAACAACATGAACACATGGCATAAAAATAACAGCAGGGAATAACTTAGTGAAATAACCAAGTCTCCGAAATCAGCAATAATATGATCCCTAGTTTGCATGCTTGTGCTAGTCACCACAGAGATCACAAATACATGGCATACACCACTGGAAATATGACATGGCATATTTCAAAACACATGTGGAGCTTAATATCATAGGATGCACACATCAATCATGGTAAAAATGACAAAAGTGTATGTACTGAAACACATCTGAAACTAACATCACATAGCCCTCTTCTAACAGCATTTCGGGCATCAATATGAGCTCAAATGAAAATGGTGCAATGAGATGAAATTATGTACTCATCGAGACGAACAATTTGACGTGCTACACGCCCAAAACGGAGACACGTATGGAGAGATATGATTCAATGAACATGGCAACAGAATGTTAAAATTCAGGGACTTAGCAGAATTTTACCCTCGTGAAAAGTCAACGCGTGACGAGGCGAAACGGGACGGAGGGATCCGGGCACAAGCGCGGGCGTTTGGTTCGGGGACCGGTGGATCTGGTCCCGATCCGGATCCGGCTGGAGTCTCGCCGGAGTTGGTGCCGACGATGGCGTGGACGACGAGGAGGCGGCGGGGCGGCGGCGAGGCGAGGCGGAGAGGCGGCGGCGCGACGCAGGGCGGCGGGGTCGGGTGCGGGCGCGGCTCCGGCGAGCTCGCGCGGAGGCCGGCGAAGGCGCGGGCGGCGGCGGAGATCCCGCGGGGCGGCGCGCGCACGGGTGGCGGGGCGGTGCCGGTGAGGAAGAAGGCGGCGGGGTCTGGCGGGCGCGGGGCGACGGATCCGCGGGCGGCGGCGGCGGGGAAGCGGGCGTCGGCGGAGCTCGAACGGTGGCGGCAGTTCGCTCGGGCTCGCGGGGCGCGGCGGCCGGCGCGGGCGGGCCCGGCGCGGCCCGTTTCGTCCCAGGACGGGCCGGATCTGGGCCCCGGGAGGACGGCGGCGAAGTGGGCGCAGGGGAGGTGAGGTGGCGGCTCCGGGTTGGTTGGGGAGGCGGCGGAGATGACGTGGCGCGTCACCACTGGCCGGAGCGAGGTGGAGGGCGGACATGTCCGGCGGCGGGAATTTTTGTCCGGTGGCGCGAGGAGGAAGTGGCTAGGGTTTGGACCGCGAATTTGGACGGGGTGCACTTATTTATAGGTAGAGGGGGCTAGGAAGCTCCAAATGAGGTGTAGTTTGCGGCCACGCGATCGTGATCCGACGACCGAGATGATGGGGATGACTTAGATGGGTTTTTGGGCCACTTTGAAGGGGGTGTTGGGCTGCACCAAAAGAGGCTTTTGCGGTTACCCGGTTAATCGTTGGAGCATCAAACGACCTCCGATTGGCCCGAAACTTGACAGGCGGTCTACTGGTGCTATACCAAGGCCGCTTGGCAAACCTCGGTCCATTCCGAGAAAGCTTAGTACCCGCTCACGGAAAAAAGGTAAAAGGGGACACCGGGGAACATAGGAGCGCCGGATTGCAAAACGGACAACGGGGAAAATGCTCGGATTCATGAAACGAACACGTATGCAAATGCGATGCACATGATGGCATGATAAGAAAATGCATGACACGGACAAAAGCAAAACGAAGAAGAACCCAACCACGAGGGAATAACATATCACATTGCCGAAAATGGCAAGAGTTGGAGTTACAAATATGGCAAGTTACATCCGGGGTGTTACATATGGTTAGGAAACCTTAACCATCTTTGCTTAACGAGATAGTCTAGTAGAGGCTCACTAGGGACACGATATTTGTTTATGTATTCACACATGTATTTAAGTTTCCGATCAATACAATTCTAGCATGAATAATAAACCTTTATCATGAATAAAGAAATATAAAATAACAACTTTATTATTGCCTCTAGGGCATATTTCCTTCAGATCTTCCACCAAATAAACCATATATCATCAACTACGAGATGTAATCAACACTACTAATCACCCATAGGTACCAATATGAGGTTTTGGTACAAAGATTGCACACAAGAGATGAGCTAGGGTTTGAGATGAGATTGTGTTGTTGAAGATTGGCCTCAAAAAGATGAGAGGGTTGTTGGTGATTACGATGGCTTCGATTTCCCCTCTCGAAGGGAATTTCCCCCGGCGGGATCGCTCCACCGATGGGCAAAAGTGCTTCTGCCCAAGTTCCGCCTCAAGACGGTGGCGCTCCATCCAGAAAGTCCTCCCCTTAATTTTTAGGTCAAAAGACCTTATGTACCATAAGATGGGCACCGACAGTGGGCCTGGGCCCCCACTACCCACTGACGATGACATGTACCTAGGGTAGGGTCTTGGGCCTGACCTATATGCCCTACCCAAGGATAATACACAAGAGACCAAGGCTTACGAAGGTAGAAAGAAGATACTGACTGGAATCACCTCAGAGTGCAATCCACTTGACAGAATTTCCACTCAGATACCCCAATTCCACTCGACCGTCATCATTCACTCGGAAGACAAGAATCCACTCGAAGGACAGAAGACTTAGAGCCACCCCTGGATGGCAACGATCGGACATTCACTCCGTCACCTTAAAGATCATTAAACACATGTGTTACCAGTAATGTTTGTGACTTTATTCTCTCATTGAACCCCTATGTAACTGAGAGTTGCAAGGGGTCGGTGTACTCTATATAAGCTACCCCGCCCCTCTTGCACAAGGGTTCACACCCCCTGTAACTCAACAATCCAATCTACAGAGCCTCCATGGCACCGAGACGTAGGGCTGTTGCCTCCTCCGAGAGGGGCTTGAACTCGTAAATCTGAGTGTACAACCTCATTGTAGCTAGGACACTACCCTCTCCTACATACCCCCATCTCTACTGTCAGATCCGTTCCCACGACAGTTGGCGCCCACCGTGGGGCAGGCGTCTAAGCGACTTCCGACGAGGTTGCGATCTTCGATCTCCATCGACATGGTTTCCCGAGGTGGATTGTCTTTGGGCCACGAGATCCATCTCGGTGCGCTCACCTTCATCGCTGATGATTTGGCCTGGCTTCAGGAAGCCCCCCTCGACGTCGAGGCGCTCCCCATCTGTGGGGCGGCGCACTTCCGCGCAAGTGCCTGCGGTGTCCTCTTGCGGCAGCCGTCGACCCAGTATCGGCTAGCTCCGGTGGCATCTTCCCTCCCTGTTGTTCCCCATCGCAAGCAATCCGGTCGCTCACGGCTCCAGCGGTGGGTGAAGCATGCAGTGGCCCGTCAGTCGACCACTCCTCAGATCGCGGCGATCGAGCCTGATGAGTCCCTTCATAGCTTGTCCGATCTGTCGACTAGCCGCTCGGATGCGTTTCCCAATGCGAAAGCAGCGACCCCACGACAGAAGTCCTCTTGGTTGGTTCCCAGTGCAGCCCGCCAGGATACCCCAGTGGTGGAGGCGATAGCGGTGGTCCATCACACGGTGACGACGAGTATTACCTGCAAGCCCTCACTGCGGAGCAATGAGAAGAACTGCGGTGCAGGAATGATCAAGCTCTCCAGACCCCATCATCGGGGAGACCGCCGAGGCTCAAGCTTTGGAGGCTGTGCATGTAGCCACTTTGGCTAAACGTGCGCATCTGGAGAATCTTCAGAAGGCACTCGACGACCGCGCCCGCAGACGACTCCCGAGTTCCAGTCGATGGTCGCGAGAGATGAGTGGCAGGTATACCGCACTCCTATTCAGAATGTCGCAGTAGCAGTTCGTATTGCAGATTCGATCCAACCATCTCTTTCTGAGGCCGGGAGAGGCCTAGAGCAGATTCGGACGCTACTCAAAGCGGCCAGGGAACAAAATTCGGTTATTTCCCAGTCACGTAAGAGGATACACAACAGGTCTGTCATGGCGGACACAGTTCAGTCGGCACACAGCCCAAGATCACCTCCGCGGCGTGAAGATCGTGGTTATCGCCAGGACCAATACCTGGGTGGAGGCCATGGGCAGTTTGACCCTCGATACCACCGTGATGGAGATAGACACACGATACACAAATGGTGAAGAGGAGGATCGACTCCGTAATGGTACTGGAGGCTCCAATCCCATTCGGAAGCAAAAACACAAAGCTGAAGCCACAGGTCAGGCTGAAGCCGCAGTAGTGAATACACAAGGAAAGTTTAAGGGAAAGCCCAAGGGGCCTTGGGTACCCAAGAAGAAGAAGGACCAGTCGGGCCAGGATGTCCTGATTTTACCATGTGCCATCCACATGAAGAAAGATGAAGAAGGTAACTTGATTTTGCCCAAACACACCACTCGATAGTGCAGATTCCTTATTCAGTAGTTCCGTGAGGGTCAGCAGAGTGAGAAAGGCTCTGATAAGGATGAAGATGAAGAAAAGGCAGATGATTACCCGAAGGTCAATGCAACTTTGGTGACTTTTGCTGATGTTGAGAGCAAAAGTTGACTGGAAGTCATCAACCGAGAGGTGAACATGGTTGCTCCGGCAACTACAACATACCTCAAGTGGTCAAAGACTCCTATCACCTTCGACCAGTCGGATCACCCAGCTCACATTGCTACCCCCGGGCTGCAGGCTTTGGTGGTCGACCCAATCGTCGGAGGCACTCGATTGCGCAAAGTGCTCATGGATGGTGGCAGTGGATTGAACATTTTGTATGCTGAGACCCTCCAGGGGATGGGCATTCCGGTGTCCCGACTCAGTGAAAGCAACGTGCAGTTCCAAAGAGTCATCCCAAGGAAGAAGGAGAAATCACTCGGGCAGATTGCTTTGGATGTGGTTTTTGGTGATTCAAAGAATTTTCACAAGGAAAAGTTGACATTTGAAGTGGTAGATTTTCACAGTGGCTATCATGCTATTCTAGGCAGACCGGCGTACGCTCGTTTCATGGCCCGCCCATGTTACGTGTACCTCAAACTGAAGATGCCCGGACCCAAATGCGTGATTACCATCACCGGGAATAGGCAGAGAGCTGGAGAATGCCTCCAGAAAGGATCCAAGATTATTGATGAGCAGATGGCAGTGGTGGAGCTGGAAGAGTACAAGAAGAACGTTGATCCGAGTGATTTGCTCCGTTCCAAGAAGCCCGCTTCGGAATCCACATTTTAGTCGGCTGGTGAGACGAAACTAGTTCACATCCACCCGGAAGATCCCACAACTGCTCTGACACACATTTCAACGACACTCGAGAGCAAATAGGAAGTCGCGCTCATCCAGTTCCTCTGTGAGAACTGGGACATCTTCGCATGGAAACCATCAGACATGCCAGGTGTACCTAGTGGACTGGCTGGGCACCGTTTGATGTCGATTCGAAGGCCAAACCTGTTAAAGAGCATCTCCATCGTTCCGCCATGGAGAATAGGAAGGCGATTGACAAGGAAGTGGCTCGGCTCCTGGCAGTTGAGTTCATACGCGAGATATACCACTCCGAGTGGCTCGCCAACGTCGTCATGGTCCCCAAGGAGGATAATTCACTCCGCATGTGCATTGACTTCAAGCATATCAATCGGGCCTGCCCGAAAGATCATTTTCCGCTCCCTCGCATCGATCAAATAGTCGACTCGACTGCGGGGTGTGAGTGTTTGTCTTTTCTTGATGCATATTCCGGATACCATTAGATCCGACTGTATGGGCTAGATGAAATAAAAAAGGCCTTCATCACCCCGTTCGGGTGTTTTTGCTATGTCACCATGCCATTCAGTCTTAAAAACGCCGGTGCCACATTCATGTGCATGATTCAGAAGGGCCTGCTCACTCACATCTGTCGGAATGTGGATGCGTATATGGATGATATCGTGGTCATATCACGCAATGGTTCCGACTTGCTGACTGACCTTGTTGAAACCTTTGCCAATCTGAGAAGGTACGACATCAAGCTGAACCCATCCAAGTGCACATTCAGAGCACCCGGAGGCAACTTATTCGGTTTCCTCGTTTCCGAACGAGGGATAAATGCAAATCCCGAGAAGATCGGTGCAATTCTCCGAATGAAGCACCTCGTGCATGTGCATGCCGTTCAGAAGCTCACAGGTTGTCTTGCTGCACTGAGTCGGTTCATTTCTCGTCTCGGTGAAAAGGCACTTCCTCTTTACCGACTGATGAAAAAGTCCGATACGTTTGAGTGGAGTCCTAAAGCCGAAGGAGTGTTTGTTGAGCTTAAAGCCCTACTTTCCACCTTGCCGGTGCTTGCTGCTCTGAACAGCAAAGAGCCTATACTCTTGTACATTGCAGCCATTGGTCAGGTTGTCAGCACAGTGTTCACAGTGGAGCGAGAAGAAGGCAAGACCTATAAAGTTCAACAACCAGTGTATTACATCTCTGAAGTCTTGACTCCGTCCAAGCAGAGGTATCCGCATTATCAGAAGCTTGTTTACGGAATTTACATGACTGCGAAGAAAGTTGCACATTATTTCCAAGACCACTCGGTTTCAGTCGTCAGTGATGCTCCATTGTCTGAAATCATGAAAAATTGAGATGCGATTGGCTGAGTGGCTAAGTGGGCAGTTGAACTTCTCCCTCTAGACATCAAGTTTGAAGCGAAGAAGGCGACCAAATCTCAAGAGCTCATAGATTTCTTGGCCGAGTGGATTGAACAACAACAACCGACTCAAGTTCACTCAGAGCATTGGACTATGTTCTTCGACGGGTCTAAAATGTTGAATGGCTCCAGGGCCAGAGTGGTCCTAGTGTCTCCAAGATGCGATAAACTCAGTTATGTCCTCCAGATTCACTTCGATTCCTCTAATAATGAAGCTGAGTACGGAGCAGTCCTCTACGGGTTGCGTATGGCTATCTCACTCGGCTCCATCGCCTCATGGTCTACGGCGACTCGGATCTGGTGGTCAATCAAGTGATGAAAGAGTGGGATGTCAGAAACCCTGCCATGACTGGATACTACAATGCAGTAAGAAAGTTAGAGAAAATGTTTGAGGGATTGGAGCTTCACCACATTCCCCGAATCAAGAATCAAGCAGCCGACGATCTGGCAAAAATAGGTTCCACTCGGAAGCCTATCCCTAGCAATGTGTTTCTTGAGCATCTCCATTCCCCGTCAGTACAAGAGGATCCTTTCACTGAAGAAGTCCCACCAATCCGACTGAAATTGAAGTCCCAACAATCATTGACCTGGTTATGGAAATCCTAGTTATCTCCCTAACTGGACAATGCCGTACATTGCATATCTGCTTAGGCAAGAGCTTCCAGAGGATGAAGTTGAAGTACGACAGATTGTCTGCGGATCCAAGGCTTTCACAGTGATTAATGGGAAGCTCTACAGAGAGAGTGTTACTGGTGTAGCTCAATGATGTATTTCTCTAGTAGAATGTCGACTGATTTTGGATGAGATTCACTCGAGGACCCGTGGTCACCATGCGTCCTCTCGGACAATCGTGTCCAAAGCATACCGAGACGGATTTTACTGGCCATGGGCCAATGAGGCTGCAAAGAAAATCGTTCAGAGGTCTGAAGGATGCCAGTTCTATGCAAACATGTCCCATAAACCTGCATCCGCCCTGACAACCATTCCACTTGTATGGCCATTTTCTGTGTGGGGTTTAGACATGGTTAGCCCACTCAGGACTGGAAGAAGTGGCTTCACTCATCTGCTCGTCGCGGTCGACAAATTCACTAAGTGGATTGACGCCAAGTCTATCAAGAAATTAGACTCCAGGACAACCATTAGGTTCCTGAAAGAGTTGATGTTCAGATACGGAGTTCCGCACAGTATCATCACAGATAATGGTTCAAACTTCGATTCGGAATAGTTCAGAGACTTCTGCGCCACCTAGGGCACTCGGGTGGACTACGCATCCATTGCGCACCCGCAGTCGAATGGTCAAGCTGAAAGAGCAAACGGCCTTATCCTCCAAGGATTGAAGCCCAGACTCATGCGCGACCTTGAGCATGCAACTAGAGCATGGGTAACTGAACTACCATCTGTTCTATGGGGGTTTAAGAATGACTCTGAACCGGTCTATCGACCGCACTCCTTTCTTCCTGGTGTACGGAGCCAAAGACGTGTTGCCTACTGATCTTTTCCACAACGCACCCTTATACGTCTTCAACGTATCTATAATTTTTGATTATTCCATGCTGTTATATTATAATTCTTGGATGTTTTATAATCATTTTATAGTCATTTTATATCATTTTTGGTACTAACCTGTTGACATAGTGCCAAGTACCAGTTGCTGTTTTTTGATGTTTTTTACATAGCAGGAAATAAATATCAAACGGAGTCCAAACACCGCGAAACTTTTTGTGGATTTTTTATGGACCAGAAGACCACCAATGGGCAGAGCAGCACCTGGCGGGTGCCCCGAGGGGGGCGCAACCCACCAGGATTAGAAGTTCCCCCGCCACAAGGCTCTGTAGTCACGAAAAACCAATCTAGACCCTGTTCCGGCACCCTGCCAGAGGGGGGAATCATCACCGGTGGCCATCTTCATCATCCCGGCGGCCACCATGATGAGGAGGAAGTAGTCCAACCTCGGGGCTGAGGGTTTGTACCAGTAGCTATGTGTTTAATCTCTCTCTCTCTCTCTCTCTCTCGTGTTCTTGAGATGTCACGATCTTGATGTATCGCGGGCTTTGTTAATATAGTCGGATCATATGGTGTTTTCCCCTCTCTATCTTGTTGTGATGAATTGAGTTTTTCCCTTTGAGATTTCGTTGTCACTGGATTGAATACTTTCATGGATTTGAGAGCACTTGATATATGTCTTGCATATGAATACTCGTGGTGACAATGGGGTATCGCATTGATTCACTTGATATATGTTTTGGCACTCAACTCGCAGATTCCCGAGGTGACATTGGGTTAATCTACACATAGGGGTTGACGCATGTTCTTGTCTTTGTTTCTCGGTAGAAATCTTGGGGCACTCTTTGAAGTTCTTTTTGTTGGATTGAGTATTATGAATCTGAAATTATTTGGTGCTATTTTAGTATGAACTCTTGGATAGATCGATCAGAAAGATTAGCTTCGAGGTGGTTTCGTACCCTACAAATAATTTCTTCTTATGTTCTCCTCTAGATAGGAACTTTGGAGTGATTCTTCATCGCACTTTGAGGGACGTTTATATGATCCAATTATATTAGCACTGTTGAGAGATTGCACTAGCGAAAGTACAGACCTTAGGCCTCATTTCCAAGCATTGCAATACCGTTTTTGTGCCCATTTACTATATTCTACCTTGTTGTTTTTTTATTTATTCAGATTATAAAAATATATTTCTGCCATCAATATTACACTTTTATCACCATCTCTTTGCCGAACTAGTGCACCTATACAATTTGCCATTGTATTGGGTGTGTTGGGGACACAAGAGATTTCTTGTATTTGGTTGCAGGGTCATTTGAGAGAGACTATCTTCATCCTATGCCTCCCATGGATTGATAAACCTTAGGTCATCCACCTAAGGGAAAATTGCTACTGCTGCGCTTGGAGGCCCAACACGTGTCTACAAGAATGAAGTTGCGTAGTAGACATCAAGCTCTTTTCTGGCGCCGTCGCCGGGGAGGTGAGTGCATGAAGGTATCCTTAGATCTTGCAATTGAATATTTTAGTTTCTTGTTTTATCACTAGTTTGGTTCATAAAAGAAAACTACAAAAATGGAATTGAGGTTGCATCATATTATTCATCTTTATAATGTCTTTCGTGAAAATGATGGTAAGGAAAATTGTGCTCAATTGATAGAAAAAGAGTTCTATAAAATGTTTGGCATAAATGATGAGCATGCTTGCAATGTTATTAGTATGAATTCTTTGAATATCTTATGACCCACAAGTATAGGGGATCTATCATAGTCCTTTCGATAATTAAGAGTGTCGAACCCAATGAGGAGCAGAAGGAAATGATAAGCGGTTTTCAGCAAGGTATTCTGTGCAAGTACTGAAATAAGTGGTAACAGATAGTTCTGTGATAGGATAATTTGTAAAGAGCAACAAGTAACAAAAGTAAATAAAGTGCAGCAAGGTGTCCCAATCCTTTTTGTAGCAAAGGACAAGCCTGGACAAACTCTTATAATGAGAAAAGCGCTCCCGAGGACACATGGGAATATCGTGAAGCTAGTTTTCACCACGTTCATATGATTCGCGTTCGGTACTTTGATAATTTGACATGTGGGTGGACCGGTGCTTGGGTGCTATTCTTACTTGAACGAGCATCCCACTTATGATTAACCTCTATTGCAAGCATCCGCAACTACAACAAAAGTATTAAGGTAAACCTAACCATAGCATGAAACATATGGATCCAAATCAGCCCCTTACGAAGCAACGCATAAACTAGGGTTTAAGCTTCTGTCACTCTAGCAACCCATCATCTACTTATTACTTCCCAATGCCTTCCTCTAGGCCCAAATAATGGTGAAGTTTTATGTAGTCGACGTTCACATAACACCACTAGAGGCTAGACAACATACATCTCATCAAAATATCGAACGAATACCAAATTCACATGACTACTAATAGCAAGACTTCTCCCATGTCCTCAGGAACAAACGTAACTACTCACAAAGCATATTCATGTTCATAATCATAGGGGTATTAATATGCATAAAGGATCTGAACATATGATCTTCCACCAAATAAACCAACTAGCATCAACTACAAGGAGTAATCAACACTACTAGCAACCTACTAGTGCCAATCCCGGACTTGGAGATAAGAATTGGATACAAGATATGAACTAGGGTTTTGAGAGGAGATGGTGCTGGTGAAGATGTTGATGGAGATTGCCCTCTCCCGATGAGAGGAGCGTTGGTGATGATGATGGCGATGATTTCCCCCTCCCGGAGGGAAGTGTCCCCGGCAGAATAGCTCTGCCGGAGCCCTAGATTGGTTCCGCCAAGGTTCCGCCTCGTGGCGGCGGAGTTTCGTCCCGAAGGGTTGCTTCTGATTTTTCCCTGGACGAAAGACCTCATATAGCAGAAGATGGCCATTGGAGAGCCAACAGGGGGCCCACGAGGCAGGGGGCGCGCCCTGGGGGTTAGGGCGCGCCCCCACCCTCGTGGCCAGGTGGAGCCCCCTCTGACGTACTTCTTCCGCTCAATATTTTTTTATATATTCTGAAAATGACTTTCGTGGAGTTTCAGGACTTTTGGAGTTGCGCAGAATAGGTCTCTAATATTTGCTCCTTTTCTAGCCAGAATTCCATCTGCCGGCATTCTCCCTCCTTATGTAAACCTTGTAAAATAAGAGAGAATAGGCATAAGTATTGTGACATAAAGTGTAATAACAGCCCATAATGCAATGAATATCGATATAAAATCATGATGCAAAATGGACGTATCAATATCCATGATGCTAACGATATGCAAAGACATAAGCTTGGGGATGCTATATTTGATGAAGATGATATTTTTAGTCCCCCAATATTTGATGTGCAAATTTTTTATAATGATTGCATGCCTCCTATCATGATGATTATAATGATGAAAGTGGATTCGGAGAGGTCATGATATTTAATGATAAATCCACCATTTTGGATGAGGCTTCAATTGACTATGAGAACAAGGTTGCTATCTATGATGATTATGGTGATGACATGTATGCTATATTGAATAATGATGACCATAAAACTTGTCATCATGATTTTATTTTTCAATCACATGATAGTTATTTTGTTGAGTTTACTCCCACTACTATTGATGAGAATAAATTTGCTTATGTGGAGAGTAATAATCTCTCTATGATTTTGTGTCATCAAAAGAATTATTTATGTGATAGTTATATTGTTGAATTCATTCATGATGCTACTGAAAATTATTATGAGAGAGGAACATATGCTTCTACATATCTCAATAATATCAAGTTTCCTCTTTATGTGTTGAAAGTTTTGAAGTTATGCATGTTTTGCCTTCCTATGCTAGATGATTCTTGTTCCCATAAGTTGTTTGCTCACAAAATCCCTATGCATTGGAAGTAGGTTATACTTAAATGTGCTCTTCATATGCTTCATGATGCTCCTGTTATGTTTCAATTCTTATCTTTTATGTGAGCATCATTGAAATCATCATGCCTAGCTTAAAAGGCATATAAGAAAAGCGCTTGTTGGGAGACAACCCAACACTTTTACCTACTGTTTTTATGAGTTAACATGATTAATCTACTGTATCAACTCATTTTTATAGCTTTTGTTTCAATGAAGTGCCAAGTAAAGCCTTTGGCATAGTGTGGATGATAGTTGACTTGAATCTGTGCAAAAAGAAACTTTTGCTTCCAGAGACATAATTGTTTTAATTCAGTGGAGCTTCGAAAAATTCTGATTTTTTTTGCATATGATTGATATACAAATTCTACGTTTTCCTATTGTTTCAGAATTTTTGGAGTAGTATAAGTATGACTAATATTCAGATCTTTACGTACTGTTCTGTTTTTGACAGATTCTGTTTTCAATGCATAGTTTGCTTGTTTTCTAGTTTCTATGGCTTATATTGCTCAATATAAATTATGGAAATGATATGATACAGTAGGCATTATGTGGAAACAATTATGAATCTTGTCTTTTATAGTACCAAAGTGAAATGGTTTGCTCTTTATCATACTAACCTATCTCACGAAGTTCCGTTAAGTTTTGTGTGGTTGAAGTTTTCAAGTTTTGGGTGAGATGTCAATATGAGGAGAATAAGGAGTGACAAGACCCTAATCTTGGGGATGCCCAAGGCACCCCAAGGTAATATTCAAGGAATATACAAGCATCTAAGCTCTGAGGCATCCCCTCTTTCGTCTTCGACATTATGGGTAACCTCACTTGGAGCTATGTTTTCATTCATCACATGATATGTGTTTTACTTGGAGCATCATTTTATTTTGTTAGTATTTGCTTGTTGTTATTTAGAATAATGTTTTGCATCTTATTTCAATAAAAGTGGCATTGATAGCCTTTACTATGCTTATTTTACAATTCTACATGTTGCTGTTTGAAAACATAAAGTTTATCGATGTTGCAAAAATTCCCTAGAAAAGTTAGAATGTGATAAAATGTTGAAACTTTTTGTATAGTAAGCTCTGATAATTTTTTTCTAAAGTGTGGTATTTTTTCAGAAGTTTTGGAGTTAGGGAAGTATGATGAATATTGCATTCTTTACAGACTGTATTGTTTTGGCAAATTGCTGTTATGTTTGCATTGTTTGCATATGTTTGCTTGTTTAATGATTCTATTTGAGGATAGGAGTATTAAGTATGCAGATGAATTTAGTATGCAATGTTGAATAATAATTTTAGTGATTTGCTACAGTAGATAATAATAAGGTTTTTGCATTGGTTTATACTAACTTATCTCACGAGTTCTTGTTGAGTTTTGTGTGGATGAAGCTTTTGAGATTTAGGAAAACCGTGATATGAGAAGAATTAAGGAGACACAAAAGCTCAAGATTGGGATGGACAAGGCATCCCAAGATAATATTTTAAGAAGTCTCAAGCATCTAAGCTTGGGGATGCACCGGTGGGCATCCCACCTTTCTCCTTCGACAAATATCGGTTAGTATCGGTTGAGCCTAAGTTTTTGCTTCTTCACATGTTGTGTGCTATTCTTGGAATGCCTTTTTATTTTGTTTCGCTTGCTGTTTTAATAAAGTACTTAGATCTGAAAGTTTTTTAAATAAAATAGAGTCCTCAAATAATTGCCAGGGAGGCTAGATAAGCGGCACACACATCCCGTCAATGAAGCTCTTTTCTATGGAATTGCTCTAGTGCTTCACTTATATCTTTTTGAGCATGGTGTGCTTTAGTATTTTTGAAGAAATTCTCTCTTTCTTCACTTAAATTAATTTGATATAAAGAAATATTATGCTCATGATCTTCACTTATATTTGTTTGAGCTTATCAAAAGCAACACATGAAAATTAGTCCCAAAGTGATAGGTATCCAAGAAGGATATAATTAAAACTTTCATGAAGATCATTGGACAAAATAAACTTGATTCCTCATAATAGTTTTGAGATATGATGATGTGATATGTGAGTCATGTTGATGAGTAATTATGCTTTAGTAAGAATATTGGTTTATAAGGTTTATGATTACCTATGCTAGAACGAAAGTCAATAGTTGTGCAATGAAATTACATCCTACTTGTGGTGCATTATACGGTGTTAATTATGCTCAATGCTCGCTTATGAGATTATTCGTTTCTTGGTTGGTCGCTTCTCAATCTTTTGCTAGCCTTCATTTTGCACTAGGTATGATCACTACTTGTGCATCCAAAATCCTTTAAACCAATTTTGCCACATGAGTCCACTATACCTACCTATATGCGGTATTCTTTTGTCGTTCTAAGAAAATTTGTATGTGCCATCTCTAATTTTCAAAATAAACTTCTCTTTTGTGTGCTTGTACCGCTCGCGAGGCGGTGAGGGGTGGCCAATATTTTACATGCTAGATGTGTTATTCTCATGATGAGTGTTTATTCACTTGTCATTGCACGAGAGTATGGCAAAGGTATTAGGGATGCCCAGTCCCGAAAGGAAAAATGAATTTACTTTATGTTGTCAAATAATAAATTCCTTGGAAAGTGTTGGTATGGAGGGCACCCATAGATACAGTTAGCCATGGAAAGTGAATGTATGGTGGAAAAAGGAATACACTTTATTTTTGGTTTGGGAACCGCCTATGATATACCTAGCATGGAAAGTGTTGGGAGCTCGAAGTCGTTTTTGTTGGTGGGAAAAGTATGCCTCTCAAAAAGTTTTTATCTCTCAATTTTTTCTTTGAGCTCTGGCACCTCTACAAATCCCTACTTCCCTCTGAGAAGGGACTTTATTTTACTTTATGCAATTTTTATTTTTAATTTGAGTCTCCATCTTCTCTTATAAAGCACCAACTAGGAGGCACTATGATCATACTTGAGCATTGGGTGTAGCTAATATGCGAGTGTGTTTCATGAATGGATCAATGATTGAGCATGATGGGCTAGGGATAACTTATTTTTAGCGTTGATATTTCGAAAGACATGGTTGTTGCTTGAGTATTTAAGTCTCATGTAAAAACAAGATTATTGCTTTGAACCATATAAGAGTCCAAATGTCCATGCTACGAAGGAAATAATATGAGATGACATGTTAGGCAGCATTCCACATAAAAAATTCTGTTTTTATCATTTACCTACTCGAGGACGAGCAAGAATTAAGCTTGGGGATGTTGATACGTCTCCAACATATCTATAATTTTTGATTCTTCCATGCTGTTATATTATCATTCTTGGATGTTTTATAATCATTTTATATCATTTTTTGGTACTAACCTATTAAAATTGTGGCAAGTGCCAGTTGCTATTTTTTTACATGTTTTTTACCTCACAAGAGATCAATATCAAACGGAGTGCAAACACCGCGAAACTTTTTGTGGATTTTTTATGGACCAGAAGACCACTAATGGGCCAGAGCAGCACCTGGAGGTGCCCCGAGGGGGGCACAACCCATCAGGGCGCGCCTGGGGGCCCAGGCGTGCCTAGGTGGGTTGTTCCCACATCGATGGCCTCCCGCACCCCCTCTTTACCCTATAAATTCACAAGTATTCCAAAAACCCTTGGGGTTAACCTAGATCAGAAGTTCCTCCGCTGCAAGGCTCTGTAGCCACCAAAAACCAATCTTGACCCTGTTCTGGCACCCTGCCAGAGGCGGGAATCATCACCGGTGGAGATCTTCATCATCCTGGCGGCCACCACGACGAGGAGGGAGTAGTCCACCCTCGGGGCTGAGTGTTTGTACCAGTAGCTATGTGTTTAATCTCTCTCTCTCTCATGTTCTTGAGATGTCACGATCTTGATGTATCGTGGGCTTTGTTAATATAGTCACATCATATGGTGTTTTCCCCTCTCTATCTTGTTGTGATGAATAGAGTTTTTCCCTTTGAGATTTCGTTGTTATCAGATTGAATACTTTTATGGATTTGAGAGCACTTGATATATGTCTTGCATATGAATACTCGGGGTGACAATGGGGTATCATATTGATTCACTTGTGTCGGGGCGGACGGGCGTCCCCCCGCGAGCACCTATGGGGCCGGAGCCCCTTTCGTTGTCCGGCGAGGGGGGGGGGGGAGGGAGCGCGGAGAGCAGATCGAAGCGAGCACACGGGCGGTTTACCCAGGTTCGGGCCGCGATGGACGCGTAAAACCCTACTCCTGCTTAGTTATATTGAACTGGGGAGCTCGGGAGCTTGGGGAGCTAGCTGCACCGAGCGTATGGCCGTCTGGGTGCCGATTCTCCGAACCCCGGAACCCCCTTCTACGTTGCACACGGGCCTCCTTTTATAGCGCAAAGGGGTCACCGACAGGTGTCAACGTAGGAGAAAGGGGTAAAAGTGTAAAAGGGGTGGTAGCTGTAATAGTGCGGGAACGGTGGCGCTACAGTGCGGCACAGTGTTATCATACCTACTTCTGACGGTAGGGGACAAGGGCATTAAATGCCCGTCACGGTCGCCCGGACAGCACCGAGGCGGACCGTTAGGTGCGCCACTGTTCGCCACGATGGCGGCTGCATGCCACCGCATCCCCCAGGCTGTGCGGTGCCTCGCCACGTGCCCTCGGGGGAAGCCCCGGAGCGACGCGTGGCGGGCGAGCTGGAGCGCAGTCTTGAGGTAGTGATCTTGCCGCGGCAAGTGGCTTGCCGCGGGGGTCGTCTTCCTGTGCCTGATAGCGTGCCAGCTATCAGGCCTTGCCGGGGCGCTTGGTGCGCCACGGCGGGCTTCTCTTGTGGTGCCTGGGTTCGGCCTTCCCGACAAGCTCCTCTTGTCGGGGGCTCGATCTTCTGTCTCGTTATACTTTGTTCTTGGATGGCTTTACATGGGCTCAGTCGTCCCGGCAAGCTCCTCTTGCCGGGGTCTTGTCTTCTTGGCCCGACAAGCTCCTCTTGCCGGGGGCCTTGTCTTCTTGGCCCGGCAAGCTCCTCTTGCCGGGGGCCTTGTCTTGGATGCTCGGTCTTCTCTTGGCGCTTCCGGGGCGGGCCTTGCCGCAGGGTGCTACGACTGCCCGTGCACAAGTCTGGGGTACTAAGGTACCCCTACTTTAGTACACCGACAGGAGCCCCCGGGCCTGGGCCACACATGGCGCCGAGCGTTGTTGGGCCAGGCCCTAACGGTGCACGGGCACGCATGGCCTTGGTCGCGCTGCTCCTTAACTCCGCATCCGCCGCGCCTTCCCCAGGCGGCGCGCGCTTACCGCGGCGTCGTGGGGGGGCGAAAACGCCCGTTTCCCTCTTTAAGTGGAGGGAGGCGCGGAGGCGCGGCTCAATAAATGAACGGTGGTGGGGCGCGGTTTTCGAGGCGTCCGTTCCCCATAGTCACGGGACGGGGAGAGGTCGTCTCACCCGTCGCCTCGGTTATGTGCGCCCACCACGCGGTCCTCATGCACTCGGAGTCGCGGCGGCGGAGGCAGGGAGTCGGGCCGGCGCGGGCCGATGCAGTGGGTCGGCCCCAGTCGCCTGCCCTTCCTCCGCTTCTATTGGAGGAGCGGGGCGGCCGCGGTCCCACTCCGCTCCTTTATAAGGAGCGAGAGGGGGCGACGGAAATACGCACTCCATCTCCTTCCTCCTTCTGCTTCTGGTTTCCTTCCCCCGTCTGCGATGGAGGGGGGGAACCCTGGTTCTTCTTCGATTGCCGCGAGGGTGTCTGCTCGGCAACGCGCCCCTCCTCCCCTTGCGCCCGCGGCGGCGGAGCCGGTCGTCGGGGGAAGAGGGAGAGGGCGAGGTCGCGGACGAGGTCGTGGACGGGGCCGAGGCGCTCGGGGCGGACGGATCGGTGCGCCGCCCTCGCCCCCGCCAGCGGCTCCGTTCCTTCCTGCGGTCCATCTCGGGGACGACCCCTGTGAGTTCATCATCAGGCTGCGCCGGGCGCCTCGTCGCTACCTCCGGCTCCCCGCTCCATTCGCGAACGTGTTGGAGGTGGAGCAGCCTGAGACGCTAAACCTGCGCATGAGGGGCTGCGGGATCAGCGGGACGCGAGTCCACGTCGAGTCCCGAGCCCCCGGCGTGGTGTATCTGGGCCGCGGGTGGAAGACGTTCGCCCGGATACACAGCTTGACGGAGGGGTTCACCCTCCACTTCAAGCTAGTGGGGGAGGACCTTCTCTCCGTCAAGGCCTTCTGGGGCTTCGGTATCCGGGCCCGGTGCTGCGAGGATAGCTCCTCCGACAGCGAAGGCTCCTCCTCGAGCGAGAGTGGCGAGGAGGGGAGCGACAGCGACGACGAGGGGAGCAGCCGCCGGGATGACGGGTACGACTAGGCGTCGGCCGCAGCTCCGGGTGGCGCCGGCGGCCCCATCGACCGCGCCGGGCTCCGTGAACTCCCCGGGGTCGTCTCCTTGGGCGACTGGCGTAGGGGGGGCTGCTGAGGAGGACAGAGGGCGGACGTCGAAGGCCGCGAAGTCGGAGTACGGGCCGACTTCGACAGCTGGCTGACGCTCCGGTGCCTCGTGTTCCAGATGCGCCCCAGACGCCGTCATCACCCTTGCTCTCGGTGACGACCACCGGGGTCTTCTCTTCGGCCCGGCAAGCTCCTCTTGCCGGGGGGGGGGGGGGGCTTGATCTCCTCGGGCGGCCGGAGTGGCGAGGCCGCGGAAGAGGAAGAGGCTGGCGGCAAGGCCGCTGCCTCATCTTCCAGCTCTGCCTCCGGCGCCTCCGTCTTCTTCAGCCTCCGGAGACCCCCGGGCGGAGCCCCCGGATCTTCTCTTGGTGTCTTCTGCCACCCGTAGCTCATCTAGGCGCCCCTTTCGCCCTCTTCGCCTACTTGCCCTACCTCCTGAGGAGAGAGACAAGAAAGGGATTACGGGCACCTTATCTCTTTTCAGCTTGTAAGCCTTCGGGCCTTAGTTGCGTTTAAGCCTTGTAATCCCTCTTTTCATGTTTTTCATTCTCTCTGAACTGTACCTGAGTGGAATGTTTTTAATGAAGAGGGGATGTTTGCCGGATCATTTGTCTCGCGGGTGGAAACCGCGGTAAGGAACGAATCCTTTACATCGTTAAGATAGACAGTTCTCGCCCGGCAACAGGCCCAGCCGCTCCCCCGCACTGCTCGACCTTTCTCACGCCCTTGGCGGAGGCGGGGAGCAGGCGGGTTTCGGCCCCTCGCTCCCCCCCTCTTGCTGTCGCGGCTGCTATCGAAGCGGGCCCCAGGAACGCGCTCTGGGGCTTGCCGCTAAGAGAGCACGGTAGCTTTCCAGGAGGAAAGGAGGCTTTCAAATCCCACAGTCCATAAGAGAATGCATGATGAGGGATGCAAAAACTTATCTGAGGTTGCAGCCCCCGGCGACTCTGGCTCGCCGGGGCGTAGGTGTTGGCTCGTCCTTCTCCTCTTCCTTGTCCTTGAGCGGCCCAGCAAGGACATTCAATTCCTGCGAGCCAAAGGGAAAGGACGGGAAAAAGACGCGGACTCGACCTCTAAGTTAGGGGTTAGCGACAGTTAGGAACTGACAACCCTAACCAAGGACGAGACTCTGACTCAGCATGCATGCTAAAATCTAGGGCGCCAGCGCTTCTTTATCTTCGGCCAGGGGCTTCGCCTGGCTTTGTACGAGGGCTTAAATGCAACATCGGCAAGGCCTGCACAAACCGGTGGTTGCCGGAGCGGATCACGGCAACCGCGCCTTATGGGCGAGACTTGCGAAGATGCTCTATGTTCCCAGGAGTTGCTCACTGGTAGGCCCTCTTCGGTCTTGAGGCGGACAGCGCCGGGCCTCGCGACTCGTCTCACCCGATAAGGGCCTTCCTGCTTCGGCGTCGACTTGTTATAATTCTTGGCCGACTGAACGTGCCTAAGAACAAGGTCGCCTAACAGGGCAACTTTATCTGGTGCCAGGGGCTTCGCCTGGCTTTGTACAAGGGGTTACATGCAGCAGCGGCAAGGCCTGTACAAACCGATGGTTGCCGGAGCGGATCACGGCAACCGCGCCTAGTGGGCGGAACTCGCGAAGATGCTCTATATTCCCAGGAGTGGCTCACTGGTAGGCCCTCTTCGGTCTTGAGGTGGACAGCGCCGGGCCTCGCGACTCGTTCCACCCGACAAGGGCCTTCCTGCTTCGGCGTCAACTTGTTATAATTCCTGGCCGACTGAACGCGCCTAAGAACAAGGTCGCCTAACAGGGCAACTTTATCTGGTGCCAGGGGCTTCGCCTGGCTTTGTACAAGGGGTTACATGCAGCAGCGGCAAGGCCTGTACAAACCGATGGTTGCCGGAGCGGGTCACGGCAACCGCGCCTTACGGGTGAAACTTGCGAAGATGCTCTATGTTCCAGGAGTTGCTCACTGGTACGCCTTCTTCGGTCTCGAGGCGGACAGCGCCAGGCCTCGTGACTTGCCTCACCCGATAAGGTCCTTCCCACTTTGGCGTCAACTTGTTGGAATTCTTGGCCGACTGAGCGCGCCGAAGAACAAGGTCGCCCTCTTCGAGACTCCTGGCCTTGACCTTGCGGCTGTGGTAGCGACGCAAGGCTTGCTGGTACCGAGCGGCTCGTACCGCAGCCTGGAGACGTCCTTCCTCAAGGAGCAGCGCGTCATCTTGGCGCAGCCGCTCTTGCTCGAGCTCATCATAAGCGAGCACCCGAGGAGATCCGTATACGAGTTCCGTGGGGATAACTGCCTCCGCTCCATAGACTAGAGCGAAAGGTGTCTGTCCGGTGGCTCGACTTGGTGTCGTCCTGATTGACCAAAGAGCCGCCGGCAGCTCCTCAATCCAATTTCTTCCGCACTTGTGCAGCCTGTCGAAGGTCCTGGTCTTGAGTCCGCGCAGCACTTCAGCGTTGGCCCTTTCTGCTTGACCGTTGCTCCTGGGGTGAGCAACCGAAGCGAAACAGACCTTGGCGCCGAGATCCTGGGCGTATTGCATGAAGGCGCGACTTGTAAACTGTGTCCCGTTGTCGGTGATGACTCTGTTGGGGATTCCGAAACGGCAGACGATCGACCGGAAGAACTTGACTGCTGACTGCGCGGTCACCTTCCTCACTGGCTCCACTTCTGGCCACTTCGTGAACTTGTCGATTGCAACGTACAAGTACTCGAAGCCCCCGACGGCTCGGGGAAAAGGGCCGAGGATGTCGAGCCCCCAGACCGAGAAGGGCCAGGACAAAGGGATTGTTTGGAGAGCTTGAGCTGGCTGATGAATCTGTTTCGCATGGAACTGGCACGCTTCACACTTGGTTACTAGTGCAGTTGCATCTTGGAGGGCTTCTTGCCAGAAGAACCCTTGCCGGAAGGCTTTCCCGACAAGTGCTCTTGCGCCAATGTGATGGCCGCATATGCCTCCGTGTATCTCTGCCAACAGCTTCTGTCCGTCTTCCCTGGAGATGCACTTCAATCTGACACCGTTGAGTCTCCTTCTGTACAGCTCGTTGTCCACGAACTGGTACATACTTGACTGCCTGGTGATCTTCTCCACCTCTTCTGGGTCGTCGGGAAGTTCTCCAGTTTGCAGAAAACGGACGATCTGCCGTGCCCATGCCGGAGCCCGGGGCTCGACGGCAAGGACTAAAGGCATGAAGGCCGCTGCGGGGACCCCGGCTTCTACGGCAAGAACCTCTGGTTCAGCCGGAGCCGGTGATCCCCCGGCAAGCTTGCCGGGGCAAAGCTTGTCGGGAACCTCTGCTTCCACTGGACGGACCCTCGGACCCGCAGGAGCGGACTGTTCCTCAGCGTTCGGATTGTTGACCCGCTCGCCGGAGCAAGGCTCATCGGGGACACCGGCTTCGACTGGACGGATCCTCGGATCCGCAGGAGCGGGCTGTCCTTCGGCGTTCAGGCTGCTGATCAGCTCGCTGGAGCGAGGCTTACCGGGGACACCGGCTTCGACTGGACGGATCCTGGGATCCGCAGGAGCGGGCTGTCCCCCGGCGTTCTGGTTGTTGATCTTGGGGACCTTAGCGGCGGTCTCAGGGAGGTCCGCCTGCGAATAGTCGCCGGAGACCAACTTCCTTTTCTTGGACTGCCCAACTGCTGGTGTAACGGATGGTTGAGTCAGCTTGAGCAAGAAGGTCCCTGGTTCCACAGGTAACTTCAGCGAAGCACACTTCGAAAGGCCGTCTGCTATCTCATTCTGAGCTCTCGCGACGTGCTCCATTTGCAGCCCTTCAAAGTGTTCTTCCAGCTTCCTCACTTCATCGACGTAAGCTTCCATCAGAGGGCTCTGGTAGCTCTTGTTGACTTGCCGGACCACCAGTTGAGAATCTCCCCGCACGATCAGCTTTCTGATCCCAAGTTCGGCCGCAATCCTGAGGCGGGCGAGCAAGCCTTCATACTCAGCAGTATTGTTGGTAGCTTGCTCCCTTGGGAAGTGCATTTGGATAACGTACTTGAGGTGCTCTCCGGTGGGCGCGATGAGTACCACGCCAGCACCGGCGCCTTGCAGCGAAAAGGCACCATCGAAGTACATTACCCACTCGCTTGTTGCTCCTTGTACGGGCGCGCTTGTTTCTTGGCCTTCTTCATCTGGCGTCGGGGTCCACTCAGCTATGAATTCTGCCAAAGCCCGGCTCTGTATGGTTGAAGTACTTTCAAACTTGAGCCCAAAGCTCGACAGCTCCAGTGCCCACTCGACGATCCTGCCTGTTGCCTCTGGATTGTGCAATATCCTCTTCAGCGGAAAGCGAGTGACTACTGTTATCTCATGCGCTTGGAAGTAATGGCGCAGCTTTCTCGAGGCCATGAGGAGGCCGAAAAGCAATTTCTGCACCCCGGAGTATCTTGATCTAGCCCCCTGCAAGAGGGAACTTACAAAATACACCGGGCGCTGCACCATCTTTTTCCGCGCTCCATCCTGTTCCTGCGCAGGGTGGCCCTTATCGGGGCCAGAGCTCGCTGGAGCAGCCCCCCGCTCGTCGCTGGACTCGCTTGTAGGTGGTATAGGCTCCTCGTCGGCCTCCCTCTCCGCCACTAACGCAGCACTAACCACCTGGTTGGTTGCCGCTAGGTATAGCAACAACTTCTCCTGTGGTCTAGGTGCGACAAGTATTGGAGTGGAGGATAGGTACCTTTTCAAATCTTGCAGCGCTGCCTCCGCTTCTGGAGTCCACTGCATGGGACCTGCCTTCTTCAAGATTTTAAAGAAGGGCAGGGCGCGTTCTGCAGACCTTGAAATGAACCGACTGAGGGCGGCCACACAACCTGCAAGCTTTCTGACGTCCTTGACGCGCTTTGGGGCTTCGATCTGCTCGATGGCCTTGATCTTGTCGGGATTAGCTTCAATCCCCCTCTGTGACACAAAGAACCCGAGAAGCTTGCCGGAGGGGACTCCAAAAACGCACTTCTCGGGGTTCAGCTTGAGCTGTATCTTGCGCAAGTTCCGAAATGTCTCTTCCAGATCTTGGACCAGGGTTTCCTTGCTCCTGCTCTTCACCACGATATCATCCATGTAGGCCTCCACGTTCCTATGGATCTGCGGCTCGAAAGCAGAGTGCACTACCCTTGCAAACGTTGATCCCGCATTCTTCAGTCCAAACGGCATGCGTATGAAGCAATAGGTGCCGCACGGAGTGATAAATGCGGTCTTCTCTTCATCTTCCTTGGCCATAAAGACTTGGTGGTATCCTGAATATGCATCAAGAAAAGAGAGTAGCTCACATCCGGAAGTGGAGTCAACAATCTGGTCAATGCGCGGCAAGGGAAATGGATCTTTGGGACATGCTTTATTCACGTCGGTGAAGTCTATGCACAGTCTCCACTTCCCATTGGCTTTGCGCACGACGACCGGATTGGCCAGCCACGTTGGATGGATCACACCTCTCACTAGGCCTGCTGCCTCTAGCTTCTTGATCTCTTCGCTGATGAATTCCTGGCGCTCCACGGCTTGCTTTCTTACTTTCTGCTTGACGGGTCGCGCGTGAGGACAGACAGCGAGCTTGTGCTCAATCACCCTCCTGGGAACACCGGGGATGTCGGACGGTTGCCATGCAAACACGTCGTCATTCGCCCGCAGGAAGGCGACGAGCGCGCTTTCCTATTTGCTGTCAAGCGTGGCACTGATGGTGAAGGTACCGCCAGTGCCGTCCTCCTTGGCGGACACCTTCTTGGTTGCCGGAGGAGCGGTCATTCCCTTCCTGTACTTGCCGGCGAAGCTCGATGGAACGTCCTCGACGGCGGCGCAGCACTCCGAAGAGGTGCGGTTGCCGGAGTGGGCCCCAGAGCACTTACCGGGCTTGGTCTTTGTCTTCTTCCCCCCGGGGGCCTCGGCGGCAAGTGTGTCCTTCTCTGCCGCGGCTGCTACGTCCCGGTAGATCTTGTCGGCGCAGATAAGCGCGTCCTTTTTGTCGCCATGGACAGTGATGACGCTTATCGGCCCCGGCATCTTGAGTACGTTGTAGGCGTGGTGGGAAGCCGCCATGAACTTGGCGAGAGCGGGACGGCCGAGGATCCCATTGTATGGTAACGGGATATCGGCGACGTCGAACGTGATACGCTCAGTCCTGAAGTTAAGCTCGCCGCCAAAGGTCACCGGCAGAGTAATCTTCCCCTTGGGCTTGCTCCTCCCCGAGTTGATTCCTTGGAAGGACCCGGTCTCTTCGAGCTCGCCGTCTGGGATCTGGAGTTTCTTGATCACAGCGGAGGAGACCAAGTTCAGCCCGGCCCCGCCGTCTACCAACATTTTGGTGACCTTGAGGTTGCGGATGGTGGGTGAGACCAGCATCGGCAAGCACCCGACCGCGGTTGTGCGGTCGGGGTGGTCCTCAAGATCGAAAATGATGGGCGTGCTGGACCATTTGAGGAGCCTGCGCGACTCCACGGGCGGCTCTGCTGCGTTCACCTCTCGCGCCCACCGCTTAAGCTGGCGGTGGGAGGTGTGCAGAGAGGCGCCGCCGTCAACGCAAAGGACCTCCGTGGCCTTCTGGAACTCCTGCTCGCTGTTATCTTCGTCTTCCACGTCTTCGTCGTCGTCTTCGTCATCTTCGTCGCGGCCCCGAGGAGGCCGATCGCCTTGCCGCTGCTTGGCCTTGCCGCGGCGTCCTCCCCGGCCGACGGGCGGCCGCTTCTTGCTTGGTTCGCCACCCCCACCTTGGGCCTTCCCCTTGTCGCGCCTCTCGTACTCAGCTTTCTGCTGCACGACGAGGTACTCGACGCTTTTGCAGTTGGAGAGATCGTGGCCCTTGGTGCGGTGGATCTTGCAGTATTGCTTGTCGGAGCCGTCCTGCTTGTCGGCTGCCGCCACGGGGGCAGGCTCCTTGCCGGAGCCGCCAGCCTGCGTTTGCTTGGCGGGAGCCTCCTTGCCGGACCCCTCGACGGCAAGCACCTCTTTCCTGTTCTTCCTCCTATTATTCCGCCGCTGGCTCCTCTTCGCCGGGGCGGTGTCGTCACTGTCGCTTTCTCCTGTGCCAGCATCCTCCCCGGGGAGTTTCCTCCCCTCCTCCGCGCGCGCGCACTTGTCAGCCAAGGCATATAGCTCGCTGACGTCCCGGATCTTGGTCATGGCCATCTCTTCACGCATGCGGCGGTTACGCACGTTCTGGTGGAACGCGCTGATAACCGCGGCAGGGTGAACGTCGGGGATGTTGCGATGCACGCGGCTGAAGCGCTGGATGTATTTGCGCAGGGGTTCTCCTTCCTTCTGGGCTAGGATGTGGAGGTCGCTATCCTGGCCATGAGGTTTGTGGCCGCCTGTGAAGGCGCCAACAAACTGATGGCAAAGATCCACCCAGGAAGAGATGGAGCCTTCCGGAAAGTGCATAAGCCACGAACGAACGTTCGGCTTAAGCACGAGCGGGAAGTAGTTCGCCAATATCCTCTCGTCGCGCCCCCCGGCAGCTTGTACAGCGATTGTGTAGATGCTGAGAAACTCCGAGGGGTGCGTCCTGCCGTCGTACTTCTCCGGTACGTCGGGCTTGAAGTTCTTCGTGCTGGGCCACCGGACGCGTCGCAGCTCGCGGGTGAACGCGGGGCAACCTGCCGCGTACGGTAAGTCACCTGGTTCACCGGGCGCGTACGTGTCGACAGCGTTCCCAGCCCGCTGGTCTGATTGCCGCCGAGTTTCTCGGCGGCGCTCAATCCTTGTTCGAGCGTCTTCTTGCTGCCGCTCGTCGAGGACTTGGCGCTGGTCCCGGCGAGTCCGCGGGTCCGACGATGCTGTGGAGCCGTCGTCGGCGTTGTCCCAGCGGGGCGGCGTCTTCTGCTTCTGCGCCGGGGAGTGCATGGTGGTCGCACCTCCGGCGGTCTTGTCGCCGTCGATCTTCGTCTTCTCGACCTGCCGGGGCCGCGAGGTCGCCGGCCGCTGCGGCGTGTCGTTGTTGGCGAAGGCGATCAGGCTCTGGATGGTGGCCCTCCAGCTTTCGGCCTTGCCAGCCGCTGGAGGGTAGTCGAGGAGCAGTTGCGCTCTCGCGAGCGCTTCTGCCGGAGTGGAGGGGAGCGGGGGCGAGTGGCGCGAGGAGCGGGATGCGCTCGGACTCCTAACAATGTTAGAAAGAGCGGGGTCCCTCCCTGGCGCCTTCGCCTTGCCCGTGTCCGGACGAGGGCCCGTGGCGTCCCGCGAACCTCCTGTTTGCCCTTGTTCCAGCAAGCGGATGCCACCTCCCGTGGCATGGCGCTGCTGGGTCGTCGTTTGAAGGGATGGATGCGGCGCGTCCTCGGAGGCCGAGGCTCGGTCGTCCGCCCTGTTCTTGGATTTGGTGGCACCGCGTGTGTTCTCCCCGGTGGCCACCACTCCGACGGCGTCTCCCCCGCCCACCGTTGGCTCCGGTAGCGGTGGGAGTGACGCGGACGGGCCCGCGGCCTCCGAAGCCTTCTTCTTCGGGGCCATGGTGTTGATGAAGCTAGCGAGTTCGGAGAAGCTGACGAAGAGCGCGCTCGCGTGAACGCAGGATCTGATCCGCACAACCTCGACGCAGCCCCCTACCTGGCGCGCCAAAGATGTCGGGGCGGACGGGCGTCCCCCCGCGAGCACCTATGGGGCCGGAGCCCCTTTCGTTGTCCGGCGAGGGGGGGGGGGGGAGGGAGCGCGGAGAGCAGATCGAAGCGAGCACACGGGCGGTTTACCCAGGTTCGGGCCGCGATGGACGCGTAAAACCCTACTCCTGCTTAGTTATATTGAACTGGGGAGCTCGGGAGCTTGGGGAGCTAGCTGCACCGAGCGTATGGCCGTCTGGGTGCCGATTCTCCGAACCCCGGAACCCCCTTCTACGTTGCACACGGGCCTCCTTTTATAGCGCAAAGGGGTCACCGACAGGTGTCAACGTAGGAGAAAGGGGTAAAAGTGTAAAAGGGGTGGTAGCTGTAATAGTGCGGGAACGGTGGCGCTACAGTGCGGCACAGTGTTATCATACCTACTTCTGACGGTAGGGGACAAGGGCATTAAATGCCCGTCACGGTCGCCCGGACAGCACCGAGGCGGACCGTTAGGTGCGCCACCGTTCGCCACGATGGCGGCTGCATGCCACCGCATCCCCCAGGCTGTGCGGTGCCTCGCCACGTGCCCTCGGGGGAAGCCCTGGAGCGACGCGTGGCGGGCGAGCTGGAGCGCAGTCTTGAGGTAGTGATCTTGCCGCGGCAAGTGGCTTGCCGCGGGGGTCGTCTTCCTGTGCCTGATAGCGTGCCAGCTATCAGGCCTTGCCGGGGCGCTTGGTGCGCCACGGCGGGCTTCTCTTGTGGTGCCTGGGTTCGGCCTTCCCGACAAGCTCCTCTTGTCGGGGGCTCGATCTTCTGTCTCGTTATACTTTGTTCTTGGATGGCTTTACATGGGCTCAGTCGTCCCGGCAAGCTCCTCTTGCCGGGGTCTTGTCTTCTTGGCCCGGCAAGCTCCTCTTGCCGGGGGCCTTGTCTTCTTGGCCCGGCAAGCTCCTCTTGTCGGGGGCCTTGTCTTGGATGCTCGGTCTTCTCTTGGCGCTTCCGGGGCGGGCCTTGCCGCAGGGTGCTACGACTGCCCGTGCACAAGTCTGGGGTACTAAGGTACCCCTACTTTAGTACACCGACAACTTGATATATGTTTTGGCACTCAACTCGCGGATTCCCGAGGTGACATTGGGGTAATCTACACATAGGAGTTAATGCACGTTCTAGTCTTTGTTTCTCCGGTAAAAATCTTGGGCACTCTTTGAAGTTCTTTGTGTTGGATTGAGTATTATGAATCTAAAATTATTTGGTGTTATTTTAGTACGAACTCTTGGATAGATCAATCGGAAAGATTAGCTTCGAGGTGGTTTCGTACCCTACAAATAATTTCTTCTTATGTTCTCCGCTAGATAGGAACTTTGGAGTGATTCTTCATCGCACTTTGAGGGACAATTATATGATCCAATTATATTAGCACTGTTGAGTGATTGCACTAGGGAAAGTACGGACCCTAGGCCTCATATTCAAGCATTGCAATACCGTTTTTTGCCCGTTTACTATATTCTACCTTACTGTTTTTTTATTTATTCAGATTATAAAAATATATTTCTGCCATCAATGTTACACTTTCATCACCATCACTTCGACGAACTAGTGCACCTATACAATTTGCCATTGTATTGGGTGTGTTGGGGACACAAGAGATTTCTTGTATTTGGTTGCAAGGTCGTTTGAGAGACACTATCTTCATCCTACGCCTCCCACGGATTGATAAACCTTAGGTCATCCACTTGAGGGAAAATTGCTACTGTCCTACAAAACTATGCGCTTGGAGGCCCAACACGTGTCTACAAGAATAAAGTTGCGTAGTAGACATCCCACCCCGAGTGGAACTCTACTCATAAGCTGAGGCAGAGCAAGCACGACAAGACGTTGTTGATCTTTTAGAAGAAGAACGCGAGATGGCCCTGATACGGTCGACTGTTTATCAGTAGGATCTTTGTGGATTCCACGCCAGAAATGTCAAAGGTCGAGCATTCCAAGAAGGATATCTCGTGCTCCGAGTGGATCAGTAGCGACCTCACAAGCTTGCCCCTGCATGGGAAGGCCCATTCATCATCACCAAGGTGCTAGACAATGGGGCCTACCACCTCTACAACCTCGCGAAGAAGACTGACGAGCCAAGCGCCTGGAATGCAGATCTTCTCCGTTGATTTTATACTTAGCACTCGGATCGTCAAGATGTAATAAGAGTATTTTTAGATTGTTTATCAAGACATGACTCCTGTAGTCCCATGATGATTTCTCTCGCATAAGCGTGTGTTCAAATCCCCCAGTGGGTGTCTTAGCTGTGAAATCTATTTTCACCTAAGTTAAAAAACTACTCCGAGTGAGAGCATCCCTCCCACTCAGGGGCTTAGCCACGGGCCCGTCCTCGCCTAAATTAAAAACTACTCCGAATGAGAGCATCCCTTCCACTCGGGGGCTTAGCTGCGAGCCCGTCCTTGCCTAAGTTAAAAAACTACTTTGAGTGAGAGCATCCCTCCTACTCGGGGGCTTAGCCGCGAGCCCCTCCTCGCTTAAGTTAAAAAACTACTCCAAGTGAGATCATCCCTCCCACTCGGGGGCTTAGCCGCGATCCCATCCTCGCATAAGTTAAAAACTACTCCGAGTGAGATCATCCCTCCCACTCGGGGGTTTAGTCGCGAGCCCGTCCTCGCCTAAGTTAAAAAACTACTCTGAGTGAGAGGATCCCTCCCACTCGGGGGCTTAGCCGCGAGCCCGTCCTCGCCTAAGTTAAAAAAAAACTACTCCGAGTGAGAGTATCCCTCCCACTTGGGGGCTTAGCCGCAAGGCCGTCCTTGCCTAAGTTAAAAACTACTCCGAGTGAGAGCATCCCTCCCACTCGGAGGCTTAGTCACGAGCCCGTCCTTGCCTAAGTTAAAAAACTACTCTGAGTGGAGAGCATCCCTCCCACTCGGGGGTGATGACTACTACGCAACTTTATTCTTGTAGACACGTGTTGGGCCTCCAAGCGCAGAATTTTGTAGGATAGTAGCAATTTTCCCTCAAGTAGATGACCTAAGGTTTATCAATCTGTGGGAGGCGTAGGATGAAGATGGTCTCTCTCAAACAACCCTGCAACCAAATAATAAAAAGTCTCTTGTGTCCCCAACACACCAAATACAATGGTAATTTGTATAGGTGCACTAGTTCGGCGAGGAGATGGTGATGGATAGTAGATATTGATTTTTGTAATAGTAACAATAAAAAACAACAAGGTAGCAATTGATAAAACGGAGCACAAATGGTATTGCAATGCTTGAAAATGAGGCCTAGGGTCCGTACTTTCGCTAGTGTAATATCTCAACAATGCTAATATAATTGGATCATATAACTATCCCTCAAAGTGCAATGAAGAATCACTCCAAAGTTCCTATCTAGCGGAGAACATAAGAAGAAATTATTTGTAAGGTACGAAACCACCTCAAAGCTAATCTTTCCGATCTATCTATCCAAGAGTTCATACTAAAATAACACCAAATAATTTCAGATTCATAATACTCAATCCAACACAAAGAACTTCAAAGAGTGCCCCAAGATTTCTACCAGAGAAACAAAGACCAGAACGTGCATCAACCCCTATGCGTAGATTACCCCAATGTCACCTCGGGAATTCCGCGAGTTGAGTGCCAAAACATATATCAAGTGAATCAATATGGTACCCCATTGTCATCACGAGTATTAATTTGCAAGACATGTATCAAGTGCTCTCAAATCCGTAAAAGTATTCAATCCGATAAAACGAAATCTCAAAGGGAAAACTCAATTCATCACAACAAGATAGAGAGGGGAAAACACCATAGGATCCAACTATATTAACAAAGCCCGCGATACATCAAGATCGTGACATCTCAAGAACATGAGAGAGAGAGAGAGAGATTAAACACATAGCTACTAGTACAAACCCTCAGCCCTGAGGGTGGACTACTCCCTCCTAATCATGGTGGCCACCGGGGTGATGAAGATGGCCACCGGTGATGATTTCCCCCTCCGGCGGAGTGCCGGAACGGGGTCTAGATTGGTTTTTCGTGGCTACAGAGGCTTACCGCAGCGGAACTTCTAATCTAGGTTAACCCTGAGGGTTTTTGGAATATTTAGGAATTTATAGGGCAAAGAGGGGGTGCAGGAGGCCACCGAGGTGGGCACAACCCACCTAGGCGCACCTGGGCCACCAGGCGCACCCTGGTGGGTTGTGCCCCCCTCGGGGCACCCCCAGGTCCTTATCTGGCCCACTGGATGTCTTCTGCTCCATAAAAAATCCACAAAAAGTTTCGCGGTGTTTGGACTACGTTTGATATTGATTTCCTGCGATGTAAAAAACAAGCAAAAACAATAACTAACACTGGGCACTGGGTCAATAGGTTAGTCCCAAAAAATGATATAAAGTTGCTATAAAATGATTGTAAAACATCCAAGAATGATAATATAACAACATGAAAACTTCATAAATTATATATACATTGGAGACGTATCAGGGGGCTTAGCCGCGAACCAGTTTTGCCTAAGTTATAAAACTACTCCGAGTGGAGAGCATCCCTCCCATTCGGGGAGCTTAGCCGCAAACCAGTTTCGCCTAAGTTAAAAAACTACTCCGAGTGAGAGCATCCCTCCCACTCAGGGGCTTAGCCGCGAGCCCGTCCTCGCCTAAGTTAAAAAACTACTCCGAGTGAGACCATCCGTCCCACTCGGAGGCTTAGCCGCGAACCAGTTTCGCCTAAGTTAAAAAACTACTCTGAGTGGAGAGCTTCCCTCCCACTCGGGGGGCTTAGCTGCGAACCAGTTTCGCCTAAGTTAAAAAACTACTCCGAGTGGAGAGCATCCCTCCCACTCGGGGGCTTAGTCGCGAACCAGTTTCGCCTAAGTTAAAAAACTACTCCGAGTGGAGAGCATCCCTCCCACTCGGGGGCTTAGCCACGAACCAGTTTCGCCTAAGTTAAAGAAACTACTTCGAATGGAGAACATCCCTCCCACTCGGTGGCTTAGCCGCAAACTGGTTTCGCTTAAGTTAAGAAACTACTCCAAGTGGAGAGCATCCCTCCCACTCAGGGGCTTTGCCTCGAACCAGTTTCGCCTAAGTTAAAAAACCCGTTCACTCAAAGCATGCGGTAAACAGGAAACCAAATATTCAGATAAATCCATCAAGTTGAAATGAAAGCAAAAGTACTTGGGCGACAGGCCCAAAAGAGTTTTACACTTACAAGATCACTCGGCATTCCGAGGTAAATAAGTTTGGATCATAAAGTTTTCTCACTCGGCGGGAGGACTCGCGGGCTCAACGAAGGTGTCCAAATCGATGCCATCTGTATTTCGAGTGGCTGCATCAATGAAGGTCTCCATAAAATCTTCAAACTTGAGCTTCTCTGTGTTTGCCACCTGAGGAGTCTTCAGCTTGTCCTCTCTAGCCTCCTTGCAGTGGACACGAACAAGTGAGAGCGCCACGTCTGCTCCGCAGCGGGCAACTGATTTCTTCCACGCCTGCACTCGACCAGGGATTTCGTTGAGCCGAGTCATCAGTGACTCGAGGTCGTTCTGGAGTGCATCCTCTGGCCACAACTCCTTGTCTATCCTGGTCAATGCAACCTTCAGTCGGGCAACATACCCCAAGACACTGTCAAGACGGGCTTCAAATCGCAACACATTCATTGCAGCAACATCTTTGATGAGTGCCTTTGTGGGATCCAGGTTCAATTTGTTTAGTTTCCTGCTCAAAGTTCTGACAAAACTCAACACAAAGAGGGAAAATATGAGTCAGCAACATTGTGTAGAAGTTTGTTGTGAATTCACTTGGATGAAGAAGGATACCTTCGAGCATGATGTACATCTTCTTTGCAAGGCCCCCAAGTATTCCTCCAGCTCATCCCTCTTTCGAGTGAGTTGGTCTACCTTGTGAGTCAAGGCAATTTTCTCCTCCTTCAGTTGAGCAGCCTCCTTCTTCACCTCCTCAACAATAGTCTTCAGGGCCGCATTCTCCTCTTCGAGTTTGCCGACTGAAGCTAGCTTTTTCTCAGCCGCTTCAGCCTTATCTCGCGCCAACTTCTATGCCCCCGCGAGTTCATTGTCCTTCCTCTCCAACGCCTGCTTCATAGTGTCTAAAGAAATAACATTCTTCAGTCGTTCTTGGAGTTGGCGGTTTTCACTACGCACATCTGTTCGAGTGGTGTCACTCGGTTCAAAGGACGGAAAAGAAGAAATGACAAAGCACACAGTCAGCAAAGTGTTACCTCCCACGGTCTTCACTTCATCCTGAGCACCCTTCAAGTTCTTCTTGGCAAGTTCTAGATGCAGCTGGAGTTGGATCTTCTCCTTCTCCAGAGCAACATATTGAGCCCCAAGTTCACAAGATTTCTGAGATTAATAAAAAGACAATTCAGTCAACAAAGAGAAACACTCTCAAAAGTATTTCCTCTACTTCTGAGTGGAGAAGAGCAAATCTAGATAGCTATTATCAAAAGTGTTCTAAGACCACCACCGAATTAAACATTCAACGTCGGTCGCAGGGACTACACCCAGTGGGTGCACTCAGCGTGCCCCCACTGGATCAATTTCCTACTTGGTACGGCTTGCCTGACACGAGTGAAAAAAAAACAACTTGTTCTCATACCCCTGCCGAATCAAATATTCGACGGCGGTCTCAGGGACTACACTCAGTGGGTGCACTCAGCGTGCCCACACTGGATAAGTTTCCACTTGGTACGGCCTGACCGATTTTAGTGAAGAGCTTCAAGCAAAAAATATTCTAAGACCCCCGCCGAATCAAACATTCGACAGCGGTCTCGGGGACTACACCAAGTGGGTGCACTTAGCGTGCCCCCACTGGATCGGTTCCCCACTCGGTGTGGCCTGACCGTTTCAAGTGGATGGAATGCAGATAAAAAAGAAAACACCCTATGGGTGTACAATTTCAACAAAATCAAAACGGAGAAAATTCAATCAGAAATCAACTTACCATCGCACTTACTCGGACATTTGCTTGAAGGGTTGTGCTGGTGTCATAAGCTAGCTTGTTGCTTTCATACACCTCCTTCAGGTGCTGCATCATCAAACCGGCCTGGATCATAGCCTCCTTGCTGGGCCCGGTCTAGTCCTCTGGGACATGGTGCAAAGCGAATACAGTCGACGGGAGAGCTGATGATACAGTCGGAAGGATCGGCACTTGAGTTTGTCCAGCAGGTCCAGAAGTTGGAAGAGTTGATACCAACGGCAGAGCAGTCAACATCAGAGCGATAGAGATAGCGCCGGTCTGAGGCGAACCACCAGGCACTTGAAAGGCAAGTTCAGGCGGCGTACGAGATGTCTGGCCTGGATGCATTCTCCTAGCAAGGTTTCGTGAGGAGGTCAACCTGCCTCTTCCCCCTGTGCTTCTCGGAGGCTCCTCCTCCTCGTCTTCTAGAAGGGTGATAACGTTGGTTGGCACTGCAGTCACTCGACAGTCAGATCTCAGTCGGCCATCGGAACAAATAGCACGATAGAACAAGGTGTGAGTTGATCATACCTGCCCGAGAAGTGGCTGTGCCTGCAGTCTTCACGTCTGCATGCTCGTCATCGATCTCCATCTGGGACGTCACAGAGGTAGCCGTACTGAGATTCAGAATTTCACTCGGTCAACAAAAAGATGAAGGTCTGCTAGAGTAAGACAGAAAGTGAAATGGTCTGCAACAGAAGCACTCACGTCGAAGCGATAGGCACAGTAACCTTGATTCTGGGTAAAGCCTTCCGAGGTTTAGGTGGAACAGTCTTGGCTTGCTTAGCGGTCTTCTCAGTCGGGTCAGGGGTTGACGTCCGAGTGCGCTTCTGGATCCTGGCACTCGACACCGCAGCCTTACCCTGGACAGTCGCAGGATCTTGTGTCTGCTTGGTACGCCGCTCGATGCGTGGTGGTGACTTGACTTATTCACTATCATCAGAGTCGTCGCTATCGTCTTCACTGTCGTCAGCATACTCTATATCGGCGCTCCCATGCCCTCGCTTTCTGCTCCTTCGATGAGTTGTTCCCCGTTCAGCACGGGCGAGTACATCTTCGTGAATACCCGCAAGACATATATTACAAAGATCAGTCAGACTCCAATACAGTTGCATATTGAAGAGAAAAAGATAAAACACTCGACAAGTTATGTCTCACATCTCATGGAAGGTGCTCAGCGTCGAATGGCAATATCCGTTTTGCTCCATGCGGATTGTCCTTGTTTCCAGTGATGCTCCGAAGCCACTATGCCGCTATCTCTTATTTGACCTCCTCCGGGTGGGTCCGAGCGATGTCATTTGCACCTGAGTACAGCCACATGGGGTGGTCGCGAGCTTGCAAGGGCTGGATGCATCGACTGGGAAACACTTAGAACAAATCCATGCCTATCACTCCGCCTCGGATCAATGCAATGACTGTGTCAACTAGAGTAGCCACCTCACCCTTCTCCTCCTCTTCTATGGTCAACGAACAAGGAGAGCGGAGTCTCTCCAGAGAGAAAGGGGAAGGCCAGTCGATGCACCCGGGGTCGGGACATCTTTGCAGTAAAACCAGGTCGACTGCCCCCCCATAACTGACTCAGGAAAAGTCATGGGACGGAAAGAGCTCCTACCCCTCATTTGGACTCCCAAACCTCCACACATTTGGATCACGTGGGTCCTCTCATCAGTCGGATTGGCTTTCTTAACCGACTGAGATCAGTAGGTGAAGATATGTTTGAATATCTCCCAATGTGGGTGGCATTCCAGGAAGTTCTCACACACCGAAACAAAGGTAGCAAGATACGATATGGTGTTTGGGGGAAGTGACGGATTTGTGCGCCGAAAAAGTTTAGGAAACCGCCGAAGAATGGATGCGGAGGCAGAGAGAAACCTCTTTCCATGTGATTCATGAGGAGAACCCGCTCGCCGTCGCGCGGCGTGGGCTCGAACTCCCCTTCCAGCAGGCTCCGAGATACAGCCGCTATCAGACCTTCGGCAACGAGCCCCCCCCAGATCCTCATCTGAGACCGACAAGGGGATCTATCCCCTTGGATCCAGCCCAGCGGCAGAGCAAATCGCGAGGTCGACCCCTTAGCCGTCTTCTTGGCACACTCCAGTGCCCTCGTCTTGTCCTTCGCCATCTCTAAGGTGGTTAACAGGAGTGAGAGGGGCCGCGCTACGCTGGAGTGGATAGGGCAGAGAGACGAGGGAGAAGGGGGAAAATGGTGAACACTATTGCACACATCAGCTGCATCACCCTTTATACCCGCGCGTCCGAGTGGCTGACCCGTGGGCCCGCGTAATCTCAGGGCATCCCACAACTGGCACCAGCCCGATACATGGTGAAAAAGGTGGGTGAGGATCGAGGAGTCCCTCCCCACTTTCCCTGCTTACCGCGCTGCGTCTGGCCCGCGCGCTTCTCCAAATTTTGAATCCCGCAAAATCCGGGCCAGCAAATCAGTCGATCGCTTCAAGGATATCCTAATCCAATCTGCTCGATGCTATGCTACCTATTCACTCAGATATTCAAGAGGCCAGAATCGATCAAGGCGACTGACGAAGGATTAAACTACTAACGTACTTTTAGACCCCCAAGAAAGTGTCTCTGAGACATCGAGTCGGGTCAAAATCAACTTCAGTCCTCCTTCAATCGGTCCTCGATCCATTCGGGGGCTAATGACGATGACATGTACCTAAGGTAGGGTCTTGGGCCTTACCTATATGCCCTACCCAAGGACACTACACAAGAGACCAAGGCTTACGAAGGTAGAAAGAAGATACCGACTGGAATCACCTCAGAGTGCAATCCACTCGACAGAAGATCCACTCGGATACCGCAATTTCACTCGATCGTCATCATTCACTCGAAAGACAAGAATCCACTCGAAGGTCAGAAGACTTAGAGCCACCCCTGGATGGCAACGTTTGGACATTCACTCTGTCACCTTAAAGATCATTAAACGCGGGCGTTACCAGTAACATACGTGACTTTATTCTCTCATTGAACCCCTGTGTAACTGAGACCTGCGAGAGGTCGGCGTACTCTATATAAGCTACCCTCCCCTCTTGCATAAGGGTTCGCACCTCGTGTAACTCAATAATCCAATCTACAGAGCCTCCGTGGCACCTGATACGTCTCCAATGTATCTACTTTTCCTAACGCTTTTCCTATTGTTTTGGACTCTAATTTGCATGATTTGAATGAAACTAACCCCGGACTGACGCTGTTTTCAGCAGAACTACCATGGTGTTGTTTTTGTGCAGAAATAAAAGTTTTCAGAATGGAACAAAACTTTGCGAGGATGTTTTATACAATAAAAGAGAATTTCTGGAGCCAAGAGTCACCTGAGGGGGGCACCTGGGTGGGCACAACCCACCAGGGCGCGCCTACCCCCAGGCACGCCCAGGTGGGTTGTCCCCACCTGGTGGCCCCGCCGACCTCAACCCTGATACTACAAAATCACATACTCGAAGAAAAAATCAGGGAGAAAGAATTAATGTGATCCACGAGATAGAGCCGCCATCACCTCCTATTCTTCATCGGGAGGCCAGATCTAGAGTCCGTTTGGGGCTCCGGAGAGGGGGATCTTCGTTCTTCGTCATCACCAACCCTTCTCCATCACCAATTCCATGATTCTCCCCATCGGGAGTGAGTAGTCCCTTCATAGGTTCGCTGGTCGGTGAGGAGTTGGATGAGATTCATCATGTAATCGAGTTAGTTTTGTTAGGGCTTTATCCCTAGTATCCGCTATGTTCTGAGATTGATGTTGCTATGACTTTGCCATGCTTAATGCTTGTCACTTTGGGCCCGGGTGCCATGATTTCAGATCTGAACTGTTTATGCTATCACCATTATATCCTTGTTCTAGATCCGATCTTGCAAGTTATAGTCACCTACTACATATTATGATCCGGCAACCCTGGAGTGACAATAGTTGGGACCACTCCTGGTGATGACCGTAGTTTGAGGAGTTCATGTATTCACCGCGTGTTAATGCTTTGTTCCGGTTCTCTATTAAAAGGAGGCCTTAATATCCCTTAGTTTCCAATTGGACCCCGCTGCCACAGGAGGGTAGGACAAAAGATGTCATGCAAGTTCTTTCCATAAGCACGGATGACTATTTACGGAATACATGCCTACATTATATTATGAACTAGAGCTAGTGCTGTATCGCCCTAGGTTACGACTGTCACATGATGAATATCATCCAACAAATTACCTATCCAATGCCTACGAATTTATCATATAATATTCTTGCTAAGTTACTACTGTTGTTGTTACTGTTGCACTTGCTACGAAAGTACTGCTATCACTATTACCGTTACCCTTGCTGCTATCACTATTATCAAAACTATCATACCACATTGCTACTGATCACTTTGCTGCAGATAATTAATCTCCAGGTGTGGTTGAATTGACAACTCAGCTGCTAATACCTTCAAATATTCTTTCGCTCCCCTTCTGTCGAATCTATAAATTTGGGTTGAATACTCTACCCTCGAAAACTGTTGTGATCCCCTATACTTGTGGGTTATCAGCACCGAGACGTAGGGCTGTTACCTCCTCTTAGAGGGGCCTGAACTCATAAATCCAAGTGTACAAACTTGCCGTAGCTAGGACTCTGCCCTCTCCTATGTACCCCCATCTCTACTATCAGATTCGTTCCCACGACACCCGCCACGTCGCTCGTGGAGGGGGTGGCTCGCCCTGGTGCCTTGTGAGTGCCTGGGTGCCCCCTCTGGTAGTTCCTTTCTCCAATATTTATTATATATTTCAAAATAATTCTTCGTAAAATTTCAGCTCATTTGGAGATGTGCATAATAGGTATCTCCAACATAGCTTTTTGAGGTCCAGAATGCCAGTTGTCGTTATTATCCCTCTTTGTATAAACCTCACATATTATGAGAGAAAAGGAATTAGAATTACTCCATAAAGTGTTATAATGCATAAAACCATTATAAATAACAATAAGAAAACATGATGCAAAATGGACGTATCCACTCCCCCAAGCTTAGACTTCGCTTGTCCTCAAGCGAAAGTTGATATCGAAAATCATGTCAACATGTTTAGAGAGAGAGAGAGAGAGAGGTGTCGATAAAAATAAAATACAGACATAGTATCATCATGCTTATTATTATAAGAACAATAAACTTTATCATAAAACTTTACCACATAGCTTCTCATGAACAAGTAACAATTCATCACAACAACGAAGTAGAAAGCATAAAATTTATTGAAAACTAACAAACTATGTTCTTAGTTAACTTTGCAACTACAATTCATCATATTTTCAGGAAGGGTCTCGTATCGGAGCGTTTTGGCAAGTCCACATACTCAACCAGCGTTTAATCTTCTATGATTGCTAACACTCACAACAAATATATGAGCAAAAAGTTTCAGCCGGACACATAGAAAGATAGGGGCTTATAGTTTCGCCTCCCAACTTATTCACCTCAAGGGTGATGTCAACAATAATAACTCATGCTCACTCATATCCAACTGGATACATGTGCCTAGATCTTTCCCCACCACATGGTGCTTGCCAAAGAGAAAAATAAAAAGGAATAGAGAAAAATACTTTGGCTCTTGCATAAAGGGTAAATAAATAAAAGTAAAAGATAGGCCCTTCATAGAGGGAAGCAGAGGTTGTCATGCACTTTTTGGTTTTGTATGCACAATCTCTTAATGCAAAAGAACTTCATGTTGTATTGCCCCTTATGATAGCAACCTTTATTATGCAGTCTGTCACTTTTATTACTTTGCCATCACAAGTTCGTACAATGCTTATTTTCCTTTACACTAAAAGATCAAACACATTTAGGAGCAATTTTTATTGCCTTTTTGCACCGCTCACAACTTATTTGAAGGATCTTACTCAATCCATAGGTAGGTCTAGTGGAATCTCAAAACATGGATTTTGGTTTAAGGGTTTTGGATGCACAATTAGTATCTCTACTTATTGCGGATTTTTGGCTAGCAAAGATATTGAGCAAGCACCACATGTTGAAGGATCTATGACAGTATAACTTCTATGTGAATATGAACAAACATAGATCATTACGTTGTCTTCGTTATCCAACGTCAACAATTTGGCATAAGATATTTAATTGGGGCTCACAACCATAAAAGATGTCCAAGATAGTGTATTTGCATGTGAATCTTCTCTTCCCTTATTAATTCTTTCATGAATTGCATCATTGACCAATGCTATGATTGTCAAATTCCAATAAATTTTACCACTTATACTTTTCCTTATGTGATGTCATTACTTACCATAAGATTAGCATATGCTAGTTTTCATTATTTTCCTTTATTTTTATTAGAACATAAAAGTAAAGAAGCAAAAACTCAAACTAAACTTTATTATATACCTCTCACTCGATTAGATAGATAGATAGATCACGAAACTAGCACTCAAAAATAGATCATGCTAAACTTTTATTCAACTAAATCACGAAATAGCTAAGGATCAAACTAAGGTAGGTAAAGGTAATAAAAGTGCTGGTGATACGATACAGGGGTATCTCCCCAAGCTTGGCACAAGCCAAGGGGAGTGCCCATACCCGTGTGCTTAAGTCTCCTTCTTTGGTGATGATGATGTTGGTGGTGATGATGTTGGTGGTGATGATGATGCAGTCTTTTTCTCCAGCTTGCATTTTAGGCTAAAGTTTTCCTCCCTTAGATCATCATTATCTAGCTCAAGCTTTATTACCCTTTTGCATAATGCCGCCTTGCTCTCCCGCAGAAAATGGGATGTGATAAATTGAACCTTAGGTTTATTTCCTTTGTTAGGAAGGCTTGACTTCTTGGATTCACGTGCATATCTCCAGGTTGAGGTAGTGGATCTTCATTTTCCTTGGAGCTATCATCCCTTATTTCCTCCATGTTGATGTCTTCTTCCTCATCCTGGTCCAACCGTAATGATCCACCTCCCCACAGACCTTAGGATTTGCGATATAATCGGTGACATAGCTCTCTCTGAATCTTGAGACGACATATTTTCATACCTTCCATAAAAACAACACGAAACAAGCATAGAGGATTTCTCCATGATACGGAGGTCAAATCGTCCGGGGGTATATATAAAGATTTTTTATCTTGGGAAACAAGCATATGGAGGGAAAACAGACTCAGGAAGGTGCCTGAGGGGCCTACTACCCACTAGGGCGCGCTAGGTGGGGCAGGCGCGCCCTGGCGCCTTGTGGCCACCTGGGTCACCTTCCTAGTTGTTTCTTATTTTTTTTATTTTTTATAGTATTCCAAAATTGACAAAAAATATTTTTGCGGAATTTTTGGAGTCTGTTTACTTACCGTATCACGTACCTCTTCCTTTTCAGGGTTCTAGAGTGTTCTGGAAGGTTTGTTTTATGTGTTCCTCCGGTGTCATGGTTTGGATAATGTTAGTTTCAACGTTAATAGGCATACCTGAAATATAGTGTTTAATTATTTGTCCATTGACAACCTTCGGATTGGTACCTTCAGCATTATTAATCTTGATAGCTCCAGAGCGATAAACTTCTTCAATGATATATGGTCCTTCCCATTTAGAGAGAAGTTTTCCTGCAAAAAATCTAAAACGAGAATTGTACAATAGAACATATTCACCAACTTTGAATTCCCGCTTTTGGATTCTTTTGCCATGCCATCTTTTAACTTTTTCTTTGAATAGTTTGGCATTTTCATAAGCTTGGGTTCTCCATTCATCTAGTGAGCTAATATCAAATAACCTCTTTTCACCGGCAAGTTTGAAATCATAATTGAGTTCTTTAATTGCCCAATATGCCTTATGTTCTAACTCAAGAGGCAAATGACAAGCTTTCCCGTAAACCATTTTATATGGAGAGATACCCATAGAATTTTTATAAGTTGTTCTATAGGCCCAAAGTGCATCATCAAGTTTCTTAGACCAATTCTTTCGGGTCCTATTGACAGTTTTTTGTAATATTAATTTTATTTCTCTATTGCTAAGTTCAATTTGACCACTAGATTGAGGATGATAGGTGATGCAATTCTCTGGTTAACATCATATTTAGCAAGCATTTTACGGAAATCACCATGAATAAAAGTGTGAACCACCATCAATCATTAAATATCCAGGGACTCCAAACCTTGGGAAAATAACTTCTTTAAGCAATTTAATGGAGGTTGATACGTCTCCAACGTATCTATAATTTTTGATTGTTCCATGTTATTATATTATCTATTTTGGATGTTTTATATGCATTATTATGCTATTTTATATTATTTTTGGGACTAACTTATTAACCGAGAGCTCGGTGCTAGTTCGTGTTTTTCCTTGTTTTTGAGTTCTACAGAAAAGGAATATCAAACGGAGTCCAAACGGAATAAAACTTTACTATGGTTTTTCTTGGACTAGAAGACACACGTAGGACTTGGAGAGGAAGGCAGAAGAGTCCCGAGGGCTCCACAAGCCCTCATGGCCCGCCCTAGTGGGGCACCTCCCTGTCTTGTGGGCCCCTCGGAGCTCCTCTAACCCTAATTCTTGGCCTATAAATTAAAAAATATTCCCAAACCAACAAAAGCGTCCACCAAAAATACTTTTCCGCCGCCACAAGCCTCGGTTTCCGTGAGATCCCATCTTGGGGCCTTTTCCGGCATCCTGGCGGAGGGGGATTCGATCATGGAGGGCATCTACATCAAGTCTATTGCCCTAACAATGAAGCGTGAGTAGTTTACCACAGACCTATGAGTCCATAGCTAGTAGCTAGATGGCTTCTTCTCTCTCTTTGATCTTCAATACAATGTTCTCCTCGATGTCCTTGGAGTTCTATTCGATGTAATATTCTTTTGTGGTATTTGTAGAGATCCGATGAATTGTGGATTTATGATCAGATAATTTATGAATATTATTTGAATGTTCTTTGAATTATTATATGCATGATTTGATATCTTTATATTTCTCTTGAAATTGTCGGTTTGGTTTGACCAACTAGATTGGTTATTCTTGCAATGGGAGAGGTCCTTAGTTTTGGGTTCAATATTGCGGTGTCCTCAGCTAGTGACAAAGTAGGGGTAGCGAGGCACATATTGTATTGTTGCCATCAAGGGTCAAAATATGGGGTTTTCATCATATTACTTGATTTTATCCCTCTACATCATGTCATCTAACTTAAGGCGTTACTCCGTTCTTAGGAGCTTAGTACTCTAGATGCATGCTGGATAGCGGTCGATGTGTAGAGTAATAGTAGTAGATGCAGGCAGGAGTCGGTCTAGTTGACACGGACGTGATGCCTATATTCATAATCATTGCCTTGGATATCGTCATAACTTTGCGCTTTTCTATGAATTGCTCGACGGTAATTTGTTCACCCACCGTATTATTTTCCTTCAAGAGAGAAGCCTCTAGTGAAACCTATGGCCCCGGGTCTATTTTCCATCATATATTTTCAGATCTATAAACCAAAAAACCCAAAAATACCTTGCTGCAATTTATTCCTTTTATTTTGTTTTACGTTTTAGTAATCTTTTATATCTATCTCTATTAGATATCATCCTTGCAAGTGACCGTGAAGGGATTGACAACCCCTTTATCGCGTTGGGTGCAAGTGTTTGATTGTTTGTGCAGGTGCATAGATTGGAGACTTGCGTGTATCTCCTACTGGATTGATACCTTGGTTCTTAACTGAGTGAAATACTTATCTCTACTTTGCTGCATCATCCTTTCCTCTTCAAGGAAAAAACAAGCGCAAGCTCAGGAAGTAGCAGAGGTGTTATGATCAGCACTGCTAGTTGCAATAGCTTCTACCCACTTAGTGGCATAATCAATAGCAACCAAAATATGTGTATACCCATTAGAGGAAGGAAAAGGTCCCATATAATCATAGCCCCAAACATCAAACAGTTTAAGAACAAGTGAATAATTCATAGGCATTTCCTGACGGTTACCAATATAACCAATTCTTTGGCATTCATCAGAAGATAAGACAAACCTACGGGCATCTTTGAAAAGAGTAGGCCAATAAAAACCAAATTGTAATACCTTGTGTGCAGTTCTATCTCCTGCATGATGTCCTCCATAAGCTTCGGAGTGACATTTCCGTAGGATTTGTTCCTGTTCATGCTTAGGTACACAACATCTAATAATACCAACTACTCCTTTATAAAGATGTGGGTCATCCCAAAACTAATGTCTTAAGTGATAGAAGAATTTTTTCTTTTGTTGGTACGTAAAACTAGGCGGTATAAATTTAGCAACGACATAATTAACATAGTCAGCATACCAAGGAGTATTATGAGAAGCATTTATTACAACTAGTTGTTCATCAGGAAAGTTATCATCAATAGGTAGTGGGTCATCAAGAATATTTCTAACATAGACAAGTTATCAGCTATGGGGTTCTCAGCTCCTTTCCTATTAGTAATATGCAAATCAAATTCTTGTAGCAAGAGAACCCACCTAATGAGTCTAGGTTTAGCATGGGAGAGGACACCGCAAGATCAAACCCATCACAAAGCACCTCTTCCCATTGCAAGAAAAATCAATCTAGTTAGCCTAACAAAACAAAAGATTCGGAGAAGAAATATGAGGCTATAAATAATCATGCATATAAGAGATCAAAGAAGATCAAATAATATTCATGGATAAAAATCTGATCATAAACTCGAACTTCATCGGATCCCAACAAACACACTGCAAAAAGTCGTTACATCAAATAGATCTCCAAGAGGCCATTTTATTGAGAATCAAAAAGAGAGAATAAGCCATCTAGCTACTGCCTATAGACCCATAGGTCTATGGTGAACTACTCATGCATCATCGGAGGAGCACCAATGAGGATGATGAACCCCTCCGTGATCGTGTTCCCCTCGACAGAGTGCCGGAAAAGGGCTCTATATTGGATCTCGTGGTTCTGGAACTTGCGGCGGCTAGAATTGTGTTTCTCGACTCGCCTAGGGTTTTTGCAATATTTGGGTATTTATAGAGCCGAGAGGCGGTGGAGGAGACCCCCGTGGGCCCCACAACCCATCATGGCGCGCTAGGGGCCTCTAGCGTGCCATGTTGTCTTGTGGGCCCCACATGCCTCCCCCAGGTGCTTCCTTGGCTCCCAAGTTGTTTTCTGGTCCAAAAAAATCTCCAAAAAGTTTCGTTGCGTTTGGACTCCATTTGGTATGGATATTCTGCGAAGTAAAAAACAAGCAAAAAACATCAACTGGCACTGAGCACTATGTCAATAGGTTAGTCCCAAAAAATGATATAAAGTTGCTATAAAATGATTGTAAACATCCAAGAATGATAATATAACGGCATGGAACAATAAAAAGTTATAGAGACATTGGAGACGTATCAACATCCCCAAGCCCGATTCCTGCTCGTCCTCGAGTAGGTAAATGATAAAAACAGAATTCTTTATGTGGAATGCTGCCTAGCATGTTCATCACATATTATTTTTCTTTTGTAGCATGGACATATATGGATGTTTATGTGGTTCAGAGCAATAGTGTCAGGACCCCGATCCTAAGTCACACCGATCTAGCATGTAACACATCCTATCACTTTGTGGCCTCACGCACGGTATTCCCACGGGTGCCACCTTACCTGGCCCGGGACCGTTTGCGTCTTTTGGCTCACGTATATTATAGTGTCGCTAGCATCCATATGACAGAGAATCCGGGCCGACATGACTAGTCGTGAACCCAAAGTGGCACTAACTTACGGGGACAGGCATACATGAATCAACATCGAGCATGTCGGTCAGCAGCGTGCGAATCCGGGCTGTAGCACTGGGCTAACAGGACTCCGGTGAACCGGGCTGTAGCAGGCTAGGCAGGACTCCGTATATCACCGCGTGACATTTCCCCGAAGGGACAGACACAGGAACAAAGTGAATCACATGCCAGCCAGTCAAGTGTTCCGGAGCAGTAGTGCTGGGCTAGCAGGACTCCGGTGAACCGGGCTGTAGAGGACTACTATGGCTCATGGAAGCACAAGACTACATTTCCCCATAAGAGAGGCTACCAAGGATAAACAACTAGGTTGTCGGATCCCACACATACCAAGCATTTCAATCATACAAACAATATGCTCGATATGTGTAAATACAACATGGCATCACAACATAACTCTACGACTCAAGTATTTATTCATTAGGCTCCGAGGAGCCAAGATATTACAAACATGGGTCTCATGACCCAACATTCAGAGCATACAAGTCAAAGCACATGCGGAAGCTTAACATGTATGAGTACAGACATCTACAAATCAAAAGGCTGAGAAGCCTGACTATCTACCAGATCCTGCCGAGGGCACACGATCGTAGCTGAGGTATCAAGCTAAACGTCGAAGTCCACGCGGAACTACTAGCGATACCGATGTCTCTCTGCAAAAACATAAAATAGGCAAACGTGAGTACAAATGTACCCAGCAAGACTTACATCAGAACTATCTACATATGCATCGGTATCAACAAAGGGGTGGTGGAGTTTAACTGCAGCAAGCCAGCTTTGACTCGGTGGGTATCCTGAACTACAACTGCAAGTAAATCTTTTGATGTGGCGCACACGAGTCCACATATTCACCATATCAATACACCACTATGGATCCGCTCCCGCCTCCCTACGAGAAGGCCATCCATAGCACTCACGCTTATCTTGCGCATTTTAGAGTATCCACTTTCACTTGTCTATGAACTGTACAGGCAAACCAGAAGTCCTTTACCACGGACATGTCTATTCGGATAGATGATGTTAACCCTGCAGGGGTGTACTTCTTCACACATGCTCTCGCCACTTACCACAATGTACACGTCGTGTATCTCGGCAACCTTCAAGCGGAAGCCTGGCGAGGGAGTCGGGCACGACCTGACTAACCACACAAGTCTCTAGTCCAGGTTTATCGCCTATTCAGGTTCCATACGCAAGGAGATCCGGCCGGGGTGTCGCTCACGGCCCCAAACGATGTGTACAGGGTTCCAAGCCCACCAAACGGGCGGCGCGTGGTCTACCCGGCCATGGTGCCTAGTCTGTCCCAAGCCCACCTGTACCGGGTGCCACTTGGTAGACTACTAACACTACCTACAAACACCAGAAACTAGTTGCAACTCCTGGACAGAGATCAGGTTGATTAATAAGTCGAGAGAGCTTGGAGCGCCCGGAGCCCAATGTGTGGTAGTAACTGTTCATGGATCACAAACACAGAACTCAGTTCCTGAGGACGGCTGCAATGAGACAACCCACCATGTACTCCTACATGGCCTCTCACCGCTACCTTTACCAAATCGTGTTCACACACTTAGCTCTCAACAGTAGGACATGTTCACCACATTCCAATTCATCCCCGATGAATCAGACCTGACTCAACTCTAAGCAATAGCAGGCATGACAAACAAGCATGAATGAGTAGGCACATCAGGGCTCAAACAACTCCTACTCATGCTAGTGGGTTTCATCTATTTACTGTGGCAATGATAGGTCATGCAGAGGAAAAGGGTTCAACTACCGCAGCATGTAACAGTTGAATCGTTGTTGTCCTAATGCAGTAAAAAAAGCAGGAGCGAGAGAGTGGGATTGTATCAGAATGAACAAGGGGGTTTTGCTTGCCTGGCACTTCTGAAGATAGTATAGCTCTTCATCGGTGTCATCAAACTCATCGCCGAAACATACACCTACCGAGGGGGAACAACCACCGGCAAACAAGAGGGAACACAATCAATGCAATGCAACAATATGATGCATGATCATGACATGGCAATATGATGTGATTTGGCCTAATGCAACTAGCAACATAATTAAGTGTAGTTGGTTTGAACCGAAGGTTCAAATTCAAACTCCACATATGGTTATTTAAATGCCATTCATTTGATTTGTCCCAAACAGCAGCCATAAGTTGTTCTAACATGCATGAAAATGGTACAGATGGATAGATTGGATTTTCTGATAATTTTTCATATATAATTTGTTTGATTTGGAGTTACAGTTGAATTACTATGAATTTTTGAAGTTTGCAACATTTTCTGGAATTTCCTATATAAGAATAAATCCAGAAAAGGATTTACTGCGTCAGCCTAGCATTAGTGTGACGCCAGCGGTCAACTGAGACGGTCCAGGTCAACCCTGACCTGTGGGTCCTGCATGTCTGTCTCATAGTGACTAAACCAGTTTAATTAAACGTAAACTAATAAGTTAACAGGGGCCGGGCCCCACATGTCATTGACCCAGAGTGTCAATTAGGTTAGTGCTAATTAGTGGTTAGGCCTAATTAAGCTAGAGCCACGTCAGCATCGCCGGAGCTCAACGCCGGCGACCTGGAAATGCGGCGGTGACCCCTCGAAAGGGCAGGAGAGCGGTGGTCGAGGCCACTAGAGCGCAGCCTGTTCTCGCCCGCATCCAGGGAAGCAGGTATCTAGGTGCGGGGTCGCCGGAGTTCGCCGGAAACGAGCTCGGGGCGGCGGTGCTAGCTCGGCCTCGACGGGAAAAAGGCCTACGGCGCACGGAAGGGTGATTGGGTGGTCGCGTTCGTCTCCTGGGGACGCGCAGAACATGGTGGTACGCTCAGACGTGGCGTCCGTGAGCTCTAGCCACGTCGACCTCGTGGCCGGCGGCGAGGAACTCTCGGGCTTGACGGAGCCCGCAGATAGAGAAAGAAATCGACATCGGGGAGAGAGAGGTCTGATGCGGAGGCTCACAACGTGTCTAACAAGCACGAGGGCGAGGTCGGGGATGCCCTGTAGCCCCCGAATCGACGGCGAGGATCCACGGCGAGCGACGAGGGGAACAACGGTGCTGGCGATGTCCAGGGGCTTCTGGCGCCATGTGGCTCGGTGAGGATGAAGAGGGGGACGAGGCGGAGCTTCTTAGCACGACGACAAGGCGTGGGGTGGCCGGTGCCGCGGTGGTGGTGAGCGGCGTCGACGGCAGAACTCGGTGGCGCCGCGGAAGCGAGCAGAGGAGGGAGAGGGAGTCCAGGGAGAGAGGGGAGAGGTGCAAGGGGTCGAGGAGAGTGCGTGGCGCTCTTGGGTGCTTCCAGCGGCGAGCAGGTAAGCAGGAGGTGGCCGGCGCGTGCCGGCGCTCAGTGGGCACACGCCCTCGCGTCCTTCTGGCGCGCCGAGGAAGATGACTGGCAAGGTGGGGGTGGGCTAGGCCGCTAGTGGGCTGCGAGGTGAGCACACACACACTCTCTCTCTGCTTTCCTATTTTCTTCAGTTTTTCTATTTTTCTTCTCTATTTTGATTTAGTTTATGAACCAAATCATTTTTATAACTCCTGAAAATAATTGTGGGCATTAACTGAATTATTACAGAGGCCCTTAGGTATTTTCAGAATTGTTGGAGCATTTAAAATTATTTATAGAATTTAAATGCCCCAATTCAAATACATATGATTTAATTCAAAAATCCAGGATTACCTAGAAAATTGTGCACCATTTTTGGAAGAGGTTTCCACCTTAACCAAAAATCATGAACTTTCCTCAAGGCATTTTGGATTCTTTGAAAATTATTTTAAGTTGAACCTATTTGGATTGATTTGGTGCTAGGGTTTGAACATCCCCATTTGAAGTTCCAAAAATTTAAACATGATGCAAGCAAAAGCAAGAACTAGGCAGTACTAGAAGCTAGGAATATGACAAATAGTCTAGTTTTGACACGAAGATTTCAATAGTCAAGCATATCAACAAGCAACCATGTCTTTCAAAATATCAACACTAAAGAGAGTTAACCATAGCCCATCATGTTGAATCATTGATCCATTCATGAAACACACTCACATATTAGCTACATCCAGTGCTCAAGTATGATCATAGTGCACCCCAGTTGGTGCTTTATAAGAGAAGATGAAGACTAGAATAGAAATAAAAATTGCATAAAGTAAATAGATAGGCCCTTCGCAGAGGGAAGAAAAGGTTTGTAGAGGTGCTAGAGCTCAAAGCTTAAATTGAGAGATAAAAACATTTTGGGAGGCATACTTTTCCCGTCAACGAAAACGATCGAGTAATTCCCAACACTTTCCATGCTAGATATATCATAGGCGGTTCCCAAACATAAAATAATCTTTATTCCTTTTCCACCATTCTTTCACACTCCACGGTTAGCCATATCCGCAGGTACCACGCATACCAACACTTTCCAAGATCATGAGCATAAAAGTTTTCATCTCTCAAAATAATATAGGTTAAGCATGGGGCAATTTCATCAAAAATTTTACTAACTCTCAAATAAATCTAAGTGAAGCATGAAAGAATTCCAGAGCTCAAAAAATTTAAGTGAAGCACACAGAGCAATTCTAACAAATCATAGCATAATTTTGGCTCTCTCAAATAGGTGTGTCCAGCAAGGATAGATGAGACAAACTAAAATGCAAAACAAGCAAAGACTCATATAATACAAGACGCTCCAAGCAAAACTCAAGATATGTGACGAATAAAAATATAGCTTCAAGTAAAATTATCGATGGTTGTTAGAAGAAAGAGGGGATGCCTTCTTGGGCACCCCCAAGCTTAGCTTCTTGGTTGTCTTTGAATACTAACTTGGGGTGCCATGGGCATCCCCATGCTTAGGCTCTTTTCACTCCTTATTCTTTCATCCATCGTGATCTCACCCAAAACTTGAAAACTTCAATCACACAAAACTTAACAAAACGTTCTTGAGATCCGTTAGTATAATAAAGCAAATCACCACTCTAAGTACTATTGCAAACCCATTCATATTTTATTATTGCATTATATCTTTTGTATTCTAACTTTTCCATGGCTTATACCCTCCAATACAATCCATAGATTCATCAAAATAAGCACACAATTCAACGAAAACAGAATCTATCAAAAACAGAATAGTCTGTAGTAATCTGAACTCTAACCATACTTATGTAACTCAAACAATTTTAAAAAATTAGTACAACGTAGGCAATTTGTATATAAATCTTGTGTAAAAAATTCAGAGTTTTTCGTCACTTCCGTGATTTACAAAATTCTGCTACTAGATGCAAAAGTTTCTGTTTTTCAACAAGTTCAAATCAACTATCACCCAAAGTTATCCCAAAGGATTTACTTGGCACAAACTCAAATTAAAACATAAAAACACAATCATAACAGTAGCATAATTGTGCAAACACTCAAGAACAGAAATAAAAAGGCAAAGATAATTTATTGATTGGGTTGCCTCCCAACAAGCGTTATCGTTTTATGCCCCTAGCTGGGCATAATGCATAGATTCAAGTATTGTCATCTTTGATTTTCAACTCCTCAATCACACAACTATAATTCTTCAAGGATTTAGCATGTATATTTTCAATAACAATACTTCTAGTAATAAAAGTAAAAAAATCATTCTTGCACGTAGGGCCTTTCACTACTTCAACAAAATTGGGATGTATACTAATAATTTCAGGATCATATTTGTTGCTACTAGAAGTAGCACCTTTGTTATTAGTGACTTGAGTAGACTTGCAAATTTTTACGGGTTTTTTTCAATAGTTTCCGCATACAATAAGGCCGAGCTTAAGTTACTAAATATTTCTTCCAACTTATCAATTCGAGAAGGACTTTCTCCAATTCTTTCGTCAACTACGGTTTCCTTCTCCCTTAGTGACTTAAAAACATCGCCGGCTTTTGACCCGAATTTATTAGCAAGGTTCTGCATCTTTTTATCCAGATTTTTAGTTTGCTCTAAGGTGACCATCTTGTTTTCAATAGCGTCTAATCTTTGCATGACATGCGCAGGAGTTAAAATTGTTTCATTAATAATGATAGGTGGTGCACCCACTAGATCTCCCATGGCATTAAAAGCATCTAAATATGGACACATCAAGAAATTCCCACCAGTAATCGTATCAAGGACGAATCTATACCAAGTGGTAATGCCCACATAAAAACTGTGAAGAAGAATAACGGTAGATTGCTTACGAATAGATCTATTTTGAGCATTGCAAATCCTATACCAAGCATCTTTTAGATTCTCCCCTCCCCTTTCTTTAAAATTAAGAACCTCATTCTCAGGGTTACACGCAATAGAGGAAGAACTAGCCATAATGACAAAGTAGGCAAACAAGATTGCAAACAAAAAGATAGATCTGACGAGAAAAAGGCGAACGAAAATTAAGGCGAATAAAAAGGCAATTTTTTTGAAGTGGGGGAGATGAAAACGAGAGGGAAATGGCCAATAATGTAAAATGCAAGGCGATTAGATTTGTGATTACGAACCTGATAGATGTTGATGATGTCTCCTCGACAACGGCGCCAGAAATTCCTTTGACGTGGCTAGACTGCGTTGGTATTTCCCCAAAGAGGAAGGCATGATGCAACGCAACTACGGTAAGTATTTCCCTCAGTTGTGAAATCAAGGTATCAATCCAGTAGGAGAACCAAGCAACACTATTGAAAGGATCGAGATGGACCTAGAGGGGGGGGGGGGTGAATAGGTACAATTACAAATTTTCATTGTTACTTAGCAATTTTAGGCAATAATGCGAAATATGAAATTTAGCCTAACAATTGCAAGTATGATGCTAAGAGCTAAGCAAGGTAAACAAGTAACACAAGTAAGTGAGAGAGCAAGGACAATATGATATAAGTACAGACTAAGAGACAAATAACCACAACTAGAGAGTTAGGGTTAGGAATAACCGCAACTCCGAGAGACGAGGATGTATGCCGATGTTCACTTCCTTGGAGGGAAGCTACTTCACCGTTAGAGAGGTGGGTGTTACCACGAAGGCACACCAACGCCACGAAGGCTCACCCTATTTTCCCTTTGAGACAACACCACGAAGGCATTTCTCAACCACTAGTTGTAGACCTTAGGGTGGTCTCCAAACCCTCACAAACTTTCTGTGGGTAATCACAATGGTCGATTCCTCGCGGGAGCACTCCTACCGTCTAGGAGTCTCCAACCTCCAAGAGTGACAAGATGCACCACAAAAACAAGGGGGAATTAACTTTCTCTTTGGTGAATGTGTAGATCGAGCACTTCTCCTTTGCTTCCCAAAAGATCAAGAGCTTTGGGTGGCTAGGGAGGGAGATCTCCAAGAAATCTAGGTCTGAAAATGGAGGTGAGAGAAAAGGAGTCGTCAAGTTCTTCGTAAGGAAGAAGAAGACTATTTATAGGTGGGGATGGAATCTGGCCATTGGAGGCAGATTTCTGCGTATCCCACAAGTTCCGGCCATGCACAGAAGTTCCGGGCTACACAGAGAGTTTGCATCAAGTCAGTAGTACCCCAGAAGCTGGTGAAACAGGGGACAGAAGTTCCGGAGCCCAGAAGTTCCGGCCAGGGTCCGGCGAGGTTCCGGGCTACACAAAGAGATTGCACAAAAAGAGCAGTTTCTCTGGGTACCCCAGAAGCTTCCCGGACCCCTGCTGGACCTTCCAGTCCCCGAAAGTCCCGGCCTGAACAGAAGCTTTGCACTATGAGATTTTTCCAGATCAATGTGAGAAAGTAAGTTGATTCCTCGGATGTTTTTATGATGCACCCCTCTTAATAGTGCGGCTGCCCTAAAGACTCAAGAAACAAGAAAACACTATGGAATTCCGCTTTTCTTGGGCACTGTCGGATCCTGTGTTCCGGCAGAACCTTGAGGTTCGAACACTAGGGTGCGCACGTAGATCTCTCTATCCCAACCTCGCTCTCGCAATGATCTCAAGGCCTACCTCAACGAACCCAAAGAACAAGAGACACAAGGGTTTATACTGGTTTGGGCCACTGTTGTGGTGTAATACCCTGCTCTAGTGTGGTGTGGTGGATTGCCTTGTAGGCTGAGGATGAACAAGTACAAGGGATGAACAACCTCCTGAGGAGAGGTGTTCTTGAGCTCGGTGAGCTGGTGTGTGTGAGGATGGTCTTAATGATCCCCTTCTCTAGGGTGGTGGCTAGTCCTATTTAGAGAGGCCCCGGTCCTCTTCCCAAATATCCGGCGGGAAGGGATCCCAGAACGACCAATTTTGAAGGGAGACAACTAGTACAAGTTATCCTAACAAAAGGTGGTCTTCGCCTGCCAAAGGCTCTGGTGGTGACGCCGTCGTGGGCTCCGTGGTGACCTCCGTCCTCCATCCTGCTGGTCTTGGTCTCGTTGCACCGATATGGAAACCTTTGCCTGATGCCTCGGGACTCCTTGTCTGCGCCTGCCCCTTTAGCACCAAAGAGGCAACTGGTACTCTGCGCCCGCCTGGCCTTGATGGTCATGGCTCACATCACGCGCACCTCGCGAGGTGCCCCCTTGCATAGATATCTCTGCTCCTCGTGAGCCAGCCCAGCGAGGCTGCCCCTGAGGAGGTCTTGGAATTGTCCGCCTCGCGAGGGTCTTGAGTGGTCGCTGATGAAGATGGGCCGTACCAGGCCGCTAGCTGAGCCACGCCCTGGGCCGCAGGCAGGCAAGTCTGGGTACTCCCGTTCCTAGGACGCTGACAGTTGCCCCCGGGCACAAGGCGTGCTTGCAGTTGGCTTCGAGGCGAAGCCAAGGGGCAAGTGCGGAGTGCCGTGGGCCCCAACCGCCTGCGGCCTTGATTTATGTGTGGCGATTGACGGGACGTGGGCATCTCCACTTCCCCACGCCGCCTCGACAACTGTCCCTGACTGACAAAAGGCTGGCGTGTGCCATGGTGCCTTCATTGCCTCCCTTCGTCTTCCTGATCCCCTTTCTTGCTCCTTGCTCCCAAAGACTCTAGATCTACGCCAATTCCCCTTTGAGCCTGCAATCGATGGCGTCCGGCAAGGCAAAGGCCAATCTTCCGCCCACCTGGTACGAGCCAGCTCTAAGCGCCCAGCGTTTCGGAGAAGAACTTCATCGCCACGCTCAATGACGGCGGAGGGCAGCAACGAGAAGGGAAAAACCGTGCTCCGGGCTGCCCCCGCTGAGCTGGAGGCCACAGGGAGCACCTTCTATCCCTTCTTTATGTGTAGCATTGTCGCAGGGCTGGTTCCCCTTTCTCCGATTTCTTCTACGCCGTCCTTAGCCACTTTAGGTGCATGCCCTTCATATCCATCCCAACTCCATCCTCCTCCTGTCGATCTTCGCCTTCTATTGTGAGGCATTCTTGGGGGTGATGCCGTCTATGGCGCTGCTTCGCCACTTCCTCTTCCTCCGGAACAAGGGCGGCCATCGATCGGGGTGTGCCAACTTCATCGCGGCCAACGGGACCAAGGCGATCTCGAAGGCCGGGAAGAAGGCCGAGAACTTCAGGAGAAAGTGGGTCCTCATGGACGCCAAGTGCTCTCACCCTCGGTTGGTGCTGCCGACTGAGATGTCCATGCCTCATGATGGGTGGCTCAGCGCGAAGCTCACCGACCCCCGGGCGGAGCAGGTGCTGGAGAAGATTTCTGCCGACCTGAAGCCTGACGACCCGATGGCGGCGAAGCTGATGGGGGCCATGATTGTCAAGGAGTTCTTGGCGCAGCGTGTAGCTCCACTTCAGGCGCGCTCGCGCCCCTTGTGGAAGCTCGGGGACAAGGAGGACGACCTCCGCCTACGCCCAGGTGCCTTGTCGGATGAGAAGCTGGGCATGACTCTCCGCCTCTTGGTCGGCGATGACCAGGGATATCCGCCGGACACCCATGTTCCCCTGTACCGTCGCCCGGATGGGGCGAAGGTGGCCGCCTCCATGCCCACCTTTGACGGGTGTGGGCTCGTGCCGCCAGCGCCCTCCGAGGCCTCGGTGGTGACGGCTCCGGTGATGGTGTCCTCTGATGACTCCGACGAGGAGGAGGGGCTGGACTCGGAGGCGACCCAGGAGGGGGCATGGGAGACTTCCCCCCAGGGCAAGGCCAGTGTCCTCCGTGCCTTGCCTGATGACGACGTCGCTGGAGACCACCCGGTGAGGGAGGTCCTGTCCTCTGTTGGGGTCTCCACGAGGTCCATGGTCACCCCTTCAAAGAAGCCGCCGGCTGGGGTACCGACGAAGAGCAGATCGACGCTGATCTCCCAGCGTGATGCTCCTGCTCTGACCCTTCCTGGTGCTGCCACTGGGCCGGCTGCCGCGGCCTCATCTGCCCCTGGAGCTCGCGCACCGGCGCCCGAGGCTGCGAGGCCCCCGGGCTCCGCGCTTTGAATAGGCCGCGGGACTATGCCGCCGTCGACCAGTAAGCACCTTGCCCTGACTTTGTTCTTGCTCCTTTTGCTGCTTCCTGATGTTCTCCTCTTGCATCGTCAGGCCTGTCGGATTTCGGGTTCTGGCAGACCCTTAAGGTTCGAACTCTGGGGTGCGCGTGGAGATTACGCTTCCTACCTACTTGTACCCCTCCACCTCGCAAGGATCTAAGCTACGAGAAGAACAACACAAGAGACACAGAGTTTATACTGGTTCGGGCCACCGTTGTGGTGTAATACCCTACTCCAGTGTGGTGTGGTGGATTGCCTCTTGGGCTGATGATGATGAACAATACAAGGAAGAACAGCCTCGCGAGAGTCTGTTCTTGGCTGGGGGGATGAACTGCTAGGAGGAGTTCAATCGCCCTTCTCTCTCTCTCCGTGTGATGCGTAGCTACCGAGTTGCTAGATGTCAAGGTGATAAGATGCCTAGCTGTCCGATGATCTAGATGCCAGGGTGATGAGATGATGCCTCTACCCTGGGGGTGGCTAGTCCTATTTATAGGCAAAGGCCCTGTGCCTCTTCCCAAATATTGAGCGGGAAGGGCGCCAACAATTGGCCAGTTTGAAGGGGAACATATGGTACACTTATCCTGACTAAAGTTGGTCCTCGCCTGCCAAAGGCTCTGGTGATGACGCTGGCTTGGGCTCCACAGTGACTTCCCCCTTGTCGCGGAGCTGGTCTTGGTCTCGTTGCACTGAAACGGGTGCCTTTGCTTGATCCTCCCGCCTGCGCTTGCTCCCTTTGCACCAAAGAGGAAAGGGAGGACACTTCGTGGGCTATGCCCGCCTTGCGCCTTTGGTCGTCATGGCTTGCGTCATGGGCACCTCGTGAGGTACCCCGCCTTGATCTCTCCGCCTCCTCGTGAGCCAGCATGATGAGGCCGTGCTTGAGGAAGCTCCGTGTCGTCCGCCCCGCGAGGCTTGGCCCCTCGCGAGGGTCTTGGGTTTGTGTTGATGAAGATGGGTCATGCTGGGCCCCCTTTGAGCCACGCCGCAGGCCGCAGGCAGGCAAGTCTAGGGACCCCCGTTCCCAGAACGCCGACAGTAGCCCCCGGGCCCAAGGCGCGCCCGGACTTGGACGTGCAGGGAGGCGAAAGGGCAAGGGCGAAGCGCCACGGGCCCTAACAGCCTGCGGCCTCGGGCGCCGCGTGGCGGTTGATTGGTCGTGGGCGTCTCCACTTCCCCATGACGCCTCGGCATCTGCACGGATTGGACAAGTCCCTGCATGCAAAACAAGTCATGATTACCTGAGATCGTGGGGGCCAACGGTTGGCCTTCGCCGGCTATAAGTACGGAACGACACGCGCCCTTCCAGTCCATCCCCCTTGCCTCCCCTTTTCTTCATGGCGACATCGAGGAGGTTCTCAGCCGTGGAGAAAGGGAAGGCTCGCTAGGTTGAGCCTGCCTCTCCTCCGCCCAAGCGCGGTCCGGGCGCCCTCGCAAGCATCCCGCGGCCTCCACGACAGCCCTTCACGGCCGCGGGGGCGATTTCCAGCTTGGTGACGGGCGGGCAACGGTGACCGGGGGCACGCCTCGGTCGTGCGCCCCCCTAGGCCGCGTTCTCGTGCAGCAGAGGTGCTGTCGGAGTTCGTTGTGTGGTCGGCGGAGCCGACTAGCACCTGGCTTCATCTTCCTCGCTTCCTCCTCGGCGAGCTCCGGCCGGCGCCCCGGGTGGCCTCTGGCTCCAAGCAGATGGCTGCTGCAGCCGGGCCTCATGGGCTTCACTGAAGGTCTCCGCAGCTGGTAGCCTGGCCTTGGCCCGCGGTTGGCAGACGTTTGCTCGCGCGCGGGGCCTGAGCCGTCGGTGCACCCTGCACTTCAAGCTTGACGGCGATGCCACCCTCTTCGTTAGGGTGTTTGGGGAAGATGGTCGCCGCGCAGGGTGCTGCCCTGAGGACGACGACCGCGGCCGGGAACCCAGCCCCGACAACGATGGAGAGGGCAGCGCTCGCGTGATCGGCTGTGCTCAGGGTTCCCCAAGCTTCACCGGCTCTTCCTCAGGCGGCGACTCTTCCAGCGGTGGCCGCAGCCAGCCTCCACGCCGTCGTACCTGCCTGGGAGGTGGTGGTGCGTCTGCCCGCCGTCGCGCTTCGGTGAAGCGCGAGAGGGAGTCTGCCTGAGTCCTGGAGGCGGTCCGAGTATTCCCTGCAGGCCGGTGTGAGGCGAGCTGCCGTCAGGACCCCGATCCTAAGCCACATCGATCTAGCATGTAACACATCATATCACTTTGCGGCCTCACGCACGGTATTCCCACGGGTGCCACCTTACCTGGCCCGGGACCGTTTGCGCCTTTTGGCTCACGTATATGATAGTGTCGCTAGCATCCATATGACAGAGAACCCGGGCCGACATGACTAGTCGTGAACCCAAAGTGGCACTAACTCATGGGAACAGACATACATGAATCACATCGAGCATGTCGGTCAGCAGCGTGTGAATCCGGGCTGTAGCACTGGGCTAACAAGACTCCAGGAACCCGGGCTGTAGAAGGCTAGGCAGGACTCCGGATGTCACCGTGTGACATTTCCCCGAAGGGACAGACACAGGAACGAAGTGAAACACATGCCGGCCAGTCAAGTGTCCTGAGCAGTAGTGCTGGGCTAGCAGGACTCCGGTGAACCGGGCTGTAGCGGACTACTATGGCTCATGGAAGCACAAGACTACATTTCCCCATAAGAGAGGCTACCAAGGATAAACAACTAGGTTGTGGGATCCCACACATATCAAGCATTTCAATCATACACACAATATGCTCAGTATGTGCAAATACAACATGGCATCACAACATAACTCTACGACTCAACTATTTATTCATTAGGCTCCGAGGAGCGAGATATTACAAACATGGGTCTCATGACCCAACATTCAGAGCATACAAGTCAAAGCACATGCGGAAGCTTAACATGTCTGAGTACAGACATCTACAAAAGAAAAAGGCTGAGAAGCCTGACTATCTACCAGATCCTGCCTAGGGCACAAGATCGTAGCTGAGGTATCAAGCTAAACGTCGAAGTCCACACGGAACTACTAGCGAGACTGACGTCACTCTGCAAAAACATAAAATAGGCAAACATGAGTACAAATGTACCCAGCAAGACTTACATCAGAACTATCTACATATGCATCGGTATCAATAAAGGGGTGGTGGAGTTTAACTGCAGCAAGCAAGCTTTGACTCGTGGCTATCCTGAACTACGACTGCAAGTAACTCTTTTGAGGTGGCGCACACGAGTCCACATATTCACCATGTCAATACACCACTATGGATCCGCTCCCGTCTCCCTACGAGAACGCCATCCATAGCACTCACGCTTATCTTGCACATTTTTAGAGTATCCACTTCCACTTGTCTATGAACTGTACAAGGGGTCCAAGTTTCCATATCCGAGGAATCCGGCTATTCGAATAGATAATGATAACCCTGCAGGGGTGTACTTCTTCACACACGCTCTCGCCACTTATCGCCCTGTACACGTCATGTACCTCGGCAACCTTCAAGCGGAAGCCGGGCAAGGGAGTCGGCCACGACCTGACTAACCACACAAGTCTCTCGTCCAGGTTTATCGCCTATTCGGGTTCCATCCGCAAGGAGATCCGGCCGGGGTGTCGATCACGGCCCCAAGCGATGTGAGCAGGGTTCCCAAGCCCACCAACCGGGTGCCACTTGGTACACCGTGCCACTGTGCCTAGTCTGTCCCAAGCCCACCTGTACCGGGTGCCACTTGGTAGACTACTAACACTACCTACAAACACCAGAAACTAGTTGCAACTCCTGGACAGAGATCAAGTTGATTAATAAGTCGAGAGGGCTTGGAGCGCCTGGAGCCCAATGTGTGGTAGTAACTGTTCATGGATCACAAACACAGAACTCAGTTCCTGAGGACGGCTGCAATGAGACAACCCACCATGTACTCCTACATGGCCTCTCACCGCTACCTTTACCAAATCGTGTTCACACACTTAGCTCACACACAGTAGGACATGTTCATCACCATTCCAATTCATTCCCGATGAATCAGACCCGACTCAACTCTAAGCAGTAGCAGGCACGACAAACAAGCATGAATGAGTAGGCACATCAAGGCTCAAACAACTCCTTCTCATGCTAGTGGGTTTCATCTATTTACTGTGGCAATGACAGGTCATGCAGAGGAAAGGGGTTCAACTACCGCAGCATGTAACAGTTTAATCGTTGTTGTCCCAATGCAGTAAAAGAGAGCAGGAGCGAGAGAGTGGGATTGTATCGGAATGAACAAGGGGTTTTTGCTTGCCTGGCACTTCTGAAGATAGTACAGTTCTTCATCGGTGTCATCGAACACATCGTCGGAACGTCGTCTACTGAGAGGGTACAAACACCGGCAACAGAGAAAGAACACAGTCAATGCAATGCGACAATATGATGCATGATCATGACATGGCAATATGATGTGAGTTGAGCTAATGCAGCTAGCAAGGATTTAGATGAAGTTGGTTTGAACCCATGGTTCAAATTCAACACCATGTAAGACATTCAAATGCCATTAATTCAAATTGTCTTAAACAGCAACTTTAAGTTGTTTAAACATGCATGAAAATGGTACAGATGGATAGATTAGATTTTTCTGATCATTTTTCATATATAAATATTTGCATTTGGAGCTACGATTGATTTATTATGAATTTTAGAAGTTTTGACTATTTTCTGGAATTTCCTGATTAAAAATAAATCCAGAAAATATAATACTGCGTCAGCATGACGTCGGGGTGACGTCAGCGGTCAACTGGGACGGTCCAGGTCAAACTGACCAGTGGGTCCCGCGTGTCAGGTCGTTAGTCTAACTAATAATTAGTTATCATTAACCCTGACCTAATTAACGGGCCGGCCCCACCTGTCATAGGCTCAGGGGGAAGTCAACTTGGGCCCACACGGGGTCAAACGTGGTCAAATGGGGTCAAACTCACCGGCGGCTCGACGCCGGCGATGATAGAAACGGCGGGGCGGCTCGGGAATGCGCTACAGGGAACCATTCAAGGTGCCGTTGGGCTCTACGGAAAGCTGGCGCAATGGCGCGTCGGATGGTGGTGGTCTTCGGGCCTGGGGTGGCCGGAGTTGAGCGCGGCGTCCACCTCGGCGGCGGCCGGAGTTCGGGCGCACTCGGGAACGGGGCTGCGGTGGCCGTGGAGTGGCATGCTTAGCTCCTACGGCACCTACGCGGCGCGGTGAGCACGTGGGTGTGCTCGGTTGGGAGCTACGACGACTGTGGCCACGGAGCGAGAAGCTCGGGCGGCGGCGCGGTTCGGTCTCCGGCGGAGCAACGGCTACAGCATGCAAACGGTGCGCACAGGAGGGGGTTCGGGTCAGTGGGTCACGGCGAGTCGGACGAGCAGGGCGGCGAGCTCGGGGACGCGGAGACGGCGGCGAATCGACGGGCGCGGCCTTCGGCGACCGAGGAGGAAGAAGGGGGAGTAGCCGGTGATGCAGGTCGTCCCAGCACTTGGGGCCAGGGTGGGGCGAAGCAGCGGTCGTCGGCGGTTCTTGCGGACTCAGAGTGGCGTTGAGGGGAGCATGGTGGGCGTGGCTATGGCGGCAGCGAGCTCAAGCACGCGTCGGCCATGGCGTCAGGGGGGTGAAGGAGAGAACAGGGGGGGAAGGGGTCCAGGGGGAGAGGGGAACGGTGCAGGGGTGCGTGGCGTCGTCCGGGCGCGTTGATGAGTAGCCAGGCAGACAGGGAGGGAGGAGGTGGCCGGTGCGCGGCGACCACGCGCCCTCGTGCCTTCTGGCACGAGGTTGAAGGAGGCGGTGCTGTGGCTGGGCCGGCTGGAGGAGCTGGGCCGCCAGCTGGGCTGCTAGGCAGGTAAGGCCAGGTAGGTTCCTTCTCTCTCTCTTTCCTATTTTCTGTTTCTGTTTTTCTATTTTTGCTGTTATGTTTTGATTTAGTTCAAAGACCAAACCATTTTCAAAATTCATGGAAATAATTGTGTGAACTAAATGGACTTATCCAAGGCTACACAACAATTACCAGAATTATTGAACATATATTTATTATATAACAAATATAGATCCAATTCAAATATTTATTGAATTAATTCAAAGGCCCAAAATAATTGTTTCTGAGATTCTAGAAATATTGGTTTGAATTTTATCCCTTGCCTATATTTCCAGAGATTAACAGGAACATTTTCTTGGACTCATTTGATGAGATTTAAATGTTGGTTATTTTTAGAGGTCTTCTGAGGCTTTTGAAAATTCCTCAATTCAAATTTCATTTGAATTTAAACATGATGCTCACATGAAGGCTAGCCTAGTGCATACCAGAACTAGGGATGTGACAGCTGCGCCCGATTTGTTCTTTGTTTTCCTTTGTCCTGCATAAAAAGACAGTAGCGTGGGGCCCCGCGGGGGCGTGTTTGGGTTATCGATGTTAATTATCGCTTTGCTTTTGCTATCGTGCCTTCTGGCTTCGTGCCCATGTGTAGATAGTTTCCACCCCTAGCCATGAGGGGGGCGACCGACCCAGGCCCTGTGTTCATGTCGCGGTGCCCATGGGGCACGGACTGGAGGGGTGCTCCTGCAATGGACCAGGTCGCGAAACCTTTGAACGGCCAGGACAGAAATACTCGCGAGGGCTCTTGGTTGCCCCTTCCCCTCGCGAGGCCTTGCATAAGAGAAATCGAGGCAGGAAAGCGAAGAAGTCGAAGAACCATAAGTCAAAGGCGGCAATAGCTCCAATAAAACTTCGAATGAGAAAGAACACGCCAACTGCGGAAAGCAAATGAAAAAGCCGCGTCCGGCACCTAATCTAGTCTTCGACATCTTCTCACCAGCGCGGAGCTAAGTGCTGCCACTGGGCGTGGGAGGGAGCCCCAGGGCCTGAGGCCGGCGCTCCTGAGGCTCCGGGGCGTGTACAACCCCACTCATTATTACGTGAGAGTGTCACGGGTGGCGAGCTTCACAGGCGTTGCCCTTCTTCAAAGGCTCCAAGCCTTTCTTAGGGGAAACGAGCTTCACGGGCATTTGCCCTCTTCACAGGCTCTGGGCCTTTTCCAAAACACGATAGCTTCACAGGCTCTGGGCCTTTTTCGAAAAAGATAATCTTCACAGGCGTTCGCCTTCTTCACAGGCTCTGGGCCTTTTCCAAAAAGGATAATCTTCACAGGCGTTCGCCTTCTTCACAGGCTCTGGGCCTTTTCCGGAAAGGATAATCTTCAGAGGCGTTCGCCTTCTTCACAGGCTCTGGGCCTTTTCCAAAAAGGATAATCTTCACAGGCGTTCACCTTCTTCACAGGCTTTGGGCCTTTTCCAAAAAGGATAATCTTCATAGGCGTTCGCCTTCTTCACAGGCTCTGGGCCTTTTCCAAAAAGGATAATCTTCACAGGCGTTCGCCTTCTTCACAGGCTCCAGGCCTTTAGGGGTAGAACCTCCGGAGGTGCTGGATGTTCCACGCGTTCTGGATCGGCACCCCCTCCTGAGTCTCCAAGCGCGCGGAGCCAGGCCTGGAAACATGAATAACCTTGAACGGGCCCTCCCACATGGGAGAGAGCTTGTGCAGTCCCTCCCTGGAGAGGACCCGCCTGAGCACGAGGTCTCCTACCTCGAGAATTCTGGGGCGGATGTGGCTGCAGTGATATTGTCGCAGTGCTTGTTGGTACCTGGCCGCCTGCAGTGCGACTTCTCGGCGGCGTTCCTCCCCCAGCACGAGGTCCATCCCCCGCATGGCGTCCTGCTGCACCTCGTCAAACGCCAGGACCCGCGTGGAGCGACGTCTGACCTCGTGAGGGAGGACCGCCTCGGCTCCGTAGACCAGGAATAACGGGGTCTCTCCCATCGACTTGGTCGTGGTTGTGCGGATGGACCACAACATGGACGGAAGCTCGTCGTACCAACCTCTTCCGCAGGCCTCCAGCTTCTTCTTGAACGTCCTGGTTTTGAGGCCCCTTAGGACCTCTGCGTTGGGTCGCTCTGCCTGGCTGTTGCTTCGGGCATGTGCCACCGAAGCGTAGCATATCTGCGTCCCAAGGTTAGCACAGTATGTTTTAAAGAGGTTACTGGTGAACTGCGAACCATTGTCTATGATGATGCGGTTTGGCACCCCGAACCGGCTCACGATGCCCCTGATGAACTTGATCGCGGAACCCGCGGGGATGGTGCGGACGGCCTCTACTTCAGCCCACTTGGTGAACTTGTCCACAGCGACGTAGAGGTAGCAGTAGCCCCTTGGCGGCCGAGGAAACGGGCCCAGGATGTCCAGCCCCCAGACTGCGAATGGCCATGAAAGGGGTATAGTCTGCAGGCCTCCTGCCGGCTGATGGATCTGCTTGGCGTGGAACTGGCAGGCCTCACAAGCCTTCACCAGTTCGACGACGTCATTGAGTGCGGTGGGCCAATAAAACCCACTGCGAAATGCCTTGACGACGAGGGTCCGTGATGATGAATGATGTCCACAGTCTCCGCCGTGTATGTCCTCTAGCAGTTCCTTTCCCTGCTCCCTAGAGATGCAGCGCATGGATACGTCGTTTGGTCGCTTCCGGTAGAGCTCTCCATCCTTGATGCAGTATGCCGTGGCCTGCCGTGCCACACGCTTCGCTTCCTCCTCCTTCTCCGGCAGGATCCCCTGTGTTAAATAACTCTGGAGCTCCGTGATCCAGCACCCCTCCTGAGGTTCCATCGTCAGGAGCAGGCGCGCTCCTGAGGCCGGGCCACATATCGGGGCTCCTGAGGCAGGCGGCAGGGGGAGCTCTTCTCGAGGCTGAGCCGTGTTTGATAATGCCAGCAGGGCCGAGGGCTTGAAGAGCCTCTCCTCGAAGACGCCAGGCTGCTGAGGTAGCCGCCTGGACGCCCGTCTGGCGATCTTGTCGGCCTCCTGATTGGTGCCACGGGGTACATGCTTCAACTCCAGCCCCCAGAACTGCTTCTCCATCTTGCGGACCTCTGCAAGGTAGGCCTCCATGTGCTCATCCTTCGGCTCATACACCTTATTGGAGAAATTGACAAGGAGCTGCGAATCGCCCTTGATGGTGAGGCGCTTCACCCCCAGGGCAACTGCGGCCTTCAAGCCCTGTATTAGACCTTCATACTCCGCTATGTTGTTGGAGACCTTTTCGCCTTGCTGGAAATAGAGTTGTACTGCATAGTAGAGCTTGTCCTGAGTGGGCAATATAAGCACCGCCCCAGCCCCAGCACCATGCCTGGAGAACGCCCCATCGAAGTACATGACCCAGCCTTCCGGCGCCTCGCTCCCCGGGGAGAGGGACCGATCCTCGTAGGCCTTGAGGCCTGGTGCCTCCGTCCATTCTGCCACAAAATCCGCTAATGATGCTCCCTTGATGACCCTGGTCGTGCTGAATTTGAGCTGGAATGCTTGTAGTTCTATGTTCCACTCGGCGACCCTTCCGGCCGAGTTAGGGCTCCTGAGCACCCTCTCCAAGGGGTATGATGAGACGACCTTGATGGGGTGGCCCTGAAAGTAGTGCAGCAACTTGCGTGAGGCCACCAGTAGTGTGAGGAGGAGCTTCTGAGGCATGGGGTATCGCGCCCTTGCGTCCCGCAATACCGTGCTGACGAAGTACACGGTGTGTTCAACGAGGCTGGGTGTGTCAATGTAACGCCCTCGATGCGGCTATATCTCCCACGTGTCGAAGCACGACTTAGAGGCATAACCGCATTGAAAACAATGTCGCAAGTGAGGTAATCTTCACACAACCCATGTAATACATAAGGGAAAGAGGTACATAGTTGGCTTACAATCGCCACTTCACACAATACATGAATAAAACATTACATCATACAGTTACAATCAGGGCCCGACTATGGAGCCAAAATAAAAGAAGAAACCCCAAAAGCGACAAAAGGTCCTGATCGACCCCAACTGGGCTCCACTACTGATCGACTAGAACGAAACATCACAATGAACAAAGATCTTCATCGAGCTCCTCCTTGAGCTTGGGTGCGTCACCTGCACGGTCTCAGCGGCACCTGCAAACTGGTTTGGAAGTAACTGGTGAGTCACGAGGACTCAGCAATCTCACACCCGCGAGATCAAGACTATTTAAGCTTATAGGTAGGGCAAAAGGTATGAGGTGGAGCTGCAGCAAGCGACTAGCATATATGGTGGCTAACATACGCAAATGAGAGCGAGAAGAGAAGGCAAAAGCACGGTCGAACAACTATGATCAAGAAGTGATCCTGAACTTCTTACGTCAAACATAACTCCAACAACCGTGTTCACTTCCCGGACCCCGCCGAGAAGACACCATCACGGTTACACACGCGGTTGGTGCATTTTAATTAAGATCAACTTCGGGTTTTCTACAACCGGACATTAACAAATTCCCATCTGCCACATAACCGCGGCCACGGCTTTCGAAAGTTCAAAACCCTACAGGGGTGTCCCAACTTAGCCCATGATAAGCTCTCGCGATCAACGAAGGATATTCCTTCTCCCCGGGAAGACCCGATCAGTCTCAGAATCCCGGCTACAAGACATTTCGACAGTAATAAAACAAGTCCAGCAAAACCGCCCGATGCGCCGACATCCTGATAGGAGCTGCACATATCTCGGTCTCAGGGCAACACCGGATGAGACTAGCTACGAGTAAAACCAGGCCTCGAGTTTCCACGAGGTGGCCCCGCAGGCAGCTCAGTTCGGACCAACACTTAGACAAGCATTGGCCCGGGGGGGGGGGGGGCTAAATAAAGATGACCCTCGGGTTGATCAGACCCAAGGGAAAGGGATAGGTGGTAGGCAAATGGTAAAACCAATGTTGGGCCTGCTGGAAAAGTCTTATTCAAAGCGAACTGTCAAGGGGGTCCCATAAATCACCCGACCGCGTTAGGGACGCAAAATCCGGGAACATAACACCGATATGACGGAAACTAGGGCGGCAAGAGTGGAACAAAACACCAGGCATAAGGCCGAGCCTTCCACCCTTTACCAAGTATATAGATGCATTAATTAAATAAGATATATTGTGATATCCCAACAAGAAAACATGTTCCAAACAAGGAACAACATCTCCATGTTCCAACAAGGAACAAACTTCATCTTCACCTGCAACTAACAACGCTATAAGAGGGGCTGAGCAGAGCGGTAACATAGCCAAACAACGGTTTGCTAGGACAAGGTGGGTTAGTGGCTTGGTTTAACAATATGGGAGGCATGATAAGCAAGTGGTAGGTATCGCAGCATAGGCATAGCAAAAGAGCGAGCAACTAGCAAGCAAAGATAGAAGTGATTTCGAGGGTATGGTCATCTTGCCTGAGATCCCGTAAGGAAGAAGAACGAGTCCATGAAAAAGACAAACGGACGTAGACGAACGAATCCTCACAATCGCAACGTTATCAGAACTAACCCGAAGAAGCAACACCGGAAAGAAGCAAACACCAAAGTAAACAACCATCACATAAACATGGCATGATATGCGAGATGTGGTATGCAATGCATATGCATGCTTCGGAAGGAAAAAGATGAACAAGGCATAATCTCGGCAAACCAAGTATGCCAATGGAAAGGTGATATGATTTCGGTTGAAATCGATATAAAGATCACCGGAATCGGATGCACGGTTTGCAAATGACAAGCAAAACAAGAATGACAAGAATCTGCCATTAACAGCATGATGCTACTTAGCAAGCAACAAGAAATTAAGCTACTGCACCCAAACATATCAACAAAGCATATGACAGTAATCTATTCAAGATGCTCGACAAAAGATGAACACTGAGCTATGGCTAAATCACACCACAACAGGTACAAACAAGCATGGCAAAAGTGCAAAAGATAACAGGTTCACAGACTTGGTGAAAATAACAACATAGCAGAAATAACATCAGGATGACATGTTTAGAGCAATGAAACAACATGCTACAGGAACACAATATAGAAAAATAAGGCATGGAATGAATCTACTCAAAGCATAGAACAAAAGTCCCGTACTGACCATGAGCCAAAAGGGATCAGAAAATATAATAGCACCCATGTCAATTAAGCAAGTTTCGTTACAGGTTTCAGACTTGGCAGAAAACTGGACATGTCAAAAACAGATAACAAGTAGACATGTTCGTGAGCTCGATGCACTCACTACAGAGCATTGCATGATAAACTAAGCATACATATATCAAGAAGACATGGCATAGAAACTAGACATGGCAGGAACAACATCATAGCATGCATGGATCAACTACAGCAAGCTTGGCAAAATCGAATAACACGTAAACAATCTGCCAGCAACATTTTATATCAAAAGTAGAGCTTGATTGACTCAAGCTATGGCACCCCATAAATACAAACAAAGGTATGGATGCGTAGAACAAATCCATATGTTCAAAACACTCTTACTGATCATGCTCAAAAGAGGCATGGATCTCTCTGAAACAACATGAACGCATGGCATGAAAATAACAGCAGGCAGGGACTTAGTGAAATTACTAAGTCTCTGAAATCAGAAACATTAAGTACCCTAGTTTGCATGCTTGTGCTAGTCACCACATAGATCAAAAAAATACATGGCATAAATATCTGGAAAGATGGCCTGGCATATTACAAAACACATGTAGGACTCAACTTCATAGGATGCACACATCAATCATAGCAAAAAAGACAAAAGTGCATGTTCTGATAAGAACCAGAAACTAACATCACATAGCCCTCTTCTAACAGCATTTCGGGCATCAAGATGACCTCAAATGAAAATGACGCAATGAGACTAAATGATGCACTCGTCGAGTCGAACAATTTGACATATTATACGGCCAAAACGGGGCCACAGATGCAGAGATATGGCATGATGAACATGGCCTGAAAATAACGGAGAGCTCCGGGACTTAGCAAAAATTGGGGGGGGGGGAGGAGAAGTCAACCTCGACCGGATCTCAGATCCGGCGCGCGGATCGAGGCGGGGCCGGCGACGAGGAAGGAGGGAGGCGGCGGAGGTCGCGGGGATGCGGTGCGGTGACGGCGGCGCCGACGCGGTGAGCAGCGGGACGGGCCGCGGGCGCGCATGGCGGCGGAGGGCGGCGCCGGCGCGGAGGCGAGAAGGCGCTGGGGCGCGCGGCGGAGGCGCGCTGGAGCCCGAGGCGGCGGGGCGGAGGAGCGCCGCGGCGAGGCACACGGGCGAGCGGGCGCAGGCGCGGGGCGGCTCGGCGGCGACCGGGCCCCGCGGGCCTGCCGTGGGCCGCGCGGGCCGGCGGCGGGGCTGGAGAGAGAGCGGCGGGGCGCGGCGCTGACGTGGCGCGCGCGGGTTGGCTGGGGCGGTGGCGCGGGTGAGGTGGCGACGCGTGATTCGCCGGGGTGATGTGGCGGTGGGCGGTGGACATGTCCGGCGAGGGGATGGACATGTCCGGCGGCGCGAGGGGAGCGGGGCTAGGGTTGGACTGCGCGAAAATTCCGGGAGGAGCACATATTTATAGGTAGAGGGGGCTAGGAAGCTCCAAATGGAGTGCGGTTTTCGGCCACGCGATCGTGATCGAACGACCGAGATGATGGAGGGGCTTAGGTGGGTTTTGGGCCACTTTGAAAGGGGTGTTGGGCTGCACACAAAAGAGGTCTTTGCGGTTACCCGGTTAACCGTTGGAGTATCAAACGGACTCCGATTGATCCGAAACTTGACAGACGGTCTACCGGTGCTATACCAAGGCCTCTTGGCAAAACCACGGTCCATTCCGAGACCGTTTAACACTCGCACATGAAAAGAGGTAAAAGGGGACGCCGGGGGACATAGGAGCGCCGGATTGCAAAACGGACAACGGGGAAAATGCTCGGATGCATAAGACGAACACGTATGCGAATGCGATGCACATGATGACATGATATGAAATGCAGATGATGACATGACAAAGATGTGACACGCAAGCAAATGACAAAGCAACAACAACGAATAACGGGAGGACAACTGGCGCATCGGATCCGGGGCGTTACAACACTCCACCACTACGAGAGGATCTCGTCCCGAGATCTAGGATGGCACCGGAGGGAAGCGGAAGAGGAAGAGAAGAGGTAAAACTAATTGCTTCTTTGACAAATGAGTGGAACCAATGAACCTTGATAGGTTGAACAATTTCGAGAAAAGAATACAACAAAGATTTAACAAAGTTGAAAACACTTCGTTAGAAAAAGGAACAAGGAACATTCAAGAACCTTGTAGGTTGAAAGACATGGAAAAAAGAGCTTCACGAACGAAAAGAATATGACCACCTCGGTATAATGAGATAGTCAAGGAACAAGAATGACAGAATTTGGACAGCACTCCGGTAGAAACGAGATGTACAAGGAATGATAAGGATCAATAACGGCAACACTCCGGTTAAACAAGATAGAGAAGGAAAAAGAATGAAATAATTTGGGAAGCACTCCGGTTGAAAAGAGATGCAAGACTTGATAAGTTATAAAGAACTTGAAAAGAGAACACCACACTCCGGTTAAATGGATTAGCACGGAAAAGAACATGATCTTGGCAAAACGAGATGATGAGTCGAAGAGAGTAACATCACAATGCCTCCGGAACAAAAGAACGAATAGAATGAAAAGAACGGAAAAGACAAAAACAACTTCTACCTCAAATGAATTTGATAAAGCATCCTCAAAAGAAGGATAGAACGGAGTTGTTGGAGAATCAACAACGAAAAGAATAAGTTTGTAGTGGGCTTATGGAAACATCTCAAAATTATGAGGTGACAACCTGCCACCAACGGAAACAAATGACTGGATTGATAAGAACAAGGAGACAAGAAAGCTATAACACCGGGAGGATAAAGAAGAACTTGGGTCATTAATGAGCACCATAAATAGCAACAATCCTTAGGGAAGGCTTTAGGTGAAATATAACCCAAGATAACTCCAACGAAGAGATTGGTGGATTTAAAATATCTCATTCTTGACAACATGTGAATCATGAAGCATGAATGAAACTGTCAAAATGACATAACACCGCCTCAAAGGATAAGGAAGAAATAATTGCATTTCGGAATGCAAGATGAGAGAAAGCTTGAAATCCTCAAACAAAACATGTGTTGGACCACCATGTTTATTTTAGAGTATAGCTTGGCGGATCTTAACTCCGAGAGAAATCTTGAAGAACAATTGAAGAATGAAAAGAATCCTTGATGAAGCACCATGTAGAGCCTCCATGAAGAACTCCGGTAAGAAAAGTCTGATAAAAGAAAGAGAAGTTAGAAATACAAGGTGAATCCTTGCCGTGATAAGATGAAGCTTTGAAATGATATAACCGAGAATACTTGAACTCCAGAAAGAAAGATGAACAAATGAAATCAAGAATTTATTCATCATGAACAAACTCCGAAAGAAGGAATTAATTCCTTGTATGAAACAAGAACAAGAATTATGTTATGCGTATCCTTCACCAATTTAAATTGATGACAAGCAATGGATATGGCATACTACTTATTCCCGTAGAAAGGATTAAGATAGATATGGCACAAACTTTGGAAGGTCTTCAATGAACCACCGGTAGGATTGAAACAACGAATAAACTAATATGAGAATGAAGGAAGAGAACTCTTGAATGAACCACCGTAAGAATTGAAAAAGAACGAAGAAAAGATAAGGGAACACCGGGAAGAATTAGCAAATGAACGAAGATGCTTGCTAGGATTTAGATACATGAGATCGAAGAGATCATGAATTGATTAGAGAATATTGAAAGATGCACCGGTATGATTTGGAGAACGAGAGCTGAAAGCTGAGAATGAGAAATTATGAAATGATGGCCTTCGGGGAAAACAAATGGAAACAACTCATGAAATGCTCCGGATGGGTATGAAAAGAATTCTCACAATCAAAACAATTATGAGAGGATGGCATCAAGCTAGAACAATGAGTCTTGAAGAGAATGGACCAAGATTTAAGAGAAACTCTTCTTCGGTCTTCAAGTGTTGAGAATGATGACGAGAAACACCACCATGAATTGTTGAGGCACTCCGGAATGAAAATTGGAAAGGTTGAACCAACGATGAAAAGAATTTGAAAGATCTTGGAGAAAGACATATGACTGATGGTAAATCATTCTTACATCAAACTTTGAAAAGAATTTTAGAAACTCCGGGAAAACAGAAGAGTCAGGTAAGATCCTGGAAAAAGACCTGTGGGTTAGGGCCCACTCAAAAGAAACACCGTTGAACGATTGCTTGAAAGGGATATTGCACCGGTTGAATTAAATGGCTTGAAAGAGATAACAACCTCGAAATAGGTTGAACTGATCTTGAAAGACAAGACGAGCCTTCTAAGATATCTTCAGCACTCCCGAACAAATGAATAGCGAGAAGTGAATGATTAAGAGGTGCACCGGCATAAGAAAATACTTGAAATAAGAAAAGGAATATGATCAACACCGAAAGCTTGAATTGAATCCACCGTAGAAGAAAGAATGACGAATGATGAACTTGAAGCTCCGTTAGAATCTTCATGAGAAACACCGGGTAAGAACATGAAGGAGAAGAATGGAGAAGCTTCCCGTCAATAAAATGGATACTTGATCAAGAAATCTGTGTCCTTGAAGAAATAAGGGTGGGAGGGCGGGAAAAACAAAGACAACTTGGAACGGATGACGCGAACACCGTTGATAATAGATCTTGCGAATGTTGAAGTGATCGAACCCACTTGAAGAGAAACACACCGGTTGAAAAAGAATTGGCATAATAATCTTGATGATCAAGAAGGATTAGTATTCACATAGCAATATGAGAAAACGACGTAGAAAAGGTATGGAATCAACATTTGACATTGAAGCAACTCGAATACTACAAATAAAACAAAACAAGGATTTGGCTTGCAAAATAAGCCGGAAAAAACATATGATAGATCCCATATCGTATCATGTGTCTGTTGGAAAGAATTCCTACGTGATACTTGAATTCCCACTTATAAACTCCTGAAACTTTCTGGTTATGCTATCAGGTGTTGGGGATACAGGGGATACAAAATATATCACCCAAACTAACAATACCTAGATCCAGCTGTATCCATCCTTCAACACATAACCAAGAAACCTTCGGAAATCGTCTACCTCAACCTTCGAAAAGCATCCGTTATACAAGTTATGGCAATACTCTCGCACTCGCCTCAGTACTGGGCTATCAGGGTTATCTCACCAACAACTGTACAAAAGAGTTTTTCGATGTCGGCGTACTAAACTCAGGTATTCCAGAACTGCAACGATAAAATTATGACGACAACACCTCGGAGCTCAACTCCCCGGGACACCTCCACTAAACCCCTGCTGACGGGAGGCAACCAAGACAATGTTGTCATCATAAAACCATCGGAATGATTCTAAGATACCCGCGTGATCCTAAATTTTTTTAGTGAAATTTGAGAAGAGAGGAGTCAAAACTCTACGTCAAGATGCCTTACCAGAGCGATGAGGAGACTGGGAAGTAAAAAAAAATTCCTAAACTCTCTGATATATAATTCGTAAATGACTCAAAACATTTTTCTAGACACAACTCCGCCGCTAAAAACGATCAATCAGTGGGGGCTCCTAAGGTCGGGGAAGGCTCTGATACCAACTTGTAACGCCCTCGATGCGGCTATATCTCCCACGTGTCGAAGCACGACTTAGAGGCATAACCGCATTGAAAACAATGTCGCAAGTGAGGTAATCTTCACACAACCCATGTAATACATAAGGGAAAGAGGTACATAGTTGGCTTACAATCGCCACTTCACACAATACATGAATAAAACATTACATCATACAGTTACAATCAGAGCCCGACTACGGAGCCAAAATAAAAGAAGAAACCCCAAAAGCGACAAAAGGTCCTGATCGACCCCAACTGGGCTCCACTACTGATCGACTAGAACGAAACATCACAATGAACAAAGATCTTCATCGAGCTCCTCCTTGAGCTCGGGTGCGTCACCTGCACGGTCTCAGCGGCACCTGCAAACTGGTTTGGAAGTAACTGGTGAGTCACGAGGACTCAGCAATCTCACACCCGCGAGATCAAGACTATTTAAGCTTATAGGTAGGGCAAAAGGTATGAGGTGGAGCTGCAGCAAGCGACTAGCATATATGGTGGCTAACATACGCAAATGAGAGCGAGAAGAGAAGGCAAAAGCACGGTCGAACAACTATGATCAAGAAGTGATCCTGAACTACTTACGTCAAACATAACTCCAACAACCGTGTTCACTTCCCGGACCCCGCCGAGAAGAGACCATCACGGTTACACACGCGGTTGGTGCATTTTAATTAAGATCAACTTCGGGTTTTCTACAACTGGACATTAACAAATTCCCATCTGCCACATAACCGCGGGCACGGCTTTCGAACGTTCAAAACCCTGCAGGGGTGTCCCAACTTAGCCCATGACAAGCTCTCGCGATCAACGAAGGATATTCCTTCTCCCCGGGAAGACCCGATCAGTCTCGGAATCCCGGCTACAAGACATTTCGACAGTAATCAAACAAGTCCAGCAAAACCGCCCGATGCGCCGACATCCTGATAGGAGCTGCACATATCTCGGTCTCAGGGCAACACCGGATGAGACTAGCTACGAGTAAAACCAGGCCTCGAGTTTCCACGAGGTGGCCCCGCAGGCAGCTCAGTTCGGACCAACACTTAGACAAGCATTGGCCCGGGGGGGGGGGGCTAAATAAAGATGACCCTCGGGTTGATCAGACCCAAGGGAAAGGGATAGGTGGTAGGCAAATGGTAAAACCAATGTTGGGCCTGCTGGAAAAGTCTTATTCAAAGCGAACTATCAAGGGGGTCCCATAAATCACCCGACCGCGTTAGGGACGCAAAATCCGGGAACATAACACCGATATGACGGAAACTAGGGCGGCAAGAGTGGAACAAAACACCAGGCATAAGGCCGAGCCTTCCACCCTTTACCAAGTATATAGATGCATTAATTAAATAAGATATATTGTGATATCCCAACAAGAAAACATGTTCCAAACAAGGAACAACATCTCCATGTTCCAACAAGGAACAAACTTCATCTTCACCTGCAACTAACAACGCTATAAGAGGGGCTGAGCAGAGCGGTAACATAGCCAAACAACGGTTTGCTAGGACAAGGTGGGTTAGTGGCTTGGTTTAACAATATGGGAGGCATGATAAGCAAGTGGTAGGTATCGCAGCATAGGCATAGCAAAAGAGCGAGCAACTAGCAAGCAAAGATAGAAGTGATTTCGAGGGTATGGTCATCTTGCCTGAGATCCCGTAAGGAAGAAGAACGAGTCCATGAAAAAGACAAACGGACGTAGACGAACGAATCCTCACAATCGCAACGTTATCGGAACTAACCCGAAGAAGCAACACCGGAAAGAAGCAAACACCAAAGTAAACAACCATCACATAAACATGGCATGATATGCGAGATGTGGTATGCAATGCATATGCATGCTTCGGAAGGAAAAAGATGAACAAGGCATAATCTCGGCAAACCAAGTATGCCAATGGAAAGGTGATATGATTTCGGTTGAAATCGATATAAAGATCACCGGAATCGGATGCACGGTTTGCAAATGACAAGCAAAACAAGAATGACAAGAATCTGCCATTAACAGCATGATGCTACTTAGCAAGCAACAAGAAATTAAGCTACTGCACCCAAACATATCAACAAAGCATATGACAGTAATCTATTCAAGATGCTCGACAAAAGATGAACACTGATCTATGGCTAAATCACACCACAACAGGTACAAACAAGCATGGCAAAAGTGCAAAAGATAACAGGTTCACAGACTTGGTGAAAATAACAACATAGCAGAAATAACATCAGGATGACATGTTTAGAGCAATGAAACAACATGCTACAGGAACACAATATAGAAAAATAAGGCATGGAATGAATCTACTCAAAGCATAGAACAAAAGTCCCTTACTGACCATGAGCCAAAAGGGATCAGAAAATATAATAGCACCCATGTCAATTAAGCAAGTTTCGTTACAGGTTTCAAACTTGGCAGAAAACTGGACATGTCAAAAACAGATAACAAGTAGACATGTTCGTGAGCTCGATGCACTCACTACAGAGCATTGCATGATAAACTAAGCATACATATATCAAGAAGACATGGCATAGAAACTAGACATGGCAGGAACAACATCATAGCATGCATGGATCAACTACAACAAGCTTGGCAAAATCGAATAACACGTAAACAATCTGCCAGCAACATTTTATATCAAAAGTAGAGCTTGATTGACTCAAGCTATGGCACCCCATAAATACAAACAAAGGTATGGATGCGTAGACCAAATCCATATGTTCAAAACACTCTTACTGATCATGCTCAAAAGAGGCATGGATCTCTCTGAAACAACATGAACGCATGGCATGAAAATAACAGCAGGCAGGGACTTAGTGAAATTACTAAGTCTCTGAAATCAGAAACATTAAGTACCCTAGTTTGCATGCTTGTGCTAGTCACCACATAGATCAAAAAAATACATGGCATAAATATCTGGAAAGATGGCCTGGCATATTACAAAACACATGTAGGACTCAACTTCATAGGATGCACACATCAATCATAGCAAAAAAGACAAAAGTGCATGTTCTGATAAGAACCAGAAACTAACATCACATAGCCCTCTTCTAACAGCATTTCGGGCATCAAGATGACCTCAAATGAAAATGACGCAATGAGACTAAATGATGCACTCGTCGAGTCGAACAATTTGACATATTATACGGCCAAAACGGGGCCACAGATGCAGAGATATGGCATGATGAACATGGCCTGAAAATAACGGAGAGCTCCGGGACTTAGCAAAAATTGGGGGGGGGGGAGGAGAAGTCAACCTCGACCGGATCTCAGATCCGGCGCGCGGATCGAGGCGGGGCCGGCGACGAGGAAGGAGGGAGGCGGCGGAGGTCGCGGGGATGCGGTGCGGTGACGGCGGCGCCGACGCGGTGAGCAGCGGGACGGGCCGCGGGCGCGCATGGCGGCGGAGGGCGGCGCCGGCGCGGAGGCGAGAAGGCGCTGGGGCGCGCGGCGGAGGCGCGCTGGAGCCCGAGGCGGCGGGGCGGAGGAGCGCCGCGGCGAGGCACACGGGCGAGCGGGCGCAGGCGCGGGGCGGCTCGGCGGCGACCGGGCCCCGCGGGCCTGCCGTGGGCCGCGCGGGCCGGCGGCGGGGCTGGAGAGAGAGCGGCGGGGCGCGGCGCTGACGTGGCGCGCGCGGGTTGGCTGGGGCGGTGGCGCGGGTGAGGTGGCGACGCGTGATTCGCCGGGGTGATGTGGCGGTGGGCGGTGGACATGTCCGGCGAGGGGATGGACATGTCCGGCGGCGCGAGGGGAGCGGGGCTAGGGTTGGACTGCGCGAAAATTCCGGGAGGAGCACATATTTATAGGTAGAGGGGGCTAGGAAGCTCCAAATGGAGTGCGGTTTTCGGCCACACGATCGTGATCGAACGACCGAGATGATGGAGGGGCTTAGGTGGGTTTTGGGCCACTTTGAAAGGGGTGTTGGGCTGCACACAAAAGAGGTCTTTGCGGTTACCCGGTTAACCGTTGGAGTATCAAACGGACTCCGATTGATCCGAAACTTGACAGACGGTCTACCGGTGCTATACCAAGGCCTCTTGGCAAAACCACGGTCCATTCCGAGACCGTTTAACACTCGCACATGAAAAGAGGTAAAAGGGGACGCCGGGGGACATAGGAGCGCCGGATTGCAAAACGGACAACGGGGAAAATGCTCGGATGCATAAGACGAACACGTATGCGAATGCGATGCACATGATGACATGATATGAAATGCAGATGATGACATGGCAAAGATGTGACACGCAAGCAAATGACAAAGCAACAACAACGAATAACGGGAGGACAACTGGCGCATCGGATCCGGGGCGTTACAACACTCCACCACTACGAGAGGATCTCGTCCCGAGATCTAGGATGGCACCGGAGGGAAGCGGAAGAGGAAGAGAAGAGGTAAAACTAATTGCTTCTTTGACAAATGAGTGAAACCAATGAACCTTGATAGGTTGAACAATTTCGAGAAAAGAATACAACAAAGATTTAACAAAGTTGAAAACACTTCGTTAGAAAAAGGAACAAGGAACATTCGAGAACCTTGTAGGTTGAAAGACATGGAAAAAAGAGCTTCACGAACGAAAAGAATATGACCACCTCGGTATAATGAGATAGTCAAGGAACAAGAATGACAGAATTTGGACAGCACTCCGGTAGAAACGAGATGTACAAGGAATGATAAGGATCAATAACGGCAACACTCCGGTTAAACAAGATAGAGAAGGAAAAAGAATGAAATAATTTGGGCAGCACTCCGGTTGAAAAGAGATGCAAGACTTGATAAGTTATAAAGAACTTGAAAAGAGAACACCACACTCCGGTTAAATGGATTAGCACGGAAAAGAACATGATCTTGGCAAAACGAGATGATGAGTCGAAGAGAGTAACATCACAATGCCTCCGGAACAAAAGAACGAATAGAATGAAAAGAACGGAAAAGACAAAAACAACTTCTACCTCAAATGAATTTGATAAAGCATCCTCAAAAGAAGGATAGAACGGAGTTGTTGGAGAATCAACAACGAAAAGAATAAGTTTGTAGTGGGCTTATGGAAACATCTCAAAATTATGAGGTGACAACCTGCCACCAACGGAAACAAATGACTGGATTGATAAGAACAAGGAGACAGGAAAGCTATAACACCGGGAGGATAAAGAAGAACTTGGGTCATTAATGAGCACCATAAATAGCAACAATCCTTAGGGAAGGCTTTAGGTGAAATATAACCCAAGATAACTCCAACGAAGAGATTGGTGGATTTAAAATATCTCATTCTTGACAACATGTGAATCATGAAGCATGAATGAAACTGTCAAAATGACATAACACCGCCTCAAAGGATAAGGAAGAAATAATTGCATTTCGGAATGCAAGATGAGAGAAAGCTTGAAATCCTCAAACAAAACATGTGTTGGACCACCATGTTTATTTTAGAGTATAGCTTGGCGGATCTTAACTCCGAGAGAAATCTTGAAGAACAATTGAAGAATGAAAAGAATCCTTGATGAAGCACCATGTAGAGCCTCCATGAAGAACTCCGGTAAGAAAAGTCTGATAAAAGAAAGAGAAGTTAGAAATACAAGGTGAATCCTTGCCGTGATAAGATGAAGCTTTGAAATGATATAACCGAGAATACTTGAACTCCAGAAAGAAAGATGAACAAATGAAATCAAGAATTTATTCATCATGAACAAACTCCGAAAGAAGGAATTAATTCCTTGTATGAAACAAGAACAAGAATTATGTTATGCGTATCCTTCACCAATTTAAATTGATGACAAGCAATGGATATGGCATACTACTTATTCCCGTAGAAAGGATTAAGATAGATATGGCACAAACTTTGGAAGGTCTTCAATGAACCACCGGTAGGATTGAAACAACGAATAAACTAATATGAGAATGAAGGAAGAGAACTCTTGAACGAACCACCGTAAGAATTGAAAAAGAACGAAGAAAAGATAAGGGAACACCGGGAAGAATTAGCAAATGAACGAAGATGCTTGCTAGGATTTAGATACATGAGATCGAAGAGATCATGAATTGATTAGAGAATATTGAAAGATGCACCGGTATGATTTGGAGAACGAGAGCTGAAAGCTGAGAATGAGAAATTATGAAATGATGGCCTTCGGGGAAAACAAATGGAAACAACTCATGAAATGCTCCGGATGGGTATGAAAAGAATTCTCACAATCAAAACAATTATGAGAGGATGGCATCAAGCTAGAACAATGAGTCTTGAAGAGAATGGACCAAGATTTAAGAGAAACTCTTCTTCGGTCTTCAAGTGTTGAGAATGATGACGAGAAACACCACCATGAATTGTTGAGGCACTCCGGAATGAAAATTGGAAAGGTTGAACCAACGATGAAAAGAATTTGAAAGATCTTGGAGAAAGACATATGACTGATGGTAAATCATTCTTACATCAAACTTTGAAAAGAATTTTAGAAACTCCGGGAAAACAGAAGAGTCAGGTAAGATCCTGGAAAAAGACCTGTGGGTTAGGGCCCACTCAAAAGAAACACCGTTGAACGATTGCTTGAAAGGGATATTGCACCGGTTGAATTAAATGGCTTGAAAGAGATAACAACCTCGAAATAGGTTGAACTGATCTTGAAAGACAAGACGAGCCTTCTAAGATATCTTCAGCACTCCCGAACAAATGAATAGCGAGAAGTGAATGATTAAGAGGTGCACCGGCATAAGAAAATACTTGAAATAAGAAAAGGAATATGATCAACACCGAAAGCTTGAATTGAATCCACCGTAGAAGAAAGAATGACGAATGATGAACTTGAAGCTCCGTTAGAATCTTCATGAGAAACACCGGGTAAGAACATGAAGGAGAAGAATGGAGAAGCTTCCCGTCAATAAAATGGATACTTGATCAAGAAATCTGTGTCCTTGAAGAAATAAGGGTGGGAGGGCGGGAAAAACAAAGACAACTTGGAACGGATGACGCGAACACCGTTGATAATAGATCTTGCGAATGTTGAAGTGATCGAACCCACTTGAAGAGAAACACACCGGTTGAAAAAGAATTGGCATAATAATCTTGATGATCAAGAAGGATTAGTATTCACATAGCAATATGAGAACACGACGTAGAAAAGGTATGGAATCAACATTTGACATTGAAGCAACTCGAATACTACAAATAAAACAAAACAAGGATTTGGCTTGCAAAATAAGCCGGAAAAAACATATGATAGATCCCATATCGTATCATGTGTCTGTTGGAAAGAATTCCTACGTGATACTTGAATTCCCACTTATAAACTCCTGAAACTTTCTGGTTATGCTATCAGGTGTTGGGGATACAGGGGATACAAAATATATCACCCAAACTAACAATACCTAGATCCAGCTGTATCCATCCTTCAACACATAACCAAGAAACCTTCGGAAATCGTCTACCTCAACCTTCGAAAAGCATCCGTTATACAAGTTATGGCAATACTCTCGCACTCGCCTCAGTACTGGGCTATCAGGGTTATCTCACCAACAACTGTACAAAAGAGTTTTTCGATGTCGGCGTACTAAACTCAGGTATTCCAGAACTGCAACGATAAAATTATGACGACAACACCTCGGAGCTCAACTCCCCGGGACACCTCCACTAAACCCCTGCTGACGGGAGGCAACCAAGACAATGTTGTCATCATAAAACCATCGGAATGATTCTAAGATACCCGCGTGATCCTAAATTTTTTTTTAGTGAAATTTGAGAAGAGAGGAGTCAAAACTCTACGTCAAGATGCCTTACCAGAGCGATGAGGAGACTGGGAAGTAAAAAAAAATTCCTAAACTCTCTGATATATAATTCCTAAATGACTCAAAACATTTTTCTAGACACAACTCCGCCGCTAAAAACGATCAATCAGTGGGGGCTCCTAAGGTCGGGGAAGGCTCTGATACCAACTTGTAACGCCCTCGATGCGGCTATATCTCCCACGTGTCGAAGCACGACTTAGAGGCATAACCGCATTGAAAACAATGTCGCAAGTGAGGTAATCTTCACACAACCCATGTAATACATAAGGGAAAGAGGTACATAGTTGGCTTACAATCGCCACTTCACACAATACATGAATAAAACATTACATCATACAGTTACAATCAGAGCCCGACTACGGAGCCAAAATAAAAGAAGAAACCCCAAAAGCGACAAAAGGTCCTGATCGACCCCAACTGGGCTCCACTACTGATCGACTAGAACGAAACATCACAATGAACAAAGATCTTCATCGAGCTCCTCCTTGAGCTCGGGTGCGTCACCTGCACGGTCTCAGCGGCACCTGCAAACTGGTTTGGAAGTAACTGGTGAGTCACGAGGACTCAGCAATCTCACACCCGCGAGATCAAGACTATTTAAGCTTATAGGTAGGGCAAAAGGTATGAGGTGGAGCTGCAGCAAGCGACTAGCATATATGGTGGCTAACATACGCAAATGAGAGCGAGAAGAGAAGGCAAAAGCACGGTCGAACAACTATGGTCAAGAAGTGATCCTGAACTACTTACGTCAAACATAACTCCAACAACCGTGTTCACTTCCCGGACCCCGCCGAGAAGAGACCATCACGGTTACACACGCGGTTGGTGCATTTTAATTAAGATCAACTTCGGGTTTTCTACAACTGGACATTAACAAATTCCCATCTGCCACATAACCGCGGGCACGGCTTTCGAACGTTCAAAACCCTGCAGGGGTGTCCCAACTTAGCCCATGACAAGCTCTCGCGATCAACGAAGGATATTCCTTCTCCCCGGGAAGACCCGATCAGTCTCGGAATCCCGGCTACAAGACATTTCGACAGTAATAAAACAAGTCCAGCAAAACCGCCCGATGCGCCGACATCCTGATAGGAGCTGCACATATCTCGGTCTCAGGGCAACACTGGATGAGACTAGCTACGAGTAAAACCAGGCCTCGAGTTTCCACGAGGTGGCCCCGCAGGCAGCTCAGTTCGGACCAACACTTAGACAAGCATTGGCCCGGGGGGGGGGGGGCTAAATAAAGATGACCCTCGGGTTGATCAGACCCAAGGGAAAGGGATAGGTGGTAGGCAAATGGTAAAACCAATGTTGGGCCTGCTGGAAAAGTCTTATTCAAAGCGAACTGTCAAGGGGGTCCCATAAATCACCCGACCGCGCTAGGGACGCAAAATCCAGGAACATAACACCGATATGACGGAAACTAGGGCGGCAAGAGTGGAACAAAACACCAGGCATAAGGCCGAGCCTTCCACCCTTTACCAAGTATATAGATGCATTAATTAAATAAGATATATTGTGATATCCCAACAAGAAAACATGTTCCAAACAAGGAACAACATATCCATGTTCCAACAAGGAACAAACTTCATCTTCACCTGCAACTAACAACGCTATAAGAGGGGCTGAGCAGAGCGGTAACATAGCCAAACAACGGTTTGCTAGGACAAGGTGGGTTAGTGGCTTGGTTTAACAATATGGGAGGCATGATAAGCAAGTGGTACGTATCGCAGCATAGGCATAGCAAAAGAGCGAGCAACTAGCAAGCAAAGATAGAAGTGATTTCGAGGGTATGGTCATCTTGCCTGAGATCCCGCAAGGAAGAAGAACGAGTCCATGAAAAAGACAAATGGACGTAGACGAATGAATCCTCACAATCGCAACGTTATCGGAACTAACCCGAAGAAGCAACACCGGAAAGAAGCAAACACCAAAGTAAACAACCATCACATAAACATGGCATGATATGCGAGATGTGGTATGCAATGCATATGCATGCTTCGGAAGGAAAAAGATGAACAAGGCATAATCTCGGCAAACCAAGTATGCCACTGGAAAGGTGAGATGATTTCGGTTGAAAACGATATAAAGATCACCGGAATCGGATGCACGGTTTGCAAATGACAAGCAAAACAAGAATGACAAGAATCTGCCATTAACAGCATGATGCTACTTAGCAAGCAACAAGAAATTAAGCTACTGCACCCAAACATATCAACAAAGCATATGACAGTAATCTATTCAAGATGCTCGACAAAAGATGAACACTGAGCTACGGCTAAATCACACCACAACAGGTTCAAACAAGCATGGCAAAAGTGCAAAAGATAACTGGTTCACAGACTTTGTGAAAATAACAACATAGCAGAAATAACATCAGGATGACATGTTTAGAGCAATGAAACAACATGCTACAAGAACACAATATAGAAAAATAAGGCATGGAATGAATCTACTCAAAGCATAGAACAAAAGTCCCTTACTGACCATGAGCCAAAAGGGAACATAAAATATAATTGCACCCATGTCAATTAAGCAAGTTTCGTTACAGGTTTCAGACTTGGCAGAAAACTGGACATGTCAAAAACAGATAACAAGTAGACATGTTCGTGAGCTCGATGCACTCACTACAGAGCATTGCATGATAAACTAAGCATACATACATCAAGAAGACATGGCATAGAAACTATAAATGGCAAGAACAACATCATAGCACGCAAGGATCAACTACAGCAAGCTTGGCAAAATCGAATAACACGTAAACAATCTGCCAGCAACATTTTATAGCAAAAGTAGAGCTCGATTGACTCAAGCTATGGCACCCCATAAATACAAACAAAGGTATGGATGGGTAGAGCAAATCCATATGTTCAAAACACTCTTACTGATCATGCTCAAAAGAGGCATGGATCTCTATGAAACAACATGAACACATGGCATGAAAATAACAGCAGGCAGGGACTAGTGAAATTACTAAGTCTCTGAAATCAGAAACATTAAGTACCCTAGTTTGCATGCTTGTGCTAGTCACCACATAGATCAAAAAAATACATGGCATAAATATATGGAAAGATGGCCTGGCATATTACAAAACACATGTAGGACTCAACTTCATAGGATGCACACATCAATCATGGCAAAAAAGACAAAAGTGCATGTTCTGATAAGAACCAGAAACTAACATCACATAGCCCTCTTCTAACAGCATTTCGGGCATCAAGATGACCTCAAATCAAAATGACACAATGAGATGAAATGATGTACTCGTCGAGTCGAACAACTTGACATATAATACGCCCAAAACGGGGACACGTATGCGGAGATATGGCATGATGAACATGGACTGAAAATAACGGAGAGCTCCGGGACTTAGCAAAAATTGGGGGGGGGGGGAGAAGTCAACCTCGACCGGATCTCAGATCCGGCGCGCGGATCGAGGCGGGGCCGGCGACGAGGAAGGGGGGAGGCGGCGGCGGTCGCGGGGATGCGGCGCGGTGACGGCGGCGCCGACGCGGTGAGCAGCGGGACGGGGCGCGGGCGCGCATGCCGGCGGAGGGCGGCGCCGGCGCGGAGGCGAGGAGGCGCTAGGGCGCGCGGCGGAGGCGCGCTGGAGCCCGAGGCGGCGGGGCGGAGGAGCGCCGCGGCGAGGCGCACGGGCGAGCGGGCGCAGGTGCGGGGCGGCTCGGCGGCGACCGGGCCCCGCGGGCCTGCCGTGGGCCGCGCGGGCCGGCGGCGGGGCTGGAGAGAGAGAGGCGGGGCGCGGCGCTGACGTGGCGCGCGCGGGTTGGCTGGGGCGGCGGCGCGGGTGAGGTGGCGATGCGTGATTCGCCGGGGTGATGTGGCGGTGGGCGGTGGACATGTCCGGCGAGGGGATGGACATGTCCAGCGGCGCGAGGGGAGCGGGGCTAGGGTTGGACTGCGCGAAAATTCCGGGAGGAGCACATATTTATAGGTAGAGGGGGCTAGGAAGCTAATTAAGTGCGGTTTTCGGCCACGCGATCGTGATCGAACGAACGAGATGATGGAGGGGCTTAGGTGGGTTTTGGTCCACTTTGAAAGGGGTGTTGGGCTGCACACAAAAGAGGCCTTTGCGGTTACCCGGTTAACCGTTGGAGTATCAAACGGGCTCCGATTGATCCGAAACTTGACAGGCAGTCTACCGGTGCTATACCAAGGCCGCTTGGCAAAACCTCGGTCCATTCCGAGACCGTTTAACACCCGCACATGAAAAGAGGTAAAAGGGGACGCCGGGGGACATAGGAGCGCCAGATTGCAAAACGGACAATGGGGAAAATGCTCGGATGCATAAGACGAACACGTATGCGAATGCGATGCACATGATGACATGATATGAAATGCAGATGATGACATGGCAAAGATGCGACACGCAAGCAAATGACAAAGCAACAACAACGAATAACGGGAGGACAACTGGCACATCGGATCCGGGGCGTTACAGTCAATGCTTGTGGCGCCCTCTGGAGATGATTGCACCTCCAGAGGCGATAAGGCCTCCGGAGGCTGACCATCTGGGTGAGGAGCTCCTTCCACCTCCGGTGTGCTCCTCTGCGGTGGCTGATCTTCCCCTACTACCGTGGCGGTTTCTGTGGGCCTTCTTTGTTCCCGTTTCGCCTTGTCCCGGGCTGCGGCTGCGGTTTTGATTCGACGCTCCTCCCTAACCGCCACTAGGGCTGCACTGGCGGATTAAGGAGTGGCGGCGAGGTAGAGCACCAGGGGCTCCTGATGGCGCGAGGCTACCATGACCGGAGGGCTGGTCAGGTATCTCTTGAGATCTTGAAATGCCTTGTCGGCCTCTTCAGTCCATTCAAAGGACCCTTTTTCTTCATTAGCTGGAAGAAAGGCAGCGCTCGCTCCCCCAGCCTGGAGATGAAGCGCCCTAGTGCGGTCATGCGTCCAGTGAGCTTCTGCATTTCTCTGAGGGTCTTTGGCGGGCTCATGTCCTCGACCGCCTTGACCTTCTCCGGGTTGGCCTCGATGCCCCGGTGGGACACAAGGAAACCCAAGAGCTTGCCTGAGGGGACCCCGAACACACACTTCTCTGGGTTGAGCCGCAGGTTCACCGCGTCGAGGCTCGCGAAGGTTTCCTCCAAGTCTTGTATCAGGATCTTGGCCTCCCGAGACTTCACCACAATGTCATCGACGTAAGCCTCGACATTCGTCCCGAGCTGCCGGCCCAAGGTGATGTGCATCAGCCGCTGAAAGGTCGCCCCTGCATTTCGCAGCCCGAATGGCATGCATGTGTAGCAGTACACCCCACACGGGGTCAGGAAGGCTGTCTTCTCGACGTCTTCTACCGCCATCTTGATCTGGTGATACCCAGAGAAGGCATCCAGGAAGCATAGCAGGTCGGATTCCGCGGTGGAATCAATGATCTGATCGATGCGGGGGAGCGGGAATGGATCTTGCGGACATGCCTTGTTGAGGTTGGTGAAGTCGACACACATGCGCTCCTTACCTCCCTTCTTTGGCACAACGACAATGTTGGCCAACCAATCCGAGTATCGGACCTCGCGAATGACCCCAGCGGCTTCTAGTTTCCGGGTCTCTTAGACGATGAAGGCATGCTTCTCTATGGACTGCCGCCTCGCCTTCTGTTTCACGGGGCGCACATTGGGGCACTCGTTGAGGTGATGCTCGATTACACTCCTAGGGATCCCCGCCAATTGGTCAGGCTCCCAAGCGAATACCTTCTTGTTTGCGTGCAGGAACCTGACCAGGGCTTCCTCCTGCTCGGGCTTGAGGTTGGCGCCTATGGTAAAAGTGGCACTGGTGGACCCGTACTCATCGACGGGTATCTGCTTGGTTTCTGCCTTGTCTTGGGTGAACAACTGCTTCTTCTTGGCGGGCGCAGCCCCCTTGGGCTCGGGGGCCTCCGAGCCGACGGGTTGTGCTGACGCCGCCGTCTTGAAGGCGAGCTTGAGCACTCGCAGCGCGTCTCCGGTGTCCCCGTGCACGGTGAGGACGCCGCTGCTCCCGGGCATCTTCAGGAGGTTGTACGCCGGGTGCATCGCGGCCATGAACTGAGCCAGCGCTGGGTAGCCGAGGATGGCGTTGTAGGGGAGGCCGATGGGGGAGACGTCCAAGTCGACCATCTCCGTGTGGAAGTTGTCATAGGTGCCAAAGGTTACTGGGAGCCGGATCTGTCCCAAGGAGCTGGATGACCCGCCCCCAACGCCCGAGAAGGGCCGACTGGGTCGCAGTCGTTCTAGGGGTATGCGGAGGAGGTCGAAGGCCTCGACCGAGAGCACGTTGAGGCCCGCACCACCATCGATGAGAGTTCTGGTGACGGCCACCTGGCAGATGGTGGGGGTGCATAGAATGGGGAGTGCGCCCGAGCAGGCCGAGCTGGAGGGGTGGTCCTCCGAGCTGAAGGTCAGGCCGGCCTTGGGCGTCGCCCGGTCCAGGAGAGCCCCCTGCCGCGCGGAAGCAGCGCTGACCCGGCGGACGAACGGCTTGACGTGGTGACTTGTAGGCGGCGCCTGCGAGCCGGCCAGGAGGGCCACGACGACCGGGGGTGTTGGTGTAGCGGTGTGGCCGTCTTGCTGCACAGACAGATGCTGGGATGACACCTGCTGCCCATTCCCCGCCAGGCCGGTGGCGGTGTTGACGGCAGGTGCCAGGGAACGGCGAGGAGACCCGCCGACAGGAGTCGTCTGGGTGATGCGGGAAGCGAGGGCGCCCCGACGCCCAGCGTGAGCCCGACGGGCGTCAGACGTGGACGCGATGGTCGGAGGAGAACGGAGCGGTGGAAGGCGGATTCCGGCGCACCCCTACCTGGCGCGCCAAATGTCGGATTTCGGGTTCCAGCAGACCCTTAAAGTTCGAACTCTGGGGTGTGTGCGGAGATTACGCTTCCTACCTACCTGTACCCCTCCGCCTCACAAGGATCTAAGCTATGAGAAGAACAACACAAGAGACACAGAGTTTATACTGGTTCGGGCCACCGTTGTGGTGTAATACCCTACTCCAGTGTGGTGTGGTGGATTGCCTCTTGGGCTGATGATGATGAACAATACAAGGAAGAACAGCCTCACGAGAGTCTGTTCTTGGCTGGGGGGATGAACTGCTGGGAGGAGTTCAATCGCCCTTCTCTCTCTCTTTCCGTGTGATGCGTAGCTACCGGGTTGCTAGATGTCAAGGTGATAAGATGCCTAGCTGCCCGATGATCTAGATGCCAGGGTGATGAGATGATGCCTCTACCCTGGGGGTGGCTAGTCCTATTTATAGGCAAAGGCCCTGGGCCTCTTCCCAAATCTTGAGCGGGAAGGGCGCCAACTATTGGCCAGTTTGAAGGGGAACATCTGGTACACTTATCCTGACTAAAGTTGGTCCTCGCCTGCCAAAGGCTCTGGTGATGACGCTGGCTTGGGCTCCACAGTGACTTCCCCCTTGTCGCGTAGCTGGTGTTGGTCTCATTGCACCGAAACGGGTGCCTTTGCTTCATCCTCCCGCCTGCGCTTGCTCCCTTTGCACCAAAGAGGAAAGGGAGGACACTGCACGGGCTGCGCCCGCCTGGCGCCTTTGGTCGTCATCGCTTGCGTCATGGGCACCTCATGAGGTACCCCGCCTTGATCTCTCCGCCTCCTCGCGAGCCAGCCTGATGAGGTCGTGCTTGAGGAAGCTCCTTGTCGTCCGTCCCGCGAGGCTTGGCCCCTCGCGAGGGTCTTGGGTTTGTGTTGATGAAGATGGGCCGTGCTGGGCCCCCTTTGAGCCACGCCGCAGGCCGCAGGCAGGCAAGTATGGAGACCCCCGTTCCCAGAACGCCGAGAAGGCCGATGCTGTCAGTGAAGAATAATAGGGAGGGGGCGGTCGCGCCCTCGGGAACCCACCAGCCTGGCATGGCCGCACCTCCTCCGGCACAGAAGAGCGGCAACAGCCCTCGCGCCTCTCCGGCCCGGTCATCCTCTCGGGGCCTGGAGGAGCGTCCCCAGGAGGGGGCGACCTCCACAGTCGCGCCAAGTCTGGAGGTGCCTACTCTCAGCTTGCCGGCTGAGGCACCACAAGCTCCGGAGCTTCCGGCTTCTTCTTCTACCGCCATCGACTCGCAGGTCTTGGCGACGACGCTGCCTCCTTCCTTCGTCACACCGCCAGCTCGTGACCCTTTTTCTTCGACCAATGCTCTGGAGGAGGCTCTTTCTATGCTGACCCGACTACGAGATGATATACAAGGCGCTGACCGTTGCTTGGTGGCGGGGTGCCTGGAGCTAATCTCGGGTTGGCTGCACTCCGACGCGTCTGTCAGGGCAGCGTTGGGCCAGACCATGGCAGCTTCCGAGGAGGACAAGCGGGCTGCCGACCTAGCCGCAGCCGCCCGCGAGGTGGCGCTGAAGGATGTCGAGGCCGCCAAGGAGCGCTGCCGGTTGATGGAGGCCGAGCTGGAGACCATGCGCAATGTGCGCGCGGCCGAGGCTCGCCATCGCAAGGTGGAGGAGGAGAAGATGAAGGCCCCGGAAGACGCAGTCAATGGTCATGACGCCGAGCTGGTGCTGCCGGCGAGGGTGCAGGCTGCAGAACGCAGCCGCCTAGAGAAGCTGGAGAAGAAGGTGGAGGTGGAGAAGGCCCAGCTGGAAGCCAAGGCGAGGGTTTTTGCCGAGGATCGCACGGCCTTCAAGTCTCTTGAGGAGAGGTCCCATGTAGCACTATGGGGGCTCTATGAGAAGGGCTTGGAGAAGCCGTTGGCGACCGATGGCGAAGGCCCCACCCAGCTGCTCCCTCATCTTGTCGCTTCACTCGAGGACATCGTCGATGGGATCGGCCCCATGGTGGAGGGGAAGCCCACGTGCTCTCCTCATCCCGTCCCCATGGTGGAGCGGGAGGCCCGCTATCGGATCTCGGGTTCCGGCAAAACCCTTAAGGCTCGAACTCTGGGGTGCACGCGAAGTTCTGTCCCTCCTACCGATCCTCGCCCTAGCTCGCTAAGATCTCACGGGCGAACTCGCAACACAGAAAGACACGAAATTTATACTGGTTCGGGCCACTTTTGTGGTGTAACACCCTACTCGAGTGTGGTGGTGGTGGATTACCTCTTGGGCTGATGATGAACAATAGAAGGGGAAGAACAACCTCCTGAGGTTGAGGTGTTCTTGTGCTTGACGAACTCATGTGGGTGAGATGCCTCTAAAAGTTCATCTTCCCTATGGTGGTGGCTAGCTCTACTTATATAGGCCCTGGTCCTCTCCCCAAATATCGAGCGGGAAGGGAGCCAACAACAGTGGGCAATTTGAAAGGGGACAACTAGTACAAGCTATCCTGACAAAAGTGGTCTTCGCCTGCTAAAGGCTCTGGTGATGACGCCGTCTCGGGCTCCACGGTGACCTCCGCCTTGTCGTCCTGCTGGTCTTTGTCTTGTTGCACTGATATGGAAACCTTTGCTAGATGCCTCGGTACTCCGCACCTGCGCCTGCCTCCTTAGCACCAAAGAGGAAACAAGGACGCTGCACGCCCTGGCGGCCGCCTGGCGCCTGCCTGGTGTCTATCGTCATGGCTCACATCACGAGAGCCTCACGAGGTTTGCCCCGCCTTGATATCTCTGCTCCACGTGAGCCTACCTGGCTAGGCCGCTCCTGAGGAGGTCTTGCGTCGTCCGCCTCGCAAGGCTTGGCCCCTCGTGAAGGTCTTGAATGCTTTGTCGATGAAGATGGGCTATACGGCCCACTAACTTAGCCACATCGTGGGCTGCAGGCAGGCAAGTCTAGGGACCCCCGTTCCCAGAACGCCGACAGTAGCCTCCGGGCCCAAGTCGCGCTCGGGCTTGGCTTTGATGCGAAGCCAAGGGTCAAGTACGGAGCGCTGCGGGCCCCAAAAGCCTACGGCCTCGATTGACGAGTGGCGGTTGATTGGACGTGGGCGTCTCTGCTTCCCCATGCTGCCTTTGAATCCGCCTGCCTATGCGGCCCCCGTAGCCTACACAGTTATTCCTCCGCCGCCCGCACGTTGCTTCCCTAACCTCTCTGCTTCCTCGAGACTTCGCTTCTCCTCTCCGATCTGACCTGCCTCTTGCCAGCTCCATCGCTATGGCGCCGAAACAAGTAGACAAGGGGAAGAAACCCCTGTCTTCGCCGAGTGCGCCTCCGGTCGTTGAGCCAGTGCCCGGCCGATCCCGGATGCTCAACAACGTGGCCATGGACAAGGTGCGTCCAATGCTTGCTTCCAGCTTCAACGAGTGGGGAGAGACGGTGGCGTGGCCCGAGTCTCGCACTCGCATGGCCCGGGTAGTCACCGAGGTTCCAATCTTCATAGATGCCCTCTAGGGTGGCCTGATTCCTCCCTTCTTCGCCTTCTTTAACGTGGTGCTTGATCATTATCATATCCACATGCTGCATCTCAATCCTCAATCTGTGACCCTTCTTGCCGTCTTCGCCTTCTTATGCAAGGCCATGGTGGGCATCGCTCCCTCGGTGGCCCTCTTCCGCCATTTCTTCCCCATTGCATCTAGCTGACCCTCGTCAGAGCTCGGGGTGCGTGAACTTCCAGGATGTGGCCGCGACGGCGGGCCCGGGGATTGACTTCGAGCTTCCTTCATCCACGAGGGAGTTCCGTACATGATGGGTGTTTGTCGATGCCGGCGTGCTCAACTCTCTGCTTCATCCTCCAGCGGGGCCTGCTGTTCCAAACTCCGGCTAGGACCATCAAAAGATCACGAGTCCCCGCCTCGCTCCTGTCTGGGCTAGGCTGAGGAGGTTGAAGGACCGTGGCGTGACTGCGCCCATGGTGGTGAAGGAGTTCGTCAAGCGCCGAGTCGCACCGCTTCAATGCCATTCCCGCCCGATGTGGGCCTTGCTCAGCAGTCAGGACCACATGAGGTTTCAAGAGGAGGGGATTCCTCTTGGGACATGGGAGACAGTGCTTATCGTCCTAACGGGTGCCCCTTTGCCAGACAACATGCCCAGGAAGAGCTGTCTGCTGTACCGCTGCGAGAACAAGGATGAATTTGCAGAGAGCATGCCTTCCTTTAACGAATGGGGACCATGCCCGGATGGCCTGGCGGGGCCCCGCGATAACCCCGCCGTAGTGGTTCCCTTCCTTGCCACCGGTGCCGAGCTCGTCCCAAGTGCAGGTGCAGGGGGGTAAGCTTCGACGGAGTTCGGCGGCGCGAGCACTGAGGTGCTTCGGGAGCCTAGTGATCTTGGGGCGTCGTCCTCGGGAGCCCGCGACCCTTCTCCTGGGGCGGCGATGACTGAGGCGACGCGGCATGCTGTTCCCGAGGCCAAGGCCCCAGATGCCTCGGGAGGTTGTGGTGAGACGGCGCCCGACTGTTCACCGCAGCCGGGCACCCCTGAAGTAGGCCCTCCAAGCTCCTCCTCGGCTTCGCTCCGTGCAGGCCGCCATGTCCAGCGCTTCGGTTGGCTTTGCGTGGACTTCAGGGAGCTCTGCAAGAGGAAAGGATCCCCGAACGGCAGAAACATCTTCGGGCCGTTGAAGCGACGAAAGTACATCGCCATTGACGCGTAACTACCTTACTGTTATGGCTTTTTGCGTGCTTTTTTCTTCTCCTAACGTCAGTCCTTCAGGCCTCCTTCCGTCGAGGCTGCTGCGTCTCCTAAGAAATGGCCTCCTCCTTCCTCGACTCTCCCGTCGGCCTTGAGCGCTCCGAGTCCGCTTGCTGCACCTGGAGTAGGGTCGGCTGAAGGAGCGCTCTTGCCTTCGTCGCGCGCTGAACCTGCGACTTCGTCGCCCCTTCCCCATGGCTTGGCGTGGAGCTTGGCGGGCATGCCCAAGACCCCTCCTCTGGTCATGGGCAGTAGCTGGTTGGAATCAATCCTTGGCCCCTCTTCAAGAAGTGAGCCCTGGTTGGCTTGGGCTCCTCACGAGGGTTGGTTGACACTAGGTGCAGCACCAGCCCCCAGCTCCCTGCCGAAGGGTGGTGCGCCGCTTGATGGCCCGCCCGCAACCCTCGAGGTGGAGAACGAGGTGGGCCGAGCGTTCGAGCTCGAGCGTGGGCGGAGCGTAGTCCGTCATGAGCTCTTCCAAGAGGCAATGGACGCAATGAGCCGACTTGGTGAAGATCTTGTGGGTGTCAACTCGCGCCTTGAGGCGGAGGGTCCTCGGCTGGTGGAGGAATGACACAAGCTGAGGGTGGCTATTAACCTCGACCTTTACCAGCGTGATCTTGAGAACGCGAAGGCCGAGGCGTCCCTCAAGGTTTCTCGCGAAGCTTGCTCCCGAGCCTTGGAGGAAGCTCGCGAGGCTGACTGCCGTCGCGAGGCTGCAGAGAAGCACGCGTGGGAACTCTAGGCCTGGAGTGCATCTCTCGAGCAGCCGGTGGAGGCGCGCTGAGCCGCTCTTGCGTCGCCGAGGGGGACGCCTGCCTAGGAGAAGGACGTCCGAAAGCGTGAGGAGGCGCTGGCCCTAGAAGCCGTGGAACGCAGCCTTGAGCTCGAGCGACTGGAGACGAGGGAGCGTCAAGTTGCTCAAGCAGAAGATGCCGTTGGGGTTCACGAGGCCAAGGTACAGGAAGAAGTCGACCATCGGGTCGCCGAGGTTCGCACAGATCTAGAAGGTAGGTATGACTTGAAGCTGAAGCTTGCAGGGACGAAGGATGCGGGCAGGTCCTCTGCCCTCAGGCCCAGGTTGGACGAGGTGGAGAGGCGTGGGGAGGCCACGACCACCGCTCTGGTCACGGCATAGGCGGACTTGGCCTCCGCTCGAGCCGAGCTGCTTTCTCTTTGGAAGTGGGTTGATGACGCCAAGACCGTCGCGCGGCAAAACAGGGAGGAAGTGCTCCAATGGCGGACGCTGGAGCGCGAGCACGCCCCCATGCTTCAAGATCTCCGGAACAGGGCTAGTACCGCCCTAGGCCACATCTGCGATGAGAATGCACCGCCCTCGCTCGAGTGACCACGCCAACCACCTGACCTTCTTCACCGACGTGGTGATGTGCCTGGAAGCCCGGTCTGACAGGGCTCGTCGGCTCATGGAAGAGAGAAGCCGGGGGTGGGGGTGCTCGGGCGCGCGTTCTCTCGTGCCTTCAGCCACCTCAGGAACACCTATCCTGAGTTCGACTTGGACGTCGCCATTGCCCCCGTACCTCAGGCTGTCTAGGGTGACCTGGCGCGGTGGGTGGAGGACAATGTGGATGCGCTGGTTAGAGCCTTTGCTTCTGATGACGATGCGGTGGTGGTCGTCGCAGACGAAGGCGACGTGGTCAACGACAGCGATGAAGGCGTCGCCGAAGGCGGCGATGGTGCCGACGAAGACAAAGACGACGCGAGTGACGCATCTGAGGGCGATGCAGTGAGCAACATATCTGGCCGATCCCTTGTTCTCCTGTCGTTGTATCCTGTACGAAAAAACTCGGGCGCGGCCCTTGGAAAACTTGTAAGAGCATTTTGAGAGGGGGGGGCCTCATGTAAGCAAGTTGCGGCCTTTACTTTCCTATGCGGTATTGAGTATGTGCCCTCGCGAACTCGTAGGTCCAGGGGTGAGTTTCCCGTTGTGGTTTACCTTAGTCAGTGCCAGCCTCGAGCTGGGTCGTGAGGCGACGAGTTTCTGAGAATCCTGCGGAGCTTGTCGACCTGTCAGGAGGGGCCCCGCAGGAGGCAAGCACCAATTGCAGCGTTAGCGCGCGCTCGCACGCGTGCGCTTTCCGCAGTCCCGCTCACGAGGGGCTCATGAGGGGAAGGCGACAGACGTGCGTCCCAGGCAGAATGAAATCCAGAAAGCAAGAAATTGCTTGAACGAGAAAAGGCACCCCCCCGCGCGCATCGATAAAAAATCGACTTCAACTTAAATCCGGATACAGAAAGCAAGGCTACAGAAAAAGAGATCCAAAACGAAAGGCCGCGTCCGGCGGCTATTCTAGTTTTCTGGTCTTCAAGTCTTCTCACCAGCGCGGAGCTAAGTGCTGCCACTAGGCGTGGGAGGGAGCCCCAGGGCCTGAGGCCGGCACCCCTGAGACTCCGGGGCGTGTACAGCCCCAACTCATTATTACATGAGAGTGTCACGGGTGGCGAGCTTCACAGGCACTGGGCCTTCTTCACAGGTACCGGCCTTGCTTCATATCGCCAGACGAGGGCCCCGCCTTGCGCCACCCTCGACCACCTTTGAGTCGACCAGCAACCTGGACGACACAAAGGGGGGAAAGGGGTCGCCAGCGGTGCCCTCGGCGACCACGGGTCCTCTACCGGGGGAAAGGTCGTCGAAGCCTCCTCGGTAGAGGGCCTACCTCCGGGTGACGCCCGGCTTCGCGCGACGTGGGGAGGGGCCCTGCTCCTGGCTCCCTCTGCGCAACCCCCGATGAGTTTCCCCTGGCGGAAGAGGTATCGCTGCGCCAGGGCAGTCCGCCGAGGCTGTGACCTGGTTCACTAGAAGCCCATGGTTAGCGTAAGCTTGCTCCTGAGAGGTTAGCGGTACCCTGTAGTTGCTGTTGTTGGCGCGATCGTTGTGGTCCTCCGTCGGTTCTTGGAAGGCTTCCACTCCTAGCGCCCCATCTTCCCAATCCTCTCCAAGGAATAAGATGGGGTCGTCATCTGGTGTGTACTCTTGGTCCATCATGCGGGGCACGTAGGCTTCTGGGGACGTTACCCCGAACACCTCACCGTAGTGCCCCACACTCCATGTTGCCCGGCCCAGCGTGGCATCTAGAGGACAGTAGTGCGGCATCTCGCTGGGACCATGGGGGGCGATGCTTGTTCCCGTGCTTGTCGCGGGTGGCATGGGGGCGGTGGAGCCCCCGGCGCCGCCAGCCGCGCTGGTGCTCACGAAGCCCCCAGGCACGCCCGATGGCACGTGATTGCGGCGAGGCCCGTCATGGGACCCCGTAACGACCTGAGATGGGAGCCGATAGCAGAAGGGCGGTGCTCCCGATGCCACCGCGTCCAGCAACTCGGCAACGCGTTCCAGCAGCGCATCCCGGCCGCTGTCCATCAGCCGACACCGCAGCAGCTCTCTCACCACTGTGAGTGCTGCCTGCATGTTTGCTTGCTCCCGCTGCGAGTGCGGCGCCGTCACCGCAGCGTGGCTTGCTGCCCTTGTAGCGGCTCGTACTTTTCGTGGAGTGAGGGTGGTCAACGCCTGGCCGCGCCGCCCAGAGCGCGGGGTCGAGGTCTTCATTGGTAGGTGTCACCGCCCGGGCTGTCCAAGCTGCCCAGCGGTCGGAGTCAGCCCTTGGGTCACCGGACATCGTGGCTACGAAGCGTCGGCAAGATGATTGGCAGAGAGGGAGCTCCGGCGCACCCCTACCTGGCGCGTCAAATGTCGGATCTCGGGTTCTGGCAAAACCCTTAAGGTTCGAACACTGGGGTGCGCGCGATGTTCTATCCCTCCTACCGATCCTCGCCCTAGCTCGCTAAGATCTCACAGACAAACTCGACGAATTGCAACACAGAAAGACACGAGATTTATACTGGTTTGGGCCACCATTGTGGTGTAACACCCTACTCCAGTGTGGTGGTGCTGGATTGCCTCTTGGGCTGATGATGAACAATACAAGGGGAAGAACAGCCTCCTGAGGTTGAGGTGTTCTTGTGCTTGACGAACTCGTGTGGGTGAGATGCCTCCAAAAGTTCGTCTTCCCTACGGTGGTGGCTATCTCTACTTATATAGGCCCTGGTCCTCTCCCCAAATATCGAGCGGGAAGGGAGCCAACAACGGCGGGCAATTTGAAAGGGGACACCTAGTACAAGCTATCCTGACAAAAGTGGTCTTCGCCTGCTATAGGCTCTGGTGATGACGCCGTCTCGGGCTCCACGGTGACCTCCGCCTTGCCGTCCTGCTGGTCTTGGCCTTGTTGCACTGATATGGAAACCTTTGCTAGATGCCTCGGTACACCGCGCCTGCGCCTGCCTCCTTAGCACCAAAGACGAAACAAGGACGCTACGCGCCCTGGCGCCCGCCTGGCGTCTGCCTGGTGTCGATCGTCATGGCTCACGTCACGAGAGCCTCGCGAGGTTTTCCCCCGGCAATGCTGGCTTGCCGCGGGTGAATCTTCGCTCCTGTAGCCCCGGCAATGCTGGTTTGCCGGGGCCCAGATGCCGATCCGTCCTCCTTCTCCCAAGGCGGTTTGGCAAGGATACTCGTGTGTCCTGTGAACCAAAGAAGACAGAGAAGAACAGATAGACACAGACTCAACCTCTAAGATAGGGGTTAGCCACTGCTAAGCACTATCGACCCTAACCAAGGACGAGACTCGACCTAGCATGCATTCTATAACTTAGGGCGCCAGCGCTTCATTTATTTATGCTCAGGTTCTGCACCTGGCTTTGTACAAAGGGTTACATGCCTCACCGGCAAGGCTTGTACAAAAGGTGGCTTGCCGGGGGGCCCGGCAAACTGCACCTTGTGGGTAAAACTTGCGAAGATGCTCAATGTTCTAGGAGTTGCTCACTGGGACGGCATCTTCGGTCTCCAGGCGGACTGCACCGGGCCTGGTGACTCGTATTACCCGATAAGGGCCTTCCCACTTCGGCGTCAACTTGTTGGTATTCTTGGCCGATTGAACGCGTCAAAGAACAAGGTCGCCTTCCTCAAAGCTTCGGGCATGAACCTTGCGGCTGTGGTAGCGGCGCAAGGCTTGCTGGTAGCATGCTGCTCTCACAACCGCCCAAAGACGATCTTCCTCAAGGAGCGTCGCGTCATCTTGGCGCAATGACTCTTGCTCAAGCTCATCATAAGCGAGCACTCGAGGTGACCCGTATATGAGTTCCGTGGGGAGAACTGCTTCTGCCCCGTATACCAGGGAAAAGGGTGTCTGGCCGGTGGCTTGATTTGGTGTCATTCTGATCGACCAAAGAACTGTCGGGATTCGGGAGACATACCCGTGGTGGCATGCAGATCTTTGTGAAGACATTCAAGATCAGATACACACTTTAGAAGATGATGATCCTCGGCGGGATCCCAGCCAAGGAGGACCACAAGGCCCCGGGCAAGAGCCTTGCCGGGGATGACAGCAGGTGCCACGGCAAGACCCTTGCCGGGGCCCCGGCAAGGCCCTTGCCATGAACACCCGTAGGGCCACCATCAGGCCCATGCCAATCAGACCTCCACCGCCGCTCGCATGCAGCTGCCGACCCAACCAGCTGGGCAGGCACCTTCGTGGTGGCATGCGGATCTTCGTGGAGACCCACCACTGCGCCACCTCAGCTTCCTGCCTGCCTACATGGCACCGCGGGCACCGCTGGCCAGGGCGCGGTCGACGCAAGAGGGAGCGGCGATGGACGAGACAGGGCTCTCCCCCGTCCCCGATAAAGCAAGGACACCTAAGCAAGACACATTAAATGCGCCTTGTCATGTAATGCGAGGGATAACCTCGCATCACTGTACCCTTTCCACCTCCTGTGTGCCACTGTGGCAACCCCTTTCCCTATAAAAGGAGGCCCAAGGCGACGAGGAGGGGGATTCGACTTTTTGGAGCTCCTCACGCCCCATTGCTAGTTCAAGAACACAGATAAACAATCCACCAATGCAGGAGTATGGTTTTACGCATCCTCGCGGCCCGAACCTGGATAAAGAAACGGTGTGCTATCTGTTTGATCCGCTATTCTCACGACCCCACGCCCCGCAACCGTAGTAGGGATTCTTGTGATCCCATAGGTGTCGTTCCCACCGACATCTTTGGCGCACCAGGTAGGGGGCGCAGTTGCGAGAATCGGCTTTAGCAGTTAGTTCGACGCTTCTTCACCGTCATGACGCCCAAGAAGAAGACGATGGTGGCGGTTGGCCCGTCGGAAGCCGGACATCCCGTCCCGACGCGGGCGAGCAGCGGACCGGTCGCAGAAAGGACCCGGGGCGCCGTTCGCGAACACCAACACCGTCCCAGCAGGCGGAGTTTGGGAGGTGGCGATGTTCGTGCGCCTGGTAACGGGCCGCACGCTGCCAAATCCAAAGACGAAGCTAGGCCCTCCGCGGGTGGCGCGGGGCCTTCCAAGATCGCTGCCACCCCGCCCGAAGGCGACGCGAGGGCTTCCAAGACTCCCACGCCGGTGCCGACGGCGCGCTCCTCTCAAGTGGCGCGCGACGAACGGCGTAATCATGCCGAAGACCCCGGGCGTCGCCGCGGGAAGAGCCCCGAGCACCACTCCCGGGATGTAGAAGACCTGCCCGCTCGCCAAGGTGCTGGTGAAGATGGCATGCGACCGCGGGGTTGTGATAGAGCTCCTTCTGACATGGTCAGAAGTCGAAGCGCGTCGCGATCCGTGCAGGTTTCGCTGCCACCAACGCCAGCAGAAGCCCTGGCGCGCGCGCAGTTGCTCCTCGATTTTCCTCCCGCTACGGGGAAACTCGACGAATGGAGAGCCACTATCCGAAGCCTTGTTGCGGTGGCCAACAAAGACGATCCGAGTCCGGTGGAGCCCCCAGGTCGACGCTCCGACGGAGTCCCACGCACCAGTGGCAGGAAAGCCGCCGGCGCCGCTACCACGGTGCACTCGCCTCCTCCTCACCCGGTACTGCGAACGCTAGCCCGTCGCAACGTTACGGGCGACGAAATCTCCATAGCATCGTCCGACCCGCGGATCCACTGTGACCAGCGCCAAGTTCTTCGGGAACGAGAACATGAAGACGCTCGAACCACTATCGAGCGCCGGCGCGGAGCGCGCCACCAATCAGACAGGCGAGCAGGGCCTGCTGTGAACCACCCGGCGCCGGAGAGCCCTGGAGGCCTACCTTACGAGGTCGGCTGTCCGGCTTTTACCCGAGAGCCGCGGCAGTTCCAGTGGCCCACTCACCGCACCTTCAAACCTGACGTGGGCGAGAAGTACATCGGCAAGACCCACCCGTCCGAGTTCCTCAACATCTACACCATCGCGATGCAAGCTGCCGGAGCCCGCGACGATAAGGTGCTTGCGAATTACTTACCATTGGCTCTTAAACCCAACGCCATGTCATGGTTGATGCACTTGCCGGTAGACTCTATTTCCTCCTGGTCGGATTTGTGCCATGAGTTCGTGGGCGCCTTTACTGGGGGCCACCAAGCCCATGGCCAAGCGAGCGACCTGCACGTCATTCCCCAGAAGGGAGGCGAGAGTCTCCGCAAGTATATACAGAGGTTTAGCCGGATACAGTACAATATCCCTGATGTTCACCCTGTCGCCATCATTAGTGCATTCCATCAGAACGTGCGTAACCGCAAGATGCGCGAAGAGCTGGCAATGAACAAGGTGAAAGATGTAGCAGAACTCTATGTTCCTACTGACAGATATGCCCGAGCTGAAGAGGGAAGGAAGTACCCCGGCGAAGATGCCGGCGTGGAAACCGACTCCTAAGATGAGGATATTGTCGCCCCGGCGAAGAAGGGCCGGCGCCGCAACAGGAAGCACAAAGGTAAAGTCGTGCTTGCCGTCGAGGGATCTGATGACACCGGATCCACCAAGAAAACCAAGGCAGATGACCCCGGCAAGGAAATTGCCGGATGTGTCGCCTGCCGGGCCTTGGCGGCTGCCGAGAAGCCAGGAAACTCCGTCAAGCGATACTACAAGATCCATCGCACCAAAGGCCATGCTCTCCAAGACTGCCGACAGGTTGAGCTCCTCGCTGAGAAGCAGAGGGCTGAAAATGAGAGGCGGGACAAGGAGAAGGGCCCAGACGGTGCTGAGGGGTCCGGCAAGAAGCGTGACGGCCAGGCGGGCCGTCGCGGCAAGGATAAACAACAGGAGAGGCCAACTCGGGGCCGTGATAGAAAGCCAGAAGACGACGATCACGAAGAGGACGACGAATCCGGCGACCAAGAGTTTCAGAAAGCTACAAAGGCCATGTGCGTCGACGGCGGCGCCTCGCTGCATACTTCTCACCGCCGGCTTAAAAAGTGGGCGCGAGAGATTACAGCGGCAGAGCCGTCGTTTGATGCCCAAAGGCCGCTGAAGTGGTCCAGCACACCTATCATTTTTGACACTGAGGATCACCCTGATCGCACTACTGCGGTCGGGTGCTTGCCATTGTTGGTTTCACCAACAATACGCAACCTCAAGGTGACGAAGATGCTAGTCGATGGCGGGGCCGGTCTGAATTGATCTCGCCTGCCGTGATCGAGAAACTGCAGATTGCTGATGGAGACCTCGAAGAGACGGGCACGTTTCAGGGGGTCAACCTGGGAAGAAGCCAACCCAAGGGAAAGGTCACGATGCCCGTGACTTTTGGAAGCGACCTGAACCACAGGACGGAGAGGATCGTGTTTGATGTTGCCAAGATCCCCTTACCCTACAACGGGATCCTTGGCCGCCCAGCACTGGCCAAGTTCATGGCGATGTCACACTACGCCTACAACACCCTGAAGATGCCAGGACCTATGACGATCATCACCATCCCCTCCGATAAGAAAGATGTGCTGATTTGCGCTGACCAACTATACCAGCAAGCAGTTGCACCAGCTGCCGCCACTAGGGCACTTGCTCCTACCGCTGGGACCTCGGGAGGGAAGAAGAAGAAGAAGAAGACCGGTGAGACCTCAGACACCCACTCTGGCAAGCGCACCTCTTCGGAGTGTAGCGCTGCCGTCGAGAACGTGCCAGAGAGCTCCGCCGGTGGAAACAAGAAGCCCAGGGCCATACCGCCGGGAACCAAGAAGGTTTCTGTCAATGAGGACGGCACGGGAGGAGCTTTCACTATAAGCTCCAGCCTTGACAACAAATAGGAAGACGCGCTCGTCACCTTCCTGCGAGCGAATGTCGATGTGTTTGCATGGCAAGCTTCCGACATCCCTGGCGTTCCCAGGGAGGTGATTGAGCACCACCTTGCTGTCTGTCCTCATGCGCGGCCCGTCAAGCAGAAGGTCAGAAAGCAAGCTTTGGAATGACAAGAGTTCATCACACAAGAGATCCGGAAACTAGAAGCAGCGGGTTTGGTAAGAGGAGTGCTCCATCCAACGTGGTTGGCCAATCCGGTCGTAGTGCGCAAGGCAAATGGGAAGTGGAGACTGTGTATTGATTACACAGATATCAATAAGGCTTGTCCTAAAGACCCCTTCCCGTTGCCGCGCATCAACCAGATTGTTGACTCCATGGCTGGGTGTGATCTTTTGTCATTCCTCGACGCCTACTCCGGCTACCACCAGATCTTCATGACAGGAGAAGCCGAAGAGAAAACAACATTCATCACCCCATGTGGTATGTATTGTTTCATGCGGATGCCTTTCGGGTTGAAGAGTGCTGGTTCGATGTTTGCAAGGGCGGTCCAGATTGGTTTTGAACCCCAGCTCCATAGAAATATGGAAGCTTATATGGATGACATAGTGGTCAAAACCAAGGACAGGGCAACCCTCATACCAGATTTGCAAGAAACATTTGCAAACCTGCGCAAGATCAATCTCAAGCTAAACCCTGAGAAGTGCATCTTTGGCGTCCCGTCTGGCAAGCTTCTCGGGTTCTTGGTGTCACAGCGTGGGATAGAGGCCAATCCGGACAAGATCAAAGCTATAGAGCAGATTGAAGCACCCAAGCGAATCAAGGATGTGCGTCGGCTTGCTGGTTGCGTCGCCGCCATGGGCAGGTTCATTTCCAAGTCTGTCGAGCGTGCCCTTCCCTTTTTCAAGATCCTGAAAAAGGCGGGCCCAATGGAGTGGACGCCAAAAGCCGAAGCAGCATTGCAAGATTTGAAGAAGTACCTCTCCTCCGCGCCAATACTAGTTGCGCCTAGGCCACAGGAGCTGTTGCTGCAATACCTGGCGGTAACGAACCAGGTGGTCAGCGTCGCACTAGTGGCGTAGAGAGAGGTTGACGATGAGGTAATGGCAGCGGCAGAGCCCGACACCACCAATGCGGAGACAACACAGCCAGTTAAAGTGCCGCCGAAGAAGAAAATGATGCAGCACCCGGTCTACTTTGTTAGTTCCCTCCTGCAGGGGGCTAGATCAAGGTACTCCGGCGTGTAGAAATTGCTCTTCGGCCTTCTTATGGCCTCGAGGAAGCTGCGTCACTACTTCCAGGCACACGAGATCATTGTCGTCACTCGCCTCCCTCTGCAACGGATATTGCACAATCCAGATGTAACGGGAAGAATTGTGGAATGGGCACTGGAGCTGTCCAGCTTCGGCCTCAAGTTTGAAAGTACTTCGACGATTCAGAGCCGAGTCCTGGCGGAGTTCATTGCAGAATGGACCGCAACGCCTGATGAAGAAGCCCAAGAGACTGCTCTCCCCGGCAAGGATGCAAGTTGTGATTGGATCATGTACTTTGATCGAGCTTTCTCCTTACAAGGCGCCGGGGCTGGCGTACTGCTTGTCGCGCCCACCGGAGAGCACCTCAAGTACGTGATCTAGATGCACTTCCCCAGGGAGGTGTCAACAAACAATACGGCAGAGTACGAAGGGCTGCTTGCCGGTCTTAGGATCGCGGCGGACCTCGGAATCAAGAAACTCTTCCCAAATATTGAGCGGGAAGGGATCCCAAAACGGCCAATTTAAAGGGGAACAACTAGTACAAGCTATCCTGACAAAACTAGTCTTCGCCTACCAAAGGCTCTCGTGGTGACGCCGTCTTGGGCTCCATGGTGACCTCTGTCCTGCCGTCCTTCCGGTCTTGGTCTTGTTGCACTGATATGGAAACCTTTGCTTGATGCCTCGTGACTCCTCGCCTGCGCTTGCCCCCTTTGCACCAAAGAGGAAGCGAGGACACTGTGCTCACCGGCGCCCGCCTGGTCTCGGTTGTCATGGCTTACGTCATAGGAACCTCGCGAGGTTCTCCTTGCCTTGATCTCTCCGCCCCTCGTGAGCTAGCCTGGTGAGGCCGCCCCTGAGGAGGTCTTGCATCGTCCGCCTCACGAGGCTTGCCCCTCGCGAGGGTCTTGAGTGTTTGCTGGTGAAGATGGGCCGTACGGGGCCGCTGGTGGAGCCATGCTGTGAGCCGCAGGCAGGCAAGTCCGGGGACCCCCGTTCCCAGAACATCGACAGTAGCCCCGGGCCCAAGGCACGCTCGGACTTGGCTTCGAGGCGAAGCCAAAGGGAAAGTGTGAAGCGCCGCGGGCCCCAACAACCTGCGGCCCCGCTTGACGCATGGAGATTGATTGGACGTGGGCGTCTCCACTTCCCCATGCTGCCTCGGCAACCGCCCGACTGACAAAAGACTAGCGCGGGCAGCGCTTGCTTTCATTGCTTCCTTTCTCCTTGCTCTAGACCCCCTTTCTCGCTCCTTGCTTCTGAAATCTCCAAATCCGCTTCAATCATCTTCCGCTCAGCGACCAATGGCGCCCCAAAAGGTTAAGGCTGCTTCATTGTCTGCCCGGTACGAGCCGGCTCTAGACGTGCCCAACGTCTCGGAGAAGAACCTCGCCGCCACGCGCCTGCTGACGGTGGGGGAGAGCAACAAGAAGGGGAAGACTGAGCTCCGGGCCGGCTCCGTCGAGCCGGAGGCTGAGGGGAGCACCTTCTACCCCTTCTTCATGAGCAGCATCATCGCGGGCATGGTTCCCCCTTCTTCGACTTCTTCTATGCCGTCCTCCGCCATTACAGGTTGCAGGCCCTTCACCTCCATCCCAACTCCGTTCTTCTCTTGTCAATCTTCGCCTTCTACTGTGAGGCGTATGTCGGGGTGATGCCGTCCGTAGCTCTACTGCGCCACTTCTTCTTCCTCCGAATCAACGACGGTCACACCTCTGGGTGCGCCAACTTCATCACGGCCGGCAAGGCCAATGCGATCTCGAAGGCCGGAAAGAAGGCCGATGGATTTAGGAGCAAGTGGGTCATGATGGACGCCAAGTGTGTTCATCCACGGTTGAGGCTGCCGACCGAGATGCCCCAGTCGGATGATGGGTGGTCTCGCGCGAAGATCACTAACGACCGGGCGCAGTTGGTGCTGGAGAAGGTGATCGCCGACTTGAAGCCGGGCAACGCGAAGGTGGCGAAGCTGACGGGGGGCCATGCTCCTGAGGGAGTTCCTGATGCTGCGTGTGGCTCCGCTCCAAGCGCCCTCGCGCCCCTTGTGGACACTCGAGGGCGCGGAAGACAAGCTCCGCTTGAGTCCAGCAGCCTTACCTGAGGAAGAGCTGGCCGTGGCTCTCCACCTCCTGGTTGGAGATGATTAGGAGTACCCGCTGAGTGCCTTCATTCCTCTGTTCCTTCACGAGGATGGGGCGCAGGTCGCGGCCGCCATGCCCACCTTTGATGGGCGCGGGTTGGTGCCGCCGGCGCCCCCTGGGGTCCTGGAGGCGACGACGCAGGTGTACGTGTCTTCTGGCGATTCCCGCAGGGAGGGGGAAGAGGAGGAGGGCGAGGAGCGCAACTCGGAGGCGACCCCTGAGGGGATGGGGGAGACCTCCCCCGTGCGCAAGGCCGACGTCCTCCGCACCATGCCTGACGATGATGATGATGCCGATGCCTGCATAGAGAGGAGGAAACCGCCCACAACCGCAGCCGCGTGGAGTCCAGGGCCAGCCCCCACAAGGGGTCGCCGATCGCGGTTCCAACAAGGGGCAGGGTGGCGCTGAACTCCCGAGATGATGCTTCCGCTCCGACACCGCTTGGGGCTGCTTGCGGCCCATCTGCTGCCCCTTCTTTTGCTCCTGGAGCCCGCACGCCCGCGCCTCAGGCCGCGAGGCTCTCAGGCTTAAGGCTTAACAAGCGGAGGGACTGCACCGCCGTGGACCAGTAAGTGTTCCTGCCCTGCCTTGTTGTTGCTTATGCTGTCGATCCTTGACGTCGCTCCATTGTGCAATTAGGCCGACGCCTGCGGCAAAGAAGAGGAAGGAGGAAGCGGTGGTGCTGCTCGGGACCAATCTGCCTGTCACGGCAGCGTCTCCCTCGTCCTCGCGAGGCCTAGGGGAGCTTCCTCGGGAGGAGTTAGCCCCCGTGGCCCCGCTAGCTCCGGAGGCACCGGTGTCCGGCTCGACTGCTGGGGTCCCCAAGGCTCAGGAGCCCCTAGTCTCCCAGGCTATTGTGACGATGTTGCCTCCTCCTCCTGCCGCACCGCTGGTTCCAGATCCTTCCGCCACCCCTGACGTTTTAGAGCGCACTCTTTCTGAGATGACCCGACTGCGAGAAGATCTTCAGGGCGCTGACCCCCACCTGGTAGCCGGGCGCTTGGAGCTGGTCTCCGGCTAGCTTCACTCAGACGTGTCCGTCCGAGCGGCGCTGAGCCAGGCCGCGGCGACCTCCGAGAAGGACAAGCAGGCCGCCGCCCAAGCCGTAGATGCTCGCGAGGTGGCGCTGAAGGATGTCGAGGCCGCCGAGGATCGTTGCCGGGTGGTGGAGGCCGAACTAAAGACTCTGTGCAACGAGCGTCCAGAAGAAGCTTGTGGCCACAAGGCGGAGGAGGAGAAAATGAAGGCCCGCGAGGACGCCGTCAGGGGTCGCGACACCGAGCTAGAGCAGTTGGAGATGGAGGCGGAGAAAGCCGAGCTTGACGCAAAGATGAAGGTTCTGGCTGAGGACCGCGAGGCCTTCAAGCTCCTTGAGGAAAGGTCCCGCGTGGCGCTGCGGGTACTTCACGAGAAGGGCTTGGAGGAGCCGTTGGCTACCAATAAGGAGGCCCCCGCCCGGCTGCTTCCTTATCCGGTCTAGGCGCTTGAAGAAGTCGTGAGCGGTATCGGCCCCATGGCAGAGGGAGAAGCCCGCGTTCTTTCCTCAGCCGCATTGACGCACGTCTTCAGCCACCTCCACCTTCGCGATCCTGCCGCCTGCCTTGACGAGCTACTGGAGCCTGTGGACGACGAGCATTGGGCAACCGCTGCTGCAGCCGTGAAGGGTCAGGTGGAGGCCCTGCTGAAGAAGTTTCGCGCCTTGGCTCCTTTGACCGGCAGTGCGGCTGATCCTGCAACCCCGGCTGGTGGTACGGGTGAAGGCGACGCCATCGAGGGAGAAGCATCCCTTGCGGGCGATGGCGGTGTCCAGGGATGACTCACCGGCAGCTCCTTTCCTGTTTAACTCCTGCAACATGCACCGTGCCTCGTGGACGCGTTTAAACTTGCGTTTGGTATTGGGGGAACAATATGTCTTGTAATATTTGTTTGAGATTTCGCGATTTCCTTCCCATTTGCTTTACGTTCTACATCGGCAGAGCCCGACCCCGTGCATACCTCAGCCGCCGTTGGGTCGTCCGGATCACTTGGACGAGACCAAGGAGTGAGGGGCTACGTGGCCAGTTAGGCTCCTGGGTTGCGATGCTCAGGAGTCCCCCTTGACATGCAAATAGCTTATGGGAAGGAGATGTAGGAATAGGTCTAGTGTTCTACGTCGGCAGGGCCCGGCCCCGCGCATACCTCAACCGCCGTTGGGTCGTCCAGATCACCAGGACGAGACCAAGTAGTGAGGGGCTACATGGCTAGTTAGGGTCCTGAGTCGCGATGCTCAGGAGTCCCCCTTGACGCTCAAACGACCTTCGTACCTTTTTCTGCGCCGAGGCTCAGCTCGGGAGGGGCGCGCGACAACTAGGTTTGGGGGACCTGGCAGGGTGGCGTATGCTTGGGCGTGACCCGAGCGCAACCCCCATGCCCAGCCCCCTCGGGCGACTCTCCTAAGGGGAGGTGTTGTGATAAGGCCGTACACTGAGCTCGAGGGCCCCCTGAGGTTGATACGGCCATGGGGCCGCCCTCTGTTGTTTATCACCAGCGCGGAGCATAGCGCTTCCACACTTGCATGGGCATAGCCACTCCTCGGCAGTGTCGACGGCCAGCGCAGAGCATGGTGCTTCCACTGGTGCGGGGGAGGGGACTCCCTACTGCGGAGAGACCCCAAGGCGTGTACAGCCCCACCCTGACACGTGGCTGGCACGGCAGGGCTAGACGAGGTGTGTCTGGGCACTCGTGAGCCAGCGCGGGACTCACGGGGCCCTACCTCAAGGCAGGTTGCACCTGGTCTTGGTTCTTGCTGATTGTGATGGTCCTTAGAGATGGTTAGACAACCTGCGCTGAATGAATCTCCTGAGGTTATCACATGAGAAGGCCAAGCACCAACGACCCCAAGAGGTGACGTGAACTGGGCCGGCGCGCCAGACAGAGCTTAGCGGTTGGATTTATCGACGCTGCAGGGACGGGTCCGAGCACAGACGCCGTGCCTAGCCTTCTTATGCGAAGGATCCTGAAGAGAGACGATCGGCGCGCGGCTCCCATGGTGGGTAACAACCAAGCAAATGATAACCATAGATAAATTGTGCATGGAAAGCAAACTGGCTTAGGTAAATGCAGGAACGATACATGCCACTGGGTCGGACCCGAGTGGCTTGGGGATGATGCAACCCGAGGGGTGCCCCCAACAGAGTAAGGTAAAGATGCAAAAGGATACATGCCGCAAGGATGGACCCACGCGGCCTGGGAATGATGCAGCCCAGAGGGCGCTCCCGGCTAAATAAACTTGGAAAATATCACCTGATTTCGTCGTCGAAGGGGTGTTGGGGTAGCTGAAGATGCGTGGCGAAGGGGCCGCTCCTCACAAGCCACCGGGGCCCTAAGCCTCGGGAGGCTCCGGAGGTCTAGGAGGTTCCTTGAGAACCGTCTCCATTTCCTCCAGGACTATGTGATGCCTGGCCTCCTGAGCCGCCAGGACGCTCCCGCGCTGGTAGGCGGCCACCATGCTCGGCAGGCCGAATGGCATGCGAACATAGATGTGTGGTGGGCACTCGCAACGTCCCACACGTGAAGGCCAGAGGAGCTCCTGAGATGCGGCCCTGTTGAGCCCTGGGATGTCGATGGAGACGCGCAGCCCGCCATCCTCGCCTGCATGGGGGGCTGCGCCAGGTGGACGACGGTCGCCGCACATGGCTCTTGCTTCCTGAAGCTCTTGGGTAGTCTGGGTGATGAACTCCTGAGCGCCAGGCGCTCCTCTCCTGGTGCCCTCCTGAGGGAAACATGCCGCAAAGCACGCCTCCATGTGGTGCCCGAGCGCCTCCCTCATGATGTTGGCTAGATCTCAGGCCCTCCAGAAGAGAGCCCCCGAGCGCCTCCCTCATGATGTTGGCTAGGTCTGAGGCCTTGCTATGCGCGGGAGGGAGGCGCCCCATCTGAGGGCGCAGGTCTTGAGGTGGTGTTGTTGGTGACGCCGCTCTCCTGAAGCCCTGTATGGGGCAGCTTCTTCTTCTTCTTCTTGGGGATGGCCTCAGGAGGGTGCAGGATTCCTTCATTGTTGGGGTCTTCGATTGCTGCAGCATGGAAGGCGAACTCAAGGGAGCATACTGCATCCTTCTCCTCACAGGCGACTGTGATGACACCACCAGTCCCTGGCATCTCGAGGACGATGTAGCCGTGGTGGGTCACCGCCATGAACTTGGCCAACGCTGGCTACCCGAGGATTGCTTTGTACGGAAAACGAATGTGGGCGACGTCGAATTCGATGAGCTCAGTGTGGTAGTTGTCGCGCCCACCGAAGGTGACAGGGAGGCGGACCTGCCCGATTGGGGTGGTGGAACCATCGGTCACTCCCGAGAAGGGCTTGGTCGGTTGCATGTGATCATAGGGTACTTGAAGGCGATCAAACGTGTCAACGGACAGGAGGTTAAGCCCCGCACCGCCATTGATGAGGGTCTTGGTGACTTGGACGTTGCTGATGACAAGCGAGTAGAGCATTGGGAGAGCACCGGCGGCTGTGGCGCACTTGAGCTGGTCAGCCGAGCTGAAAGTGATGGCGTACTTGGACCACCTGAGCGGACGTGTGGCCTCGAGCTTGGGAAGAGTTGCGTTCACCTCACGAGCAAGCTGCTTGAAGATACGCTGAGACGCTGGGGCCTGAGCTCCGCCCAAGATGCAGGCGATAGCGCGCGGTTCCTAGAAGCCCCCAGCTCCTTCATCCTGATGGTGGTCGTCGTTCCTTCAGGGTGGTGGCGGCGGCGGTGGAAGACCAGCGTTGCCCTCAGGGCGGTCCTCGCGAGGCTGATCCCTCCAGGCTTCCTCATGCGGCTGATCTTGCCAACGGTCCTCGCAAGGCCGATCGCGCCACTCCTGGTGTGGGCTGCGATCGTCCCAGCGACCTCCGCCTCATCCTCGTCCTCGACCTTAGCCCCGGTAGTTGCACTCGGGGCGTCAACCGAAGCGTTCATCTCGAATGGCCCTGAGCTCTTGACAGTCGTCGGTGTTGTGGTTGTGTATGTTGTGGAAGGCACAGAACGGACGACTGCTCTTGGACGACTCGGGATGGTCCCGGCCGCGCTTCGTATTTGGCTCCGCTTCGAGTACAGCCACTCCTTTGCGCTTCACATCCTTGGCCTTGGCTTTCTTCTCCTCCATGTCGGCAGCTGGAAGCTCGAGGAGGGAAAGGCGCCCTTCCTCAGCTCTCGCGCACTTGGTCGCCAGGTTGAACAGCTCCAGAGCCATGCACAGCTTCTCATGGATGGCGAGCTCCTCTTTCATCTTGACGTCGCAGACGCCATCAGAAAACACCGAGATGATGGCCTCGTCCATCACCTTGGGGATCTTGAGACGAACGTTGTTGAAGCGCTGGATGTACTTCTGCGAGGTCTCGCCTGGCTGTTGCTTGATACGGCGCAGGTCACCCGCGGTCGCTGGGCGATCGCGAGTGCCCTGGAATTTGGTGACGAAGCGGTCGCGCATCTCATCCCAGGAGGAGATCGAGCCCGGGGGCAGGTTCAGGAGCCATGAGCGGGTGCCATCCTTGAGAGCCATGGGGAACCAGTTCGCCATGACTTTTTCGTCGCCATTGGCCGCCTGGATGCTCAGCTCGTAGAGCTGCAAGAACTCCGCAAGGTCGGGGGTGCCGTCGTAGCGAGGAGGCAGATCCGGCTTGAACTTGCCCGGCCAGGCGACGCTACGCAGCTCAGGAGTGAAGGCGCGACAGCCGGCCGTGGCCACCGGGGCCCGTCGAGGAGGCGGAGCTTGACCTTGGTGTCCCTGCGCCTCCATGACAAGTGGCACGTGGCCCTGCCGCGGCAAGCGATCCTGACGCGGCGGTGCTGGGAGCGGTGGAGTGTTTTCTTGTGGTCGGGGAACTTCTTGGCACCTTCCTTCTTCCCGTGCGGGTGCCCGGTGCGGCGGGTCGTGCCGGGGGGCCGCGCGTCTTGGCACCAGAGCGCCGTCTTGGGGCAGAGGTGGTGGAGGTGCTCCATGAGCCACGCCGCCCACAGCTGGCGGAGGGTGAGGCAGTGAGAGGGACGGTGCAGGGGAGCTCCCAGCGGCGCTAACAAGCTCGGCGATGTGGTCCAACCAGTACTCATAGAGGTCGTCTACCGGGTGGTAGCGCAGGAGGTCACGTGCCATGAGCAGCACAGCCTACGCGTCCACGGGAGCGTGACGAGCATGAGACGACGAGCCGGCTGGGGTCAGCGACGGAGTGGCGGTGCGGCCATACCGCCGCACCGAGGGATGCAGAGAGGACGCTTGCTCCGCGTTTCCCGCCGGACCGGTGGCGGCGTTGGCAGGGGGTGACGGAGAACGACGGGAAGCCTGCCGACAAGGGATGTCTTAGCAACACGGGTGCCGAGAGCGGCGCGGCGCTCAGCGCGGGCCGGGCGAGCGTCGGCCATGAACTTGGTGGAGTGGCGAAACGTGGGTCGACGAGAGGGAAGCTTCGGCGCACCCCTACCTGGCGCGCCAAATGTCGGATTTTGGGTTCCGGCAAAGCCCTTGAGGTTCGAACATTGGGGTGCGCACGAAGATCTCTCCTCCCTCTAGCTCGCTCACATCAAGATCTCATGACCTAACTCGACGAACCCAAAGAACAAAGGGACACAAGATTTATACTGGTTCGGGCCACCGTTGTGGTGTAATACCCTACTCCAGTGTGGTGTGGTGGATTGCCTCTTGGGCTGAGGATGAACAGTACAAGGGAAGAACAGCCTCGCGGGGAGAGGTGTTCTTGTGCTTGGTGAGTGTGTGGTCGAGGGTGATCTGGATCCCCTTGGTCAGTTCAAGATGCATCCTATGGTGGTGGCTAGCCTGTTTATAGAGGCCTTGGTCCTCTTCCCAAATATTGAGCGGGAAGGTATCCCACAACGGCCAATTTGAATGGGGACAACTAGTACAAGCTATCCTGACAAAAGTAGTATTCGCCTGCCAAAGGCTCTGGTGGTGACGCCGTCTTGGGCTCCATGGTGACCTCCGTCCTACCGTCCTTCCGGTCTTGGTCTTGTTGCACTGATGTGGAAACCTTTGCCTGATGCCTCGGGACTCCTCGCATGTGCTTTCCCCCTTAGCACCAAAGAGGAAGCGAGGACACTATGCTCGCTGGCACCCTCCTGGCGCCTGCCTGGTCTCAGTCATCATGGCTTACGTCATAGGAACCTCACGAGGTTCTCCTTGCCTTGATCTCTCCGCCCCTCGTGAGCTAGCCTGGTGAGGCCGCCCCCGAGGAGGTCTTGCGTCGTCCGCCTCGCGAGGCTTGGCCCCTGGTGAAGATGGGTCGTACGGGGCCGCTGGTGGAGCCATGTCGTGGGCCGCAGGCAGGCAAGTCTGGGGGCCCCCGTTCCCAGAACACCAACAGTAGCAGGCATGACAAGCAAGCATGAATGAGTAGGCACATCAGGGCTCAAACAACTCCAACTCATGCTAGTGGGTTTCATCTATTTACTGTGGCAATGACAGGTCATGCAGAGGAAAGGGGTTCAACTACCGCAACATGTAACAAATGAATTGTTGTTGTTCTAATGTAGTAAAAGAGAGCAGGAGCGAGAGAGTGGGATTGTATCGGAATGAACAAGGGTTTTTTGGCTTGCCTGTCACTTCTGAAGATAGTATTGTTCTTCATCGATGTGATCGATCTCATCGTCGGAACCACGTCTACTGAGAGGGGGCAAATACCAGCAACAGAGAAGGAACACAATCAATGCAATGCAACAATATGATGGATGATTATGACATGGCAATATGCTATGATTTGAGGTAATGCAGCTAGCAACAATTTAAATGGAATTGGTTTGAATACAATATTCAAATTCAAACTCCGTATGTGATTATTCAAATGCCATTTAATTGAATTGACCTGATCAGCACGCATAAGTTGCTCAAACATGCATGAAAATGCAACAAACAGATTCTTTGCATTTTTCTGACAATTTTCATATATAAATCATTTCATTTGGAGTTATGGTTTAATTTCTATGATTTTTCAAAGTTTTGAACATTTTCTGAAATTTCCTGGATTATTTTTAATCTAGAAAATTGTTAACTGCGTCAGCATGACGTCGGTGTGATGTCAGCAAGTCTACAGGGCGGTCCAGGTCAAACCTGACCGGTGGGACCCACGTGTCAGTGGCTAACTAAGCTAACCTAGTTTAATTAGCACTAACCTAGGTTAAAACTAATTAAAGTTAACCTAAACTAGGTTAATTTGCCGGGCGGGGCAAGCATGTTATTGACCCAGGGGAGGTCAAACCCTCGGTCCACCAAGGCTAACTCGCCGGCGGGTCGACGTCAGCGAATCCAGACGCAGCGGCGAGGTGCGGTATTCCTCCTCCGGCGACCAAATGGCCGGCGGAGGGCATCTACGTGACGCGGGCACTTGTCCGCGTCGATTTGTGGCGATGGTTGGGCCTGGGGTGGCAGGAGTCATCGTCGTCATCGACCTTTGGCGGTCGCCGGAGCGTGGGTGAGCTCGGGGTCGATGCTACGGCAGGCGGGACAGCTCGTGTGGGGCACCTACGTGCTCTACGTGGCGCGGGGAGGAAGCTGAGCCCGACGGCCAGACCGTCAGGTGGCCGGAGACACGTCGGTGGCGAGCACAGGCGGCGGCGCATGCGGGCGAGCAAGGTGCGGTGGCTACGGCCCACGAGAGCGAGAACGGAGAGGGGGAGAAGGGTCAGTGGCTCACGATGAGTGCAGGCGAGCGAACGGCAAGCTCGGGGAGAGCCAGAGCGGCCTGGCGGCCGAGGCGATCTCGTCGTCGGGAGGTTGAAGACGAGCTCAATGAGGACGTTTGGGGGCTTCTGGAGGGGCGTGGCTCAGTGAGGGGGTCGAGGACGAATTGGCGGAGCTTCTGGGCGCGTCGGCGAGGCATGGGGTGGCCGGTGGCCGCGGTGGTGTTCGTCGGCGCGCTGTGTGGCGCTCGGCAGCAGCAGGAGAAGGAGAGCAGAGGAGCAGAGAGGAACGTGAGAGGATGAGTGAGAGGCCGATGGGGTTCCAGGGTTGTGTGGCGTCATCCAGAGAGGGCCAGGGCGAAGCGACAAGCAGGAGGTGGCGAGGCGCGTGCTCGCGTGCGTCGGCCGCGCGCGCTGTCCTCCTGGCGCGGTGGAGAAGACGACTGGCAGGCGCTAGTGGGCTGGACCGGCACAGTGCCAGGCCAGGTAAGTGGCCCAGGTGAGTCCTTCTCTCTCTCTCTCTCTCTCTCTCTCTCTTTTCTAATTCTTTCTGTTTTCTATTTATTCTATTTTTTTTTTGATTTAGTAAAAATACTAAACCATTTGGTACAATGCTGAAAATAATTGCGGGCACTTGTGAAATTATTTCCAACAACTCTCATTTAGTTTCAGAATTATTTGAGCATTTGTGCCCAAATTCAAATACTTTATGATTTAATTCAAAAATCCAGGAATGACCTAGAAATATGTTCATCATTTTTGGCAGAGGTTTTCACCTTTACCAGAAATCATGAACATTTCCAAAAGGGCATTTTGGGTTCATTGAAAAATATTTTATTTGAACCTATTTGAAAACTTTCTGGTGCTAGGGTTTGAACATCCCCAATTCAAATTCATTTGAATTTAAGCATGATGACATGATGATCAACCAAAGACAAACAAAGACTGATCTACGGCTGTGACAACTCACCCCCACTAAACAAGAATCTTGTCCTGATATTCAATACGTGAGGTAAGAAGATAGATGGGACATGGAACTGGCACAAACTTGTATCGATCCGACCTCAAACGGTCAAATCTCTGTGCATAAGTGTCATCCCAGGATCGGTAATGCTGACACACAAAGTACTTGAAGGATTTATAACAGTGTGCAATCACACACTTATTACATCGAATATCTCAGAAGAGAACTTATTACAATAATATGGCTAAATGCCATCTAAATAAGAAAACTGCGGAAGCATCGAAGGTAAATGAGTCCATCAACTCCAATGGCATAGCTGAGTGCACGACAACGACCTAGCGCACCTTACTCTTCGTCTGAAAAGTCTGCAACGTAATACGTTGCAGACCGAAACGGGTCAGCACATGGAATATGCTTGCAAAATAACACTGTAGAGCAATGAATAGGTAAAAACTATCACTACATGCATATATGGCTGGTGGAGGCTCTACGGTTAACAAGTTTTTGCGAAAAGCCAATTTTTTCCTACAACAAAGAAATATATTTTGTTTAACTATCATGGTAGTTGATAAACATTGAGGATGGTAACCCCATCTCAATCCCAATTAAACAGTAATTAATAACCCAACAAATTAATTTAGAGTGATGAGATCAACATGATAATCCCAGAACCAGATACTCAAGATGTCCGTAATCAGGGACACTACTAACCATGATTAGTTTGTACACTCTGCAGTGGTTTGCGCACTTTTCCCCACAAGACTCGATCTCCTCCGTTGGATTTCTCGCACTACATGGTGTTTGAGAAATGGATGACCGAGACACAGTCTTTTAGAAGCATTAACTCTTTCGACGGGTAAACCGTACCACCTACATACCCTACATCTGCTAGTTTACCACTTAAAGAGGTCACACAACATACTCAACTATGCCAGAGCCCATAATGGCTTGTGGCTGCACACAGAAGTTTCTAGCTTAAATAATCTTATGATCCCTTAGAGCCTGGGTGGCGAACCATAGGATGATCACACGGATGCCCCGTGATCTCCTTGGACAACACTGGATTCTCCAGGTGGCCACCAACAATCCACCTAGATGTGTATTAAAGTAGCCACCTTAAATAAACCCTTAGTTTATAAATAATCTCACAGCTGTCATGAATCACTCAACCAAACCATGTCTACGAGCATAAGCATAACGTAGAAGTAACTCCCAGGGTCTGATAATAAAAGGGCAATAGGTTCTACCTCATCAACTACTTCCCAATACCCACAAGTTAATCACATCCTAATCGTGCAGTGTTTGAGGATTGTAACTAATGCATAAAAAACTGGGTAATAAAGAAGTATGATCAATGTGTTACTTGCCTTGCTGACAATCTGCAAACCCTAGAGACTCGTAGTAGCACGCTCTGCAGTTCGGGAATTCTATTGCAAACAAACAATAGCATACATAAGCACTCAAGCATAGATGCAAGGGTGAAACTCAGATAAGAAAGATCAAATCTAAAAGTTCAACTGAAGAGCTTCGATTTGCAAAAAGAATCAATCGAATCCGAGCTACGAAATTGAAACTACGATCCAAAAAAGCTCGAATTCAAATCTGCTTGAAACCAAATATTAAATTATTAAAACCTTGTTGAAGTTGATTAACCAGAAAGAGGTGTTCGAGATGAAGATTTAGGCATTGGTTTCACTGGATTTGGACAAACGGTTAAAAAGTTGCGAGGGTTTGAAGATCAGTGGCTAATATGTGATAAAAATAACCGCGGATAGGTCCCTGGCGAAAATAAAACAGAAAAAGAAAAAAAATCTATCGGACAAACGTTCGCTAACAGAGACAAACGAAGAATTCGTTCGTTTCAGAAACTAATCTGACGAACGTTCGCTAATTAGCGAACTCAGAAAAAATGATCTAAACCGGCGAATCCGAGAAAACCGAACCGATCTACTCAAAGAAAACTGGATCTACGGTTTATAAAAAAACCTGAAACAGACCGGAACAAAACCGGCGGCGGCGGGCGGGGCGGCTCAGCGAGGCGGCGGCGTCGGCGTGGGGTGGCGGCTACGTGGCGACGGCGGCGGCGGGGCGCAGTGCGGCTGCAGCGGCGGTGCGGCGCGAGCGGCGGTGGTGGTGGTGCGGGACGAGGAGGAGAGGGTGGTGGGGCGAGGCTATTTAAAGGGGGTCGGGGGATCTGACTTGGCCAAGGGGCCAAGTTGCAGCGGCGGCGCGGTCCCGGACTCCCGTCGGAGTCCGGCGCGGGCACGGTCGGGGAGGGAAAGGCGGTGGTGGTTGGGCCGTGTCCTGGCGCTAGTGGGGACGGCCCAGTTCGGCCGCAAACTTTTTTTTATATAAATAAAATTCCGCCAAAAAGGAAAAATCCTAATTAAATATTTTTTTTCTAAAAATGCATAAAACAATTTTCACCATCTAAATAGAATATTTAGAACAAAGTGAACATTTTTCTAGCCTAAAAATGCAATTCTAAAAAATGCATATTTTTCTAATTCAAATAAATCTCGAATAAAATCCAAATAAAAATATTTATTTGGTTTTAACATTTTTCCCTCCAATATTTCTTTTATTTTGGAAATTCATTTTATCTCCTCTCTTTTTATTTTTTTAATACTAGAAATATTTCAGAGAGAAAAATTATTAAAATCAAAATGATCCTCTTTTCAAATTTGAGAAAATTAAAATATGAAAAATAAATGAAATCCCGAACTCTCTCCGTGGGTCCTTGAGTTGCTTAAGATTTCTAGGATCACAAATGAAATGCAAATAAAATATGATATGCATATGATGACCTATGTATAACATCCAAATTGAAAATTGGGATGTTACAAAACTTCACGATCCGATCGCCCTTCTAAGGATGTTGATTCATTGCTTCATAATGACCTTAATGTCTTAGCTTTCGATATCTTCATCCAACATGATGACGACAAAGAGAAACTCTACAATAATCGATCTCCTCGAAGTTCGAGCACTCAAGATCAACTCATGGAGTGAGACGAAAGAACGTCTCTTGAGCTGAGACACAAGACACACATCAGGGGTGAAAGGAAACAGAAGGCAATCGCTCAATTTGGTACGCAACAATTCCACGCCCGTTCACGACGTAGCGAGGGGTTAACTGCCATGATTCCACAACGGGGCACCTTAGGGAAGGTGACTCATAGAATTATTCCCTGAAGTGGCAAAAATAATTACTTTTGATATAGAGATCATTGAAACTCTCTACACTAGGCTAGAGCAATTGGCAAACGATCGTTTGAAGGGGTTCGAAGAGATGGCATACTCAGCTTGGAGAAGAAACCAGAGTTATAAGACAACTCAGTAAATGGAAGGCACTTTCTAATTGATGTTAAGGATATAACCTAGTGTCTAAGTGTGCTTTCAAGAACTTGAGCATTTCCATAATCATCAAGGTTTTCCAACATCTATGCCAAGAATGTTGATACAACTACATACTACCATGATGAATAATGGTGGAGAATGCAGATGCAAAGGAAGACAACACTTTGTCAGATCCTACCTTGACAATGTCAAGGAAACAAAATCTTGATGATCGACCGAGAGACATTTAGCACTCCGCTCCTCATTTTCTCCTCGATGTACTAGATACCACGATCATGCTTAAAAGCATTAACATGGACACCAAGTACATGTCGGACTTTGGAAACACAAGATCCATAAGGAATAACTTCCAGAGTAAGTCTTACGGATTCCACATGGGGAGTGGCCCAAATACTGACTCAAGATACTACAATAATCAGTCACCCGGATAAGTGTGTGTTAGCCACATATCCACCTACCAGTTTGGAAAGACCAATATTATAGTTTTTGGGGAATGTTCAAACCATCATATCTGCCTGAGATTCAGATCTGGTTGGTAACAGAATAGTTCAGACAACATGTCTGAAAAGGAAAGGTTGCAACACCGACGAGATGACGTTGCGAGATTCTCGGTAAATGGACTATGGTAGTAAGCTCCAAAACATGAGTGTGTTCTACTACACACATGTGAACACGCTATCCCAGACAAGCATGACCATTTAGTAGTCTGATAATAGAACACTACCGAGTTCAGGTTGCGAACCATCATCGAGGATAGCAAAATCCCTACTTAAGTCATGATTAGCTCTTAAGAAGGAACTCCTTCTACTTGAAAAAATCAGTCAGTGGCTTGGTGTACTAGGAGATACATATGGAATGGAGGTAGCGAGCCTGTCAAACCATAGCATACCTCGCACATGCATGACTGACTTGGGATGGTACCATAGGAAACAAAAACAATCTTGTTGAACTCACGGAGGCAACTTGCACCAAATGCACGTGAATCAGAGAAAGTCACTTCTTTCATCCAACATATGCTTCATGAGCGAGACATGAAGATAACGCTCTGAGAAGTTCCCAACACTAGCTGGATGTTCAACACTAATCATGGAGGAGATAAAAATGTTGTTGATGGCTCAACAACAAGTCATCAAGATTCCCATGAAGATGGAACTCCACAACTATGTGAACAAGGCGATAGCATTGGTCAGAACAAAAGATATAACGGAGTATGCTCGAGGAAAAACCACGAGTAAGACAACATTATGAACATCATTGGTTCTGATTTTATTTGTGGATAGCCCACACTCAAATCAAAGTTTTGATAAGACAATAGGTCCAACAATTGATCACAGGGACGAATCGATGTCATCTTTCTTAAACACACACAAATATAACCCTTGAAATGAACTAAGCTAGGCAATATTTTATCTTCCAACTCTCCAAGTTGTTGTTTGGTTAACCAACTAGCTCAGCGGTATCCAACACGGATTCTTGGAGAAGGGGTGTTTTACAGGAAACCAACTTGATCACGAACTCAACATAGCGGTCAGGTGACAACCTGGTAACACTTCTGAGAAGATATTCGGAAAAGCACGAACCACCGACATGTTATTAAGCTTGAGAACAATCTTGCTTTTCAGGGCAAGACGATAAGATCAAATAAGCAAGGGATTGGCACAATCCTAACTCTTTGATCGAAGACTGCACCAGGAAAAATGGACTAGGTAGCATGATCAATCTTAGAATGCTGATTCAATCACCAACACGCGAAGAATGAAGTTATTGTCCATTAACTACCAGGCAAAGGGGTTGCTAGGAGTATTTATTTCACGCATCACGGTTCACATGTCGGTATTCTGGTTACAACAACACGGATACCCAGAAATGAATAATGATGGCGAGGAGTATCACTATATCAAGAATTCATAGGAGGTTGTGAATTCTCATGACAATCCTGACATAAAGGGGGTAATACTCCAAGGTAGAACAAACTAGAAGCTGGATTGGCATTCTTAATATGCGGAATACAACTGCTTTGACCAAATCCAAGAATGGATGAGGTGCTGGAGTTTGTTTCTCCTAGCCATTCTGGAATAGAATGGCTTGATGGACCACAAGAATAATAGGCATTGACGAGCATGAAGGCATGACATGCTCTTGACTATCAAATGATAGACGGAATTCAGAATACAACTAAAGAGAACAACTCAAAGGAACATATGAGTTCCTACGTTGTGGACGCATAGATTAGCATGTCGAACGAGCTCAACATATTTCTTCCGGATAACCCATGCAAAAAGGTAGAACTGGCAGAGTCACAACATAGAATCGACAACTCATCAAGAGCACTCTGGTTGTGATCTTTCAGTTCAACGAGGAACTTCTGCCATAGGTAGTTCATGGTATTTGGAAGAGGAAAATACCACGGACCTCGAGGACTATCGAAAGGTTACTAATATCCTAAAGGAACTAGCTAACACTATCCACATGAAGTAAGTAGGGCGAGTCTCGGGTTCAAGAACCTAGGAATAGAATGCCTACTAACTAAATGGCATCACGAGATGCTTTCGAGAATGATGGCCAGAGTCATCACACCGGGAATACCAATCAGAGCTAGATTACTAGGTGGTTCTCTAAGACACCTAGGGTCATAATAATAGCTTCAACATATATGTCGAGGCAATGGAGTACCTCAACACACTGATTAGTGTGGTTAATCTGGCCCAAAGGAACATCAGGAATGGGAAGAAGGGATTTACAAATGCATCAGACTATTTAGAAACCTGGGATGACTCGGCCAGCATAACGGATGTAAATGCTCAAATTATTTGAGACATCCTGCAAAATAGTGGCATGACTGTCGGTGTCAAAACCGGCGGATCTCGGGTAGGGGGTCCCGAACTGTGCGTCTAAGGCAGATGGTAACAGGAGGCAGGGGACACGATGTTTACCCAGGTTCGGGCCCTCTTGATGGAGGTAATACCCTACTTCCTGCTTGATTGATCTTGATGATATGAGTATTACAAGAGTTGATCTACCACGATATCGTAGAGGCTAAACCCTAGAAGCTAGCCTATGGTATAATTGTTGTTGTCCTACGGACTAAACCCTCTGATTTATATAGACACCGGAGGGGGCTAGGGTTACACAGAGTCGGTTACAAGGAAGGAGATCTACATATCCGTATTGCCAAGCTTGCCTTCCATGCCAAGGAGAGTCCCATCTGGACACGAGACGAAGTCTTCAATCTTGTATCTTCATAGTCCAACAGTCTGGCCGAGGGATGTAGTACGGCTGTCCGGATACCCCCTAATCCAGGACTCCCTCAATGACCACTCAACATCACATATCAAGGTTCTGAGGCCAGCTATGAACATACGGAAGTAGTAGAAACTATACCGAGACTTGATTAGTCCATCAATCCTATAAGTCTATGGATTAGTAACACGTGATCCTGGTAGAAATAATAGAAAGTCTAGTTCCTTAACCCCGTAGGATAGATAAGATGACTCGGATCAAAATGGCATAAGGTAAAGGAGTAAAAAGAGCCTTCCGTTCCCATCTGTCGGTGTCAAAACAGGCAGATCTCAGGTAGGGGGTCCCGAACTATGTGTCTGAGGATCAAAGGTAACAGGAGGCAGGGGACACGATGTTTACCCAGGTTTAGGCCCTCTTAATGGAGGCAATACCCTACTTCCTGCTTGATTGACTTTGATGAGTATTTGGGTTACAAGAGTTGATCTACCCCGAGATCGTAATGGCTAAACCCTAGTTGTCTAGCCTGTATGATTACGATTGCCTCTACGAACTAAACCCTCCGGTTTATATAGACACCAGAGGGGGCTAGGGTTGTACAGAGTCAGTTTATAGAGAAACGAATCTTCATGTCCGCACGCCAAGCTTGTCATCCACGCAAAGAAGAGTCCCATCCGGACACGGGGGAAGGCCTTCTATCTTGTATATTGTAACGCCCCGGACACACCCGCCGGTGGTCGTTACTCCTGGCGGGATCTAGACTGGCCCCACAGATCAATACTAGTCTTTTCTGCGCACTTTGTCCTCACTCGTGTGCACCCGGGAGCAACTTCCCGGTCGGTCACCCATCCTGACACTACTCCAAGCTGAGCACGCTTAACTTTAGAGTTCTGTCCGAATGGGCTCCTGGAAAAGAAGGAATTCCTTATTGATATGAGTAGTCTATCATCCCTAATAAGCCAGGCTATCACATACACCCCCACTCAGAGGAACCGACGTCCTCGTCGGGCCACAGGAACGTTCCCTCTTGGCACAAACGTCTGTGCTTCCAGTCCGGTACATGTGCCATGCCGGGTGCCACGACAGGTCACAAACGTCATGAACAACATGATCGCGCACCTGTCCGCAAACATCCGTGTAACCGCGAGGGTCGGCTATGATACCAACTTGTCACGCCCTCAATGCGACTATATCTCCCACGTGTCAAAGCACGACTTAGAGGCATAACCGCATTGAAAGCAATGTCGCAAGTGAGGTAATCTTCACACAACCCATGTAATACATAAGGGAAAGCGATACACAGTTGGCTTACAATCGCCACTTCACACAATTACATGAATAAAACAATACATCATACAGCTACAATCAGGGCCCGACTACGGAGCCAAAATAAAAGAAGAACCTCAAAAGCGACAAAGGACCAAGATCGACCCCAACTGGGCTCCACTACTGATCGACTAGAACGAAACAACAAAAGGACAAGATCTTCATCAAGCTCCTCCTTGAGCTCGAGTGCGGCACCTGCACGGTCTCATCGGCACCTGCAAACTGGTTTTGGAAGTATCTGGTGAGCCACGGGGACTCAGCAATCTCACACCCGCGAGATCAAGACTATTTAAGCTTAAAGGTAGGGTAAAAGGTATGAGGTGGAGCTGCAGCAAGCGACTAGCATATATGGTGGCTAACATACGCAAAAGAGAGCGAGAAGAGAAGGCAAAGCACGGTCGAACAACTATGACCAATAAGTGATCCTGAACTACTTACGTCAGACATAACTCCAACAACCGTGTTCACTTCCCGGACCCCGCCGAGAAGAGACCATCACGGTTACACACGCGGTTGGTGTATTTTAGTTAAGATCAACTTCGGGTTTTCTACAACCGGACATTAACAAATTCCCATCTGCCACATAACCGCGGGCACGGCTTTCGAAAGTTCAAACCCTGCAGGGGTGTCCCAACTTAACCCATGATAAGCTCTCGCGATCAACGAAGGATATTCCTTCTCCCCGGGAAGACCCGATCAGTCTCGGAATCCCGGCTACAAGACATTTCGACAGCAATAAAACAAGTCCAGCAAAGCCGCCCGATGCGCCGACATCCTGATAGGAGCTGCACATATCTCGTTCTCAGGGCAACACCGGATAAGTCAAGCTACGAGTAAAACCAGCCCTCGAGTTTCCACGAGGTGGCCCCGCAGGCTGCTCGGTTCGGACCAACACTTAGACAAGCATTGGCCCGGGGGGCCTAAAATAAAGATGACCCTCAGGTTGATCAGACCCAAGAGAAAGGGGTAGGTGGTAGGCAAATGGTAAAACCAATGTTGGGCCTGCTAGAAAAGTCTTATTCAAAGCGAACTGTCAAGGGGGTCCCATAAATCACCCGACCGCGTTAGGGACGCAAAATCCGGGAACATAACACCGATATGACGGAAACTAGGGCGGCAAGAGTGGAACAAAACACCAGGCATAAGGCCGAGCCTTCCACCCTTTACCAAGTATATAGATGCATTAATTAAATAAGATATATTGTGATATCCCAACAAGTAAACATGTTCCAACAAAGAACAACATCTCCATGTTCCAACAAGGAACAAACTTCATCTTCACCTGCAACTAACAACGCTATAGGAGGGGCTGAGCAAAGCGGTAACATAGCCAATCAACGGTTTGCTAGTACAAGGTGGGTTAGAGGCTTGGTTTGACAATATGGGAGGCATGACAAGCAAGTGGTAGGTATCGCAGCATAGGCATAGCAAAAGAGCGAGCAACTAGCAAGCAAAGATAGAAGTGATTTCGAGGGTATGGTCATCTTGCCTGAGATCCCGCAAGGAAGAAGAACGAGTCCATGAAGAAGACAAACGTACGAAGTCAAAACGAATCCTCACAAACGCGATGATAACAGAATCAACCCGAAGAAGCAACACCGGAAAGAAGCACACAACATAGTAAACAACCAACACATAAACATGGCATGATATGCGAGATGTGGTATGCAATGCATATGCATGCTCGGAAGGGAAATGATGAACAAGGAATAGTCTTGGCAAACCAAGTATGCCACTGGATAGAAGAGGTGATTTCGGTTGAAATCGATATAAAGAACACCGGAATCGGATGCACGGTTAGCAAATGACGAGCAATACAAGAATGACAATAATCTGCCATTAACAGCATGATGCTACTTAGCAATCAACAAATAATTAAGCTACTGCACCCAAACATGGCAACAAAGCATATGACAATAATCTACACAAGATGCACGACAAAAGATGAACACTGAGCTACGGCTAATTCACATCATAACAGGTCCAACCAATCATGGCAAAAGTGCAAAAGATAACAGGTTCACAGACTTGGTGAAATTAACAACATAGCAGAAACTAACATCAGGATGACATGTTCAGAGCACTGGAACAACATGCTACAGGATCAGAACATAGAAAAGTAAGGAATGGCATGAATCTACTCAAAGCACTTGACAAAAGTCTCTTACTGACCATAAGCCAAAAAGGAATAGAGAATATGATTACACCCATGTCAATTTAGCAAGTTTCGTTACAGGTTTCAGACTTAGCAGAAAACTGGACATGGCAGAAATTAATAACGACTAGGCATGTTCGTGAGCTCGATGCACTCACTACAGAGAATTTCATGGTAAACTAAGCATACATACATCAAGAAGACACGGCATAGTAACAATAAGTGGCAAGAACAACATCATATCATGCAAGGATCAACTACACCAAGCTTAGCAAAATCGAATAACATGTAAACAATCTGCCAGCAACATTCTGAAGCAAAAGTAGAGCTCGATTGACTCAAGCTATGGCACTCCATAATTGCAAACAAAGGCATGGATGGATAGACAAAATACTCAAGTCCAAAACTCCCTTACTGATCATGCTCAAATTATGCATAGATCTCTCAGAAACAACATGAATACATGGCATGAAAATTACAGCAGTCAGGGACTTGGTGAAATCACTAAGTCTCTGAAATCAGTACCATCAAGATACCTAGTTTGCATGCTTGTGCTAGTCACCACATAGATCACAAAAATACATGGCAAAATTCTGTGGAAAGGTAACATGGCATATTACAAAACTCATGTAGGACTCAACTTCATAGGAGGTACACATCAATCATGGCAAAAATGACAAAAGTGCATGTTCAGATAAGATCCAGCAACTAACATCAACTAGCCCCCTTCTAACAGCATTTCGGGCATCAAGATGAGCTCAAATGAAAATGGTGCAATGGAACAAAATGATGTACTCTTCGAGACTAACAATTTGACAAATTATACGTCCAAAACGGAGCAGTATGCAGAGAGTTATGGCATGATGAACATGGCATGATAATGATAGAATGTCGGGGACTTAGTGAAAATTATACCTCCGGAAAAAGTCAAACCGGGACGGAGGGATCCGGGATGGGGAGATCCGGGTACGGGACGGCGCGTTTGGATCGGGGGAGTGGTGGATCTCGTCCCACTCCCCAGATCGGATCTGGCCGGAGCTCCGGTGAGCTCTCCGGCGAGGAGGACGCGGAGGAGATCGGAGAGGGGTGACGGAGGCAGCGGGGAGACGGCGCAGCGTCGCGGTGGGGCGGAGCCGGCGAGGAGGCGGCGGCCTGTGGCGCGCGAAGGCGCGGGAGGCGCTGGCGGCGGGGCAGCGAGCGGCGGGCGCGCGGCGGCTCGGGCTCCGGCGAGGCTCCGGTGGCCGGAGTCGCGGCGCGCGGCGGCGGGCGAACGGCGGCGCGGGCGGTGGAAGGGCGGCAGCGCGCGGGCGGCGCGGAGGAGGCCGGGCGGCGGCGGGGCAAGGCCGGCGAGGCGCGGCGGTGGCGGCGCAGCCGGGCGGCGGGGTCGGGCGGCGCGGCGGCGGCGAACGGGCCGCGGGGCCCGCGGCGGCGGCGGGAGGATGGGCTCCGCGGGCCCGATCCGGGCCCGGCGGGCCTGACGCGGTGGAGGAGAGAGAGAGGGCGGAGGTGGTGAGGTGTCGAGCTCCGGTTGGCTGGAGGCGGCGGCGCGGACATGTCCGGCGCGGTGGAATTTTGTCCGGCGGCGCGAGGTAGAAGAGGCTAGGGTTTGCACCGCGAATTTGGACGGGAAACACATATTTATAGGTAGAGGGGGCTAGGAAGCTCCAAATGGAGTGCGGTTTTCGGCCACGCGATCGTGATCGAACGACCGAGAGGATGGAGGGGACTTAGGTGGGTTTTGGGCCAAAATGGAGGGGTGTTGGGCTGCAAAGAGAAAGAGGCCTTTGCGGATACCCGGTTAACCGTTGGAGTATCAAACGACCTCCGATTGACCCGAAACTTGACAGGCGGTCTACCGATGCTATACCAAGGCCACATGTCAAGCCTCGGTCCATTCCGAGAAAGTTTAATACCCGCTCCGAAGAAATGTAAAAGGGGACGCCGGGAGACATAGGAGCGCCGGATTGCAAAACGGACAACGGGAAAGATGCTCGGATTTATGAGACGAACACGTATGCGAACGCGATGCACATGATGACATGATATGAAATGCAGATGATGACATGGCAAAGTGCGACACGCAAGCACATGACATGGCAACGACGGCGAATAACTGACGGACACCTGGCACATCGGATCCGGGGCGTTACAACACTCCACCACTACGAGAGGATCTCGTCCCGAGATCTAGAATGGCACCGGAGGGGAGAACGGAAGAGAAAGAGAAGAGGTAAGGCTAAGTTGCTTCTTTGACAAAAGAGTGAAATCAAGGAACCTTGAGAGGTTGAATCAAGAAAGAACGAAAACAACGAAGATGAACAAAGTTGAAAACAACTCCGTTAGGAAAGAGGAACATGGGATATGAGGAGAAACAAAAGGTTAAGTGACAAAATAGATATTGAAACCACTCCGGTTAAAACAAGATGGAGAACCAATAAGAATGATATGATTTGGGCAGCACTCCGACTGAAAAGAGAAGAAAAACTTGATGAGATGAAAAGATATTGAAGAGATGATACAACACTCCGGTTAAAACGAGATGTACAAAGAACGATAATGATCAATTACGATAACGCTCCGTTGGGAAAATGGAAGGGATCGAATATGAACTTGAGAAGATGGGATGATACTTGACGAAATCGACAACACACTGCCTCGAAAACAATTATAAGAATGACACAAGGGGTAAGAATGATTCCAAACAGCACTCCGGTTGAGAAGAGAGGATAAACTTGATAAGATGATAAACTTGAATGAAGGACACGACACTCCGGTTGAATGGATAAGCAAAAGCAAAGAACATGATCCTCACCATTCGAGAAGAAGAGTGAAGGGAGCAACATCACAATACCTCCGGAAGAAGAAATAGAAGATAGATCATTGGAATAAAGAATGGAGAAGAAAATGACATCTTCTGCCACAAATGAACTTGAAAAGCATCCTTGCAAAGAAGAATTGAACGGAGTTGTTGGAGAATCAACAACGAAAAGAATAAGTTTGTAGTGGGCTTATGGAAACATCTCAAAATTATGAGGTGAGCTTCTGCCACCAACGGAAACAAACGATTGGATTGATAACAACAAAGAGACGAGAAACTATATCACCGGGAGGATAAAACAAGAACTTGGGTCATTGATAGCACCGTAAATAGCAACAATCCTTAGGGAAAGCTTTAGGTGAAATATAACCCAAGATAACTCCACTAAAGAGATTGATGGATTTAAAATACCTCATTCTTGACAACATGTGAGTCATGAGACGTGAACTCAAATTATCGAAAATGACATAATACCACCTCGAATGATACGGTTCGAAAGAATTGCACTTTAAAATGCAAGATAAGGAATGCTTGAGCTTGTCCGAGAAGAATCTTGAAGAACGTTTCGAGCCTGAATTAAATCCTTTAGGAACCACCATGAAGAAACTTCATGAAGAACTCCGGTAAACAAAAGGATGATAGGAAGAAAGAGAAGTTGAAAACACCAGGTGAAACCTTGAAGTGATTTAGATGGATCTTCGTGATGATATAACTGAGAAAACTTTGAACTCCGGAAAGAAAGTTGAACAAATGAAATCAAAATTTTGAAGAACCTCCGGAATAAGGAATAGAATTTACTCGATGAAAAAGAATAAGAATTACATTATGCTTATTCTTCACCAATTCAAATTGATGACAAACAATGGATTTGGCATACTACTTATTCCCATAGAAAAGATTAAGATAGATATGGCGCAAACTTGGGAAGGTCTTCCACGAACCACCGGTAGGATTGGAAAGAACGAATTAATCTATAGGATAACAAAGGAAGAAGGATCTTGAACGAACCACCGTAAGAATTGAAAATGAACGAAGAAAAGATAAAGAAACACCGGGAAGAATTAGCAAATGAACAAAGATACTTGAGAGAATTTAGATACATGAGAACGAAGAGATCATGAACTGATTAGAGAATATTGAATGATGCACCGGTAAGGTTTGGAGAACGAGAGCTGAAAACTGAGAACGAATAATACTGAGATGATGGGCTTCGGAGAATCAAACCGAAAAGACTTCTGAAATGCTCCGGATGGTTGAAAAGAATTCTCACAATCGAAAACAATTATGAGAGGATGGCAACAAGCTAGAACCATGAATCTTGAGGAGGATGGAGCAAGATTTAAGAGAAACTCTTCTTCGGTCTTCAAATGCTGAGAATGACGACGAGAAACACCAAGAATTTAGTTGAGACACTCCGGAATGAAAATTGGAAAAGTTGAACCAACGATGAAAGAATTTGAAGCGATCTTGGAGAAGGAATATGACTGAAGATAATTCATACTTACATCAAACTTTGAAAAGAATTTTAGAAGCTCCGGGAGAATTAGAAGAGTCAGGTAAGATCCTGGGAAAAGACCTGTGGGTTAGGGCCCACTCAAAAGATACACCGTTGAAGTGATTGCTTGAAAGGGATATTGCACCGGTTGAATTAAATGGCTTGAATGAGACAGCATCCTCAAAAGAACTTGAGTGAATTGAGAATGGAAACTTGATTCTTCTGAGATATCTTCATCACTCCGGAACAATTGAATAGCGAGAAGTGAAATATTGTGAGGTGCACCGGTATGAGAAAAACATTAGAAACTGGGAAAAGATAAGATCGATAAAGCTTGAATTGGAACCACCGGAGAAGAAAAAGAATGACGAAAATGAACTTGAAACTCCTGACCATCTTCATGATAATCACCGGATAAGAACATTGAAGGAAAGAATGAAGAAGCTTCACATGAATAAAATGGATACTTGATTGAGTAATCTGAGTCGTTGAAGAAATAAGGGTGGGAGGGCGGGAAAAAAAACAAAGACAACTTGGAACAGATGAAGCAAACACCGTTGAGAAGAACTGATACTTGATCTTGCGAATGATGAAGTGATCGGATCCACTTGAAGAGAGACACACCGGTTGAAAAAGAATTGAGAAGACAACCTTGATGAACAAGAAGGACTAGCATCCACATAGAAATAAGAGAACACCATTTAGGAAAGGTATGGATTCAACATTTGACATCGAAGCAACTCGAATACCATAAACCAAATCAAAACAAAGGATTGTCTTGCAGAATAAGCCGGAAACAAACCTATGATAGATCCCATACCGTATCATGTGTCTGTTGGAAAGAATTCCTACGTGATACTTGAATTCCCACTTATAAACTCCCAAAACTTTCTGGTTATGCAATCAGGTGTTGGGGATACAGGGGAAGCATAATATCTCACCCAAACTAGCAAATCCTACAACCAGCTGTATCCATCCTTCAACACATAACCAAGAAACCTTCGGAAATCATGTACCTCAACCTTCGAAAAGCATCCGTTATACGAGTCATGGCAATACTCCTGCACTCGCCACAGTACTGGGCTATCAGGGTTATCTCACCAACAACTGTACAAAAGAGATTTTCGATGTCGGCGTACTAAACTCAGGTATTCCAAAACCGCAACGATAAGATTATGACGACAACACCTCGGAGCTCAACTCCCCGGGACACTGCCACAACCCCTAAATGTCAGGAGGCAACCAAGACAATGTTGTCATCATAAAACCATCGAAACGATTCTAATATACCCGCGTGATCCTAAAATTTTTTTTTAGTGAAATTTGAGAAGAGAAGAGTCAAAACTCTACGTCAGGATGCCTTACCAGAAGGTCGAAGGGACTGGGGAGTAAAAACAATTCCTAAACTCTCCGATATATAATTCCTAAATGACTCAAAACATTTTTCTAGACACAACTCGGCCACTAAAGACGATCAAACAGTGGGGGCTCCTAAGGTCGGGGAAGGCTCTGATTACCAACTTGTAACGCCCCGGACACACCCGCCGGTGGTCGTTACTCCTGGCGGGATCTAGACTGGCCCCACAGATCAATACTAGTCTTTTCTGCGCACTTTGTCCTCACTCGTGTGCACCCGGGAGCAACTTCCCGGTCGGTCACCCATCCTGACACTACTCCAAGCTGAGCACGCTTAACTTTAGAGTTCTGTCCGAATGGGCTCCCGGAAAAGAAGGAATTCCTAATTGATATGAGTAGTCTATCATCCCTAATAAGCCAGGCTATCACATATATTCACGGCCCACCAATCCGACGCATGTCACATAGCCCGGACGCCCAAGGACCCCATAATCCAGGACTCCCTCAGTAGCCCCTGAACCAGGCTTCAATGACGATGTGTCCGGCGCGCAGATTGTCTTCGGCATTGCAAGGCGGGTTCCTCCTCCTAATACTTTTAAGTAGTTGACCAAAAGAACTATATCCGGCTCTGTACAATAGTTACAACCCTGAACTGCAAGGGCAAAATACTTAAATAAAGATAGGTTATGTCTTCTGACAGCTTTTTCAGCGAGGCATTGTGCTCCGGCCTTATTATTTTTTCGAACCGTTTTTCAGCCTCCCGCTTCGCGTTTTGAGACGCGGTATTCATTGTCACGTCTTGTCATAGCAGAGATCGTGTCCCCTTATCATGGGATTCTCATCAATACGGATTTGGGTAATACAACTGTGCCATTCGCATGACTCCTGGGAAACAGGCGAGTTTGAAGGCTCATGGGGGGACGCTCGATATTCACTACCTTTATAAGAAGATAAGGATCCTATTTTCACCCCATGCCTTCTTCCTCCTCAGCCCATCTGTCCTTGAGCTCGAGCGCCCCAGCTTCGACCCTTCCCGTCCCCAACTAGCACTCCGACCATGTCCGGATCCGGAGCGCAGGGCAAGTGGATGGCCTCCTCCGTCACAGACGAGAACATCAAGGAGCTTCGGGAAGCGGGGTATTTAGCCAAAGAAATCGCCCATCGGCTCCCTGCCAAAAAGCAGATCATTCCCACACCAGAGCCCAATGAGAGGGTAGTATTCATCCCCCACTTTCTTCATGGCTAGGGTTTCCTCTCCACACTTTCGTCCGTGGACTCATGTTCTATTACGGGCTAGATTTCCACGATCTAGCCCCAGATTCATTCCTCAACATCTCGGCGTTCATCGTCGTGTGCGAGGTGTTCCTCTGCATCCCCCCACTTCGGCTTGTGGCTCAAGGTCTTCAATGTGAAGCTGAAAGTGGTCGAGGGTCAACATGCGGAGTGCGGCGACGCTATGGTAAGTAAACTCCCCAACGTCACTTGGCCAAAGGGGACCTTGGTAGAGACCGTGAAAGGGTGGCAACAGGAGTGGTTCTATGTTACAGAACCTCGTGACGCCACATGGGGCGCCACCCCTGGGTTCAAATCCGGTCCACCACTGCGGCTCACATCGTGGCTCAATAAGGGCATGGATTGGGCGTCATCCAACGAGGTGACGACGCTGCAAAAGCGCATCAAGAGCATGGTAGACAAGAATACCAGCCTTGCTAGCGTGATCCAGGTGATGCTGTTTCGCCGGATTCTCCCCTGCCAACGCCGGACTCTCCATATGTGGGAGTTTGATCCGGCAAGTCCCCGGACCTTGCAGCGGTTCTTCGGCACGAAGCACGAAGATATATGGAAGCTGCTTTTCAAGACCCAAAAGACGTGGCCGCCAACGACCGAAGACCTCGGCCTCGACTGCGCTCATCCAGCCACCCCAGTAAGTTTTTCAGATTTCTAATCATATTCGATTTATAGATCCAAGGAATAAGCTTAAGCCTTGCTTTTATCCTCCAGGGCTGGACGAAGAAGGCAGAATAGATCCAGTGTCCAGCTGCCCTGCCCAAAGACCTAGCTATTCTTCTTCTTACGAAGATGCTGGTTCCGGTGCCGTACCAGGCACCGGAAAAGAAGGCCAAGAAGAAGGGCAAGGAGGTCAGAAGTGGCCTTCGCCGCCAAGACACTTCGGACATAACATCTGAAGACACCAAAGCTCTCTCCTCCCACGAGGGAGATGAAGACGAGGAGGAAGAGGAGGAGAAAAATTCTACCCCGAAGGGGGGAAAGAAGAAAAGGGGGGCTTCCACTGACCTAGTGGCGGAGGCGTCCAAGAAAGGGAAACTCTCCCTTTCAGACGATTCGGAATCCGACGTTGAAGCCGTCCCCGAGTGGCACCCCATGCCAAAGCCCTCAGTCGAATCGTAAGTATTTAAAGATAATGCACATATCCATCTTTATGCCTTGCGATTCTAACACATGGAATCACGTGCTGTAGTCTGGCTCACGATCTCCCCGAATGATCATCGTCTTACGGGAATTCGCTGGGCTCGAACATGATGGAGAGCAAGTCGCCTCCACCGGCCTCCCCACCCACTACTATGGACAACACCGAAGTGTTGTCCCGAAGGACCCTTCCAGGCCATGGGATGGTGCAGGAAGCCATCAAGGTGACGGCAGAGGGTAATACCTCTGCTGCCGAAAACATGGGGGAACCGACCCCCATGGAGACTAGCGACGGGGGCCATGCCCAATTCGGCCCCAAACCGAATGTCATTCCGGAGACCCGTACGACTCCGGAATCAAGTGAGCAGCCTCCTTTGAAGGAAGGGGGCACGTCAACTCCACCGGTGACCTCTGTCAATCCGGAGGCGCCGGACAATCTGGTGGAAGCGCTTCAAAGCTCTTCCATTTTAGAAGAACATCGTACCCTTATGGGTATGGTAGTGGAAAAGGTTCAGTCCGCTAAAACCGGATTGAATGAGGCCTATACTAGCCTTCTAAGAGGCTTTGAGGTATGCTATGTAATACTTTTTAGCTATATAAAAGGAATTCCTATGTATAGATAGTAGCCCCTGAAACTGTTCGGTGTTCGGAAAGAAAGGCCGAACAGAGGATAGAATAGTTCTCGCAGGAGATTAACATACGTATCTGATGTATGGTGGAACCCTATACGGCCGATCTTTCATGAAAGGAGCGGATCCCAACTAAGAACACGAGGGGAAACATGAAGGAAAACACAAGAGAAACACTCAAATCAATGAGATTAGGTCACACATATGCTAGATCCTCGAAACACGAGAGGAGATACAAGATCCACGATCAACAAAGGACGATACAAAGGGTAACCGGTTCTTCTCCGTGAGGAGGTCTTGATGGGGGGTCTTCTCCATGTGGAGGTCTTGAATCCAAGGGGATCTTCTACGTAGAGGGGTCGCGGTCTCTCTCGTGGAGTAGATCCGTAATGGATGAGCAAAGCTTTATCTCACATATGAGCTAAACCAATGCTAACCCTAACTACGAGGAGGGAGAAGTCTATTTGTAGTCTTAGTGCAAAAGGAGGGCGAAGTGGAGGGGTACATGGGCTTCGGCTCGAAACTGGACGCATCCAGGGTCCGATCGTCCGTAACGCGCCGGTCATCCAGAGGCTCGCGGAGGTCCGGACGTCCGTAGATCTCCGGATATCCGTAGTTTAGGATCTGTTGCCACGGCCTCGGACGTCCATAGGTGTCTGGTCGTCCGGTCGCCGGTCGTCCATTCTTCCTCGGACTTCCGCTAATTTCGTTTTGTTGGCGTAGCGTCGGTCGCCCAGAGGGGATCGGTCGTCTGGAGCCTGGGAGCTGTCCGACGACCGGTCCTGGTCGGACGTCCGGCCGCTGTACGGTTTGCAAGACTGTGTTCCGTCGGCTGTTGTGACCTCCAGGGGTCAGACGTCCGGGATGGGCCGGTCGTCCGGAGCTTGTAGCTTCCGTGGCAGCTCTTCTTCTGGTCCTTCGCGCTTGGTGTCCTCGCCATCTTGTCCATTGGATGTAGATGTTCCGTGGCTTTCCTCCAAGTACGTGAGCACACATAGTGTTTTCGTTTGAGGTAGTAGCCATGTCTAATTTGTTGCAAGTGGTAGTTCGGAAAGGAGCGAGTTCACCTTACCTTCGATACCCTTTGCTCGGGCTCTTGTCATTGGTCCAAGTGGAGTCATAGGAGATGTAGATGCATCCATGGGGATGACTGTGGGATGCTCCGCATCATCTCCCCTCCCTTGGGAAAGATCCGACCTCGGATCAAAATCTTCATCACCATGGTAGGGCAAAAGATCCTTGATGTTGAAGACGGCGCTCATGTTGTACTTGGCGCGTGGGAGGTCGATCTTATAAGCGTTGTTGTTGTAGCGTGCTAGCACCTTGAAGGGTCCATCGGCTCGTGGTATAAATTTGGACTTGCATTCGGTGGGGAAGCGGTCCTTGCGAAGGTGTAGCCACACAAGATCTCCAATGTTGAATATCATGGGTTGCTTGTTGATATTGAGCTTGGCCGTGAGTCGTTTACTTGGCGCTCGATGGTGTCCCTTGTATCTTCATGCATCTTCTTGATGTAGTTGGCTCAGGCGCTCGCGTCCATGTTGATGCGCTCTTGTAGTGGTAGAGGAAGAATGTCCAATGGGGACAACGGGTTGAAACCGTAGACGACCTCGAAAGGGGACTTGCAGTAGTCGAATGCCTTGCACGGTTGTTGGCGTACTCGACGATAGGTAAGCACTCCTCCCACTCCTTGATGTTCTTCTTTATCAACACGCATAATAGAGTGGAGAGTGTATGGTTCGCCACCTCCGTTTGGCCATCGGTTTGTGGATGGTATGCCGTGGATAATAGGTGCTTGATTCCGAGCTTGGCGCATAAAGTCTTCCAAAAGTAACTCAAGAACTTGACGTCGCGGTCCGAGACAATCTTCTTTGGCACTCCATGAAGTCGCAAGATTTCCCTACAAAAGAGATTGGCAACATGTGAAGCATCGTCTATCTTGTTGCAAGGAATGAAATGAGCCATTTTGAAGAATCAATCCACAACAACAAAAATGGAATCCTTGCCATTTCTAGTCCTAGGCAAACCAAACACAAAATCCATGCTAATATCTTCCCACGGTTGATATGGAATTGGAAGTGGCATGTAAAGGCCATGAGATTGAGCTTTAGACTTAGTTTTGCGACATGTAGAGCATCGGTTGGTGAAGCGGTTGACGTCGTGAAACATCTTTGGCCAAAAATAGTTCTTGGACAGCGTAGCAAGTGTCTTGTCGCGTCCAAAATGTCCCATTAGTCCTCCATGATATTCTTCCAAAAGCAACAAACAAAGAGAAGACTCGGGGATGCAAAGTTTGTTAGCTCTCATAAGATAACCATCTTTGATGTAATAGCGTTCCCAAGATGGATGTGTCCAACATTTTGCATAAGGAGTAGCAAAAGTAGGGTCATGCGCATATAAGTCTTTTATGTGCTCAAATACAATGACATTCAATTCAAGTTGAGTAACAAACATGCATATACGGGAAAGCGCATCCGCCACAACATTTTCCTTGCCTTTAATATACTTGATGACATAAGGAAATGACTCAATAAATTCACTCCATTTAGCATGACGCTTGTTCAACTTAGTTCGACCCTTAAGGTATTTAAGCGTTTCATGATCGATATTGATGATTGTCGGGGGATATCGGCCTCCACGAGCACCTATGGGGACGGAGCCCCTTGTCAGTTCGGCGGGGGCGGAGGTTGCACAAAGAGCAGATCGAGGCGACACACACACACAACGATTTTACCCAGCTTCGGGCCGCACGGATGCGTAAAACCCTACTGCTGCATGTCTGGTTGATTAGAGTTCTTGCTCTAGAGCGCAAGAAGCTACAGTAAGCTGGAGCTGGACGTAGACGAGGGTCTACTGAGCGTCCTTCTTCGGGTCTGGATCCCTCTCCTCCTCTCTAGGGTTTGATCCCTCTAGCGTTTCTCCTCCCTCTCTACGTGCGCATGGGCCTCCTTTTATATGCTAAGGGGTTTCCCACAGGTAGCGACGCAGGTGAGGGTAAAAATGGCAAGGAACTATGCGAGCAGTGGCCGCACAGTGCTATCGCACCTAACTCTGACGGCGGGGGACAAAGGCATTAAATGCCCGTCTGGATCACCTGAACAGTGCCGAGGCGGACCGTTAGGAGCGCCTCCGCTTGCCACGGGGGCGACTCTGCCAACGTCGCATGCCACCGCACGTCTCAGGTTGCGCGGCGCCCCGCCACGTGCCTCCGGGGAAGCCCCAGAGCGACGCGTGGGCAGGTGAGCTGGAGCGCAGGCCTGAGGTGGTGGTTTGCCGCGGTAGTTGCCTTGCCGCACCTGAGAGCTTGCCGCTCGTCAGGCCTTGCCGGGGCGCGCGGCGCGCCGCGGCGGGCTTCTCTTGGGGTGCCTTGGCTTGGTCGTCCCGACGAGCTCCTCCCGCCGGGGCCTTGGTGCTTTGGCTCGGTCGTCCCGGCAAGCTCCTCTTGCCGGGGCCTTGCCGCCTTGGCCCGGCAAGCTCCTCTTGCCGGACCTCGCCTTCTCGCCCCGGCAAGCTCCTCTTGCCGGGGCCTGGTCTTCTAGGCTCGATCACTTGGCCTTCGTCCGGCCCAGAAAGGGCCGTGGAGACTCTTGTCGCTCCCCTGGTGAGCCTTGCCGCGGGACGCTACTACTGCCCGTGCACAAGTTCGGGGTACTAAGGTACCCCTACTTTAGTACACCGACAGGAGCCCCCGGGTCTGGGCCATACACGGTGCCGAGCGTTGTTGGGCCAGGCCCTAACAGTGCACGGGCACGCGTGGCCTGGGTTGCGCTGCTCCTCAACTCCGCGTCCGTCGCGCCCTCCCCAAGTGGCGCGCGCTTATCGCGGCGTCGTGGGGGGCGAGGCATGCGAGGCGTGCGTGACGTGGGTGGCGTGCGCGGGGCTTGAGGCCCGCAGGCATGCGTCACGTCGGGCACGACTCCTTTATTTGGAAAGGCGAAGCGCCCGCCCCCATTTTCAAATGGGGGAGGAGGCGTGGAGGCGCGGCTTGGTGAACGAACGGGGTCGAGGCGCGGCTTTTGGGGCGCCCGTCCCCACGATCACGAGGTGGGGAGAGGTCGCCTCATCCGTCGCCTCAGCCCTGCTCGCCTGCCACGCGTCCTCCACGCACTTGGGGTTGCGGTGGTGGAGGCGGAAAACCGGGCCGACGCGGGTTGATGTAGAGGGTCGGCCCCGTCGCCTGCCCTTCCTCTGCTTTGATTGGTTGGGCGGGGCGGCCGAGCCCCCACTCCGCCCCTTTATAAGGAGCGGAAGGGGGCGATGAGGGTCCGCACTCCTTCCTTCTTTCTTCTCTTAGATCCCTGGTCCCCTCTCCCCAACTGCCATGGAGAAAGGGAACCCTGGTCCTTCTTCGGTGGCGGCAAGGGTTGCCACCAGGCAGCGAGCCCCTCCTCCCCTTGCACCCGCGGCGGCGGAGCCAACCGTAAGGGGAAGGGGGAGGGGGCGAGGTCGTGGACGAGGCCGTGGACGGGGCCGAGGCGCTCGAGGCGGGCAGGACGGCGCGCTGGCCTCGCCTCCGCCGGCGGCTCCGTTTCCCCCGGCGGCTCATCTCGGGGACGACCCCTGCGAGTTCATCATCAGGCTGCGCCGGGCGCCTCACCGTCGCCTCCGCCTCCCGGCTCCCTTCGCGGACGTCTTGGAGGCAGAACAACATGTGACGCTGAGACTGCGCATGAGGGGCTGCTGGATCAGCGGTACGCGAGTCCGCGTCGAATCCGGAGCCCCCGGCGTGGTGTGCCTTGACCGAGGGTGGAAGACGTTCGCCCGGATCCACAGCTTGATGGAGGGGTTCACCCTCCATTTTAAGCTGATGGAGGGTGATCTCCTCTCCGTCAAGGCCTTCGGGGACCTCGGCACCCGGGCCCGGTGCTGCGTGGATAACTCCTCCGACAGCGAAGGCTCCTCCTCAAGCGAGAGTGGCGAGGAGGGGAGCGACAGCGACGACGAGGGGAGCGGCCGCCGGGATGACGGGTCGGACTAGGTGCCGGTCGTAGCTCCGCGTGGCACCAGCGGCCCCCATCATCCGCGTCGCTGGCGCCGTGAACCCCCCGGGGTCGTCTCCTTGGGCGGCTGGCGTAGGGAGGCTGCGGAAGAGGAAGAGGGCGGGCGGCAAGGCCGCTGCCTCGTCTTCCAGCTTCACCCCAGATGCCGTCACCACCCCCGCGCGCGGCGACGACCACCGGGGTCTTCTCTCCGGCCCGGCAAGCTCCTCTTGCCGGGGGCTTCGTCTTCTCGGGCGGCCGGAGTGGCGAGGCTGCGGAAGAGGCTGGCGGCAAGGCCGTCAACTCGGAGTACGAGGGCTAGATGCCCTCGACAGCGTGTTGACGTCCCGCGGTCTCCCTCTCGATCTCCGCTTCCGGCGTCGCCGTCTCCATCCGGCCTCCGGAGCCCCGGGGCGGAGCCCCGGATGCTCTCTTGGCGTCTTCTGCCACCCGTAGCTCGTCTAGGCGCCCCTTTTGCCCTTCTCGCCTCCTTGCCGTACCTCCTGAGGAGAGAGACAAGAAAGGGATTACAGGAACCTTATCTCTTTTTATCTTGTAAGCCCTCGGGCCTTAGTTGTGTTTAAATCTTGTAATCCCATCTTTCATGTTTTTCATTCTCTCTGAGCTGTACCTGAGTGGAATGTTTTTAATGAAAAGGGAGTGTTTGCCGGACCATTTGTCTCACGGGTACATCCCGCGGCAAGGAGCGAACCCTTTGCATCGTTAAGATAGACACTTCCCCGCCCGGCAACGGACCCTGCCGTCTCCCCGCGCCTCTTGGCCCTCCTCACGCTCTTGGCGGAGGCAGGGAGAAGGCGAGTTCTGGCCCCTCGCTTCCTCCTCTTGCCGCCGCGGCTACTATCAGAAGCGGGCCCTAGGAACACGCTCCGGGGTTTGTCGCTTAAGAGAGCACGACAGCTTTTAGGGGGAAGCAAGGTTTTCGCATTCCGCAGCTCATGAGAGAATGCATGATAAGGGATGTAAAGACTTATCTGAGGTTGCAGCCCCCGGCAACCCTGGCTTGCCGGGGCGCGGGTGCTGGCTCGCCCTTCTCCCCTTCTTCGTCCTTGAGCGGCTCGGCAAGGGTATGAAACTCCCGCGAGCCAAAGGGAAAGGACGGGAAAAAGACGCGGACTCGACCTCTAAGTTAGGGGTTAGCGACTGTTAGGCACTATCAACCCTAACCAAGGACGAGACTCGACTCAGCATGCATGCTAAAACTTGGGGGGCCCCAGCGCGTCATTGCTGCCAGGGTCTGCGCCTGGCTTTGTACAAAGGATTACATGCGTCTGCGGCAAGACTTTTGTACAAAGAGTTGGTTGCCGGACGGGGTCCGACAACCGCGCCTTACGGGTAAAACTTGCGAAGATGCTCAATGTTCCAGGAATTGCTCACCGGAGTACCATCTTCGGTCTCGAGGCGGACGGCGCCGGGCCTCAGTGACTCGTTTCACCCGGTAAGGGCCTTCCCACTTCGGCGTCAACTTGTTGTGTATCTTGGCCGACTGAACGCGCCGAAGAACAAGGTCGCCTTCCTCGAGGCTCCTGGCTTTAACTTTGTGGCTATGATAGCGACGCAGAGCTTGCTGGTAGCGAGCGGATCGCACAGCGGCCTGGAGACGATCTTCCTCGAGGAGCAGTGCGTCATCTTCACGCGACCGCTCTTGCTCAAGCTCATCATAACCGAGCACTCGAGGTGACCCGTATACGAGTTCCGTGGGGGTAACTGCTTCTGCTCCATAGACTAGAGCAAATGGTGTCTGGCCGGTGGCTCGATTTGGCGTCGTTCTGACTGACCAAAGAACCGCCGGCAGCTCCTCGATCCAGTTCCGTCCGCGCTTGAGCAGCTTGTCAAAACTTCTGGTCTTGAGCCCGCGCAGTACCTCGGCGTTGGCCCTTTCTGCTTGACCGTTGCTCCGGGGATGAGCAACAGAAGCGAAGCAGACCTTGGTGCCGAGATCTTGGGTGTACTGCATGAAGGCGTGGCGTGTGAACTGCGTACCGTTGTCGGTGATGATCCTGTTGGGGATCCCGAAGCGGCAAACAGTTGACCTGAAGAATTTGATCGCGGACTGGGCGGTCACCTTCCTCACCGGCTCCACTTCTGGCCACTTTGTGAACTTGTCGATGACAACGAACAAGTACTCAAACCCCCGACGGCTCGGGGGAAGGGGCCGAGGATATCGAGCCCCCAGACCGAGAAGGGCCAGGACAAAGGGATCGTCTGGAGAGCTTGAGCTGCCTGGTGTATCTTCTTGGAATGGAACTGGCACGCTTCACACTTGGTTACTTGTGCAGTTGCATCCTGGAGGGCTGTTGGCCAGAAGAAACCTTGCCGGAACGCTTTGCCGGCAAGTGCTCTGGCGCCAATGTGGTGTCCACATATGCCTCCGTGTATCTCCGCCAACAGCTTCTGTCCGTCTTCCCGGTGAATGCACTTCAATTTCACCCCATTGCGTCCTCTTCTGTACAGTGCGCTGTCAACGAACTGGTACATATTGGACTGCCGGGCTACTCTTTCAGCTTCTTCTTGTTCTTCGGGAAGTTCTCCTGTCTGGAGGAAACGGACGATCTGCTGTGCCCACGTCGGAGCCTGTGGCTCGACGACGAGGACTAAAGGCATGTCGGCGGCTGCGGGAACATCAGCTTCTGCGGCGAGGACTTGGGGCTCAGCCGGAGCTTGATGTTCCCCGGCAAGCTTGCCGGGGCATGGCTTGCCGGGAGCGCCTGCTTCGTCGAGACAAACCCTGGGGCTTGCCGTAGCGGGCAGCTCCTCAGCATTCTTGGCGTCGATCTCGGGGACCCTCTTGGCGGCGGCTTCGGGAAGCTCTGCCAGGAGATAGTCACCAGAGACCGATCTTCTCTTCTTGCTTGGCCCAGTCGATGGTGTCACGGATGGCTGAGTCAGCTTGAGCACAAAAGTCCCTGGTTCCACAGGTAGCTTTAGTGCGGCGCATTTTGACAGGCCGTCGGCGATGTCGTTTTCTGCTCTTGGAACGTATTCCATTTGCAGGCCATCAAAGCGCTCTTCCAGCTTCCTCACTTCATCAACGTAAGCCTCCATCAACGGGCACTGGTAATCCTTGTTCACTTGGCGGACGACGAGCTGCGAGTCACCCCTGACAATGAGCTTCTTGATCCCAAGTTCCGCCGCGATCCTGAGACCGGCGAGCAAACCTTCATACTCTGCCGTATTGTTGGTTGCTTGCTCCTTGGGAAAGTGCATCTGGACGACGTACTTGAGGTGCTCTCCGGTGGGCTCGATGAGCAGCACGCCGGCACCGGCGCCTTCCAGCGAAAAGGCACCATCAAAGTACATCAGCCACTCTTTGGTTGCTTCCTTGCCGGGGATGCTCGTCTCTGGAATTTCTTTGTCCGGTGTCGGCGACCACTCTGCTATGAACTCTGCCCATGCTCTGCTCTGGATGGTCGATGTGCTCTCGAACTTGAGGCCAAAGCTTGACAGTTCTAGTGCCCACTCGACAATCCTGCCTGTTGCTTCGGGATTCTGCAGTATCCTCTTAAGCGGAAAGCGAGTGACCACTGTGATCTCGTGTGCTTGGAAGTAATGGCGCAGCTTCCTCGAGGCCATGAGGAGGCCGAAGAGCAATTTCTGCACACCAGAGTACCTCGACCTAGCCCCCTGCAGGAGGGAACTGACGAAGTAAACTGGGCGCTGCACCATCCTCTTCCTCCGCACTTCCCCTTGCGCTTGCGCGGATCCGCCTTTACCGGGGCCAGAGCTTGTCGGGGAAGCCCCCTGCTTGCCATCGGACGCGCTTGCCGTGGTTGCTGGCTCGTCATCAGCTTCCCTCTCCGCAACTAACGCAGCACTAGCCACTTGATTGGTTGCCGCTAGGTAGAGCAGCAACTTCTCTTGCGGTCTAGGCGCGACAAGTATAGGAGCGGAGGACAGGTATTTCTTCAAGTTTTGCAGCGCAGCCTCCGCTTCCAGAGTCCATTTTACTGGACCTGCCTTTTTCAAGATTTTAAAAAATGGCAGGGCGCGTTCTGCAGACCTGGAAATAAACCTGCTGAGAGCCGCCATGCAGCCGGCAAGTCTTCGCACGTCCTTGACACGCGTTGGTGCTTCAATCTGCTCGATGGCCTTGATCTTGTCGGGGTTGGCTTCGATCCCACGCTGAGACACGAAGAACCCGAGAAGCTTGCCGGAGGGAACTCCGAACACGCACTTCTCGGGGTTGAGCTTGAGGCTGATCTTGCGCAAGTTCGCAAAGGTCTCTTCCAAGTCTTGAACCAAGGTTGCCCTGTCTCTGCTCTTGACCACAATGTCGTCCATGTAGGCCTCCACATTTCTGTGGATCTGTGGCTCGAAAGCAGTGTGGACAACCCTCGCGAACGTCGAGCCTGCATTCTTCAGTCCAAAAGGCATCCGCACGAAACAGTACGTGCCGCATGGAGTGATGAACGCAGTCTTCTGTTCGTCTTCTTCAGCCATGAAGATCTGGTGGTACCCGGAGTAGGCGTCAAGGAATGAAAGCAGGTCGCATCCGGCCGTGGAGTCAACAATCTGGTCGATGCGCGGCAAGGGAAATGGATCTTTAGGGAAAGCTCTGTTGACATCGGTGAAATCGATGCAAAGCCTCTATTTCCCGTTTGCTTTGCGCACGACAACAGGATTGGCCAACCACGTCGGATGGAGCACGCCTCTGATGAGGCCTGCCGCTTCCAACTTCCTGATCTCCTCCGCGATAAACTCTTGGCGCTCCACCGCTTGTTTCCTGACCTTTTGCTTAATGGGCCGCGCATGAGGACAGACGGCGAGGTGGTGCTCAATCACTTCCCTGGGAACGCCGAGGATGTCAGATGGTTGCCAGGCAAACACATCGACATTCGCCCACAGGAAAGCAACGAGCGCGCCTTCCTATTTGGGGTCGAGAGTGGCACTGATGGTGAAGGTACCACCAGTGCCCTCCTCCTTGGCGGGCACCTTCTTGGTCGCTGGTGGAGCAGTCGTCGTCTCCTTGCGTTTACCGGCGGGGCTCGATGGTGCGTCCTCAACGGCAGCGCAGCGCTCCGAAGAGGCGCGCTTGCCGGAGTGGGCACCAGAGCATTCGCCGGGCTTGGCCTTCTTGCCGGCAGGGCTTGATGGCACGTCCTCGACGGCAGCGCAGCACTCCGAAGAGGCGCGCTTGCCGGAGTGGGCGCCAAAGCACTTGCCGGACTTGGTCTTCTTGCCGGCGGGGCTCGATGGCACGTCCTCGACGGTAGCGCAGCACTCCGAAGAGGCGCGCTTGCCGGAGTGGGCGCCAGGGCATTCGCCGGACTCGGTCTTCTTGCCGGCGGGGCTCGATGGCACGTCCTCGACGGCAGCGCAGCACTCCGAAGAGACGCGCTTGCCGGAGTGGGTGCCAGAGCATTCGCCGGACTCAGTCTTCTTGCCGGCGGGGCTCGATGGCACGTCCTCGACGGCAGCGCAGCACTCCGAAGAGACGCGCTTGCCGGAGTGGGCGCCAGAGCACTTGCCGGACTTGGTCTTTCCCCTGGAAGCTCCAGCGGCAGGTGGGTCGCGAGCCGTTGCTGCTGTCGCGTCCCGGTATATTTGGTCGGCGCAGATAAGGGCATCCTTCTTGTCGCCGGGGAGAGAAATGACGCTTATCGGGCCAGGCATCTTGAGCATGTTATACGCGTAGTGAGAGGCCGCCATGAACTTGGCGAGCGCTGGTCGGCCGAGGATCCCGTTGTAAGGCAACGGAAAGTCGGCGACGTCAAAGGTGACCTTCTCAGTCCTGAAATTCAGCTCGCTGCCAAATGTCACCGGCAGCGTGATCTTTCCCTTCGGCTTGCTCCTTCCCGGGTTGATTCCTTGGAATGTGCCGGTTTCTTCGAGCTCGCTGTCGGGAACTTGGAGTCTCCGGAGGACAGCAGAGGAGATCAGATTCAAGCCGGCCCCGCCGTCAACTAGCATCTTAGTGACCTTGAGGTTGTGGATCGTTGGGGAAACCAACATCGGCAAGCACCCGACCGCGGTTGTGCGATCAGGGTGGTCCTCAATGTCGAAGATGATAGGCGTGCTGGACCATCTCAGGGGTCTGCGTGACTCGACGGGTGGCTCCGCTGCATTGACCTCCCGCACCCACCGTTTAAGCTGGTGGTGGGAAGCGTGCAGGGAGGCACCGCCGTCCACACACAAGACCTCAGTGGCTTTCTGAAACTCCTGCTCGCTGGTCTCGGGGTCTTCCATGTCTTCGTCGTCGTCATCGTCTTCGCCCTTGTCGCGCCCCCGGGGAGGTCTGTCTGCTTGCCGCTGCTTGTCCTTGCCGCGGCGCTCCCCCGGGCCGGGACGCTTCATGCCGGATCCCCCGCCGCCTGCTTGGGCTCTCTCCTTGTCGCGTCGTGCGTACTCGGCCTTCTGCAGGTCGACGAGCCGCTCGACTTGCTTGCAACTCTGGAGGTCGTGGCCCCTGGTACGGTGGAACTTGCAGTACTTTTTGTCGGTACCGTCTCGCTTATCGGCAGCGGCCACCGCCCGGCAGTTGGCGCACCCGACAATCTCCTTGCCGGGGCCTCCCGCCTGGGCTTTCTTGGCGGAGCCCTCGCTGCCGGACTTATCGACAACCAGTACCTCTGGGTTTTTCTTCTTTTTGCCGTTCCACCGCCGGCCTCTCCTTGCCGGGGCGGTACCTTCACTGTCGGATTCTGCTTCTCCGACGCTTTCTCCGGGGAGCTTCCTCCCCTCCTCAGCGCGTGCACACTTGTCGGCCAGGGCATAAAGCTCGCTGACCTCCTTGATTTTGCACATCGCCATCTCCTCCCGCATCCTGCGGTTACGCACGTTCTGGTGGAACGCGCTGATCACCGCGGCGGGGTGGACGTCTGGGATGTTGTAGTGCACACGGCTGAACCTCTGGATGAACTTGCGCAAAGGCTCCCCCTCCTTCTGAACAAGCAGATGAAGGTCGCTCGCCTGGCCATGGGGTTTGTGGCCACCCGTGAAGGCGCCAACGAACTGATGGCACAGATCTGGCCAGGAGGAGATGGAGCCGTCCGGCAAGTGCATGAGCCAGGATATAACGTTGGGCTTGAGTACCAGCGGGAGTAGTTGGCAAGGATCTTATCGTCCTGTCCCCCGGCAGCCTGCACCACAATGGTGTAGATGCTGAGGAACTCAGAATGATGCGACTTGCCGTCGTACTTCTCGGGCACGTCGGGCTTGAAGTTCTTCGTGCTGGGCCACTGGACTTGCCGCAGCTCGCGGGTGAACGCGGGGCAGCCTACCGAATACGGCAGTTCGCCTGGTTCCCCCGGTGCGGGCATGTTTCCAGAGGGCTCAACGCATTGGTCTGATTGACGCCGCGCCTCTCTTCTGTGCTCGATGCGGGTTCGAGCGTCCTCTTCCCTTCGTTCGTGAAGGACTTGGCGCTGGTCGCGGCGAGTTCGCGGGTTCGACGACGCGGTGGAGTCGTTGTCGAGGTGAGCCCGACGAGTCGGCGACTGCGGCTTCTGGGGCGGGGAGTGCACGGTGGTCGCACCCCCGCCATTCTTGGCGCCATCGGTTCTCGCCTGGGTGACTGGCCGCGACTGCGACGCGCTGTGCTGCCGCGGAGTGTCGCCGTTGGCGAAACCGATGAGGCTCTGGATGGTTGCCCTCCAGTCGTCGAGCTTGTCCGCCGTTGGAGGGTAGTCTAGGAGCAGCTGAGCTCGCACGAGAGCTTCCGCTGGGGTGGCGAGCAGAGGCTGCGAACGGCGCGAGGAGCGGGATGTGCTCGAACTCCTAACTATGTTAGAAGGAGCAGCACCCGGTCCAGGCAGCCACGCGATGCTCGCTCCGGCACGCTGGATCGCATGCTGGTCCTGAGCACCTTGGGACCCACCAGCACGGTCTGGGTCCAGCGAGCGTATGGTACCATGGGTACTATGACGCTGCTGGTTTCGCGCCTCCTGAGAGGGGCGCGGGGCGAGCTCGGACGTCGCGGGACCAAGAACTGGTTCAACGGCGCCCGTTCCTCCGCCAGCGTCCTCTCCACCACCCGTCTGCTCCATGGGCGGTGGGTTCGGCGCTGACGGACCGGTCGCCTCCGGAGCTTTCTTCTTCGGCGCCATGCTGGCGCAAACAATGAGAGTCTGGCTCGCGTGGACGCCGGATCTGATTCACACAACCTCGACGCACCCCCTACCTGGCGCGCCAAAGATGTCGGGGGATATCGGCCTCCACGAGAACCTATGGGGACGGAGCCCCTTGTCGGTTCGGCGGGGGCGGAGGTTGCACAAAGAGCAGATCGAAGCGACACACACACACAAAACGATTTTACCCAGCTTCGGGCCGCACGGATGCGTAAAACCCTACTGCTGCATGTCTGGTTGATTAGAGTTCTTGCTCTGGAGCGCAAGAAGCTACAGTAAGCTGGAGCTGGACGTAGACGAGGGTCTACTGAGCGTCCTTCTTCGGGTCTGGATCCCTCTCCTCCTCTCTAGGGTTTGATCCCTCTAGCGTTTCTCCTCCCTAGGTTTTCTCTCCTCCCTCTCTACGTGCGCATGGGCCTCCTTTTATATGCTAAGGGGTTTCCCACAGGTAGCGACGCAGGTGAGGGTAAAAATGGCAAGGAACTATGCGAGCAGTGGCCGCACAGTGCTATCGCACCTAACTCTGATGGCGGGGGACAAAGGCATTAAATGCCCGTCTGGATCGCCTGAACAGTGCCGAGGCGGACCGTTAGGAGCGCCTCCGCTTGCCACGGGGGCGACTCTGCCAACGTCGCATGCCACCACGCGTCTCAGGTTGCGCAGCGCCCCGCCACGTGCCTCCGGGGAAGCCCCAGAGCGACGCGTGGGCAGGTGAGCTGGAGCGCAGGCCTGAGGTGGTGGTTTGCCGCGGCAAGTGGCTTGCGTGGTAGTTGCCTTGCCGCACCTGAGAGCTTGCCGCTCGTCAGGCCTTGCCGGGGCGCGCGGCGCGCCGCGGCGGGCTTCTCTTGGGGTGCCTTGGCTTGGTCGTCCCGGCGAGCTCCTCCCGCCGGGGCCTTGGTGCTTCGGCTCAGTCGTCCCGGCAAGCTCCTCTTGCCGGGGCCTTGCCGCCTTGGCCCAGCAAGCTCCTCTTGCCGGACCTCGCCTTCTCGCCCCGGCAAGCTCCTCTTGCCGGGGCCTGGTCTTCTAGGCTCGATCACTTGGCCTTTGTCCGGCCCAGAAAGGGCCGTGGAGACTCTTGTCGCTCCCCTGGCGAGCCTTGCCGCGGGACGGTACTACTGCCCGTGCACAAGTTCGGGGTACTAAGGTACCCCTAATTTAGTACACCGACAATGATAAATTCATGAGGACGGAGATAATGTTCCCATTCACGCAAAACTCGCACTAAAGCATATAGGTCTTTGTCATAGATGGGGTAATTGAGTTGCGCACCAGAAAGTTTCTCACTAAAATATGCTATGGGGCGCTTCTCTTGCGTTAACACACCTCCTATGCCATTACCACTAGCATCACAATGAATCTCAAAGGGTTTGTTAAAGTTGGGTAATGCAAGCACGAGAGCATGAGTAAGAAAATTCTTAAGGTCATTGAAAGCGGTGTCTTGGGATGTTCCCCAAACAAACGGTGCATTTTTATTACTCTAAGCATGCAAAGGTGAAGCAATGGTGCTAAAATCCTTCACAAATCTATGGTAGAAACCGGCTAAACCAAGGAAACTACGCACTTGTTGCAAATTGGTTGGTTGGGGTCAAGTTTTAATAGCATTGATCTTAGATTCATCAACATGAACACCCTTAGAAGATACTACAAAACCCAAGAAAACAAGCTTATCAACACCAAAGAGGCATTTTTCCATATTAGCATAGAGACGCACTTTTCGAAGAGTTTGTAGCACGGTTCGAAGTTGGGTGACATGGTCTTTGAGAGATTTGCTAAACACAAGGATATCATCGAAGTAGACAACAACAAATTCACCAATATAAGGGCGAAACACATAATGCATAAGACGCATGAAAGTACCGGGTGCTTCCAATAAACCCATTGGCATGACTAACCACTCATACAAACCAAACTTTGTTTTGAAAGTGGTTTTCCATTCATCACCCTCTTGTATGTGTATTTGATAGTAACCACTTTTAAGATCAATTTTGGAAAAAATAGTGGTACCGCTAAGTTCATCAAGCATATCATCAAGGCGTGGAATGGGGTACCTATAGCGAACGGTGATAGCATTGATAGGTCTACAAACGGAACACATGCGAAAGCTACTATCTCTTTTTGGCACAAGAATGACCGGTATGGCACATGGACTCAAAATTTCATGCACATGTCCATGGTCTATGAGATGCTTTACTTGCCTTTGTATTTCTTTGGTTTCTTCGGGGTTGACTCGGTAGGGAGCCTTGTTTGGAAGTGGCGCTTCGAGGATGAGGTCGATGCGGTGCTCGATGCCTCGTAGTGGAGGTAGACCCAGAGGTAGCTCGTCGGGGAAAACATCTTGGAATTCCTGCAATAAAGAAGATAACACCAAAGGTAGATTGTGAGAGGTGTTAGTTTTTGGTGCCTCGTCCTTGCACAAGAGGACATAGTGTAGGACACTTGACGGGTTCTCACACACTTCTCTCATCTCACGTTTGGTGGCAAATAGAACTTAGTTTTTCTTGTCGCTCATCGTGGAGGCACTCAATTTTGGCTTGAGGCGCTCATTCTCTTTTTGGTGGTTCGCTCTCTCACTATTCTCTCCATGATGGGTGGCTTGCTTGTTGGCGAGCACTTGGCTTGGAGACATCGGACGTAGCACAAACTCCTTTCCTTTCATCTTGAAGCTATAGTGGTTTGTACGCCTGTTGTGGATGACACCTCGGTCATATTGCCATGGCCGTCCAAGAAGAAGGTGGCAAACAGTCATCGGGAGGACATCACACTCCAAAGTGTCTTCATAAGCTCCTATATTGAAAGAAACTTGTACTCTATGCTCGACTTGGATGGTGCCGTTGTCGCTTAGCCATTGAACCTTGTAGGGTTGCGGGTGCTTCATCTTTACCAATTGGAGCTTGGAGCATAGTTCTTCACTCGCTAAGTTATGGCAACTCCCTCCATCGATGATGACCTTGACGGACCTTCCATGTATGCCGGCCTTGGTGTGGAAGATATGGCATCTTTGGTCTTTGTCTTATTGATGTTGAAGAGTCAAGACTGTGGAGACAACGGGAGCGAGGCTTGATTCTTTGTCACAAAAGACTTGATCATCTTCATCTTCGTTCACATGCCGGTGCATGGCCACTTGCTCAAGGGCTTCCATCTCCTCTTCACTCATGGAGTCATAGGTTCCGTCATTGGCTTGTTGCCTCGGCCGCCGCATGTGAAGCATTTGAAGGAACTTGTCTTGATGGTCTCATCGGTTGGGGTAGATGATGATGAAGCTTTCGGCTTGAAGTTGCTTGTAGTAAAAGGACGACTTGAGCTTGTTGAAGTTTTCTTGTAACTTGACTTGTCGCCGTTGCTTGTAGAAGGCTTGGTTGAGTTAGAAGGTATTGGAGTCGTTGAAGCTTGGGTGTTGGAGAAGCCATAGGACTTGGATGAGAACTTGGCATATTTGAAGTCATCTTGCACTTGGCGTTCCCCTTTTGTGGCTCGGTGCACTAGCTTGATGAGGTTCGAGTATGGTTGGAAGTCGGCAATCTTCTTGATAGGGTGATTGAGTCCATTCAAGAAACATGCCATAGTTTGCTCATCATCTTCCGTGACATTGGCTCTTATCATGGCAGTCTCCATTTCCTTGTAGTACTCTTCAATGCTATTGGTTCCTTGCTTGAGTAATTGGAGTTTCTTGAAGAGGTCGCGGTTGTAGTAGTTAGGCACGAATCGTGCTCTCATGACATCCTTCATTTGCGCCCAAGTGGTGATTGGCGGTTCACCTTTGGCCTCTTGGCGCTCAATGACTTGTTCCCACGAAATGAGGAGATAGTCTTGGAATAAAAGGGATGCCATCACGATCTTCTTCTCTTCTTCATAGTTGTGCAAGCGGAAGATTTTGTCAACCTTCAATGCCCATGAGATGTACTCTTCAGGGTCATTGCTTCCGGTGAACTTGGGCATGGTGAACTTTAGCTTTCCATATCGTTGCTCTTCATTGTGTTGGGGTCGGGATGATGACGCCCATGTCGTTGATGATTGACAATCTCATGTTGCTCTTGTCTAGGAGGGTTGTCAACATCATGTTGCTCCTGTCTAGGAGGTGGTCCATTTTCTTCATCCTCTCGATGGACTTGATGTCTTGTCGAGCTTGTGGAGGAACTTGTCGATCTTGTGGAGGAGCTTGTCGATGCACACGTGCTTGGAAAATCCTCTCTTGAGCTTCATCGCGAAGCACTTCTTGATGCTCATGATCTTGTCGGCCTCGGTTGGCTACGACACGACTTGAATCACGAAGGGCGCGCTACGCCTCAAGTGCTTGAGCTTCACGTACTTTTTGTTCTTGACGTTGTGCCTCGGCGCCTTGTGCATCTTGATGTTGTCGCGCACGCTCCTCTTGTTCTTGTTGTCATTGGCGTTGCCATTCTTGTGCTTGCGCGAATGCAGCTTGGGTTTGACGGTGTCGATGCTCTCAAGAGTCGGTGTCGTGTATAGGATTGCGGTTTGCTTGAGGAGACGCATGACACGATGAAGAGTGTTTGATGTCGGGGTACTTGAGCCGGATATAGTGTCTTCGGAGTGTCGACTTGAGCGGCTCCTTCTTGAGTAGGACGAAGTGGTAGAAGAGCGGTTGACCAACAAGGCACGAATCTCATCAATTCTTGCGTCATTCTCATGCTTGTGTTCGTCGACCTTGTTGTCGAAGTAGTCTCTTGTTCATTGCTCGGAGAGTCGCAAGTTGGTGGTGAGGTTGTCGATGCGGTCGCTCATTGCTAGTTGCTCTTCATGCAAAGCTCGTTGCGTTCCAAATAGGTGTAGCTTGGTGATGTAGTTGTTTGGATCGTCGTCTTTCTCAAGGAAGAGTGGGTTTGTAGAGGTACTTGTCCTATACATCATTCCAAATAAAGATATGTGAGTGGGAGAAAGAGAATAACCAATACCAAATCTACCTTGACCGATGTTGAAGATGGATCAAAGATCACTCTATGTGTAACAAGTAAATAGCACAATTGGTACCAATTCTTGTCAGTTTCTCACACCTACACAAGTAAAAGATTATGGTGGAGCTTGGTTAGGATGGTGGCACAAAATTTGATGCAGTTCTAAGTGAGACTCAATAATGTTGGAAAAGATTCACAAATGTGCAAATGCAACAAGTAGACCAATAGCAAGATAAGGTACACGGAAACACACACGCAAATAGATAAGTGGGGTCATGCAACCAAGGGCGAGCCAAAATGTGGAATCCACAAAGATGCTCTTGTTGCACAACACTAGAGAGACGCTAGTAGGATTGCACAATAGGCGGATACGAACTTGTGCACAACCTACTAGGCAAAAATGTAATGACTTCTATCCCAAGTATGCTATATGTATGATGTTTCTATGCTATGATCCAAGATGACTGAGTATGACAATCTTAATGTTGCATGATGCTATGGTTCTTGCTTATAAGATCTTTGCTTATCTTTCCCTTTTGCTTAAAAGCTTGTTTGGCTCTTTGTTTTTTGAGCTCTTTTCTCATGCAATGCTTCATGAACCAGGATAGCAATTTTGTATGTGATGACAACTTTGTGACACAGGAGATGATACCAATATATGCAACACGATGATATGGTGTTTATGCTATGGGAAGTATGATCACTAATGTGCACAAGTCATGTTGCCGGGAATACTCAAAGGCTAGTCTTGATGGGTAAGCTACGCAAAAAGTAAAGCTATGGGGTTATCAATGCAATTGCAAGAATGTATGATGATATTATGATACCGAGATAAGGTTACCGATGATGACGAGTCCGTGGCGGTGATGTCGATGTCGAACCATACCTAGATAGCCGAAACACAAAAGGACACGGTTACCACAATCAAATTCTCCAAGACCCAAAACGTGTCAAAATCATCAGTGTTGGGTACCGGAAAAGCTATGGTGGTGGTATGCGGAAGTGGTGGTCGTATAGGAAGTTGTATGCGGAAGTGGTGGATGTGGCTGAATTTTTTTTTCAGGAAAAAAATTCAGTTTTGTCGGATTTCGGGTTCCGGCAAAACCCTTGAGGTTCGAATACTCGGATGCGCACGAAGATCTCTCCCTACCTAACCATGCCCTCAGCCTCACCGCGATCTCAAAGCTTAGCTCGACGAACCCGCAACACAAGAGACACGAGGTTTATACTGGTTCGGGTCACCGATGTGGTGTAATACCCTACTCCAGTGAGGTGGTGGTGGATTGCCTCTTGGGCTAAGGATGAACAGTACAAGGGAAGAACAACCTCCTGAGGTGAGGTGTTCTTGTGCACGATGAACTTGTGTGGGTGAGGATGATCTGAATTAGTTGCCTCCTACTGTGGTGGCTAGTCCTATTTATAGTGGCCTTGGCCCTCTTCCGAAATATTGAGCGGGAAGGGAGCCAACAACGGCCAAATTCGAAGGGGGACAACTAGTACAAGTTATCCTGACTAAAGGTGGTCCTCGTGTGCAAAAGGCTCTGGTGGTGACACCGTCTTGGGCTCCACGGTGACCTTCGCCCTGCCGTCCTGCTGGCCTTGGTCTTGTTGCACCGATATGGAAACTTTTGCCTGATGCCTCGGGACTCCTCGCCTGCGCTTGCCCCTTTAGCACCAAAGAGGAAACGAGGACACTGCACGCACTGGTGCCCGCCTGGAGCCCGCCTGGCTCTAGTCATCATGGCTTGCGTCATAGGAACCTCGCGAGGTTCACCTTGCCTTGATCTCTTCGTTCCTCGCGAGCCAGCCTGATGAGGCCTCTCCCGAGGAGGTCTTGTGTCATCCGCCTCGTGAGTCTTGGCCCCTCGCGAGGGTCTTGAGTGTTTGCTGGTGAAGATGGGTCGTACGAGGCCGCCGGTGGAACCACGACGTGGGCCGCAGGTGATACGTCTCTGTCGTATCGACTTTTCCAAACACTTTTGCCCTTGTTTTGGACTCTAAATTGTATGATCTGAATGGAACTAACCCGGACTGACGCTGTTTTCAGCAGAATTGCCATGATGTTGTTTTATGTGCAGGAAAAAAAGTTCCCGGAATGACCTGAAACTCCACAGGATGTCTTATAAAAAATAATAGCAAATCCTCGCCAAAGATGAAGATCAGGGGGCCCACACCCTGTCCACGAGGGTGGGGGCGCGCCCCCCCCCTCCTAGGGCGCGCCCCCTACCTCGTGGGCCCCCTGGAGACCCTCCAACGCCAACTCCAACTCTATATATTGGCTTTCGGAGAGAAAAAACCAGAGAGAAGAAATCATCGCATTTTACGATACGGAGCTGCCGCCAAGCCCTAAAACCTCTCGGGAGGGCTGATCTGGAGTCCGTTCGGGGCTCCGGAGAGGGGGATTCGTCGCCGTCGTCATCATCAACCATCCTCCATCACCAATTTCATGATGCTCACCGCCGTGCGTGAGTAATTCCATCGTAGGCTTGCTGGACGGTGATGGGTTGGATGAGATTTATCATGTAATCGAGTTAGTCTTGTTAGGGTTTGATCCCCAGTATCCATTATGTTCTGAGATCGATGTTGCTATGACTTTGCTATGCTTAATGCTTGTCACTAGAGCCCAAGTGCCATGATTTCAGATCTAAACCTATTATGTTTTCATGAATATATGTGATTTCTTGATTCTATCTTGCAAGTCTATTGTCACCTACTATGTGTTATGATCCGGCAACCCCGAAGTGACAATAATCGGGACCACTCCCCGTGATGACCATAGTTTGAGGAGTTCATGTATTCACTATGTGCTAATGCCTTGTTCCGGTTCTCTATTAAAAGGAGGCCTTAATATCCCTTAGTTTCCATTAGGACAACGCTGCCACGGGAGGGTAGGACAAAAGATGTCATGCAAGTTCTTTTCCATAAGCACGTATGACTATATACGGAATACATGCCTACATTACATTGATGAATTGAAGCAAGTTCTGTGTCACCCTATGTTATGACTGTTACATGATGAACCACATCCGGCATAATTATCCATCACTGGTCCGGTGCCTACGAGCTTTCCATATATTGGTTCTCGCTTATTTAATTTCCTGCTGCTACTGTTACAACCATTACAAAATACCAAAAACATTACTTTTGATGTCTTTACTTTTGTTGCCGTTACCACCACTATCATATTACTTTGCTACTAAACACTTTGCTGCAGATACTAAGTTTCCAGGTGTGGTTGAATTGACAACTCAGCTTCTAATACTTGAGAATATTCTTTGGCTCCCCTTGTGTCGAATTAACAAATTTGGGTTGAATACTCTACCCTCGAAAACTGTTGCGATCCCCTATACTTGTGGGTTATCAAGACTAATTTCTGGCGCCGTTGCCAGGGAGCATAGCTCTATTCTTTGAGTCACTTGGGATTTATATCTGCTCGACACTATGAAGAACTTGAAAGACGCTAAGACAACAATTTATCCCTCAACTACGAGGGGAGGTAAGGAACTGCCATCTAGCCTTGCAGTTGATTCACCCTCTGTTATGAGTAAGCTTGCCACACCTAAACTTGCTTCTACTATTCGTTCCGATATGTCGCATGTTATTGATGATGCCACTTCTACTATGGATGATACTTATGATGAAACTGCTTCTATGTCTGATAGTACTGTGCCCCTTAGTGAATTTCCTGATGAACAAATTGCTAGGGCTAGAGAGAAAGAAATTATTGAATCTGAATATAATGATGAAAGTGATGATGAAAATATGTCTGTTATTCCTGAGGGTTATGTTTTTTATATGGAATCTTCTGCCGCTATATTAGCTTGCAAGGATAGATATGAACTCAAGAGGTTATTAGATAAATCGAACAAAGAATCACTTAGAGATAAAATGAAACCTGACCCTGCATTTGCTACTTCACCTATCTGTGTTCCTGATAAGGATTATGAATTTTCTGTTGATCTAGACATAATTACTTTGGCTGAATCTGATCGTTTTTATGGCTATAAATCTGAAACTGTTGTGGCACATCTTACTCAGTTAAATGATATAGCCGCCCTGTTCACTAATGATGAGAGATCGCGTTACTTTTATATACTCAAAATATTTCCATTCTCATTAAAGGGTGATGCTAAGATATGGTTTAATTCTCTTGATCCTGGTTGTGTGCGTAGTCCCCATGATATGATTTATTACTTCTCTGCTAAATATTTCCCTGCTCATAAGAAACAAGCTGCTTTAAAGGAAATATACAACTTTGTGCAAATTAAAGAAGAGAGTCTCCCACAAGCTTGGGGGAGGCTTCTCAAGTTACTTAATGCTTTGCCTGATCATCCTCTTAAGAAACCTGAAATACTTGATATCTTTTATAATGGACTAACCGATGCTTCCAGAGATTACCAGGATAGTTGTGCTGGTTCTCTTTTCAGGGAAAGAAGACCGGATGAAGCTCAAATTCTATTGAATAATATGTTGACAAATGAAAATAATTGGGCACCTCCTGAGCTAGCTCCTGCTCCAATTACTGAGCCTATTCCTAAACCAACTCCGAAGAAGAGAGGTGTTCAATTTCCCAGTCCCAAAGATATGCAAGAGACAAAGAAATCTATGAAAGAAAAGGGTATTAAAGCTGAAGATGTTAAGAATTTACCTCCTATTGAAGAAATACATGGTCTTAATTTACCACCTGTTGAAGAAACATATGATCTTAATCCTTTATTTATTGAAGAACCTCCTGATCCTGATATCCCGACACAGGTAGTAAAGGTAAATTCTCTCTATAGATTTGATGAAGGTGATATCCCTCACTATAAGTCTGCTAGGCAATGCTTTGATGAGTTTGATAATTTTATTGTCAAATAAGAAAATTTGAATGCTTATTTTGGCACACAATTGAAATATGATTCCGATATGATTAGACACTTGGGTATTTATATGGCTGATATTAGAGGTGAACTTAAACTTGTTAGTAAACATGCTTCTATGGTTACCACTCAAGTAGAACAAGTACTTAAGGCTCAAAAAGAAGTGCTCAATGAAATGAATAGTAAGAAAAATGATTATCTTGTTAGAGTGGCTACTAGAACTGGTAGAATGACTCAGGAACCTTTGCATCCTGAAGGCCACCCAAAGAGAATTGAGCAAGATTCTCATAGAAATAATATGGATGCACCTAGTTCTTCTAAAAAGAAGAAAAAGAAAAATTATAGAACTGTGCAAACTTCTAGTGAACCTATTGCTGAACCACCTGATAATCCGAATGATACATCTATGTCTGATGCTGAAACACAATCTGGTAATGAACATGAACCTAGTGAAAATGTTAATGATGATGTTCATGATGCTGCTCAACCTAGTAATGATAATGATGTAGAAATTGAACCTACTGTTGATCTTGATAACCCACAATCAAAGAATCAACGTTATGATAAGAGAGATTTTGTTGCTAGGAAACATGGTAAAGAAAGAGAACCTTGGGTTCAGAAACCCATGTCTTTTCCTCCCAAACCATCCAAGAAAAAGGATGATGAGGATTTTGAGCGCTTTGCTGAAATGATTAGACCTATCTTTTGCGTATGCGATTGACTGATGTGCTCAAAACAAATCCTTATGCTAAATATATGAAAGATATCATTACTAATAAAAGAAAGATACCGGAAGCTGAAATTTCCACCATGCTTGCTAATTATACTTTTAAGGGTGGAATACTGTCAGATTCTGGGGTTCCGGCAGACCCTTAAGGTTCGAACTCTGGGGTGCGCGCGGAGATTGTGCCCTCTACCTCTCCGTCTCGTAAGGATCTAAACTACAGCAAGAACAACAGAAGAGACACAGGGTTTATACTGGTTCGAGCCACCATTGTGGTGTAATACCCTACTCCAGTGTGGTGGGTGGATTGCCTCTTGGCCTGATGATGAAGAACAATACAAGGAAGAACGACCTCGCGAGGGTGTGTTCTTGGCTAGGGGATGAACTGCTAGGGGGAGTTCGATCGCCCTTCTCTCTCTCTCTCTCTCTCTCTAGATGCTGGATTCGATCCTAGCTCATTCCAATCTCTCCCTACTCTGTGGGTGGCTAGTCCTATTTATAGGCAAAGGCCCTGGGCCTCTTCCCAAATATTGAGCGGGAAGGGCGCCAACAATTGGCCAATTTGAAGGGGAACATCTGGTACACTTATCCTGACTAAAGTTGGTCTTCGCCTGCCAAAGGCCCTGCGGTGACGCCGTCCTAGGCTCCATGGTGTCCTCCTTCCCACCGTTGGACTGGTCTTGGTCTCGTTGCACCGAAATGGGTGCCTTTGCTTGATCCTCCCGCCTGCGCTTGCCCCCTTTGCACCAAAGAGGAAAGGGCGACACCGCGCGGGATGGCGCCCGCCTGGCACCCTTGGTTGTCATGGCTTGCGTAATGGGCACCTTGTGAGGTACCCGCCTTGATCTCTCCGCCTCCTCGCGAGCCAGCCTAAGGAGGCCGTGCTTGAGGAAGCGTCATGTCGTCCGCCTCGCGAGGCTTGGCCCCTCGCGAGGGTCTTGAGCCTTGTGTTGATGAAGATGGGCTACGTTGGGCCGCCATTCGTGCCACGCCGCAGGCCGCAGGCAGGCAAGTCTGGGGACCCCCGTTCCCATAACGCCGACAGTAGTCCCCGGGCCCGAGGCACGCATGGACTTGGCCGTGCCGAGAGGTGAAAGGGCAAGGGCGAAGCGCCGTGGGACCTAACATCCTGCGGCCTCGGGCGCCGCGTGGCGGTTGATTGGACATGGGCGGCACTGTTTACCCACGCTCCCTTATTCTGCACCACGCTAGGTTGCCCCACAGTTATACACAGCCGCCCTTTTCCCTGTTGCTTGATCGCCTCCTGCTCTTCCTCCCTCCGAACTCTGACCCTTGCTTCCAATCCCATCTCGCATCTCCTCTCTTCCGCCCGTCGCCATGGCTCCAAAGAAAGGGAAGGGGAAGAAGCCCGCGGGTCCATCTCGCCCGTTGCCGCCGGTGGCGCCTGCTATCGGCCGCTCAATCATACTCAACCTCGAATGCCTGGGCAAGCTCAGTCCGGCTCTGGCCACCGCCTTCAACGAGTGTAGGAGGATGACGGCGTGGCCTACATGTCACCTCCCCACTGATAGGATAATCACCGAGGTCCATTATTTTGCCGACGCCCTGTGGGCGGGTTTGGTGCCTCCCTTCTCCAAATTCTTCAACGCCATCCTCGATCATTATCAGATCCTCATGATGCATCTGGGTCCTGAGTCCATTGCTCTCCTTTCAGTCTTCGCTTTTGTTTGTGAGGCGATGGTGGGCATCCCTCCTTCTGTCGCCCTGTTGCACCACTTCTTCTCCTTGCGTCTTGCCGACCCCACGCAATGCTCGGCATGCGTGAGCTTCGTAGCTTCGCCCGAGACCGCAGCCTCTGGTATCGACTTCAACCTCCCTCTGCCTTCAGCCGGGTTCCGGGAGCGGTGGTTGTACATTGATGTCGGGGTACCCAGCCCCCGGCTCGTGAAGCCGACATCGCCTGCTGTGCCTAATTCGGGCTGGGGCCAGGAGACGCTCGTAAGTCCCCGACTCGCCTTCGTCTGGCACCGCTTTATGTCCCTGAAGAAGCTTGGCGTAACTGCGCCCCAAGTGGTGAAGGAGTTCCTATTGCGCCGCATTGCCCCTCTCCAACGCCATTCTAGTCGAATGTGGACCTTCAGCGGGCATGGTGACCGCATGAGGCTTCAGGAAGAAGACCTGACGCCCGAGGCGCTGAGGAGGGTGCTCTTGGTCCTGACAGGCGATCCCAACCCCGAGGGGATCCGGCAGGGGGGAGCTTTGCTGTACCTCTGCCAAAACAGGGGTGACTTCGTGAGGCAGATGCCCCCCTTCGATGAGTGGGGGCTTCGCCCTGTTGGCCTCCAGGGGCCTCGCGAGAACCCGGTGGTGGTGATTTCCCTTCCGGTCGGCCTAGGTGAATCCTCCTCGAGTAGTGGCGCATGGAGGCAGGAGACAGCGGGGGTCGAGGGAGCCGCGGACGATATGACCGCACCTAGCGATGCTCTTGATGGGGCAGCTCACGAGGTCCGCGTTGCCGAGGCCACGGGTGAGGCGCTTCCGCCTCCAATGCCTGAGGCCGAGGCTCCTGAGCCCCAGGCCGTGATTTCTGACGAGGCAACCGCCCGTGCGTATCAGGCATGTGCCCTCGACGCAAGTGGCCTTGGTACTCCGTCCTCGTCGCAGGCTGATTCCTGTGCATCTCTCCTGGGCCGTTTCCGAAAAGGGAGGCCCTGGGCGACGACGTCCCTTGCCGCTTGCTGAAGCGCCGGAAGTACTATGCTGTCGACGAGTAAGTCTTCCCCTTTTCTGTTCCCTATCCTGCTTGCCGCATCCGCTGACCCTTGCTCAGCAGGCCTCTCCCTACTGAACTCAATGAAGCGGCCAAGCCGATGCCTTCCTTGACTTCGTCTCCTCCGCCACCCCCTGGTGCCTTGAGCAGCACTGCCCTTGTGGTTTGGGCAGGTGACGGCGCGGACCGCCGCATGGCGCGCGGCGACCCTCCCGTTCCCACGATCTCCTTCCGCGGGCCTTCCCTCGACATAGGCAGCCTGCCGTGGGCTTCCCGTCTGATCGCGGGCTGCGACCGGCTGAGGCACCTTCGGGGCCCTTCTCCTGAGGTCAGGTTGGACTCAGGTCGGGCTTCTGATGCGGCGCGGCCGGCCGTCGTGAAGGCGCCAGCCCCCAGCCCCCTGCCTGGGGCCGGAGCGATGATCCGAGGTCCTCGACGCCCGCTCGGGGCGGATGATGGCGTGGCAGACGTGCTTGAGCGTGCTCGGGAGCGTCGTGCCCGTCGCCACGAATTCCTTCGGAGGGCGAGTGGCGCCGTAGACCTGCTTGGGCAGGAGCTCGCTGAGGAAGACGCGCGCCTGGAAGCCGAAGGCCTGCACCTGGCCGCAGAGCGGCGCGAGCTGGAGGCCGCCGCTGCCCTCGCGCGTCGTCAGCGCGACCTTGATGACGAAGAAGCGAAGGCGTCGCTGGGGGCTTCTCTGGCGGCTCGGTCTCAGGCCGTTGAGGAGGCCCGAGGAGCTGACTGACGGCGAGGAGCAGCAGAAGAACAGGCTCGGGAGGTCTTGGCCTGGTGTCGCTCGTTGGAGGAGCAAGCGGAGCTGCGCGAGGCAGCCCTTGCATCGATGGAGGTGGCTTCTGGCGACCCGGCTGAGCTTCGGAAGCGCGAGGAAGCATTGGTGCTGGAGGCCGCCGAACGCGCTCGCGAGCACGAGCTGTTGGAGACGAGGGAGCGCCTAGTGACGCAGGCGGAAAATGATGTCGCCGCGCGAGAAACGCGTGTCCTGGAGGAGGTTTGCCGTCGGGTGGCGACAGCGCGCCAAGGCCTCGAGCGTGAGTTCGAGGGGAAGCTGGGGATGATCCGAGTCGAAGCTGAGGGTAGAACCGCCGCCTTGAGGGCCCAACGGGATGAGGCGACGCGACGAGAAGACGCCTCCTGGGTCGCTCTTGAGGCAGCGCAAAAGGAGCTGGCCGCCTCCCAGGCCGAGGTGCTCCGCCTGCGCCAACGTGTGGAAGAGGCTGTGGCCGTCGAGCGTCAGAATGCCGACGAGATACGCCAGCGGGAAGTCTTGGAGCACGAGCACGGCCCCATGCTCACCAAGCTCAGGGAGAGGGCCAACATTTCCCTGGGCAACATCTGTGAGGCTGCCGTGGGCGAGCCGCACACTATTAACTACGCCGGCAACCTGCAGTTCTTCACCACCGTGGTGACACAGCTGGAGGCACGGTCGGTCAAAGTCGATAGGTTGGTGGAGGAGAGGAGCCGCGCCCTGCTCGGGCGCGCCTTCTCCAGCGTCTTCAGCCATCTTCGAAACATGGATCCCCACTTTGACTTCGACGCCGCCATCGCCCCAGTTCCCCAAGCCGTCCGAGGTGACCTGGCTGAATGGGTGGAGAGCAACGTAGATGCTCTCGTCCGGGCCTTCACTTCGGATGACGACGACGTGATCGTGGGCGCCGACGAAGGTGGCGCGGTGGATGACCCCAACACCGTCGATGGTGGCGCAGACGACGAAGGCGAACCCAGCGACGCCAGCGATAGCTCGGGAGGCGCCTCCGAGGATGCATTGGGGGATTTGTCAGATTGACCATGTACTATCCTTGTCTTTTTACCCTGCATAGATAGAACTCAGGCGTTTGGCCCGACGGTCGTGAGAGCATTTTGGGAGGGGAAGCCCCTCATGTATGAACTCGTATCTAACGTATCTGCAGTTAGTAAATCGTACGCGTGTCCAACGGTAGGCTGGTTCACCCTTGTTCCTTGCTGGCTCCGGAGCTGCCTTCTAGAGGGCGTCACGTCTCGGGTGCTGAGTAGTTGAAACCTCGGGAGGCGGGGTCGTTGCTGACAGGAAACCCCACAGGCGTGGGCCGTCCTCGCATGCTTCGGGCCTTTTCTCGAGCGAGACGTCTTCACAGGCGTTCGCCCTCTTCACAGGCTCTGGGCCTTTTCCTCGAGCGAGACGTCTTCACAGGCATTTGCCTTCTTCACAGGCTCTGGGCCTTCTCCCGAAAGGGATGGCTTCACAGGCGTTCGCCTTCTTCACAGGCTCAGGGCCTTCTCCTGAAAGGGATGGCTTCACAGGCGTTCGCCTTCTTCACAGGCTCAGGGCCTTCTCCCGAAAGGGATGGCTTCACAGGCGTTCGCCTTCTTCACAGGCTCAGGGCCTTCTCCTGAAAGGGATGGCTTCACAGGCGTTCGCCTTCTTCACAGGCTCTGGGCCTTCATGAGAAAACGATCTCCGCAAGCACCACAGGTCACCTCGCAAGGGAGCGACAGCGGCAGTCTGGGCCGTGCTTAAGCTAGGCCTGGCCCGGCTCGCGAGGGGCTCGCGAGGGGAGGCAGCTGTGGTGAGATGGTGACCAGAACGCGGGAAACGATTCAAACAAGACCAAGCACCCCTTCCCCGAACGCACGCAAAGCTCAAATTCGAATTCAACTTAAATCCAGCGGGGGAAAAAGGTTACAACCAAAGGAAGAAGGCAATGAAAGCAAACAAAAAGGCCGCATCCGGCACCTAATCTAGTCTTCGACGTCTTCTCACCAGCGCGGAGCTAAGTGCTGTCCACTGGGCGTGGGAGGGAGCCCCACGGCCTGAGGCCGGCACCCCTGAGACTCCGGGGCGTGTACATCCCCACTCATTTTTACATGAGAGTGTGTCGGGGGGAATCGGCTTCCTCAAACACCTATGGGGACCGAGCCCCTTACTGGTTCGGCGGGGGGCGGAGGTTGCACAAAGAGCAGATCGAGGCGGTGCACATAGGGGATTTTACCCAGCTTCGGGCCGCAAAGATGCGTAAAACCCTACTGCTGCTTGGTGGATTGTATTGTGTTCTTGCTCAGGAGCGCGCGGTGCTACAGTACGCGCGGGCCGCCGGCGAGGTCGAGCGTAAAGATTGGTCTCCCCCCCTACGTGCGCATGGGGCCTCCTTTTATATGCTCAAGGGGTTACCCACAGGTGGCAGCGTAGGTGAGGGCAAAAATGGTAGAATGCTGTAGTGGGTAAAGCTGCCTGCATAGTGGCTGTACAGTGCTATCATACCTAACTCTGACGGCGGGGGACAAGGGCATTAAATGCCCGTCCGCATCGCCCAGACGGAGTAGGGGAGTGGACCGTCAGGAGCGCCACCGTTTGCCACGATGGCTACTCTGTCAGCTTCACTTCGCCACCGCATGCCCCTCGCTGCTCAGCCTCCCGCCACGTGCGCCTGGGATGCCCCCAGAGCGACACGTTAGTGGGTGAGCTGGAGCGCAGGCACGAGGTCGTAACTTGCCGTGGCAAGCGCCTTGCCGCGGTGGATGTCTTGTCGCGCCCGGGAGCTTGTTGCTCACCGGGCCTTGCCGGGGCGCGGGGCGCGCCGTGGCAGGGTCCTTGTCGTGCCGTGGATGGCCTTCCCGGCAAGCTCCTCTTGCCGGGGTCTTGTGCTTCGAGCGGCAGTCCCGGCAAACTCCTCTTGCCAGGGCCTTGCTCTCTTCGGGTGGCCTTCCCGGCAAGCTCCTCTTGCCGGGGCCTTGGCTCAAATACTTTGTTCTTGAATGGACCAAGAGGGGACCATTGAGGGTCTTGGTAATCGCCTGGCAGGCCTTGCCGCGGGGTGCTACGACTGCCCGTGCACAAGTTCGGGGTACTAACGTACCCCTACTTTAGTACACCGACAGAGTGTCACGGGGCGGCGAGCTTCACAGGCACTGGGCCTTCTTCACAGGAACCGGCCTTGCTTCATATCGCCAGACGAGGGCCCCGCCTTGCGCCACACTCTAGTGCCACCAACGACGACCGGAAACCAGGACGCCGGCGGTGGGGTAGAGCGGTCGCCAGCGGTTCCCTCGACGACCACGGGTCCTCCGCCAGGGGCAGGCCCTCGGGCGCCTCCCCAGCGGAGGGCCTATCTTCTAAGAACGCCTTGCTCCGAACGCCACGGTGGTGATGTAGGATCTCTGCCCCTTTCCTGCAGCCCCCTGCGTCCTCCTCCCGAGGGGTAGGAGACCGCAGGAGCGGGGCAGCTGCTTGTCTCGGCGACCTGCATCTCCTGTGACCCATGATTAGCGTATGCCTGATCTTGAGGAATTAATGGTACCCGATAGTCGTTGCCTCCAGTGTGACCAACGGAGCCGTCCTGGGGTTCCTGGAGGGGCTCGGCCTCTGGCGTCTCGTCCTCCCAGCTGGGGCTGAAGAATGAGCCATGTTCGCCCCCGTGAGCGTGCCCTTGGTCCATCATGTGGGGCACGTATTCCTCTGGTGCCGCCACCCCGAATGTTGTGCTGTAGTGCTCCATGCGCCATGCGGCGTTGCTTGTCGTGCCCACCGCAGGGTGATAGCGCGGTTGGCCGCTGGCGCCGTGGGCCACACTGAGCTCCTCTCCTTCGCGCGCCGGGGGCGGGGGTAGCACCACCGCCAGTCTGGTGCCAGCGGATTCGGCGGCGCTGGGGTAGTCTTGAGGCCCGCGCGGGTGCGCGGGGCCCCCTCGTGCGCCGCCCTGAGCTTGAGGCGGAAGCTGGACGCAGAAGGGGTGAGCCCCTGAAGCGGCGAAGCCCAGGAGCTCGGCGACCCGCTCCAGCAGCACATCGCGGCCGCCCTCCAATAGCCTGCACTGCAGCAGCTCTCGTGCTACTGTGAGCGCGGCCCTTGAGTTCGCCTGTTCCCGGCGGGTGTACGGTGTCTTAGTTGCGGCGTGATTGGATGCCCTCGCTGCCGACCGCGCCTGTCGCGGCGTGAGGGTCGCAGAAGCTTGCCCGCGTCGCCCGCGGCCCGCAGCGCCCTGCGGACCGCGAGCTGCCTGCGGCCTGGGGTCGCCCGGAGCGGGAGGCTCCGCGCAGATGGGCCATACCGCCCACGGGCCTTGGTTGCCCGCCTGGTCGCCGGACATGGTGACGACGACGCAACGGGAGACGGAGCGATGGGAAGGCAGATTCTGACGCACCCCTACCTGGCGCGCCAAATGTCGGATTCTGGGGTTCCGGCAGACCCTTAAGGTTCGAACTCTGGGGTGCACGCGGAGATCGTGCCCTCTACCTCTCCGTCTCGCAAGGATCTAAACTACAGCAAGAACAACACAAGAGACACAGGGTTTATACTGCTTCGGGCCACCATTGTGGTGTAATACCCTACTCCAGTGTGGTGGGTGGATTGCGTCTTGGGCTGATGATGAAGAACAATACAAGGAAGAACGACCTCGCGAGGGTCTGTTCTTGGCTAGGGCATGAACTGCTAGGGGGAGTTCGATCGCCCTTCTCTCTCTCTTTAGATGCTGGATTCGATCCTATCTCATTCCAATCTCCCCCTACTCTGTGGGTGGCTAGTCCTATTTATAGGCAAAGGCCCTGGGCCTCTTCCCAAATATTGAGCGGGAAGGGCGCCAACAATTGGCCAATTTGAAGGGGAACATCTGGTACACTTATCCTGACTAAAGTTGGTCTTCGCCTGCCAAAGGCCCTATGGTGACGCCGTCCTGGGCTCCATGGTGACCTCCTTCCCACCGTTGGACTGGTCTTGGTCTCGTTGCACCGAAATGGGTGCCTTTGCTTGATCCTCCCGCCTGCGGTTGCCCCCTTTGCACCAAAGAGGAAAGGGAGACACCGCGCGGGCTGGCGCCCGCCTGGCACCCTTGGTCGTCATGGCTTGCGTCATGGGCACCTCGTGAGGTACCTGCCTTGATCTCTCCGCCTCCTCGCGAGCCAGCCTAAGGAGGTCGTGCTTGAGGAAGCACCGTGTCGTCCGCCTCGCGAGGCTTGGCCCCTCGCGAGGGTCTTGAGCCTTGTGTTGATGAAGATGGGCTACATTGGGCCTCCATTCATGCCATGCCGTAGGCCGCAGGCAGGCAAGTCTGGGGACCCCCGTTCCCAGAACGCCGACAAATACCAAAGAAACTTGGAGATCCCGGAGTACCTACTATACCTTGCTCCATTAAAAGAAATTATATTAAAACTGCTTTATGTGATCTTGGAGCCGGTGTTAGTGTTATGCCTCTCTCTTTATATCGTAGACTTGACTTGAATAAGTTGACACCTACTGAAATATCTTTGCAAATGGCTGATGAATCAACTGCTATACCTGTCGGTATTTGTGAGGATGTGCCTGTTGTGGTTGCAAACGTTACTATTTTAACGGACTTTGTTATTCTTGATACTCCCGAGGATGATAGTATGTCTATTATTCTTAGAAGACCTTTTCTTAATACTGCAGGGGCTGTTATTGATTGCAACAAAGGCAATGTCACTTTTCATGTTAAATGAGCATACGGTACACTTTCCGAGGAAACAACCTCAAGTCCATAGTATCAAATCTATTGGAAAAATTCCATCGATTATATTTGGAGGTTTTGAATTTCCTCTTCCTACTGTCAAAAAGAAATATGATATACTTATTATTGGGGATGTGCATATCCCCGTTGAGGTAACTTAGTGTAATTCGAAATTTCTCCAGTTTCATGATTATCAAAATGGGTTTGTTAACAAGACTTGATCGACCTTGTTAGTGGATTCTTTTTTATGAGCACGAGATGGACGAAACTAGAAGCACAACCGCGGGGGGAGCTACCACCTGGCCACGAGGGTGGAGGGCGCGCCCCCTGCCTCGTGGGCCCACGATGGCCCTCCTCCACTTATCCCAGCACCCATCTTCTTCCTCTGCCTCACACAAACCCGAAAAACCAACTCAAGCACGAGTTCCAGCCACTTTTGCTTTGATTTTCGATCTCCTTGCTCAAAGCACCTCTCGCAAAACTGCTTGGGGAGATTGTTCCTTGGTATGTGACTCCTCCATTGGTCCAATTAGTTTTTCTTCTAGTGCTCTATTCTTTCCAAAATTGTGCTGCACAGGTGACCATGTTCTTGAGCTTGCATGTCAAATTTATATGGTTCCAAGTAGTTCTAATGATTGATATAGGCTCTAGACACTTGTAGGAGTAGTTGCTATCAGTTTTATTGAAGTTGGTTCACTTTTGTTTGAAGTTACTAAAAATTGCAAATTATTTCAGAAATAATGAAGAGAATTTTGAGGGGCTCATCAAGCCGAAGCTCAAAGGAGAAACAAAATGAAGAACCTCAGAGGCCCAAATATAATTTGCCTCGTACCGCGGAGATACGGCCGTCTAAATGGCCTTCTGATAATTTCTTGACACAGGTCGGGATTTATGAGGATTTCACTTTTGCTTGCAAACTTCCATCATGTGCCGGTGTTAGGGATCCCCCTAAATCTGAATTTAGAAACTTTCTTGCTAGTATAACTATAGGGGAATCTAGAGATATAACGCGGGCTACCATAGGGAGCATTCACTTTCCTGCTATACATTATTTTGCTCTCTTCATTGGTAGATGCATAAATGCTAAGGATGAAGCATGTCACATGTGTGTCCCTGACCTCAGTATTCTTAGGAGTGTTGTGTTAGGAGACCAATCTTATCATATGGGAGCCATTGTAGCTCGCAGGTTGCATCATAATAGATATAATGGAGATTTCTTTGGAGGAATTTATGCAACCCGCTTAGCTAATTTTCTTGAGATAGACATTCGTGAGGGTGATACGGAGTTGCCTCCTTCATATTTAGATTATAACTCTATGGCTTCGCACCAGTTTGTCGAGAGGCCTGAATCACCTCTCTTATATCGTTTTATTTTTAATAAGCGGCACGTTGTCCGTATTACTCTCCCTGCTCCTGCCTTCTTTGATTCTCAGGCAAAATGAAGATATACTATTACCAGGGAGGAGGCAGATGAGTATGAGAGGAGAGCGGAAGCAGCCCGACTCCACGCTGCAGCTCAGTAGGCGATAACTGCTGTATCGCAGTACGACCCCAGCTACACCTACGGGTATCCGCCAGGCTATCCCTGGCCATAAACCAACTTAGGCCAAAAGCCTAAGCTTGGGGGAGTACGTATTTCTCACCGACATTACATTTATGTTCACACACACTCATTGCTAGATGTTGGTGCTCATACTCTTTCACTGTAATATCCATGCTAGTTTATTTTCTTTTTCCTGCTTTCTTCTTGTGTGTTTATTAAACCTTAAGAAAAAAATTAGTAGTAGTTTACTTTCTTGTAGTAGTAGTAATTAAAAAGAAAACCCAAAAATATTCGCCGTTCTTCTTTTGCTTGTTGGGAGCTTTCCCGTGTAAATAGTTTTATTTCTTTTCTTTTCTTTGGGGGTCAGTAGGAGAAGACCACGATTAAATTGTTGAATTGGCTCTTATATGCTTTATTGTTGATTTAACCAAGAGCCCATATTGCCTTGTCTTCTCCTGTTTATTAAATGCTCGCAGATTCCATCTTAGTCCAATGCACGTACACTCTTATTATAATTCACACCGTTCGTTCGTGCAAGTGAAAGGCAATTATGATGATATATGATGGACTGACTGAGATGGGAAAAGCTGGTATGAACTCGACCTCTTTCGTTTTTGTAAATATGATGAGTCCATCGTTCTTGATTCAACTTATTATGAATAAACATGTTTGCAATGACAATTAGAGATCATAGTTGCTTGTGCCATGCTTGATTAGCTATGAGTTATAATGATTTACCTTGCGTGCCAACATGCTATTGAGATGGTTATGATGTGGTATGATGGGGTGGTATCCTCCTTTGAATGATCTAAGTGACTTGACTTGGCGCATGTTCACACATGTAGTTGAAACAAATCAACATAGCCTTCATGATATTTATGTTCATGGTGGATTATATCCTACTCATGCTTGCATCCAATGTTTATTAATTTTAATGCATGTACATGGCTGTTGTCGCTCTCTAGTTGGTCGCTTCCCAGTCTTTTGCTAGCCTTCACCTGTACTAAGTGGGAATACTGCTTGTGCATCCAATCCCTTAAACCCCAAAGTTATTCCAGATGAGTCCACTATACCTTCCTATATGTGGTATCTACCTGCCGTTCCAAATAAATTTGTATGTGCCAAACTCTAAACCTTCAAATAAACATTCTCTTCTGTATGCTCGCATAGCTCATATATCAACCAACGTTGCCCTTATCTTCCATGTTAGGTGGGTTATTCTCAAGAGGAGTGGACTCCGCTCCTCACTCACGAGAAAATGGCTGGTCACCGAGATGCCCAGTCCCATGCTTTATGCAAACTAAATCAAAATTAATTGCAAACAAAACTCCCCCTGGGACCTGATGTATGTTGAAGGCACTCATTGTTTCGAGCAAGCCATGGATTGATGCTTGTTGGTGGAGGGTGAGTATAAACTTTACCATTCTGTTTGGGAACCGCCTATAATGTGTGTGACATGGAAGATATCGCCATCTCTTAGTTGCTATGTTGACAATGAAAGTATACCGCCCAAAATATAATTTATCTCTATTTCAAAACCGAGCTCTGGCACCTCTACAAATCCCTGCTTCCTCTGGGAAGGGCCTATCCATTTACTTTTACGTTGAGTCATCACCCTCTTATTAAAAAGCACTAGCTGGAGAGCACAGCTGTCATTTGCATTCATCACTGTTAATCTATGTTGGGTGTGACTATGATTGGATCTCTTTTACCATGAATTACAATGTCTAGTCAGTCCTTGATCTTTAAAGGTGCTCCGCATTTATGTTTTGCGGTCTCAGAAAGGGCTAGCGAGATACCATCTTGTATATGATATTATGATTGTTTTGAGAAAGTGTTGTCATCCGAGATTTATTATTATGGCTTGCTAGTTGATTATGCTATTGATATGAGTAACTATGAGACCTGAGAATTATTGCAAATGTGGTTAGTTTTGATCTTTGCTGAAAACCTGAATGCTGGCTTGACATAGTTACAACAACAAGAGCAAAAAGAGTTTGTAAAAGTTTTTCTTTTTCTCTTTTAGTTTGTCAACTGAATTGCTTGAGGACAAGCAAGGGTTTAATCTTGGGGGGAGTTGATACGTCTCCGTCTTATATATTTTTCCAAACACTTTTGCCCTTGTTTTGGACTCTAACTTGTATGATTTGAATGGAACTAACCCGGACTGACGGTGTTTTCAGCACAATTGCCATGATGTTGTTTTATGTGCAGAAAACAAAAGTTCTCAGAATGACCTGACACTCCACGGGATGTCTTATAAAAAATAATAAAAAATCCTCGCCAAAGATGAAGATCGGGGGCCCACACCCTGTCCATGAGGGTGGGGGGCGCGCCCCCCTCCTAGGGCGCCCCCCTACCTCGTGGGCCCCCTAGAGACCCTCTGACACCAACTCCAACTCTATATATTGGCTTTCGGGGAGAAAAAAATCAGAGAGAAGAAATCATCGCGTTTTACGATAGAGAGCTGCCGCCAAGCCCTAAAACCTCTCGGGAGGGCTGATCTGGAGTCCGTTCGGGGCTCCGGAGAGGGGGATTCGTCGCTGTCGTCATCATCAACCATCCTCCATCACCAATTTCATGACGCTCACCGCCGTGCATGAGTAATTCCATCGTAGGCTTGTTGGACGGTGATGGGTTGGATGAGATTTATCATGTAATCGAGTTAGTTTTGTTAGGGTTTGATCCCTACTATCCATTATGTTCTTAGATTGATGTTGCTATGACTTTGCTATGCTTAATGCTTGTCACTAGGGCCCGAGTGCCATGATTTCAGATCTGAACCTATTATGTTTTCATGAATATATGTGAGTTCTTGATCCTATCTTGCAAGTCTATAGTCACCTACTATGTGTTATGATCCGGCATCCCTGAAGTGACAATAATCGGGCCCGCTCCCGGTGATGACCATAGTTTGAGGAGTTCATGTATTCACTATGTGCTAATGCTTTCTTCCGGTTCTCTATTAAAAGTAGGCCTTAATATCCCTTAGTTTCCATTAGGACCCCGCTGCCACGGGAGGGTAGGACAAAAGATGTCATGCAAGTTCTTTTCCATAAGCACGTATGACTATATACGGAATACATGCCTACATTACATTGACGAATTGGAGCTAGTTCGGTGTCACCCTATGTTTTTTTGATAGAGAGACTGTAAGGGAACCCCCTACAGTATAATTGGTGCAAAAAACCCAAATTGCAAGTACCATGCCTTGAACCTGGGTGGATGAGAAGGCATCAGCACCTTCCCACCACTAGGCCACTAGGCTGTGTCACCCTATGTTATGACTGTTACATGATGAACCGCATCCGACATAATTAACCATCACTAATCCGGTGCCTACGAGCTTTCCATATACTGGTTCTCGCTTATTTACTTTCCCGCTACTACTGTTACAACCACTACAAAATACCAAAAACATTACTTTTGTTGTCTTTACTTTTGTTGCCGTTACCACCACTATCATATTACTTTTCTACAAAACACTTTGCTATAGATACTAAGTTTCCAGGTGTGGTTGAATTGACAACTCAGCTGCTAATACTTGAGAATATTCTTTGGCTCCCCTTGTGTCGAATCAACAAATTTGGGTTCAATACTCAACCCTCGAAAACTGTTGCGATCCCCTATACTTGTGGGTTATCAGCAGGCAGGCAAGTCTGGGACCCCCGTTCCCAGAACGCCGACAGTAGCCCCCAGGCCCAAGGCGTGCTCGGACTTGGCTTCGAGGCGAACCAAAGTGCAAGTGCAGAGCGCCACGGGCCCCAACAGCCTGCGGCCTTGGTCGATGTGTGGCGATTGATTGGACGTGGGCATCTCCGATTCCCCACGCTGCCTCGGCAACTTCTCGACTTGACGAGTCCCTCCTGCATGCAAAAAGGGTTATCATTACCTACGATCGTGGAGGTCGATGGTTGGCCTCCCTTGGGCTATAAATAAGTAGGGAGGCGGAGCCCCCGTCGCCCATCTATTCCTGCTCCGCTCGCTTCTTCTTCCTTCTTGTTCCATGGCTAGTAGCTGTCGGCGTTCTGGGAACGGGGGTCCCCAGACTTGCCTGCCTACGAACCGTGGCGTGGCTCAAAGGGGGACCCAGCACGGCCCATCTTCATCAACGCAGACCCAAGACCCTCACAAGGGGCCAAGCCTCGCGGGGCGGATGGCACAGAGCTTCCTCAGGCGTGGCCTCATCAGGCTGTCTCGCGAAGAGGCGGAGAGATCAAGTTGGGGTACCTCACGAGGTGCCCGTGATGCAAGCCATGACGACCAAGGGCGCCAGGCGGGCGCCAGCCCGCACAGTGTCCTCCTTTCCTCTTTGGTGCAAAGAGAGCAAGTGCAGGCGAGAGCATCAAGCAAAGGCACCCGTTTCGGTGCAACGAGACCAAGACCAGCCCAACGATAGGGAGGAAGTCATTGTGGAGCCCAAGCCAGCGTCACCACCAGAGCCTTTGGCAGGCGAAGACCAACTTTAGTCAGGATAAGTGTACCAGATGTTCCCCATCAAAATGGCCAATTGTTGGCGCCCTTCCCGCTCAATATTTGGAAAGAGGCCCAGGGCCTTTGCCTATAAATAGGACTAGCCACCCCCAGGGTAGAGGCAATCATATCGGAGAAGGAACAGAGAGAGAGAGAGAGGGAGAGAGAGAGAGAGAGAGAGAAGGGTGACTGAACTCCTCCTAGCAGTTCATCGCCCCAGCCAAGAACATACCCTCGCGAGGCTGTTCTTCCTTGTATTGCTCATCATCATCAGCCCAAGAGGCAATCCACCACACCACACACTGGAGTAGGGTATTGTCGGTGTTCTGGGAACGGGGGTCCCCAGACTTGCCTGCCTGCGGCCCGCGGCATGGCTCAAAGGAGGCCCAGCGCGGCCCAGCTTCATCAACACGAGACCCAAGACCCTCGCGAGGGGCCAAGCCTCGCGGGGCGGACAAAACCGCGCTTCCTCAGGCACGGCCTCGTCAGGCTGGCTCACGAGGAGGCGGAGAGATCAAGGCGGGGTACCTTGCGAGGTGCCCATGACGCAAGCCATGACGACCACGGGCGCCAGACGGGCGCCAGCCCACGCAGTGTCCTCCCTTTCCTCTCTGGTGCAAAGGGGGCAAGCGCAGGCGAGAGGATCAAGCAAAGGCATCCGTTTCGGTGCAACGAGACCAAGACCAGTCCAACGGTGGGAAGGAGGTCATCGTGGAGCCCAGAACGGCGTCACCACAGGGCCTTTGGCAGGCGAGGACCAACTTTCGTCAGGATAAGTGTACCAAATGTCCCCCTTTGAATTGGCCAACTGTTGGCGCCCTTCCCGCTCAATATTTGGGAAGTGGCCCAGGGCCTTTGCCTATAAATAGGACTAGCCACGCCCAGGGTAGTGGGAGAGAGCCAGCATCGAGCAGTCAGGCCAGCAGAACCCAGGATCAGAGCAAGCAGAGAGCGAAGAGATAAAGAGAGAAGGGCGGGTGAACTCCCCATAGCAGTTCATCCCCCTAGCTAGGAGCAGACCCTCGCGAGGCTGTTCTTCCCTGTATTGTTCATCATCACCAGCCCAAGGGGCAATCCATCCACCACAAACTAGAGTAGGGTATTACACCACAACGGTGGCCCGAACTAGTATAAACTCTGTGTTTCTTGTGCCGTTCTTTCCGTAGTTAGATCCTTGCGAGACGGAGAGGTAGAGGGCATAATCTCTGCGCGCACCCCAGAGCTCGAACCTTAAGGGACTGTCGGAGCCCGAAATCCGACAGGTATTACACCACAACGATGGCCCCAACAAGTATAAACCCTGTGTCTCTTGTGCTGTTCTTTCCATAGCTTAGATCTTAGCGAGGCGGTGGGGTACCGGTAGGTAGGAGGCGGAATCTCCGCGCGCACCCCAGTGTCCGAACCTCAAGGTTCTGCCGGAACCCGAAATCTGTCATTTGGCGCGCCAGGTAGGGGTGCTCCGGAATTCGTCTTCCACCGCCCCGTTCTCCTCCGACCATCGCGTCCATGTCTGATGCTCGTCGGGCCCGCGCCGAGCGCCGAGCCGCTCTCGCTTCCCGCGTCGCCCAGACGGCTCCTATCGGCGGGCGTCCTCGCTGTTCCCCGCCACCTTCCGCCAACGCTGTGACCGGCCCGGTGGGGAACGAGCAGCAAGCGTCGTCTCAGCATCCGTCCGTGCGGCAAGACGGCCGCACCGCTACTCCCTCGCTCACCCCAGCTGGTTCTTCATCCCGCGCGCTCCGCGCACCCATGGAGGCTCGAGCTGCGCTCATCGCGGTGAACGAGCTCCTGCGCTACTGTCCCGTCGACGACGTCTGCGAAGAATGGCTCGACCGTGTCGCCGAGCTCGTCCGCGCCGCAGGGGGCTCTCCGGCGCAGTCCTTTCCGCTGCACCGCACCCCGCCCTGCGCGGGCGACGAAGCTCCGGGGGCGCCCCAACCGCCTCCTCCTCAAGAAGGCGCCCCGGGTCCAAGGCGCGTGGCCCCTGGGCGGAACCCGCTCCGCCAGGTGCCAGCGCGGCAAGAGCAGAGCTGCCAAGAAGTCCCTCGCCTGCAAGAAACTGTCCGGGCGCTCCCTGCTCCAGCACGTCGTGACTATGCTCCTGCTCCCGCGCGTCAAGACCCCGCGCTGCTCCCAGCTGCAGCGCATGGGGACCTGCAAGACCAAGCTCTCCGTCACCCAAGGCTTCCCGTGGCCACAGCAAGCTGTCGTGCCTTCACCACCGAACTATGCAGCGTCACGTGGCCCGGCAAGTTCAAGCCAAACCTACCTCCTCGTTACGACGGCACGACCGACCCTGCGGAGTTCCTCCAGATCTACGAGCTAGGCATCAAAGCTGTCAACGGAGACGAGAAGGTCATGGCGAACTGGTTTCCCATGGCGCTCAAGGACGGGGCCCGCACCTGGCTCCAGGCACGATCTCTTCCTGGGACGAGATGCGCACCCGCTTCATCGCCAACTTCCAAGGTACTCGCGACCGGCCACCCACCGTGAGCGACATGCGCCGCATCAAGCAACAACCCGGAGAGACCCTGCAAAAGTACATACAGCGCTTCAACAACGCACGCCTCAAGATTCCTAAGGTGACCGAGGAGGCCATCATCTCAGCCTTCTCCGACGGCGTGCGCGACGTCAAGATGAAGGAGGAGCTGGCGATGCATGAAGACTTGTGCACTTCCTTGGAGCTGTTCAACTTGGCCACCAAGTGCGCCAGGGCTGAGGAAGGGCGTCTCTCCCTTCTCGAGCTGCCTGCCGCAGACCCAGAAGAGAAGAAGTCCAAGGCCAAGGATGTGAAGCGCAAGGGGGCTGCCGTGCTCACGGCAGAACCGGACACCAAGCGGGGCAGAGATCAGCCCGAATCTTCCAAGGGCAGTCTATACTGTGTGTTCCACGACCTCCACACCCACAACACCAACGAATGTCAAGAGCTCCGAGCCGTGCGAGAAGGAAGGATCGGCCGTCGCCCCGACCGCGGTGACCAAGGCTACGGTCGAGGAGGAGGAAGGAACGCAGGACGCTGGGAAGACCGCGGCCCGCGCCAAGGGTGGCGCGATCGACCTCGCGAGGACCGCTGGCAAGACCCGCCTCGCGAGGGAGACTGGAGGGATCAGCCTCGCGAGGATCGCCCGCAAGGCAACGCAGGACTCCCTCTGTTGCCGCCGCAGCCAAGAAGAAACGAGGAACGCCATCAGGACGAGGAGGCTGGGGGCTTCCAGGAGCCGCGCGCGATCGCCTGCATCCTGGGCGGGGCTCAAGCCCCAGCCTCTCAGTGCATCTTCAAGCAGTTCGCCCGCGAAGTGAATGCAGTCCTCCCCAAGCTCGAAGCCACGCGCCCTCTCAGGTGGTCGGCGTGCGCCATCACGTTCAGCTCAGCGGATCAGCTCAAGGTTGCGGCCACAGCCGGGGTCCTCCCGATGCTTTGTTCCCCAGTCATCAGCAACGTGGTGGTCATCAGGACCCTCATCGATGGCGGGGCAGGGCTCAACGTCCTGTCTGTGGAAACATTCAACAATCTCCAAGTGCCCTACAATGAGTTTCAGCCAACCAAGCCTTTCTCCGGAGTCACCGACGGCTCCACGGTCCCGATTGGGCAGGTCCGCCTCCCTGTCACCTTCGGGGCACGCGACAACTACCGCACCGAGCTCATCGACTTTGACGTCGCTCACATTCGCCTGTCGTACAATGCCATCCTTGGGTACCCAGCGCTGGCCAAGTTCATGGCCGTAAATCAACACGGCTACAACGTCCTCAAGATGCCAGGAAGTGGCGGAGTCATCACGGTGCCCTGTGAAGACAAGGACGCGGTGTGTTCCCTGGAACGACCCTTTCAGGCCGCATCACTGGAAGATCCGGATCGCGGAGGCAGGAGGCTTCCCGAGAGCACCCCCAAGAAGAAAAAGACATCGTCCGGCTCGGTCCCTCAGGAGGCAGGCCCCTCAGGGCCCACGCCTGCCCAGGGGGGACCTCCTTCCATCGCATAGGAAAGCGTGCCCGGCGCCCTCCTCAGGCAGGGCTCGGGAGCTCTCCCTTGGAGGGCCACTGACCTGGCTAAGGTCACGAGGGAGGCGCTTGGGCACTACATGGAGGCGTGTTTCGAAGCATGTTTCCCTCAAGAAGGAGTAAGGCAAGGAGGGCCAAACCCTCAGGAGTTCGTCAGCAAGGCCATTCAGGAGCTACAGGAGTCATGAGTCATGAGAGTCTGCCGCCGCCTACCAGCTGTGGCTCCCCATCCAGGCGAGGATGGTGGGCTGCGCGTCTGCATCGACATACTAGGGCTCAATCGAGTCGCCTCTCTGGAGCGCCTCTGGCCCTCGCGAGTGGGGCGCTGTGAAGTTCCACCCCACAGCTACGTTTGCATGCCTTACGGCTTGCCGAACGCGGCTACCTCCTACCATCGCCTCATGAGGGGCATCATGGAGGCTCAAGAGGCCAGGCGTTCTGCAGCCCTGGCGGTGATGGAGATGGTCCACTAGAAGCCACCAGCGCCTCCGGAGCCTCCCGAGGCCCTTGGGCCTGGGGGCTCGTGAGGATCGGCTTCCGCAGCCCACCGAGTCTGCTACACCAACACTCCTTCGTCCTCAACATCATCAGGTGACATCTTTCAAGTTTCATTTCCAGCTGGGAGCGCCCCCCAGGGCTGCATTATTCCCAGGCCACGTGGGTCCGTCCCTGCGGCATGTATCCCTTTCATTTCATGTTGTTGGCTTACTTTGTTGGGGGCGCCCCTCGGGCTGCATCATCCCCAAGTCGCTCGGGCAAGACCCAGTGGCATGTATCCCTTTTGCATTTATTTCCGGCTATGCGTTCAACCCACCATGCTTGATTATTTGATTCCGGTTCACGGCACCTCTTCTTCTCCATGCCGACCACTTGCACGGTAAAGGGGGGGTACCTGAGCATCGCGACTCAGGGCTCTTACTGGCTCTCCAGCCCTCACCCTCTGGTCATGTCCACGGCATCGCGACCTGGCATACCAGCGACGGCTGAGACCAGCTCGAGGGCCGGGACCCGAGGACGTAGAGTGCCGGCATCTAACCAAATTTGCAGGAACACATCACAAGATAAGGCCCAGTGCCAGGCGCAACCCGCCTAGAGGTAGGGCCCCGTGAGTCCCGCGCTGGCTCACGGGTGCCCAAATACACCTCACCAGGCCCTACCGTGCCAGCCACGTGTCAGGGCGGGGCTGTACACGCCCCGGGGGCTCCTCCCGGAGGGGAGCCCCCTCCCACGTACCAGTGGAAGCACCATGCTCCATGATGGCTGACGACACTGCCGAGGAGTGGCTATGCCCATACACATACGGAAGCGCTATGCTCCGTGCTGGTGATAAACAACTGAGGGTGGCCCCCGGGCCGCATCAACCTTAGGGAGCCCAGAGCTCAATGTCTAGTCTCATCGTCACGCCTGTCGGCGTTCTGGTAACGGGGGTCCCCAGACTTGCCTGCCTGCGGCCCGCGGCGTGGCTCAAAAGGGGGCCCAACACGGCCCATCTTCATCAAAACAGACCCAAGACCCTCGCGAGGGGCCAAGCCTCGCGGGGCGGACGACACGGTGCTTCCTCAGGCACAGCATCATCAGGCTGGCTCGCAAGGAGGCGGAGAGATCAAGGCGGGGTACCTCACGAGGTGCCCGTGATGCAAGCCATGACGACCAAGGGCGCCAGGCGGGCGCCAGCCCGGGCATTGTCCTCCTTTCCTCTTTGGTGCAAAGGGAGCAAGCGCAGGCGAGAGTATCAAGCAAAGGCACCCGTTTCGGTGCAACAAGACCAAGACCAGCCCAACGACAGGGAGGAAGTCATTGTGGAGCCCAAGCCAGCGTCACCACCAGAGCCTTTGGCAGGCGAAGACCAACTTTAGTCAGGATAAGTGTACCAGATGTTCCCCTTCAAAATGGCCAATTGTTGGCGCCCTTCCCGCTCAATATTGGGGAAGAGGCCTAGGGCCTTTGCCTATAAATAGGACTAGCCACCCCGAGGGTAGAGGCAATGAAATCGGAAGCAGGAAGCGATCGGAGAATCGGCAATCAGAGAGAGAGAGAGAGAGAGAGAGAGAGAAAGAGAGAGAGAGAGAGAGAGAGAGAGAGAGAGGTGACTGAACTCCTCCTAGCAGTTCATCGCCCCAACCAAGAACAGACCCTTGCGAGGTTGTTCTTCCTTGTATTGCTCATCATCATCAGCCCAAGAGGCAATCCACCACACCACAAACTGGAGTAGGGTATTACACCACGACGGTGGCCCGAACCAGTATAAACCCTGTGTCTCTTGTGTTATTCTTTCCATAGCTTAGATCTTAGCGAGGCGGTGGGGTACAGGTAGGTAGAAGGCGAGATCTCCGCGCGCACCCCGGTGTTCGAACCTCAAGGGTCTGCCGGAACACGAAATCCGACATTTGGCGCACCAGGTAGGGGTGCGCCGGAATTCGTCTTCCACCGCCCCGTTCTCCTCCGACCATCGCGTCCATGTCTGACACTCGTCGGGCCCGCGCCAAGTGCCGAGCCGCTCTCGCTTCCTGCGTCGCCCAGACGACTCCTGTCGGCGGGCGTCCTCGCCTTTCCCCGTCACCTGCCGTCAACTCCGCCGCCGGCTCGGCGGGGAACGAGCAGCAAGCGTCGTCTCAGCATCCGTCCGTGCGGCAAGACGGCCGCACGGCTACTCCCTTGCTCACCCCAACTGGTTCTTCGTCCCGCACACTCCGCGCACCCATGGATGCTCGAGCTGCGCTCATCACAGCAAACAAGCTCCTGTGCTACCGTCCCGTCGACGACGTCTACGAAGAATGGCTTGACCGCGTCGCCGAGCTCGTCCGCGGCGCAGGAGGCTCTCCTGCGCCGTCCTTTCCGCTGCACCGCACCCCGCCCTGCGCGGGCGACGAAGCTCTGGGGGCGCCTCAGCCGCCTCCTCCTCAAGGAGGCTCCCTGGATCCAAGGCGCCTGGCCCCTGGGCGGAACCCGCTCCGTCAGGTGCCAGCGCAGCAAGAGTAGAGCTGCCAAGAAGTCCCTCGCCCGCAAGAAGCTGCCCGGGCGCTCCCTGCTCCAGCACATCGCGACTATGCTCCTGCTCCCGCGCGTCAAGACCCCGCGCTGCTCCCAGCTGCAGCGCATGGGGACCGACAAGACCAAGCTCTCCGTCACCCAAGGCCTCCAGTGGCCACGGCAGGCTGTCGTGCCTTCACCATCGAGCTACACAGCGTCACGTGGCCCGGCAAGTCCAAGCCAGACCTGCCTCCTCGTTATGATGGCACGGCCGACCCTGCGGAGTTCCTCCAGCTCTATGAGCTGGGCATCAAAGCTGCCAACGGAGATGAGAAGGTCATGGCGAACTGGTTTCCCATGGCGCTCAAGGACGGGGCCCGCACCTGGCTCCTGAACCTGGCCCCAGGCACGATCTCCTCCTGGGACGAGATGCGCACCCGCTTCATCGCCAACTTCCAAGGTACTCGCGACCGACCACCCGCCGTGAGCGACATGCGCCGCATCAAGCAACAACCCGGAGAGACCCTGCAAAAGTACATCCAGCGCTTCAACAACGCACGCCTCAAGATTTCCAAGGTGATCGAGGAGGCCATCATCTCAGCCTTCTCCGACGGCGTGCGCAACGTCAAGATGAAGGAGGAGCTGGCGATGCATGAAGACCTGTGTACTTCCTTGGAGATGTTCAACTTGGCGACCAAGTGCGCCAGGGCTGAGGAACGGTGCCTCTCCCTCCTCGAGCTGCCTGTCGCAGACCCAGAAGAGAAGAAGTCCAAGGCCAAGGATGTGAAGCGCAAGGGGGCTGTCGTGCTCGCGGGAGAGCCAGACACCAAGCGGGGCAGAGATCAGCCCGAATCTTCCAAGGGCAGTCAGTACTGTGTACCACGACCTCCACACCCACAACACCAACGAATGTCAAGAGCTCTGAGCCATGCGAGAAGGAAGGATCAACCATCGCCCCGACCGCGGTGACCGGGGCTACGGTCGAGGAGGAGGAAGGAACGCAGGACGCTGGGAAGACCGCGGTCCGCGCCAAGGGTGGTGCAATCGACCTTGTGAGGACCGTTGGCAAGACCCGCCTCGCGAGGGAGACTGGAGGGACCAGCCTCACGAGGATCGCCCGCAAGGCAACGTAGGCCTCCCTCCGCTGCCGCTGCAGCCAAGGAGAAACGAGGACCGCCATCAGGACGAGGGGGCTGGGGACTTCTAGGAGCCGCGCGCGATCGCCTGCATCCTGGGCGGGGCTCAAGCCCCAGCCTCTCAGCGCATCTTCAAGCAGTTCGCCCGCGAAGTGAATGCAGTCCTCCCCAAGCTCGAAGCCACGTGCCCTCTCAGGTGGTCGGCATGCGCCATCACGTTCGGCTCAACGGATCAACTCAAGTGTGCGGCCACAGCCAGAGTCCTCCCGATGCTTTGTTCCCCAATCATCAGCAACGTGGTGGTCACCAGGACCCTCATCGATGGCGGGGCAGGGCTCAACGTCCTATCCGTGGAAACATTCAACAATCTCCAAGTGCCCTACAACCAGCTTCAGCCAACCAAGCCTTTCTCCGGAGTCACCGACGGCTCCAGGTCCCGATTGGGCAGGTCCGCCTCCCTGTCACCTTCGGGGCACGCGACAACTACTGCACCAAGCTCATCGACTTCGACTTCGCTCACATTCGCCTGCCGTAGAACGCCATCCTTGGGTACCCAGCGCTGGCCAAGTTCATGGCCGTAACTCACCACGGCTACAACGTCCTCAAGATGCCAGGAAGTAGCGGAGTCATCACGGTGCCCTGTGAAGAGAAGGACGCGGTGTGTTCCCTGGAACGAGCCTTTCAGGCCACATCACTGGAAGACCCGGATCGCGGAAGCAGGAAGCTTCCCGAGACCACCCCCAAGAAGAAGAAGACATCGTCCGGCCCGGTCCCTCAGGAGGCAGGCCCCTCAGCGTCCACACCTGCCCAGGGGGAACCTCCTTCCATCACATAGGAAAGCGCGCCCGGCTCCCTCCTCAGGCAGGGCTCGGGGGCTCTCCCTTGGAGGGCCACCGACCTGGCTAAGGTCACGAGGGAGGCGCTTGGGCACCACATGGAGGCGTGTTTCGACGCACGTTTCCCTCAAGAAGGAGTAAGGCAAGGAGGGCCAAACCCTCAGGAGTTCGTCAGCAAGGCCATTCAGGAGCTACAGGAGTCAAGAGTAACGAGAGGCGGCCGCCGCCTACCAGCTGTGGCTCCCCATCCAGGCGAGGATGCTGGGCTGCACGTCTGCATCGACATACCAGGGCTCAATCGAGTCGCCTCTCTAGAGCGCCTATGGCCCTCGCGAGTGGGGCGCTATGAAGGTCCACCCCACAGCTACGTTCGCATGCCTTACGGCTTGCCGAACGCGGCTACCTCGTACCAGCGCCTCATGAGGGGCATCATGGAGGCTCAAGAGGCAAGGCGTTCCGCAGCCCTGGCGGAGAAGGAGATGGTTCGCGAGGAGCCACGAGCGCCTTCGGAGCCTCCCGAGGCCCTTGGGCCTGGGGGCTCGTGAGGATCGGCTTCCGCAGCCTACCGAGTCTGCTACACCAACACTCCTTCGTCCTCAACATCATTAGGTGACATCTTTCAAGTTTCATTTCCAGCTGGGAGCGCCCCCCAGGGCTGCATTATTCCCAGGCCGCGTGGGTCCGTCCCTGTGGCATGTATCCCTTTCATTTCATGTTGTTGGCTTACTTTGTTGGGGGCGCCCCTCGGGCTGCATCATCACCAAGTCGCTCGGGCCAGACCCAGCGGCATGTATCCCTTTTGCATTTATTTCCGGCTATGCGTTCAACCCACCATGCTTGATTATTTGATGCCGGTTCACGACACCTCTTCTTCTCCATGCCGACCACTTGCACGTTAAAGGGGGGGTACCTGAGCATCGCGAGACAGGGCTCTTACTGGCTCTCCAGCCCTCACCCTCTGGCCTTGTCCATGGCATCACGACCTGGCATACCAGCAACGGCTGAGACCAGCTCGAGGGCCTGGACCCGAGGACGTAGAGTGCCGGCATCTAACCAAATTTGCAGGAACACATCACAAGATAAGGCCCAGTGCCAGGCGCAACCCGCCTAGAGGTAGGGCCCCATGAGTCCCGCGCTGGCTCACGGGTGCCCAGATACACCTCACCAGGCCCTACCGTGCCAGCCACGTGTCAGGGCGGGGCTGTACACGCCCTGGGGGTTCCTCCCGGAGGGGAGCCCCCTCCCACGTACCAGTGGAAGCACCATGCTCCGCGCTGGCTGACGACACTGCCGAGGAGCGGCTATGCCCGTACACATACGGAAGCGCTATGCTCCACGCTGGTGATAAACAACTGAGGGTGGCCCCCGGGCCGTATCAACCTCAGGGAGCCCAGCGCTCAGTGTCTAGCCTCATCATAATGCCTCCCCTCGGGAGTGCCGCGCGAGGGGGCTGGGCACGGGGGTTGCGCCTGGGTCACGCCCAGACGCACGCCACCCAGCCAGGCCCCCCCGGGCCTGGTTCGTCGTGCGTCTCTCCCCGAGCGGAGCCAAGGTACGAAGGTCGTTTGAGCATCAAGGGGGACTCCTAAGCATCGCGACTCAGGAGCCTAACTGGTCACGTAGCCCCTCACTCCTTAGTTCTGAAAGGCTAACGGTGGTTGAGGTATGCGCGGGGCCGGGCTCTACAGACGTAGAACGGTAGATCCACCCACATCTCACCTCCCTACTTGCTGTTCGTGCGCCAAGGGGGACTCCTGAGCATCGCGACTCAGGAGCCTAACTTGTCACGTAGCCCCTCACTCCTTGGTCCCATCCTGGTTTCCGGTCGGGGCGAACGGCGGCTGAGGTATGCGCGGGGCCGGGCTCTGCCGGCATAGAACATAAGCAAGTACGAAGGAAAGGCCTCCTTCACTCTCATCCGCGCGAACCGCTTGCATGTTAAAGGGGGGTGCCTGAGCATTGCGACTCAGGGCTCCTACTGGCTCTCCAGCCCTCACCCTCTGGCCTTGTCCACGGCATCGCGACCTGGCATACCAGCGACGGCTGAGACTCGCTCGAGGGCCGGGACCCGAGGACGTAGAGCAGAAAGGGGAGCAAAGGCGAGAGGGGAGCGCCATCTTAAATTTCAAGGAGTTCAAAAGCAAATATTACAGTCCACATTGTTATCTCAATGCCAAACGCAAGTTTAAACGCCTCCCCGAGGCATGATACATGTGCAGGAACTGAAAGCAGGACAGGAGCCACAACGGAGTCACTTGTCGGCGGTGGAGCAGCGCGGAGTGGGTTCGCCTCATGGAGCAGCAGGGTCGGCAGCGCCTCGCTTCGGCTTGGTGCTGAAGGCCCGGAACTTCCCCAGCAGAGCTTCCGCGCGACCCTTCACGGCCTCGGCAGCGGCAGCGGCACGCTCGCCGCTTGCTGGCTCCAGCAGGCTGTCAAAGTCGACGCTGGGGTCGCGAAGGTAGATGTGGGTGAAGACCCGCATCAGCGCTGCAGAAGACAGGACACGAGCCTCGGCCTCAGCCGTCGGGCCAAGGCCAAGGGCGACATCTTCAAGAGCGCGAACCAGGAAGGGAAGCAGCTTGGCAGGGCCGTCCTCGGCGCCAGCCGAGCGGGCTCTCCAGGCCGCTGTCGTAAAGCGTCTTCAGCGAGGAACGAGCCTTCTCCTCCATCTCCGCGAAGGCCACGCGGTCCTCGGCAAGGACCTGGGCCTTGTCGTCCAGCTCGACCTTCCTCGCCCCCAACTCCTGCTCCAGCGCGCCTAGGCGGTCGCGGCGCTTCCTGAGCTTGGCCTCCAGGACCTTGACGGCCGCCTCGCGAGCCTTCATGCCTTCTTCCTGCTCTTGGCGAAGGCGGGCCTCTTTCGCGAGCTGGTCCCGCAGGCCTTGCAGCTCGTCCTCCAGCACCTTGCAGCGACCACGGACGTCGACCACCTCCCCCAGGGCTGCGTCACGAGCAGCCTTCGCCTCAAGGACGGCTTGTCTCTCCTCATCACAAGCCGTTGAGGCCTGGACCAGCGCCGCCCGAATCGAAGCGTCGGAGCGAATCCATCCTGAAGCCAGCTCCAAGCGCCCGGCCACCAATCGAGGGACGGCGCCAAGAAGATCCTGCCGTAGCCGGTCCAGCTCAGCAGCAACACGATCCAGAACGGCAGGAGCAGTCGGAGAGACAGCAGTCGGTGGAGTACGAGGAGATGGCGGCAGCACGACCACAGCATCCTGAGGCGGAGCCTGCTGCGCCCCAATGGCTGTGGTGGCGGCAGTAGGCAAAGGCACCTCGGGAGTCGCTTGGGCCATGGGGGCTGAGCTCGCCCTAGCCGGCTCAGCCAGGCCTCGCGAGGACGACGAGGCAGGAGAGGCCCGTGCGTCGCAGTCACCTTCCTTCGCGGGCAGAGGCGCTGCCCCGGATGGAACCTCAGGAGCTCCCTTCGGCTTCTTTGCTGCGGGCGCTAGCCTATCCAAGAGATGCGGACGTCAAGCCTCAGCAGCAGAACAAGAAATAAAGACAAGAATCAAGTGCTTATGGGTCGTCGCCAGTGAGCTCAAGCTGCCTCCGGCCAAATTTGAAGCCCGAAAGCCGGCTGGAAGGGTCAACCTTGGGAAGCTCGGGAGCGGAAGGCGCGTCTGCGGTCCGCCTCGGGGCCGGGGCAGACCCGCGGGAGATCAGCCCGGTCCTGTCCTTCTTCGGGATCGGGGGCGAGCTCCCGGCACCCTGCTCGTCATCATCCTTGTCGTCATCACTCGGAGAGAGGCGGAGAACGCGGGACCTACGCCGGGAGAGGGGAGCCCTCGACTCTTCGTCGGTCGCCTCGGAGTCAGGCCCTTTCTCCCGCTCCCCTCCTTCCTCCTCTTCGCTGGAGCCGTTGGAGGACACGTCCACCGGTTCCTCAGGAGCTTCCGTGGGCACGGGCCCGTCCCCGGTGAAGACGGGCATGGACCCCACTACCTGCTCCCAGTCGTCGCGAAGGAACAAGGGCGTAGGAGCGCCCTCCAACCTCGCCACATTGCCCCCGACCAGAGATTGGAGGACCACAGCCAGATCTTCGTCGGCCAAGGCCACGGGGCTCGGATGGGTCCTCCACATCGGAAGTGAGTACTGCCGAAGCGGAGCCAGCTGGTGCTCCAGGAATTCCCTCAGCAGCGACGTGCCGGTCAGCTTCGCCGCCGCCATGTTGCCCGGCCTAAGATCCGCGTCCATCTTCTCCAACACCAGCTTCGCGCGGGGGTCCGCGAGCTCCGCTCGACCCCAATCGCTGGAGCTCGTGGGTTGCTCCGTGGGCAAGATCAGCTGAGGGTGGATGCGCCCAGCATCTGCCAAGACCCACTTGCTCCTGAAGCCCTCAATCCTTTTCCCGGGGCTCGAAATGGCAATGGCGCCACCGTACGTGACGAAGCTCGCGCACGCGGAAGCAGGACTGCGATTGGTCCGGAGATAGAAGTAGTGGCGCAGCAAGGCCACTGAGGGCTGCACCCCTACGTGAGCCTCGCACTAATAGGCGAAGATTGCCAGGAGAAGGACGGAGTTGGGGTGGAGATGCAGAGCCTATAGCTTATAATGGCGGAGGACAAAGAACAAGGACTCAGAGAAGGGAGGCACCAGGCCAACAGCAATGGCGCTTACAAAGAGCGGATAGAAGGTGCTCCCTTGGCCCTGAGGGGTGGCGGAGCCGGCCTTGAACACCTTCGCCCCGTCGATGCCCTGCGCCGCCGCCATCCGGCGCAACCGGGCGAGGCTCGCCTCTGACACGTTCGGCGACTCCAGGGCAGACGAGTACCAAGCTTCGGCCGGGGACTGACGAGGCGCCATGGCTTCCTAGGTCACGCGGTCGGAGTAGATCTGGAAATTTTGGAGGAAGGAAGGAGAGGCGCAAGAAAGGGGATCTGAGCAGTAACCGGAGAAAGCAAAAAGCAAAGCCTGGGCAGATGCCGCTCCTTTATCAACTCGCGCGGTTGCGGAGGCGCTCACGTCCAATCAACCGCCACGCGGCGCCCAAGGCCGCAGGCTGTTAGGGCCCGCAGCGCTTCGCCCTTGCCCTTTCGCCTCCCTGCACGGCCAAGTCCGGGCGCGCTTTGGGCCCGGGGGCTACTGTCGGCGTTCTGGAAACGGGGGTCCCCAGACTTGCCTGCCTGCGGCCCGTGGCGTGGCTCAAAGGGGGGCCCAGCACGGCCCATCTTCATCAACGCAGACCCATGACCCTCGCGAGGGGCTAAGCCTCGCGGGGCAGACGACACGGAGCTTCCTCAGGCGCGGCCTCATCAGGCTGGCTCGCGAGGAGGCGGAGAGATCAAGGCAGGGTACCTCACGAGGTGCCCGTGACGCAAGCCATGACGACCAAGGGCGCTAGGCGGGCGCCAGCCCGCGCGGTGTCCTCCTTTCCTCTTTGGTGCAAAGAGAGCAAGCGCAGGTGAGAGCATCAAGCAAAGGCACCCGTTTCGGTGCAACGAGACCAAGACCAGCCCAACGACAGGGAGGAAGTCATTGTGGAGCCCAAGCCAGCGTCACCACTAGAGCCTTTGGCAGGCGAAGACCAACTTTAGTCAGGATAAGTGTACCAGATGTTCCCCTTCAAAATGGCCAATTGTTGGCGCCCTTCCCGCTCAATATTTGGGAAGAGGCCCAGGGCCTTTGCCTATAAATAGGACTAGACACCCCCAGGGTAGAGGCAATCAGATCGGAGAAGGAACATAGAGAGAGAGAGAGAGAGAGAGAGAGAGAGAAGGGTGACTGAAGTCCTCCTAGCAGTTCATCGCCCCAGCCAAGAACAGACCCTCGCGAGGCTGTTCTTCCTTGTATTGCTCATCATCATCAACCCAAGAGGCAATCCACCACACCACACACTGGAGTAGGGTATTACACCACAACGGTGGCCCGAACCAGTATAAACCATGTGTCTCTTGTGCTGTTCTTTCCATAGCTTAGATCTTAGCGAGGCGGTGGGGTACAGGTAGGTAGGAGGCGGAATCTCCGCGCGCACCCCAGTGTTCGAACCTCAAGGGTCTGCCGGAACCCGAAATCCGACAGTAGCGGCCCCCATGGCGCCTACGAAGAGGTTCTCGGCCGCGGAGAAGGGGAAGGCTCGCCAAGAGGGGCCCGGCTCCCCGCCGCCCAAGTGTGGGCGCGGCCGTCCCCGTAAGCACGCCGCGACCCCCGCCGCGGCTCCTCGCTGCCGCGGTAGTGCCTCTTCTCGTGGTGGGGCTCGCCCAAATCATGGCAGCCCCGTCGATGAGGGGAGGCGTGCCATGGTTGCACGACCTCTTCGGCAGTGCTTCCACTCGGCGGAGGTGCTGCCAGAGTTCGTCGTTTGGTCGGAGAATCCGGCTAGCACCTGGCTTCAGCTCTCGTGCTTCTTCGCCGGCGAGCTGCCGGCCACACGTCCAGGCGGTCTCTGGCTGCAGGCGGACGGCTGCTGCAGCAAAGCTTCGTGGGTCACGACCGAGATCTCCGTTGCTGGCAACGTGCCTCTGGCCCACAGCTGGCAGACATTTGCCCGCGCGCGCGGCCTGGGCAGGTGGTGCACCCTCCACTTCAAGTACGACGGCAACGCGACCCTCTACGTGAGGGTGTTCGGAGAAAACGGCCACCTCGTCGGGTGCTTCCCCGAGGACAACGACGGCGACGATGTGCTTGGCCTTGGCGACGGCCGAGATGAGGGTGAGGATGATCTCGCGCCCAGCTACGGTGGTTCTCCCTCCGGCGACAGCTCCAGCAGCGGCAGCTATGACCAGCCGCCATGCCGTCGCGCTCGCTTCGAAGGTGGGGGCGGATCATCTCGCCGCCGCGCCCCAGTGAAACGCGAGGAAGGGTCTGGCTGAGCTCGGGAGAGCACCATGGGCTCGTCCTCGCGAGCTGCTGCAAGGGCACACGCCGCTTTTGTTTTGTTCTTCCTTTTCTTCCTGCATTAAGAGAGAGACGAGTATGGGGCCCCGCAGGGGCGTGCAACAATCTATGATTTCCAAGTTGTTATCCTATGTTTATCGTTCATGTGTTGTGTAGTGTCAGTATTTTACGTAGGCGCATAGAAATAACTTAGCTTGACGCACTTGAAGTAGCTTCTACCTCATGAGGCGCGCATTTCTCAGTACGTGGCGAGGCCTCCTCGGCTTGGGGAGTTGTCTAGGGACTGCAGAAGTTCGTTAGAAAACTTTTGTTCTTCCGAGCCCTGGTCGCAGGTGTTGTCGGCTATAGTCTCGCGCTTCTTATCGCGGTACCCGAGAGGCACGGATTGAGAGGGGGCGCCAGCTTGCGGCTCGAACGAGGGTGCCTCGCAAAAAAACGGGCAAGACGCTCGCAAAAAAAATAGGCAAGACACTCACGAGGGCGCGAGGGCACCTGTCCGGCCCCCTCGCAAGGGATGCAAGAGAGAGTACAGGTCAAACAGAGAGCCGAAGGCAGAAACATAGGCAGAAGGCGATGGGGCAAGACCGGCAAGGAACACCAGAAAGCAAATTTCGATTAAAGAGGGGCAAGCCAACTACGGAAAGCAAATGAAAAGCCGCGTCTGGCACCTAGTCTAGTCTTCTTGTCTTCTCACTAGCGCGGAGCTAAGTGCTTCCACTAGGACATGGGAGGGAGCCCCAGAGGTCCGGGCATCTTGAGTTTGAGATAGGCATAGTGCAGGATCGCGTTAAAGTGAGCAAACGTGGTTCGACCGAGTAGTGCGTGATAGCCACTGCGGAAAGGGACGATGTCGAAGATCAAATGTTCGCTTCGGAAGTTGTCTGGCGAGCCGAAGATGACTTCCAATGTGATTGAGCCCGTACAGCGGGCCTCTACGCCAGGTATTACTCCTTTACAGGTAGTTTTGGTGGGCTTGATTCTTGACGTATCAATACCCATTTTGCGGACTGTGTCCTGATAGAGCAGGTTAAGACTGCTGCCGGCGTCCATGAGGACTCGCGTGAGGTGAAATCCATCGATAATTGGATCGAGGACCAGCGCAGCCGGACCTCCGTGGCGGATACTGGTCAAATGGTCTCTGCGATCGAAAGTGATCGGACAGGCTGACCATGGGTTAAATTTTGGGGTGACTGGATCCATCGCATAGACGCTCCTTAATGCGCGCTTGCACTCCCGCTTGGGGATGTGAGTAACGTATATCATATTCACCGTTTTGACCTCGGGGGAAAATTTGTTCTACCCGCCTATGCTTGGTGGGCGAGGCTCCTCATCGTTGTCCTCGCTGGGCAGCCCTTTCTCCTTATGTTCGCTATTTAACTTACCGGCCTGTTTGAAGACCCAACCACTTCTGTTGGTATGGTTGGCAGGCTTGTCGGGGGTGCCGTGAATCTGGCAAGGTCGATCAAGTATTCGGTCCAAGCTAGATGAACCGTCTTTGTTTCTTCTGAATGGCTACTTCCGCTGACCGGATTTGGAGCCACTGAATCCGTCGTTGACTGTCGTGTCTTCGGTATTGTCATTGTTGCTTCGACGCTTGTGTTTGTTGCGTCGGGGCCTGCCGTTGCCGTTTCTAGCTTCAGAAGTGTCGGGGTCGCTGGTACTGTTGCTGCTACGTTCTAGGCAACTATCTTTGCCCGCGCAGAAGCGGGTCATGAGTGCTGTAAGGTCTGCCATAGACTTTGGCTTCTCTTGGCACAGGTGTCGGGCGAGCCATTCATCGCGGATGCTGTGTTTAAAGGCCGCTAGGGCTTCGCGTCCAGACAGTTGGCAATTTGGTTCTTTTTAATTAATAACCTGGTCCAGAATTTTCTGGCCGACTCTCCGGGCTGCTGGACTATGTGACTGAGGTCATCGGCGTCCGGAGGCCAGATATAAGTTCCTTAGAAGTTGTCTCTAAAGGCATCTTCGAAGTCTTCCCAGCTTCCAATAGGGTTTTCTGGGAGGCTATTTAACCAGTGTCGAGCTGGTCCCTTAAGTATTAGGGGGAGGTATTTGATGGCATGTAGATCATCACCGCGAGCCATGTGAATGTGGAGAAGAAAATCTTCAATCCACACTGCGGGATCTGTTGTGCCATCGTATGATTTGATGTTCACAGGTTTAAACCCTTCTCTGAACTGTTGCTCCATTACCTCATCGGTGAAGCATAGGGGGTGTGCGGCGCCTCTATATCGGGGCATGTCTCAACGCAGTTCGGATGAAGTTCGTATGCGGTTTTCGGCCCGAGTGTAGTTATGTCTGTCGCGCCAGGCCTGATAGCCGTCTTCCCCTCGCGTTGGAGCACGTCCCTTTGATCCATAGATTGATCTTAGCTGACCAGATCTATTGTCCAGGTCCTTGCGTCGGTCGAAGGTGTAGCCCAGGGCCGTTGCCTCCTTGCCTCGATGGCGGGGTGGCGCAGGCTGGTGTTCGGCATGAGTAGCCGGTCTGTCCCGTCCACGTGGTGGTTGGTCGGGATCGTCAGCAGTTTTGCGCTTTGGCAGTATTGGCTCAAGGGCCTATCGTCATATTTTGGTAGCTGATTGCGCTTCGGGTAACTCTTAGTTAGGCACTCGCGGCCGTATTCCTCGGCAGCCAGGACATTAGTCCATCTGTCATTGAGTAAATCCTGCTCAGCTTGAAGCTGCTGCTGCTTCTTATTCAGGCTTCTCACAGTGGCGATTAGCCGGCGCTTAAAGTGCTCTTGTTCGAGGGGTTCCTGGCATGATAAAGTTTTCGTCGCCGAGGCTCACATCCTCTTCGGAGATCGTGAAAGTGCGTTAAGTCGACTAGAGGGGGGTGAATAGCCGATTTTTATGAATTCTTCACTGAGGAGTTTCAGGGTGAGGAAATTCCTTAGCGAAGAACTACTTGCAGCGGAATAAGTACTCAGATGCAGTCATAACATAACATAAGCATATACATCATGATGAAATGAAAACAAACATAGAGTACAGAAAGCGTAAGCACGGGATAAACAGGATAAAGACAAACAGACTGAAGAAATTAAACTGAGGAAATTGAGAAAGTCTTCAGTCAAAATCTTCAAACAGTTATACACAAGCACACAACACAGTAAAGAGGAAATGGAAGGGTTGAGGAAATAGAACCGGTAGGCTTGGTGAAGACAATGATTTGGTAGACCAGTTCCAACTGCTGTGACAGTTGTACGTCTGGTTGGAGCGGCTAGGTATTTAAACCTGAGGACACTCAATCCTCACCGTATTCTCCTTGAGCTAAGGTCACACATACCTCGCCCAAACACTCGTGGTAAGTCGTCAGGTGACTTCCAAACCTTCACAAACTCGGTCACTCGGCGATCCACAATTTCCTCTTGGACGCTCTAGACCTTGACGCCTAACCGTCTGGAAGATGCACAGTCTTCAAAGGTAACAAGCGTCGGATCTACACAGGATCAATCTCTTAAGTGATGCTCAATCACTTTGGGTTTGTAGGTGTTTAGGTTAGGGTTTTCCTCACTTGATGATTTTCGCTCAAAGTCCTCGGAGGATGGGATGCTCTCAATGACAAGTGTCAGTTTCTCTCGGAGCAGCCAACCAGCTAGTGGTTGTTGGGGGCGGCTATTTATAGCCTAGGGAGTAGCCCGACATGATAAGACATAAATGCCATTCAATGATATGACCGTTAAGTGGGTAGATATTTTGGGACAGCTGGCGCATAACACATCAACAGTCGGAAATTTGAGTATCAAATTCCTCAGGGCTATCATGTTTTTCACTTGTAGGCAATCTGCACAGGAGAATTCCTAACTCCTTAGTCAGAACAAATTCCTCCGAGACCAGAAGAACTTCATCTCTGTCACTGAACAAATTGACTGAACTACATGAGATTTGCAATGACATCACTCGAAGGGATTGGTAGGTGTAGGATCTGAGACGAGCATCACTTGGAAATGTTGGAAATATGCCCTAGAGGCAATAATAAAATCGTTATTATAGTATTTCCTTGTTCATGATAATAGTCTATTGTTCATGCTATAATTGTATTAACTGGAAACCGTAATACATGTGTGAATACATAGACCACAACATGTCCCTAGTAAGCCTCTAGTTGACTAGCTCGTTGATCAATAGATGGTTATGGTTTCCTGACCATGGACATTGGATGTCATTGATAACGGGATCACATCATTAGGACAATGATGTGATGGACAAGACCCAATCTTAAGCATAGCACAAGATCGTGTAGTTCGTTTGCTAAGAGCTTTTCTAATGTCAAGTATCATTTCCTCAGACCATGAGATTGTGTAACTCCCGGATACCGTAGGAATGCTTTGCATGTACCAAATGTCACAACGTAACTGGGTGGCTATAAAGGTGCACTACAGGTATCTCCGAAAGTGTCTGTTGGGTTGGCACGAATCAAGACTGGGATTTGTCACTCCGTATAACGGAGAGGTATCTCTGGGCCCACTCGGTAATGCATCATCATAATGAGCTCAATGTGACTAATGAGTTAGCCACGGGATCATGCGTTACAGAACGAGTAAAGAGACTTGCCGGTAACGAGATTGAATGAGGTATTGGGATACCGACGATCGAATCTCGGGCAAGTAACGTATCGATTGACAAAGGGAATTGTATACAGGATTGATTGAATCTCCGACATCATGGTTCATCCAATGAGATCATCGTGGAACATGTGGGAGCCAACATGGGTATCCAGATCCCGCTGTTGGTTATTGGCCAGAGAGCTGTCTCGGTCATGTCTGCATGATTCCCGAACCCGTAGGGTCTACACACTTAAGGTTCGGTGACGCTAGAGTTGTTATGGGAATTAGTGTGCAGTTACCGAATATTGTTAGGAGTCCCGGATGAGATCCCGGACGTCACGAGGAGTTCCGGAATGGTCCGGAGGTAAAGATTTATATATGGGAAGTCCTATTTTGGCCACCTGAAAATGTTCGGGATTTTTGGGTATTGTACCGGGAAGGTTCTAGAAGGTTCTGGAGTGGGGCCCACCTACATGGGGGACCCACATGAACGTGGGTAGTGGGGGCAAGGCTCCACACCCCTGGTCAAGGCGCACCAAGATCCCCCCTTAGAAGGAATAAGATCATATCCCGAAGGGATAAGATCAAGATCCCTAAAAAGGGGGGATAACAATCCGTGGGGAAGGGAAATGATGGGATTTCTTTGCCCCACCTTTGCCAACGCCCCAATGGACTTGGAGGGCAAGATACCAGCCCCCTCCACCCCTATATATAGTGGGGAGGCGTATAGGAGCCACACCCCTTCCCCTGGCGCAGCCCTCTCCCTCCCCAACACCTCCTCCTTAGTAGTAGTGCTTGGCAAAGCCCTGCCGGAGAACTGCAAGCTCCACCACCACGCCATCGTGCTGCCGGAGCTCTCCCTCAACTTCTCCTCTCCCCTTGCTGGATGAAGAAGGAGGAGACGTTCCCGGGCTGTACGTGTGTTGAACGCGGAGGCGCCGTTGTTCCGCGCTTAGATCGGTATCAACCGCGATCTGAATCGCTACGAGTACGACTCCTTCATCCGCGTTCTTGTAACGCTTCCGCATCGTGATCTTCAAGGGTATGAAGATGCACTCCCCTCTCTCTCGTTGCTAGTCTCTCCATAGATTGATCTTGGTGATGCGTAGAAATTTTTTGATTTTCTGCAACGATCCTCAACAGTGGCATCATGAGCTAGGTCTATGTGTAGTTTCTATGCACGAGTAGAACACAAGTTCTTGTGGGCGTCGATTTTGTCAATTTACTTGCCGTTACTAGTCTTATCTTGATTCGGCGGTATCGTGGGATGAAGCGGCCCGGACCAACCTTACACTTACACTTACGTGAGACAGGTTCCACCGACTGACATGCACTAGTTGCATAAGGTGGCTAGCGGGTGTCTGTCTCTCCCACTTTAGTCGGATCGGATTCGATGAAAAGGGTCCTTATGAAGGGTAAATAGAAACTGGCATATCACGTTGTGGTTTTGGCGTAGGTAAGAAACGTTCTTGCTAAGAAACCTATAGCAACCACGTAAAAATTTGCAACAACAATTAGAAGACGTCTAACTTGTTTTTGCAGCATATGTCGTGTGATCTGATATTGCCAAAAGGATGTGATGAATGATATATGTGATGTATGAGATTGATAATGTTCTTTTAATAGGAATCACGACTTGCATGTCGATGAGTATGACAACCAGCAGGAGCCATAGGAGTTGTCTTAATTTATTTATGACCTGCGTGTCAACATAAACGTCATGTAATTACTTTACTTTATTGCTAAACCGTTAGCCATAGTAGTAGAAGTAATAGTTGACGAGACAACTACATGAAGACACGATGATGGAGATCATGATGATGGAGATCATGGTGTCATGCCGGTGATGATGATGATCATGGCGCCCCGAAGATGGAGATCAAAAGGAGCAAAATGATATTGGCCATATCATGTCACTATTTGATTGCATGTGATGTTTGTCACGTTTACATCTTATTTGCTTAGAACAACGGTAGCATAAATAAGATGATCCCTCACAATAATTTCAAGAAAGTGTTCCCCCTAACTATGCATCGTTGCGAAGGTTCGTTGTTTCAAAGCACCACGTGATGATCGGGTGTGATAGATTCTAACGTTGGCATACAACTGGTGTAAGCCAGATTTACACATGCGAAACACTTAGGTTGACTTGACGAGCCTAACATGTACAGACATGGCCTCGGAACACGAGAGACTGAAAGGTCAAACATGAGTCGTATGGTAGATGCGATCAACATGAAGATGTTCACCGATGATGACTAGTCCGTCTCACGTGATGATCGGACACGGCCTAGTTGACTCGGATCATGTATCACTTAGATGACTAGAGAGATGTCTATCTAAGTGGGAGTTCATTAAATAATTTGATTAGATGAACTTAATTATCATGAACATAGTCAAAAGGTCTTTGCAAATTATGTCGTAGCTCATGCTTTGGTTCTACTGTTTTAGATATGTTCCTAGAGAAAATTTAGTTGAGAGTTGACAGTAGCAATTATGCGGACTAGGTCCGTGAACTGAGGATTGTCCTCATTGCTGCACAGAAGGGCTATGTCCTTAATGCACCGCTCAGTGTGTTGAACCTCGAGCGTTGTCTATAGATGTTGGGAAACATCTGACATACACATTTTGATGACTACATGATAGTTCAGTGTGTAACACTAACGGTTTAGAATTGTGGCACCGAAGACGTTTTTTTGAAATGTCGCAGAACATATGAGATGTTCCAAAGACTAAAATTGGAATTTCAGACTAGTGCCACCGTCAAGAGGTATGAGACCTCTAACAAGTTTCTTAAGCCTGCAAACTAAGGGAGAAAAGCTCAATCGTTGAGCATGTGCTCAGATTGTCTGAGTACTACAATCGCTTGAATCGAGTGGGAGTTAATCTTCCAGATGAGATAGTGATGGTTCTCCATAGTCACTGCCACCAAGCTATTGGAGCTTCGTGATGAACTATAACATATCAGGGATAGACATGATGATCCTTGAGCAACTCGTGATGTTTGACACCGCGAAAGTAGAAATCAAGAAGGAGCATCAATTGTTGATGGTTAAACCACTAGTTTCAAGAAGGGGGGAAAGTAGGGATACTTCATGAAACGGCAAATCAGTTGCTGCTCTAGTGAAGAAACCCAAGGTTGAACCCAAACCCGAGAATAAGTGCTTCTATAATGAGGGGAACGGTCACTGAAACAGAACTACCCTAGATACTCAGTAGATGAGAAGGCTGGCAAGGTCGACAGAAGTATATTGGATATACATTATAATGTGTACTTCACTAGTACTCCTAGTAGCACCAGGGTATTAAAAATACTGTTTCAGTTACTAAGTGTTAGTAACTCAAAATAAAGGCTACAGAATAAACGGAGACTAGCTGAAGGTGAGATGACGATATGCGTTGGAAGTGTTTCCAAGGTTGATGTGATCAAGCATCGCATGCTCCCTCTACCATCAATATTGGTGTTAAACCTAAATAATTGTTATTTGGTGTTTGCATAGACATGATTGGATTATGTTTATCGCAATACTGTTATTCATTTGAGGAGAATAATGGTTACTCTCTTCATTTGAATGATACCATCAATGGTATTGCACCTAAAATGAATGGTTTATTGAATCTCGATCGTAGTGATACACATGTTCATGCCAAAAGATATAAGATAGTAATGATAGTACCACATACTTGCGGCACTGCCATTTGAGTCATGTTGGTATAAAACGCATGAAGAAGCTCCATGTTGATGGATCTTTGGACTCGCTCGTTTTTGAAAAGATCGAGACATGCGAACCATGTCTATTGGTAGATATGCATGAAGAAACTCCATACAGATGGATCGTTTGGACTCACTAGATTTTGAATCACATGAGACATGCAAATCATACCACATGGGCAAGATGACTGAAAGGCCTCGTTTTCAGTAAGATGGAACAAGAAAGCAACTTGTTGGAAGTAATACATTTTGATGTGTGCAGTCCAATGAGTGCTGAGGCACGCAGTGGATATCGTTATGTTCTTACTTCACAGATGATTTGAGTAGATGTTGAGTATATTTACTTGATGAAACACAAGTCTGAATTATTGAAAGGTTCAAGTAGTTTCAGAGTGAAGTTGAAGATCGTCGTGACAAGATGATAAAATGTCTATGATATGATCATAGAGATGAATATCTGGGTTACGAGTTTGGCACACAATTAAGACATTGTGGAAATTGCTTCACAACTAATACCGCCTGGAACACCATAGTGTGATGGTGTGTCCGAACATCATAACTGCACCCTATTGGATATGGTGCATACCATGATGTCTCTTATAGAATTACCACTATCGTTTATGGGTTAAGCAATAGAGACAACCGCATTCACTTTAAATAGGGCACCACGCAGTTCCATTAAGACGACACCATATGAACTATGGTTTAGAGAAACCTAAGCTGTCGTTTCTTAAAAGTTTGGGGCTACGACGCTTATGTGAAAAGGTTTCAGGCTGATAAGCTCGAACCCAAAGAGGATGAATGCATCTTCATAGAATACCCAAAAATAGTTGGGTATACCTCCTATCTCAGATCCGGAAGAAAAAGTCATTGTTTCTAGAAACGGGTCCTTTCTCGAGGAAAAGTTTCTCTCGAAAGAATTGAGTGGGAGGATGGTGGAAACTTGATGACGTTATCGAACCGTCACTTGAACTAGTGCGTAGCAGGGCACAGGAAGTTGTTCCTGTGGCACCTACACCAATTGAAGTGGAAGCTTATGATAGTGATCATGAAACTTTGGATCAAGTAACAACCAAACCTCATAGGTTGACAAGGATGTGTACTACTTCAGAGTGGTACGTAATCCTGTCTTGGAAGTCATGTTGCTAGACAACAATGAACCTACGAGCTATGGAGAAGCGATGGTGGGCCTGGATTCCGAAGAATGGCTCGAGGCCATAAAATCCAAGAGAGGATCCATGTATAAAACAAAGTATAGACTTTGAAAGAACTACTTGATGGTCGTAAGGCTGTTGGGTGCAAATGGATTTTAAAAGGAAGACGGACAATGATGGTAAGTGTCACCATTAAGAAAGCTCGATTTGTCGTTAAGATGTTTCCCGACAAGTTCAAGGAGTTGACTACGATGGGAGTTTCTCACTCGTAGCGATGCTAAGAGTCTGTTGGAATTATATTAGCAGTTACTGCATTATTTATGAAATCTTGCAGATAGGATGTCAAAACATTGTTTCCTCGACGATTTTCTTGAGGAAAGGTTGTATGTGATACCACCAGAAAGTTTTTGTCAATCCTGAAAGATGCTAACAAGTATGCAAAGCTCCAGCAATCCTTCTAAGGACTGGAGTAAGCATCTCGGAATTGGAATGTACGCTTTGATGAGATGATCAAAGATTTTGGGTTTATACAAAGTTTATGAGAAACTTGTATTTCCAAAGAAGTGAGTGGGAGCACTATAGAATTTCTGATGAGTATATGTTGTTGACATATTGTTGATCAGAAGTGATGTAGAATTTCTGGAAAGCATGCAGGGTTATTTGGAAAGTGTTTTTCAATGGAGAACCTGGATTAAGCTACTTGAACATTGAGCATCAAGATCTATAAGGATAGATAAAAACGCTTAATAGTACTTTCAAATGAATACATACCGTGAAAAGGTTTTGAAGGAGTTCAAAATAGATCAGCAAAGAAGGAGTTCTTGGCTGTGTTACAAGGTGTGAGTATTGAGTAAGACTCAAGACCTGACCACGGCAGAAGAGAGAGAAAGGACAAAGGTAATCCCCTATGCTTTAGACGTAGGCTCTACAGTATGCTATGTTGTGTACCGCACCTGAAGTGTGCCTTGCCATGAGTCAGTCAAGGGGTACAAGAGTGATCCAGGAATGGATCACATGACGGCAGTCGAACTTATCCTTAGTAACTAGTGGACTAAGGAATTTTCTCGATTATGGAGGTGGAAAAAGAGTTCGTCGTAAAGGGTTACGTCGATGCAAACTTTAACACTAATCCGGATGACTCTGAGTAGTAAACCGGATTTGTATAGTAGAGCAGTTATTTGGAATAGCTCCAAGTAGCGCGTGGTAGCTGCATCTACAAGATGGCATAGAGATTTGTAAAGCACACACGGATCTGAAAGGTTCAGACCCGTTGACTAATAACCTCTCTCACAAGCGAGATATTAACAAACCCCATGGGTGTTGTGTTGGGGATATGACTATTTGTCTAAGCCGTCCAGGAGGGGCCGGGTTACGCAAAGAGAGGCTCATCAGAAGCCCAAGACCAAGGCATGAAGATGGCGGTTCACTAAAAGTCCTAAAGGCCCACATGCGACTCCGAGGCCCGTAGTGATAAACCGCCATGATGGCATGACTTGTATTGGAAGGCAGAATTAACTAGTCACCGAGCCGGACACTGTCTATGAGCCGACCGGGGCTCTATAGGCCGCAGGGCGTCAACCCGTGTATAGAAGGGGATGACCCGCCGGCGGCTTAGGGCAAGAAACAACTCATCGAGAGCCAGGCATAGCGTATCTCGCTCCCTGGTCATCGAAACCTCAAGCAATACCAACCCAACTAGACGTAGGCCTTCCTTCACCGCAAGGGGCTGAACTAGTATAAATCTCTCGTGTCCTTTGTCCCGATTAACCCCTTTAAGCTTCCTAGTTGCGATGGCTCCATGACTAAGTCCTTACAAGAGGACATCTGCTGTGACAATTCCACGACAGTTGGCGCCCACTGTGGGGCCAGCGCACGGTGGATTTGAGTTCTTGAAGGGCAGCTTCGAAGGGCTCAAGGGATACACAGTTGGCCGGATGACCAAGAGTCGCCGCAGCAAGATCTACATCGATGACGAAGGCTGGGGCCTCGACGCCGGCTCAATTGAGTACGGGTACCGGGTCCCCTTTGGCGGAATTCACGTCTTCATCGGACGGATTGGTGAGCCGGGCCCTGAGCCGGACAACTGCACCGACCTCGTTGAGACGGCTCAGCGTGCTAGACCCACCTGAGCTCAACCCGTCGTGAAGCGTACCTTTGTGGGTTGCATCCACGGAAGTGAACTTTTTGAAGGATCTGAAGATGATGGTGAGCCGGCCGTCCTTTCTGATGGTGATTCGTCCGGCGGCTCAACAAATTCGCTGTATCAAGTTCAAGATGGTGTGCTTGGGGGCTATTCCGATGGCAGCACTATTCCGGACCCCTCAGAGTCGCCAAACTGGGCAGGAGTCTTCATGGCTGGCACTCAACCCGGCCAAAGTTCTACGGCCTCAGCGGCGATAACGTCCGGGTTAGGAGCAGCCGGGGCAGGAGGCCCTGTGCGCTCACCGGCTCAGGTGTTGATGGATCTCATGGATAAACTTACGGCCCTGTTAACTGCTATAGTCATCCCTGCGAACCAATCTCAGCATGAGGCAGAGGTGGCACAGGTTCGTGAGGAGATCGCCCAGGCCAAGGAAACTTTAGCAGCTAAAGTTACTAGATTAGCCACAGAGCGGGCGGCTTTGGACGCACGGGCGCAGCAACTTCAGGCAGAGGCTTTTCAGCTCACGATGAGCCTGAACGCATCTAATGAGGTAATGAGGAGGAGACATCAGAAAACTAAGTCCCGTTTACCTCAGATTTATGATCCTTGGAATCTCTTTGCTACACCCGGAGCTGGCCCAAGTAACCCGCCAGGTGCAAATCAGTTTATGACATCCAGAGTGGGAGGCCCGGTCCAGCCTCAGGTGACGACGCCTCTTCACGGCAATATGGCACCGCCCCGTTACGTACCAATACCACCATGTCACTTCTCCAACCCTATGGAGAACTTAATCGCAGCATCAGCGCGTTTGGCGGCTCTCCCGGTAGATGGTGACGATCCGACAACGGTGGAAACCCGGAGGATCAGGGAGCTTGTCCAAACAGCAGCGGTGGAAACCCGGAGGATCAGGGAGCTTGTCCAAACAGCAGCGGTGGAAACCCAGAGGATCAGGGAGCTTGTCCAAACAGCTCTGGCTCAGCAAGAGACCTACCCCTACAGCCGGGACATGATTCACTCAACTCCTCCGCCCTGGTTAGCTCCACCTCATCAAAACCGGAGCCCGAGTTATAGCAGGCACATGGAGTCAGAGGCCCTGTCAAGCAACGCTCAGCGACAGAACCAGCTCGGTGGATATAACCCGGTACAGGATCGGATACGTCAGGAGGACGAACGGGCGGCTCAGCTAGCAGATCAGCAGGACTTCCGACTTATCCGACGACTTCTGTGGAGGCCGTAGTTGCTACTAGAACCGGAGGAGTTCCTTGTCTGGCACCGGCTCTACGTAATGTACGTCTGCCCAAGGATTTCAAGGGACCTCGAAAGGTGCCGGATTATACGGCCGATTTACAGCCTGGGGCGTGGGTTGAAAGTTACAAGATGGCCATGGAGCTGATGGAGGTTAGTGATGAAGCGATGGCTAAATACTTCACCATGATGTTGGACGGAATGGCCCGTTCTTGGTTATAGGGTTTGCCACCCAATTCCATTAGTTCATGGGCAGAGCTAAAGGCCCGTTTCATCCAGAACTTCAAGGACACTTGCAAGCAGTCTATGTCGATTGTGGACTTGACAAATTGTAAACAGGAGGAAGGTGAATCTACAACTCATTGGGTGCGCCGGGTCAAAGATATAATACATTCGTCTGACAAGATGGATGCCGGCTCAACAGTTCTCATGCTGGAGAAGAATTGCCGCTTTGAGCCTCTGAGACAGAAACTGGGGTGCCTTAAGCATGATTGCAACGATATGGGGACGCTGATGGCGGCTTTAGTCAAGTATGCCGATTCTGATAGTACCAAGGATCCCGCGTCTGATGAGGAAAAGGCAGGGAAGGGAAAGAAGAACGGTAATGAAAGGGTCAGCAGCATAACACGACGAATCAAGGAGGCAATAAGCGCAAGGCGGACGGCAACCCAGAATTTGGGGCCAATGCACAGGGTAACAATCAGAAGCGCAAGGTAAAACCACCTCGGTTTGGCGGGTCAGGTCCATCTCTTGAACAGTTACTCAATGAGCCTTGTCCAAAACACGGCACCCGGGAATGGCCGGCGACTCACTTATGGAAGGATTGCGCAATCATGAAGGTGTTCAAGAATTCTAATACGTTTGATGGCAGTCAAGGCCCAGGCGGCGGCTCAGGAGGTGGCGGCTTTCATGGCCCGGGCGGCGGTTCAGGGTCCGGTTTTCAGGGAAACCAGGGTGGTTATAACCCGCAGCAGTCCGGTCAAGGAGGTCAACAGCAGTAGCAGTCGGGTTATCAGAGCCATCCAAAGCAGCTAAATAGTGGGCAGTATCACGTGTTCACCACCAGTTTGTGTAAGCATGATCAGAAAATTCACAGGAGGGCTGTGAACTCTATTGAGCCGGCAGTCCCTCGTTACTTAAGGTGGTCGGAACAGCCCATTATCTGGAGTAGGGAGGATCACCATCCCCGGGTTGATAATCCGGGTCAACTGGCCCTGGTGGTTATAAATTTACTAAGGTGCTCATGGATGGAGGTAGAAGCATCAACATCCTCTATTACGAGACCTTTCGGCGCATTGGCTTAACTGACAAGAATTTAAAGACATCCAATACCGTATTCCATGGAGTGGTGCCTGGTAAGTCGGCTTACCCCGTCGGTAAGATTGAGCTGGAGGTGGCCTTTGGAGACAAGCATGATTCTAGGGCTGAAAAGTTAACCTTTGAGGTGGTCAAAATCAAGAGCCTGTATCACACTTTGTTTGGATGGCCGGCTTACGCCAAGTTTATGGCGCGGCCGTGTTATGTTTACTTGCAGCTCAAGATGCCGGGTTACAAGGGCACCATCACTGTGCATGGAAGTCGTAAGGTGGCCTTGGAATGCGAAGAAGGGATGCGGCTTATGCCGAGTCTGTCTATGCAGCAGAGGAGCTTAAGTTTTATCAGGATAACGTTGACCCGGCGGACATGACCTCCCTCAAGAAGCCGACTACAGAACATGACCCGGCCATCAAGTTTAAGTCGGCTGCAGAGACTAAGCTTGTTGATTTTACTCCAGGTGATTCGTTTAAGCAATTCGGCATCAGTGCCAACTTGAATCCTAAATAGGAAAGCGCGCTCATCGAGTTCATCCGTGAGAATCAAGACATCTTTGCATGGAAGCCTTCTGATATGCCGGGTGTACCGAGAGGACTCGCTGAGCACACTCTTAATATTGATCCGAAGTATAAGCCGGTCAGGTAGTTTCTGCGGCGATTCAATGAGGAACGACGAAAAGCTATAGGAGAGGAGGTCGCCCAGCTCTTGGCGGCTGGGTTCATTGTCGAAGTTTTTCACCCGGAGTGGTTAGCTAACCCGGTGCTCGTGCTCAAGAAAAACAGCACCTGGCGGATGTGTGTGGATCACACGGACTTAAATAAGGCTTATCCGTTTGATCCTTTCACTCTCCCCCGTATTGATCAAATCATTGATGCTATGGCGGGTTGTGCGTGTTTGAGCTTTTTGGATGCTTACTCTGGTTATCATCAGATCAAGATGGCAGTTAAGGACCAGGAGAAGACGGCTTTCATCACTCCGTTTGGGGCCTTCTGCTATGTGTCTATGCCTTTTGGGCTCAAGAGTGCCCAGGCGACTTATCAACGGTGTGTACAGAATTGTCTCCACAATCAGATCGGGCGCAATGTTCATGCTTATGTGGATGACATAGTGGTGAAATCCAGAGAGACGGAAACATTGATACCGGATCTCAGAGAAACCTTCGACAATCTCCGGGTTTACAAAATGATGCTTAACCCGGAGAAGTGTGTATTTGGTGTGCCTGCGGGCAAGCTTTTGGGATTCTTGGTCTCAAACATGGGCATCGAGGCTAATCCGGAGAAGATTAAGGCAATAACTTCTTTGGCTAAACCGGTGTGTATCAATGATGTTCAGCGACTGGCGGGTCGTATTGCTGCTTTAAGCCCGTTCATAAGCCGGTTAGGTGAGAAGGCCCTACCGCTGTACCAACTGATAAAGAAGGCAAACACCTTTGTCTGGAGTAATGCTGCTAATGGTGCTTTTGAGGATTTGAAGAGGCAGTTATCTGAGCCGGCGGTTCTTGCAGCTCCCATTGACAAAGAGCCTTTGCTGTTATATGTGGCTGCTAATTCACGATCGGTCAGTGTGGCAATTGTGGTAGAGCGCAAGGAGGCTGGTAAGGAACATCCGGTTCAACGGCCGGTTTATTATGTCAGTGAGGTACTCATCGAGTCAAAACAAAGATATCCTCATTGGCAGAAACTTGTTTACGGGGTGTTCATGGCAAGCCGGAAGCTGAAGCAATACTTCCAAGGTCACCCTATCACTGTGGTAAGTTCTGCCCCCTTGGGAGACATTATTCAGAATAAAGAGGCTACAGGACGAGTCGCCAAGTGGGCCATCGAGCTCGGGCCTCATGGTCTGAAGTACGTACCACACACTGCCATTAAGTCTCAAGCTTTGGTGGATTTCATCAATGACTGGACAGAGCTATAGGCACCTGAGGAGAAGCCCGATAACACATATTGGACTATTCACTTTGATGGGTCCAGGCAGTTGGAAGGCTCGGGGGCTGGTGTCGTGTTAACTTCCCCTCGAGGTGACAAATTTTGTTATGTGCTCCGGCTTATGTTTCCTTGTACTAACAATGCAGCTGAGTACGAGGCCCTACTCCATGGTCTCTGGATGGCCAAAGATATGAACTTGAGCCAGGTAAGATGCTTAGGAGACTCAAACCTTGTGGCTCAACAGGTGTCAGGCAAGTGGGACTCTAAAGATCCTCTTATGGCAGCTTACCGTCGTGAAGTTGATGCTGTGGCTGGACATTTCAAGGGTTATGTGGTGGAACACATTGATCGAAGGAAGAATGAGGCGGTTGATGCCTTAAGCCGGCTGGGGTCTCAGCGTAAGCCGGTGCCGCCTAACACCTTTCTTGATGTTTTGCATAATCCTTTTGTTAAGTTACCTACAAAGGAAGATCTGGCAATACCAGACCAGGAGGCACAGCTGGTGGCGGTCTCCACATTATCCCGGATTGGACAGTGCCTTATTTGGCTTACATGACCCGGGGAGAGTTGCCTAAAGATGAGACATTGGCAAGGCAAATCGTCCGGCGGTCCAAGTCCATGACAATTGTTAATGGCGAGTTACATCACTGTAGCATCACTGGAGCGTTTCAACGTTGCGTGTCACCTACGGACGGTCAGGAGATCCTTCGTGAGATTCATGAAGGCGATTGTGGTCATCATGCCGGCTCAAAATCTCTTGTGGCCAAAGCTTTCCGTCATGGGTTTTATTGGCTGACGGCTCATGCTGATGCAGAAGATCTAGTCAGTAAATGTGACGGATGTCAGAAGTTCTCATGACGAGCCCATGTGCCAGCCCAAGAATTGAGGATGATTCCAATTACTTGGCCGTTTGCAGTCTGGGGGCTTGATATGGTCGGACCTTTCAAAAGGTCTAAGGACAAGAAGACGCACATGTTGGTGGCGGCTGACAAGTTTACAAAGTGGGTTGAGACGGAGCCAGTCAATAAGTGTGATGCAGCCACGGCGGTCCAGTTTATGAAAAAGGTGATCTATCGCTTTGGTTTTCCACACATCATCATAACTGATAATGGCACTAACCTATCCAAAGGGGCTATGGAAGAGTTCTGTCAACGAGAGCATATCCGGCTTGACGTCTCGGCTGTGGCTCATCCTCAGTCTAATGGTCAAGCAGAACGAGCTAATCAAGAAATCTTGAAGGGTATCAAGCCCCGGCTCTTGGCACCCTTACAACGGACGCCGTGTTGTTGGGTGGAGGAGTTACCTTATGTACTTTGGAGCATCAATACCACACCTAACAGATCTACGGGTTACATGCCTTTCTTTATGGTGTATGGAGCAGAGGCGGTCCTGCCAAGTGACATCCGTCATGGTTCGCCCCGTGTGGCGGCTTATGTTGAGGCGGCCAACGAAGAAGCTCGGAAAGATGCACTGGACCTGTTGGATGAAGAGCGAGACTTGGCAAGAGCCCGCTCGGCGATTTACCAGCAAGACCTTCGCTGCTACCACAGCCGCCGGGTTAAGTCCAGAACCTTTCAGGAAGGTGACTTAGTGCTCCGACTCATCCAGGATCAATCTGACATGCGCAAGCTATCCCTTCCTTGGGAAGGACCTTTTGTGGTCAGTAAGAATCTGAACAACGGGTCATACTACCTTATCAATGTTCGAGAGCACAAAGACTCACGTAAGTCGGAGGAGGAGACCCGCCGGCCGTGGAATATCGCTCATCTTCGGCCTTACTATACCTGAGCCATCGGCTCTAATGTGTATATATTTGTACAATGTATATATTATATAAAGCAATAAAGCAGGACCTCTGTCCTTTTTTCCACCCCGAAAAAGGTTTATGTGTTTTCTTTGTCAGGTGGTGGAGATAACCAAGAGGGAGCGGGTCATATCTGAATCCGGCTTTTCCATTGGTCCGGCTTATGATCACATCTGAATCTAGCCATGATCACTTGGGGGCTTCCTGTTCAAACATAGGTCGTATTCGAACCAAAGAGAACATAGCTGTCGATACCCGCTTGATCGGCATACTGCCAAACCCACTTGGGGGCTTCTTGATCATATTTGAATCATAGCTTAACCCCTTTGGGTCTGACGTGGATCGTATTCGAATCAGCGTCATTAAATAACTCTTATAGTCACTTGGGGGCTTCCTGTTCAAACATAGTTCGTATTCAAACCAAAGAGAACATAGTTGTCGATACCCACTTGATTGGCATCGCCACAGCCACTGGGTGCTATATGATCGCATCCGAATCTTAGCTTAACCCCTTTGGAATGGTTCACTGATCATATTCGAATCAAAAGCCTTTGAAGTTTGTTTATTATTCATCATATTTTTATAAGTATCAATATTTGGTTATATTGAGATCCTCTTCAAAATACCATAGAGTGGATCACAACCCTCCGAGTGAGTATTGGTTACTCCGGGTTACTAAATACCAGGTGAACCTTTATATATCAATCATCAGGTGTTAAATTTACTCTCAGAGGTAGCCATAAGCATCACAGGTATATCATTATGATTACATCTACTAAGTTTAATCGTAAGTTGGTTTTCCTGTAACATTCCGGGTTATCAGAGGCTTATATAACTCTCAATGCGATAAGTCGCTAAGGGATTTTGTTTGTCTTCTATGCAGGGCAATGCAAGACATTTCTGCAAGGACATAACAGATTCATATAAACTATGAAATGCATAATAACGGCGGCTTATGCAAGTCTTAAGGGCCATAAGCATGCGCGAAGGCATGACAAACTCAAAGTATTTTCGGCTCTGTTACAAGACTCCCCGAGCCTGAATGATGAGGCATTGGTTTTTCTACAAGACATACACAAGTGACGCCTTGCAATTTACTCTTGGGGTTGACCTGAAGCTTCCGGGTTATCCTTCTCCGCTTCTCCACCAGTTGCCTTGTCCTGGAAGGATGATGATGCCCAGTCAATACCACTCAAGGATTCAAACTCAGCAGAGCGATGTTGGCCGGGTCTAGCTCTGGTAACCAGGCTTTGGCCCGGCTCAAGGCGGATATTGTTCCGGCTCTTGCTTGGGCCCGTCTCAACTCTTGAATCCGCTGGGGGAGTACAGCAAGCCGTCGTAACACATCTTGCAAGAGGTCGGGCACATCATTTGATAAGGCCACAACAACCAAAGCACATTGTGACCCGGTGTACAATTGTTCCACCAGAGTATAGACGCCTTTCAGTTTGACTACCATGTCCTGCTTGAGGGTTGTGCTCCTGGGGCCTGTGTTGTTAAACAAAGGGTAAGCCGGAAGCAATAATTAGCTTACTCATCAAAGGAAGGATGACAATATTTGAGGTTCACACAAAGAAACGTACCGAAGATTGTTGAGACCATTCGAGATATCTGACGCTTCAAGCCAGACAGCTCGGTGTTTGCCTTTGCAAGGGATGTTTCGCCTGTCTCGGCCCGGGTCACCAGAGAGGCCTTCTCATTAGCCCAGGTTTTCTTCTCCGACTCAAAGTTATTCTTCAACTTCTCTTGTTCGGAGACGCTGAGTTCAAACTTGGAGTTGGCCTTTTGTATTTCAAGTTCCTGGGCTGCTAGGCGGCTCTTCGGGTCAGCAATCTCCGATTCAAATTGACTTATGGTGGCCTGCATTATACCGGGTTGCAGTCAGGATCATCATAAAGAATTTTAAGTCCCAAGCACTTTGCAAGCAAACATACTTGACACTTGGGGGCTAATGTATACCGAAGCTCTCTAGATTATTAAGCCGGTCCTGGATATTAAGTCCCAAATACTTTGCAAGCAAAGATACTTGGCACTTGGGGACTAATGTGTATCGCAAGTCAAAGGTATTGTGTTACATCCGGTTTAAGTATTTTTTCTTTAAGCCGGACAAGCAACTCTAACAGTTTTTCTAAGTCTACAACATATTTCCTAATAAGCAATAGACTTGGGGGATGGTACAGTAAGTATGATTGAAAGTAAGGAAGCGTAAGTCATACCTCAGATTTTTGTTGTATTTGCTTCACCATGTCAATTTCCAGGTCACGGCTATTATGCACCTGGTTGATATAACCCGAGACGATCTCTCCAATACTCAAAGGAGTATAGTCAGTGATGTCCGTTTTGGCTTTACGGCGTTCCAATAACTCCTCTTTTGTAGAACATCTGGCAAGAACTGTGGGCCGGGCCGGCTTAACAAACTGAGTCTTGAGTATTTCCACTTCTGGGTCAATCGTCTTGGCCGGGCTAGGTGCTTCCGGGTTAACAGAACCAACCAGAATATCTTCAGTAGGCGGATCTGAAGTTGGTACCGCAGTATCCTGAGCCGGTTCAGGCAGTGGCTGATGTGTGGGAGAGCCGGGAGCAGCTGTGCCCAGTTCCGGTTCAGTTACCACAGGGTCTTGGGCCGGATGGTCTTTCTTTGTTTTCTTCCTCGGCTTCACTTGCATGTTGTGGGTAAAGCAGAAAAATGAGTAAAGGAACATGAAGAATAAAAAACATAAGGTAAATAAATTGATATTACCCAGGAACAGTCTTAAAAGCCGGCATGTTTGACTGCAAGGACTCGTCGAACGAAGGAGAGGTATCCTGGTAATTGGAGTCAGATGAATTGAGAGGTTTACGGATTAGACCTGCCAAAGGTAAGAAAGGGTATAAGTCGGAGATAACCTCAGACCGACGCTTCCGGGTTGTGTCAGGCAAGCCGGAGGAGAGCTCTGCATCCTTGTTGGTCCGGGTCTGCCTCCGGCTTTCAAATTGCTGTTGCTTCAAAAGAATGTCAGGATCTTGGTAAGCCAAAGGGTGTGAAAATCTTACTTTCCGGGTTACTCTTCGAATTTTCTGATGCGGCCGAAGCTCGGAGTCGGAGGATATTATAGTTACCTCTTCCTCAACGGGTTGGCTATTCCCCGTGTCTTCCTGAAAAGGAGAATAATGTTAGTAAGGTAATGATAAAAGAGTAAGGGAAGTTGAAAGGTTACCTCTTCTTCGTAATCATCAGAGTCATCGAGCTGGAACATTTCAGAAGCACTTGGTTTTCTTTTCCTTGAAGTAGAAGGCCTGGTGGTTCTTTTTTCGGCCCTCTTTGCCACCCGGGCTTGTTTGGCCGCCTCATGATCATACGGGACTTTCCAGACCTTGTCGTTTGCCTGTAAAGAGTTGTAAGGGGGTATGAGTAAAAATAAGGTAAACATGATAAAAGGTGATCATTGAGGCTGATGACTTACTGCGGGGGGCGGGTTGTTCTTACAGAAGGGGGGTAAGCTGAAGGTATTATCCACCACAGTCCCCTCTTTCAACAGTGACTGGATCATAGCCTCGACTGGTAAATCGTCAGGGCTGTGACGCATCGGGTCATCCTTTTCCCCTGAGTAAGTACACATTAAGCCGGGTTGGCGGCTTAACGGAATCACCCGCCAGGTAATCCAGGTCCGGACCAAATAAATGCCGTCCAAACCATTGCCCAAAAGAGCCTTAATCTTCTTTATGGTGGGGGCAAGTGGAATACGTTCAGCAGGAGATAATTTGTCAGCCAATGGGTGGTTGGACTCCGAGCGTAGAGCGCGAAAGACGGGTAGCGGGTTCTCACCAACCGAGAGGTATCTTGGCAGTAGAACCACGTCTGGTTCCACTCCTTCGGATGGCTTGGCAGTTCTGCATAAGGGAAAAGACAGTCTCTTCGCCGCTGGATCAAAATACCACCGAGTTCCAGACTGGACCCATTGGCACGTTCATTTTGCCGGTTCAAATAAAACAGCTCTCTGAACAAGGTCAAACTTGGCTCTTCTCCAAGGTACACTTCGCAAAACACTTGGAAGTTACAGAGATTTGACACGGAGTTGGGCCCGATGTCTTGAGGCCGTAGATCGAAGAAATTCAGAACATCCCTGAAGAATTTTGAACCAGGAGGAGCAAATCCCCGGCTCATGTGATCAATGAAAATAATCACCTCCCCTTCCTTGGGTTGAGGTTTTTCTTCAGACTAGTCAGGAGCACGATAAGACATAACATCCTTCTTGGGCAGATGACCAGACTTTACAAAATCAGACAGTTTGCTCTCTGTGACAGTGGATGGGACCCAGTTACAGGTCACCAAAGGTTTGGGAGCTTTGGGTGCCATTGCGTAAATCGATGCCTCTCGCAAGATAAAAGAATTTTTCCGGTTTAATTATAACCCAGATGAAGGCACTATGGGTTTATTCAATATGGCGGCTTAAGAAGGGGCCTAATGACATATAGGTGACTATGCGATAATGTTCAAACTACGACAGGTATCAAAGAAAGTTAAAGTTTTCTTAAGTCGCTAGAAGCAAGCGGTGCTAACAGCCGGCATTATCTTAAACCGGTCATATGAACTACTATGGCTGAAACAGAGTCAACAGATGCAATTTTTGGCTAAGTGTGGAACAAACAGGTTTCACAAGATGCAATTATTATTTTGGATCAAACGATGCTCTGGAAAGGAAACAATTCTAGACCTAAAACAGGGCATAGGAAATGATATCTGTTTTCGTACAGAATAAGAACGAAACATCCTCCGCAGCAGTTCTATGTGGTTTTTACGATCTGAGCAAGGTATTAGAGGTAAGAACTAATGGAGGTTACGTCGGGCGGCGATAAATGTCGACGAATTCAAGGCAGCACTAATGCAGATCTGAGAAAGGGGGGAAAAAGAACTCACCGATGCGGAAGAACTGCAGAGGGTTGCTGTCGTTTTCTGATCAGGAAACAGGGTGATGCAGCGACCTGAGTCGGTGAAGATAAGGGTTCCGATGGTGGCGGCGACGGAGCTCGAGCGGTAGAAGAGGGAGTGCGAGGAGGAAGACGACCGGAGGAAATGAAAAAGACCTAGGTCGCGTCTATTTATAAGGAGGGGCCGACTGAGACGGCGCGATAAACAAGGAGACCAAGACATCATTTATCCAGCGGCCCCGACGCCTCAATTTTCGGGAGGGCCAGTAAAGGCAGAGATCCGTTGAAGATATGACGGATTAAAATATAAGTTTTATTGAAGATGACGTCATGATGATTTAACCCGGATCCAGATGATGATGTCACGGCGGGTTACAATTCTCACACAAGACAAAAGACTAAAGGCCAGTTCATAAGGTTTTCAAAGATTGACATGAACCGGTTCAAATCAATCTGGGGCCTAATGTTGGGGATATGACTATTTGTGTAAGCCGTCCAGGAGGGGCCGGGTTACGCAAAGAGAGGCTCATCAGAAGCCCAAGACTAAGGCATGAATATGGTGGTTCACTAAAAGGCCTAAAGGCCCACAGGCGACTCTGAGGCCCGTAGTGATAAACTGCCGTGATGGCATGACTTGTATTGTAAGGCAGGATTAACTAGTCACCGAGCCGGACACTGTCTATGAGCCGGCCGGGACTCTGTAGGCCGCAGGGCGTCAACCCGTGTATAGAAGGGGACGACCCGCCGGCAGCTTAGGGCAAGAAACAACTCATTGAGAGCCAGGTATAGCGTATCTCGCTCCCTGGTCATCGAAACCTCAAGCAATACCAACCCAACTAGACGTAGGCCTTCCTTCACCGCAAGGGGCTGAACTAGTATAAATCTCTCATGTCCTTTGTCCCGATTAACTCCTTTAAGCTTCCTAGTTGTGATGGCTCCACGACTAAGTCCTTCCAAGAGGACATCTGCCGTGACAATTCCACGACATGTTGGATTCATCACAATCACATAGTGATGTGAACTAGATTATTGACTCTAGTGCAAGTGGGAGACTGTTGGAAATATGCCCTAGAGGCAATAATAAAATCGTTATTATTGTATTTCCTTGTTCATGATAATTGTCTATTGTTCATGCTATAATTGTATTAACTGGAAACCGTAATACATGTGTGAATACATAGACCACAACATGTCCCTAGTAAGCATCTAGTTGACTAGCTCGTTGATCAATAGATGGTTATGGTTTCCTGACCATGGACATTGGATGTCATTGATAACGGGATCACTTCATTAGGAGAATGATGTGATGGACAAGACCCAATCCTAAGCATAGCACAAGATCGCGTAGTTCGTTTGCTAAGAGCTTTTCTAATGTCAAGTATCATTTCCTTAGACCATGAGATTGTGTAACTCCCGGATACCGCAGGAATGCTTTGGGTGTACCAAACGTCACAACGTAACTGGGTGGCTATAAAGGTGCACTACAGGTATCTCCGAAAGTGTCTGTTGGGTTGGCACGAATCGAGACTGGGATTTGTCACTCCATATGACGGAGAGGTATCTCTGGGCCCACTCGGTAATGCATCATCATAATGAGCTCAATGTGACTAATGAGTTAGCCACGGGATCATGCGTTACAGAACGAGTAAAGAGACTTGTCGGTAACGAGATTGAATGAGGTATTGGGATACCGACGATCGAATCTTGGGCAAGTAACGTACCGATTGACAAAGGGAATTGTATACAGGATTGATTGAATCCCCGACATCGTGGTTCATCAGATTAGATCATCGTGGAACATGTGGGAGCCAACATGGGTATCCAGATCCCACTGTTGGTTATTGGCCAGAGAGCTGTCTCGGTCATGTCTGCATGAATCCCGAACCCATAGGGTCTACACACTTAAGGTTCGGTGACGCTAGAGTTGTTATGGGAATTAGTGTGCAGTTACTGAATGTTGTTCGGAGTCCCGGATGAGATCCCGGACATCACGAGGAGTTCCATAATGGTCCGGAGGTAAAGATTTATATATGGGAAGTCCTATTTTGGCCACCGGAAAATGTTCGGGATTTTTCGGTATTGTACCGGGAAGGTTCTGGAAGGTTCTGGAGTGGGGCCCACCTGCATGGGGGGACCCACATGAACGTGGGTAGTGGGGTCAAGGCCCCACACCCCTGGTCAAGGCGCACCAAGATCCCCCCTTAGAAGGAATAAGATCATATCCCGAAGGGATAAGATTAAGATCCCTAAAAAGGGAGGATAACAATCGGTGGGGAAGGGAAATGATGGGATTTCTTTCCCCCACCTTTGCCAACGCCCCAATGGACTTGGAGGGCAAGAAACCAGCCCCCTCCACCCCTATATATAGTGGGGAGGCGCATGGGAGCCACACCCCTTCCCCTGGCGCAGCCCTCTCCCTCCCCAACACCTCCTCCTCCGTAGTAGTGCTTGGCGAAGCCCTGCCGGAGAACTGCAAGCTCCACCACCACGCCGTCGTGCTGCTGGAGCTCTCCCTCAACTTATCCTCTCCCCTTGCTGGATGAAGAAGGAGGAGACGTTCCCGGGCTGTACGTGTGTTGAACGCGGAGGCGCCGTTGTTCGGCGCTTAGATCGGAATCAACCACGATCTGAATCGCTACGAGTACGACTCCTTCATCCGTGTTCTTGTAACGCTTCCGCATCGCGATCTTCAAGGGTATGAATATGCACTCCTCTCTCTCTCTCTCTCTCGTTGCTAGTCTCTCCATAGATTGATCTTGGTGATGCGTAGAAATTTTTTGAATTTCTGCAACGATCCCCAACAGGAAACCTTTCCTTAGTTTTTTCTTGACCCCCTTTAATAGTACAATGTTTCCTATGACTCAAGAAAGAGAAAATGAAACTACGAAAACAAAAGTATTCACGCTTCATGTTCCTCGCATGAAATCCAAGTCTTCACGGTCACACCCTTTTCTTCACTTTCAAAGTCTTTAGAAAGTCTTCAGGAATCCAAAGTCTTCAGTTGATGATATTCATTTTTAGGGGTCGACTTTCTCCGTAAATATCAAATTCCTCAATGACTTATAGACCTGTATACACTCACAAACGCATTAGTACCTTAACCTATAAGTCTTCAATACACCAAAATCACTAAGGGGCACTAGACGCACTTACAGATCGGTAGGTAATTACTGTCCTCCGAGTCCTCGTTCCCGACCGGATCACCGGGGTTAACTTGCCCTTCCTCCCAATCATCATGTTCGGATGTTGGTTTGACAGGGGCTACGGGGTCTTCGACATTCTCCGGAGTGTTATTGTCTCCGTGCCGGTGTTATTGTCTTTGTCGCGACGCGATTTTGAGCGGCGCCGCTGACGTCGACGCTCCAGAGGGGCTTCGGCAGGCTTGTCCTCAACGGGATCCTCCTTGCCTTCATTTCCATCCTCTTTGGGTGTGTTCGCCATGTACACGTCATATGTGGAATTGGCCGTCCAGCATCCGGTTTTGGCTTTGCTCATCTCCGGCGTCGTCGACCATACCATCGATGTCTTCGGAGGCATAATCGACCGTGTCGGTTAGATCCTCGACAGTGGCTATAAAGTGGGTGGTGGGTGGGATGTAAAATTCCCTACTCTTACCCCCTAGCATGGGCTGGGTGTAGTTCAACAGTGATTCTTCTGCAATGGCGAGGGATCGCATTAAGTCTAGTGTCGGTGGGAAACAACACCTATGGGATCACAAGAATCCCTACTGCAGTTGCGGGGCGCCGGGTTGAGAGAAGAGTGGGTCTAGCAGAGAGCATGCAGTTCGTTTATCCAGGTTCGGGCCGCGAGGATGCATAAAACCCTAGTCCTGCTTTGGTGGATGTATTCTAAGTTCTTGAACTAGCTACGAAGTGTAACGAGCTCCAAAAAGCCGAATCCTTCTCCCGTGTGCCATGGCCCTCCTTTTATAGGTGAAAGGGGCTTCCACAGTGGCACACAGGAGGTGGAAAGTGCTACAGCGTCACGAGGTTATCGCTGGTATTACAGGACAAAGCGCATTTAATGCGAGGCTTAGGTGTCCCTTCACTTTATCGGGGACGGGGGTGAGGCCCGTCCCGTCTGTCGCCGCTCCTCCAAGCTTCGAAATGCGCCCTGGCCAGTGATGCATGCGGTGCCATGTAGGCAGGCAGGCAGCTGAGGTGGCGCAATGGTGGAGCCTCCACGAAGGGATGCATGTTGCCACGCAGGTGCCTGCCAAGCTGGTTGGGTCGGTAGCTGCATGCGAACGGCGGCGGAGACTTGGCTGGTGCGGGTCTGACGGTGGCCCTGCTAGTGCGCTTGGCGAGGGCCTTGCCGGGTGGCCCGGCAAGGGTCTTGCCGGGTGGCCCAGCAAGGGTATTGCCGTGCCGCGCAGGCGTCCCCGGCAAGGATGTTGCCGGGGGTCTTGTGGGTTTGTTCGGTGAGGATGGCTGTCTTCCTATCCTCATTTGATTGTGACTATTCTTTGTCTTCATGCATTTGTCGAGTGTTGGTGGGCTCGAGCGTGGCTCACTCGGCTGGCGTTGGTGAGCTGCCCCGGCAAGGGTCGTGCCGGGGCCGCTGAGGCTGCCCCGACAAGGGTCCTTGCCGGGGAGACCTGCTTCGTCCATCTGATCTTTGTGGCCTTGGTCCTTGTCGTCGCTCTGGCCATCTTGGGCTTCGGTCTTACCTTGGCTCACCTCCCTCGTTCTTCTTGGTGTGGTTGCGGGCGCGGCTCTGACTGTCCGTGCACAGGTAAAGGGGTGCAAAAATACGCCCCTAGTTTTGTACACCGACAGGAGCCCCCGGGCCTGGCCCACACATAAGCGCGACACGTTGTTGGCTCAAGCCTAAAACGGTGCACGGGCAGGCAGGGTGGTTTTACGGTGGTAATATTTTTCGCAAGCTGTGCTTCCCACGACCCGCGCGGCGCGGCGTGGAGGGGCATGCATGACGTGGGCGGCATGCGTGGGGCGGTTTTCACACGCATGCATCACATCGTAGTAAAGAGGCGGCTCGCGCCTTCCCCGTAAAGGAAGGAAGGCGTGGAGGCGTGGCTCATTTACTGAATGGGGCCGAGGCACGGTCTTCAAGGCGTCCACTCCCCACGATCACGGGGTGGGGAGAGGTCGCCTCACCTGTCCCCTTGGTTCTACACGTCTGCCACGTGTCTTTCATACGCTCGGGGTGGCAAACAGTGGAGGCGAGAAACCGGGCCGTCGTTGGTTGGGGCAGCGGGTCGGTCCTGGTTCCTTACGCCTCCCGTGTCTTGATTGGCCGAGCGGGGCGGCATCACCCCAACCCCGTTCCTTTATAAAGAGTGGGAAGGGAAGATGGCATCCCGCATTCTTCCATCTTCTACCTCCCTTTGCTTCTGCTCCTTCCTTTCATTCGTCATGGAGAAAGGGAATCTCGGTCCTTCGACGATGACGGCGAGGGTCACCGCTCGACAACGCGTCCCTCCTCCTCCTGCGCCCGTGGTGGCAGAGCCGGCCGCGAGGGGAAGGGGGAGGGGGCGAGGCCGTGGTCGAGGCCGGGGCAGAGGTCACAGTGCTCGGGGAAGAGGAGGGCGGGGTGGCGCGCCAGCTTTGCCCCCGCCCATGGTGCCTTTCCCGACGGAAGGCCATGTCGGAGACCAGCCCCACGAGTTCTTCATTAGGCTGCGCCGGCCTCCGCGTCGCCGTCTTCGTCTTCCCGCCCCGTTTGCTTGGGAGATGGAGTGTGACCGGCCCCAATCCCTCAGATTGCACATGAGGGGTTGTGGGAACGGGGGCACGCGGGTCGATGTCGACTTCCCGGCTCCTCGAGTCATGTACCTCCGTCGTGGGTGGAAGACGTTCGCTCGCATCCACAGCCTGACGGCGGGGCTCATCCTCTACTTCAAACTGATGGAGGACGACCTACTCTCCGTCAAGGTCTTCGGTGAGTTCGGGACTCGCCTGAAGTGCTGCATGGAGAGCTCCTCCTATGGAGATTCTGACGATGGAAGCTCTTCCTCGAGCGAGAGTGACGAGGAGAACATGAACAAAAGGGATGTTTTTTAATGAAAAAGGGATGTTTGCCGGGTTTGCCTTCGGCCCTTTTCGCCTCCTTGACCTGCCTCGTGGGTTTTACCTCCTGTACGGGATGTTTTGTTAATGAAAAAGGGATGTTTGCTGGGTTTTTCGTTCGCAGGTAAAACCCACGAGAAGGAATAAATCCTTGTTGCCTTTAAGATAAACGTTTTCTCGCCCGGCAACAGGCCTTGCCACCCCCCCACTTCGCTCGACCTTTCTCACGCCCTTGGCGGAGGCAGGGATGAGGTGGGCTTAGGCTCCTCGTTTCATTTCCTTGCTACCGCGACTATGACCAAATTCGGTCCCAGGAAACGAGTCCTAGGGTCCGGATTAAGGGGAGCATGGTAGCCTAAGGATAAAACGAGGTTTCACATACCTCAGTCCATAACAAAACGCATGATAAGGGATAGAGAACTTATTTGAATCTGCAGCCCCCGGCAACCTTGGCTCGCCGCGGGTGGATCTTTGCTCTTGGAGCCCCCGGTAATACTGGCCTGCTGGGGCCCGGACGCTGGTCTGTCCCCTTTCTTCCAAAGCAGCTCGGCAAGGATATTCGTGTGTCCTGCAAACCAAAGAAGACAGAGAAGAATAGAGAGACGCGCACTCGACCTCTAAGCTAGGGGTTAGCCGCCGCTAAGAACTATCAACCCTAACCAAGGACGAGACTCGACCTAGCATGCATGCTATAACTTAGGGTGCCAGCACTTCGTTTATTTATGCTCAGGGTCTGCACCTGGCTTTGTACAGAGGTCACATGCCTTGTCGGCAAAGCTCGTACAAAAGGTGGCTTGCCGGGAGGCCCGACAAGCCGTGCCTTATGGGTAAAACTTGCGAAGATGCTCGATGTTCCAGGAGTTGCTCACTAGTACGGCATCCTCGGTCTCCACGTGGACTGCGCCAGGCCTGGTGACTCGTATTACCAGAGAAGGGCCTTCCCACTTCGGCATCAACTTGTTGCAATTCTTGTTCGACAGAACGTGCCGAAGAACAAGGTCGCCTTCCTCAAAGCTTCGGGCATGAACCTTGCGGCTATGGTAGCGGCGCAAGGCTTCTGGTAGCATGCTGCCCTCACAGCCGCCCGAAGATGATCTTCCTCAAGGAGATTCGCGTCATCTTGGCACAACGGCTCTTGCTCAAGCTCATCATCAGCGAGCACTCGAGGTGACCCGTATATGAGTTCCGTGGTGAGAACTGCTTCCACCCCGTATACCAGGGGAAAAGGTGTCTGGCCGGTGGCTCGATTTGGCGTCGTCCTGATCGACCAAAGAACCACCGACAACTCATCAATCCAGCGCCTTCCACTCTTGTGCAGCTTGTCAAAGGTCTTCGTTCTCAAGCCTTGCAACACTTCAGCATTTGCCCTCTCCGCTTGGCCGTTGCTCCGTGGATGTGCCACGGAAGCAAAATAGACCTTGCTGCCGAGGTCTCGGATGTACTGCATGAAGGTGTGGCTTGTGAACTACGTGCCGTTGTCGGTGATGACTCTGTTTGGCACACCAAAACGGCAGACCGGTCCTTTGAAGAATTTGACGGCTGAGTGAGCAGTCACCTTCCTCACTGCTTCCTCCTTTGGCCACTTTGTGAACTTGTCGATTGCAACATACAAGTACTCAAAGCCCCTGACGGCGCGGGGGAAAGGGCACAGTATGTTGAGCCCCAGACCGAGAATGGCCAGGAGAGAGGGATTGTTTGAAGGGCTTGAGCTGGTTGATGAAGCTTCTTTGAATGGAACTGGCACGCTTCACACTTGGTGACTAGTGCCGTCGCATCCTGGAGGGCGGTGGGCCAGAAGAAACCTTGCCGGAACGCCTTCCCGGCAAGGGACCTTGACCCTATGTGGGAGCCACATATGCCTCCATGTATCTCTGCCAACAGCTCTAGTCCTGCCTCCCGGGGGATGCACTTGAGTTTCACACCGTTTGGCCTTCTCCTGTACAGGACGTCATCGACGAACTAGTACAGGGCGGACCGACGGGCTACTTTCTCCGCTTCTTCCTGCTCCTCAGGAAGCTCCTCTGTTTGGAGGAATTGGACGGTATGTTGCGCCCATGCCGGAGCCTGAGGCTCGAGGTAAGGACCAAAGCATCTCTTCCGCCATGGGAGTGGCTGTCTCTACGGCCAGGACCTGACGCTCCGCCGGAGCCAGTTGCTCTTGGGAAGGCTCAGCGTCCGCGGTAATATCTGATACGTCTCCAACGTATCTATAATTTTTGATTGCTCCATGCTATATTATCTACTATTTTGGACTATATTTGGCTTTATTTTCCACATTTATATTATTTTTTGGACTAACCTATTAACCGGAGGCCCAGCCCAGAATTGCTGTTTTTGGTAGATTTTTGGTAGATTTTTTGGTAGATTTTTTGGAGTTCCAGAAGTTTGCGTTAGTTACAGATTACTACAGACTGTTCTGTTTTTGGCAGATTCTGTTTTTCGTGTGTTGTTTGCTTATTTTGATGAATCTATGGCTAGTAAAATAGTTTATAATCCATAGATAAGTTGGAATACAGTAGGTTTAACACCAATATAAATAAAGAATGACTTCATTACAGTACTTTGAAGTGGTCTTTTGTCTTCTTTCGCTAACGGAGCTCACGAGATTTCTGTTGAGTTTTGTGTTGTGAAGTTTTCAAGTTTTGGGTAAATTCTTTTGATGGATTATGGAACAAGGAGTGGCAAGAGCCTAAGCTTGGGGATACCCATGGCACCCCCAAGATAGTCCAAGGACACAAAAAAGTCAAAGCTTGGGGATGCCCCAGAAAGCATCCCTTCTTTCGTCTACTTCCATCGGTAATTTTACTTGGAGCTAAATTTTTATTCACCACATGATATGTGTTTTGCTTGGAGCGTCTTGTATTATTTGTGTCTTTGTTTGTTAGTGTGCCACAATCATCCTTGTTGTACACACCTTTTGAGAGAGCCATATATGAATTGAAATTTGATAGAATACTCATTGTGCTTCACTTATATCTTTTGAGCTTTATAATTTTGCTCTATGTGCTTCACTTATATCTTTTGAGCCTTATAATTTTGCTCTAGTGCTTCACTTAGATCTTTTAGAGCATGGTGGTGGATTTGTTTTAAAGAAACTATTAATCTCTCATGCTTCACTTAGATCATTTTGAGAGTCGTTAATAGCATGGTAATTTGCTTAATATTAATATGCTTGGTATTCAAGATTTGTGAAACTTTATTTTGAGTGCGTTGAATACTAAGAAAAGATTGAAGCTTGATAATTGTTTTGAGATATGAAGATGGTGATATTAGAGTCATGCTAGTTGAGTAGTTGTGAATTTGAGGAATACTTGCGTTAAAGTTTGTGATTCCCGTAGCATGCACGTATGGTGAACCGTTATGTGATGAAGTCGGAGCATGATTTACTTATTGATTGTCTTCCTTATGAGTGGCGGTCGGGGACGAGCGATGGTCTTTTCCTACCAATCTATCCCCCTAGGAGCATGCGCATAATACTTTGCTTTGATAACTTCTAGATTTTTGCAATAAGTATATGAGTTCTTTATGACTAATGTTGAGTCCATGGATTATACGCACTTTTCCCTTCCTTCCACCATTGCTAGCCTCTCTAATACCATGCACTTTTCGCCGGTATCATACACCCACCATATATCTTCCTCAAAACAGCCACCATACCTACCTATCATTGCATTTCCATAGACATTCCGAGATATATTGTCATGCAACTTTCCACCGTTCCGTTTATTGTGACACGCTCCATCATTGTCATATTGCTAGCATGATCATGTAGTTGACATCGTATTTGTGGCAAAGCCACCGTTCATAACTCTTTCATACATGTCACTCTTGAATCATTGCATATCCCGGTATACTGCCGCAGGCATTCACATAGAGTCATACTTTGTTCTAAGTATCGAGTTGTAATTGTTGAGTTGTAAGAAAAATAAAAGTGTGATGATCATCATTTTTAGAGCATTGTCCCAAGTGAGGAAAGGATGATGGAGACTATGATTCCCCCACAAGTCCGAATGAGACTCCGGACGAAAAATAAAATAAAATAAAAGAGGCCATAAAAAAAGGCCCAAATAAAAAAAATGAGAGAAAAAGAGAGAAGGGACAATGTTAATTACTATCCTTTTACCACACTTGTGCTTCAAAGTAGCACCAACATCTTCATGATAGAGAGTCTCCTATGATATCACTTTCATATACTAGTGGGAATTTTTCATTATAGAACTTGGCTTGTATATTCCAATGATGGGCTTCCTCAAAATGCCCTAGGTCTTCATGAGCAAGCGAGTTGGATGCACACCCACTTAGTTTCTTTTGTTGAGCTTTCATATACTTATAGCTCTAGTGCATCTGTTGCATGGCAATCCCTACTCACTCACATTGATATCTATTGATGGGCATCTCCATAGCCCGTTGATACGCCTAGTTGATGTGAGACTATCTTCCCCTCTTTTTGTCTTCTCCACAACCACCATTCTATTCCACATATAGTGCTATATCCATGGCTCACGCTTATGTATTGCGTGAAGATTGAAAAAGTTTTGAAAATGTTAAAGTATGAAACAATTGCTTGGCTTGTCATCGGGGTTGTGCATGATTTAAATCTTTGTGTGGTGAAGTTAGAGCATAGCCAGACTATATGATTTTGTAGGGATAAATTTCTTTGGCCATATTATTTTGAGAAGACATGATTGCTTTGTAAGTATGCTTGAAGTAATATTATTTTTATGTCAATATGAACTTTTGTCTTGAATCTTTCGAGTCTGAATATTCATACCACAATTAAGAAGGTTTGCATTAAAACTATGCCAAGTAGCACTCCGCATCAAAAATTCTCTTTTTATCATTTACCTCCTCGAGGACGAGCAGGAATTAAGCTTGGGGATGCCTGATACGTCTCCAACGTATCTATAATTTTTGATTGCTCCATGCTATATTATCTACTGTTTTGGACTATATTGGGCTTTATTTTCCACTTTTATATTATTTTTTGGGACTAACCTATTAACCGGAGGCCCAACCCAGAATTGTTGTTTTTTGCCTATTTCAGAGTTTCGGAGAAATAGAATATCAAACGGAGTCCAAACGGAATGAAACCTTCGGGAACATGATTTTCTCATCAGATAAGACCCAGGAGACTTGGACCCTCCGTCAAGAAAGCCGCAAGGCGGTCACAAGGGTGGGGGGCACCCACCCCCCTAGGGCGCGCCCCCCTGCCTCGTGGGCCCCTCGGAGCTCCACCGACCTACTTCTTCCTCCTATATATACCTAGGTACCCCCAAACAATCAGCGGAGCCAAAAACCTAATTCCACCGCCGCAACCTTTTGTACCCACGAGATCCCATCTTGGGGCCTGTTCCGGAGCTCCGCCGGAGAGGGCCATCATCATGGAGGGCTTCTACATCATCCTAGCCCCTCCGATGAAGTGTGAGTAGTTTACCTCAGACCTTCGGGTCCATAGTTATTAGCTAGATGGCTTCTTCTCTCTCTTTGGATATCAATACAAAGTTCTCCACGATTCTCGTGGAGATCTATTTGATGTAATCTTCTTTTGCGGTGTGTTTGTTGAGATCGATGAATTGTGGGTTTATGATCAAGTCTATCTATGAACAATATTTGAATCTTCTCTGAATTCTTTTATGTATGATTGGCTATCTTTGCAAGTCTCTTCGAATTATCAGTTTGGTTTGGCCTACTAGATTGGTTTTTCTTGCCATGGGAGAAGTGCTTAGCTTTGGGTTCAATCTTGCGGTGTCCTTTCCCAGTGACAGAAGGGGCAGCAAGGCACGTATTGTATTGTTGCCACCGAGGATAACAAGATGGGGTTTTTATCATATTGCATGAAACTATCCCTCTACATCATGTCATCTTGCTTAAGGCGTTACTCTGTTTTTAACTTAATACTCTAGATGCATTTTGGATAGAGGTCGATGAGTGGAGTAATAGTAGTAGATGCAGGCAGGAGTCGGTCTACTTGTCTAGGACGTGATGCCTATATACATGATCATACCTAGATATTCTCATAACTATGCTCAATTCTGTCAATTGCTCAACAGGTATTTGTTCACCCACCGTAGAATACTTATGCTCTTGAGAGAAGCCACTAGTGAAACCTATGGCCCCCGGGTCTATTCTCATCATATCAATCTCCATCACTTTAATCTTGCTTGCTTTTTACTTTGCTTTTTACTTTTCACTTTGCATCTCTATACCAAAAATACCAAAAATATTATCTCTATCAGATCTCACTCCCGTAAGTGACCGTGAAGGGATTGACAACCCCAAATCACGTTGGTTGCATTGACCTATTGTTTTGTGCAGGTACGAGGGACTTGAGCGTAGCCTCCTACTAGATTGATACCTTGGTTCTCAAAAATTGAGGGAAATACTTACGCTACTTTGTTGTATCATCCTCTCCTCTTCGGGGAAATCCAACGCAGTGCTCAAGAGGTAGCAGTACCCTTGCCGGCAGCCCCGGGGGGCTCGGTAGGAAAGTATTTACCGGGACCTGATTTTCTCCGCTTGCTCTGCCCTACTGATGTATCGACGGATGGTTGAGTTAACCGGAGCAAAAAGGTACCTGGTTCCATAGGTAGCTTGAATGCGGCACGCTTTGACAGATAATCGGCGATGTCGTTCTCCACTCAGGGGACGTGCTCTGCCTATATACTGTTGTAGGATCGGAAGTATGTCTAGAGGGGGGGTGATTAGACTACTTGACCAAATAAAAACTTAACCTTTTCCCAATTTTAGTTCTTGGCAGATTTTAGCAACTTTTAGGACAAGTCAAGTAATCATCACACAATTCAAGCAAGCATGCAAAGAGTATATGGGCAGCGGAAAGTAAAGCATGCAACTTGCAAGAATGTAAAGGGAAGGGTTTGGAGAATTCAAACGCAATTGGAGACACAGATGTTTTTCCCATGGTTCGGATAGGTGGTGCTATCCTACATCCACGTTGATGGAGACTTCGACCCACGAAGGGTAACGGTTGCGCGAGTCCATGGAGGGCTCCACCCACGAAGGGTCCACGAAGAAGCAACCTTGTCTATCCCACCATGGCCATCGCCCACGAAGGACTTGCCTCACTAGCGGTAGATCTTCGTGAAGTAGGCGATCTCCTTGCCCTTACAAACTCCTTGGTTCAACTCCACAATCTTGTCGGAGGCTCCCAAGTGACACCTAGCCAATCTAGGAGACACCACTCTCCAAGAAGTAACAAATGGTGTGTTGATGATGAACTCCTTGCTCTTGTGCTTCAAATGATAGTCTCCCCAACACTCAACTCTCTCTCACAGGATTTGGATTTGGTGAAAAGAAGATTTGAGTGGAAAGCAACTTGGGGAAGGCTAGAGATCAAGATTCATATGGTAGGAATGGAATATCATGGCCTCAACACAAGGGTAGGTGGTTCTCTCTCAGAACATATGAGTTGGAAGTGTAGATGTGTTCTGATGGCTCTCTCCACGAATGAAGAGGAGGTGGAGGGGTATATATAGCCTCCACACAAAATCCAACCGTTACACACAATTTACCAATCTCGGTGGGACCGAATCAACAAACTCGGTCGGACCGAAATAGTAAACCTTGTGACCGTTAGAGATTTTTGGTGGGACTGACATGCAACTCGGTAGGACCGATATGGTTAGGGTTAGGGCATAACGTAATCTTGGTGAGACCGATTTGGTAATTAGCTAACCAGAGAATTGGTCAGGTAAACTCGGTGGGACCGATTTGCTCTTTCGGTGAGACCAAAAAGTTACAAAAGGTAAATAGAGAGTTTACATTGCAATCTCGGTGGGACCGATTTGCTCTTTCGGTGAGACCAAAAAGTTACAAAAGGGAAACAGAGAGATTGCAATCCCATCTCGGTGAGACCGAGATCCCTATCGGTAGAACCGATTTGCTAGGGTTTGGCAGTGGCTTATGACAAGTGAAACTCGGTGGCGCCGGATAGAAAGAATCGGTAGGACCAAGTTTGGCTTGGAGTTTAGGTCATTTGTGGATATGGGAAAGTAGCTGAGGATTTTGGAGCATATCATTAAGCACACGGAGTAAAAGGCTCATTAAGCAACACCTCATCCCTCCTTGATAGTATTGGCTTTTCCTATGGACTCAATGTGATCTTGGATCACTAAAATGTAAAATGAAGAGTCTTGAGCTTTTGAGCTTGAGCCAATCCTTTGTCCTTAGCATTTTGAGGGTTCCACTTTCACCATCCATGCCATGCCAATGATTGAGCTTTCCTGAAATAATTGTCTTGGAATAACATTAGCTCAATGAGCTATATGTTGTTATGAATTACCAAAACCACCTAGGGATAGTTGCACTTTCAATCTCCCCCTTTTTGGTAATTGATGACAACATATAGATCAAAGCTTCGACAAATGATAATAAGAATGAATTATATCGTCGCTTTGAGAAGTATGTGATACGTAAGAGCTCCCCCTAAATTTGTGCATATTTAAAATTTGCTTTGGACTGCAAATGCACAAAGAGTTAGAATTATGGGTTACTCTTTCATGTCACATACATCTTGGTGGAGCGCTCAAAATGATAATAGTGAAATACATGCATTCATCACCAAGGAAAAGTGAATGACCACATACGATGCCGGGGAAATCTGACTCCTCGAGCACCTATGGGGACGGAGCCCCTTCTCGGTTCGGCGGGGGGCGGAGGTCGCGCAAAGAGCGGATCGAGGCAAGGCACGCGAGGGGTTTTACCCAGCTTCGGAGCTCTCCGGAGAGATAATACTCCTACTGCTGCTTTGTGGATTGTATTGAGTTCTTGCTCGGGAGCGCTGTGTGCTACAGTACAAACCAGCAACTAACGAGACCGAGCGTGAGCGTTCTACTGTTCGTCCTCCTAGGGGCGATCCTTCTCTACGTTGTGCATGGGCCTCCTTTTATATGCTCAAGGGGTCTCCAACAGGTGGCAACGTAGGCAAGGGCAAAAATGGAAAGGTGTTGCGGTAGGTACAACTACCTACACAGTGAATCATACCTAACCCTGACGGCAGGGGACAAAGGCATTAAATGCCTATCTACGTCGCCCAGACGGTGCAGAAAAGGAACCGTCAGGGGCGCCACCGCTCGATACGATGGCGATCTTGTCAGCGCCGCATGCCACAGTGTACCCCTGGCTGCACAGCCGCCCGCCACGCACGCCTGGAAGGGTCCCAGAGCGACACGTAGGTGAGTGCGCTGGAGCGCAGGTACAGAGTGGTTGCTTGCCGCGGCAAACGCCTTGCTGCGGCCGTTGTCTTGCCGCGTCCGGGAGCTTGTCGCTCGTCGGGTCCTTCCGGGACGCGTGGCGCGTCGCGGCAAGTTCCTTGAGATGCCTTGGTTGGCCTTCTCGGCAAGCTCCTCTTGCCGGGGTCTCGTCCCTTGAGTGGCCTTCCCGGCAAGCTCCTCTTGCCGGGGACTTGTCTCCTTGGCTTAAATACTTTGTTCTTGAATGGCTCCAAAGGAATCATGGAGGACTTTGGCGGTCACCTGGCAAGCCTTGCCACGGGACGCTGCGACTGCCCGTGCACAAGTTCGGGATACTAGGGTACCCCTACTCTAGTACACCGACAGGAGCCCCCGGGCCTGGGCCATACACGGTGCCGAGCGCTGTTGGGCCAGGCCCAAAACAGGGCACGGGCACGCGCGGCCTGGGTCACGTCGTATCTTGCTCTGTATCCACCGCGCCTCCCCGAATGGCACGCGTCGATTGCGGCGTCGTGGCAGAGGTCGTGGGTGGTTCTTTATTCGGGAAAGTGAAACGCCCGCCTCCTGGCGGTTCGTATCTTCCCCATAAACGGAGGGAGGCGTGGAGGCGTGGTCTTCGAGGCGTCCACTCCCCACGATCACGGGGTGGGGGAGAGGTCGCCTCATTCGTCGCCTCAGCTTTGTACGCCTGCCATGCGGCCTCCATGCGCTTGGAGTGGCGAACGGTGGAGGCGGGAAACCGGGCCGTCATGGGTCGAGGCAGAGGGTCGGGCCCAGTTCCCTGCTCCTTTCGTGTCTTGATTGGCTGAGCGGGTCGGCCGAGCCCCCACCCCGCTCCTTTATAAGGAGCGGGATGGGGGGACGAAAGCCCGCATTCTTTCACCTCCTCATTCCTTCAGCTTCTGCTCCCCTCTCTCTCATTCGCCATGGAGAAAGGGAACCCTGGTCCTTGAACGGTGGCGACGAGGGTCACCGCTAGACAGCGCGTCCCTCCCTCTCCCGCACCTGTGGTGGCAGAGCCAGCCGCAAGTGGAAGAGGGAGGGGGCGAGGCCGCGGGCGAGGTCGAGGGCAAGGCCGAGGCGCTCGGGGAAGAGGTGGACGGGGCAGCTTGTCGGCCTCGCCTCCGCCAGCGGTTCCTCTTCCCGTGGCGGACCATATCGGGGACGACCCTTGCGAGTTCTTCGTCAGGCTGCGTCGGCCGCCTCGTCGTCGTCTCCGTCTCCTGACTCCATTTGCGAGCGAGATGGAGTTGGATCCGCCCGAGACACTGAGGTTGCACATGAGGGGCTGCGGAATCAGCGGTACGCGAGTCCGCGTTGATTTCCCGGCCCCTAATGTGATGTATCTTGGTCGAGGGTGGAAGACGTTCACCCGTATCCACAGCTTGACGGCGGGGCTCACCCTCCATTTTAAGCTGATGGAGGGGGTCTCCTCTCCGTCAAGGTCTTCGGGTGCTTCGGGACTCGGGCAAGGTGCTGCGTGGAGAGCTCCTCCGATAGCGAAGGCTACTCCTCGGGCGGGAGTGATGAGGAGGATAGCAACAACGACGACGAGGGTGGCGGGCGGCAGGATGACGGGTCCGACTAGGCGTCGGGCGCCGCTCCGTGTGGCACCGGCGACCCCATCATCCGTGTCGCCAGCTCCTCGAGCTTCTCGGGGTCGTCTCCTTGGGCGGCTGGCGTAGGGAGGTTGCGGAAGAGGAAGAGGGCAGGCAGCAAGGCCGTCAACTCGGAGTACGAGGGCACGACGCCCTCGACAGCGTGCTGACGTCCTGCCGCCTCGTCTTCGAGCCCTCTTCCGGCGCCGCCATCACCATCCAGCCTCTGGACGACCACCGAGACGTTCTCTTGGTGTCTTCTGCCACCCGTAGCTCGCCTAGGTGCCCCTTTTGCCCTTTTCGCCTCCTTGCCCTACCTCCTGAAGATAGGAACAAGAAAAGGATTACGGGCACCTTATCTCTTTTTAATTTGTAAGCCCTCGGGCCTTAGTTGCATTTAAAGCTTGTAATCCCATTATTCATGTTTTTCATTCTCTTATGAACTGTACCTGAGTGGAATGCTCTTTAATGAAAAGGGAATGCTTGCCGGGTCACTTGTCTTGTGGGTGGAACCCATGCCAAGGAGCAAATCCTTAATATCTTTAAGATAGACACTTTTTTCCTGGCAGCAGGCCCTGCCGTCTTCCCACGTCGCTCGACCTTTCTCACGCTTTTGGCGGAGGCAGGGAGGAGGCGGGTTCAGGCTCCTCGTTTCGTCCCTTTGCTGCCGCGACTACGACCAAATCTGGCCCCGGGAACGAGCCCCAGGGCCTAGAGTTAAGGGAGCACGGTAGCTTTTAGGAAGAAATAAGGTTTCACATACCTCAGTCCATAAGAGAATGCATGATAAGGGATGAAAAACTTATCTGAGATCCAGCCCCCGGCAACTCTGGTTCGCCGTGGGTTAATCTTTGTACTTGCAGCCCTCGGCAACACTGGCTTGCCGGGGTCTTGCAGCCCCCGGCAACACTGGCTTGCCAGGGTCTAGATGTTGGTCCGTCCTTTTTCTCCTTTTCGTCCTCAAGTTGTTTGGTCAAGATATGCGAGCCCTGCGAACCAAGGGAAACGAAAAGAACGGCAAAGGGACGCACACTCGACCTCTAAGTTAGGGGTTAGCCGCAACTAAGCACTGTCAACCCTAACCAAGGACGAGACTCGACTCAGCATGCATGCTAAAACTCAGGGCGCCAGCGCTTCATCTTCGCTCAGGGTCTGCGCCTGGCTTTGTACAAAGGATTACATGCAACAGCGGCAAGACTTGTACAAAAAGGTGGTTGCCGGACAGGGTCCGACAACCGCGCCTTACGGGTAAAACTTACGAAGATGCTCGATGTTCCAGGAGTTGCTCACCGGAAAGCCATCTTCGATCTCAAGGCGGACAGCGCCAGGCCTAGTGACTCGTTTCACCCGGTAAGGGCCTTCCCACTTCGGCGTCAACTTGTTGGAATTCTTGGCGGAATGAACGCGCCGAAGAACAAGGTCGCCTTCCTCGAGACTTCTGGCTTTAACTTTGCGGCTATGGTAGCGGCGGAAAGCTTACTGGTAGCGAGCAGCTCGCACAGCAGCCTGAAGACGATCTTCCTTAAGGAGCAGCGCGTCATCTTGCCGCAGCTGCTCTTGCTCAAGCTCATCATAAGCGAGCACTCGAGGTGACCCGTATACGAGTTCCGTGGGGATAACTGCCTCTGCTCCATAGACTAGAGCGAAAGGTGTCTGGCCAGTGGCTCGATTTGGCGTCGTCCTGATCGACCAAAGAACCACCGACAGCTCCTCAATCCAGTTTCTTCCGCACTTGTGCAGCCTGTCGAAAGTCCTGGTCTTGAGCCCATGCAGCACTTCAGCATTTGCCCTCTCCGCTTGACCGTTGCTCCTGGGGTGAGCAACAGAAGCGAAGCAGACCTTGGCGCCAAGATCTTGGACATACTGCATGAAGGTGCGGCTCGTGAATTGCGTACCGTTGTCGGTGATGATCCTGTTAGGGATCCCGAAGCGGCAAACAATCGATCTAAAGAACTTGACTGCTGACTGTGCTGTCACCTTCCTCACTGGTTCCACTTCTGGCCACTTTGTGAACTTGTCGATTGCGACGTACAAGTACTCAAAACCCCCGACTGCTCGGGGGAAGGGGCCGAGGATGTCGAGCCCCCAGACCGAAAATGGCCAGGATAAAGGGATCGTCTGGAGAGCTTGAGCTGGCTGGTGTATCTGCTTGGAATGGAACTGGCACGCTTCACACTTGGTTACTTGTGCAGTTGCATCCTGGAGGGCTATCGGCCAAAAGAAACCTTGCCGGAAAGCTTTACCGACAAGCGCTCTTGCGCCAATGTGGTGACCACATATGCCTCCATGTATCTCTGCCAACAGCTTCTGTCCATCTTCCCGGTGAATACACTTCAATTTCACTCCGTTGAGTCTTCTTCTGTACAGTGCGTTGTCGACGAACTGGTACACACTTGATTGCCGGGCTAATCTTTCCGCTTCTTCTGGCTCTTCGGGAAGTTCTCCTGTCTGGAGGAAACGGACGATTTGATGTGCCCATGCTGGAGCTTGTGGCTCGACAACAAGGACTAAAGGCATATTTGCTGCTGCGGGAACATCCGCTTCTACGGCGAGAACCTGCGGCTCAGCCGGAGCTTGACGTTCCCCGGCAAGCTTGCCGGAGCAAAACTTGTCGGGAGCGTCTGCTACAACGAAACAAACCCTGGGGCTTGTCGAAGTAGACTGCTCCTCAGCACTCTTGGCGTTGATCTTGGGGACCTTCTTAGCGGCGGCTTCGGGAAGCTCTGCCGGAAGATAGTCACTAGAAATCAATTTCCTCTTCTTGCTCTGTCCAGCTGATGGTGTCACAGATGGTTGAGTCAGCTTGAGCACAAAGATCCCTGGTTCCACAGGTAACTTAAGTGCTGCACACTTTGACAGGCCGTCAGCAATGTCGTTCTGAGCTCTTGGAACATGTTCCATCTGTAGGCCGACAAAGCACTCTTCTAGCTTTCTCACCTCATCAATGTAAGCTTCCATCAACGGACTCTGATAACTCTTGTTCACTTGGCGGACGACAAGATGTGAGTCACCCCTGACAATGAGCTGCTTGATCCCAAGGTCTGCTGCGATCCTGAGACCGGCGAGCAATCCTTCATACTCTGCAGTATTTTATGTTGCTTGCTCCTTGGGAAAGTGCATCTGGACCACGTACTTGAGGTGCTCTCCGGTGGGTGCGACAAGCAGCACGCCAGCACCAGCGCCTTGCAGCGAGAAAGCACCATCAAAGTACATCAGCCACTCTTTGTTTGCTTCCTTGACGGGGATGCTCGTCTCTGGAATTTCTTCGTCTGGTGTTGGCGTCCATTCTGCTATAAATTCTGCCAATGCTCTGCTTTGGATAGTTGAAGTGCTCTCAAACTTGAGGCCAAAGCTTGACAGTTCCAGTGCCCACTCAACAATCCTGCCTGTTGCTTCTGGATTCTGCAGTATCCTCTTCAGTGGAAAGTGAGTGACAACTGTGATCTCATGTGCTTGGAAGTAATGGCGCAGCTTTCTCGAGGCCATGAGAAGGCCGAAAAGCAATTTCTGCACACCAGAGTACCTTGACCTAGCCCCCTGCAGAAGGGAACTGACAAAGGAGACTGGGCGCTGCACCATTTTCTTCTGCTGCATCTTTTCGCACGTCTGCGCAGATCCATCTTTGTCGGGACCAGAGCTTGTCGGAGAAGCCCCCTGCTTGTCGCTGGATGTGCTTGCCATGGTCGCTGGCTCATCATCAGCCTCCCTCTCCGCTACTAACGCAGCACTAACTACTTGATTGGTTGCTGCCAGATACAGCAGCAACTTCTCTTGTGGTTTAGGTGCGACAAGTATTAGAGTGGAGGACAGGTATCTCTTCAAGTCCTGCAGCACAGCCGCCGCTTCCGGAGTCCATTTCATTGGACCTGCCTTTTTCAAGATTTTGAAAAATGGCAGGGCGCGCTCAGCAGACTTAGAGATAAACCTGCTGAGAGCCGCCACGCAGCCGGCAAGTTTCCGCACATCTTTGACGCGCTTCGGTGCTTCGATCTGCTCAATGGCCTTGATCTTGTCGGTATTGGCTTCAATTCCCCTCTAAGACACGAAGAACCCGAGAAGCTTGCCAGAAGGGACTCCAAACACGCACTTCTCGGGGTTGAGCTTGAGGCTGATCTTGCGCAGATTTGCAAAAGTCTCTTCTAGATCTTGAATCAGAGTTGCTTTGTCCCTGCTCTTGACCACTATGTCATCCATGTAGGCTTCCACATTTCTGTGTATTTGCGGTTCAAAAGTAGTATGGACTACCCTTGCAAATGTTGAACCAGCATTCTTCAAACTGAAAGGCATCCGTACAAAACAGTAAGTGCCACATGGAGTGATGAATGCAGTTTTCTCCTCATCCTCTTCTGCCATGAAGATCTGATGATATCCTGAGTATGCGTCAAGAAATGAAAGCAAATCACATCCGGCCGTGGAGTCGACAATCTGGTCAATGCGCGGCAAAGGAAATGGATCTTTGGGACAAGCTTTATTGACATCCGTGAACTCAATACAAAGCCTCCATTTCCCGTTTGCCTTGCGCACAACTACAGGATTGGCCAACCATGTAGGATGGAGCACCCCCCTGACAAGGCCTGCTGCTTCCAGCTTCTTGATCTCTTCTGCGATGAATTCTTGGCGCTCCACTGCTTGTTTCCTGACTTTCTGCTTGACGGGCCACGCATGAGGACAGACGGCAAGGTGGTGCACAATTATTTTCCTGGGAACGCCAGGGATGTCAGACGGTTGCCACGCAAACACATCGACATTCGCCCGCAGGAAAGCAACGAGCGCGCTTTCCTATTTGGGGTCGACAGTGGCGCTGATGGTGAAAGTACCAGGAGTGCTGTCCTCCTTGGCAGACACCTTCTTGGTCGCTGGCGGAGCTGCCATCGTCTTCTTACACTTGCCGGTGGAGCTCGATGGTGCGTCCTCGACGGTAGCGCAACACTTCGAAGAGGTGCGCTTGCCGGAATGGGCATCAGAACTCTTTCCGGACTTGGTCTTCTTCTTCCCCCCGGGAGCTTCAGCGGCAAGTGTCTCGCGATCCATTGCGGCTGCTGCTTCCCAGCAGATCTTGTCGGCACAGATAAGAGCATCTTTCTTGTTGCCAGGGACAGAGATGACACTTATCGGGCCTGGCATCTTCAGCATGTTGTACGCGTAATGAGAGGCCGCCATGAACTTGGCGAGCGCTGGACGGCCGAGAATTCCATTGTAAGGCAATGGAAAATCGGCAACGTCAAAAGTGATCCTCTCAGTCCTGAAGTTCAGCTCGCTGTCAAATGTCACCGGCAGCGTGATCTTCCCCTTCGGCTTGCTCCTTCGCGGGTTGATTCCTTGGAATGTGCCGGTCTCTTCTAGCTCGCTGTTAGGGACCTGGAGTTTTCGGAGCACAGCGGAGGAGATCAGGTTCAAGCCAGCCCCGCCGTCGACTAGCATCTTAGTGACCTTGAGGTTGCGGATAGTTGGTGAGACCAACATCGGCAAACACCCGACCGCAGTTGTGCGATCAGGGTGGTCCTCAATATCAAATATGATAGGCGTGCTGGACCATTTCAGAAGCTTGCGTGACTCGACGGGTGATTCTGCCGCATTGACTTCCCGCACCCACTGCTTGAGTTGGCGGTGTGAAGTATGCAGAGAAGCACCGCCGTCAACACACAAGACCTCTGTGGCTTTCTGAAACTCCTGCTCACTGGTCTCGTCATCATCCATGTCTTCGTCGTCGTCGTCTTCATCTTTGTCGCGGCCGCGGGGAGGCCTGTCTCCTTGCCGCTGATTGGCCTTGCCGCGGCGTCCTCCCCAGCCGGTGCGCTTCGTACCGGATCCTCCAGCACCTGCTTGGGCTTTCTCCTTGTCGCGTCGCTCGTACTCGGCCTTTTGTAGCTCGACAAGCTGCTCGACCTTCTTGCAGCTCTGGAGGTCATGGCCCTTGGTGCGGTGGATCTTGCAGTACTGTTTGTTGGTGTCGTCCTACTTGTCGGCGGCCGCCACAGCCTGGCAGTTGGCGCATGCGGCAACCTCCTTGCCGGAGCTACCATCTTTGGCTTTATTGGCGCCACCGTCGTTGCCAGACTACTCAACAACTAGCACATCTTTGCCTTTCCTCTTCCTGTTGTTCCGCCGCCGGTTTTTATTTGCCGGGGCAGTATCCTCGCTGTCAGATCCTCCCGTTCCTGCATTCTCTCCGGGGAGTTTCCTCCCTTCCTCAGCACGTGCACACCTGTCGGCCAGAGCATACAGCTCGCTGACGTCTCTGATCTTGCACATCGCCATCTCCTCCCGCATCCTGCGGTTACGCATGTTCTGATGGAACGCGCTGATGACCGCGGTAGGGTGGACATATGGGATGTTGCGTTGCACTTGGCTGAATCTCTGGATGTACTTGCGCAAGGGCTCTCCTTCTTTCTGGGCAAGCAAGTGAAGGTCACTCTCCTGGCCATGAGGTTTGTGGCCGCCTGTAAAGGCGTCGACAAACTGATGGCACAGGTCTGCCCAGGAAGATATGGAGTTTTCCGGCAAGTGCATGAGCCAGGATCTGACGTTGGGCTTGAGCACCAGCGGGAAGTAGTTGGCAAGGATCTTGTCGTCTCGCCCCCCGGTAGCCTGCACCGCGATGGTGTAGATGCTGAGGAACTCCGACGGATGCAACCCGCCGTCGTACTTCTCTGGTACGTCTGGCTTGAAATTCTTCGTGCTGGGCCACTGGACTTGACGCAGATCACGAGTAAACGCAGGGCAACCTACCGCGTGCGGCAGGTCGCCTGGTTCCCCTGGCGCATGCATGTCGACAGTGGGCCCAGCGCGCCGGTCTGATTGACGCCGCGTTTCTCTTCGGCGCTCGATGCGGGTACGAGCGTCTTCTTGCTGCCGTTCGTGAAGAACGTGGCGCTGATCGCGACGAGTTCGCGGATCTGATGAAGCGGTGGAGTCGCTTCGCGGTGGACCCGACGAGTCGGCGATCTTGGCCTTCGGGGCGGGGAGTGCATAGTGGTCGCACCCCCACCGGTCTTGTCGCCATCGGCTCGCACCTGGCTGGCTTGCCGCGGCTGCGATGTGGTTGGCTGCCACGGAGTGTCGCCGTTGGCGAAGCCGATGAGGCTCTGAATGGTGGCCCTCCAGTCGTCGATCTTGTCTGGCATTGGAGGGAAGTCTAGGAGCAGTTGAGCTCGTGCCAAAGCTTCTGCTGGAGTGGCAGGTAGCGGTGGCGAACGGTGCGAGGAGCGGGATATGCTCGGACTTCCAACGACGTTAGAAGGAGCAGTATTCCGTCTAGGCGACCGTGCCTCGCTTGCGCCAGCACGTTGGCGTGCATGCTGGCCTTGAGCATCTAGAGATATGCCAGCTCGATTTGGGTCTAGCGAACATATGGTACCGTGAGTACCACGACGCTGCCGGTCTCGCGCTTCCTGAGATGGGCGCGGAGCATCCACGGACGCCCGGTCGTCGTGGGATCCTGCTACGCCGCCGACGGGCAGCGCAGCCTTGTCCTTGGACCTGGCGGCACCATGGAATACCTCGTCGACGCCCGTTCTTCCGCCAGCGTCTTCCCCACCAGCCTTTTGCTCCGGCGGCGGTGGGTTCGACGCGGACGGAGCAGCCGCCTCCGAAGCCTTCTTCTTCGGCGGCATGTCGATGAAGTCAATGAAGATCTAGCTCGTGCGAACGCCGGATCAGGTTCACACAACCTCGACGCCCCCTACCTGGCGCGCCAAAGATGCCGGGGAAATCTGACTCCTCGAGCACCTATGGGGACGGAGCCCCTTCTCGGTTCGACGGGGGCGGAGGTCGCGCAAAGAGCGGATCGAGGCGAGGCACGCGAGGGATTTTACCCAGCTTCGGAGCTCTCCGGAGAGATAATACTCCTACTGCTGCTTTGTGGATTGTATAGAGTTCTTGCTCGGGAGCGCTGGGTGCTATAGTACAAACCAGCAGCTAACGAGACCGAGCGTGAGCGTTCTACTGTTCGTCCTCCTAGGGCGATCCCTCTCTACGTTGTGCATGGGCCTCCTTTTATATGCTCAAGGGGTCTCCAACAGGTGGCCACGTAGGCAAGGGCAAAAATGGAAAGGTGCTGCGGTAGGTACAGCTACCTACACAGTGAATCATACCTAACCCTGACGGCAGGGGACAAAGGCATTAAATGCCTATCTACGTCGCCCAGACGTTGCACAAAAGGGACCGTCAGGGGCGCCACCGCTCGCCACGATGGCTATCTTGTCAGCGCCGCATGCCACAGTGTACCCCTGGCTGCACAGCCGCCCGCCACGTACGCCTGGAAGGGTCCCAGAGCGACACGTAGGTGGGTGCGCTGGAGCGCAGGTACAGAGTGGTTGCTTGCCGCGGCAAACGCCTTGCCGCGGCCGTTGTCTTGCCGCGTATGGGAGCTTGTCGCTTGTCGGGTCCTGCTGGGACGCGTGGCGCGTTGCGGCAAGTTCCTTGAGATGCCTTGGTTGGTCTTCCCGGCAAGCTCCTCTTGCCGGGGTCTCGTGCCTTGAGTGGCCTTCCCGGCAAGCTCCTCTTGCTGGGGACTTGTCTCCTTGGCTCAAATACTTTGTTCTTGAATGGCTCCAAAGGAATCATGGAGGACTTTGGCGGTCACCTGGCAAGCCTTGCCGCGGGACGCTGCGACTGCCCGTGCACAAGTTCGGGATACTAGGGTACCCCTACTCTAGTACACCGACATAAGATAGATAAGATATATCAAGCATGCATAAGTGTAGCTTATGATCAAACACATGATCATCAATGTCTCACAAGCATATCAAAGTATCTTGACCAAAAGCAAACAATGTTTGAAAAACCATCAAATAAAGCAAGAGAGAAAAACAACACTCTCTCTCTCGAAGCCTATGATCTATACATTTTTCTCCCCCTTTGGCAACAAGTTACCAAAAAGTTCCTAGAAAATGCATAGTGCTAGATCGACACTCAGGCTTGATCTTCTGGTGGTGGTGGAGTCCGGATCACTCCAAGGACGAAGGCTTCCGTAGACGTGGTTGGAGTTGGAGCTGAAGTAGATGCTGGTGCTGGTTGGGCTGGCGTTGTGGCTGGAGCTGAGGTGGTGGCTCTTGTGTCAGGAACTGGCACTGCACTGGACCTCTGAGCTCGTGGCACTCTGGCAAATGCATCAGTGGTAGTCTTCCCTTTGCTCTCCTGCATGTCATCTTGGAGTTGCTCCACTGCTGTCTGAATCTCTGTCACCTTGACATCTAAGTCATAGAACTTTTGTTCTATGATTCTTTCTAAGCTCTCCTGGTTCTGAGTTAGGGTGGCCAGTCCTTTCTCAATCCGCAGGGTGGATGCAATCAAGTAACTGAGCTTCTCTTGCTTGTTTTTCAAGAAATACTCAGATGCCTCCTCTTGAGTTGGCATCTTGGCAGCTTTCTCCTTCCTTGCCTTCTCCTTCTTAGCTTGTGCTTGGGCTGATGATGGTTCATTTGTATTCATCACAACTTGGTTGTGCTCGAAATCTGGATGAATAGGCAAATGTTCCTTGTCCAACAAGTATGTGTTTGTGCCCATTCTTGAGTTAATCAACATCTGGATCTGAGGGGCATAACCACAGCTCCTCTTCCGATCTGCTGCAGTCCTCTTGATAGTCTCTACTATGAGGCTCATAACCTTAAATTTCAGAGGCACGTCAAAGATATGTAGCAAGTTAATGGCATGACCTCTGATCATCTTGTGATCTCCAGACTTGGGCAAAAGTGTGTGCCTAAGGATCCAGTTGATTGTAGGCAGTCCTGACAACAAGTGTTTTACAGACCCAAACTGGTGAGTGTCAAGATCATCTGCTGGAATCTCCTTGTACATATTTGCCATAGTGTTATGATCCATCTTTTTCTTGGCATAGATATCCAAGTCATCTTCGTTTTCCTCTAGGGCATTGATCAACTTTGACCATTCCTCAACAGTTGATTGGTACCTTGTACCTTCAGACATCCATGTGATCCTGCCATCTGGATAGAAGTGTGCTGTGGAGTAGAATTGCATGATCAGCTCCTCATTCCACTTTGTGAGCTTCTGCCCAACAAAGTCAGCTACTCCACATGCCTTGAAGCTGTCTTGCACTCCAGGGTAGTGCTCTTCATTGTCCTTGATGTATTCCCAGTCGACCCATCTCATATCACACACAACAGGCTTCTTGTCCAACAAGACTGTCTCATAGAAGTCCTGCTGTTCCTTAGTGTGGAACCTGTAGTCAATAGCAGTTCTCCTCTTGGTAGCATATGGATCCTCTGCTCTCCACTTTCTTTGTCTAGAGTCTCTTCTGATCTTCATATCCTCAGCCACAGGATGAGCATCATTGTGGTCTGGGATCTTGGGCTTCAATTTTCTCAGCACTTGGCCTTCCTCTTCTTCTGCAGTGTCAGGCACTAGGGCCTTGTTCTTCTCAGAAGCTGGGATGCTCCTTGTATTTCTCTTTGGTTTTGGATTTGGAGCTGGCTTGGCCTTGGATGCAGCCTTGGGGGCTTCCTTGTGTTGGAAATATGCCCTAGAGGCAATAATAAAAGCATTATTATTATATTTCCTTATTCATGATAATTGTCTTTATTCGTGCTATAATTGTGTTATTCGGAAATCGTAATACATGTGTGAATAACAGACAACAATATGTCCCTAGTGAGCCTCTAGTTGACTAGCTCATTGATCGACAGATAGTCATGGTTTCCTGACTATGGACATTGGATGTCATCGATAAAGGGATCACATCATTAGGAGAATGATGTGATGGACAAGACCCAATCCTAAACATAGCATAAGATCGCATAGTTCGTTTGCTAGAGTTTTCCAATGTCAAGTATCCTTTCCTTAGACCATGAGATCGTGTAACTCCCGGATACCGTAGGAGTGCTTTGGGTGTGCCAAACGTCACAACGTAACTGGGTGACTATAAAGGTATACTACGGGTATCTCTGAAAGTGTCTGTTGGGTTGACATGGATCGAGACTGGGATTTGTCACTCCGCTTGATGGAGAGGTATCACCGGGCCCTCTCGGTAATGCATCATCATAATGAGCTCAGTGTGATCAAAGTGTTTGATCACGGGATCATGCATTACGGTACGAGAAAAGTGACTTGCCGGAAACGAGATTGAACGAGGTATTGGGATACCGACGATCGAATCTCGGGCAAGTAAAATACCGATTGATAAAGGGAATCGTATACGGGATTAATTGAATCCTCGACATCGTGGTTCATCCGATGAGATCATCGTGGAGCATGTAGGAGCCAACATGGGTATCCAGATCCCGCTGTTGGTTATTGCCCGAGAGCCGTCTCGGTCATGTCTGCATGTCTCCCGAACCCGTAGGGTCTACACACTTAAGGTTCGGTGACGCTAGGGTTGTGAAGATATGTATATGCAGTAACCCGAATGTTGTTCGGAGTCCCGGATGAGATCCCAGATGTCACGAGGAGTTTCGGAATGGTCCGGAGGTAAAGATTTATATATGGAAAGTTGTCATACGGACATCGGGACAAGTTTCGGGGTTATCGGTATTGTACCGGGACCACCGGAGGGTCCCGGGGGGTCCACCGGGTGGGGCCACCTATCCCGGAGGGCCCCATGGGCTGTATGAGGGAAGGAACCAGCCCATAGTGGGCTGGTGCGCCTCCCCCCCAAAGGCCCATGCGCCTAGGGTTTGGGAGGGAAACCCTAAAGGGGGCGCCCCCCTTGCTTGGGGGGCAAGCCCCCCTCCCTGGCCGCCGCCCCCCCTAGGAGATTCCATCTCCTAGGGCCGGTGCCCCCCCTAAGGGGTTATATAAAGGGGGAGGGGAGAGGCGGCTGGACACCCTTTGCCCTGGCGCCTCCCTCTCCCTCTCCAACACCTCCTCCTCCTCCGTAAGAGCACGGCGAAGCCCTGCCGGAGTACTGTAGTTCCACCATCCCCACGCCGTCGTGCTGCTGCTGGAGCCTTCTTCCCCAACCTCTCCTTTGCCTTGCTGGATCAAGAAGAAGGAGACGTTACACTGACCGTACGTGTGTTGAACGCGGAGGTGCCGTGCTTTCGGTGCTAGGATCTCCGGTGATTTGGATCACGGTGTGTACGACTACATCATCCCCGTTCGTTGAACGCTTCCACTCGCGATCTACAAAGTGGTATGTAGATGCAATCTATCTCTCCCATGACTCGTTGCTAGATGAACTCATAGATGGATCTTGGTGAAACCGTAGGAAAATTTTTAATTTTCTGCAACGTTCCCCAACAGTGGCATCATGAGCTAGGTCTATGCGTAGTTCTCTATTGCATGAGTAGAACACAATTTGTTGTGGGCGTAGATGTTGTCAACTCTTCTTGCCGCTACTAGTCTTATCTTGCTTCAGCGGTATTGTGGGATGAAGCGGCCCAGACCAACCTTACACGTACGTTTACGTGAGACCGGTTCCACCGACTAACATGCACTAGTTGCATAAGGTGGCTGGCGAGTGTCTGTCTCTCCCACTTTAGTTGGAGCGGATTCGATGAAAAGGGTCCTTATGAAGGGTAAATAGAAGTTGACAAATCACGTTGTGGTTTTTCACGTAGGTAAGAAAACGTTCTTGCTAGAACCCTAATTCAGCCACGTAAAACTTGCAACAACAATTAGAGGACGTCTAACTTGTTTTTGCAGCAAGTGCTTTGTGATATGATATGGCCAAAGTTGTGATGAATGATGAATGATCTATATGTGATGTATGAGATGTTCATGCTATTGTAATAGGAATCTCGACTTGCATGTCGATGAGTATGACAACTGGCAGGAGCCATAGGAGTTGTCTTTATTTTTTGTATGACCTGCGTGTCATTGAGAAACGCCATGTAAATTACTTTACTTTATTGCTAAACGCGTTAGCCATAGTAGTAGAAGTAATAGTTGGCGAGCAACTTCATGGAGACACGATGATGAAGATCATGATGATGAAGATCATGGTGTCAAGCCAGTGACAAGATGATCATGGAGCCCCAAGATGGAGATCGAAGGAGCTATGTGATATTGGCCATATCATGTCACGTTTATTATTTGATTGCATGTGATGTTTATCATGTTTTGCATCTTGTTTACTTAGAACGACGGTAGTAAATAAGATGATCCCTCATAATAATTTCAAGAAAGTGTTCTCCCTAACTGTGCACCATTGCGACAGTTCGTTGTTTCGAAGCACCACATGATGATCGGGTGTGATAGATTCTAACGTTCACATACAATAGGTGTAAGACAGATTTACACATGCGAAACACTTAGGTTGACTTGACGAGCCTAGCATGTACAGACATGGCCTCAGAACACAGAAGACCGAAAGGTCGAGCATGAGTCGTATAGAAGATACGATCAACATGAAGATGTTCACCGATGTTGACTAGTCCGTCTCACGTGATGATCGGACACGGCCTAGTTAACTCGGATCATGTAATACTTAGATGACTAGAAGAGGGATGTCTATCTAAGTGGGAGTTCATTAAATAATTTGATTAAATGAACTTTATTATCATGAACTTAGTCTAAATATTTACAATATGTCTTGTAGATCAAATGGCCAACGTAGTCCTCAACTTCAACGCGTTCCTAGAGAAAACCAAGCTGAAAGACGATGGTAGCAACTATACGGACTGGGTCCGGAACATGAGGATCATCCTCGTAGCTGCCAAGAAAGATTATGTCCTACAAGCACCGCTGGGTGACGCACCTATTCTCCCTGCAGAACAAGACGCTATGAACGCTTGGCAGTCACGCTGCGATGATTACTCCCTCGTTCAGTGCGGCATGCTTTACAGCTTAGAGCCGGGGCTCCAAAAGCGTTTTGAGAGACATGGAGCATATGAGATGTTCGAAGAGCTGAAAATGGTTTTCCAAGCTCATGCCCGGGTCGAGAGATATGAAGTCTCCGACAAATTCTTTAGCTGTAAGATGGAGGAAAATGGCTCTGTCAGTGAACACATACTCAAAATGTCTGGGTTGCACAACCGCTTGACTCAACTGGAAGTTAATCTCCCGGATGAAGCGGTCATTGACAGAATCCTCCAGTCGCTTCCACCTAGCTACAAGAGCTTTGTGATGAACTACAATATGCAGGGGATGGTAAAGACCATTCCTGAGGTATATGCTATGCTGAAATCAGCAGAGGTAGAAATCAAGAAGGAGCATCAAGTGTTGATGGTGAATAAAACCACTAAGTTCAAGAAGGGCAAGGGTAAAAAGAACTTCAAGAAGGACGGCAAGGAAGTTGCCGCGGCCGGTAAGCAAGTTGCCGGGAAGAAGCCAAAGAATGGACCCAAGCCCGAGACTGAGTGTTTTTATTGCAAGGGAAGTGGTCACTGGACGCGGAACTGCCCCAAATACTTAGCGGACAAGAAGGCCGGCAAAACCAAAGGTATATATGATATACATGTAATTGATGTGTACCTTACCAGTACTCGTAGTAGCTCTTGGGTATTTGATACCGGTGCAGTTGCTCACATTTGTAACTCAAAGCAGGAGCTGCGGAATAAACGGAGACTGGCGAAGGACGAGGTGACGATGCGCGTCGGGAATGGTCCCAAGGTCGATGTGATCGCTGTCAGCATGCTACCTCTACATTTACCTACGGGATTAGTTTTAAACCTCAATAATTGTTATTTAGTACCAAGTTTGAGCATGAACATTGTGTCTGGATCTCGTTTAATACGAGATGGCTACTCATTTAAATCCGAGAATAATGGTTGTTCTATTTATATGAGAGATATGTTTTATGGTCATGCTCCGATGGTTAATGGTTTATTCTTAATGAATCTCGTACGTGATGATACACATATTCATAGTGTGAATACCAAAAGAGTTAAAGTTGATAACAATAGTCCCACATATTTGTGGCACTGCCGCCTTGGTCACATAGGTGTCAAACGCATGAAGAAGCTCCATGCAGATGGACTTTTAGAGTCTCTTGATTATGAATCATTTGACACGTGCGAACCATGCCTCATGGGTAAAATGACCAAGACTCCGTTCTCAGGAACAATGGAGCGAGCAACCAACTTATTGGAAATCATACATATCGATGTGTGCGGTCCAATGAGTGTTGAGGCTCGCGATGGCTATCGTTATGTTCTCACCCTCACTGATGACTTGAGTAGATATGGGTATGTCTACTTAATGAAACACAAGTCTGAGACCTTTGAAAAGTTCAAGGAATTTCAGAGTGGGGTTGAAAATCAACGTGAGAGAAAGATCAAGTTTCTACGATCAGATCATGGAGGAGAATACTTGAGTCACGAATTTGGCACACACTTAAGAAAATGTGGAATAGTTTCACAACTCACGCCGCCTGGAACACCTCAGCGTAATGGTGTGTCCGAACGTCGTAATCGCACTCTATTAGATATGGTGCGATCTATGATGTCTCTTACCGACTTACCGCTATCTTTTTGGGGCTATGCTTTAGAGACTGCCGCATTCACTTTAAATAGGGCTCCGTCGAAATCCGTTGAGACGACACCGTATGAATTATGGTTTGGGAAGAAACCTAAGCTGTCGTTTCTAAAAGTTTGGGGATGCGATGCTTATGTCAAGAAACTTCAACCTGAAAAGCTCGAACCCAAGTCGGAAAAATGCGTCTTCATAGGATACCCTAAAGAAACTGTTGGGTATACCTTCTACCTCAGATCCGAAGGCAAGATCTTTGTTGCCAAGAATGGGTCCTTTCTAGAGAAAGAGTTTCTCTCGAAAGAAGTAAGTGGGAGGAAAGTAGAACTTGATGAAGTGTTACCTCTTGAACCGGAAAATGGCGAAACTCAAGAAAACGTTTCTGAGGTGCCTGCACCGACTAGAGAGGAAATTAATGATGATGATCAAGATACTTCTAATCAAGCTCCTACTGAAATTCGAAGGTCCACAAGGACACGTTCCACACTAGAGTGGTACGGTAACCCTGTCTTGGAAATCATGTTGTTAGACAACGGTGAACCTTCGAACTATGAGGAAGCAATGGCGGGCCCGGATTCTGACAAATGGCTGGAAGCATGAAATCCGAGATAGGATCCATGTATGAAAACAAAGTATGGACTTTGACTGACTTGCCCGTTGAGCGGCGAGCCATAGAAAATAAATGGATCTTTAAGAAGAAGACAGACGCGGATGGTAATGTGACCATCTATAAAGCTCGGCTTGTCGCTAAGGGTTATCGACAAGTTCAAGGGGTTGACTACGATGAGACTTTCTCACCGGTAGCGAAGCTGAAGTCCGTCCGAATCATGTTAGCAATTGCCGCATTCTACAATTATGAAATATGGCAAATGGACGTCAAAACGGCATTCCTTAATGGTTTCCTTAAGGAAGAATTGTATATGATGCAGCCGGAAGGTTTTGTCGATCCTAAGAATGCTGACAAGGTGTGCAAGCTCCAATGCTCGATTTATGGGCTGGTGCAAGCATCTCGGAGTTGGAACATTCGCTTTGATGAGATGATCAAAGCGTTTGGGTTTACACAGACTTATGGAGAAGCCTGTGTTTACAAGAAAGTGAGTGGGAGCGCTGTAGCATTTCTCATATTATATGTAGATGACATACTTTTGATGGGAAATGATATAGAACTCTTGGACAACATTAAGGCCTACTTGAATAAGAGTTTTTCAATGAAGGACCTTGGAGAAGCTGCTTATATATTAGGCATCAAGATCTATAGAGATAGATCGAGACGCCTCATAGGTCTTTCACAAAGCACATACCTTGATAAAATATTGAAGAAATTCAATATGGATCAATCTAAGAAAGGGTTCTTACCTGTGTTACAAGGTGTGAAATTGAGCTCAGCTCAATGTCCGACCACGGCAGAAGATATAGAAGAGATGAGTGTCATCCCCTATGCCTCAGCCATAGGTTCTATTATGTATGCCATGCTGTGTACCATACCTGATGTAAACCTTGCCGTAAGTTTGGTAGGCAGGTACCAAAGTAATCCCGGCAAGGAACACTGGACAGCGGTCAAGAATATCCTGAAGTACCTGAAAAGGACTAAGGAAATGTTTCTCGTTTATGGAGGTGATGAAGAGCTAGTCGTAAAAGGTTACGTCGACGCTAGCTTCGACACAGATCTGGATGACTCTAAGTCACAAACCGGATACGTGTATATTTTAAATGGTGGGGCAGTAAGCTGGTGCAGTTGCAAGCAAAGCGTCGTGGCGGGATCTACATGTGAAGCGGAGTACATGGCAGCCTCGGAGGCAGCACATGAAGCAATTTGGGTGAAGGAGTTCATCACCGACCTCGGAGTCATACCCAATGCGTCGGGGCCAATCAAGCTCTTCTGTGACAACACTGGAGCAATTGCACTTGCAAAGGAGCCCAGGTTTCACAAGAAGACCAGGCACATCAAGCGTCGCTTCAACTCCATTCGTGAAAATGTTCAAGATGGAGACATAGAAATCTGTAAAGTACACACGGATCTGAATGTTGCAGATCCATTGACTAAACCTCTCCCTAAGGCAAAACATGATCAGCACCAGAACTCTATGGGTGTTCGATTCATCACAATGTAACTAGATTATTGACTCTAGTGCAAGTGGGAGACCGTTGGAAATATGCCCTAGAGGCAATAATAAAAGCATTATTACTATATTTCCTTATTCATGATAATTGTCTTTATTCGTGCTATAATTGTGTTATCCCGAAATCGTAATACATGTGTGAATAACAGACAACAATATGTCCCTAGTGAGCCTCTAGTTGACTAGCTCGTTGATCGACAGATAGTCATGGTTTCCTGACTATGGACATTGGATGTCATCGATAAAGGGATCACATCATTAGGAGAATGATGTGATGGACAAGACCCAATCCTAAACATAGCATAAGATCGCATAGTTCGTTTGCTAGAGTTTTCCAATGTCAAGTATCCTTTCCTTAGACCATGAGATCGTGTAACTCCAGGATACCGTAGGAGTGCTTTGGGTGTGCCAAACGTCACAACGTAACTGGGTGACTATAAAGGTATACTACGGGTATCTCTGAAAGTGTCTGTTGGGTTGACATGGATCGAGACTGGGATTTGTCACTCCGCTTGACGGAGAGGTATCACCGGGCCCTCTCGGTAATGCATCATCATAATGAGCTCAGTGTGATCAAAGTGTTTGATCACGGGATCATGCATTACGGTACGACAAAAGTGACTTGCCGGTAACGAGATTGAACGAGGTATTGGGATACCGACGATCGAATCTCGGGCAAGTAAAATACCGATTGACAAAGGGAATCGTATACGTGATTAATTGAATCCTCGACATCGTGGTTCATCCGATGAGATCATCGTGGAGCATGTAGGAGCCAACATGGGTATCCAGATCCCGCTGTTGGTTATTTCCCGAGAGCCGTCTCGGTCATGTCTGCATGTCTCCCGAACCCGTAGGGTCTACACACTTAAGGTTCGGTGACGCTAGGGTTGTGAAGATATGTATATGCAGTAACCCGAATGTTGTTCGGAGTCCCGGATGAGATCTCGGACGTCACGAGGAGTTTCGGAATGGTCTGGAGGTAAAGATTTATATATGGAAAGTTGTCATACGGACATCGGGACAAGTTTCGGGGTTATCGGTATTGTACCGGGACCACCGGAGGGTCCCGGGGGGTCCATCGGGTGGGGCCACCTATCCCGGAGGGCCCCATGGGCTGTATGAGGGAAGGAACCAGCCCATAGTGGGCTGGTGCGCCTCCCCCCAAAGGCCCATGCACCTAGGGTTTGGGGGGGAAACCCTAAAGGGGGCGCCCCCCTTGCTTGGGGGGCAAGCCCCCCTCCCTGGCCGCCGCCCCCCCTAGGAGATTCCATCTCCTAGGGCCGGCGCCCCCCCCAAGGGGTTATATAAAGGGGGGAGGGGAGAGGGGGCTGGACACCCTTTGCCCTGGCGCCTCCCTCTCCCTCTCCAACACCTCCTCCTCCTCCGTAAGAGCACGGCGAAGCCCTGCCGGAGTACTGTAGTTCCACCATCACCACGCCGTCGTGCTGCTGCTGGAGCCTTCTTCCCCAACCTCTCCTTTGCCTTGCTGGATCAAGGAGAAGGAGACGTTACGCTGACCGTACGTGTGTTGAACGCGGAGGTGCCGTGCTTTCGGTGCTAGGATCTCCGGTGATTTGGATCACGGTGTGTATGACTACATCATCCCCGTTCGTTGAACGCTTCCGCTCGCGATCTACAAAGTGGTATGTAGATGCAATCTCTCTCTCCCATGACTCGTTGCTAGATGAAATCATAGATGGATCTTGGTGAAACCGTAGGAAAAATTTTAATTTTCTGCAATGCTCCCCAACACCTTGGGCTTAGATGCAGTTGCCCCTGATCTTATAGCATCACCCATCAGCTTGGGTGCCTTAGGTGCCGGTGCAGCAACCTCTTCTTCTTCATCAGAAGAATGCTGTTCAAATTCAGCCATGGGATCAACTTTCTTGCACCATCTGCCTCTTTTCCTTTCCTTCTTCCCTTCAGCAACAACTGGCTCTTTGGGTGCAGGCTTCTCAGGAATCTTTGTTGAGGCTCTGGCCTTTGGCATGGGTTGCCTGCCTGCTGGCCTTTTGATCTTTAAGCCTGGCTTGGTGCTCTGTCTTTAGCCATGCTCTTTCTTGAGTTCAACTTTCTTGGAAGTTGCTTCCTCCTCTGCCACATAGTCCTCATCCTCTGATTCTGAGGTTCTCTTTTTCCTTTGTCTTGTGGAAGCTTTTGGCAGGTTGCTGGGGGTGCTCCTGCTGCCTTCATCTGAAGAACTGGAGGGACTAGTGCCCTCACTCATCTGCACTGGCTGTTCTGACAAGTTCTGGCTGTCACTCTGGTCTGACATGATGAACAAGCTGACTGCTGACCCTGTGAATAGTTTATAGATGAGGTAGAGTGGATGAGCATCACAAAATGCAGAGATTTTTGCAAAAGAATGATTCAAAAACTTAGTTTTAGTTTCCCACAGAAAAAATTTCGGATCTACCGATTTTTAAACTTGGTGATACCGAAGCAGTTTTTGGAACCTAAACTAGTGAACTCGGTCAGACCGAGTCACAGTTCGGTGGCACCGAGACTGCTAGGGTTTCACAAAGTTCCAAAATCGGTCACACCGATTAGCAATACTCGGTCAGACCGAGTCTTACTTGTGCAATGGCATAAGCCAAATCGGTGGGACCGAGTTTTTCAACTCGGTGGGTCCGAGATGGTTTCGGCGGAAACCTAACCCTAAAATTTTCGAATCAAACCTATTCTACGAGTTCATTGACAGGATAGGAGTTTATCAAACGTGGCAAGAATCAATATGATCACAATGTGCTAGGAATCGGATTGGGGAATAGCACAAAGATCGAGTCCATACCCTAGTTCGGCGGAGACTCGCTACGGCGTCAACGGCGGGGTCGAATCCCATTGACGGCGACGGAGACCAGCGACTGGAGGCGGCTGGCGGTGAGGAGACGATCCGGAGACCACGTTGGCAGAGCGAGCTATTGCGCGGGCGAAGGGGTTCGGAGAAATTTCCAAATTTTTGCCCGTGTCTATATATAGCCCGACCCTGTCGGTGTGACCGAGTGGAACAACTCGGTGGCACCGAGATGCAAAGTTGTATATAGTTATTGCAACTCGGTGTGACCGAATGGTTCAAATCGGTTGCACCGAGATCGAAAACATAGATCAACTTAATGATCTCGGTAAGACCGAAAGTGGGGTATCGGTCAGACCGAGAATCACAAAGAGGTTTTGGAAGTTTAAGTCTATGAGGAATCGGGGACTCCGAGTGCTCCTCACACAGAGTGGTTCGAATCTGACTTGATCAACTTTGTGATGTAGCATGAATAGAGTTTGAGACGAGAAAAGCATAGATAGCTAGAGGAGGTTCTTAGGCATTCTTGTCCATCCACTTGGCAACAGAAAAATAAAGCCAAACAATCAAAACAACAAGTGGATGTCCTCGAATGAGTAAAATATGCAACCAACATGCTCACACAATAAAATGGCAGTAGAAATATGTGGCAAAGCATGCACAACCAATTCTAGCATCTATCAAGCAATTGGCGATGACTAGGTCATCTATATATGAGCATATTGACATAGGAGTCAAATGAGAACATTTGATCATAGGTCATACTCATCGTTTAAGCTCAAGTGGGGTTACCACTTTTACATAAAGCATTGTTGTGTTCACATCATTAGAGTTGCTTTAACTCAAGTCTTAGAGTAAAGCTCCCCCTAGATGTGATATCCCCCTAAGAGGGATGAACTAACCTTGGGTTTTGTCGATGATGACTTCATGTAGATGTTGAAGATGTGGATGCTCAATGTTGATGTAGATCACTTGGATCTATCCTTTCGAGTGAATTGCACTTTCAATACCTACATGGGTTAGTCCCACAAGGAACAAACAAGGATATCCATAGACATAGAGTGATGCACACATAAGATGATGTCTATGAAAGTTTTTAGGTTACCTTGTCCCTTGTCTTACCAACAAGAGGGTTTGTGACTCCTTGAACTAGTGCAAGATGTGGAAGTTGATTGCACTTGTTGTTGCCAAAATGATAAGAGTGAAGTATGTTGGTGGAGTCATCCTCAAGAACTCTCTAGTTCTTCTTCTTTTGGATCCACACCATCTTGATGGGAATCCTTGGAGTTGTAGTTGTACTTGATGAAGTGGAAATTGAAGTAGTCTTGGGAATCCACTTGACTATGGTCTTAGGAGCTTCTTCAAATGCATCAATTTCCTCTTGAAGCTTGTCCTTGCCTTTTTGCTTGTAGTCTTGTGGTGGAAGATCATCTTGAGTTTGTGTCCCCTTGAAAGAAGTAGGATCATACTTCTCTTGTTGAGGAACAAACTTTGTCTTGGGGTATTGATCTTCTTCCCACTCAACTCCATTGGCATTGAACTTTCGTTCAAAACCAACACCTTGATTCTTCCGGTGCCTTCCTTGCTTGCGTACAATCTCCTCGAATTGCTTACTTCCGGCAAGGCTTTTGTACACTCCTTTCTCTATGATTCCCTTCAATAAGCTATTTTCTTGCTCAAGTGTAACTTGGCTAAGAGAATCATTAGTGGAATCAAGAGAACTACTAGAAGCAACAATATTGGATTTAACATGATCATTGTTACTACTAGAGGAAGAATCTTTCTTATTCTTGTTATTAGAATTAACTTGAGGCATGTAAGTGGATAAGAGTAAACGCTTGGCAATGTAAGAAGAACTTTTCTTGCGGAGATCATCATTGATTGCCTTTAAAAACTCATGCTCTTACTCAAGATTGAGCTTTTCAAAGCGTAACTTCTCATGAGCTCTTAAAAGTTCTCGATGATCTTTGAAGATAGTTTCATGAGCAAACTTAAGAGTGTTTAGTTCTTTAGCTAGGGCCTCAATTTTCTCCTTATCATTGTCATTCGTTTTATCTTGATTAGCATGATTAATTGACGTTTCATCATAGTATTCATCACTAGAGTTGTCAACAAGTAAATCATCATCTCCTAACAAGTCATCTTCATCACTATTGAAATCAACATACTCAGGGTGAGTTACCTTAGGACCTTTGGCCATGAAGCATCTTCCAATTCCTTCATTTGGTGAGTCAAATATGTCGTAGGAGTTGGTTGACACAAGTGCTAGACCGGCAACACCTTCATCTTGAGTATATTCGGAATTGGAGTGATAGCTTCTCTCGGAGTGGTTGTCGGAGTCAGAGTCGGATACCCATTCACCAACATGAGCTTGATGTCTTCGTTTTGTGTAGCTCCTTGATGATTTTTCCTTTCTTTCCGAATCCTTGCTTCTCCGTGAGTATATTCGTTCATAACAATCATCTCTACTCCTTCTCTCTCTTGATGGTGATTCTTCTCTTTTGCCTCTTCTTTTTGGAGAATCTTCTCTTCTTTTGTAGGGAGCCGTACACTCATTGGAATAGTGTCCGGGTCTTCCACAATTGTAGCAGTTTTGCTCTCGACTAGAAGATCTTTTGTCATTGTAGGACCTTGACTTGGAGCTTCTATCTTTGCTTCTACTCTTGTAGAACTTGTTGAAGTTCTTCACCATTAGGCTCAATTCTTCGTTGAAGTTTTGTTTCTCACTTGATGATGTGGGGGCTTCACATGAGGCTTTGTAGGCACCACTTGATTTGTTGTGAAGTTCCTCTTTATTCTTGAGTGACATCTCATGAGCAACAACTCTTCCAATGACCTCCGTTGGCTTGAGATCTTTGTAATTGGGCATCATTTGGATCAATGTGCACACGGTATCATATTTTCCATCCAAGGCTCTTAGGATCTTCTTGATGATGAATCTGTCAGTCATCTCTTCACTCCCTAAGCCGGCAATCTCGTTTGTGATGAGAGCAAGCCTAGAGTACATTTCAGCGACACCTTCACCATCCTTCATTTTGAACTTGTCATGTTGACTTTGAAGCACATCCCATTTTGAATCCTTGACAGAGTCGGTACCTTCGTGCATATCAATCCAAGTATCCCAAATTTCCTTGGCATTCTCAAGACGGCTGATTTTGTTGAATTCTTCGGGGCACAATCCGTTGAAGAGAATATCACAAGCTTGAGCGTTGTATTGTAGCATCTTCAACTCATCCGCAGTAGCTTCACGGTTTGGTTCTTTCCCATCGAAGAAGTCACCTTGCAAACCAACACACACAATAGCCCAAACTGCGGGGTTATGTCCAAGAATATGCATTTTCATTTTATGCTTCCAACTAGCAAAATTAGTACCATCAAAGTAAAGACCTCTACGGTGATAATTTCCCTCACTAGACGCCATACTCTCCTAGGTTGTGAAACCAAGGCTATGACCACCAAAAGCTATGGAAATCAAAGCAAATGGAGACCAAAGCTCTGATACCACTTGTAGGATGAGAAGTATGTCTAGAGGGGGGGGGTGATTAGACTACTTGACCAAATAAAAACTTAGCCTTTTCCCAATTTTAGTTCTTGGCAGATTTTAGCAACTTTTAGGACAAGTCAAGTAATCATCACACAATTCAAGCAAGCATGCAAAGAGTATATTGGCAGAGGAAAGTAAAGCATGCAACTTGCAAGAATGTAAAGGGAAGGGTTTGGAGAATTCAAACGCAATTGGAGACACGGATGTTTTTCTCGTGGTTCGGATAGGTGGTGCTATCCTACATCCACGTTGATGGAGACTTCAACCCACGAAGGGTAATGGTTGCGCGAGTCCACGGAGGGCTCCACCCACGAAGGGTCCACGAAGAAGCAACCTTGTCTATCCCACCATGGCCATCGCCCACGAAGGACTTGCCTCACAAGCAGTAGATCTTCACGAACTAGGCGATCTCCTTGCCCTTACAAACTCCTTGGTTCAACTCCACAATCTTGTCGGAGGCTCCCAAGTGACACCTAGCCAATCTAGGAGACACCACTCTCCAAGAAGTAACAAATGGTGTGTTGATGATGAACTCCTTGCTCTTGTGCTTCAAATGATAGTCTCCCCAACACTCAACTCTCTCTCACAGGATTTGGATTTGGTGGAAAGAAGATTTGAGTGGAAAGCAACTTGGGGAAGGCTAGAGATCAAGATTCATATGGTAGGAATGGAATATCTTGGCCTCAACACAAGGGTAGGTGGTTCTCTCTCAGAACATATGAGTTGGAAGTGTAGATGTGTTCTGATGGCTCTCTCCACGAATGAAGAGGAGGTGGAGGGGTATATATAGCCTCCACACAAAATCCAACCGTTACACACAATTTACCAATCTCGGTGGGACCGAATCAACAAACTCGGTCGGACCGAAATAGTAAACCTTGTGACCGTTAGAGATTTTCGGTGGGACTGACATGCAACTCGGTAGGACCGATATGGTTAGGGTTAGGGCATAACATAATCTCGGTGAGACCGATTACACAAACTCGGTGAGACCGATTTGGTAATTAGCTAACCAGAGAGTTGGTCAGGTAAACTCGGTGGGACCGATTTGCTCTTTCGATGAGACGAAAAGTTACAAAAGGGAAACAGAGAGTTTACATTGCAATATCGGTTGGACCGATTTTCTCTTTCGGTGAGACCGAAAAGTTACAAAAGGGAAACAGAGAGATTGCAATCCCATCTCGGTGAGACCGAGATCCCTATCGGTAGAACCGATTTGCTAGGGTTTGGCAGTGGCTTATGACAAGTGAAACTCGGTGGCGCCGGATAGAAAGAATCGGTAGGACCGATTTTGGCTTGGAGTTTAGGTCATTTGTGGATATGGGAAAGTAGCTGAGGATTTTGGAGCATATCATTAAGCACATGGAGCAAAAGGCTCATTAAGCAACACCTCATCCCTCCTTGATAGTATTGGCTTTTCCTATGGACTCAATGTGATCTTGGGTCACTAAAATGTAAAATGAAGAGTCTTGAGCTTTTGAGCTTGAGCCAATCCTTTGTCCTTAGCATTTTGAGGGTTCCACTTTCACCATCCATGCCATGCCAATCATTGAGCTTTCCTGAAATAATTGTCTTGGAATAACATTAGCTCAATGAGCTATATGTTGTTATGAATTACCAAAACCACCTAGGGATAGTTGCACTTTCAACCGTCAAAGTGTTCCTCCAGCTTCCTCACTTCATCTACGTATGCTTCCATCAGTGGGCTCTGATAATCTTTGTTGACTTGCCTGACAATGAGCTGCGAGTCACCCCTGACGATGAGATTCTTAACCCCGAGGTCTGCCGCGATCCTGAGACCGGCAAGCAATCCCTCGTATTCGGCGGTGTTATTGGTGGACATCTCTCTGGGGAAGTGCATCTGGATTACGTACTTGAGGTGCTCTCCGGTGGGCGCGACGAGTAGCACACTGGCACCGGCGCCTTGCAGTGAGAAGGCTCCATCAAAGTACATGATCCAGTTGTGGTCTGCTTCCTTGCCGGGGAGAGTAGTCTCCTGGATTTCTTCGTCAGGAGTCGAGGTCCATTCCGCGATGAACTCTATCAAGACTCTACTCTGAATCATCGAGGTACTCTCAAACTTTAAGCCGAAGCTTGACAACTCCAAGGTCCATTCCACAATCCTTCTGGTTGCGTCCGGGTTGTGCAGTATCCTTTGCAATGGGAGGCGGGTGACGACAGTGATCTCGTGGGCCTAGAAGTAGTGATGCAGCTTCCTGGAGGCCATAAGGAGGTCGAAGAGCAATTTTTGCACACCGGAATACCTCGACCTAGCCCCCTGCAAGAGGGAGCTGACAAAGTAAACCGGGTGCTGCATCGTCTTTTTCTTGGGCACCACTTCACTTGACCGTGTGGGCATCGCCTTGGTGGCACTAGACTCTGCCGGGGGTCGCGCCTTGTCGGCACCAGGCCTTGTCGGGGGAATCTTTGGCTTGCCATCCACTGGTCCTGCCGCCATTGCTGCCTCCTCGTCGACCTCACTCTTTGCCACTAGTGCGGCGCTGACCACTTGATTCGTCGCCCCAGATATAGCAGCAATGGCTCTTGTGGTTTAGGAGCAACTAGTATTGGCGTGGAGGAAAGGTATTTCTTCAGCTCCTGCAGTGCGGCCTCGGCTTCTGGGGTCCACTCTATTGGGCCCGCCTTTTTCAAGATCTTGAAAAAGGGAAGGGCGCGCTTCGCGGACTTGGAGATGAACCGGCACATGGCGACAACGCAGCCGGTGAGTCGACGCACATCCTTGATCCACTTGGGCGCCTCGATCTGCTCGATAGCCTTGATCTTGTCTGGGTTTGCCTCGATCCCACGCTGTGACACGAAGAAACCGAGAAGCTTGCCGGACGGGACGCCGAAGACGCACTTCTCATCGTTCAACTTGAGGTTGATCTTGTGCAGGTTGGCAAATGTCTCTTCTAGATCTTGCACAAGAGTCGGCCTGTCCTTGGTTTTGACCACTATGTCATCCATGTAGGCTTCCATATTTCTATGGAGCTGAGGTTCAAAACCAATTTGGACTGCTCTTGCAAATGTTGAGCCAGCGCTCGTCAACCCGAAAGGCATCTGTAAAAAGCAATACATGCCACATGGGGTGATGAATGCTGTCTTCTCTTCATCTTCTCTTGTCATGAAGATTTGGTGGTAGCCTGAGTAGGCATCGAGGAATGATAACAGATCACACCCGGCCGTGGAGTCAACAATCTGGTCGATGCGCGGCAATGGGAAGGGGTACTTAGGACAAGCCTTATTGATATCTGTGTAATCAATACACAGCCTCCACTTCCCATTTGCCTTGCGCACCACTATCGGATTGGCCAACCACGTCGGATGGAGCACCCCTCTCACCAAGCCTGCCGCTTCTAACTTCCTGATCTCCTCTGTGATGAACTCCTGCCTCTCTAGAGCCTGCTTTCTGACCTTCTGCTTGACGGGCCGCGCGTTGGGCCAGACAGCTAGGTGGTGCTCAATCACCTCCCTGGGAACACCGGGCATGTCGGACGCTTGCCATGCAAACACGTCGACATTTGCCCGGAGGAAGGTGACGAGCTCGCCTTCCAATTTGCTGTTGAGGGCGGAGCCTATGATGAAGGCCACTCCCGTGCCGTCCTCCGCGACGGGCACCTTTTTGATCTGTGGCGGCTCGGCTCTGGACCTCTTGCTCTTGTCGGCAGAGCTCTCGGGCACGTCCTCAATGGTAGCACAACACCCCAAGGAGGTGCGCTTGCCGGAGTGGGTGCGAGAGGTCTTGTCGGGCTCCTTCTTCCCTCCCGGGCCTTCGGCGGCAAGAGCAGGTGCCTTGACGGCAGCTGTTGCAACTGCTTCCTGGTAGAGTTGGTCGACGCAGATCAGCGTGTCCTTCTTGTCGGAGGGGATGGAGATGATGGTCAACGGCCTAGGCATCTTTAGCATGTTGTAAGCGTAGTGTGATGCTGCCATGAACTTGGCTAGTGCCGGGCGGCCGAGGATCCCGTTGTAGGGCAAGGGGATCTCGGCCACGTCGAAGATGATCCTCTCCTTCCGGTAGTTCAACTCTCCTCCAAATGTCACGAGAAGTGTGACCTTTCCCTTTGGCTGACTTCTTCCTGGATTGACCCCCTGAAACGTGCCTGTTTCCTCGAGGTCTCCGTCAGGGATTTGCAACCTTTTGATCATGACAGGCAAGATCAGGTTCAGGCCAGCCCCATCGTCAACCAACATCTTGTTCACCCTGAGGTTGCTTATTGTTGGCGAAACCAACAATGGAAAACACCCGACCGCGGTAGTGCGATCATGGTGGTCCTCAGTGTCAAAGATGAGGGGCGTGCTGGACCACATTAGTGGCTTCTGAGCACCGAACGACGGCTCTGTTGATGTAACCTCTCGCCCCCACTTCTTGAGCTGGCGGTGAGAGGCATGCAGCGAGGCGCCGCCATCGACGCACATGGCCTCCGTAGCCTTCTGGAACCCTTGATCACCGGACTCGTCGCCCTCGTTGTGATCGTCGACTTATTGTTTCTTGTCGTGGCCCCGAGCGGGCCTCTCTTGCTGGTTGTCCTTGCCGGGGCGGCCTCCTTGGCCACCACACTTCTTGCCGGATCCCTCTGCACCATCCTGGTCCTTCTCCTTGTCCCGCCTTTCATACTCAGTCTTTTGCTTCTCAGCAAGCAGCTTGGCTTGTCGGCAGTTCTGGAGATCGTGGCCCTTGGTGCGGTGGATCTTGTTGGATTTCGGGTTCCGGTAGACCCTTAAGGTTTGAACTCTGGGGTGCGTGTCAGCGTTCTGGGAACGGGGGTCCCCAGACTTGCCTGCCTGCGGCCTGCAGCGTGGCTCAAATGGGGGCCCAGCGTGGCCCATCTTCATCAACACAAGACTCAAGACCCTCGCGAGGGACCAAGCCTTGCGGGGCGGACGACACGGCGCTTCCTCAGGCGCGGCCTCCTTAGGCTGGCTCACGAGGAGGCGGAGAGATCAAGGCGTGGTACCTCGCGAGGTGCCCATGACACAAGCCATGACGATCGAGGGTGCCAGGTGGGCGCCAGCCCGCGCAGGGTTCCCCTTTCCTCTTTGGTGCAAAGGGGGCAAGCGCAGGCGAGAGGATCAAGCAAAGGCACCCATTTCTGTGCAACAAGACCAAGACCAGTCCAATGGTGGGAAGGAGGTCACCATGGAGCCCAGAACGGCGTTACCGCAGGGCCTTTTGCAGGCGAAGACCAACTTTAGTCAGGATAAGTGTACCAAATGTTCCCCTTCGAATTGGCCAATTGTTGGCGCCCTTCCCGCTCAAATATTTGGGAAGAGGCCCAGGGCCTTTGCCTATAAATAGGACTAGCCACCCCCAGGGTAGAGGCATCTTGACATCTAGAGATCGATACACGAACAGAGCTAGCAACACACCCAGAGAGTGAGAAGGGTGATTGAACTCCCCCAGCAGTTCATCCCCTAGCCTAGAACAGACCCTCGCGAGGTTGTTCTCCCTTGTACTGTTCATCATCATCAGCCCCAAGAGACAATCCACCCACCACAAACTAGAGTAGGGTATTACACCACAATGGTGGCCCGAACTAGTATAAACCCTGTGTCTCTTGTGTTGCTCGTTCTGTAGTTTAGATCCTTGCGAGACGGAGAGGTAGAGGGCATAATCTCCGTGCGCACCCCAGAGTTTGAACCTTAAGGGTCTGCCGGAACCTGTGATCCGACATTTGGCGCGCTAGGTAGGGGTGCGCCGGAATCTGTCTTCATCCGCTCCGCTCTCCTCCGACCGTCGCATCCATGTCTAATGCTCGTCGGGCCCGCGCCGAGCGTCGGGCCGCCATCGCTTCCCGCGTCGCCCAGACGGCCCCCGTCAGTGGGCCTCCTCGTCGTTCTCCGTCGCCCGCCGTCAACGCCGCCACCGGCCCGGCGGGGAACGAGTAGCAACCCTCGTCTCAGCACCCGTCCGTGTGGCAAGACGGCCGCGCCGCTACTCCGTCGCTCGCCCCGGCCAGCTCTTCGTCCCGCGAGCTCCGCGCACCCTTGGAGGCTCGAGCTGTGCTCATCGCGGCGAACGAGCTCCTGCGCTACCGCCCCGTCGACGACGTCTACAAGGAGTGGCTCGACCGCGTCGCCGAGCTCGTCCGCGCCGCGGGGGGCTCTCCCGTGCCGTCAGCACCGTTGCGCCGCACTCCACCCCGCGTGGGCAATGAAGCTCCGGGGGCGCACCAGCCGCCTCCTCTCCAAGAAGACGCCATGGCTCCAAGTCGCGCGGCCCCTGGGCGAAACCCGCTCCGTCAGGCGCCAGCCCAGCAGGAACGGAGCTGCCAATAAGTCCCTCAACCGCAAGAGGCTGCCCAGGCGCTCCCAGCTCCAGCTCGCCGAGACCCCGCTCCGGCCACGGCACGTCAAGACCCCGCGCTGCTCCCCGCAGCAGCGCAAGGGGACCCGCAAGGCCAAGCTCTCCCTCAACCGAAGCCTCCCGTGGCCACCACAGGCTGTCGCGCCTACACCACCGAGCTGCGCAGCGTCGCATGGCCCGGCAAGTTCAAGCCGGACCTGCCCCCTCGCTACGACAGCACAACTGATCCCGCGGAGTTCCTCCAGCTCTACGAGCTGGGAATCGAAGCCGCCAGCGGGGGCGAAAAGGTCATGGTGAACTGGTTCCCCATGGCGCTGAAGGAAGGTGCTCGCACTTGGCTCCTGAACCTAGCCCCAGGCACGATCTCCTCCTGGGACCAGACGCGTACTCGCTTCGTCGCCAACTTCCAAGGTACCCGCGACCGGCCTCCCGCCGTGAGCGACATGCGCCGCATCAAGCAGCAACCTGGGAGACCCTACAAAAGTACATCCAGCGCTTCAACAGCGCGCGCCTTAAGATCCCCAGGGTGTCCGAGGAAGCCATCATTTCGGCCTTCTCCGATGGCGTGCGCGGCGTCAAGATGAAGGAGGAGCTAGCGATGCATGAAGACCTCTGCACCTCCCTGGAGCTGTTCAACTTGGCGACCAAGTGCGCCAGGGCTGAGGAGGGACGCCTCTCCCTCCTCGAGCTGCTCGCCGCAGACCCAGAAGAGAAGAAGCCCAAGGCCAAGGACGTGAAGCGCAAGGGGGCTGCCGTACTCGCGGCGGAACCAGACACCAAACGGGGCAAGGATCTGCCCGAATCCTCCAGGGGCAGCCGGTACTGCGTGTACCACGACCTCCACACCCACAACACCAACGAATGCCAAGAACTCCGCGCCGTGCGAGAAGGAAGAATCGGCCGTCGCCCTAACCGTGCTGACCGGGGCTACGGCCGAGGAGGAGGAAGAAACCCAGGACGCTGGGAAGATCGTGGCCCGCGCCAAGGGTGGCGCGACCAACCTCGCGAGGACCGCTGGCGGGACCCGCCTCGCGAGGGGGACTGGAGGGATCAGCCTCGTGAGGATCGCCCTCACAGCAACCCAGGCCTGCCGCCGCTGCCGCCTCAGCCAAGGAGGAATGAAGACCGCCACCAAGACAAGGGGGCTGGGGGCTTCCAAGAGCCGCGCGCAATCGCCTGCATCCTAGGCGGAGCTCAAGCCCCAGCCTCTCAACGTATCTTCAAGCAGTTTGCCCGCGAAGTGAATGCAGTCCTCCCCAAGCTCGAAGCAACGCGCCCCCTCAGGTGGTCAGCGTGCGCCATCACGTTTAGCTCGGCAGACCAGCTCAAGTGCGCGGCCACAGCCGGAGTCATCCCAATGCTTTGTTCCCCAGTCATCAGCAACGTTCTGGTCACCAGGACCCTCATCGATGGTGGAGCTGGGCTCAACGTCTTGTCCGTGGAAACATTCAACAACCTCTAAGTGCCCTATGACCAGCTTCAGCCAACCAAGCCTTTCTCTGGAGTCACCGACGGCTCCACAGTCCCAATCGGGCAGGTCCGCCTCCCCGTCACCTTCGGGGCCCGCAGCAACTACCGCACCGAGCTTATCGACTTCGACGTCGCCCACATCCGCCTGCCGTACAACGCCATCCTCGGGTACCCAGCACTGGCCAAGTTCATGGCTGTGATCCACCACGGCTACAACGTCCTCAAGATGCCGGGAAGTGGCGGCGTCATCACGGTGCCCTGTGAAGAGAAGGACACAGTGTGTTCCCTGGAGCGAGCCTTTCAGGCCGCGTCGCTAGAAGACCCAGACCGCCGAAGCAGGAGGCTTCCTGAGACCACCCCCAAGAAGAAGAAGACGTCGTCAGGCTCAGTCCCTTAGGAGGCAGGCCCTTCAGGGCCCGTGTCTGCCCAGGGGGACCCTCCTTCCATCGCATAGGAAAGCGCGCCCGGTGCCCTCCTCAGGCAGGGCTCGGGGGCTCTCACCTGGAGGGCCACCGACCTTGCCAGGGTCACGAGGGAGGCGCTTGGGCACCATGTGGAGTCGTGCTTCGAAGCGCGATTCCCTCGAGAAGGAGCCAGGCAAGGAAGTTGTGGCTCCACATCCAGGCGAGGATGGTGGGCTGCGCGTCTGTTTCGACGTACCAGGGATCAATCAGATCGCCACGACAGAGCGCCTCTGGCCCTCCCAAGTGGGGCGCTGCGGAGGACCGCCCCACAGCTACGTTCGCATGCCTTACGGCCTGCCGAGCATGGCTGCGGCGTACCAGCGCCTCATAAGGGGCATCTTGGAGGCTCAGGAAGACAGGCGTTCTGCGGCTCTGGCGGAGATGGAGACAGCTCGCGAGGAGCCACCAGTGCCTCCGGAGCCTCCCGAGGCCCCAGGGCCTGGGGGCTCGTGAGGATCAGCTTCCGCAGCCCACCGAGTCTGCTGCACCAATGCCACTTCGCCGACGACATCTTCAGGTGACATCTTTCAAGTTTCATTCCCAGCTGGGAGCGCCCTCCCAGGGTTGCGTCACTCCCAGGCCGCGTGTGTCCGTCCCTGCGGCATGTATCCCTTTTTATTTCCTTCAGTCGTTAGCTTGCTTTGCTGGGGGCGCCCCTCGGGCTGCATCATCCCCCCCAAGCCGCTCGGGCCAGGCCCAGCGGCGTGTATCTCCCCCGCGTTTATTTCGAATTATGCATTCGCCTATCATGCTTGATTATTTGATGCCATCCACGGCACCTCTTCTTCTCCATGTCGACCACTTGCATGTTAAAGGGGGGTGCCTGAGCATCGCGACTCAGGGCTCTTACTGGCTCTCTAGCCCTCACCCTCTGGCCTTGTCCACGGCATCGCGACCTGGCATACCAGCGACGGCTGAGACAAGCTCGAGGGCCGGGACCCGAGGACGTAGAGTGCCGGCATCTAACCAAATTTTGCAGGAACACATCTCAAGATACGGCCCAGTGCCAGGCGCAACCCGCCTAGAGGTAGGTCCTCGTGAGTCCCGCGCTGGCTCACGGGTGCCCTGGTACACCTCACCTACTCCAACCAACGAGCTCTTGAGCGACTAACGATCGACTGACAACTGCCATGGCAGCCCCATCTTCTTTCTATGATGAATCTGCAGGGTCCTTAGAAGAAACTGCGCTAGCCAAGGCCCTCACGGCATTTCCTTCACCCTCGCCCGCGCAAACCGCTTGCACGATAAAGGGGGGTGCCTGAGCATCGCGACTCAGGGCTCCTACTGGCTCTCCAGCCCTCACCCTCTGGCCTTGTCCACGGCATCGCGACCTGGCATACCAGCGACGGCTGAGACCAGCTTGAGGGCCGGGACCCGAGGACGTAGAGCAGAAAGGGGAGCAGAGGCAAGGGAGAAGGGGCACGCGAGGACCTCGTCAAGGAACTCCGTTCAAATTACCCCCCGGACCCGATGACGCGCTGGGGGCGATCCCCGATTCTCAAGATAAGTCACCATCCAAATCATTGGCTACCATGGCACTACTCCCGCACCTAAAGCGACTCCGTACTAACGACGTTGCTTCCCTTCCTCACCAAGCGACAGCTGCTTGGGCGCCAAAGGGGACCTCCTGAGCATCGCGACTCAGGGGCTCATACCGGACCCCGGCTCGCTCACCTCCTGGCCTTGACCACGGCGTCGCGACCTGGCATACCAGCGACGGCTAACGCCGCCTTGGGACTGGGACCTATCGACGTAGAGCACCAAGCCCTCGCGAGGTGCGAAAGGGAGGACCGAAGTATGACGGAATTTGCGACTCGCACAGATCCATAGTAAGGGTTACATATTAACAACAAGGATCACAACCGCCTTACAAGCCCCTGTGGGGCACAATGTGATTCCTCGCAGGGAACGGATCCTAAAGGGTGCTAACTACACGCGACCCTGCAAAAGACGCCATCATCAACAGTGGGCCGTCAAGCGCCGGCGCCAGCCCCATCCAGATTAGGGTCGGCGACGGCCAAGCGAGCTTGCCCTGCTCCGGGAGCGGCGTTGGCTCGTGGGCTCGAAGCTGTCGCCGCTCGTCTCCGGAGTCGCGAAGACCTCGCTGGGATCGCTAGATCCTCTGGCGCTCCCATCGCTTGTTGAGCTGTCCAGGGGGCGGTCGGTGGGCCCAGCCGTCGCCATAGCAAGGTCCTGGCCGCCTCCCCCGGGGCAGCACTCCAGCCGGCGCCCATTCGTGTCGAAGACCTTGAAGAACATCACCGATGCGCCATAATACTCGAGGTGGATCGTGAGGGCGCCCCTTGCCCTGCAACCCCGAGCGATTTCGCCCCAGCCGCGAGTCATGAAGACCTCGCCCGAGGCAGTGATCGCGACCTCTGCCTCGGTCGTAGGAGTGCTGCAGTCGGCGTGCTGCAGCCATAGTTCCAGGAGTCTCCCCTGCGGGAGGACAGAGGCGAAGAAGGGAGGAAAGCGAATCCAAGTCCGAGGAGGCATGGCAGCGTGGAGCACGAGCTTGCGGGAGGAGCCCTCGGCATGGACCCCAGGAGGGACGACCAACACCTTCGTGATCCATCGGCGCCGGCAACGGCGCTGGCCGCGGGGACCGCCACCGACCCCCTCAAGGCCCTCGGCGTGGGCGTACAAAGGAAGCGGGAACCCCGGCGGAGGCCGCACATACCAAGGTCTCGGTGCCGCCTGACGGCCCTCCTCGTCGCAACCGTGGAGGGCAGGTCGCTTCTTCAGCGGGAGAGGGTCTGGCCCCTCTCGAGGAGCCTTTCCCTTCTCCGCCGTAGAAAACCGGCGAATTGGAGCCATCACACCAAGACGGAGCAAGAACTGAGGCAGAGGAGGAAGCAAGAAGAGATGGGCTGGAAGGACATGCGCGGTGCCGTACATATAGCCGGCGAAGGCCAACCGTCGGCCTCCGCGATCACAGGTAATCATGACATGATTTGCATGCAGGGACTTGTCCAATCCGCGCGGTCACCAAGGCATCGTGGGGAAGTGGAGACGCCCATGTCCAATCAACCGCCACGCGGCGCCCAAGGCCGCAGGCTGTTAGGGCCCACGGCGCTTCGCCCTTGCCCTTTCGCCTCTCGGCGCGGCCAAGTCCATGCGCGCCTTGGGCCCGGGGGCTACTGTCGGCGTTCTGGGAACGGGGGTCCCCGGACTTTCCCTCCTGTGGCCTGCGGCGTGGCTCAAATGGGGGCCCAGCGTGGCCCATCTTCATCAACACAAGACTCAAGACCCTCGCGAGGGGCCAAGCCTCGCGGGGCGGACGACACGGCGCTTCCTCAGGCGCGGCCTCCTTAGGCTGGCTCGCGAGGAGGCGGAGAGATCAAGGCAGGGTACCTCGCGAGGTGCCCATGATGCAAGCCATGACGATCGAGGGTGCCAGGCGGGCGCCAGCCCGTGCAGCGTTCCCCTTTCCTCTTTGGTGCAGAGAGGGCAAGCGCAGGCGAGAGGATCAAGCAAAGGCACCCATTTCGGTGCAACAAGACCAAGACCAGTCCAACGGTGGGAAGGAGGTCACCATGGAGCCCAGAACGGCGTCACCACAGGGCCTTTTGCACGCGAAGACCAACTTTAGTCAGGATAAGTGTACCAGATGTTCCCCTTCGAATTGGCCAATTGTTGGTGCCCTTCCCGCTCAAATATTTGGGAAGAGGCCCAGAGCCTTTGCCTATAAATAGGACTAGCCACCCCCAGGGTAGAGGCATCTTGACATCTAGAGATCGATAAACGAACAGAGCTAGCAACACACCCAGAGAGTGAGAAGGGCGATTGAACTCCCCCAGCAGTTCATCCCCTAGCCAAGAACGGACCCTCGCAAGGCTATTCTCCCTTGTACTGTTCATCATCATCAGCCCCAAGAGGCAATCCACCCACCACAAACTAGAGTAGGGTATTACACCACAATGGTGGCCCGAACTAGTATAAACCCTGTGTCTCTTGTGTTGTTCGTTCTGTAGTTTAGATCCTTGCGAGACGGAGAGGTAGAGGGCATAATCTCCGCGCGCACCCCAGAGTTCAAACCTTAAGGGTCTGCCAGAACCCGTGATCCGACAGTGCGCGCGGAGATTATGCCCTCTACCTCTCCGTCTCGCAAAGATCTAACTACTGAAAGAACAACACAAGAGACACAGGGTTTATACTAGTTCGGGCCACCATTGTGGTGTAATACCCTACTCTAGTTTGTGGTGGGTGGATTGCCTCTTGGGATGATGATGATGAACAATACAAGGAAGAACAGCCTCGCGAGGGTCTGCTCTTAGCTAGGACGATGAACTGCTAGGGGGAGTTCAGTCGCCCATCTCTCTCTCTCTCACTTGCTCTCTGCTTGCTCAGATTCTAGGTACCCGCTTCTCGATGCCTCTAGATTGCTAGATGCCTCTACCCTGGGGGTGGCCAGTCCTATTTATAGGCAAAGGCCCTAGGCCTCTTCCCAAATATTGAGCGGGAAGGGCGCCAACAATTGGCCAATTCGAAGGGGAACATCTGGTACACTTATCCTGACTAAAGTTGGTCCTCGCCTGCCAAAGGCCCTGTGGTGACGCCGTTCTGGGCTCCACGATGACCTTCTTCCCACCGTTGGACTGGTCTTGGTCTCATTGCACCGAAATGGATGCCTTTGCTTGATCCTCTCGCCTGCGCTTGCCCCCTTTGCACCAAAGAGGAAAGGGGGACACTGCGCGGACTGGCGCCCGCCTGGCACCCTTGGTCGTCATGGCTTGCGTCATGGGCAGCTCGCGAGGTACCCCGCCTTGATCTCTCCGCCTCCTCGTGAGCCAGCCTGATGAGGCCGCGCTTGAGGAAGCGCTGTGTCGTCCGCCCCGCGAGGCTTGGCCCCTCGCGAGGGTCTTGGGTCTTGTGTTGATGAAGATGGGCCGCGCTGGGCCCCCTTTGAGTCATGCCGCAGGCCGCAGGCAGGCAAGTCTGGGGACCCCCGTTCCCAGAACGCCGACAGTAGCCCCCGGGCCCAAGGCGCGCATGGACTTGGCCGTGCCAAGAAGCGAAAGGGCAAGGGCGAAGCACCGCGGCCCCTAATAGCCTGCGGCCTCGGGCGCCGTGTGGCGGTTGATTGGATGTGGGAATCTCCGCTTCCCCACGACGCCTCGATGATCGCGCGGATTGGACAAGTCCCTGCATGCAAATCGTGTCTTGATTACCTGGGATCGTGGAGGCCGACAGTTGGCCTTCGCCGGCTATAAGTACGGCACCGCGCGTGCCCTTCCAGTCCATCTCTCCTTGCTTTCTCCTTCGCCTTGATTCTTGCTCCGTCTTGCCGTGATGGCCCCGATCCGCCGGTTCTCTGCAGCGGAGAAGGGAAAGGCTCCTCGAGAGGGACCAGACCCGCTCCCGCCGAAGAAGTGGCCTGCCCTTCGTGGCCGAGACGAGGAAGACCGTCAGGTGGTGTCGAGGCCTTGGTACGAGCGGCCTCCGCCGGGGTTCCCGCTTCCCTTGTATGCCCACGCCGAGGGCCTTGAAGGGGGAGATACCGATCCCCGCGGCCAGCGCCGTCGCCTACGCCGATGGGTCACGAAGGTGTGGGTCGTTCCTCCTGGAGTCCACGCCGAGGGCTCCTCCCGCGAGCTCGTGCTCCACGCTGCCATGACCCCTCGAACTTGGATTCGCTTTCCTCCCTTCTTCGCCTCTGTCTTCCCGCAGGGACGACTCCTGGAGCTATGGCTGCAGCATGCCGGCTGCAGTACTCCCGCGACCGAGGCAGAGGTCGCGCTCATTGCCTCGGGCGAGGTCTTCATGACTCGCGGCTGGGGCGAGATCGCTCGGGGTTGCAGAGCAAGGGGTGCCCTCACAATCCACCTGGAGTACGATGGCGCTTCAGTGATGTTCTTCAAGGTCTTTGACGCGAACTGGCGCCGGCTGGAGTGCTGCCCTGGGGGAGGCGGCTAGGACCCTGCCATGGTGAGGGCTAGTCCCGCCGACCGCTCCCTGGACAGCTCCACAAGTGACGGAAGCGCCGGAGGATCCAGCGACCCCAGCGAGACCTTCACGACTCAGGAGACGAGCGACGACAGCTATGAGCCTACGAGCCAGCGCCGCTCTCGGAGCAGGGCGGGCTCGCTTGGCCGTCGCCGACTCTGATCTGGATGGGGTTGGCGCCGGTGCTTGACGGCCCATTGTTGATGATGGCGTCTTTTGCAGGGGCACGCGTAGTTAGCATCCCTTAGGATCTGTTCCCTGCAAGGAATCATACTGCACCCAATGGGGGCTTGTAAGGTGTCTATGATCCTTTTTGTTAATATGTAACTCTTGCTATGGAATTGTGCGAGTCGTCAATTCCGTCGTAGCTTAGTTCTCCCTTTCGAACCTCGCGAGGGCTTGGTGCTCTGCGTCGACAGGTCCTAGTCCCAAGGCGGCGTCAGCCGTCGCTGGTATGCCAGGTCGTGATGCCGTGGTCAAGGCCAGGAGGTGAGCGACCCGGGGTCCGGTAAGAGCCCCTGAGTCGCGATGCTCAGGAGGTCCCCTTTGGCGCCCAAGCAGTCGTCGCTCGGTGACAAAGGGGAGCGACGTCGCTTGTACGGAATTGTGTTAGGTGTGGGGGTAATGCCACGGTAGTCGGTGTTTTCGGGGGGTGACTTATCTTGTTAATCAGGGGTTACTCCTTGTGTAACGTTGGGTCCGCGCGGTAGCGGGAACGGAGCTGCTTGGTGAGGTTCTCGCGCGCCCCTTCTCCCTCGCCTTTGCTCCCCTTTCTGCTCTACGTCCTCGGGTCCCGGCCCTTGAGCTGGTCTCAGCCGTCGCTGGTATGCCAGGTCGCGATGCCGTGGACAAGGCCAGAGGGTGAGGGCTGGAGAGCCAGTAAGAGCCCTGAGTCGCGATGCTTAGGCACCCCCCCTTTAACGTGCAAGCGGTTCGTGTGGACTAGGGTGCCGTGAGGGCCTCGGCTAATGCAATTCCCTCAGGGGATCCTGCAAGCTCATCATAGAAGGAAAAAAGGGTTGCCATGACAGCTATCAGTCGGTCGTTAGTTGCTCTGGTTGGCGCAGGTGAGGTGTACTTGGGCGCCCGTGAGCCAGCACGGGACTCACAGGGGCCTACCTCTAGGTGGGTTGCGCCTGGCACTGGGCCGTATCTTGAGATGTGTTCCTTCAAATTTGGTTAGATGCCGGCACTCTACGTCCTCGGGTCCCGGCCCTCGAGCTTGTCTCGGCCGTCGCTGGTATGCCAGGTCGCGATGCCGTGGACAAGGCCAGAGGGTGAGGGCTGGAGAGCCAGTAAGAGCCCTGAGTCGCGATGCTCAGGTACCCCCCCCCTTTAACGTGCAAGTGGTCGACATGGAGAAGAAGAGGTGCCATGGACAGGCATCAAGTAATCAAGCATGATAGGCGAATGCATAGCTGGAAATAAACGCAAGGGAGATACACGCCGCCGGGCCTAGCCCGAGCGGCCTGGGGATGATGCAGCCCGAGGGGCGCCCCCAACAAAGCAAGCTAATGACCGAAAATAAAAAGGGATACATGCCACAGGGACGGACCCACGCGGCCTGGGAATGATGCAGCCCTAGGAGGGCGCTCCCAACTGGAAATGAAGCTTGAAGGATGTCACCTGAAGATGTCGAAGATGAAGTGGTGTTGGTGCAGCAGACTCGGTGGGCTGCGGAAGCCGATCCTCACGAGCCCCCAGGCCCAGGGGCCTCAGGAGGCTCCGGAGGCGCTGGTGGCTCCTCGCGAATCATCTCCATCTCCACCAGGACTGCGGAACGCCTGTCTTCCTAAGTCTCCATGATGCCCCCCATGAGGCGCTGGTACGCAGCAGCCACGCTCGGCAAGCCGTAAGGCATGCGAACATAGCTGTGGGGTGGACCTCCACAACACCCCACTTGCGAGGGCCAGAAGCGCTCCATCGTGGTGACCTTATTGAGCCCTGGTACGTCGATGCAGACGCGCAGCCCACCATCCTCGCCTGGATGGGGAGCCACAGCCGGTAGACGGTGGCAACCTCTCATGATTCTTGACTCCTATAGTTCTTGAACGGCCTTGTTAACGAACTCCTGCTGGTCTGACCTTCCTTGCCTCGCTCCTTCTTGAGGGAAACGTGCTTCGAGGCATGCCTCCACGTGGTGCCCCAGCGCCTCCCTCGCGACCCTGGCCAGGTCGGTGGCCCTCCAGGTGAGAGCCCCCGAGCCCTGCCTGAGGAGGGTGTCGGGTGCGCTTTCCTATGCAATGGAAGGAGGGTCCCCTCAGGCAGACGCGGGCCCTGAGGGGCTGAGCCTGACGATGTCTTCTTCTTCTTGGGGGTGGTCTTGGGAAGCCTCCTGCTTCCGCGATCTGGGTCTTCTAGTGACGCGGCCTGAAAGGCTCGCTCGAGGGAACACACTGCATCCTTCTCTTCACATGGCACCGTGATGACTCCGCCACTTCCTGGCATCTTGAGGACATTGTAGCCATGATGAGTCGCGGCCATGAACTTGGCCAGTGCTGGGTACCCGAGGATGGCGTTGTACGGCAGGCGGATGTGGGCGATGTCGAAGTCGATGAGCTCGGTGCGGTAGTTGCTGCGGGCCCTGTCATGGTTCTAAGTCCGACAGTGATGTAGGGGGGTTAGTATGGAGAGTCTAGATCCTAGCTATGCAGGAGCTGTAAGCACACAAAGATGTACGAGTTCAGACCCTTCTCAGAGGAAGTAAAAGCCCTACATCTCGGTGCCCGGAGGCGGTCGACTGGATTATGTGTGTATGAATAACAGGGGTGCGAACTCTTGATACTGAGGAGGGGGTGGCTTATATAGAGTTCGCCAGCCCTCTCCTGCCCTCAGTAATGCAGGGTTTAAGGTACATTAAGGTTAGGCGTTACTGGTAACGCCTCTAATAAAGTGTTATAATGACCATAAAGACTACTTAATGACCGGCCGTTTTCCTGCGGAGTGACTTTAGGTCTCCTGATGGTCGAGTCGTTGGCTTCGTGGTCGAGTGATACTTCCTGGTCGAGTGTCTTGAACCCGTCGAGTGGGTACCTTCAAGTCGATTGAAAGGTGATTTCTTCTTTGGATGTCCTTGGGTAAGGCTCTTAGGACAGGTCCGTGCCCCTACCCTAAGTACATAGCTTCATCTTTAGCCCCCGAATGGATCGAGGTTAGAGTGGAGAAAGAGTTAGGGATCTTTCCGACTGGTTCTTTGCGCTGCATGAGCATCTCGTTTTGGGTCAATCGTCACGGATGATGTTATCAACTTTTTTCAGTCGCCTTGATCCATTCCAGGTCTTTCATCGAGTGAATTTCCTTGCTCGTGGAGTTCTGAATGACGATGTGAAAGGGATCTTCTATCTGATGAATTGTTCTGCAACCTGCGGATTTCGCGGGATTTGATTTTCGGGAAGCGCGCGGGACGGGAGCGGCCGCAGTAATCGGATGTGATAAGGCGGAAGCTCCTCGATCCCCGCGCCACCTTTTTAGCCACGTAGCGCGCGCACGTCTGCTGCAGGATTTGACGGGATAGCCTGGGCCTACCAGTCAGCCACTCGGAAGCGGCCCCTTATAAGCTGCCGGCTCGTGGTTTCCAACAGTGTGTTCTCTTCTTTCCTTCTCTCCTCGCAAAGTTCTCCGCCACCTCCGCTCTCGCCCTAGCGCCACAGGCCCGTTCGAGTTTTCCGGTGACGATGGTGAAGGACAAGACGTCCGCCCTGGAGTGCGCGAAGAAGGTGGCGGCAGCACAAGGAAAAGGGAAGAAGTCCGCTCGGGGCGGATCTTCCTCAAGGACTTCTCTGCCCAGAGGCTAGATGCAGGGCGACTGGATGCCGACGGTGCTGAGGCAGGAAGATCTCGACGATATGGTTGAGGGAGGAGTCATCCCTCATGAAGCTGCGCGTCTCCCGGGGAGAGAAGTCGAGCCCCAACCTCTTGATGGTGAGTGTGTGCTCCTCGCCACCCATATCGATCGCGGGTTTTCTCTGCCTCCTCATCCCTTTTTCCGGAGTTTCCTGAATTTCTTCGGAGCGCAGCTCCACCACTTCACTCCCAACTCTATCGTGTATCTGGCTGCTTTCGTTTCCTTGTGTGAGGATTTCTTGGGCTGTCGCCCCCATTGGGGGCTCTTTAAGCATATCTTCACCTGTCGTTCCCAATCGGTCAAAAAGGCCAAGTCGAGTGACGAGAGGACGCAGGTGATCCAACTGTGCGGAGGCCTGGCGATCCAGACGAGGGGAAAAAGTTCCTTTCCATCCATCACTTTCCCTGAGTCGGTCCGTGGTTGGCAGGCGACCTGGTTTTACTGCAAAGACCAGGCGACTCCAGGTCAGTCGACTGGACTTCCCCCTTTCTCTCTGGAACGTGCCCAAAAACCTGCTTCTCTGAAAGTGACGCCGGAAGAAAAGGCCCAAGTCAAAGTGCTGGTCGGTCGAGTGGTTCAGCTTGTCCGCGACGGCGTGACTGGCATGGACTTGCTGGAAGTCTTCCTTAGGAGGCGCATCCAGCCGCTCTAGGCTCGCGATCATCCGATGTGGCTGTATTCGGGTCTTGAAGACACCACTCGGATCCACTCGAAGGAGGTCACTGATGAGATCCTAGAAGGATGGCTGTCGAGCATCACAGGAAACAAAGACAATCCCAGAGGAGCCAGGAGGGTTCCTCCACTCGACAATACATACGAAGTGGACCAGGTCTGACCTTATATACCTGACCAAGATCTTGCTTTCTTCACTGGTTTTCTTTGAATTGATTGATTGATTTTCATCTTGTCTGTCGTCTTCCAGGCAACTACCGAGATGAACTCGACACCCAACGGGGCGCAGGAGCCACCTGAAGAAGGGGAGGCGAGCGGCGGTGAGAGTGGGGATGAACAAGCCGAGTGGGAATCCGATGGCGAAGGAGAGGGAGACGACGACGATGTCGACTCCAGCGAAGAGGAGGAGGAGGAAGTTGAACCCCCTCGCACAGAGAGGCGATCTAAGCTTACACACGATCCGGCGCGGGAACGTGGTAAGTCGACTGCTCCTGTTGGGCAGTCGTCGAAACGCCCTCGAACCTCTTCTCCTACGCCGACCGAAAAGGCTCCCAAGCACCCACGCGCGACGCCATCCAAGCCACCCAAGGCTCTGCCCAAGATGAAGATGACTGTCCCCACCATTTCTGGGTAATAATAGAACTTGTTTTCCTTTGTCGACCGTGGACGGATCCTTGGCCGATTCACTGAACCAACTGACTGACTTTTGAAATTTGCAGCGCTGCTACTTCTGAGCTCTCCGCCAAGGACGACGATCAAGAGATGGAGGATGCTGTGACCTCCAACCCTGGTATGATTACTGATGCTCTGCCTTGAGTTGACTCGATATTTATTGCAGCCCTGGTTGATTGAATTTTTCCTTATAGCTCCTATTCATGTTATTAACCTCCCGGATGACGACGACGATGAGCCGCTGAGGGTGACAAGGAACCGGAGGGCGTCGGCTGGCGAGACCCCCCAATCTGCTCCGGCGTCTGAAGCCGTAGCTCGGGATGGTGGTGGCACCACTCGGGCTTCTATGACCTTTGCTGATCCTCTGACGAGCGTGCGGCCTTCGACGTCGACCACAAATCCTCCTTCGCTTTTTGCCACGTACCCCACCCCTAAGGACCAAGCGAGTGCCACGAAAGAGGCTATCCGTCAGGCGGGGATCATGATGGAGCAAGTGAAAGTGGCTCGGGAGGCCAGTCAAGCAGCCTATGACGCGAGTTCGGCTCTTCAGAGCAACGTCCAGGTCAGTCGACTCGACACTTGGTATGTTACGACATGCTGTTTGAAGAATCTCTTTTCCGAAGATCTTTGTATCTGTACACCCACTGGGTGTGTCTGCCATCTTTTGGATGAGTGGGGGCACGCTAAGTGCACCCACTAGGTGTAGTCCCCGAGACTACGGTCGACTGCCGGCAGTCAAATGTAGTCTTTATACTGTGTTGTTGTAGTTGTACTTCTTCACTCGGTCTGGTCAGGCCATGTCGAATGGAACTGTATCTGGTCGACTGCGGACAGTCGACTTTTTTTTTAGAAAACCAGTGGGGGCACGCTGAGTGCACCCACTGGGTGTAGTCCCCGAGACTACTGTCGAATGTTTTGATTCGGCTGTAGTCTTAGAAATGTCATCATTGTCTCTTAGTTACTCGGAAGTAACTTATCTCGGACGTCTGTCGACTATCTTTTGTAGAAATCCTGTGAACTTGCGGCTCGCTATATTGAGTTGGAGAACAAGCAGATCCAGCTCCACCTTGACTTGAAGCTTGCTCAAGAGAACCTGAAGAAGGCGCAAGAAGAAGCAAAAGGTATGGCTGGTGAGGCTCCCCATTCTTGACGAGTGATTTTCCTTTCTTGTCTATTCTTGATGTTGATTTCACTCGACTTGCCGCAGATAAACTAGAAGAAGCTCTGAAGAAGAAGGATCAGGACCTCGCAGAAGCACAGAAGGAAGCCTCGAACAAAACGAAGCATGCTGAAGAGAAGCTGGCTTCAGTCGAAACTCTTGAACAGGAGAACTCCAGGCTGAAGGCCGCTCTCGATGCAGCTAACCAGGAGGTCAGTCGTGTGAAGAATGACAAGATTGCTCTGAATGACAAGGCAAGCGAGTTGTTAGGGAAGAAGAATGATCTTGAAGCTTATCTCGGAGGACTCGCCAAGAAGTTGTTCGTCATGCTTGAGGGTAATAATCTTCATTTAACTGGTTTGCAGTAACCAAACTCGAGTAGAACCATTGACTTATTCTTTAATCGTGTTTGCAGAGTTCTGTCAAAACTTTGAAGAGGAGACCAGTCGAGTGGAACTAGGCTTGGACCCTGCCAACTCTCTTGTGAAGGACGAGGCTGCCATGAACATGCTCCGTCTGGAGTCTCGCGTCGCCAGCGTAGTTGACTATCTGGCTCGGCTGAAGGTTGCGGTGTCGCGGATCGACACGTCACTCTGGCCCAGGGCGACGCTTTCAAATGATCTCGAGTCTCTTATGACTCGACTGAATGACGTCCCTGGTCGAGTGACGGAATGGAAGAAATCCTCCGCAAGGTGTGGCGCTGATGTCGCTCTGTCTCTGGTACGCGTCCATTGCAAAGAGGTGCGAGAAGAGAAGCTGGCTGCCATCCAGGTTGCCAACACCATGAAGCTCAGCTTTCAGGACTTCATGGAGACTTTCATAGCCGCTGCCACTCGTATTGCAGACGGGATCGACTTGGATGAGTTCGTTGCCCCTTCCAGTCCTCCGCCGGAGGAGTAAAAAACTTGTATGCTTCACTTTAAATTTGCCTCGGGATGCCGAGTGGATCTTGTGATCATTAAACTCTGTCGAGCCGAGGGCTCGAGTACTTTGATCCGTGGTCTGGGACCTTTTGGGTCTTATGCAAACTTGATTTATCGTTGAATATCTTCGTGAATTATCTGTCGAGTGGAACTTGATCTTCACTCGAAATAACTTTGTATTTGTGGTGCAGCTCCGAAGGAGAAGGTAATGGTCGATTCACATCTTACCGCCCTTGTGGATTGGGACGTGTTCTGTACTTAGGCGAGCACTGGGCTGCAGCTAAGCCCCTGAGTGAGAGGTTTGCTCTCCACTCGGTAGGATTTTCTTACACTTAGGCGAGCACTGGGCTGCAGCTAAGCCTCCGAGTGAGAGGTTTGCTCTCCACTCGGTAGGATTTTTATATACTTAGGCGAGTGCTTGGACTGCAACTAAGCCTCCAAGTGAGAGGTTTGCTCTCCACTCGGTAGGATTTTTATATACTTAGGCGAGTGCTTGGACTGCAGCTAAGCCTCCGAGTGAGAGGTTTGCTCTCCACTCGGTAGGATTTTTATATACTTAGGCGAGCACTTGGACTGCAGCTAAGCCTCCGAGTGAGAGGTTTGCTCTCCACTTGGTAGGATTTCACGTACTTAGGCGAGCACTGGGCTGCAGCTAAGCCTCCGAGTGGGAGGTTTGCCCTCCACTTGGTAGGATTTTTATAACTTAGGTGAGTACTTGGACTGCAGCTAAGCCCCCGAGTGAGAGTCTGGCTCGCCACTCGGTAGGATTTTTATAACTTAGGCGAGTACTTGGACTGCAGCTAAGCCTCCGAGTGAGAGTCTAGCTCGCCACTCGGTAGGATTTCAAACACTTAGGCGAGCACTGGGCTGCACCCCCGAGTGAGAGTCTGGCTCGCCACTCGGTAGGATTTCAAACACTTAGGCGAGCACTGGGCTGCAGCTAAGCCCCCGAGTGAGAGTCTGGCTCGCCACTCGGTAGGATTTCAAACACTTAGGCGAGCACTGGGCTGCAGCTAAGGCCCCCAGTGAGAGTCTGGCTCGCCACTCGGTAGGATTTTTATAACTTAGGCGAGTACTTGGACTGCAGCTAAGCCTCCGAGTGAGAGTCTGGCTCGCCACTCGGTAGGATTTTTATAACTTAGGCGAGTACTTGGACTGCAGCTAAGCCTCCGAGTGAGAGTCTGGCTCGCCACTCGGTAGGATTTCAAACACTTAGGCGAGCACTGGGCTGCAGCTAAGCCCCCGAGTGAGAGTCTGGCTCACCACTCGGTAGGATTTCAAACACTTAGGCGAGCACTGGGCTGCAGCTAAGCCCCCGAGTGAGAGTCTGGCTCGCCACTCGGTAGGATTTTTTTTGCAAACTTAGGCGAAACGGATTCGCAGCTAAGCCACCCACTAGGGGATTTCGTACGCGAACAAAAGTGACAGCAAATACAGGAAGAACTGGAACACTCTTGCCTTTGATAAACATAAACTACAGAAGTTTTTTCTTATTACATCTCATCCGAGTGAGAATTCAAGTGTAAAATGGGCGGAGTAGTTCCGCATTCCAAGCTCGTGGCTCGTCGATCTTGCGATCAATGTTGTAGAGATGATATGCTCCATTGTGGAGGACTCTGGTGACGATGAAGGGACCTTCCCAAGTAGGAGCAAGTTTGTGTGGTTTCTGTTGATCCACTCGGAGGACCAAATCTCCTTCTTGGAAGGCTCGACTCTTCACATTTCTGGCATGAAATCGACGCAAGTCTTGCTGATAGATGGTCGATCTGATCATAGCCATTTCCCTCTCCTCCTCTAGGAGGTCGACTGCGTCTTGCCGGGCTTGCTCTGCTTCATCTTCGTTACAAAGCTCGACTCTGGGTGCAATGTGAAGTAGATCACTCGGCAGGACGGCTTCGGCTCCATAAACCAGAAAGAACGGCGTTCTCCCAGTCGACCGGTTCGGGGTGGTCCTCAGCCCCCACAAAACTGACGGAAGCTCGTCGACCCAAGCGCCTGTTGCATGCTTGAGATCACGCATCAATCAAGGCTTCAGTCCTTTGAGAATCAGACCATTTGCTCTTTCAGCTTGTCCATTCGACTAAGGATGCGCGACCGACGCGTAGTCGGCTCGTGTGCCTTGAGAAGCGCAAAAAGCTCTGAACTTGTCTGAATCAAAGTTTGACCCATTGTCAGTGATGATGCTATGCGGGACTCCATATCTGAATATTAATTCCCTGATGAAACTTATTGCAATGCAAGCATCAAGAATCTTGATAGGTTTGGCCTCGATCCATTTGGTAAACTTGCCGACTGCCACAAGCACATGTGTGAATCCGCTCCTGCCTGTTCTCAGTGGTCCAACCATGTCCAGTCCCCAAACAGCGAAGGGCCAGACGAGTGGAATGGTCTTGAGGGCTGATGCTGGCTTGTGCGACATGTTGGAGTAGAACTGGCAGCCTTCACACCTGTCAACTATCTCCTTCGCCATTTCATTTGCTTTGGGCCAGTAAAAACCCGCTCGGTATGCTTTGGCCACGATGGTCCGAGAGGACGCATGGTGACCACAGGTCCCCGAGTGGATATCATCAAGGATTATCTGACCTTCTTCTGGTGTTATGCATTTCTGACCGATTCCAGTTGCGCTTTCTCAGTACAATTGTCCTTTTATGACCGTGAAGGCTTTAGATCGACGGACGATCTGTCGAGCCTCTTCTTCGTCTTCTAGGAGTTCTTTCCTCAAGATGTACACAATATATGGTACTGTCCAGTCGGGAGTGATTGCCAAAACTTCCATGATTAGGTCGACCACAGCGGGAATTTCGACTTCAGTCGGATCTGTGGCACTTTTCGGCTGCGGGGCTTCTTCTATAAAAGGATCCTCCTGGACGGATGGGGAGCGGATGTGCTCCAAAAACACATTGCTGGGAATGGCCTCTCTCTTGGAGCCTATCTTTGCCAAATCATCAGCTGCTTGGTTTTTCAGTCGAGGGATGTGATGGAGCTCTAACCCCTCGAATTTCTTTTCCAACTTTCTCACTGCATTGCAGTAGCTAGTCATAGCTAGGCTTCTGACGTCCCACTCCTTCATCACCTGATTAACCACCAAATCTAAGTCGCCATAGACCAAGAGGCGCCGGACGCTGAGTGAAATGGCCATGCGCAACCCATACAAGAGTGCTTCATATTCTGCTTCATTATTGGAGGAATCGAAGTGAATCTGGAGAACATATCTGAGCTTATCTCCTCAGGGGGAGACCAATACTACCCCAGCACCAGAACCATTCAGCATCTTAGATCCATCAAAGAACATGGTCCAGTGCTCCGAGTGAACTTGAGTCGGAAGCTGCTGTTCAATCCACTCGGCGACGAAATCTGCAATTGCTTGGGACTTGATAGCCTTCTTTGCTTCAAACTTGATATCTAAGGGAAGGAGTTCAATCGCCCACTTCGCCACTCGACCAGTTGCATCTCTGTTGTGCAAAATCTCTGACAGTGGAGCGTCGCTGACGACTGTAATGGAATGGTCAGAGAAGTAGTGCGCAACCTTCTTCGTGGTCATGTAAATCCCATATACAAGATTCTGGTAGTGGGGATATCTTTGCTTTGACGGAGTCAAAACTTCAGACACATAATATACTGGGCGTTGAACTTTGAAGGCCTTTCCTTCTTCTTCCCGCTCGACCGTGAGTACTGTACTGACAACTTGTCCCGTGGCCGCAATGTAAAGCAGCAGAGGCTCTTTACTGATTGGGGCAGCAAGCACCGGCTGGGTGGAGAGCAGAGCTTTGAGGTCTGCAAATGCTGCATCAGCTTCTGGAGTCCACTCGAACTTGTCAGACTTCTTCATCAGTCGGTAGAGAGGCAACGCCTTTTCACCGAGACGAGAAATGAATCGACTTAGAGCGGCCAAGCAACCTGTAAGTTTCTGGACATCGTGCACACGCACAGGGCGCTTCATCCGGAGTATGGTACCAACTTTCTCGGGGTTGGCGTCGATCCCTCGTTCAGAAACAAGGAAACCGAGTAACTTTCCACCTGGGACTCCGAATGTGCACTTTGATGGGTTGAGCTTGATATCATACCTCCTGAGGTTAGCAAAGATTTTAGCAAGGTCAGTCAGCAGGTCGGAACTTTTCCGTGACTTAACCACAATATCATCCATGTATGCTTCCACATTCCGACTGATTTGAGTGAGTAAACACTTCTGAATCATCCTCATGAACGTGGCTCCGGCATTCTTCAGGCCGAAGGGCATGGTGACATAACAGAAGCACCCGAATGGAGTGATGAAAGCTGTTTTTATCTCATCAGGCCCATACAGACGGATCTGATGGTACCCAGAATAGGCGTCTAGAAAAGACAACCGCTCACACCCCGCGGTCGAGTCGACTATTTGGTCGATGCGAGGGAGAGGAAAATGATCTTTCGGGCAGGCCCGATTGATATGTTTAAAGTCGATGCACATGCGAAGCAACTTGTCCTTCTTGGGGACCATGACAACATTGGCAAGCCACTCGGAGTGGTAAATCTCTCGGATGAACTCCGCTACTAAGAGCCGAGCCACCTCCTCGCCAATAGCTTTCCTCTTCTGGACGGCGGACCGTCGAAGATGTTCTTTCACAGGCTTGACCTTCGGGTCGACTCGTAGACGGTGCTCAGCCAGCCCCCTGGGAACTCCAGGCATGTTAGAAGGCTTCCATGCGAAGATGTTCCAGTTCTCACGGAGGAACTGGATGAGCGCTTCTTCCTATTTGGAGTCGAGCGTCGTTGAAATGTGAGTCGGAGCAGCACTGGGGTCGGTCGGGTGAATGTGAACTGGCTTAGTTTCACCGGACGACTGAAAAGCTGATTCTGAAGCTGGCTTCTTGGCTCGCAGCAATTTACTCGGATCAGCAGTCTTCTGGTACTCTTGCAGCTCGACTACTGACATCTGAGCATCAGCGATCTTTGATCCTTTCTGAAAACACTCCTCTGCTTTCTTACGATTGCCTGTAACAGTGATCACTCCTTTAGGGCCAGGCATTTTCAACTTGAGATACACATAGCACGGTCGAGCCATGAAGTGTGCATAGGCTGGCCTGCCCAGAATAGCGTGATAAGCACTTTGGAAGTCCACAACTTCAAATGTCAACTTTTCCTTGCGGTAATTCTTTGAATCACCGAAAACCACATCGAGAGCAATCTGGCCAAGTGACTCGGCTTTCTTTCCCGGAATGACTCCATGGAAACTCATGTTGCTGGCACTGAGCCTGGACATCAGAATGCCCATCCCTTTCAACATTTCAGCATACAATATGTTCAGGCCGCTGCCACCAACCATCAGGACTTTGGTTAGTCGAGTGCCTTCGACAACCGGATCGACCACCAGAGCTTGCCTCCCAGGGGTGGCAATGTGCGCAGGGTGATCGGACTGGTCGAACGTGATGGCAGTCTGAGACCACTTCAGGTAGCTGGGTGTTGCCGGGGCAACCATATTCACTTCACGGTTAATGACTTTCAGTCGACTTTTGCTCTCGACATCAGCAAAAATCATCAAGGTGGAATTGACTTGGGGATACCCGTCGTCACTGTCTTCCTTATCCTCAACTTTGTCCGACTCTTTCTCCTTGTCCTTGGACTGCTTGTCCTGGAACTGCTGAATCAGGAGCCGACATTGTCGAGTGGTATGCTTGGGGTAAATGAGTTTACCCTCTTCATCTTTCTTGGTGTGAATGTGACACGGCAGATCCAAAACATCGTTTCCATCTTGATCTTTTACTTTCTTGGGGTTCCAGGTCCCCTTAGGTTTCCCCTTGAATTTTCCCTGGGTTACGGCCAGGGCCTCCCCAGGAGCGGCTGGCTCGGCCTTTCGCCTCTGCTTCCGACTGGAATTGCCTCCGGTTTCTTGGGCGACTGCTTTCTACTTGACACTCCGGAGTCGATCTTCATCTTCACCATTAGCATATTTGGTGGCAATTTCCATCATCCAATTCAGAGACATTTCTCCGGTCCGACCGAACTTCAGGTTCAACTCTCTGTTCTTGACGCCTTCTTTAAAGGCATAAACTGCTTGATGATCTGGTACATTCTCAACTGTGTGATGCAGAGTGATCCACCTCTGGATGTAATCCCTCAGTGTTTCATTCGGCTTCTACACGCAAGACCGCAATTCCGTAAGGCCTGCCGGTCGTTTGCATGTTCCTTCGAAAGTCGTGACAAACACTCGGGAGAGGTCCTCCCAAGTGTAGATGCTGCTGGGTGCTAGTTGATTCAGCCACGCTCTGGCTGAGCCCTCTAACAAGAGAGGCAAATGCTTCATAGCCACCTCATCATTGCCACCACCAATCTGGACAGCCACTCGGTAATCTTCGAGCCAAGTGCTAAGCTTAGACTCACCAGTCAACTTGCTGACTCCAGTCACCAACCTGAAGTTGGGAGGAATCACTGCGGCCCTGATGGCTCGACTGAAACACTCTGGCCCTGAAACATGTACTCTGCTGCTGGTAGGAGCATCTCTGTCAGGTCCTTCTCTATGAGCCCTGTTCCTGTCAACCAAACCTTGAACGAGGATGGACCTCGCGTCAAAGCCTGGTTCTCTGGGATCGACTGGAATCCTCCGCCCAACACTATGAGGGCGTCTGTCATCCTGCTGCCGAGGAGCATATGACCCACTCCTCGGGGGAGGGGTTGGCAGTTGACATCGATCATCACGATCGAATCGGTGGTCATACTGCTCGTTTCTTCTGTACTGATCTGGCCGGTCTCCACGTCCCTCACGCCTCGGGGGCGATCCTGGGCTGTGAGCCGACTGCACTATATCCGCTGCAACGGATCGACTGTGGATCCTATTCCACGACTGAGAGACAGCGGAATTCTGGTTTCCCGCTGCCCGGAACAACGCTCTGATTTGCAACAAGCCTCTGCCGGCTTCTGACTGTGAAGGCTGAATTGATTCCGCTATCCGGGCTGCGGCTGCCAAATTCTGAACAGGAGTTCGATATACCTGCGTGGGCGGGAAGAGCTGACGTCGACTGGACTCGGGAGCCCGCTGACGCGCCCGCTCGTCGAGTGTTCGCTAGAGATTCTCTAGTCAAGTGCGCTCGGCCAAGTTAGCCAAGCGCGCGTCCTCCAAGGCCCGGGCCTCGGGGGTCTCTCCAACGATAGGAGTGTGGAGTGCATCCATGTTCCGGCGGCAGAGTTCTTCTCGCTGCAGCGACGTGAGAGGCTCAGGGAGATACTCTTCGTGGGGGTGCGACGGATCGCCCCCATTCGCGCCTCCACCGGTACGAGCAAAACCGGGAGGGCTGCGTGTGCCATCGATTGCCAGAACCTCCGCCGCAGGGTCACTGCTGTCGCATTCGGATGCGGTCTCTGCGGAGCCAGTCGAACAGTCCGTAGAGAGATTTGTCGGGCTCGATTGCCACGACTTGTGGGGTGGCCGACTGGCGAGCCACCGCATGCCTCACCCACCTCTGAAGTCTCGATCGACCAGAGCGCTTGCGCTGGCGAGAGACGAGGCGGGGAGATGAAACGGGAGCCGACTGATACTGGGTCGACGGCTGCCGTAGGAGAACGCCGCGAACACACGCGCGAAAGTGCGTCGCCCCGCGGACGGGGAGCGCGTCGATGTCGAGCGGAGCCTCATGAAGCCAGGCGGAGTCGTCGGCGATGAACGTGAGCGCGCCGAGACGGATCTCGCAGCCCTCCACCAAAACTCCGCATGAAACCATGATCAAGGAGATCGGAAAAATCGCAACTCCTACAATCAAGCGCTAAGATTCCGGCCCCACGGTGGGCGCCAACTGTCGTGGTTCTAAGCCCAGCTGGTTGGGTCGACAGCTGCATGTGAACGGTGGCGGAGACTTGGCTGGTGCGGGCCTGATGGTGGCCCTGCTAGTCTGCTTGGCGAGGGCCTTGCCGGGTGGCCCGACAATGGTCTTGCTGTGGCGCGCAGGCGTCCCCGGCATGGATCTTGCCGGGGGTATTGTGGGTTTCTTCGGTGACGATGGCTGTCTTCCTATCCTCATTTGATTTTGACTATTCTTTGTCTTCACAAAGATCTGCATGCCACCACAGAGGTGCCTCCCGAGCCCTGTCCCAATGCATTTGTTGAGTGTTGGTGGGCTCGAGGGTGGCTCACTCGGCTGGCGTGGGCGAGCTTCCCCGACAAGGGTCTTGCCGAGGCCGCTAAGGCTGCCCCGGCAAGGGTCCTTGCCGGGGAGGCCTGCTTCGTCCATCTGACCTTTGTGGCCTTGGTCCTTATCGTCGCTCTGGCCATCTTGGGCTTCGGTCTTACCTTGGTTCACCTCCCTCGTTCTGCTTGGTGTGGTCATGGGCGCGGCTCTGGCTGCCCGTGCACAGGTAAAGGGGTGCCAAAATGCGCCCCTAGTTTTGTACATCGACATCTAGGGCCTCGTCTAAGAGCGAGGTTTGGACGGGGAAGCGAGAGTCCGTGGGGTTGGGCGGAACAGAAGTTTCCTGGCCGAGCTCACATGACACGGACCTCGAGAGTTCCGAGGCGAGTCCGGCTTTATGAAGATAGAGGGATCGCGGCGTAACTCCGGGCATGCTGGTGACGCGATCCCCTCCGGTTATCCGATGACAAGGTCTGTAGCTCAAGAGAGTCCGACAGGCTCTAGACTCCCGTCTTCGGACCTGGTGATGTGCTATGGATCTAAGGCCAGAGCGGTGGTTGGGCCTGTGAACCCTTGGAAGATCAAGTCTCTCCGGACATCAGCGACATAGTTCAGATTTCCAAAACTGATCTGATGACCAGAGGCGTAGCTGCGATCTGCTTTAGATGGCCAATCAAGTTGGCCCGTAGTGCAAAGCCGCCGAATACGAAAATTTGGCAGGGGAGAAAAGTCTCCTTCACAGTGGCCTTGTTGTAGATGATCGATGGAGCCATCAAGCCTTCTGACGACGGCACGGTGGAACTCTCAATGAAAGCACCAATGCCGGTGTCAAAACCGGCAGATCTCGGGTAGAGGGTTTCGAACTGTGTGTTTGAGGATCAAAGGTAACAGGAGGCAGGGGACACGATGTTTACCTAGGTTCGGGCTCTCTTAATGGAGGTAATACCCTACTTCCTACTTGATTGAATTTGATGAGTATAAGGGTTACAAGAGTTGATCTACCTCAAGATCGTAATGGTTAAACCCTAGATGTCTGGCTTGTATGATTATGATTGCCTCTATGGACTAAACCCTTCGGTTTATATAGACACCGGAGGGGGCTAGGGTTGTATAGAGTCGGTTCTATATGCAGTCAGGCTAAATCCTATAGGCAGTCAGACTCTGATACCAAAGCTGTCGGGACCCTGATCCTAGGTCACACCGATCTAGCATGTAACACATCATATCACTTTGCGGCCTCACGCACGGTATTCCCATGGGTGCCACCTTACCTGGCCCGGGAACGTTTGTGCCTTTTGGCTCAAGTATATGATACTACCGCTAGCATCCATATGACAAAGAACCCGGGCTGACATGACTAGTCATAAACCCAAGGTGGCGCTAACTTATAGGGATAAGCATACATGACCCAGCAACGAACGTGTCGATCAACAACGTATGAACTGAAGTTGTAGCAAGCTACAAGGACTTAAAGGAACAACGTGTGACATTTCCCCGAAGGGACAGACACAGGAACGAAGAAGGACACATGCCGGCTAGCCTAAGTGTTCCGGAGCAGTAGCAAGCTACCACTGCTCAGTGGAAGCACTAGGAGACATTTCCAAGTAAGAGAGGCTACCAAGAATAAACAACTAGGTTGTCGGATCCCACACATACCAAGCATTTCATTAACATACACACAATATACTCGATATGTGCAAATACAACATGGCATCACAACAAAACTCTACGACTCAAAGTATTTATTAATTAGGCTCCGAGGAGCCAGATATTACAAACAGGGGTCTGAGGACCCAGCATTCAAGTCATACAAGCAATAAGCACATGTGGAAGCTTAACTTATCTGAATACATACAACTACAAATGAAAAAGGTTGAGGAGCCTGACTATCTACAAGACCCTGCCGAGGGCACAAGATCATAGCTGAGGTAACAAGCTAAAAGTCGAAGTCCACGCGGAACTACTAGTGAGACTAAAGTTTCTCTACAAAAACATAAATTAAGCAAACTTGAGTACAAATGTACCCAGCAAGACTTACATCAGAACTAGCTACATATGCATCAGTATCAACAAAGGGGGTGGTGGAGTTTAACTGCAGCAAGCCAGCTTTGACTCAGTGGCTATCCTGAACTACGTCTGCAAGTAACTCTTTTGGGGTGGCGCACACGAGTCCATATATTCACCAAATCAATACACCACTATGGATCCGCTCCCGTCTCCCTACGAGAACGCCATCCATAGCACTCACGCTTATCTTGCGCATTTTAGAGTATCCACGTTCACTTGTCTATGAACTGTATAAGGAACCAAGTAGTCCTTTACCGCGGACGCGGCTTTTCGAATAGATGATGTTAACCCTGCAGGGGCATACTTCTTCACACACTCTCTCGCCACTTTCTGCCATGTACACATCATGTATCTCGGCAACCTTCAAGCAGAAGCCTGGCGAGGGTGTCGGCCATGACCTTACTAACCACACAAGTCCCTTGTCCAGGTTTATTGCCTATTCAGGTTCCATTGCAGGGAGTCTGGACGAGGTTTCAACTACGGCCCGAACGATGTGTGCAGGGTTCCCGAGGCACCAAACGGGTCTCCCGGTACACAATGCCACGTGCCTACCGCATCACAACCCACCCCTCAGGTCAGCGCTGCGCACGACCTCTAGCATACTACAAACACCAGAAACTACTTGCAACTCCTGGACAGAGGACAACGGTGGTTAATAAGTTGAGAGAGTAAATTAAGGATCCCAATGTGTGGTAGTAGTTGATCTTAAATCACACATACATATCTTAGTTCCTAAGGACGGTTCCAATGAAACAACCCACCATGTACTCCTACATGGCGTCTCTTTGATACCTTTACCAAATCGTGTTCACACACTTAGCTCTCAACAGTAGGACATGTTCACACACCTCCAGTTCATCCCCGATGAATCAGACCTGACTCAACTCTAAGCAGTAGCAGGCATGACAAACAAGCATGAAAGATTAGGCACATCAGGGATCAAACAACTCCTACTCATGCTAGTGGGTTTCATCTATTTACTTTAGCAATGACAGGTCATGCAGAGGAAAGGGGCTCAACTACCACAGCATGTAACAAATGAATTGTTGTTGTCCTAATGCAGTAAAAGAGATCAGGAGCGAGAGAGTGGGATTGTATCGGAATGAACAAGGGGGTTTTTTGCTTGCCTGTCACTTCTGAAGATAGTATAGTTCTTCATCGGTGTTAGCGATCTCATCGTCGGAACCACGTCTACTGAGAGGGGACAAATACCGGCAACAGAGAAGGAACACAATCAATGCAATGCAACAATATTATGCATGATTATGACATGGCAATATGTTGTGATTTGAGCTAATGCAGCTAGGAACAATTTAAATGGAGTTGGTTTGAATACAAGATTGAAATTCAAACTCCATATGTGATTATTCAAATGCCATTTAATTTAATTGACCTGATCAGCAGGCATAATTTCCTCAAACATGCATGAAAATGCCATAAAAAGATTCTTTGGATTTTTCTGATAATTTTTCATATATAAATTATTTCATTTGGAGTTACGGTTTAATTTCTTTGACTTTTCAAAGTTTTGAACATTTTCTGAAATTTCCTAGATTATTTTTAATCCAGAAAATTGTTAACTGCGTCAGCATGACGTTGGTGTGATGTCAGCAAGTCAACAGGGCGGTCCAGGTCAAACCTGACCGGTGGGACCCGGGTGTCAGTGTCTAACTAAGTTAACCTAGTTTAATTAGCACTAACCTATGTTAAAACTAATTAAAGTTAACCTAAACTAGGTTAATTAGCCGGGTGGGGCCCGCATGTCATTGACCCTGGGAGGTCAAACCCCTGGTAAATCGAGGCTAACTCGGCGGCGGTTTGACGCCGGCAAAGCCAGACGCGGCGGCGAGGTGGGGGGTTCCTCCTCCGGTGACCAAATGGCCGGCGGAGGGCATCTACGTGACGCGGGCCCTCTTCCGCATCGATTGGTGGCGGGGGTTCGGCCTGGGGTGGCCGGAGTCGTCGCCGGCGTCGACCTTGGCGGTCGCCGGAGCTCGGGTGAGCTCGGGGTCGATGCTACGGTGGGCGGGGCACCTCGTGCGGGGCACCTACATGCTCTACGCGGTGCGGGGAGGAAGCTGAGCACAACGGCCGGACCGTTAGGTGGCCGGAGACACGTCGGCGGCGAGCACAGGCGGCGGCGCATGTGGGCAAGCAAAGTGCGGTGGATACGGCGCGCAAGAGAGATAACGGAGAGGGGGAGAAGGGTCAGTGGCTCACGGCGAGTGCAAGGAAGCGAACGGCGAGCTCGGGGAGAGCCGGAGCGATCAGGGCGGCGGACGCGATCTCGTCGTCGGGAGGTTGAAGACGAGCTCGATGAGGATGTTTGGGGGATTCCGGAGGGGCGTGGCTTTGTGAGGGGGTGGAGGACGAAGTGGCGGAGCTTCTGGGCGCGTCGGCGAGGCGTGGGGTGGCCGGTGGCGGCGGTGGTGTTCGTCGGCGCACTGCGTGGTGCTCGGCAGCAGCGAGAGAAGGAGGGCAGAGGAGTTGAGAGGCACGGGAGAGGACGAGTGAGAGGCCGAGGGGGTTCAAGGGTTGCATGGCATCATCCAGAGAGGTCCAGGGCGAAGCGGCAAGCAGGAGGTGGCGAGGTGAGTGCTCGCGCGCGTCGGCCACGCACGCTGTCCTCTTGGCCCGGTGGAGAAGATGACTGGCAGGCGCCAGTTGGCTGGGCCAGCATAGTGTCAGGCCAGGCAAGTGGCCCAGGTGAGTCCTTCTCTCTCTCCCTCTCTCTCTCCCTCTCTCTCTCTCTCTCTCTCTCTTTTCTAATTCTTTCTGTTTTCTATTTGTTCTGTTTTGTTTTGATTTAGTAAAAATACTAAACCAGCTGAAAATAATTGTGGGCACTTGTGAAATTATTTCCAACAGCCCTCATTTAGTTTCAGAACTATTTGATCATTTAAAATATTTATAGCATTTAAATGCCCAAATTCAATTACTTTATGATTTAATTCAAAAATCCAGGAATGGCCTAGAAATATGTTCATCATTTTTGGCAGAGGTTTTCACCTTTACCAGAAATCATGAACATTTCCAAAGGGTATTTTGGGTTCATTGAAAAATATTTTATTTGAACCTATTTGAAAACTTTCTAGTGCTAGGGTTTGAACATCCCCAATTCAAATTCATTTGAATTTAAACATGTTGACATGATGATCAACCAAAGACAAACAAAGACTGATCTAGAGCTGTGACATTTGATTCCTTGGAATAGTTTTGCAATATAAAGGTGGTAGTATGTGGGTTGTGCTTGTGAGTAACTGTGGTTTAGTAAGAAAATTGGCATTAAGTATTGTGATTCATGAAGCATGCACATATAGTATCTCGATATGCTATGAAGTTGGAGCATGATTTATTATTGATTTCCTTCCTTATGAATGGCGGTTAGGGACGAGCGATGGCCATTTCCTACCAATATATCCCCCTAGGGGCATGCGTAGTAGTACTTTGCTTTGAGGGCTAATAAAATTTTGCAATAAGTATGTGAGTTCTTTATGACTAATGTGACTCCATGGATAATACGCACTCTCACCTTTGCGTAATTTGCTATCCTCTTCGGTATCGTGCATTGCCCTTTTCTCACCTTGAGATGTGGTGCAAACTTCGCCGGTGCATCCAAACCCCGTGATATGATACACTCTATCACACATAAGCCTCCTTATATCTTCCTCAAAACAGCCACCATACCTACCTATTATGGCATTTCCATAGCCATTCCAAGATATATTGCCATGCAACTTCCACCGTTCTGTTTTATTATGACATATACCATCATTGTCATAGTGCTTTGCATGATCATGTAGCTGACATAGCATTTGTGGCTCAGTCACCGTTCATCATTTTTTATACATGTTGTTGTAGATCATTGCACATCCCGGTACACCGCCAGAGGCATTCATATAGAGTCATATCTTGTTCTAGTATCGAGTTGTAAGTAAATAGAAGTGTGATGGTCATCATATTCATTATTAGAGCATTGTCCCAAGTGAGAAAATAAAACATAGGCCAAAAAGATCCCACAAAAAAGAGAGGAACAAAAGAGCCCAACAAAAAAAGAGAAAAAATGAGAGAAAAAGAGAGAAGGGGCAATGTTACTATTCTCTCCACACGTGGCTTCAAAGTAGCACCATGCTTTTCATATAGAGAGTCTTCTATGCTTTCATTTGCATATAACTAGTGCGATTTTTTTTATAGAACTTGGCTTGTACATTCCAATGATGGGCTTCCTCAAATGCCCAAGGTCTTCATGAGCAAGCAAGTTGGATGCGGACCCACTTAGTTTCATTTTTGAGCTTTGATACACTTATAGATCTTAGTGCATATGTTGCATGGCAATTCCTACGCCTTGCATTGACATCAATTGATGGGCATCTCCATAGCTCGTTGATTAGCCTCGTCAATGTGAGACTTTCTCCTTTTTTGTCTTCTCCATATTATCTCCATCACCATACTCTATTCCACCCATAGTGCTATATCCATGGCTTGTGCTCATGTATTGCGTGAGATTTCAAAAAGCTGAAGTGCGTTAAAAAGTATGAACCAATTGCTCGGCTTTTCATTGGGATTGTGTATGATAATTATGTTGTGTTAAGAGGATGGAGCATGCCAAGGCTATATGATTTTGTAGAGATAACTTTCTTTAGCGTTGATATTTTGAAAGACATGATTGTTTGTTGGTATGCCTTATTATTATTGTTTTTATGTAGAACTATAGACTATTACTTTGAATCACTCGAATCTTAATATTCATACCACGAAATAGAGATTACATGATGAACATGATAGGTAGTATGTCACATCAAAAATTATGTTTTATCATTCACCTACTCGTGGACGAGTAGGAATTAAGCTTGGGGATGCTTGATACGTCTCCAACGTATCTATAATTTTTTATTGTTCCATGCTATTACAGTATCAATGTTGGATGTTTATTATGCAATTATATATCATTTTATGGGACTAACCTATTAACCTAGTGCCTAGTGCCAGTTGCTATTTTTTGCTTGTTTTTTTGGCTTTTCAGGAAATCAATATCAAACAGAGTCCAAACAGAGAAAAAACTTGGTGCCGAGGGGATTGACAACCCCCTTGTTTGCGTTGGGTGCAAGGATTTGCTTTTGTGTGTGCAGGTGCTGCTAACGAGGTTCTGTGTGGTTCTCCTGTAGGATTGATGACCTTGGTTCTTAACTGAGGGAAATAGTTATCTCTACTGTACCGCATCATCCTCTCCTCTCCGTGGAAATCCCAACGCAGCTCACAAGTAGCACCCTGTAGGTTTGGAAACTCATAGACATGAACGAAATGTTCGTTCAATGACCCATAGCGAGACCGTGGACATCCATATCGATCCCTATGAGCACAGAAATGATATTCGAGTGAACCTTTTGTTATTCTGTGATGTTCCTTTTGCTTTGTGATACTTCAGAAAATCTGAGATGCATCGGTATCCTCTTGAGTCATCACCATGCTCACTATACCGAAATCCTCGTTATAGGTTTTGTTCTTTTTTCTCGTTATTGTGTTCCGACATCCCCGTGGGGAAGTCACATGTGTCTAGCCAGATAATGATCAATGCTGTCACATCGAGAGGTCCGTAAGAATATCTATCTATCGTCGGAGGAGCAAATCTCACTCTCAAGCTATCTAGTCCATTGTTAAACTTTTTGACCAACCTCTAAGTTGTCGCTATGATCACCATATTACATGTGATGTCTGAGCAACCCCAAAGCGCACAGTACGGTAAGAAGTGACTATGATACTCTCATGGTCCAAGGAGCAAAGTCACATGTTAACACTCCATGTTATTACAATTTAATACAGACGATATTAACTCAATTCATAACAAACATGTTTGGGTCGAGGTTGATTCAATATGATCGTTCTCCTAACGTCATAATCTCATTGTTGTGTTAGGAATATCGTTACACTTAACGATATCCTAAGATCCGAAAAACTTGATTAGCAACAATACTTGAGGTAGTCCTAGAGGCAAGACTAGGAACCTTTTATTTTATAGTTTATCATTCCACGCGTGCATATGAGTTTTCCACTAAATCGCATATTCCAGGATCATAGCAGTTATAGCATAGAATATAAACTCTATAGTTATGAATATGGAAGTATTATAGTACAAATATTAGTGCCTCTAAGGCATATTTCCAACAGAACTCCCCCTGAATATGTGCATAAGATGAATTTGCTTTGGATTCCAAATGCACATGGCAGGTTGAAACTGTGGAGATCTCCCCTATATCTTGGAATACTATCATGCATGATCATAAGGTATGAAGAATTTGAATGCATGATGAAAACTAGTGACTGACGAAATACAACATGCACGAGCATATATATCATTGAGGCACAAAGCATGCAAATAAAGTCTAGCAAAAGAGTCAGACCACCAAAAGATTTGAAGTTACATCTCATCATAGAACGCGTCAAATAAAACCAAGAGTCACGACTTAGCAAAAAACATCCCGATATAATAACCTGCTTGAAGACTAACTCAAATTCCTCCCCCTTTGTCATCAAATGACCAAAAGGAGATGAAACTTAGGAATAACGCCCCTGAAGAATATCATCTTGATGAATTCGGGGGAGCACCAGCGTCGGTGTCGGGGTTGCGTGATGAAGAAGGGCCCGCAATAGTGTCTTCAACATCTTGATTTTCATCGGTAGAGCGTGAAGGAGACACTAAGCTTGGGACGAGCCAAGGAACTTGCACTCTCTTGAAATTCTTTTTGGGGGGATACGAACAATCAAATTCCTTGGTGAATTCCATCTTTGCAAGTTCTTCTGGAGTCTTCAGATGTGCTAATATGGCCTAGCTTCTATCAAATATCTCATGGGCATAGTAGTGATTGTTGTGAACTGAGTTTTGTGTCACTGTCATATTTGCAAGAATAGCAGCAAGCTGACACTTAACCCAGTCATGATTCCGGTCCACCTTCTGGTGCAAGCTGATGAGAAATTCACAGTGTGTCATGATCGAGGAGCTTCACTCTGAGGATTTTGCCTTGAGTCCTTTGCTGCAGTATCTTGACTTGTAGTTTCATCACCAGTTGACTGAGAGGCTGGTTGACGGAACTGTCTATCAAGGCACTACAAAAAAAGACACATCCATGACATTATGGCCCGAACGAAAACTTTTTCTGTCATGGTTATGACACTTCTATGATGATGATTGTGACAAAAACACGCATCATCATAGATGTGGTGGGCTCCTATTTCTATGACAAAAATCATGACAAAAAATTGGCTTGTCGTCCTGGGCAGGCCGGGATGCACCTGCATGACATTCTTTAGGCCGTCCATGACATAAAAAATCGTGGTAGAAGTAAGGGAGATGAAAATTTAGTGGAGTTCCTGGTTACGGTGGGTGGTCGGGGCCGAGCGATGCAGTGTGGTTGCGTGTTTCTCTCGTACGCATGATTGATGTGCCAAGCGCTCGCAAACTGAATCCGAGCGAGGCGTTCGCTCACCGAACCCAAGCGATCGATCAATCCCACTACATACTGAATTCGATCTTTCCCTTTGCTGCTAACTAAACCCAAGCGATTCCTTCACTAGTGCTGCTAATTGAACCCGGGTGATAGATCGCTGCTGCTGCTTATACTGAAGCTGATCGAGCCCCCGTGCGAGACGTAGCCACCCAGTGTGTAGGTTTGCCTCTCGATGAACAGTGCCCGTTGCTACCGCGTGCGAGATATGTAGAACGAGTCGAGATGTGGTGAGTTGACCTAGCCCGTTGGTGGCCTTTGGATGAACAATTCCCTGTGGGGGTTGGATGAACAAGACCTCAGCTGTGTATAGGCGGTTACTGCTAGATGAACAGGACCCCGTGGTAGTAGGTGGTTGCCCCTGGATGAACAGGACCCCGAGGAGGCCGCCGCACCCTAAGCCGGTTGGAAGTGGATGAACAGGACCCCATGGGGGCTGGATGAACAGTAGCCGGTGGAGGATGGATGAACAGTAGCCGTGTGTAGGGGGAATTACCCGCGGCTATACCCACCTCATGAAGTTAAGTCATCTTTGGACCTAAGTCATCTCCGAGGTTAAGTCATCTCTGCGGTTAAGTCATCTCCGGGGTTAAGTCATCTCTGGACTTAAGTCATCTCTGAGGTTAAGTCATCCCTTGACTTAAGTTGCGCTGAGGTTAAGTCATCTTTGGGCTTAAGCCGCCCCGAGCTTAAGTCTCTGCGCTTAAGCCACCTTGAGGATAAGTCATCTCTCGGATTAAGCCACCCTGAGGTTAAGTCTTCTCTCGGCTTAAGCCGCCCTGAGGATAAGTCATCTCTGGGCTTAAGCCACCCAGAATAAGAATCTTGTGACAAGAAGCCCAGGTAAGTCGCCCGTGATAAGAAGCCAGAATAGAGTAAGTCCGAATCCTACTAGGACTCTACATGTAAGCCAACCCCTTCAACTTATATAAGGAGGTGCATGGCACCCCAAAAGGGAGAGAAAATAATAGACATGTTTTAGACAGACAAGTCTCAAGACAGATGTTTTGATAGCTCTCGACACAAAGGAAGTGGAATAGCGCCCTTGTAATCGAGACCATGATCATCAATAGAAATCAAGCAGGATGCAGGCTTTTACCTCCATCGTGAGGGGCCGACCCTAGGTAAAAACTCACGTCTCTCGATTTCGACTAATCCCATTCAAGCTACCACCTAGTTGCGATGGCCTTACCACTAAGTCTTTTCACGAGGACGCCTGCCGTATCAAAATCACGACAGTTGGCGCCCACCATGGGGTGTACGCACGATGGTTTGTGTTCTTGGAGGGATCTCTCTCATCGGATCGAGAAGCTCGTGTTTGGTCGGATGAAGAAGAGTCGGCGCAGAAGGATCTACCTCAGCACTGTGCGAGTAGTCACAACATCATGGAACATAATTGAGTTTAAGAGATTAAGGTCGTGATATCTCCGCCATCGAAGCCTTGGGGTCTGCTAGATCAGAGATTGATTCTATTGCAACCGTAATCTACCAAAACTGATAGGAAGGCAAATTTCGTCACTACGCCGCCCGACAAAACGTGGGTTATCTCTCAAAACACCGGGTGGGCGATTGCACAAACACGGAACATTAGACTATAGAAAGCTACAGCAAAAGTATTAGTACATCAAAAGGCAATCGGAAGTTCAATCATACATCATGACAAAAGGAAGCATGAAGTAGCAGCAAAAGCGAAGCGCTATGTAGATCATGATGGATTCTTATAGGGATACCAGCTCAAGAAAGAAAAGGAAAATTCAAACGGAGTATGGATCAAATCCAACTCGAAAGTGGATACGGCGATGACCTACACTCCTACGCCACTGCCGCCATGGGCTCGCCACCACCTCGCGCCCAGTTCCAAGCCACCCTCACCGGCGTGCCGAAGCCGCGGCTGCGGCTCGCACTCACCAGTGCGACTTCGGGCTGCCGCCTCCTAGCACCATCATCGCCAAGCCACCATCGTCGAGTCGTCGCCTCCGAGCGACCCCGCCGGGTCGGCCTCATCTCAAGCCGCCCCCTACCTTCACCGCCAGGGCTAAGTCACCAACGCCCAACTCCATAGCCGTGGCCGCAGCTCCGAACTGCCCCACGCTATATCCGCCGCCTCGTGCTGCCCCCGCTCGGCTTTGCTTCAAGTCGCCGGCCTCCACCGCCGAGGCCTCGCCTCGAGACGACCTCCGACGAGCCACCACCGCCTCTACCATGAGCCACCAGGCACACCTCCGCCTTTTTGCTCCGCCCGTGCACCGCCTCCGCCTTTTTGCTCCGCCTGTGCACCGCCTCCACGCCTCTGAGGCATCGCTTCTGACCTCGTCAACCTGCCGCTGCCCAAGCCACCCTTGTCGGCTACCGCCGTTGTCGGATTACGGGTTCCGGAAAACCTTGAGGTTCGAACACTGGGGTGCGCACGAAGATCTCTCTCCCCTAGCTCACACTCTCGCAACAATCTCAAAGCCAAGCTCGTCGAACCCAAAGAACAAGGGACACAAGAGTTTATACTGGTTCGGGCCACCGATGTGGTGTAATACCCTACTCCAGTGTGGTGTGGTGGATTGCCTTGTAGGCTGGGGAGGAACAAGTACAAGGGAAGAACGGCCTCCTAAGGAGAGGTGTTCTTGAGCTCGAGGAGCTTGTGTGTGTGAGGATGGTCAGAATGATCCGTCCCAGACGAGTCTCTGGTGAGTTCCTAGATCTGTCGTCCCCTCCTATGATGGTGGCTAGTCCTATTTATAGAGTCCCTGGTCCTCTTCCCAAATGTTTAGGCGGGAAGGGATCCCACAACAGCCAATTTGAGGGGGGGACCGCCAGTACAAGCTATCCTAATAAAAGGTGGCCTTCGCCTGCCAAAGGCTCTGGTGGTGACACCGTCGTGGGCTCCGCGATGACCTCTGTCATGCCGTCCTGCTGGCCTTGGTCTCATCGCACCGATATGGAAACCTTTGTCTGATGCCTCGGGACTCCTCGCCTGCACCTGCCCATTTAGCACCAAAGAGGAAACCAGTACTCTGCGCCCGCTGGAGCCCACCTGGCTTTGGTCGTCACGGCTCATGTCACGGGAATCTCACAAGGTGCCCATCGCCTTGATCTCTCCGCTCCTCACGAGCCAGCCTAGTGAGGCTTCCCCTGAGGAGGTCTTGTGTCGTCCGCCTCGCGAGGCTTGGCCCCTCACAAGGGTCTTATGCGTTTGCTGATGAACATGGGCCGTACCAGGCCATTAGAGAAGCCACGCCCTAGGCCGCAGGCAGGCAAGTCTGGGTACCCCCATTCCCAGGACGCCGACAGTAGCCCCCCGGGCCCAAGGCGTGCTCGGACTTGGCTTCGAGGCGAAGCCAAGGGGCAAGTGCGGAGCGCCGCGGGCCCCAACCGCCTGCGGCCTTGATTGACGCATGGCGATTGATGAGACGTGGGCGCCTCCACTTCCCCATGCAGCCTCGATTTTTTCCCTCGCTAGGCAGCCACCGTTGCCTACACAGCTCCACCCCATCATAGGAGAGCGCTTTGTAGCTCCCTCGTCTTCCGGCAACTACCAGATCCTTTCACCGTTCGATCTGACGCCAACTCTCCCCGCCGCCATGGCACCAAGCCGGAAGAAGAAGGGGAAGAAGGAGTCCCGTACGTTGGTACCTATGCCGCCGGCCTTCAAACCCGCTGTCGAGCGGTCGGTGGTGCTCAACCAGGAGGCGATGGGCAAGGTGCGCCCAACGCTTGCTGCCGACTCCAACGAATGGGGGGCAACGGTGGCCTGGCCTGCTCCCTGTGCTAAAATCGACATGACGGCCATCGAGATCCCCCTCCACCTTCACGCCCACTGGGCCGATCTGATCCCTCCTTTCTCCGCTTCTTCAATGCGGTGCTTTCGCATTATCAGATCAATGCGTTGCACCTTGATCCCCAATCCATCATCATCCTTGCCATCTTCACCTTTGTCTGCGAGGCCATGGTGGGTGTTGCCCCTTCCGTGGCCATGCTCCGCCACCTCTTCTCTCTGCATCTGACAGACGCTCGTCAGCGCTCGGGGTGTGTATCTTCCCAGGATGTGGCCGATACGGCCAGCTCGGGGATCGACTTCAAGCTCTCGCCGGTCGGCGGAGGCTTCTGGAAGGAATGGGTGTATGTGGATGTTGGTGTGCACAACCCCTTGCTGCTGCTTCCGTGGATTCTGGCCACCCTAAGCTCCGGCTGGGAGCACGCAAGGCTCGCCAACAAGTGGCTTGCTCATGTCTGGCACTGGCTGGCCAGGCTGAAGGGCCTTGGGGCGATGGCGCCTATGGTAGTGAAGGAGTTTATTCCATGCCGCATTGCTCCGCTTCAGCGTCACTCTCGGCCGATGTGGACCTTCTCCGGTTACAGGGACCGCATGAGGCTCCAAGTGCTGGCTCTTGCCCCTGAGGCGGGGCGCACGACGCTCGAGCTCCTGACCGGTGACCCCACGCCGGCCAGCCTTCCGAAAGAAGGTTGTCTTCTGTACTACTGCTCAAACAAGGTGGAGTTCGCGAAGCAGATGCCCTCCTTTGACTAATGGGGGCCACGCCGGCTGACCTGGAAGGGCCTCGCGAGAGCCCTGTCTTCGTGGCTCCCTTGCTCGCCGTCGGCGCAGTGATCTCCCTGGAAGTGGGCGCAGGGGGTGACCACCGCCGGCCGCTGGCGACGCGTCTGCTGAGGAACCGGCGCCGCTCGGGGCTCCTGAAGGGTCGTCCCACGGGCCCATGGAGAGCCTTCCTGAGGAAGCGGCCGGAGGGGCGACGCAGCCCGACACTCCTTAGGCTGAAACCCCCGAGGCCCCGGCGGGTCGCCACGAGGCGGGGCCCGAGGTCTCCACGCAGTCCTGCACCCGTGAGGTTGCCTCCTTAGGAGCCACTACAGGCGCGCCCGGCACTGGTGGCCATGCCCATGGCTTCGGCCGGCTCCGACTAAACTTCGACGCACTCCGAAAGAGAAAGGGATCTCCAAGCTGCAGCAGTGATGCCTTCCAGCCATTGAAACAGAGGAAGTATATCACCATAGACGAGTGAGTACCTTATCTTTGTAATTTCTCGAGGGCTGCTTCCCCTCCTGACCGTAATTCCTCAGGGTCCCTTCTGCTAAGGTGGAAGAATCTCCTGAGAAGCAACGTTCTCCTGCCTCGAGTCCTCCACTGAGCCCGAGCACCTCTAGACGGCCTGCCACACTCGGCGCAAGGTTGGCCGTAGAGGTGCACGCGCCGGCCTGGCATCTCGACCCTGTGTTCTTGCCGTTCCTCCTTCGCGGTCCTGCCAAGGGTGCTGAAGGTGTGCCGAGGGCTCCTCCTCTGGTTATTGACCGCGGCTGGGTGACCTCGGCCCTGGCGTCTTCTTCACGCAACGAGCCTCCGCCCCTCCGGACCCCTGCCGAGACCCGAAGGACAACTGGAAAGGGGCCGGCCTCCAGCCCCCTGCCGGGAGGAGGCGTGCCTCTTCGGACTTCTTCAGTGACTTCCGGCGCGAAGGACGGACCAGGTCGTTCGTTCGAGCGGGGCACGCAAGAGGGGCGTTGTCTGTCATGAGCTTTTCTGGGAGGCGATGGGTGCGCTGAGCCGGCTTGGGGATGAGCTTGTGGATGTTGACGCCTGCCTCGAAACCGAGGGCCTTCGGCCAGTGGACGAGTGGCATGCACTGAAGGTGGCCATCAACGTCGGGCGCCTCCAGCGCGAGCACGCCAACGCGAAGGCCGAGGAATCCCTCGCAACCTCGTGCGAGGCCAGCACCCGAGCCTTGGAGGAGGCCAGGGAGGCAGACCACCGTCGTGAGGTCGCCGAGAAGCGCAGGCAGGAGCTCCTGGTCCTGAATGCCTCCCTGGAGCAGCAAGTGGAGGCGCATAGGGCTGCCTTAGCGTCGATGAAGGGGGCGCCGTCCGACGAGGAGGAGATCTTGAGGCGCGAGGAAGCGGCGATGCTGGAGGCCATGGAGCGCAGCCTCGAGCTTGAGCGGTTGGAGACGAGGGAGCATCAGGTTACCCAAGCGGAAGATGTTGCCAGCGTGCGCGAGGCCAGGACCCAGGAGGAAGTTGATCGCACGGTGGCCGAGGCTTGTGCTGATCTTGCCAATATATACGACCTGAAGCTGAAGTTCGCGGAAGCCGAAGCTGAGGGCAGGACCGCCGCCCTCAGGTCAAGGTTGGCTGGGGCAAAGCAACGCGAGAAGGACGCCGTAGCTGCCTTGATCTCCATGCAGGCCGAGTTGGCCTCCGCCCGTGCTGAGCTGCTCCCGCTTCAGCAGCGGGTTACCGCTGCTGAGTCCATCGCGCAACAGAGCAGGGAGGAGGCGATCCACCGACAAACGTTGCAGTGCGAGCACACCCCATGCTCCGGGACCTCAGAACGAGGGCCAACCAGGTGCTGGGCGCCATTTGTGATGAACACACCCCTCATCCCCACGCGGAAGACTATGCCAGCCACCTCCGCTTCTTCACTGATGTCGTGACGCGGCTGGAGAACCGGCCTGAGAGGGCTCACGAGCTTGTCGAGGAGAAGAGCCGAGGCATCCTCGGGCACGCGTTTTCCCGCGTTTTCAGCCATCTCCAAAACATCAATCCTGACTTTGACTTTGACGCCGCCATCTCCCCAGTGCCCGAAGTCATCTGGGACAACCTAGGGCACTCAATGGTCGACAATGTGGATGCTCTGGTCAGGGCCTCGCTTCTGATGATGACGCGGTGGTGGTCGTGGCGGATGAGGGCGGCGCGGTTGATGACGGTGAAGATAGCGCCAGCGACAGCGCCAGCAGCATGTCTGGGAGTGATTCAGAAGACGCGGTGAGCGACGTGTCCAGCTGAGCCCGCGCTCCTTTATCTTGAACCTGCATGCAAAAGATTGGGGACAGCCCCTCATGATGTAAGAGCATTTTGGGGAGGGGAGCCCCTCATGTAAATGGACTACCATTTTAGTTTTAGGCTAGGCTTGAAACATGCTTTTGTGAGCTCACGAGCCCCTTGCGGGCTTGCTTCCATAACTTACCTTAGTCTAGGCGGGCTCCCAACTGATTTGGCAGCTGCGGATGTGCATTTCTCCCGAGGAGAGTCCTTTGCGGGTTCGCGGTGTTTTGTTCTCCTGAGGGGCCTGCTAGTCCGCCTGAGAGGGCCTCGCGAGAAGCAAGCGCCAGTCATGGCGGGGTGCGCGCGTAGTGTGTGCATGCCATGCCTAGCCCCCGCTCACGAGGTGCTTGAAAGGGGGGAGGTAGAAGACGCAATCCCCAAAACAAGGCACGAATCCAGAAACTCACGTATTCAACATGAACGAGAAAAGGCACCCCCCGCGATTGCCAATGAAAATACGATGTCAAATCCAAAATCAAAGGCTGCAAATTTGGGCTACAGAAAAGAGATCAAAGCAAATGGCCGCGTCCGGCACCTAGCTAGTCTTCCTGTCTTCCACCAGCGTGGATCGAAGTGCTATCACTAGTTCTGAGCATAGTCATTGGGGGACAATGTCGACGGCCAGCGCGGAGCATGGTGCTTCCACTAGGACGTGGGCGGGAGCCCCCGAGGCCCGAGGGTGGCACTCCGGAGACTCCGGGGCGTGTACACACCCACTCATTATTACATGAGAGTGTCACGAGCGGAGACCGTCACAGGCGTGAGCCTTACTTCATATTGCCAGACGAGGGCCCCACCGTGCGCCACCCTCGGCCACCATTGGGGCGTCCGAAAACCAGGACGAGGCCTAGGGGCAAGGGGGACGCTAGCGGCGCCCCCGGCGACCACGGGCCCTCTGTCGGGGGGAAGGGCTCACTAGCGCTTCCCCCGGCATAGGACCTACCTCCGCACGGCGCCTTGCTCCACGCAGCGCGGGGAAGGCTGTGGCTCCGAGCCCCCCGCGTGCAGCACCCAGCGTTTCGCTCCGACCAGGGGCGGAACCACCACCCTTGGGTCTCCGGCTACCGTCGCGGTCTGGTCCACCTGCAGCCCATGGTTAGTGCATGCTTGCTCTCGTGATACCTATGGTACCCCGTCGTCGTCGCTGAAGGGGTCGGCGGAGCCTTCGGGCTCCTCATGGAAACTTCCTACTTCAAGCGTTCCACCGTGCCATCCTGGCCCGAGGAACGTATCGGGGCCCTCCCCGAGCGCATACTCCAGGTTCACCATGCGGGGCACATAGGCATCGACGGTCGCCCCACCAGGGCCACCACCTGAGTGCCCCGCGCCTAGAGCTTCCAACCGTGACACTCGGCCTTGGCGGCTGCCGGGTTGCACTCCAGCGCGCCCTTGCTCCTGCCCGTGATGAAGTTGCAGCGGTTGGATGGGCGGCGCCAGTGCCCATGTTGGTGTCGTCGGGTTCCTCCATAGCCCTAGGGGGTGCGCGAGCTCGCCGGGGCCTCGCGCGCGCCTCAGCTACAACCTGAGGCGTGGACAAGGAGTAGAAAGGCGGCGCGCCCCTACAGGCACAGTCCAACAGTTCGGCAACGCGTTCCAGCAATGCGTCGCCGCCGCTCTCGGCCAGCCTGCACTGTAACAGCTCCCGTGCCACGATGAGTGCGGCCCGCATGTTGACCTGCTCCCGTCGGGTGTGCGGTGTCGCTGCTGCGGCGTAGCTTGAAGACCGCGCGGTAGCGCGCGCGTCGTGGTGCGAGGGCGGAAGTTGTGGGTCCACGCCGCCCGCAGCCGGTGGCGTTAGGCGGTGTGCGGGCCACCTGGAGCGCGGATTTGAGATCTTCTGGAGCGGACGGCGGTGCTCGAGCAGGCCAGGCCTCCCAACGGTCGGCTTGGATACTCAGATCATCACCCATTGGAGCTGCGGAGCGGTGGCGAGTTGGTCCGGTGGAGAAGAAGCTTCGGCGCACCCCTACCTGGCACGCCAAATGTCAGATTACGGGTTCCGACAAACCCTTGAGGTTTGAACACTTGGGTGCGCACGAAGATCTCTCTCCCCCTAGCTCACACTCTTGCAACGATCTCAAAGCCAAGCTCACCGAACCCAAAGAACAAGGGACACAAGAGTTTATACTGGTTCGGTCCACCGATGTGGTGTAATACCCTACTCCAGTGTGGTGTGGTGGATTTCCTTGTAGGCTGGGGATGAACAAGTACAAGGGAAGAACAGCCTCCAGAGGAGAGGTGTTGTTGAGCTCGAGGAGCTTGTGTGTGTGTGAGGATGGTCCGAATGATCCGTCCCACATGAGTCTCTGGTGAGTTCCTAGATCCGTCGTCCCCTCCTATGGTAGTGGCTAGTCCTATTTATAGAGGCCCTGGTCCTCTTCCCAAATGTTTAGGCGGGAAGGGATCCCACAACGGCCAATTTGAAGAGGGACAACTAGTACAAACTATCCTGACAAAAGGTGGTCTTTGCCTGCCAAAGGCTCTGGTGGTGACGCCGTCGTGGGCTCCGCGATGACCTCTGTCCTGCCGTCCTGCTGGCCTTGGTCTCGTTGCACCGATATGGAAACCTTTGCCTGATGCCTCGGGACTCCTTGCCCGCACCTGCCCCTTTAGCACCAAAGAGGAAACTAGTACTCTGCGCCCGCTGGCGCCCGCCTGGCCTTGGTCATCATGGCTCACGTCATGGGAACCTCACGAGGTGCCCCTCGTCTTGATCTCTCCACTCCTCGCGAGCCAGCCTAGTGAGGCTGCCCCTGAGGAGGTCTTGTGTCGTCCGCCTCGCGAGGGTCTCGTGCGTTTGCTGATGAAGATGGGCCGTACCAGGCCGTTAGAGAATCCACGCCCTGGGCCATAGGCAGGCAAGTCTGGGTACCCCCGTTCCCAGGACGCCGATAGCCTCTGCCCCTGCACAACCTCTTTCTGAGCTGCCGGCCACCACTATCGCCTCCACCCGCCATAGCCTCACCTCCAACGCCTGCAGCCTCCGCAGAGGCCTGTGACCTCGCCTCGAGCACCTTCTGCTGATACATCTTCAACATATCTATAATTTATGAATTATTCATGCCATGTTTACAACAATTTTATATGGTTTTGGTATGATTTTATTAGAACTAACCCGGACTGACGCTGTTTTCAGTAGAACTACCATGGTGTCGTTTCTTGTGCAGAAATTAAAGTTCTCGGAATAGGCTGAATGTCATGCCCGATATGCGGTCCTATCCAAGAGGAACTCGAAGGTCCCACCAAGGATAGAGGCGCATATTGAATATGATTTTGCAAGGTGGATATCATTACATCGTACCATTACATAATAGCTGGGGATACATACAAAGGCATACAAATGCCACATGAATACATCAAACATCATACATAAGGGCAACATCCGACTACGGATGAAAACACAAACAAAAACTCAAACGACATCCACCCTGCTAGCCTAGGCGGCTGGCCAGGTACCTATCCCAAGATTGACGAAGAAGAAGAAGAACTCCAAAACAAGTAAACATCGCTCTCACGTCACCTGCAACTGTTGTTGTAGTAATCGGTGAGCCACGAGGACTCAGCAATCCCATTACCATGGGTATCAAGACTAGCAAAGCTTAATGGGTATGGAATGGGTAAGTGGTGAGGTTGCAGCAAGCGACTAAGCATGTATGGTGGCTAAATTACGAATACAAGAATGTGATGAGAAACTATGCAACAGTCGCAAACTAGTAATGATCAAGAAGTGATCCTGAACTACTTACGTTCAAACATAACCAAACCGTGTTCTCTTCCCGAACCTCGTCAAACAGAGACAACCATGGTTACACACACGGGTGGTGTATTTTAATTCGGATCTGGTGTCTAGTTCTCTACAACTGGATATTAAAAATTCCCATCTGCCACATAACCGTGGGCATGGCTTTTGAAAGATCAAACCCTGCAGGGGTGTCCCAACTTAGTCCATCACAAACTCTCACGATCAACGGAGGAAAATCCTCCTACCGGAACAACCCGGTCAAACTCGGAATCTCGGTTCACAAGACATTTTGGCAATGGTAAAACAAAACGAGCAAGACCGCCCGAAGTACCGACAATCCTGATAGGAGTCGCATGTATCTCGTTCTCAGGGCACACAGGATGGGCCAGATGTTGGGTTGGCTGAGACCCTGGTTACCCAGGGGGCGCCGGACGTCGCCCGGTTTGGACCAACACTCATGAGGAGCACTGGCCCAAGGTTGTTGTTTAATTATCCTCGGGGCCCGGGAAGTCCCTATGCAAGTTTTTGTTGTTATTAAGCAAATGGTAAAACCAATGTTGGGCCTTGCTGGAAGAGTTTTATTCAAAGCGACCTGTCAAGGGGGGCCCATAAACCCCGACCGTGTTAGGAATGCAAAATCAAGGAACATAACACTGGTATGACTGAAACTAGGGCGGCAAGAGTGGAACAAAACACCAGGCAAAAGGTCGAGCCTTCCACCCTTTACCAAGTATATAGATGCATTAATTAAATAAGATATATTTGGATATCCCAAGATATCCATGTCCCAAACATGGAACAACCTGCAACTAGCAATGCTATAAGAGGGGCTGAGCAAAGCAGTAACATAGCTAAACAACGGTTTGCTGGGATGGTGAAAAGGATAGAGGTTGTTTCATGGCATATTGGGAGGCTTGATAAACAAGTGCTAGGTAGCGCGACATAGCAATAGCATCGAGACAACTAGCATAGCAAAGATAGTAGTGAGATCCAAGGTGACGGTCATCTTGCATGAAATCTCGGTAGGAATAAGACCGAATCCATGAAGTAGACGAACCAACATAGTCGAACGGATCCTCACAATTGCAACGTACCCGTAACTATTGAGAAGAACCACAACCGGAAAGAAGCAACAACATGGTAAACAACCATCACATAAACATGGCATGATGCACGTCCATTTTAATACGACATGGCATGGCAAAGTGGAACAAACAAGTCTACAAATTAAGTGGAGCTCAATATGCAACGAGTTGCATATTGACAAAACACTACATTCAATTACTTAGTTCGCTCTCGTTTATGTACCCAACAATATTAAATGTTGTTAAACATGGTAAGAGGTGAGGCATAAGTAAACTAACTATTTAGGCAAGTTTAAGTGAGGCCGGAAACAACAAACAACAATTCCGGAAAATCCTCATGTTCATATTTTGGATTTGGTACTGTTCTACCTTATACACAATTTTAGAGTTGCTGAACATGAAAATTAAGTGCATCATGTTAATATGTGCATTTTTCTAGACTATTTACATATAAAGTTCATTTAATTCAGATCTACGGTTATTTAGTTATGAATTAAACCATTTTAACATGCTATTTATGCAAATTAAAATAAACAACAATTTTAAAAAATTTAAACATGGATCAGAGTTGCATATTATGAATGTACATGAAATTCTAAGCATTTTACATATTTAAATCATTTTAATCCGATGCACGGTTTGTGAGATATTAAATGCAGGAATATGGAGGGTTTTTCTGTAAAACTGTAAATCTCTGGATAATAGACAAATTCGCACGCAGGAGAAAAACGTGCACCGAGCTGAATCTGGTTGGCCCAACAGAAGTGAAAAACAAGGCGCTGGGGGTGGCGTCACCATGGGCCTCAGCCCGGTCGATGCAGAGGCTGGAGGAGGTCGGTTCCTGGGCTGTTGGGCGTGCAGCTGGACTAAGCGAGATGTGGAGGCACGGTCAAGCAAGGTAGGACCAGGCGCGGGTCAACGCAGGGGCGGTGCGCTCGTCCTCCTGCTCGAAGCAGAGGATGCAGGGGCGACGGTCGTGCTGTGTAGGGCCACGGAAGAGCACACGAACGTGAGGGGGCGAGGCAACAGATGTCGGCTAGGACTACGTCGGTATTTCCCCAAAGAGGAAGGGATGATGCAGCACAGCGACGGTAGGTATTTCCCTCAGTGATGAAACCAAGGTTAACGAACCAGTAGGAGAACCAAGCAACACAATGTAAACAACCCATGCACACAAATAACAACCACTTGCATCCCGACGTGTTAAAGGGGTTGTCAATCCCTTTTGGGTAACGGCGCCAGAAATTGGTGCATGGACGGAAGAAAGTTGTAATAGATTGAATAAATATATCACAAATAAACTAAAGTGCAGGAAAGTATTTTTGTATTTTTGGTTTAATAGATCTCAAAATAAATGCAAAGGAAAAGTATATCGCAAAAGAAAATATATGAGAAAGAGACCCGGGGGCCATAGGTTTCACTAGTGGCTTCTCTCGAGAAAAAAAAGCAAACGGTGAGTAAACAAATTACTGTTGGGAAATTGATAGAACTTCAAATAATCATGACGATGTCCAGGCAATGATCATTATATAGGCATCACGTCCAACATTAGTAGACCGACTCCTGCCTGCATCTAATACGATTACTCCACACATCGACCGCTATCCAGCATGCATCTAGTGTATTAAGTTCATGGAGAAACGGAGTAATGCGATAAGAATGATGACATGATGTAGACAAGATCTATCTATGTAGAGATAGACCCCATCGTTTTATCCGTAGTAGCAACGATACATACATGTCGGTTCCCCTTCTGTCACTGGGATCAAGCACCGTAAGATCGAACCCACTACAAAGCACCTCTCCCATTGGAAGATAAATAGATCAAGTTGGCCAAACAAAACCCAAATGTCGCAGAAGAAATACGAGGCTATAAGAGGTCATGCATAAAAGAGATCATAGAAACTCAAATACTTTCATGGATATAAAAAGATATAACTGATAATAAACTCAAAGTTCATCAGATCCCAACAAACACACCGCAAAAAGAGTTACATCACATGGATCTCCAAGAGACCATTGTATTGAGAATTCAGCGAGAGAGAGGAAGCCATCTAGCTACTAATTACGGACTCGAATGTCTACAAAGAACTACTCACGCATCATCGAAGAGGCACCAATGGAGGTGGTGAACCCCATCCGAGATGGTGTCTAGATTGGATCTGGTGGTTTCGGACTCTACGGCGGCTGGATCAATATTTTGTCAACCCCCCTTGGGTTTTGGGAATATTGGGGTATTTATAGAGCAAAGAGGCGGTTCAGGAGCACCCGAGGTGGGCACAACCCACCAGGGCGCGCCTAGGCCTCCTAGCGCACCCTGGTGCATTGTGCCCTCCTCGGAGCACCCCCCAGCCGCAGCCAGGGCCCCTTAGGTGTCTTCTGGTTCAAAAAAATTCTCCGTGAAGTTTCGTTGCATTTGGACTCCGTTTGGTATTGATTTCCTGTGATGTAAAAAACATGCAGAAAACAACAACTGGAACTCGGCACTATGTCAATAGGTTAGTACCAAATAATGACATAAAATGATTATAAAACATCCATGATTGATAATATAACAACATGGAACAATAAACAATTATAGATACGTTGGAGACGTATCAGCAACTAGCGAGAGGGATTGATCCACAGTGTATCCGGTCGAAGATGGAGGGTTCGACGCGGAGGTCTCCGGAGTCCTGAGCATCAAGAGGGAGAGAGACGTGAGAAGAGAGCAACCGTGAGAGGAGGAAGACAGAGGAGGTGTTGCTGTTGTGGCTCATCGGTGGGAGGACAGCGAGGATGACGCAAGGCGGCGGGGTCGAGTAAATCCTGCGAGGAACTCGGAACTGGTCAAGGACGACGACGTCCTGGAGCGGGAGGCGAGGATGGCCGATGCAAACTTCTCAGGGGCTCCCTGTTGCACAAACAGAGAGAGCGGGTGAGAGAGGGAGGAGGGAAGGAAGAAGAAATGGAGAGGCAGGGGCGCGGGCGATGAAGGGCAGCGTTCGGGACTGTTGCTGCTGCTTGGGTGGCCGGCGGCCATCGGTGCGAGGTGGGGCGTGGAGGAGCTACTTTCCTCCAGATTGAACATGGAGGAGGAGGCAGCGAAGCGCTGGTCTCCAGCGAGGCCGGTCGTAGACGGTGGCCTCAGGCACGGGAGCTCGGGCTCCTGGATCAAGAGGGGGGCGCGGGAAGGATGGACCCAAAGGGAGGCACTCGTTGGGTGGCGGCAGAAATCAAGGAGATGGTCGGATGTTGCTGGTTGGCTGGATCGGATCTGGGAGGATCCCGAGAGAAAAGGGAGTTGGTCGGGTGGCGGCGGAAGGAATGGGATGTATGGGACGGCTCCTCGGATTAGGGTTAGGCGTCTATTTATAGGAAGGGTTAGCTTAGGGGCTACTCGGTCCCTTTGATCATAATGGGGAGACGAGAATAAATAGCTTAGGGGAGTCCAACAAAGAACCAAAGATATTTTAGGGATGTTTGGGGATGATCCGGACCCATCGGTCACGACTGCCCGGGTCGGGTTCGGGACAACTTTTGGATGCGCGCGAGGGATTTGATAAAAGGCCATGGAGACAAGGGGTTTGACGAGCTCAAAGAAGAGAGCGGTCCGGTTGATCTGAGAGGAGGTCAGCAGAGAGAAGAAAGAAGCGGCAACTACGAGCGGATGCAAGTTTTATGAAAACATGCGGATGCAATGCTCATGATGACATGATGAAATTCAACAAACAAATAAATAACACAAATGACATGCAAAACATGGAAGGCATCTGGAGTGTCGGTCTCAGGGTGTCACAACACTCCTCCACTTACAAGAGATCTCGCCCCGAGGTCTAGGGATGGCACTGGAGAGAAGCGAAAGAGCAAGAGGTAAAACAAAGTTGCTTGTTTGACAAATGAGCGGAACCAGGAACCTTGAGAGGTTGAAACTTGAAGAAATGACATGACGGAGAAAATGAAATTGAAAACACTCTTTTAGACAAGAGGAACAAGGAATACAACGAGAACAAATAAGTTGAAGGGATAATATAGGCTTTCAAACCATTCTGGTTAAATCGAGATGGGCAAATAATAAGAACGAAGAATTCGAACAGCACTCCGGTTGAAAAGAGAAGCAAGACTTGATAAGATGAAAGGAACTTGAAAAGAGTACACAACACTCTGGTTAACTGGATAAGGACAAAAAAGAACATGATCTTGGCAGAACGATTGGTGGGTCGAAGAGAGAAACATCACAATGCCTCCGGAACGAAAGAATAGAAGTTGGACCATTGGAAGGAAAAGAATTGAGAAGAAAATGACATCTTCTACCACAATTGAATTTGAAAAGCATCCTTACAAATAAGAATTGAATGGAGTTGTTGGAAAATCAACAACGAAAAGCATAAGCTTATTGTGGGCTTATGGAAAACATCTCAAAACTTGAGGTGAAATTTTGACACTAACGGAATCAATTGCTTGCTTGAGAGCAACGAAGAGATGAAAACTTCTTTTACCGAGAAAACAGGAGGAAACTTGGATTATCGATAGGCACCACAATAGCAACATTCCTTAAGAAGAGGTTTAGTCAATAGGTCTGCCATATTCAAATCCATATATATTTTGCAAATTTCTATGTCTACAATGCTCTGCATGGAGCTACTCTAGCTAATTGCTCTCACTTTCAATGTGTATCCATATTGAGACTCAGAGTCATCTGAATCGGTGTCAAAGCTTGCAATGATGTAACCTTTACAATGAAATCTTTATCACCTCCATAACCGAGAAACATTTCCTTAGTCCTCTATAGGTACCTAAGGATAATTTTGACCGTTGTCCAGTGATCCACTCCTGGATCACTATTGTACCCCCTTGCCAAACTGATGGCAAGGCACACAACAGGTCTGGTACACAACATTGCATACTTTATAGAACCTATGGCTGAGGCATAGGGAATGACTTTCATTCTCTCTATATATTCTGCCATGGTCAGGATTTCAATCTTACTCAACTTCACACCTTGCAACACAGGCAAGAACCCTTTCTTTGACTGATTCATTTTGAACTTCTTCAAAACTTTGTCAAGGTATGTGCTTTGTGAAAGTCCTACTAAGTGTCTCAATCTATCCCTATAGATCTTGATGCCCAATATGTAAGTAGCTTCACCGAGGTTTTTCATTGTAAAATTCTTATTCAAGTATCCTTTTATGCTATCCAGAAATTCTATATCATTTCCAATCAACAATATGTCATCCACATATAATATCAGAAATGCTACAGAGCTTGCACTCACTCTCTTGTAAATACAGGCTTCACCATAAGTCTGTATAAAGCCATATGCTTTGATCACATCATCAAAGCGTATATTCCAACTCCGAGATGCTTGCACCAGTCCATACATGGATCACTGGAGCTTGCACACTTTGTTAGCACCTTTAGGATTGACCAAACCTTCTAGTTGCATCAAATACAACTCTTTTTTAAGAAACCCATTAAGGAATGCAGTTTTGACATCCATTTGCCAGATTTCATAATCATAAAATGCGGCAATTGCTAACATGATTCGGACAGACTTAAGCATCGCTACGGGTGAGAAGGTCTCATCATAGTCAACCCCTAGAACTTGTCAAAAACCTTTCGCGACAAGTCGAGCTTTATTAACAGTGATATTACCATCAACGTCCGTCTTCCTCTTGAAGATCCATTTATTCTCAATGGCTTGCCGATCATCAAGCAAGTCCACCAAAGTCCATACTTTGTTCTCATACATGGATCCTATCTCAGATTTTGATGGCCTCGAGCCATTTGTCGAAATCTGGGCTCGTCATAGCTTCTTCATAGTTCATAGGTTTGCCATTGTCTAATAACATGACTTCCAGGATAGGATTACCGTACCAATCTCATGCATAACGTGTTCTGGTCGATGAACGAAGTTCAGTAGTAACTTGATCTGAAGTTTCATGATCATTATCATTAGCTTCCTCTCTAGTTGGTGTAGGCATCACGAGAACAGTTTTCACTGATGTGCTACTTTCCAATTTGAGAGAAGGTACAATTACCTCATCAAGTTCTACTTTCCTCCCACTCACTTCTTTCGAGAGAAACTCCTTCTCTAGAAATGACCCATTCTTGGCAACAAAGATCTTGCCTTCGGATTTGTGGTAGAAGGTGTACCCAATAGTTTCTTTAGGGTATCCTATGAAGATGCACTTCTCCGATTTGGGGTCAAGCTTATCAGACTGTAGCCTTTTGACATAAGTGTCGCATCCCCAAACTTTTAAGAAATGACAACTTAGGTTTCTTGCCAAACGATAGTTCATATGGTGCCATCTCGACGGATTAGACGGTGCCCTATTTAACATGAATGCAGCTGTCTCTAATGCATAACCCCAAAATGATAAAGGCAAATCGGTAGGAGACATCATAGAATGCGCCATATCTAATAAAGTACGGTTACGATGTTCGGACTCACCATTACGCTTAGTGTTCCAGGTGGCGTGAGTTGTGAAACAATTCCACATTGTTTTAAATGAAGGTCAAACTCGTAACTCAAATATTTGCCTCCGCGATCAGATCGTAGAAACTTTGTTTTCTTGTTTCGATGATTCTCTACTTCACTCTGAAATTCTTTGAACTTTTCAAATCTTTCAGACTTGTGTTTCATTAAGTAGATATATCCATACCTACTCAAATTATATGTGAAGGTCAGAAAATAACGATACCAGCCGCGTGCCTCAACACTCATCGGACCGCATAGATTGGTATGTATTATTTCCAATAAGTCATTAGCTCGCTCCATTGTTCTGGAGAACGGAGTTTTAGTCATCTTACCCAAAAGGCATGGTTCACAAGTATTAAATTATTCATAATCAAGTGATTCCAAAAGTCCATTCGCATGAAGTTTCTTCATGCGCTTTACACCAATATGACCTAAATGGCAGTGCCACAAGTATGTTGCACTATCAGTATCAACTTTGCATCTTTTGGCATTAATATTATGAATATGTGTATCACCACGATCGAGATTCAATAAACCATTCACATTGGGTGTATGACCATAGAAGGTTTTATTCATGTAAATGGAACAAGAATCATTCTCTGGCTTAAATGAATAACCCTATTGCATTAAACATGATGTAATCATGTTCATGCTCAACACTACTACCTCTTGAGCATGCGTTGGTTTTCCTTGAAGAGGAAAGGGTGATGCAGCAAACTAGCGTAAGTATTTCCCTCAGTTTTTGAGAACCAAGGTATCAATCCAGTAGGAGGCCACACGCAAGTCCCTCGTACCGACACAAACAAATAAGAACCTTGCAAGCAACGCGGTAAAGGGGTTGTCAATCCCTTCACGGCCACTTGCAAAAGTGAGATCTGATAGAGATGATAAGATAATATTTTTGGTATTTTTATAATAAAGATTGAAAGTAAAGATTGGAAAATAATCAAAGATAGAAATAGCTAGTTGACGGAAGATTAATATGATGGAAAATAGACCCGGGGTCCATAGGTTTCACTAGTGGATTCTCTCAAGATAGCATAAGTATTACGGTGGGTGAACAAATTACTGTCGAGAAATTGATAGAAAAGTGCATAGTTATGAGAATATCTAGGCATGATCATGTATATAGGCATCACGTCCGTGACAAGTAGACCGACTCCTGCCTGCATCTACTACTATCACTCCACACAGCGACCGCTATCCAGCATGCATCTAGAGTATTAAGTTCATAAGAACAGAGTAACGCATTAGGCAAGATGACATGATGTAGAGGGATAAACTCAAGCAATATGATATAAACCCCATCTTTTTATCCTCGATGGCAACAATACAATACGTGTCGTTTCCCCTTCTGTCACTGGGATCGAGCAACACAAGATTGAACCCAAAGCTAAGCACTTCTCCCATTGTAAGAAAGATCAATCTAGTAGGCCAAACCAAACTGATAATTCAAAGAGACTTGCAAAGATAACCAATCATACATCAAATAATTCAGAGAAGAACCAAATATTGTTCATAGATAATCTTGATCATAAACCAACAATTCATCGGATCTCGACAAACACACCACAAAAAGAGTTGCATCGAATAGATCTCCAAGAAGATCAAGGAGAACTTCGTATTGAGATCCAAAGAGAGAGAAGAAGCCATCTAGCTAATAACTATGGACCTGAAGGTCTGTGGTAAACTACTCACACATCATCGGAGAGGCTATGGTGTTGATGTAGAAGCCCTCCGTGATTGATTCCCCCTCCGGCGGAGTGCCGGAAAAGGCCCCAAGATGGGATCTCATGGGTACAGAAGGTTGCGGCGGTGGAAATAGGGTTTCGTGGTTCTCCTGGATGTTTTCGGGGTACGTAGATATATATAGGAGGAAGAAGTAGGTCGGTGGAGCCACAAGGGGCCCACGAGGGTGGCGGCGCGCCCTGAGGGGTGGGCGCGCCTCCCTGCCTCGTGGCCTCCTTGTTCATTTCTTGACGTCCACTCCAAGTCCTCCGGATCACGTTTGTTCCAAAAATCACACTCTCAAAGGTTTCATGCCGTTTAGATTCCGTTTGATATTCCTTTTCTGTGAAACACTGAAATAGGCAAAAAGCAACAATTTGAACTGGGCCTTGGGTTAGTAGGTTAGTCCCAAAAATAATATAAAAGTGTATAATAAAGCCCATTAAACATCCAAAACAGAATATATAATAGCGTGGAACAATAAAAAATTATAGATACGTTGGAGACGTATCAAGCATCCCCAAGCTTAATTCCTGCTCGTCCTCGAGTAGGTAAATGATAAAAACAGAATTATTGATGTGGAATGCTGCCTAACATATTTCTCAATGTAATTTTCTTTATTGTGGCATGAATGTTCAGATCCGAAAGATTCAATATAAAAGTTTAATATTGACATAAAAATATTAATACTTCAAGCATACTAACTAAGCAATCATGTCTTCTCAAAATAACATAGCCAAAGAAAGCTCATCCCTACAAAATCATATAGTTTGGCCATGCTTCATTTTCGTCACACAAGGTGCTCTCATCTTGCACAACCCCCATGACAAGCCAAGCAATTGTTTCATACTTTAGTAATCTCAAACTTTTTTCAACTTTCACGCAATACCTGAGCGTGAGCCATGGATATAGCACTATGGGTGGAATAGAATATAATGATGCGGGTTATGTGGAGAAGACGAAACAGGAGAAAGTCTCACATTGACGCAGCTAATCAACAGGCTAGGGAGATGCCCATCAATTAATGTCAATGCAAGGAGTAGGGATTGCCATGCAACAGATGCACTAGAGCTATAAATGTATGAAAGCTCAACAAAAGAAACTAAGTGGGTGTGCATCCAACTTGCTTGCTCACGAAGACCTAGGGCATTTGAGGAAGCCCATTGTTGGAATATACAAGCCAAGTTCTATAATGAAAAATTCCCACTAGTATATGAAAGTGAAAAAACAAGAGACTCTCTATCATAAAGATCATGGTGCTACTTTGAAGCACAAGTGTGGAAAAAGGATAGTAGCACTGTCCCTTTTTATTTCTCTTTTTTTACTTTTTTTACTTTTTTGGGCCTTCTTCTTTTTTTGGGCCTTTCTCCCCTTTTTATTTATTTATTTGGGACATGCTCTATTAATGATGATCATCGCACTTCTATTTATTTACAACTTGATGATTACAAGTCGATACTAGAACAAAGTATGACTCTATATGAATGCTTCCGGCGGTGTACCGGGATGGGCAATGAATCAAGAGTGACATGTATAAAATAATATGCATGGTGGCTTTGCCACAAATACGATGCCAACTACATGATCATGCAAGGCAATATGACAATGATGAAGCATGTCATAATAAACGGAACGGTGGAAAGTTGCATGGCAATATATCTCGGAATGGCTATGGAAATGCAATAATAGGTAGGTATGGTCGCTGTTTTGAGGAAGATATAAGGAGGTTTATGTGTGATAGAGCGTATCATATCACGGGTTTTGGATGCACCGACGAAGTTTGCACCAACTCTCAAGGTAAGAAAGGGCAATGCATGGTACCGAAGAGGCTAGCAATGACGGAAGGTTGAGAGTGCGTATAATCCATGGACTCAACATTAGTCATAAAGAACTCACATACTTACTGAAAAAATCTACAAGTCATCAAAAACCAAGCACTACGTGCATGCTCCTAGGGGGATAGATTGGTAGGAAAAGACCATCGCTCGTCCCTGACCGCCACTCATAAGGATGAAAATCAAAGAACACCTCATTGTCGGTGTACTAAAGTAGGGGTACCTTAGTACCCCAGACTTGTGCACGGGCAGTCGTAGCACCCTGCGGCAAGGCCCGCCCCGGAAGCGCCAAGAGAAGACCAAGCACTCAAGACAAGGCCCCCGGCAAGAGGAGCTTGCCGGGCCAAGAAGACAAGGCCCCCGGCAAGAGGAGCTTGCCGGGACGACTGAGCCCATGTAAGGCCATCCAAGAACAAAGTATAACGAGATAGAAGATCGAGCCCCCGACAAGAGGAGCTTGTCGGGAAGGCCGAACCCAGGCACCACAAGAGAAGCCCGCCGTGGCGCGCCAAGCGCCCCGGCAAGGCCTGATAGCTGGCGCGCTATCAGGCACAGGAAGACGACCCCCGCGGCAAGCCACTTGCCGCGGCAAGATCGCCACCTCAAGGCTGCGCTCCAGCTCGCCCGCCACGCGTCACTCCGGGGCTTCCCCCGAGGGCACGTGGCGAGGCACCGCGCAGCCTGGGGCATGCGGTGGCATGCAGCCGCCATCGTGGCGAACGGTGGCGCACCTAACGGTTCGCCTCGGTGCTGTCCGGGCGACCGTGACGGGCATTTAATGCCCTTGTCCCCTACCGTCAGAAGTAGGTATGATAACACTGTGCCGCACTGTAGCACCACCGTTCCCGCACTATTACAGCTACCACCCCTTTTACACTTTTACCCCTTTCTCTTACGTTGACACCTGTCGGTGACCCCTTTGCGCTATAAAAGGAGGCCCGTGTGCAACGTAGAAGGGGTTCTGGGGTCCGGAGATTCGGCATCCAGTCGGCCATACGCTCGGTGCAGCTAGCTCTCCAAGCTCCCGAGCTCCCCAGTTCAATACAACTAAGCAGGAGTAGGGTTTTACGCGTCCATCGCGGCCCGAACCTGGGTAAACCGCCCGTGTGCCCGCCTCGATCTGCTCTCTGCGCTCCCTCCGCCCCCCTCGCCGGACAACGAAAGGGGCTCCGGCCCCATAGGTGCTCGCGGGGGGACGCCCGTCCGCCCCGACATCTTTGGCGCGCCAGGTAGGGGGCTACGCCGAGGGACAGCCCGCTCCTGCGGATCCCAGGATCCGTCCAGTCGAAGCAGGTGTCCCCGGTAAGCCTTGCTCCGGCGAGCAGACCAGCAGTCTGAACGCCGAGGAACAGTCCGCTCCTGCGGATCCGAGGATCTGTCCAGTTGAAGCGGGGGTTCCCGACGAGCTTTGGCATTCCTTCCCACGGGCTCGTTCGCGGCCCTCCTCGAGTATCCACTCGCGCAGAGACTGGGCAAGAAGCAGCTGCTCCTTGAGGAGGCCCGCCTTCTGGCCGCTGGGCGAACGATTCGCCTCCAGCGAACTCTGCGCCGCTCTCGCGGCCGCAGAAGTTAGCGCCAGAAGTCACGAGAAAGGCGACCTCGTTCCCCCGGCGCGCCTCGCCCGCCGGGGTGCCGAACGAGTTGACGCCAACCGTGGGAAGAGTCTTTCCAGCGCGGTAGCTGGAACCCGTCTCCGCCAACCATCCCCTCTGCCCAAGTCTTGCCGCAGTTGCATGTGATCCTTGGCGCAGAGAGGGGCGCGGATCCCCGAGCATAGCTACGCCTAGCTCCGGAGGGTCGTGAGGCCCAGCCCCCTCACCTACCCCCAGGATAGGCTGGATGCTGCCCAAGGAGGTTTTACCCCACCGGGCGGCAAGCGATAAGAAAAGATAAGTTGCCGGAGCTCGAGCAATTGCTCCATTAATTTTTAAGAGTTATCTCCCTCGAACGACCGAGCCTGGGTTGAGAGGCCTGAGCGCGGAAGGACCGGCACGAGACTGGTTGCGCCCTCGTTTAATTTCGAGTCCGCTGAACGACTCGAGTGTGATACACCCCGAGTAGCGTCCTCACTTTGTTTCGAGCTCGCCCGGCACCCTAAGTGTGCTGCGACCGCAGTCGCACCGTTTACTTTGCCTCGAGCCTGCTCAACAATCTGAGTGAGCGGCAACCAGCCGCGGCGAGGTTTCTTGCCGGTGGCAGCCCCGCCAGCGGGTCGCTGACGTCCCGCACTCGGCACCCGTGGCAAGGCGGAGGCCTACGCCGGCAAGTCCCCGAAAGCGTAGGGCGGAAACAAACAAGGCGCCGGTCGAGTAGAGGGGATAACAGTGCGATGCATAGCCTAAGATGAAAAGTTATATTACAAAATGCCTTACTGCTGCCCTAACCAGCCGTTTCCGTGGCGTATTTAACAGCGGCAGGGAAAGGGAGATAAAAGAAAGGGGCAGGCGGCCTAATCTACGCGGTCACCCTCGATCCTCTTGACCCCGGCCGCCTTCTTGACGATAGGGGCGATGAGGGCCCGGATCCCCGTCAGGTCTGCGTTCTCCGGCAAGGGCCTGAGGACGTTGGTAAGCCTGATGTCGGGATTGCGGAAAACGATCTTCACCAGCACCCTCTCGAGGGCCCCGGAGATGGCCTCCCGCATCTCGTCGGCCCGCTCCTTTGGGAGCGACGTTCGGAGGTGCTGGAGCGCCTGCACCACCCCCTGGAAGAAGGAAGTGAGCTTGGCGCTGGGCGCGACGTCCTCGTCGGTGAGGGACTGGTGCCCCTTGATCCCCAGCAGCGTCAGCTCCTTGTCGATGGTGGCGGCGATGTCGACGAGGCCCTCGGTCCACCGCTCCACTGTATCCCTGAAGGTGTTCTGGGAAACGGCGGCGCGCCTCAGCAGCTCCTCGTTGCCGTCGACCTCCTTCCGTAAAGCCGCCTCCTGCTCCTTAGCGCTGTCCAGCGCCTTGCCGAGCGCCTCCAATTTTAGTTCCAGAGTGGAGTTGGAGTTCTTGGCGGCGTCGAGCTCCCGGATCTTCTCGGCGAAGCGGCCCTGAAGCTCGCCAAGGGTGAGCGCACCCTTCTCGCGCTCCTGCCGGACCGCGGCGAGCTCCTCGCCCTTCGCCTTGAGGTCGGAATCGAGCTGCGCCACCCTCGCCTCCAGCCCCTTCTTGGTGATCTCAGCGGCTGCGGCAGCATCCCGCGCCTTCTTCAGGTCTCCGCTGAGCGCCCGCTCGCGCGCGGCGGCCTCTTCCTCGTGGTCGGCGAGGCTGGCCGTTTTCAGCACCAGCTCGCCTTCCCGCGCGGATAACTCCGCAGCGGCAAGCCTCTGCTGCTCCTCGGCCTCCCCGTCGCCCGCAGGGATATCAACGCCGTCCGCCTCCTGAGCACCGGCAACGTCGTCGGCATCGCCACGCGCGCCCTCCTCGATGACGACCTCAGCCTTCGTCGGATCCGAGGCGGGCGCTGCGCTCGCCGCGGCAAGGGGATCGTCGGCCGCGTCCCCCGTCGGAAGGTCCTCCCTTGCCGGGGATCTCTCCCTTGGCGGGGTAGCAGACTCGGTCGGCACGGCGGAGGCGCCCTCTGGACGCGCCCGCCGGAGCTGCTCCGCTCCTGCCCAAAAGCAACAACTTCGCATCAACAACAAGAAGAGGGAGGGCTCGCGTACGCGCCAAGCAGCAAGAGCGAGTCATGTGCTCACGCTGGGGGCTGCGTTGCGAGCTGCCCTGAGGGCCCCCTGCCGGGTCCGGAAAGGGCGCCTCCGACACGACCTCGCTTGCCGGGGGAGATTCGTCATCAAGGATGACCCACGGGATCCTCGATCTCTTCGCTCTCCTCTGAGCCAGGGTCCTGAAAAGGGGACCGGGTCAGGGGAAGGGCGAACGAGCTGTCGAACAGGACGAACCATCAGGGAAAAAGATATGAGCTCCATGGGGAACTTACCCTCCGTCCTCCTCGTCGTCGGAGCTGAACGCAGAATAGTCGAAAGCCGGCTCGGCCCTGACGCGGGGGGGCAGGGGAGTGGGCCCCCGAGGCCGCTTGGCGGGGGCAGTAGATGACTCCGCCCCCGTCGACGCCGCGGCACGGGGCGCAGCGGCAACCGAAGCCCCAGCCCGCGGAGACCCCGCTCCCGCTGCCGACCCGGCCCTGCGGAGGCGCCTCCTCGGCTGGGCCGGGGGCTCCGCCTGCGACGAGCCGCCCGGAGGCCGCAGGAAGGCAACGCCGACCTCCGGCAAGCCACTCGCGTCTTGGGCAGGCTCGTCCTCGCCGCCGTGCCCTGCTGGTCCCCCCTGGTCGACAAGTTCCATCGGGTCGGCGAGGCTCTCCGCCTCCGCCGCCTCCGCCTCGGCCACGGTGAACCCAGCTTCGCCCGCGGCCGCGGCGGCCGCCGCCTCCTCCATCCTGGAGGCAATGTAAGCCAGCTCCGCCGCGGTGGTGGCTCGGATGAGGCCATCCTTCTCGGCGGGATCGACTGGCTCCTCCTCCAGGCCGTCGAAGAAGGCCCGCACGACATCATCCGGCGGCTCCTGCCAGGTCGCGTTGACCCCGTGCGAGTCGCACAATGGCATCATCGCAAGGATATGGCTGAGCGACGAGTTGTTGCACAAGGGAACGACGCCCGGCGGCAGCCGGAACCACTCCGGGTGGTCAGGGTCGTGCTTGAACAACTCCTTCAACATTGCGTCGTGCTCCAGCACGGTGAAGTTGAAATTGAGGCCCGGACGCAGCCTCATGATGTCCGCCGCATTCTGGAACTCCCAGGCCGGCTTCCCCCTCTCTTGCAGGGGGGCGATCCGGCGGCGAAGGAAATCCGCGCCGACGGCGCCGACGGTGAGGCCGGCGAGCCTGAGACGCAGGATCCGGGTGATGGCGATCTTCAATCTGGCATCGTCCGGAGACACCTCGCTCCAGCCATCGCCGCGCACCACCGGAGTTCGGCGCACGGCGGTGAACGGCTGCGGATGGTCCTCGACAATCAAGCACCATTCCGCCCTCCACTCCTCCCACCTGCCGCGGAGGTCCCCGCCCAAGTAGGCCTCCTTCTTGCCGGACCGGGAAACCCAGGCGATCCCACCGGACAGCGGCTCTCCTTTCTCCACCCGAGGGACAAAGAAGTGCCGGAAGAGGGCCACGTTGGGACGAATTCCGACGAAGTTCTCGCAGAGGTGCGTGAAGACCGCCATTGTGAGGACGGCATTGGGGGTAAAGTCGAGGAGATGGAGGCCATAGGTGCTCATGATTTCAGAGAAGAACTCCGAGTAAGGCGGGCAGAGCCCGCAGTAGAAGAAGACGACGAAGAAAGGATACCCGGTCGGGTACTGCTTCCGGGCTTCGGCGGGGAGCACCCGCGTGCGCGGATGCGCTCGCGTCTTCGTCGACCAGAAAAGGGAGTACTTGTCCCTCAGCTCCACCGCACCGAGCTGGGGGGGGGGAACGTCGCCGTCCCCTTCCGAAGCACTTCAAGCCGTAGCGCCTCGGCCGATTTCGCAGGCTTCCCCTTCGCCTTGTCGCTCTTCGGGGCCATGGCGGGGGCGGGGGAGGGGGATCGTCGAAGCTGACGACGACGGGCGCTCCAAGAACAGATCGCCGCTGCCTCTGGGAGAAGGAGGTGGCAGAGGTTTTAGAGAGGTGGTAACCGAGGGAAAGGCGAACCGCCCCTACTTTCCTCCGCTATAAGAGGAAGAGGTGGGGGGGGGGACGTTTCGCCTCTCCAAATCAAGAAATTGTGCGCGACGTGACGCGCGCCTGTGCGGTTCAGCCCCGCGCACGCCACCCACGTCACGCTCACCCCGCACGCCCCGCCCCCACGACGCCGCGGTAAAGCGCGCGCCGCCTGGGGAAGGCGCGGCGGATGCGGAGTTAAGGAGCAGCGCGACCAAGGCCATGCGTGCCCGTGCACCGTTAGGGCCTGGCCCAACAACGCTCGGCACCATGTGTGGCCCAGGCCCGGGGGCTCCTGTCGGTGTACTAAAGTAGGGGTACCTTAGTACCCCAGACTTGTGCACGGGCAGTCGTAGCACCCTGCGGCAAGGCCCGCCCCGGAAGCGCCAAGAGAAGACCAAGCACTCAAGACAAGGCCCCCGGCAAGAGGAGCTTGCCGGGCCAAGAAGACAAGGCCCCCGGCAAGAGGAGCTTGCCGGGCCAAGAAGACAAGACCCCGGCAAGAGGAGCTTGCCGGGACGACTGAGCCCATGTAAGGCCATCCAAGAACAAAGTATAACGAGACAGAAGATCGAGCCCCCGACAAGAGGAGCTTGTCGGGAAGGCCGAACCCAGGCACCACAAGAGAAGCCCGCCGTGGCGCGCCAAGCGCCCCGGCAAGGCCTGATAGCTGGCGCGCTATCAGGCACAGGAAGACGACCCCCGCGGCAAGCCACTTGCCGCGGCAAGATCGCCACCTCAAGGCTGCGCTCCAGCTCGCCCGCCACGCGTCACTCCGGGGCTTCCCCCGAGGGCACGTGGCGAGGCACCGCGCAGCCTGGGGCATGCGGTGGCATGCAGCCGCCATCGTGGCGAACGGTGGCGCACCTAACGGTCCGCCTCGGTGCTGTCCGGGCGACCGTGACGGGCATTTAATGCCCTTGTCCCCTACCGTCAGAAGTAGGTATGATAACACTGTGCCGCACTGTAGCACCACCGTTCCCGCACTATTACAGCTACCACCCCTTTTACACTTTTACCCCTTTCTCTTACGTTGACACCTGTCGGTGACCCCTTTGCGCTATAAAAGGAGGCCCGTGTGCAACGTAGAAGGGGTTCTGGGGTCCGGAGATTCGGCATCCAGTCGGCCATACGCTCGGTGCAGCTAGCTCTCCAAGCTTCCGAGCTCCCCAGTTCAATACAACTAAGCAGGAGTAGGGTTTTACGCGTCCATCGCGGCCCGAACCTGGGTAAACCGCCCGTGTGCCCGCCTCGATCTGCTCTCTGCGCTCCCTCCGCCCCCCTCGCCGGACAACGAAAGGGGCTCCGGCCCCATAGGTGCTCGCGGGGGGACGCCCGTCCGCCCCGACACTCATGTTTCAAATTTGTTACACAACGTTTACCATACGTGCATGCTACGGGACTTGCAACCTTCAACACAAGTATTTCTCAAATTCACAACAACTCAACTAGCACAACTTTAATATCACTATCTCCATATCTCAAAACAATCATCAAGTATCAAACTTCTCTTAGTATTCAATGCACTTATATGAAAGTTTTTATTATATCCATCTTGGATGCCTATCATATTAGGACTAAATTTATACCCAAAGCAAATTACCATGTTGTTCTAAAATACTCTCAAAATAATATAAGTGAAGCATGAGAGATCAATAATTTCTATAAAATAAAACCACCACCGTGCTCTAAAAGATATAAGTGAAACACTAGAGCAAAAATGCAAAATTATTTAGCTCAAAAGATATAAGTGAAGCACATAGAGTATTCTAATGAATTCTGATTAATGTGTGTGTCTCCCAAAAGGTGTGTACAGAAAGGATGATTGTGGTGAACTGAAAAGCAAAGACTCAAATCATACAAGATGCTCCAAGCAAAACACATATCATGTGGTGAATAAAAATATAGCTCCGAGTAAAGTTACCGATGGATGAAGACAAAAGAGGCGATGCCTTTCGGGGCATCCCCAAGCTTCGGCTTTTTGGTGTCCTTGAATTTTACCTTGGGGTGCCTTGGGAATCCCCAATCTTAGGCTCTTGCCACTCCTTGTTCCATAATCCATCAAAACTTTACCCAAAAACTTGAAAACTTCACAACACAAAACTTAACAGAAAATCTCGTGAGCTCCGTTAGCGAAATAAAACAAACCACCACCTTAAGGTACTGTAATGAACTCATTCTTTATTTATATTGGTGTTAAACCTACTTTATTCCAACTTCTCCATGGTTCATAACCTCCGATACTAGCCATAGATTCATCAAAATAAGCAAACAACACACGAAAAACAGAATCTGTCAAAAACAGAACAGTCTGTAGTAATCTGTATCAAACGCAAACTTTCTGTGACTAAAAAATTCTACCAAAATAGGACGACCTATATAATTTATTTATTGATCTACTACAATTGGAATCAGTATTTTATCACGTTCTGGTGATTTTTAACAATAGTTTTCGTCAGTAGAAAGTTTCTGACTTTTTCAGCAAGATCAAATAACTATAACTACTGGAATTATCTTATTTGCCGTCTCCAATTCTTTGTTGTCTGCCAATTCTTTGCCCTCTGCCAGCGGACGGCAAAGAAGGTATTTGCCGTCCGCTTACAAAAAACGGACGGCAAAGAACTGGCTGATGGTAAAGACCTTCTTTGCCATCAGCCAGTTCTTTGCCGTCTGCTAGCGGACGCCAAAGAATCTTTGCCGTCAGCTGGCGGACGGCAAAGAGGGAGGTGGGCCCCAGTAACGAGCTTCTCAGAAAAAATCTAACGGACCCCTCTTTGCCATCTGCGAGCGGACGGCAAAGGGGGGCGGACGGCAAAGAGATAACCTAACTAACGGCTCCCCACCCCGCCCCTCCTCTCTCTCTCTCTCTCCCTCTCTCCCTCTCTCTCTCTCTCTCTCTTTCTGTCCTATCTCCCAACGAGACCACCGCCACCTGCCGCCGCAACTGCCACCAGCCACTCGCCGCCGCCCAGACCACCCTCCGCCCCCTTGCCCCGTCGCCCCACCACCCATCGCCTTCCCCTCGCCCCTCGCCCCGTCGCCTCGCACCCCTCCCCTGCGGCGCCCCGACGTCCACCGCGCCCCTCCGCCCCTTCCATGCCGGCCAGCCGCGCCGTGGCCGTCCAGCCGCCCCACCCCCTCCCCTGTGTGGTTGTCCCCGCCCCATCCCGCCGCGGCCTCCCCTTCCACCGGGCCGCTGCCGCCCCCCGAGGAGGACCAAGGATAAGAGAAAGAGCAATGGAATCAGATTAGGGTGCCATGGAATGGGTGACTGCTAGGGTGCCTTCCTCGCCACCACCCCCAGCTTTTTCACCCGAGCACGTGACTGCTATGGTGCCTTCCTCGCCGCCACCCTCAGCTTTTTCACCCGAGCACGTGACTGCTAGGGTGGACTCGTCCGAGGAGGAGGCTACACGAACTCCGGTCCATGAGCCTCGGGTCCACGGGCCTTCGGCCCACGAGAGTTGGGCCCATGAGACCCCGGACGAGCACACGTCTAGATGGGGTACCTGGCCGGATCAGCCTGAGGGGCCGAGTGGCCATGCTGATGATGGCGGGGAGCCGACTGATATTGAGGAGGAGGGGGGCAACGTCTACCAGCGTGGTTGTACACGGCTCTTGTCCGTGCCGGCGACCCGTGAGCAGAGGTGGTTGATTTTCCCTGATGGGGAGAGGTAAGTGCATTTAATATTTTTGTACCTTCTGCATTCACGTTTCTTCAAATATCTAATGTGTTGGCCTTGTCATGCTGCAGGGGTTGGGACCACCATGAGAAGGTCTGCCAGCCCAACTCCGTCCTTGGAGTGCTTTGCCGGCAAAACTTCCCGGGGTTTGTCATGTTGCCTGGTGAGGGTCGGCTTCCAGAGCTTGGATTGAGCTGGGAGCACTACTTGGCTGCCCCGACCCCGCCGGGTGAGATTATCGATGGTGTGTTGTGTGACACGAGGGCAGTCATGGTGATCAGAAAGTTCTGGGTAATTTCTCCTTTACACAATTAAAAATCTTCAACTAGCTAGTTATTAATTGTACTAATCAATATTGTCTCATTTGATTGCATACATTCTATAGGTGTGAGGAGGGATACGAGGAGGAGGCGGCAAATGTTATCGAGAACGTCTGCAAGCGCCTACTACAGAACTTACCTCATGAGGCTCGGGTGCAGGCTGTTCGAGACTACTACGCCTTGCATGGTATCAAGAAGCTCAAGCCGGCGTGCTGTGAGAAGTTCCTGAGTAAGGAGCAGTACATGAAGGTAATTCTTAAGGCCTTGTACTTACTTCCTTCATTTAGTAATTCATAGTCGTAGCACTCAAGTTTCTAGTTGCTAACTTAGGCGCCTCCGAGATGGTGTGCAGATCGGATGGATTGTTGGGAGGTGTTGGTCAATGAGTGGTGCTCAAAAGAATGGCTAGCCGTCGACAACGCGTCCCAAGGACAAACGTGCCCAAATGGAAGGTGTGCCACACCATCAAGGCATCTCCAACTTATATCAGTTCGGGCGGAACTGGGTATGTGGTTTGCTTCATGATTCATGCAATTCATTCATCATGCTAGCTTGAGCCCTTTAATTACTAATTTACTTTGTTTCTCTCTTTCAGGCACGCTACAATAAGGCGGATAAGGTGCCAGAGGTGTACGGCCTCTATGCCATGGCCCATACTGCCTCTTACAATAAAGTCAAGGTATTCTCTCTGTCTGACCTCGATGATGTAAACAACTTCACCAAGATCTCCTCCCATGACAAGCTCGTGAAATATAGAGATCAAGGGAAGGCGAGGAAAGGGGAGGACTTTAACCCGAGCCAGGGTCCCATTGATCCAGAGCTGGTGATGATAGCTGGTGGCGGGAGGTCCCATGGCTCGATAGCCATTAGAGATGGACTTATCCGTTGTCCTAGCACTCTCCTGGAGATCAAGGCGCGCTAGTCGAGATCCGCTCCTGAGATAAGGCCTCATGAATGGCCAGTCCAACTCGCCTTCAAGGTTAGTTATATGTACTCAGCTATCTTTCTCCATTACATTGTGCACGCTTCCATAAATGATTACAAATGCTAACGAGGAGTGGTGTTGCATGCTGCTATACAGAGTGAGAGAGATAGAACGGAGAAACTTCTGTCAGAGGTGGCAGAGAGGCAGCGGGAGTTGGAGGAGAGGACGACAAAGATGTTGGAGGAGGAGAGGCACGGAATGACATGCAGGCAAGGGCCATGTACGAGCTCCTTGTGGTAAGTTTCTTCTGCTGATTAGCCAAAACATTCATGTAGTATTTGTCTCATTACTAACTAGTATGACTGAGTCATCAAAACCAAATGTGCAGTCTATGTGCGAGAAGTCCGGTCAGACCGCTCCGCCGATGCCAGAGATTGCTCCTAGGACGATGATGAGTTTAATTTGAATGGACACTACTTGCTAGTCTTAACATTTGAGTGTCATCATGCTAACGAGACATTGGAAATGATCTTTGGTGCAGCGTAACTCCAGACAAGCATCGCATGATCCTTCTCCAGCTACCGGCACGAGCCAGCCGCTCCCACACCTCCATGATCACGATAAGTTTCTCTAGTGTTTTGCTTAACAAATGCATAAAGACCTAGACTTAGCTTTATTTCCTCCAAAAATGACTTAATAAGCTTACTAACCTCCAAAACCATCCATTTTACCTAAGTTAGCTCTAAAACGATCTATACTTAGCTTTGTTTCCTCCAAAATGACCAAAGTTAGCTCTAATATGCTTAGTTAACTAGGTTTGCTCAATAATGACATGCACTTAGCTTACTTATGTCAAAAATGGCATAATTAGCTTAGTTAGCTCATAAACGATCCATTTTACCTAAGTTAGTTCTAAAATGATCCATTTTACCTTAGTTAGCTCATAAACAATCCATTTTACCAAATTTAGCTCTAAAATCACCCATTTAACCTTACTTAGCTCATAAATGATCCATTTTACCCAGGTTAGCTCTAAAATGACCCATTTTACCTAGGTTAGCTCCAAAATGATCCATCTTACCTAGGTTAGCTCTAAAATGATGCATTTTACCTAAGTTAGCTCATAAGCGATCCATTTCACCTAGGTTAGCTCATAAACGATCCATTTCATCTAAGTTAGGTCACAAACGATCAATTTCACCTAAATTAGCTCATAAATGTCATATATTCTTCTTCTTCTTCTTCATTTTGTTCTTCTTCTTCTTCTTCTAATCTTCTTATTCTAACTTTCTTATTTCCCATTTTGCAAAATTCATTCGCTTCACGGAAGTTTGCATAGATGGAGTGCTTGTTTGGATGAACTGTGTTTTTTTTGTATCGATGAACTATGCATGTATGGTAGGATGACACTATTGTAATATGTATGGTTGGATGCATGTATGTGGAACTTGCTATGTATGGTTGATGGAACTATGCATGTATGATGAAGTTATATGTGTTGGATATCTCATATGTTTGCTGTGAACTTGCCATCTGAAAAATATATATGTATCAACTATTTGCTATGAAAATGGTTGGGTATAAGAAAAAACAGAAAAAAAAGAGGCAATCCAGGCTCTTTGTCGTCTGCCACCGACGACAACGGGCTCTTTGCCGTCCGCCGCGGACGGCAACGAAGACACGTGGCAACCACCTGTGTTTCCTGGCAGCTGACCCATTTGGTCAGTTTGCCTACAGTGGCATACGACAAAGACCTGATGCTCTTTGCCGTCAGCCACATACGGCAAAGACTGTCGTTAGCCACCTAACGGACTAACAGCGAATTTATTGCCGTCGGCTTTCTTTGCCGTCCGCCGCTAATGTAAAAGGCTCCTTTGCCGTCCGCGTCAGGAAGCAGACGACAAAGAAGGTCTTTGCTGATCCTGTCTTTACCGGCGCCTTTTGCCATCTGCCTTCCATGCCTTTGTCGTCCGCCTTGGCAGACGACAAAGTGTCTGATTCCTGTAGTGTATCATCCAAGAAGATCCTATAGGTTTTACTTGGCACAAACACTAATTAAAACATAAAACCACATCTAACCATAGGCTAGACGAATTATTTATTACTAAATAGAAACAAAAAGCAAGAAACAAAAATAAAATTGGGTTGCCTCCCAACAAGCGCTATCGTTTAACGCCCCTAGCTAGGAATTGATAATTTTGATGATGCTCACATGAAAGACAAGATTTGAAGCACAAAGAGAGCATCTTAAAACATGTGACAAACACATCTAAGTCTAACATACTTCCTATGCATAGGCATTTTATAGGAAAACAAATTAGCAAGACAAGCAAGATCTAGCATATGCAAGGAAGAAGAAAGAAACAACATCAATCTCAACATAATGAGAGGAAATTTAGTGACATGAAAATTTCTACAACCATATTTTCCTCTCTCATAATAATTACATGTATGATCATAAGCAAATTCAACAATATAGCTTTCACAAAACATATTCTTAACACGGTCCACATGTATGCAAAGTTGACACTCTTCCAAAATAGTGGGATTAATATTAACTAAAGTCATGACATCTCCAGACCCACTTTTATCAAAAACTTCATAAGATTGAACATTCTCCAAATATGTGGGATCTAAAGTTGACACTCTTCCAAACCCTCTTTCACCATTATTGCAAACATTATTATCAATCGCATATTCATCATGAGGCTTAAATAAATTTTCAATATCATAATAAGAATCACCCCAATAATGATCATTACAACAAGTAGTAGACATAGCAAAACTAGCATCCCCAAGCTTAGGGTTTTGCATATTATTAGCACAATTGACATCAAGAGAATTTATAGTAAAATTATTGCAATCATGCTTTTCATCGAAGGAACTATCAAGTATGGGTGCAATAGCAACGATCTCACGTTTAACATAAGGAACTATAGCAAATTCGTCTTCATAAATATTCGCTTCATGGTCAAAAGAATAGCAAGCACCATGTTCATCAAGGGTATTTCAATCAAATCATCGGAATCATAATTATCTATAGATTCATGCATATCATTATTTTCTTCAGAAGCAACGGTCATTCTTTCAATAAATGCTTTGACATAGACATTATGAGCATAGTTTTCATAGCAATATTTAAGTATGTCAAAATTTTCAGATTTGTAGAGAGTAATATCATTCTTTTCAATCAAATAAGCAACTTCTTAAGCACCCCTAAAAGAAACAAATTCTTCAATTTGTTTGATATCATAGTAACTATAAACACCCTTTGCATAAGAAGATAAGATTTCATTTTCATTAAACTCACATAGGTAGGGAAGGTGTTTTTTAGGGTTCTTAGAGAAACAAGTAAAATCATAAATTTCACAAAGATTCTAGGCATAACACAACAATCTGTTTATATTGATCCCATAAGAGTCTTCCTTTTTCAGACAAATAGTGACGCACAAAATGAGCATGCTCATCTAAAGATTTCCCATCAACTAGGCTAGTTGGGGTTTCAGCACGAGCGCATAAGGATCGAAGATGATCCAAATAGAACACTTTAAGTGGATCCATATCAATAGATTTTTAGCAAGTGAATATGCAAGCATATAAAAGGCACATGGTAACACAAGCAAACAATAGATCTGGCAAGAAAAAGGCAAACAAAAAAAAGAAGGCGAATAAAACGGCAAAGGTGAAGTGGGGGAGAGGAAAACGAGAGGCAAATGGCAAATAATGTAATGTGAGGGATAAGAGTTTGTGATGGATACTAGGTATGTCTTGACTTGACTTGACTTAGCGTAGATCTCCCCGGCAACGGCGCCAGAAATCCTACTTGCTACCTCTTGAGCATGCGTTGGTTTTCCCTTGAAGAGGAAAGGGTGATGCAGCAAAGTAGCGTAAGTATTTCCCTCAGTTTTTGAGAACCAATGTATCAATCCAGTAGGAGGCCACACGCAAGTCCCTCGTACCTACACAAACAAATAAGAACCTTGCAACCAACGCGATAAAGGGGTTGTCAATCCCTTCACAACCACTTACAAAAGTGAGATCTGATAGAGATGATAAGATAATATTTTCGGTATTTTTATTGTAAAGATTGAAAGTGAAGATTGTAAAATAAACAAAGATAGAAATAGCTAGTTGACGGAAGATTAATATGATGGAAAATAAACCCGGGGGCCATATGTTTCACTAGTGGCTTCTCTCAAGATAGCATAAGTATTACGATGGGTGAACAAATTACTGTCGAGCAATTGATAGAAAAGTGCATAGTTATGACAATATCTAGGCATGATCATGTATATAGGCATCACGCCCGTGACAAGTAGACCGACTCCTGCCTGCATCTACTACTGTTACTCCACACATCGACCGCTATCCAGCATGCATCTAGAGTATTAAGTTCATAAGAACAGAGTAACACATTAGGCAAGATGACATGATGTAGAGGGATAAACTCAATCAATATGATATAAACCCCATCTTTTTATCCTCGATGGAAACAATACAATACGTGTCGTTTCCCCTTCTGTCACTGGGATCGAGCAACATAAGATTGAACCCAAAGCTAACACTTCTCCCATTGCAAGAAAGATCAATCTAGTAGGCCAAACCAAACTGATAATTCGAAGAGACTTGCAAAGATAACCAATCATACATAAAAGAATTCAGAGAAGAAACAAATATTGTTCATAGATAATCTTGATCGTAAACCCACAATTCATCGGATCTCGCCAAACACACCGCAAAAAGAGTTACATCAAATAGATCTCCAAGAAGATCGAGGAGAACGTTGTATTGAGATCCAAAGAGAGAGAAGAAGACATCTAGCTAATAACTATGGACCCGAAGGCCTGTGGTAAACTAGTCACACATCATTAGAGAGGCTATGGCGGAGTGCCGGAAAAGGCCCCAAGATGGGATCTCACGGGTACAGAAGGTTACGGTGGTGGAAATAGGGTTTCGTGGTGCTCTTGGATGTTTTCGGGGCACGTAGATATATATAGGAGGAAGAAGTAGGTCGATGGAGCCACAAGGGGCCCACGAGGGTGGGGCGCGCCCAGGGGGTGGGCGCACCTCCCTGCCTCGTGGCCTCCTTGTTCGTTTCTTGTCGTCCACTCCAAGTCCTCTAGATCACGTTTGTTCCAAAGGTCACGCTCCTAAAGGCAAGGTTGTCAGAATCGTGATTCTGTATCGGATCGAAGCTCCGATGGCAGGATCGCAAATCGTAGAATCTTCACTATCAGGATCGTAAAAACGTAGATTCTATGAACCAAAATCATAGAATCAGAGGGGTTAGTTTGGATCGTAAAGTCGTAGAATCGTACAATAGAATCGCGATTCTGACAACCTTGCCTGAAGGTTTGATTCCGTTTGGATTTCGTTTGATATTCCTTTTCTGTGAAACACTAATGTAGGCAAAAAACAGCATTTTGCACTAGGCCTCAGGTTAGTATGTTAGTCCCAAAAATAATATAAAAGTGTATAATAAAGCCCATTAAACATCCAAAAAAAATATAATAGCATGGAACAATAAAAAATTATAGATACGTTTGAGATGTATCAAACACAAACACCAAATAACATTTATTTAGGATCAACACTAATCCCGAGGGTAGAGGGAGTGTGCGACGGTGATCATATCAATCTTGGAAACACTTCCAACACACATCGCCACCTTGCCTTTTACTAGTCTCTATTTATTCTTCAACTCCTGTTTCGAGTTACTAATCCTAGCAGCTGAACCGGTATCAAATACCCAGGGGATACTACGAGTACCAGTAAGGTACACATCAATAACATGTATATCAAATATACCTTTGTTTACTTTGCCATCCTTCTTATCTGCCAAGTATTTGGGGCAATTCCGCTTCTAGTGACCATTTCCTTTGAAGTAGAAGCACTTAGTTTCAAGATTGGGTCTAGCTTTGGACTTCTTCACGGGAGCAGCAACTTGCTTGCCATTCTTCTTGAAGTTCCCTTTCTTTTCCTTGCCCTTTTTATTGAAACTAGTGGTCTTGTTAACCATCAACACTTGATGCTCCTTCTTGATCTCTACCTCCGCTGATTTCAGCATTGCGAAGAGCTCAGGAATCATTTTCATCATCCCTTGCATATTATAGTTCACCACAAAGCTCTAGTAGCTTGGTGATAGTGACTGGAGAATTCTGTCAATCACTATTGTTTGGAAGATTAACTCCCACTTGATTCAAGCGATTGTAGTACCCAAACATTCTGAGCACAGGCTCACTGGCTGAGCTATTCTCCTCCATCTTGTAGGCATAGTACTTGTCAGAGGTCTCATACCTCTCCACACGGCCATGATCCTGAAATAACAATTTCATGTGACGCCCCAAGACCGGCGCTCTAGATGCCTTCCACGTATTCCGAGATTCGCCGTGTGATTTGTTTTGTTTGTTGCATTCATCTTTTCATCATGTGCATTGCATCATGTCTTCTTGCACCCTTTTTAAAACTCAGCTAAATAAATTGCATGGATCTTTGATCCATTTAAATCGAGGGAAATGCACATGGTGATTTCTCTTTACAACATGTAAAAGTCTCCCAATATTATTAGGGAGCTATATCAAAATATTCCATTAACTTTGGAATCATCATAACACACCTACAGTTTAAGTTCCGTGCATTTTCTATCTCATTTCCTTGCCTCAAACTTTGCCAACAATTCTTATCTCTTTTATTGAGGCTCCTCCTAAAGTCTCACTATTTTTGGCCACTCCTAAACCCTGTCCTGGTTCAAACCATTTGAATTAAATTCAAATGAGTTTGAATTTAGATCTTGCATTCATGCCACTTCTATTTTTCTTGGATCAAGCGCATTTTTATGAGTCCGGGAAAATAATCCCCATGCGCAAAATCTTTCCCTAACCCTCTCTTTCTTTTCCTCTCTCTATTTCTTTTCTCCTAGAGAATTAGAGAGAGAAGAGAGCCCGCGCTGCCGGCCTCTTGGTCCTGACCAACCAGACCGGCCCATTAGCTCAACCAGGCCCAGCCGACCACCCTCTCTTCTTAACCCTATCCCCGATCCCCATCTCTCCTGTTTCCCCCTCTCTTGCGCCGCCAGGGTGAGACTCGACTCGATCCCTTTTCTGCCCCACTCGTCTCCCTCCTCGCGCCAGGGAGAGGAGCTCCCTCTTCCTCGCCGTCCTTCGGCTCGTCGTCGCTCCGGCATCTCTTTCCTCATGCCGCACCACCAGTGTCCTCAACTGCCAAGTCTCGTCGTCCACTCCTGTCGGTGGAAACGACACGTATGGGATCACAAGAATCCCTACTACAGTCACAGGGTGCGGGGTTGAGAGAAGAGCGGATCAAACAGATAGCACGCGATTCGTTTATCCAGGTTCGGGCCGCGAGGACGCGTAAAACCCTACTCCTGCTTTGGTGGATGTATATTTGTGTTCTTGAACTAGCTATGGGGCGTGAGGAGCTCCAAAAAGCCGAATCCCTCTCCTCGTTGCCTCGGCCCTCCTTTTATAGGAAAAAGGGGTCGCCACAGTGGCACACAGGAGGTGGAAAGGGCACAGTGTTGCGAGTCTATCCCTCGCACTACATGACAAGGCGCATTTAATGCGTCTGCTTAGGTGTCCTCTCGCTTTACCGGGGATGGGGGCGGAGCCCGTCCCAACCGTCGCCGCTCTTCCTTATGTCGACACGCGCCCTGGCCAGCGGTGCGTGTGATGCCATTTAGGCAGGCAGGCAGCTGAGGTGGCGCGGTGGCGGAGTCTTGACGAAGATCTGCATGCCGCCACGCAGGTGCCTGCCCAGTTGGTTGGGTCGGCAGCTGCATACGAACGACGGTGGAGGCTTGATCAGCATGGGCCTGGTGGTGGCCTTGTAGATGCCCTTAGCAAGGGCCTTGCCGGGGCCCCGGCAAGGGTTTTGCCATGGCGCCCGTTGTTGTCCCCGGCAAGGTGCTTGCCGGGGGCCTCGTGGTTTTCCTTGGTTGGGGTCTCGCCAAGGGTCGTCGCCTTCTGGTGCTCATCTGATCTTGAATGTTTCTTCACAAAGATCTACATGCCACCACGGAGGCGCCTCCCGATCCCTTGCCCCAACATAGTGGACCATGGTGGGGGCTGTGGACTCAAGGGTGGCTTGCTCCGTGGGCGTGGGGCGAGCTGTTGCGGCAAGGGTCTTGTCGGGGCTGCTAAGGCTGCCCCTGACAAGGATCTTGCCGGGGGGGAGCCCGCTTCGTCCCTTCGTTATTTGTGGTCTTGGTCTTGGCGTTGTTCCAGCTACCCTGGGCTTTGGTCTTACCCAGGCTTACCTCCCCTGCCCTGCTTGGTGTGGCTGTGTGCGTGGCTCTGTCTGCCCGTGCACAGTTTATAGGGGTATAAAAAGGTGTACCCCTCTATTTGTACACCGACAGGAGCCCTCGGGCCTGGTCCACACATAAGCGCAATGCGTTGTTGGCCTAGGCCCAGAACGGTGCGCGGGCAGGCGGGGCGGTTTTTACCGCGGTAAGATTCTTCGCGCGTTGCGCCTCCCACGACTCGCGCACGCGGCGCGGCATGGAGAGGTGTGCGTGATGTGAGCGGCATGCGTGAGGTTGGGTTCCGCACACATGCGTCACATCATAGTTAATGTGAAAGGTGGCGGCCCGTGTTTTCCCCATAAAAAAGGAGTAACCGCGGGCGCGCCGCTCACTTTCACCCCCTTCCTCATGCCTTTTCCAATCTCAGAGCCGCCGCCCTCTCTTCCTTCCTTCCTAAGCTTCCGCCATCGCCCGTCGTTGCTGCGTCTCCGCCGCTCCTTCCCCAGTCCCCTAACCTTCTCAGCTGCCATGGCGCCCAAATCCACCAAGGGCAAGGGGGTGGCCAAGAATGCCGGTACTGTGGAGCCGCCGGAGAGCGTGCTGTCGCGGCAGCGGATGCAGTCCGCCTTCTTCTTCCCCTCGACGGTCGACGTACATGAACTCCGGGCCTCCTTCAGACCCCTGTGGGGAGTGAAGACGGGGGGAGAAGGTACGGGACACCCGGCCACACACGTCATCCCTGCCGCCTGTGCCGAGCCTGCTCCAAATCGGTATCCCTTCTTCGTTGATTATCTTTCTTGCGGGTTGTGCCCTCCTTTTTCCGATTTCTTCTGCGATATCATAAACATCTTTGGCTTCCGTCTCTTGGATTTTGCTCCAAATGCGGTGGCATGCATGGCTCTCTTTGCGCATCTTTGCGAGGGCTTTGCCGGGGTGCAACCCAATACGGCGCTTTTCCGCCATTATTTCTTCCCTCGGATCCAGCCGGGAGGTGCCGTCTCTGGTTGCATCACCTGGATCCCAAGATCCAAGGGGGTGTACCCGGACAGCGCCATGAAGGAGAAGTGGGAGGAATGGCGCCACCGGTGGTGTTGGATTGAAGAGGAGGACCCGCCGGCATTCTGCAAGGTTCGCCGGGCGCCGCCAACTCGCGGCAGCGATTGGAGCGACATTGACGCTGCCGACGGGAGGCTCACGGTCGCCACTACCAGTATCCTCCGGCTCACCCGGGCTGGACTCACCCTTGAAATGATTGGGGCGGACTTCATTCGCTGCCGGATCGCCCCGCTGCATAACAAGGGGAGGCCGGCGTGGCTCTTCACGAACCCGGCTGTTATCATGCGGCTCCGCCCTAGCCTTGACCACAACTTCACGGTGATGGCGCATGCCCACTTCTGCCAGCGGCTTTTTCAACTTGACGTGGGTCGCAATGGCGAAGTCGTGCGGACCGGCAATGTCACGAGGGCTACCGCAAAGGCCGGCAAGGTCCTCAAGGGGCCGTTGTTCAAGCTGCTAGCGGGGGTGGTCCCGTTGTGCAATAATTCGCGTCGGTCTGAGATCATTGCCATGATGCTGGACTGCAACGCGCACGGCCCCGACCCAAGCTGGAAGGAGCCAGGGGATGTCGAAGTGCGGCAATTCTTCGACACCCTGCACGAGAGGCTCATCGACGCCAACGTCGAGTGGTGGCTTGTCATGGATACCACCCAGGCAGAGTTGGACTACATCGCCACCAGGGCGAGGGAGGCACAGCTCGCTAGGGAAGCCGGCAGCACCGGGGGCGTGGAGGACAAGGCCGCAATGGCTACGGAGGAGGAGGAGCTCGCCCAGTGGGCGGCAGCCACTGGGGGAGTTAGCAGCGCCGACACCGGGGACCCACTTGTCCAAGACGTGGCCGACGAGTCGTCGGAGGATGAGGCCGAGGCGGCGGGCTCGACACCAGCCACGGGAAGAGGGCGAGTCCTGCGGCGAGCTGGTTCCAGCGAGCCGGTGCGGCCCGGCAGGGCTGCGCGGCCTCAATTAACCCTGGAGGGGTCCGGGCTTACACAAGGGCCTCGGCGGCAAAGGGGCTGACGAAGGCCGCGGAGAGGAAGAAGACAACTGCCCCTTCCTCATCTAGGTGTGCCCAAACCCCGCCCTCTTCACCTCCTCCGGCAGATGTCGACTCGGATGTTGACGCGGGGGTCACTTTTGATCTCGGGCCTCTCAGCCCGAAGAGGAAAAGGAAAGTAGTGGAAGAGGAGGAGATGGATGATGAGTAAGTATTATGTTTCTTACTGCCATCTCCATTCTCTTGAGCTGAGCCACGTATCTTGATAAATTTTTGTCTTTGCAGGGACGCGGAGACGTTGGCCCAGAGGGCGAAGAGAGCCAAGGCCTCGGTGGGCGGCCAGCCCTCGGCCGGTGCTTCAAGGACACCACTGGTGGTGTTGAGCAGCCCGGACAGCAGCCCCCGGCGCAGCCCCCAGCGTAAGTTCACCATCCTCTTCTCTTCAACATGTGCTAGGAGCCCAATATCCTGGTGCTGACCTTGCCGGGTCTTGTATGATGGGAATGGCAGGAGGAGGAGCCACAGAGAGTCACCCCCAACCCACCACCCCATCGACTACGCCGCCGCGAGGGGCGTCCCCGGCACGGGCGCCAAGCATCGAGCCCACGCCCATGGAGGAAGAGGGGAAGTTGGGTGCCGGTGACTCTGCCCCGGCGCCAAACATTGGCAGGGAGGGGGATTCTGCTTCACAGCCAGGCACCGGTGAGTTGCTCGTTCTCCGTCTTTGCTCTTTCCTTGTTCTTTTTCTTGGCTTCATCGCTTCCCTTATCACCCAGGTCCTCCCTTGGAAGATACGAAGCACGTGGATACCGTTATTGGGAATATTGTCGAGGAGGCCACGGCGGAGGCCGGCAGGATCACCGCTGAGGAGGCCGCCAAGGATGCCGACGAGGTCGCCGCCGAAGAGGCCGCCGAGGACGCCGCCGGGGTCGCCGCCACGGGGGCTGCTGGGGCGACTGGTGAGGCCCTTGCCGAGGAGGCCAGCGGCGGGCCTGCCGGGGAGGCCGGCAAGGCCGCAGCCGAGGAAGAGGTGGTCGATGATCAGCCTTCTTCCTCCATAACCTTGAGCTCCGGCAGATATTTGAAGGTGGACGGCGATCTTTTCTTCCATCTTCCGGGGGTGATGAGCTCCAGAGCGCCTGCCGAAGGGGAGGTCTTTGACGGCGAGGTGCTTGCCGCCACTGGGCTCGAGGTGGTTGATTAACCGAGCGCCAGCAGCGACGGTTCCCCAGTAGAGCAGCTCATCCGTGCCATGGGGGCCAATTTCCGGAAATTCCAAGCGCTCCACCGTGCCCGTCTGGACAAGGCCAAGTCCAGGATGGCGACGGTGGACAAGGCGGAAGCGGACTTCAAGGCGCGCGTCACTGAGACACGGGCCTGGTTTCGCCAGACTTGCGAGGAGCAGAAGGCCTTCCAGGAAGAGTTGGCCAAGCGCGATGTGGAGCTCACCATGAAGCTGGCCGACATCAAGAAGGCCCAGGAGGCGGCGTCCAACACGGCTGCCGCGGCCGAAGCCGCCCGGACTCAGCACCAGGACACATTGGATTCCCAGGAGGAGGACCTCGCTGTGCGCAAGCAGAAACTTGCCGCAACGCTCCGCGACAAGGATGAGGAGCTCGAAGCCCTTGTCGTGCGGTGGACTAGCGAGCTATAGCAGAGGCACCAAGGGGCACTCGATGCCCAGGCCCTGGCCCACGCCGGCAAGGTGAAGGAGCTGGTGAAGGAAATATGCCCTAGAGGCAATAATAAAGTTATTATTTATTTCCTCATATATCATGATAAATGTTTATTATTCATGCTAGAATTGTATTAGCCGGAAACATAATACATGTGTGAATATATAAACAAACAGAGTGTCACTAGTATGCCTCTACTTGACTAGCTCGTTAATCAAAGATGGTTATGTTTCCTAACCATGAACAAAGAGTTGTTATTTGATTAACGAGGTCACATCATTAGTTGAATGATCTGATTGACATGACCCATTTCATTAGCTTAGCACCCGATCGTTTAGTATGTTGCTATTGCTTTCTTCATGACTTATACATGTTCCTATGACTATGAGATTATGCAACTCCCGTTTACCGGAGGAACACTTTGTGTGCTACCAAACGTCACAACGTAACTGGGTGATTATAAAGGTGCTCTACAGGTGTCTCCAAAGGTACTTGTTGGGTTGGTGTATTTCGAGATTAGGATTTGTCACTCCGATGGTCGGAGAGGTATCTCTGGGCCCTCTCAGTAATGCACATCACCTAAGCCTTGCAAGCATTACAACTAATATGTTAGTTGTGAGATGATGTATTACGGAACGAGTAAAGAGACTTGCCGGTAACGAGATTGAACTAGGTATTGGATACCGACGATCGAATCTCGGGCAAGTAACATACCGATGACAAAGGGAACAACGTATGTTGTTATGCGGTCTGACCGATAAAGATCTTCATAGAATATGTAGGAGCCAATATGGGCATCCAGGTCCCGCTATTGGTTATTGACCGGAGACGTGTCTCGGTCATGTCTACATTGTTCTCGAACCGTAGGGTCCGCACGCTTAACGTTACGATGACAGTTATTATGAGTTTATGCATTTTGATGTACCGAAGGTTGTTCGGAGTCCCGGATGTGATCACGGACATGACGAGGAGTCTCGAAATGGTCGAGACATAAAGATTGATATATTGGATGACTATATTTGGACACCGGAAGGGTTTCCGAAAGGTATCGGATAAAGACGAAGCACCGGGGGTTTACCGGAACCCCCCGAGGGGTTAATGGGCCTCATGGGCCTAATGTGGAGAAGAGGAAGGGGCTGCCAGGGCAGGCCGCGCGCCCCCTCTCCCCCTAGTCCGAATTGGACAAGGAGGGAGGGGCGGCGCCCCCCCTTTCCTATTCTCCCTCCACCTCTCCTAGTTGGACAAGGAACGGGAGGGGAGTCCTACTCCCGGTAGGAGTAGGACTCCTCCTGCGCGCCACCATAGGGCCGGCCGCACCCCCCCCCCCCCTTGGATCCTTTATATACGGGGGTAGGGGGGCACCCTAGAACACACAAGTTGATCTTCATGATCGTTCCTTAGCCGTGTGCGGTGCCCCCTCCACCATATTCCACCTCGATCATATCGTTGCAGTGCTTAGGAGAAGCCCTTTGCCGGTAGAACATCATCATCGTCACCACGCCATCGTGCTGACGGAACTCCCCCCGAAGCTTTGCTGGATCGGAGCTAGGGGTGCATCATCGAGCTGAATATGTGCCAAGAACTCGGAGGTGCCGGAGTAACAGTGCTTGGATCGGTCGGATCGGGAAGACGTACGACTACTTCCACTACGTTGCGTCAATGCTTCCGCTTCGGTCTACGAGGGTACGTAAACAACACTCTCCCCTCTCGTTGCTATGCATCACCATGATCTTGCGTGTGCGAAGGAAATTTTTTGAAATTACTACGTTCCCCAACAGTGGCATCCGAGCCTAGGTTTTTATGGTTTGATGTTATGCACGAGTAGAACACAAGTGAGTTATGGGCGATATAAGTCATACTGCCTACCAGCATGTCATACTTTGGTTCGGCGGTATTGTTGGATGAAGCGGCCCGGACCGACATTACGCGTATGCTTACGAGAGACTGGTTCTACCGCCGTGCTTTGCACATAGGTGGCTGGTGGGTGTTAGTTTCTCCAACTTTAGTTGAACCGAGTGTGGCTGCGCCCGGTCCTTGCGAAGGTTAAAACGACATCAACTTGACAAACTATCGTTGTGGTTTTGATGCGTAGGTGAGATTGGTTCTTGCTTAAGCCCGTAGCAGCCACGTAAAACTTGCAACAAACAAAGTAGAGGACGTCTAACTTGTTTTTGCAAGGCATGTTGTGATGTGATATGGTCAAGACATGATGCTAAATTTTATTGTATGAGATGATCATGTTTTGTAACCGAGTTATCGGCAACCGGCAGGAGCCGTATGGTTGTCGCTTTATTGTATGCAATGCAATCGCCCTGTAATGCTTTACTTTATCACTAAGCGGTAGCGATAGTCGTAGAAGCATAAGATTGGTGAGACGACAACGATGCTACGATGGAGATCAAGGTGTCGCGCCGGTGACGATGGTGATCATGACGGTGCTTCGGAGATGGAGATCACAAGCACGAAGATGATGATGGCCATATCATATCACTTATATTGATTGCATGTGATGTTTATCTTTTTATGCATCTTATCTTGCTTTGACTAACGGTAGCATTATAAGATGATCTCTCACTAAATTATCAAGAAGTGTTCTCCCTGAGTATGCACCGTTGCCAAAGTTCGTCGTGCCCAGACACCACGTGATGATCGGGTGTGATAAGCTCTACGTCCATCTACAACGGGTGCAAGCCAGTTTTGCACACGCAGAATACTCGGGTTATACTTGACGAGCCTAGCATATGCAGATATGGCCTCGGAACACGGAGACCGAAAGGTCGAGCGTGAATCATATAGTAGATATGATCAACATAATGATGTTCACCATTGAGAACTAATCCATTTCACGTGATGATCGGTTATGGTTTTGTTTGATTTGGATCACGTGATCACTTAGAAGATTAGAGGGATGTCTATCTAAGTGGGAGTTCTTAAGTAATATGATTAATTGAACTTCAATTTATCATGAACTTAGTCCCTGATAGTATCTTGCTTGTTTATGTTGATTGTAGATAGATGGACCGTGCTGTTGTTCCTTTGAATTTTAATGCGTTCCTTGAGAAAGCAAAGTTGAAAGATGATGGTAGCAATTACACGGACTGGGTCTGTAACTTGAGGATTATCCTCATTGCTGCACAGAAGAGTTACGTCCTGAAAGCACCGCTGGGTGCCAGGCCTGCTGCTGATGCAACTGACGACATTAAGAACGTCTGGCAGAGCAAAGCTGATGACTACTCGATAGTTCAATGTGCCATGCTTTACGGCTTAGAACCGGGACTTCAACGACATTTTGAACATCATGGGGCATATGAGATGTTCCAAGAGTTGAAGTTAATATTCCAACAGAATGCCCGGATTGAGAGATATGAAGTCTCCAATAAGTTCAATAGCTGCAAGATGGAGGAGAATGGTTCTGTCAGTGAGCATATACTCAAAATGTCTGGGTATTATAATCACTTGATTCAACTGGGAGTTAATCTTCCGGATGATTGCGTCATTGACAGAATTCTCCAATCACTTCCACCAAGCTACAAAGGCTTCGTGATGAACTATAATATGCAAGGGATGGATAAGACGATTCCCGAGCTCTTCGCAATGCTAAAGGCTGCGGAGGTAGAAATCAGAAGGAGCATCAAGTGTTGATGGTCAATAAGACCACTAGTTTCAAGAAAAAGGGCAAAGGGAAAAAGAAGGGGAACTTCAAGAAGAACAGCAAGAAAGTTGCTGCTCAGGAGAAGAAACCCAAGTCTGGACCTAAGCCTGAAACTGAGTGCTTCTACTGCAAGCAGACTGGTCAGTGGAAGCGGAACTGCCCCAAGTATTTGGCGGATAAGAAGGATGGCAAGGTGAACAAAGGTATATGTGATATACATGTTATTGATGTGTACCTTACTAGAGCTCGCAGTAGCACCTGGATATTTGATACTGGTTCTGTTGCTAATATTTGCAACTCGAAACAGGGACTACGGATTAAGCGAACACTGGCAAAGGACGAGGTGACGATGCGCGTGGGAAATGGTTCCAAAGTCGATGTGATCGCGGTCGGCACGCTACCTCTACATCTACCTTCGGGATTAGTATTAGACCTAAATAATTGTTATTTGGTGCCAGCGTTGAGCATGAACATTGTATCAGGATCTTGTTTGATGCGAGACGGTTATTCATTTAAATCAGAGAATAATGGTTGTTCTATTTATATGAGTAATATCTTTTATGGTCATGCACCCTTGAAGAGTGGTCTATTTTTGATGAATCTCGATGGTAGTGATACACATATTCATAATGTTCAAGCCAAAAGATGCAGAGTTGATAATGATAGTGCAACTTATTTGTGGCACTGCCGTTTAGGTCATATCGGTATAAAGCGCATGAAGAAACTCCATACTGATGGACTTTTGGAACCACTTGATTATGAATCACTTGGTACTTGCGAACCGTGCCTCATGGGCAAGATGACTAAAACACCATTCTCCGGTACTATGGAGAGAGCAACCGATTTGTTGGAAATAATACGTACAGATGTATGTCGTCCGGTGAATATTGAAGCTCGTGGCGGATATCGTTATTTTCTCACCTTCACAGATGATTTAAGCAGATATGGGTATATCTACGTAATGAAACACAAGTCTGAAACATTTCAAAAGTTCAAAGAATTTCATAGTGAAGTTGAAAATCATCGTAACAAGAAAATAAAGTTTCTACGATCCGATCGTGGAGGAGAATATTTGAGTTACGAGTTTGGTCTACATTTGAAACAATGCGGAATAGTTTCGCAACTCACACCACCCGGAACACCACAACGTAATGGTGTGTCCGAACGTCGTAATCATACTTTACTTGATATGGTGTGATCTATGATGTCTCTTACAGATTTACCGCTATCGTTTTGGGGTTATGCTTTAGAGACGGCCGCATTCACATTAAATAGAGCACCATCAAAATCCGTTGAGACGACGCCTTATGAACTATGGTTTGGCAAGAAACCAAAGTTGTCGTTTCTTAAAGTTTGGGGCTGCGATGCTTATGTGAAAAATCTTCAACCTAATAAGCTCGAACCCAAATCGGAGAAATGTGTCTTCATAGGATACCCAAAGGAGACTGTTGGGTACACCTTCTATCACAGATCCGAAGGCAAGATATTTGTTGCTAAGAATGGATCCTTTCTAGAGAAGGAGTTTCTCTCGAAAGAAGTGAGTGGGAGGAAAGTAGAACTTGATGAGGTAACTATACCTGCTCCCTTATTGGGAAATAGCACATCACAGGAACCAGTTTCTGTGACGTCTAAACCAATTGGTGAGGAAGTTAATGATGATGATCATGCAACTTCAGATCAAGTTACTACAGAACCTCATAGATCAACCAGAGTAAGATCCGCACCAGAGTGGTACGGCAATCCTATTCTGGAAATCATGCTACTAGATCATGGTGAACCTACGAACTATGAAGAAGCGATGGTGAGCCCAGATTCCGCAAAATGGCTTGAAGCCATGAAATCTGAGATGGGATCCATGTATGAGAACAAAGTGTGGACTTTGGTTGACTTGCCCGATGGTCGGCAAGCAATTGAGAATAAATGGATCTTCAAGAAGAAGACTGACGCTGACAGTAATGTTACTGTCTACAAAGCTCGACTTGTCGCAAAAGGTTTTCGACAAGTTCAAGGGATTGACTATGATGAGACCTTCTCACCCGTAGCGATGCTTAAGTCTGTCCGAATCATGTTAGCAGTTGCTGCATTTTATGATTATGAAATTTGGCAGATGGATGTAAAAACTGCATTCCTGAATGGATTTCTGGAAGAAGAGTTGTATATGATGCAACCAGAAGGTTTTATCGATCCAAAGGGAGCTAACAAAGTGTGCAAGCTCCAGCGATCCATTTATGGACTGGTGCAAGCCTCTCGGAGTTGGAATAAACGCTTTGATAGTGTGATCAAAGCATTTGGGTTTGTACAGACTTTTGGAGAAGCATGTATTTACAAGAAAGTCAGTGGGAGCTCTGTAGCATTTCTGATATTATATGTCGATGACATATTACTAATCGGAAATGATATAGAATTTCTGGATAGCATAAAGGGATACTTGAATAAGAATTTTTCAATGAAAGACCTCGGTGAAGCTGCTTACATATTAGGCATCAAGATCTATAGAGATAGATCAAGACGCTTAATTGGTCTTTCACAAAGCACATACCTTGATAAAGTTTTGAAGAAGTTCAAAATGGATCAAGCAAAGAAAGGGTTCTTGCCTGTGTTACAAGGTGTGAAGTTGAGTAAGACTCAATGCCCGACCACTGCAGAAGATAGAGAGAAAATAAAAGATGTTCCCTATGCTTCAGCCATAGGCTCTATCATGTATGCAATGTTGTGTACCAGACCTGATGTTTGTCTTGCTATAAGTCTAGCAGGAAGGTACCAAAGTAATCTAGGAGTGGATCATTGGACAGCGGTCAAGAACATTCTGAAGTACCTGAAAAGTACTAAGGATATGTTTCTCATATATGGAGGTGACAAAGAGCTCATCGTAAACGGTTACGTTGATGCAAGCTTTGACACTAATCCGGACGATTCTAAATCGCAAACCGGATACGTGTTTACATTAAACGGTGGAGCTGTCAGTTGGTGCAGTTCTAAACAAAGCGTTGTGGCGGGATCTACATGTGAAGCGGAGTACATAGCTGCTACGGAAGCAGCAAATGAAGGAGTCTGGATGAAGGAGTTCATATCCGATCTAGGTGTCATACCTAGTGCATCGGGTCCAATGAAAATCTTTTGTGACAATACTGGTGCAATTGCCTTGGCAAAGGAATCCAGATTTCACAAGAGGACCAAGCACATCAAGAGACGCTTCAATTCCATCCGGGATCTAGTCCAGGTGGGAGACATAGAAATTTGCAAGATACATACGGATCTGAATGTTGCAGACCCGTTGACTAAGCCTCTTCCACGAGCAAAACATGATCAGCACCAAAGTTCCATGGGTGTGAGAATCATTACTGTGTAATCTAGATTATTGACTCTAGTGCAAGTGGGAGACTGAAGGAAATATGCCCTAGAGGCAATAATAAAGTTATTATTTATTTCCTCATATATCATGATAAATGTTTATTATTCATGCTAGAATTGTATTAGCCGGAAACATAATACATGTGTGAATATATAAACAAACAGAGTGTCACTAGTATGCCTCTACTTGACTAGCTCGTTAATCAAAGATGGTTATGTTTCCTAACCATGAACAAAGAGTTGTTATTTGATTAACGAGGTCACATCATTAGTTGAATGATCTGATTGACATGACCCATTTCATTAGCTTAGCACCCGATCGTTTAGTATGTTGCTATTGCTTTCTTCATGACTTATACATGTTCCTATGACTATGAGATTATGCAACTCCCATTTACCGGAGGAACACTTTGTGTGCTACCAAACGTCACAACGTAACTGGGTGATTATAAAGGTGCTCTACAGGTGTCTCCAAAGGTACTTGTTGGGTTGGTGTATTTCGAGATTAGGATTTGTCACTCCGATGGTCGGAGAGGTATCTCTGGGCCCTCTCAGTAATGCACATCACCTAAGCCTTGCAAGCATTACAACTAATATGTTAGTTGTGAGATGATGTATTACGGAACGAGTAAAGAGACTTGCCGGTAACGAGATTGAACTAGGTATTGGATACCGACGATCGAATCTCGGGCAAGTAACATACTGATGACAAAGGGAACAACGTATGTTGTTATGCGGTCTGACCGATAAAGATCTTCATAGAATATGTAGGAGCCAATATGGGCATCCAGGTCCCGCTATTGGTTACTGACCGGAGACGTGTCTCGGTCATGTCTACATTGTTCTCGAACCGTAGGGTCCGCACGCTTAACGTTACGATGACAGTTATTATGAGTTTATGCATTTTGATGTACCGAAGGTTGTTCGGAGTCTCGGATGTGATCACGGACATGACGAGGAGTCTCTAAATGGTCGAGACATAAAGATTGATATATTGGATGACTATATTCGGACATCGGAAGGGTTTCGGAAAGGTATCGGATAAAAACGGAGCACCGGGGGTTTACCGGAACCCCCCGGGGGGTTAATGGGCCTCATGGGCCTAATGTGGAGAAGAGGAAGGGGCTGCCAGGGCAGGCCGCACGCCCCCTCTCCCCCTAGTCCGAATTGGACAAGGAGGGAGGGGCTGCGCCCCCCCATTCCTATTCTCCCTCCACCTCTCCTAGTTGGACAAGGAACGGGAGGGGAGTCCTACTCCCGGTAGGAGTAGAACTCCTCCTGTGCGCCACCATAGGGCCGGCCGCACCCCCCCCTTGGATCCTTTATATACGGGGGCAGGGGGGCACCCTAGAACACACAAGTTGATCTTCGTGATCGTTCCTTAGTCGTGTGCGGTGCCCCCCTCCACCATATTCCACCTCGATCATATCGTTGCAGGGCTTAGGCAAAGCCCTGCGCTGGTAGAACATCATCATCGTCACCACGTCGTCGTGCTGATGGAACTCCCCCCGAAGCTTTGCTGGATCGGAGCTAGGGGTGTGTCATCGAGCTGAACGTGTGCCAAGAACTCGGAGGTGCCGGAGTAACGGTGCTTGGATCGATCGGATCGGGAAGACGTATGACTACTTCCACTACGTTGCGTCAACGCTTCCGCTTCGGTCTACGAGGGTACGTAGACAACACTCTCCCCACTCGTTGCTATGCATCACCATGATCTTGCGTGTGCGAAGGAAATTTTTTGAAATTACTACGTTCCCCAACAGCTGGAGGTAGAGCAGGACGGGCTGAAGGAGCAGGCCCTCAAGCTGTCTCGAGAGAAGAACGCGCTTGATGGCGCCCTGGTTGAGGCGCAAGGAGCGGCCATCAGCAGAGCTGGGGAGCTCTCCGAAGCACAGAACTCCATGAGAGATCTCAAACTGAGGCTGGAGAATCTCGAGAAGATGCTGTCAGAGAGCAAGGCTCGGGAGGAGACCTTGACCAGGGGCCTGGAGGAGGAGAAGCAGCTGCGGGCGAACGAGGCTGCCGCCCACCAGGATTATGTGGTGGGTGAGAACCGTTGGATCAGCCACTTGGAGGACGTTGCCGGCAGGGTCACCTCGCAGTTGGCCATCATGGGGATGCCGAACGTGAGGTATGCCCCTGAGCACAGTGGGACCGTCAACGCCAAGCTGACCCAGTTCTTCGAGGGCGTCCTTGGCGCCTTGGCTTATCTCCACTCCAACAGGGCGGCTACGTTGGCCGAGGAGGCCCGGCGGCTTTGGCGGGGGGCCATGACCAAGGTCCTCACCAAGATGGCGTACTAGAATCCCGACCTCGACTTCGACGCCGCGATGGATAGCTTGTCGGATGGCACTTACCTAACGGCGCTCAAGGAGCGCATCAAGCCCATCATCAGCGGTATCGACAAAATCAAGAGGGTGGAAGGCCAGCGCCGGGACTAGGCATCTCGTTCCTTATCGCCGCTGCAGGTCCACAACCAAGACGGTTTTTATCTTTAGTTAGAACCACAACAATGATGTGCTGTAACATAACTTCTGCAGTACTCTTAATTTCGCGAATGTTACTCCCCCGTTCAATTCCCCTTTGTATGTGTGCCCTACGCCGATCAGGCAGGTTCGCCGGCATGGAAGCCCTAGGCGGCGTCTTGGGGACGGATCCCCATTGGCATGCCGGGTATGCGTGCTGCCGGGCGAGCCACCTTACCGTTCCAAACGCGGCCGCTCAAACTGTCGAGCTTGACTCGAGTCGGAATCGAGAGCGTTGTCGATCGCGGAAGGCTACCCTGCCGCTCTCGACGCAGCCGCTTGAGCTGTTGAGCGGACTCGAAACAGGGCAAGGGCGTTGCCGATTGCGGGAGAGCCCCCTGGCGTGCACGTTTTCCATACAAAGGCATGACATCTCCGGGGAACGTAACCTCAATATAAAAATGATAGAAATGGTCAGGGTTCGGTGTGACTTAGCTTTCTGTTTGTAATCGCTCCGGCGTTGGCCTTCTGGCCCTCTTTCCTCCTTCAAGAGCCGCGATGATGGAGCGCCGGACTAACTGCTAAAGCCGATTCTCACAACTGCACCCCCTACCTGGCGCGCCAAAGATGTTGGTGGAAACGTCACCTATGGGATCACAAGAATCCCTACTACGCTCGCGGGGTGCGGGGTTGAGAGGAGAGCGGATCAAATAGATAACCCGCGGTTCATTTATCCAGGTTCGGGCCGCGAGGACGCGTAAAACCCTACTCCTGCTTTGGTGGATGTATATTTGTGTTCTTGAACTAGCTATGGGGCGTGATGAGCTCCAAAAAGCCGAATCCCTCTCCTGGTTACCTCGGGCCTCCTTTTATAGGAAAAAGGGGTCGCCACAGTGGCACACATGAGGTGGAAAGGGCATAGTGTTGCGAGTCTATCCCTCGCACTACATGACAAGGCGCATTTAATGCGTCTGCTTAGGTGTCCTCTCACTTTACCGGGGACGGGGGCGGAGCCCGTCCCATCCGTCGCCGCTCTTCCTTATGTCGACACGCGCCCTGGCCAGCGGTGCGTGCGATGCCATGTAGGCAGGCAGGCAGCTGAGGTGGCGCGGTGGCGGAGTCTTGACGAAGATCTGCATGCCGCCACGCAGGTGCCTGCCCAGTTGGTTGGGTCGGCAGCTGCATGCGAACGGCGGTGGAGGCTTGATCGGCGTGGGCCTGGCGGTGGCCCTGTAGATGCCCTCGGCAAGGGCCTTGCCGGGGCCCCGGCAAGGGTCTTGCCGTGGCGCCCGCTGTTGTCCCCGACAAGGTGCTTGCCGGGGGCCTCGTGGTTTTCCTTGGCTGGGGTCTCGCCAAGGTTCGTCGCCTTCTGGTGCTCATCTGATCTTGAATGTTTCTTCACAAAGATCTGCATGCCACCACGGAGGCACCTCCTGAGCCCTTGCCCCAACATAGTGGACCATGGTGGGGGTCGTGGACTCAAGGGTGGCTTGCTCCATGGGCGTGGGGCGAGCTGCCGCGGCAAGGGTCTTGCCGGGGCTGCTAAGGCTGCCCCCGGCAAGGATCTTGTCGGGGGGAGCCCGCTTCGTCCCTTCGCTCTTTGTGGTCTTAGTCTTGGCGTTGTTCCAGCTACCCTGGGCTTCGATCTTACCCTGGCTTACCTCCCCTGTCCTACTTGGTGTGGCCGTGGGCGTGGCTCTGTCCGCCCGTGCACAGTTTATAGGGGTATAAAAAGGTGTACCCCTCTTTTTGTACACCAACAGCTCCATCCTGCTGCTCGCCGGAGAAACCCCTCCTCATCGCCCCATTGTGCTTCGGAGGCCAGGGCCGCCATGCACGAGCCCCCATGACCACGCCTCTGCCGTCCCTGCGCCCTATTGCCTCCTAGAGTGTCGCGCCGTCGTAGTTCGTCTTCAACCCCAGGAGCGCAGTGCTCCTCCAACCCCGTCCAGATCCGGCTGGCCTCCGCCGCCCTTGCCCGTTCCCGTCCGGATCTGACTCCGGTGGCCCATCCATGTCGGAGTAGACCTCCACCGTAGGCCACCCGCCAAGCCGCGGGCGTAGTGCCGCTACTGCCTTGCTTTTGCATCATTCGCCAAGTCCCACTGGAGGCCATGCGCGAGCCCGCGTTGACTTCCCCTGCTCCACCACCATCAGCGCTCGGCAGCACCTCCTCTGTCCGTGACTTGTGCTGCTGCTGCTCACCTTGCCGCTTGTAACGCCCACGATGCGGCTATATCTCCCACGTGTCGAGGCACGACTTGGAGGCATAACCGCATGGTGGTTTTGTCGCAAAAAGGGTCATCTTCACACAATCCCATGTAATGAACAAGAATGGGATAAAGAGTTGGCTTACAATCGCCACTTCACACAATACATAAATTAAACATACATCTTTCAGAGTACAATCAAGGTCCGACTACGGAACCAAAATAAAAGAAGACAACCCCAAGTGCTAGATCCCCAATCATCCGAATTGGGCACCACTACTGATCATCAGGAAACGAAACATAGTAACGACCAAGGTCCTCATCGAACTCCCACTTGAGCTCGGCTGCGCCACCTGCACTGGTATCGTCGACACCTGCAACTGTTTTGGTAGAATCTGTGAGTCACGAGGACTCAACAATCTCACACCCGCGAGATCAAGACTATTTAAGCTTATAGGAAGGATGGAGTAATGAGGTGGAGCTGCAGCAAGGACTAAGCAAATATGGTGGCTAACATACGCAAATTAGAGCCAGAAAAGGAGCAACGCAACGGTCAAGAAGCTAGAAGTGATCAAGAAGTGATCCTGAAACTACTTACGTTCATACATAACCCAAACCGTGTTCACTTCCCGGACTCCGCCGAAAAGAGACCATCATGGCCACACACGCGGTAGATGTATTTTAACTAAGTCAAGTGTCAAGTTCTCTACAACGGGATATTAACAAATTCACATCTGCCACATAACCGCGGGCACGGCTCTCGAAAGTTTATACCCTGCAGGGGTGTCCCAACTTAGCCCGTCACAAGCTCTCAGAGTCAACGAAGGATATTCCTTCTCCCAGGAAGACCCGATCAGACTTGGAATCCCAGTTACAAGACATTTCGACAATGGTAAACAAGACCAGCAAAGCCGCACGAATGTGCCAACAAATCCCGATAGGAGCTGCACATATCTCGTTCTCAGGGTACACCGGATGAGCAGTCCGTACAACTAAAACCAACCCTCAAGTTTCCCCGAGGCGACGCTGCAAGGGGCTCTAGTTTGGACCAACACTCAGAGGAGCACTGGCCCGGGGGTTTAAAATAAAGATAACCCTTGAGTCCGCGGAACCCAAGGGAAAAAGGCTTAGGTAGGCAAATGGTAAAACCAAGGTTGGGCCTTGCTGGAGGAGTTTTATTCAAGGCGAACTATCAAGGGGTTCCCATAACACCCAACCGCGTAAGGAACGCAAAATCAAGGAACATAACACCGGTATGACGGAAACTAGGGCGGCAAGAGTGGAACAAAACACAAGGCGTAAGGCCGAGCCTTCCACCCTTTACCAAGTATATAGATGCATTAATTAAATAAGATATATTGTGATATCCCAAAATATCCATGTTCCAACATGGAACCAACTTCATCTTCACCTGCAACTAGCAACGCTATAAGAAGGGCTGAGCAAAAGCGGTAACTTAGCCAAACAACGGTTTGCTATGAAAGGATGGTTAGAGGTTTGACATGGCAATATGGGAGGCATGATATAGCATGTGGTAGGTAGCGCGACAAAGCAATAGAGCGAACAACTAGAAAGCAAAGATAGAAGTGATTTCGAGGGTATGGTCATCTTGCCTGAGATCCTGCAAGGAAGAAGAACGAGTCCATGAAGAAGACAAATGGACGTAGTCGAACGGATCCTCACAATCGCAACATAACCGAAACTATCAAGGATAAGCGCAACCGGAAAGAAGCAAACATCATGGTAAACAACCAACACATAAGCATGGCATGATGCACAATCAAGTATGATGCATGTCCAGTTTAATGAGGCATGGCATGGCAAGGTGCACAAACAATACTACAAATTAAGTGGAGCTCAATATGCAACGACTTACATATTGACGAAACACCACATTCAAGTTATTTAGTTTGCTCTCGTTTAGGAACAAGACAAGATTAAATGTTGGTTAACATGGCAAGAGGTGAAGCATAATTAAACAACCTATCTAGGCAAGTTTAAATGAGGCCGGAACTAACAAACGACAATTCCAGAAAATCCTCATATGCATATTTCGAATTTGGTACTGTTCTGTCCTAAAGCTTATTTTATTGTTGTTAAACATGCAAAGTAATGTTACCATGTTAAAGTATGCATTTTTAACCTCATTTACATATACATTTTATTAAATTTAGAGCTACGGTTATTTTGTTATGAAATAAATCATTTTAACATGGAATTTAGCAAATTAACGCAAACAACACGTTGCACATTTTTAACATGGATGAAAGTTTCATATTATGAAACTAGATGAAATTCTAAGCATTTTTCATATATAATTTATTTAAATCTAATGCATGGTTTGTGAATTATTGATGCACGAACAAAGGGGGGTTTTCTGCAAAACTGGCACTTCCCGGAAAATAGCTAAATTCGCAGCAACAGAAAAAAAACATGAACGGGCCGTCACTGCTGGGCGCTGGGGCGCTCACCATCTGGGCCCGGCCCAAACTATGGAGAGGCGTGGTAGGTTGAAGGAGAATGTCGGGCCTTGGCGCTGGAGCGGCCGGCTGGGTAGCGAACCGCTCAACGCGAGCGACAGGGGCATGGCGAGGAGAAGCAGAGGTTGGGCGCTGGCCTTGGCACGGCTGCTGGTCAACGCGGGGTCCGGAGGCTTCGACCCCCTGGTTCGAAGCAGAGGCGAAACGCTCGCGTCCTGAGACGAAGCAGAGCGACGCAACGGCTCGATGCAGAGGCTCGGCGGCAGCGGGACATGGCGCGACAGGTGAAGCAGATGAGGTCGCAGGCGGGCCATGCAGCAGAGGGACTTGGCGGGGCGGCGGAGAGGCGCAGGGCTTGATGCACGACGGTGGCGCGGGGACTAGTTTGGTGGCTGGAGACGCGAATCCGGGCCAGTTCAGGTCGGGGAGGCGAGGTAGTAGGCCGGCATGGAAGAACTCAGGCGGCCTTGGTGTTTTCCTGTGCAGATACAGATGAGAGGGAGTTGAGAAGGGACGCGGAGAAGAAAAAGAAGGAAGGAGGAGAAGGGGCGACGCTCATCTGGTTGGCCGCTGGTGCTGTGTGATGTACAGAACTCTCTACTCACGATCTATTGAACGAATTCAACGATACATAGTACTTTCGTAAAGATTGGAATGGGAATTGGGAGAAGAGAGATACAGCTTGGGGAAGAAGGAAGAAGGGAGAGTCTGAGAGGGGATCGAGATCCAATTACAATTTGCTGCCTTCTCCGGCTCAGCTACTGGGTATTTAACGCACTCTATTACATGGGTCATCTTGCCCTACGAGATGGGCCAACGGCCCATACATTTAAGTCAACTTCCGGCCTGCCACTTAGTATTTGTCCCCTTCTTCTCGTGTATGCTCCCTGATGTGTCGTTCGTCAGCAATAGAGCTCTAGTGCTGACACTGCCACCCTCTTGAGATTCAGCCTGATCCCACGCTGGAGCAGTAGGGTAGCGAAGCTTGATTGTATCATAATCCTCCCAGGTGGCTGCCTCGGCTGGAAGTCCTGTCCATTGTACCAAAACCTGCAACAATGCACTGTCACCTTTTTTGACTAATTTCCTGTCCAAGATCATACCTGACTGCACATCCATACTAGAAAAATCGACTGGGGCAGGCACAGTGGAGAAGACTGGTGTATGATCTGGCACAAATTCTTTGAGTTGAGAGACGTGAAACACGGGGTGGATCTGGGCTGCTGCCGGTAGCTGAAGTTTATAAGCAGTCGGTCCGATCTATTCCAAAACTTCAAAAGGCCCATAGAACTTGTATGCTAATTTTGCACATGGTCGGTTGACTACAATGTGTTGAGCATATGGCTGGAGCTTCAAATACACCGAGTCTCCCACCGAAAACATCCTGGGTGATCTGTTCTGATCTGCATAGTGTTTCATCTTCGTCTGGGCTTTAAGTAAGTGTGCCTTCAGCAGAGATGTATGTGCCTGGTGTTCCTTAAGCCACTGTTCCACTTCAACATTATCAGAGGTAAGCAAAGAGGGAAACACCCCATAAGTAGGTTCATATCCATAGAGAGCTTTGAAAGGGGAGCACTCCAAAGCAGAATGAAAATTAGTATTGTACCAGAATTCTGCTAAGGGTAACCAAGAATGCCATTTTGTTGGAGTATCATGTACTGCACATCTGAGAAACATCTCCAAACACTGATTCACTCGTTCACTCTGCCCATCTGTTTGAGGATGATAGGCCATACTCATGAGCAATTTAGTATCCCAAAGCTTGAAAAAATCCTTTCAAAAGTGACTGGAAAAGATCTTGTCCCTATCTGAAACTATAGTATGGGGTGGTCCATGCAATTTGACCATAGTATGTAGGAATGCTTTCGCTACCGCTGGAGCATAGAAAGGATGTTTCAAGGGGATGAAGTGAGCATACTTGGTCAGTCTATCGACCACCACTAAGATCACTGTATAGCCCTCAGATTTTGGTAGAGCTTCGATGAAGTCGATGGTGATCTCTTGCCAAGGTCCTTCAGGTACAGGAAGTGGTTGAAGTAATCCGGGAGATTTCACATGTTCATGCTTTGCTTGTTGACACACAGCACATTGATGAACAAAATTAATGACATCTTGTTTCAGCCCAGTCCACACAAATAGTTTCCTAACTCTTTGATATGTAGCCTGGATGCCAGAGTGTCCCCCAACAGCACTTGCGTGAAAGTCAGAAATGAGCTTTGTTCTCAATGCTTGATTTGCTCCAATCCATATTCTGCCTTGATGCTTGATCACACCTTTCTCCAGAGAGTACTCTGATGTATCAGCAGCAGAAATAGCTAGTTTCTGAAGCAGTGTTTGAGCATCTGGGTCCACCTCATATGAATTAAGTACTTCCTGTAGCCACACAGGTCTACTGGTGGAAGTAGTGGTCACTGCCAGTAAGTGCCCTACTCTGGATAAGGCATCAGCTGCTAAGTTCTCACTACCTTTTTTGTATTGAAACTGAAATTGCAGCCCCACTAACTTGGTCATGGCTTTTCTCTCAACATCAGTTGTAAGGACTTGGTCTTCCAACTGACACATACTTTGATGATCCATTTTGATAATAAAAGGACATCGCTGTAGATATGCTCTCCATTTTTCTACAGCCATCATAATTGCCAAAAACTCCTTTTCATAGATGGACAGAGATTGATTTTTGATGCCCAAAGCTTTGCTATAAAAGGCAACAGGGTGTCCTCCTTGAGTGAGCACATCACCAATTCTTGTAGCACATGCATCTGTTTCAATGCAAAACGGCTGGTCAAAGTCAGGCAACACTAATACAGGAGTAGTCATCATCGCTGCCTTGAGTTTCTCAAAAGCTTCCTGGGCCTCTGAGGACCAAGCAAAGGCTTGTTTCTTCAGTAGTTGAGTGAGTGGCTTAGCAATTATACCATATCCTTGCACAAACTTCCTGTAATATCCCGTGAGCCCCAAAAACCCTCTTAATTCAGTCATGTTTTGAGGAGTAGGTAACCTGGCCATAGCCAAAGTTTTCTCAGGATCTGTCTGAACCCCTTTGTCAGAAATGATGTGTCCTAGATATTCCAACTGTTGTTGTGCACAAGTGCATTTGGTACTCTTAGCAAAGAACTGATGCTCTCTTAAGGTTTGAAACACTATTCTAAGATGTTCCGAATGTTCTTCCAGGGTCTCACTAAAGATTAAGATATCATCCATGAAGACAAGAACAAATTTTCTGTTGTAAGCAGCGAAAATCCAATTCATGATGCATTGAAAAGTGGAGGGGGCATTAGTAAGACCAAAGGGCATCACCCTAAATTGATACTGTCCAATGTGAGTTTTGAAAGCTTTTTTGTGTTCATCCTCCGGTAACATTCTGATTTGATGATATCCTGACCTGAGATCTAACTTGGAGAACCACTTAGTGCCACTAAGCTCATCCAAAAGCTCATCTACAACTCGCATTGGGAACTTGCTCTTCACAGTGATGGAATTTAGCTTCCTATAATCTACACAAAATCTCCAAGATCCATCTTTCTTTTTTACCAATAGGACAGGAGAAGCAAAAGAGCTGAGACTGGAAGTGATAGTACCAGCTTTAAGCATTTATGCAACTTGCCTTTCAATCTCACCTTTTTGCAGTGGTGAGTATCTGTAAGGTTTGGAGTTGACAGGAGCGGCCCCTGGTAACAAGTGTATTGCATGGTTCAATGTTCGAGAGGGTGGTAGCTCAGTAGGTTATTTGAAGATATCTGCAAACTCCTGTAACAAGGGTTGTACTGGATCAGGAACAGGGTCAGGCTTTTTGTCCCATACTAGTTGTATCAGTGTCACTGCCCAACTATCATTGCCTTTGTGCCATTTCATAGTTTGTTCTAGAGTGACCTCCTTGATGTCCTCTGTAGACTGTGGAAGAATTCCTTGCAGCTTAACCAGACTATTCCTTGTGACTGAACTGGATCCATTTGTTTCTCCAGTGACATGTCATTTCCCCTTGAGCTTCCAACCAGTCCATGCCCAAAATGAGATCATAACCTCCCAAATCAAGAACTTTAAAATCATACTCAAATGTGTGTCCCTGGATCCACCAGTTGAGCTGGGGCACTTCAGAATTACACAATAGTTTCTCTCCATTGGCCACTGTTACAGAGATGTCTTTGGACAGTTGTTGTGGTGTCACTTGAATTCTGGGCAGCAACGCTGAATCCATGAAACTGTGAGTACTACCTGAGTCCAGGAGAATAAGTACCACTTGATTGCCAATAAGAGCTCGCAAGCGAATGGTTCTAGGGTGATCAGCTCTAGACAAGGCATTGACAAACAAGTGCATTTCTTGCAAAGCAGTTTCTTGTTCTTCTACTGCATCAAGTATATCATCCGACAAAATGGCTTCAGCTGCACTAGTCATGGCCATGACTGCTGTAGGAGTGGGTGGTTTCGCACAAGTATGACCAGGGGTGTATTTGTCATCGCAACTGAAACACAGGCCATTAGTGCGCCTATACTCCTTCAACTGCCTTGCTTTCCATAGCTCTCCAACTGGTGGAGTGCTTGGGTGTGTGTACGGCTTGAAGAAGGCAATTCTGGTAGTAAAACTTCTGTTGGAGTGAGCACGATGTACTATCTCTTCCTGGATCAATGCATATGAAGCTGCTTCACTAATAGTAGTGGGTAGCTGCATATCAACAGTAGCCCGGAGTTCTTCCTTGAGGCCCAGAGTGAACCTCGTCACCAAAAATGTGTCACTCACTGTCGGTTCATACAACAAAAGTTGATACACTAGTTGGGTGAACTCCCGTTTGTACTCGGCCACTGATCCGGTCTGTTTAAGTAACAACAGAGCTCTCATCTTTGTGCGATGAACATTCACATCAAACTCCTGCATAATTGCCATCCTAAACTCATTCCAGCACGACCACTAATGCAGAGCCTTGTATGCATGGAACCAATTTGCTGCATCACCAGACAGGTGCAGCATAGCTGAGGTGACCTTGAATTCTTCAGGGATAGCATACAGTGAGAAGTAGGCCTCACATACATCTAGCCAGATACGCACATCCTCTCCCTCAAAACGGGGAAAATCCATTTTGGGCATCCACGGTTTCTTCAACTAAACTTCTGTCCCAAAATGCTCTGTTGCAGAATGCCCAGTCTGAGTCGCAAACACAGGTGGTGGAACGGTCGGTTGCCTATGCTGTGGTGGCGTACCCAAAATGCCATCGTTGGTGGACGCGCTCGGAGGAGATTGCTTCGGTCCTGACTCACGAGCAGCTGCTGCCGGCTCCTGTCTAATTTCCCCAATCGACTTCATTGTGAGACTGACATTGTTCTGAACAATATGCATCTGCGCTGCCTGTGCCGCGAACTGCTGATCAAGGGAATCCAAGCGGCTAAACAGATCATCCAGTTTACCCAACTTGTCGCCCACCGTTTGCAGAAGCTGCATCTGTTCTCCAACCCGCGCCTCGATGGTCTCCATGGCATCCACCACGAGACGTGTGTGTTGATTCGGCTTTGGGGGCGCCGTAGTCGCCAGCTTCATCGCCTACCAGGAATCAGTGAGTACTAGGGAGTTTTACAGCAGCTGCTAACCCCTTCCTCTGCAACCGCTCCGAACACCGCCGTGAAGCGCCAACCGATTAGCCCACTGGAATTTCACACACCCAGAGGGTCTGAGTGCAACCGTGAGCTATCCTCGATCCGCCGCCAAACAGTTCACCGCCGCCGTCGAAGACCCCGCCCGTGCCATCGAAGAACTGTGGCCACCCTCCACCGCCGCAGACCCAGCCAATGACGGGGATTTTACGAGAGAACCCAACCCGACCGCCGCCGAGCCCGATCCCACCGCCGATCGAACCAAATCTGATACCAATTGTGATGTACAGAACCCTCTGCTCGCGATCTATTGAACGAATTCAAGGATACATAGTACTTTCGTAGAGATTGGAATGGGAATTGGGAGAAGAGAGGTACAGCTTGGGGAAGAAGGAAGAAGGGAGAGTCTGAGAGGGGATCGAGATCCAATTACAATTCGCTGCCTTCTCCGGCTCAGCTACTAGGTATTTAACGCACTCTATTACATGGGTCATCTTGCCCTACGAGATGGGCCAACGGCCCATACATTTGAGTCAACTTCCGGCCTGCCACTTAGTATTTTTCCCTTCTTCTCCTGTCTGCTCCCTGATGTGCCGTTCATTAGCAACAGAGCTCTAGTGCTGACATGCTGCTCCGGCAGGGAGGTGGAGGCGCACGGGAGGCTCGGGGCTGCGACAGGAGCTGCTGCTGCTACCGGTGGACGGCGGGGACGGCACGAGGTGGGAGGCAGCAGGGAGCTCCTCTCCCTGGCTCGCGACGAGGGGAACGGGGAGGTCTGCGTGGGATGTGGTGGTTGGATGGATCGAGAAGGAGGAGGCTTCGGCTTGCTGTGGTTGGGCGGCGGCGCAAAATGAGGGAGGTGGTCGGAGCGATCTGGTTGGGTGGATGGGGACTCTGAGGTGGGTGGCGGCTGGATCAGGAGGGATCCCGAGGAAGGGAGTGGCGGCGGCAGGTGAGGGAATGGATGGATGGGATAACTAGCGACTAGGTTTTGATCTGTTTAAATAGCCTGTGGATTTTTGGCTAGGCGCTAAATGGACCCTCCGATTGAAATCCAACGGTCGAGATAGATAGGTTAGGATAGTCAAAGAAGAAATCGAAGATATTTTAGGGATGTTTGGGGATGATCCGGACTCATCGATAACGACAGCTCGGGTCGGGTTCGGAGAAGTTTCGGACGCGCACGCGAGGGGTCTGCGAGAGGTTGACAAAGACAAAGAGGCCCGACGAAAGTTTAACGAAGACAAAGGGAGACACAACAACCACGAACGACTACGTGTTTTATGAAAACATGTTGAAGCAATGCTCAGGATGACATGATGAATGCAACAAGCAAATAAAACACAGGGCAACAATGAAAAGTCTGGAAGGCGTCTTGAGCCTTGGTCTCGGGGCGTTACACCGCTGCCATGGCCTCTCACTTGTAGCTCGCCAAGCATGCTACGTGATGCTGCCCCTTTTGTCATTGCCAAGGCCACTGAATCTAGGGACACAACACTGCCTCTGTGGATTCCTTTTGACAAGTACCACGACGACCGTCGAGACCGCCAAGTTCCACTACCGATAAACGTTTTGGAATCGCCAAGTCAGACTACAACGCGAAGACCATGTACAACTGCTGACACACGTGGATTTCACCAAGTACCTCTACCGACGACCCGAACATCTACGTAACGTGTACGACTACCATCGCCGTGGATCCGATGACGTGTGTACCTCTACCGTCGACCTCGGATTCATCAAGTTCATCTTCGACACGTGTACCACTTCTTCCTACGATCATCCTGAGAACGTCTACTTCCTCTACACCGCATCGAACCCGGTCTGTTCCGAAAATTCATGCTTCAAAGGTATAACCGCCGAGATGACCTTCCGAGAACGAATGTTTGTGATGCATGAGATGCTTGTGTTTGCAATGTGTCCGAGTTGTCATTGCACGTTCCACCTCGTTTTCATGCCGCCGACCCGTGGAACCCGGTAACCGGGATCACCCCACCATCTCTAGCATGTTCTGCACATCCGCACACTTGTTCTTTCGCACTGGACTCTCCACGAAGTGCCGGATCATCAGAATGTTGCCGTTGCACCATTCCCATTATCGTCGCCGCGGCACCCTTTCATTCTGTCATGGCGACAAATGCTCTTATCATGCTCATGCAAACATTTGTATAAAACTTGTATATCATCCACATCATGATAACACCGTTTAAAATGTTTATAATTGTTGTTTCCCTTAAATTGCTAAATGACATGGGGATTTACCGGAATTGTTGTTTATTGTTCCGGCCTCATTTAAACTTTCCTAAATAGTTAGTTTATTTATGCTTCACCCTCTTGCCATGTTTAATAATATTTAATATTGTTGGGTACATAAACGAGAGTGAACTAAATAACTTGAATGTGGTGTTTCATTAATATCGTTGCATATTGAGCTCCATTTTATGTGTAGTGTTGTTTGTTGCACTTTGTCATGCCATGCCTCATTAAACCGGACATGCATCATACTTGATTGTGCATCATGCCATGTTGATGTGATGGTTGTTTACCATGTTGTTTGCTTCTTTCCGATTGTACTTCTTCTCGATAGTTCCGGTTACGTTGCGATTGTGAGGACCTGTTCGACTTCTTTGGTTCGTCTACTTCATGGATTCGACCTTCTTCCTAGCGGGATTTCAGGCAAGATGACCATTACCATCGATATCACTTCTATCTTTGCTTGCTAGTTGTTCGTTCTACCGCTATGTCGCGCTACCTACCACTGGTTTATCATGCCTCTCATATCGCCATGTCAAGCCTCTAACCCACCTTCCTAGCAAACCGTTGTTCGGCTATGTTACCGCTTTTGCTCAGCCCCTCTTATAGCGTTGCTAGTTGCAGGTGAAGTTGAAGATTGCTCCATGTTGGAACATGATTATGCTGGGATTTCACAAAATCTCTTATTTTAATTAATGCATCTATATACTTGGTAAAGGGTGGAAGGCTCGGCCTTTAGCCTGGTGTTTTGTTCCACTATTGCCGCCTTAGTTTCCGTCATACCGGTTTTATGTTCCTTGATTTTGCGTTCCTAATGCGGTTGGGGTTATGGGACCCCCTTGACAGTTCACTTTGAATAAAACTCCTCCAGCAAGGCCCAACCTTGGTTTACCATTTGCCACCACCTATTTACTTTTCCCTTGGGAGTCGCGCTCTCAAGGGCCATATTTATTTTAACCCCCCCCCCCAGGCCAGTGCTCCTCTGAGTGTTGGTCCGAACTGAGTAGACTGCGGGGCCACCTCGGGGCAACTTGAGGTCTGGTTTCACTCGTAGGATGTCTCATTCGGTGTGCCCTGAGAACGAGATATGTGCGGCTCCTATCGGGCTTTGTCGGCACATTGGGGCGGTCTTGCTGGTCTTGTTTTACCATTGTCGAAATGTCATGTAACCGGAATTTCGAGTCTGATTGGGTTGTCACAGGAGAAGGAATATCCTTCGTTGATCGTGAGAGCTTGTGATGGGCTAAGTTGGGACACCCCTGCAGGGTATAAACTTTCGAGAGCCATGCCCACGGTTATGTTGCAGATGGGAATTTGTTAATATCCAGTTATAGAGAACTTGACACTTGACTTAATTAAAATACATCAACCGCGTGTGTAACCGTGATGGTCTGTTTTCGGCAGAGTCCGGGAAGTGAACATGGTTGGGTTATGTATGAACGCAAGTAGTTCAGGATCACTTCTTGATCGCTTCTAGTTTACGTCCGTTGCGTAGTTTCTCATCTTACTCTTGTACTCGTATGTTAGCCACCATATTTTCTTAGTGCTTGCTGCAACTCCACCTGATAACCACATCCTACCCATAAGCTTAAATAGTCTTGATCTCGCGGGTTTTGAGATTGCTGAGTCCTCGTGGCTCACAGATACTACCAAAACAGTTGCTGGTGCCGATGGTACCAGTGCATGTGACGTGACTGAGTTCAAGTGGGAGTTCGATGAAGACCTTGGTCGTTATTATGTGTCTTTTCTGGATGATCAGTAGTGGAGCCAATTGGGACAATCGGGGATCTAGCATTTGGGGTTGTCTTCTTTTCTTTTGGTTCCGTAGTCGGACCTATGTGTGTACTCTGAATGATGTATGAATTATATGTTCATTGTGTGAAGTGGCAATTGTAAGCCAACTCTATTTATCACTTTCTTGTTCATTACATGGGATTGTGTGAAGATGACCCTTCTTGTGACAAAACCACAATGCAGTTATGCCTCTAAGTCGTGCCTCCACATGTGGGAGATATAGCCGCATCGTGGGTGTTACAAGTTGGTAATCAGAGCCATCCCCGACTTAGGAGCCCCCTGCTTGATCGAATCGCTGACGTTGTTGAGTCTAGAACAAAAATGTTTTGAGTCTTAGGATTATATATATCGAAGAGTAGGATTATTTTTACTCCTCAGTCCCTTCGTCACTCTGGTGAGGTCTCCTGACGTAGATGTTTTGACTTTCCTCTCCTCAAATTTCACGAAATTGTTTTTTACGATCACGCGGGTATCTTGGGATCGTTTTGATATTCTTGTGACGAGAACATTGTTATTGGTGCCTCCTGACATTTAGGGGTTGTGGCAGTGTCCCGGGGAGTTGAGCTTCGAGGTGTTGTCGTCACAATTTTGTCGTTGCAGTTCTGGACTACCTGAGTTTCGCCGACATCGAAAATCTCTTTTATGCAGTTGTTGGTGAGATAACCTCGACTCCACCCAGTACTGGGGCGGGAGTTCGGGATTATTGCCATAGCTTGTATAATGGATGCTTTTCGAAGGTTGAAGTACACGATTTCTGGAGTTTTCTTGGTTATGTGTTGACGGATGGATACAACTGGATGTAGGGATTGTTAGTTTGCGTGAGATATTGTGCTTCCCCTGTATCCCCAACACCGGATTGCATAACCGGAAACTTTAGGTAGTTTATAGGTGGGAATTCAAGTATCTCGTAGGATATCTTTCCAACAAACACATGATACGATATGGGGTCTATCATATGTTTGTTTCGGCTAATTTTCCAAGCAAAATCCTTTGTTTTTCTTTTGAGTTGTGGTATTCGAGTTGCTTCAAAGTCAACTGCTGATTCCATACCTTTTCTAAACAGTGTTCTCATATTTCTATGTGAGTGCTAATCCTTCTTGATCACTAAGGTTGTCATGTCAATTCTTTTCCAACCGGCGTGCTCCTCTTCAAGTGCATCCTATCATTCCAACATTCGCAAGATCAATTTTAAGTTTTTTCTCAACGGTATCCATTCCATCTGCCCCAAGTTGCCTTTTTTCCCGCCCTCCCACCCTTTTTCTTCAAGGACTCAGATTTCTTAATCGAGTATCATTTTTATTGATGGGAGGTCTCGCCATTCCTTTCCGTCAATGTTCTTATCTAGTGATTCTCAGGAAGATACTAATGGAGCTTCAAGTTCATTATTCTTCATTCTTTTTCTTCTCCGATGGATTCTATTCAAGCTTTGTCGATCATATCTATTCCTCGTTTCAAATATTTTTCTCATGCCGGTGCACCTCTTAATAACCCACTTCTCACCATTCATTTGTTCCAGAGTGCTTAAGATTATCTCAGAAGACAAGTTTCTATTCTTAATAATTTCAAGCTATTTCGAGGTCTTACCTTATTCAAGCCATTTAACTCAACCAGCGCAATCTCTCTTTTAAATCGATCAACGGTGTTTCCTTTTGAGTGGGCCCTAACCCACAGGTATTTTCCCAGGATCTTACCTGACTCTTCTAATTTTCCCGGAGCTATTCCCGAATTCTTTTCGAAGTTTGACGTAAGAATGAATTTCATCAGTCAGATATTTTCCAATATCTCTTTCAAGCTCTTTTCATCTTTAACTCAACCATTTCTCTTTTCATTCTTCCGGAGTGTCTCATCAACTTTCATGGTGGTTCTCATCATCATTCTTAACATTTGAAGATTGAAGTAGAGCTTCTCTTAAATCTTGGTCCGTTCTCTCGAAGATTCATGGCTCTAGCTTGTTGCGGTTCCCTCAAATTGTTTTGATTATGAGAATTCTTTTCACCCATTTGGAGCATTTCATGAGTTGTTTCCATTTCTTTCCTCCGAAGGCCATAATGTCATAATTATTCATTCTCAGCATGTAACTATTGTCCTTCAAATCTTACCGGTGTATCGTTCAAGTATCCTCTAGTCAGCTTTTGATCTCTTCGTTCTCATGTATCTAAATCCCCTCAAGTATCTTCATTCATTTTCCAATTCTTCCCGGTGAATTGTGCCTTTGCTACTTTCATTTTCAATTCTTATGGCGGTTTGTTCAAGATTCCTCTGCCTATGTTCTCATATTAATTTATTCGGTATTTCAATCGTACTGGTGGATCGTTGATGACCTTTCTCAAGTTTACGCTGTATTTGTCTTAATCCTTTCTACGAGAATAAGTAGTATGCAAATCCATTGCTTGTCATCAATTTAAATTGATGAAGGATATGCATAATGTAATTCTTATTATTGTTTCATCCAAGTAATCTAGTTTCTTCTTTCTAGAGTTGTTCATCGTGCCACATTTCTCGGTTCGAGATGATTCATCTTTTCTTTTCCGGAGTTCCAAGTTTTCCGCATTATCTCGTCGCGAAGCTCCATATAAATCATGGCAAGGCTTCACCTTGTGTTTTCAGCTTCTCTTTCTTTTTATCATCCTTTTATTACAGGAGTTCTTCATGGAGGCTCTACATGGTGGTTCGTCAAGGATTCTTTGCATTCTTCAATTGTTCTTCAAGATTTCTCTCGAAGCTAAGATCCGCCAAGCTATACTCTAAAATAAACATGGTGCCCAACGCATGTTTTGTTTTAAGGAGTTCAAGCATTCTTCATCTTGCATCCGAAGTGCAATTCTTCCTACCTTATCTTTTGAGGCGGTGTTATGTCATTCTTGATAATTTCCCTTCGTGTTTCATGATTCACATGTTTTCAAGGGTGACATATTTAAATCCATCATTTTCTGTTTGTTCAAGAGATCTTTTCAACCAATCCATCTTTTTGTTGGAGCTATATAGGGTTATATTTCACCTACAGCCTCCCCCTAAGGAATGTAGCTATTTGTGGTGCTTATCAATGATCAAATTTTCTCCTTCTCATCTTGGTGAAGAAGTTTTCATCTCCTTGTTGGTCTCAATCCAATCAACTGTTTTCGTTAGTGGCAGAATTTCACCTCAAGTTTTGAGATGTTTTCCATAAGCCCATTACAAGCTTATTCTTTTCGTTGTCGATTTTCCAGCAACTCCATTCAAACCATTCTCCTAAGGATGCTCTTTCAAATTCAATTGTGATAGAAGTTATCATTTCCTTCTTCGTTCTCTTAATCCGACGATCTAGCTTCTATTCGTTTGTTACGGAGGCATTGTGATGTTGCTATCTTCACCCATCACCTCGTTTTGTCAAGATCATGTTCTTTCCTTGCTTATCCACTGAATCAAAGTGTCGAGTCCTCTTTTCAAGTTCTTCCCATCTTATCAAGCTCTGCTTCTCTTTCCTACCGGATTGCTGTGTGCCTTCTTTCGTTCTCATTCCTTGCCTATTTCATTTCAACCAGAGTGATTTCAATTCACCCTTGCCCCTTGTGTTCTTTCATGTCTTTGCAACCTTTAAGGTTCATTGGTTTCACTCGTTTGTCAATGAAGCAACTTAGTTTTACCTCTTCCTTCTTCCGTTTCCCTCTGGTGCCATCCCTAGATCTCGGGGCGAGATCTCTCGTAAGTGGAGGAGAGTTGTGACGCCCCAAGACCGGCGCTCCAGACGCCTTCTACGTATTCCGAGATTCGTCGTGCGATTTGTTTTGTTCGTTGCATTCATCTTTGCATCATGTGCATTGCATCATGTCATCTTGCACCCCTTTTTAAAACTCAGCTAAATAAATTTCATGGATCTTCGATCCATTTGAATCGAGGGAAATGCACATGGTGATTTCTCTTTACAACATCTAAAAGTCTCCCAATATTATTAGGGAGCTATATCAAAATATTCCATTAACTTTGGAATCATCATAACACACCTGTAGTTTAAGTTCCATGTATTTTCTATCTCATTTCCTTGCCTCAAACTTTGCCAACAATTCTCATCTCTTTTATTGAGGCTCCTCCTAAAGTCTCAATATTTTTGGCCACTCCTAAACCTTGTCCTAGTTCAAACCATTTGAATTAAATTCAAATGAGTTTGAATTTAGATCTTGTATTCATGCCACTTCTATTTTTCCTGGATCAAGCGCATTTTTATGAGTCCGGGAAAATAATCCCCATGCGCAAAATCTTTCCCTAACCCTCTCTTTCTTTTCCTCTCTCTATTTTTTTCTACTAGAGAATTAGAGAGAGAAGAGAGCCTACGCCGACGGCCTCTTGGGCCTGACCAACCAGACCGGACCATTAGCTCAACGAGGCCCAGCCGACCACCCTCTCTTCTTAACCCTAGCCCCGATCCCCATCTCTCCCGTTTCTCCCTCGCTTGCGCCGCTAGGGTGAGCCTCGGCTCGATCCCTTTTCCGCCCCACTCGTCTCCCTCCTTGCGCCAGGGAGAGGAGCTCCCTCTTCCTCGCCGTCCTTCGGCTCGTCATTGCTCCGGTCTCTCTTTCCTCATGCTGCACCACCAGTGTCCTCAACCGCCAAGTCTCGCCGTCCGCTCCATCCCGCTGCTCGTCAGAGAAACCCCTCCTCGCCGCCCCGTTGTGCTCCGTAGGCCAGGGCCGCCATGAACGAGCCCCCGCAACCACGCCCCTGCTGTCCCCGCCCCCTACTGCCTACTAGAGTGTCACGTTGTCGCCGTTCATCTTCAACCGCGGGAGCGCAGTTCTCCTCCAACCCCGTCCAGATCTGGGTGGCCTCCGCCGCCCTTGCCCGTTCCCGTCCGGATCTGACTCCGGTGGCCCGTCCCCGTCGGAGTTGACCTCCACCATAGGACACCGGCCAAGCCACGGGAGCAGTGCCGCTGCTGCCTTGCTTCTGCATCGTTCGCCAAGTCCCACTGGAGGCCACGCGCGAGCCCGCGTTGACTTCCCCTGCTCCACTACCATCAGCGCCCGGCAGCACCTCCTTTCTTCGTGACTCGTGCTGCTGCTGCTCGCCTTGCCGCTGCCATGGCCTCTCACTTGTAGCCCCTCACCAAGCATGCTACGTGATGCTGCCACTTTTGTCGTTGCCAAGGCGACCGAATCCAGGGAAACAATACCACGATGACCGTCAAGACCGCCAAGTTCCACTACCGATGAACGTTTTGGAATCGCCAAGTCAGACTGCAATGCGAAGACCATGTACAACTGCTGACACCCGTGGATTTCACCAAGTACCTCTACCAACGACCCGAACATCTATGTAACGTGTACGAATACCATCGCCGTGGATCCGATGACGTGTGTACCCCTACCGTCGACCTCGGGCTCATCAAGTTCATCTTCGACACATGTACCACTTCTTCCTACGATCATCCTGAGAACGTCTACTTCCTCTACACCGCATCGAACCCGGTCCGTTCCGAAAACGCACGCTTCAAAGGTATAACCGCCGAGATGACCTTCCGAGAACGAATGTTTGTGATGCTTGTGTTTGCAATGTGTCCGAATTGTCATTGCACGTTCCACCTTGTTTTCATGCCGACGATCCGTGGGAACCTAGTAACTGGGATCACCCCACCATCTCTAGCATGTTCCGCACATCCGCACACTTGTTCTTTTGCACTGGACTCTCCGAGAACGAATGTTTGCGATGCATGAGATGCTTGTGTTTGCACCGTGTCCGAGTTGCATTGCACGTTCCACCTTGTTTTCATGCCGCCGACCCGTGGGAACCCGGTAACCGAGATCACCCCACCATCTCTAGCATAATCCGCACATCCGCACACTTGTTCTTTTGCACCGGCATTTCCACAATGTGCCGGATCATCGGAATATTGCCGTTGCACCATTCCCGTTGTCGTCGCCGCGGCACCCTTTCATTGCGTCATGGCGACAAATGCTCTTACCATGCTCATGCCAACATTTTCATAAAATTGCATAAAACTTGTATATGTCATCCGCATCATGATAACACCATTTAAAATGTTTATAATTGTTGTTTCCCTTAAATTGCTAAATGACATGTGGATTTACCGGAATTGTTGTTTATTGTTTCGGCCTCATTTAAACTTGCCTAAATAGTTAGTTTATTTATGCTTCACCCTCTTGCCATGTTAATAACATTTAATATTGTTGGGTACATAAACAAGAGCGAACTAAATAACTTGAATGTGGTGTTTCGTCAATATGCAACTCGTTGCATATTGAGCTCCATTTAATTTGTAGTGTTGTTTGTTGCACTTTGTCATGCCATGCCTCATTAAACCGGACATGCATCATACTTGATTGTGCATCATGCCATGTTGATGTGATGGTTGTTTACCATGTTGTTTGCTTCTTTCCGGTTGTACTTCTTCTTGATAGTTCCGGTTATATTGCGATTGTGAGGACCCGTTCGACTTCTTTGGTTCGTCTACTTCATGGATTCGACCTTCTTCCTAGCGGGATTTCAGGCAAGATGACCATTACCCTCGATATCACTTCTATCTTTGCTTGCTAGTTATTCGTTCTACCGCTATGTCGCGCTACCTACCACTAGTTTATCATGCCTCCCATATCGCCATGTCAGGCCTCTAACCCACCTTTCTAGCAAACCGTTGTTTGGCTATGTTACCGTTTTTGCTCAGACCCTCTTATAGCATTGTTAGTTGCAGGTGAAGTTGAAGATTGATCCATGTTGGAACATGATTATGTTGGGATATCACAATATCTCTTATTTTAATTAATGCATCTATATACTTGGTAAAGGGTGGAAGGCTCGGCCTTTAGCCTAGTGTTTTGTTCCACTATTGCCGCCTTAATTTCCGTCATACCGGTGTTATGTTCCTTGATTTTGCGTTCCTAACGCGGTTGGGGTTATGGGACCCCCTTGATAGTTCGCTTTGAATAAAACTCCTCCAGTAAGGCCCAACCTTGGTTTTACCATTTGCTACCACCTATTTACTTTTCCCTTGGGAGTTGCCCTCTCAAGGGTCATTTTTATTTTAACCCCCCCCCCCCCCCGGGCCAGTGCTGCTCTAAGTGTTGGTCTGAACTGAGTAGACTGCGGGGCCACCTCTGGGAAACTTGAGGGCTGGTTTTACTCGTAAGATATCTCATCCGGTGTGCCCTGAGAACGAGATACGTGCGGCTCCTATCGGGATTTGTCGGCACATCGGGCGGTCTTGCTGGTCTTGTTTTACCATTGTTGAAATGTCTTGTAACCGGGATTCCGAGTCTGATCGGGTTGTCCCGGGAGAAGGAATATCCTTCGTTGATCGTGAGAGCTTGTGATGGGCTAAGTTGGGACACCCCTGCGGGGTATAAACTTTTGAGAGCCGTGCCCGCGGTTATGTGGCAGATGGGAATTTGCTAATACCCGGTTGTAGAGAACTTGACACTTGACTTAATTAAAATGCATCAACCGCGTGTGTAACTGTGATGGTCTCTTTTCGGCGAAGTCCGGGAAGTGAACACGGTTGGGTTATGTATGAACGTATGTAGTTCAAGATCACTTCTTGATCGCTTATAGTTTACATCCATTGCGTAGTTTCTCATCTTACTCTTGTACTCGTATGTTAGCCACCATATTTGCTTAGTGCTTGCTGCAACTCCACCTCATAACCACATCCTACCCATAAGCTTAAATAGTCTTGATCTTGCGGGTTTTGAGATTGCTGAGTCCTCGTGGCTCACAGATACTACCAAAATGATACGTCTCCAACGTATCTATAATTTTTTATTGCTCCATCCTATATTATCTACTGTTTTGGACATTATTGGGCTTTATTATCCACTTCTATATTATTTTTGGGACTAACCTATTAACCGGAGGCCCAGCCCAGAATTGTTGTTTTTTTGCCTATTTCAGAGTTCCGCAAAAAAAGAATATCAAACAGAGTCCAAACGGAATGAAACCTTCGGGAACATGATTTTCGGAACGAACATGATCCAGGAGACTTGGACCATACGTCAAGAAACAAAGGAGGAGGCCACGAGGTAGGGGGTGCACCCACCTCCCTAGGGCACGCTCTCCACCCTTATAGGCCCCCTGTTGCTCCACCGACATACTCCTTCCTCCTATATATACCTACCTACCCCCAAACGATCAGAACATGGGCCAAAAACCTAATTACACTGCCGCAATCTTCTGTACCCACGAGATCCCATCTTGGGGCCTGTTCCGGAGCTCCGTCGGAGGGGGCATCCATCACGGAGGGCTTCTACATCATCACCATAGCCTCTCGAATGAAGTGTGAGTAGTTTACCTCAGACCTTTGGGTCCATAGTTAGTAGCTAGATGTCTTCTTCTCTCTTTTTGGATCTCAATACAATGTTCTCCCCCTCTCTTGTGTAGATCTATTCGATGTAATCTTCTTTTTGCGGTGTGTTTGTTGAGACCGATGAATTGTGGGTTTATGATCAAGATTATCTATGAACAATATTTGAATATTCTCTGAAGTCTTTTATTTATGATTGGTTATCTTTGCAAGTCTCTTCGAATTATCAGTTTGGTTTGGCCTACTAGATTGATCTTTCTTGCAATGGGAGAAGTGCTTAGCTTTGGGTTCAATCTTCCGATGTCCTTTCCCAGTGACAGTAGGGGCAGCAAGGCACGTATTGTATTGTTGCCATAGAGGATAACAAGACGGGGTTTCTATCATATTGCATGAATTTATCCCTCTACATCATGTCATCTTGCTTAAGGTGGTACTCTGTTTTCATGAACTTAATACTCTAGATGCATGCTGGATAGCGGTCGATGAGTGGAGTAATCGTAGTAGATGTAGGCAGGAGTCGGTCTACTTGTCTCGGACATGATGCCTATATACATGATCATACCTAGATATTCTCATAACTATGCTCAATTCTTTCAATTGCTCAACAATAATTCGTTCACCCACCGTAAAATACTTATGCTCTTGAGAGAAGCCACTAGTGAAACCTATGGCCCCCGGGTCTATCTTCATTATATTAATCTTCCAACACTTAGTTATTTCCTTGCCTTTTTACTTTGCTTTTATTTTACTTTGCATCTTTATCACAAAAATACCAAAAATATTATCCTATCATATCTATCAGATCTCACTCTCGTAAGTGACCGTGAAGTGATTGACAACCCCTTATCGCGTTGGTTGCGAGGAGTTATTTGTTTTGTGTAGGTACGAGGGACTCGCGCGTAGCCTCCTACTGGATTGATACCTTGGTTCTCAAAAACTGAGGGAAATACTTACGCTACTTTGCTGCATCATCCTTTCCTCTTCAAGGAAATCCAACGCAGTGCTCAAGAGGTAGCAAGAAGATTTCCGGCGCCGTTGCCGGGGAGTCTACGCAAAAGTCAACATACCAAGTACCCATCACAAATCCCTTATCTCCAGCATTACATTATTTGCCATTTGCCTCTCGTATTCCTCTCCCCCACTTCACCCTTGCCATTTTATTCGCCCTCTCCTTTTTTGTTCACCTCTTTTTCGCTTGCTTTTAGTTTGCTCATGTGTTGGATTGCTTGCTTGTCACGATGGCTCAAGATAATACCAAATTATGTGACTTTACCAATACCAACAATAATGATTTCCTTAGCACTCCGATTGCTCCTCTTACCAATATTGAATCTTGTGAAATCAATGCTGCTTTGTTGAATCTTGTCATGAAAGATCAATTTGCCGGCCTTCCTAGTGAAGATGCCGCTACTCATCTAAATAGCTTCGTTGATTTGTGTGATATGCAAAAGAAGAAATATGTTGATTATGATATTGTTCAATTGAAGCTATTTCCTTTTTCGCTTAGAGATCGTGCTAAAGCTTGGTTTTCGTCTTTGCCTAAAAATAGTATTGATTCTTGGAACAAGTGCAAAAATGCTTTTATCTCTATGTATTTTCCTCCCGCTAAGATCATCTCTCTTAGAAACGATATTATGAATTTTAAGCAACTTGATCATGAACATGATGAACAAGCTTGGGAGAGGATGAAATTAATGATACGTAATTTCCCTACTCATGGTTTGAATTTGTGGATGATTATACAAAAAATTATGCCGGATTGAATTTTGCTTCTAGAAATCTTTTAGATTCGGCCGCGGGAGGCACTTTTATGGAAATCACTTTAGGAGAAGCTACTAAACTCCTAGATAATAGTACGGTTAATTATTCTCAATGGCACACTGAAAGATCTACTAATAAAAAGGTGCATGCGATAGAAGAAGTTAATGTTTTGAGTGGAAAGATGGATGAACTTATGAAATTATTTGCTAGTAACAGTGTTTCTTCTGATCCTAATGATATGACTTTGTCTACTTTGATTTAGAATAATAATGAATCTATGGATGTGAATTTTGTTGGTAGGAATAATTTTGGTAACAACGCGTATAGAGGACACTTTAGTCCTAGGCCTTATCCTAGTAATCCCTCTAATAATTATGGAAATTCCTACAACAACTCTTATGGAAATTTTAATAAGATGCCCTCTGAATTTGAGAATAGTGTTAAGGAATTTATGAATTCGCAAAAGAATTTCAATGCTTTGCTTGAAGACAAATTGCTTAAAGTTGATGATTTGACTAGGAACGTTGATATAATTTCTCTTGATGTTGATTCTTTAAAGCTTAGATCTATTACTCCTAAGCATGATATAAATGAGTCTCTCAAAGCCGTGAGAATTTCCATTGATGAGTGCAAAGAAATAACCGTAGGACGCGTGCTAAGAAAGATGCCTTCATAAGAGCGTGTTCTTCTAGTTCCTATGAAAATAAAGATGAAGATCTAAAAGTTATTAATGTGTCCCCTATTAAATCTTTGTTTTGCAATATGAATCTTGATAATGATGGGACTGAATATGATCCACCTTTACCTAGAAGGCGTTCCAAAAATTCGGAGTTTTTAGATCTTGATGCTAAAATTGATAAAAGTGGGATTGAAGAAATCAAAACCCTAGATATTAATAAACGCACTATTACGGATTTCAAGGAATTTAATTATGAAAATTGCTCTTTGATTGATTGTATTTTCTTGTTGCAATCCGTGCGAAATTCTCCTCAAGCTTATAGTCAAAATAAAACCTTTACCAAACATATCGTTGATGCTTTGATGCAATCTTATGAAGAACAGCTTGAGTTGGAAGTTTCTATCCCTAGAAAACTTTATGAAGAGTGGGAAACTATTATTAAAATTAATATTAAGGATCATGAGTTCTATGCTTTGTGTGATTTGGGTGCTAGTGTTTCCACTATTCCCAAAACTTTGTGCGATTTGCTAGATTTCCGTGATTTTGATGATTGCTCTCTAAACTTGCACCTTGCGGATTCCATGATCCTATGGGAAGAATTAATGATGTTCTTATTGTTGCAAATAGGAATTATGTGCCCGTAGATTTCATCGTTCTTGATATAGATTGCAATCCTTCATGTCCTATTATTCTTGGTAGACCTTTCCTTAGAACGGTTGGTGCAATTATTGATATGAAGGAAGGGAATCTTAGATTCCAATTTCCATTAAAGAAAGGCATGGAACACTTACCTAGGAAGAAAATAAAATTACCATATGAATCTATCATGAGAGCCCCTTATGGATTGCCTACCAAAGATGGCATTACCTAGATCTATCATTGCTTTTATGCCTAGCTAGGGGCGTTAAACGATAACGCTTGTTGGGAGGCAACCCAATTTTATTTTTAGTTTTTTGCTTTTTGCTTCTGTTTAGTAATAAATCTCTGTTCTAGCCTCTGGTTAGATGTGTTTTTATGTTTTAATTAGTGTTTGTGCCAAGTTAAACCTATAAGATCTTCTTGGATGATAGTTATTTGATCTTGCTGTAATTTCCAGAAACTTTCTGTTCACGAAAACAATTGTTAAAAATCACCAGAACGTGGTAAAATAGTGATTCCAATTGCTTCTGATCAATAAAAGTTTTTCTAGGTCTTCCTATTTTGGTAGATTTTTTGGAGTTCCAGAAGTTTAGGTTAGTTACAGATTACTACAGATTGTTCTATTTTTGACAGATTCTGTTTTTCGTGTGTTGTTTGCTTATTTCGATGAATCTATGGCTAGTAAAATAGTTTATAAACCATAGAGAAGTTGGAATACAGTAGGGTTAACACCAATATAAATAAAGAATGAGTTCATTACAGTACCTTGAAGTGGTCTTTTGTTTTCTTTTGCTAACGGAGCTCACGAGATTTCTGTTGAGTTTTATGTTGTGATGTTTTCAAGTTTTGGGTGAAAGATTTTGATGGATTATGGAACAAGGAGTGGAAAGAGCCTAAGCTTGGGGATGCCCATGGAACCCCCAATATAATCTAAGGATACCAAAAAGCCAAAGCTTGGGGATGCCCCGGAAGGCATCCCCTCCTTCGTCTACTTCCATCGGTAACTTTACTTGGAGCTATATTTTTATTCACCACATGTTATGTGTTTTGCTTGGAGTGTCTTGTATGATTTGAGTCTTTGATTTTTAGTTTACCACAATCATCCTTGATGTACACACCTTTTGAGAGAGCCATACATGATTTGGAATTTGTTAGAATACTCTATGTGCTTCGCTTATATCCTTTGAGTTATATAGTTTTGCTCTAGTACTTCACTTATATCTTTTAGAGCACAGTGGTGGATTTGTTTTATAGAAACTATTGATCTATCATGATTCACTTAGATTATTTTGAGAGTCTTAAATAGCATGGTAATTTTCTTAAATCCTAATATGCTAGGTATTCAACATAAGTAAAAACTTTCTTATGAGTGTTTTGAATACTAAGAGAAGTTTGATGCTTGATGATTGTTTTGAGATATGGAGATAATAATATCAAAGTCGTGCTAGTTGATGTGGGGACCCCGACTCATAAGTCGAGATCACCGAATGCACGTGTATAGTGATCCCAGAGATCAATGCTCACTGAACACACAGAAGCTGAATAACAAGAGTCTTACATCCATACATACCGTCTTACACAAATTATGACCATTATGGTCAAGTCTTACATAGATAAAAGCCACAAGGGCTGAATACCAAATAAACTAAGTAGCAGAAATCTTCGTTGATAAGTAGAACCCATGCCATCTGCCTTAACCCTACAGGCATTCTGACTGGGAAACATCCTAGTTCGCATGTTCATCTCCAAACAACTCTTCTTCGAACTCCTGTTCTTCCATGCCTGGCCAATTACATAACCAGTGGCAAGCCAATGAGTACTTGGAATGTACTCGCAAGCAACCCATGTTTTGGCTCAAGATACAACAATGCATGACATAGGTAAATTTTTGCAGAAAGCTAATTTTTGTTGTGTTATGACATGTTCAATAACTGGTAAACCATGCATCACATGAATTCAAGTAACCATAGGGGTTGGTTACAGATATCAACATAAGGGAGTGGGCTCCAACCCAACTCATTCATGTCAAGTCCTTTGACTTGACCGTGGACGCGGCTATTCGAATAGTTTTACACTCTGTAGAGGTTGCACACTTTACCCACAAGATCCGGGGAACTTCCGTGTCATCCACGACCCGCGGTACCTCAAGTACCCGGGGTAAGCACCCGATCACTATCTTTCCCTAGACGACACTAACATAGAGTCCACTCGATTGGCAGTAACCCCCGTGCCCAACATTTCACATCTTAAAATTGTGGAGCCTCGCTCCCATATTCATCACATACCACAAGCATGGGGTACCAACGGTGTGTCCGGTGCCCTGTGAAGACAGTCATGGCCGCCCTACCTGGCACGACCCCGTCCCGAGAGAGAGCAACAACTCTCCCCCGTCACTAGTAATGCGGGCTCGAAGCTAGTATCGGCCTAGGTAATCAATAATGCCCTTTCCCATACAAGGGTAGAGTGGTTGCGCATGTAAGGTTGGAATAACAGTCGCAACTTAAACAAATCCATTTTCGAAAGCAACACACACACTTGCCTCGGTACACCACTTCATCATCAAGTGGTTACCCATCTCATTATCTCCCTCGGGCATAAGTGGCACCCGACGGGGTTTTCAAAAAGTCTTTTGAAAATACTTTGTCCCCATCACCATGCATATTCCCGTCCCTTTTTGCGTAGCATCTACTTTAGCATCCTATCTACTCCCACCGGCATAACCCTCATAATAAGGTAGGGTCATGCACAATGAAAGTATCAACAAGGAGGAAATGAACTCAACCCACCAAAGTGGCTACCATCTCATCATGATTCTGATGCAACAATAATAAAAGTGCTATATGAAATGCATAAAAAGGGTTTCATAGACATGGTCAAAGGGCTGCTTGCCTGGCTCAACAAAGTCTTCTGGATCTTCAAAGTCTTCTGGTCCAACTCCTTCGTCAGCAACGCAATCTTTCGTCGCAAAATAATAATGAGAAAATAAGGCAATAATAAAACAAAAAAACCAAAGTGCTCAGAAAAATGTCAACTCATTTTTGTTAAATACTAGGGTGAAAAGTAAGAAGGGTAAAATTCCTAGTTTTGGATTTGGATTCATGGAACAGTGCTAGGAATTTTAAATGACAGGCATAAATGCTCAAATTCAAATTTGAATTTGAACAGTGAAGAAAAGTTGGTTTGATAAGAGTGAAAACTGCACCAATAAATATGTGGGATTATTACAAGAATTTAGGAGTTGGAATTATTGCATTTGGATGAATAATTAATCCTGTGGAATTTTTACAGGTTTGACAGAAAAGAAAAAGAGGAAGGGGCACTATGCCTGCTGAGCCAGAATAGCCGCAGGGCAGCGGCCCAGCCAGCGACGTGGCCCAGCCGAGCCGACGCGCGCGCGCCATATTTTTAAACCTGACGGGCGAGGCCCGGCGTTAGTGAGAGAGGGCGCGGGAGAGGGAGAGGACAGAGAGGCTGACGGGCGGGGCCCCTTGTCAAGGTCGTTGTCAACCCTCGTCCGACGGCGGCGAGGCTTACCGGCGACGATGCAGGGCACGGCGAGCTTGGACAAGGGCAGGGACCGACTCAGCGTGGCGTCGCCGTTCGGGTGGAGGTGGAACCGGTCGCCGGGGTGGCCTGGTTCGCCGGCGACGAGGTCACGCGGCGGAGGGGCTTCGGCGGCGGCGGTTTCAGCCGTTTTCGGCAGCTACAGAGAGGGGAAACAAGGGGGAAAGGATGAGAGAGCTGCAGGGGTTCAAGATCGAGAGGAAAGGGGGCCGGGGACGGCCTGTACCTCGCAAACTCCGGCGAGCTGAAGCGGCGGAGCTCGAGCACGATCTTGAGCGGCTCTGGAAAGGAACTGGGGGTGCAGGGGGATGATTAGGGGTGTGAGAGAGCGAGTGGTGAGGAGAGGAAGGCTCGGGGAGGCCCTTAAATAGGCGAACGGCGGGGTGTCGTGGACCCGTGCACCGGCGAGCTCCTGCTTGTTGCCACGGGGCTCAGGAGGAGCTGGCGCCGTGTCTGGGTGTTGCTGGGCGTGGACTACGCCGAGGGGAGCTAAGGGAGAGAGCGGGGAGGGGTCAGAGACGCCGCGCGTGTGAGCCGCGCCATTGGCGCGCTCAGGCGGCCAGCGCGCGTGCGAGCAGGGGCGAGAGAGGGGGAGAGAGGAGGGGGACAGAGGCTTGGCGTGTCGCAGACGTCGAGGCGCATCGTCGGGCGCGCTGGGGAGGCCCGAGGTGGTCGGAGGCAGTTGGAAGGGGGCGGCTACAGTGCGGGAGCGCACTGTAGCGCGCTCTAGAGCGTGCAAATGGCTGACATAGCCATTTTTTATGCAATGTGGGTGCGTCCAAAGGTGTCTGGTAGCTCTAGGGGGAAGTAAAGAAGTGGGATGTGGCCTTGGATGCCCTGGGGAGCCAGTAGGAGAGGAGAGAGGTAGAAGAAGAGGGAGAGAGGGGCTGTCCAGAGAGGTAAATGGGGGTATTTTACCCCTCAATCATTGAGCAATGGCCAGGGGAGGGTCACTAGAGGTAGGAGAGGACTAGGAGGAGCTGTGGTAAAAAGTTGAGCTCAAGGAGAATAGTTTTAGTGGTGAAAATTGTGATTTTTGAAAAGTGGCAGAAGGTGTTTGATAATGGTTTGGGCCAGCAGATGATTTCCAACTGCCATGATACTCCACAGGGTGAAATGAAACATATAATTAGGGACTTCCACCAATTTGGAGCTTATTTGGGCAAAGTTGCCAATGCAACTTTTGTAAACCCTAGAAATTAGCAGAAATGAACTTGTGTAGATCTAGTTGAGAAAATCACTTCCCCTTGATGAACCACTTGGTGTAGTGGCCTCATTTGGTCATGTGAACATGATCACAAAAGTTGGGGTCAAGGAGATAAAGTTGGTAGTACAAACTTGTTCAAAGTTGATTCTGGTCAGAGAGGGTTTTGGGGCATTTTGGTGAACCAAAATGACCTTGATTGACATGAGTCTTTGCAAGGTGATCACAATATGCATTTGTGACTTGCTGGATTTTCCTTGGATTTTTATGAAAATATTTCCTGTGGAAATATTTCAAATCCTTGAAATGGGCAGAAATGGTTTTGGTAGGTTTTTTCCGATATTTTGGTCATGAACATGTGTTGAAACTCATATATATGGAAAATATATGTCCACTGAGTTTCCCTGATTTTTCTCAAATATTTTTAAAACAATAAAATAATTTTTCCCTATTAAAGACCATTTCTGGCCTTAAGAAAAAGCTTTTAAATAAAATAGGAAAATAACTTTTAAAATTATATTTTTGTGGTTTATGGGAATCCTATATCTAATAGGTTTCAAATATACTATTTAAAATATTTTCATACCCCAAATCAAGTACTTGTAGTGCAACCCTGAATTCAGGGTTTTTTGGAAAAACTAATTTTTGAAAATACTATTTGGCCAAATTATTTTGTAAGAAAATACTATATTGCACTATACACATGGCATGACAATTGGGCAGAAGTTTGGGGCAAGGATATGAAGTACAGAAGGTGGAGTAGTTGACTTTAAAGAGCACTTGAAAAACCACACAGAGAAAACCAACTCCAAAATAAAAGCCAAATAATGCAAAAGTTTTTGTTGGTACAAATTTTCATGCTTTATTAATGCAAATGACATGTTGCAAAAGGCAGGGTGTGACAGACCTACCCCCCTTACAAGAATCTCGTCCCCGAGATTCCTAAACTAGGCTTTAAAGAGATACGGAAACTCGGATCTAAGGTAGTCTTCATGTTCCCAGGTTGCTTCTGCTTCAGTGTGGTTGCTCCAGTGGACCTTGAAGTACTTGATCGAGCGGCTTCGAGTGCGTCGCTCAGCCTCATCCAAAATGTAGATGGGCCTCTCACGGTAAGTCAAATCAGGCTGAAGGTCAATGGCTTGGTGATCGACGTCCTTGTAAAGATCAGGTTTGTCTGGAACTTGGAGACACTTCCGGAGTTGTGACACGTGGAATACGTTGTGCACATCGGATAGTTCAGGTGGCAGTTCCAACTGGTAAGCCACTTCTCCTCGCCATTCAGTGATCTCGAAGGGGCCAATGTATCTTGGTGCGAGTTTTCCTTTGACATGGAAGCGCTGGGTTCCCTTGAGAGGTGTGACTCGGAGATAGACATGGTCTCCAACTCGGAAGGTCATGTCTCTCCGACGTGAGTCAGCGTAGCTCTTCTGCCTTGACTTGGCAGTCTTCAAACGCTCTCTGACAAGCTAGACTTGCTCTTCTGCTTCACGGAGGATATCAGGCCCAAAGACTAGTCCTTCTCCGGTCTCTGACCAATTGAGGGGTGTGCGACACTTGCGTCCGTACAACACCTCAAATGGTGCCATCTGGAGGCTTGACTGATAACTGTTGTTGTAGGAGAACTTGGCGAAAGGGAGGCAATCTTCCCACCTAGCTCCATATGCTAAGATACAGGCTCGGATCATGTTTTCGAGTATTTGATTCACTTGTTCTGTCTGACCTCCGGTCTGTGGGTGGAAAGCAGTGCTGAAGGACAACTTGGTCCCCATGGCCTCTTGGAACTTCTTCCAGAACCTTGAGGTAAACTGGGTCACTCGATCTGACACAATCTCCTTGGGAACACCATGAAGGCTTATGATTCTTTTGATGTGGAGGCTGGCTAGCTGGTTTCCCTTGTAAGTCGTTTTGACAGGAATGAAATGGGCTACTTTGGTCAAATGGACGACTATGACCCAGATGGAGTCATGTCCCTTGTTTGACCTAGGTAGTCCAGTGATGAAATCCATCCCGACTTTATCCCATTTCCATTCAGGCACCTTGAGAGGTTGTAACAATCCAGCGGGTCACTGATGTTCAGCTTTGACGCTTTGGCATATGTCACACTTAGCGACGAAAGTGGCTATCTCTCTCTTCATGCCATGCCACCAGAATCTTTCCTTTAGGTCTTGATACATCTTAGTTCCTCCAAGGTGGATGGAATATGGGGTGTCATGAGCTTCTTGCAAGATCAAATTCTTGAGCTCAATCTTATTGGGTACGCAAATGCGATTCCCAAACCACACAATTCCTTGCTCATCCTTTGAGAATCCTGGGGCCTTGCCTGCCTTGATCTTCCTCTTAATGCCTTCAATACTCTCGTGTCCCTTCTGGGTTTCCTTAACATCATCCATCAGGGTAGGCCTAACTTCGAGGTTGGCCAAGAATCTTGGTGCAACCAGTTTCAACCCGAAGCTTTCAAGTTCTTCATACAAGGCGGGTAGCCTTTCCTTAAGCATAGCATTCAAGGAACAAGCCTTCCTGCTTAATGCATCTGCTACCACATTAGCCTTCCCAGGGTGGTATTGAACACTGAGGTCATAATCCTTGATCAACTCTAGCCACCTTCTCTGCCTCATGTTCGATTCCTTCTGAGTGAAAATATACTTCAGACTTTTGTGATCCGTGTATATCTCACACCGCTTCCCTAGGAGGTAATGACGCCATGTCTTCAGGGCATGAACTACAGCTGCCAACTCGAGGTCATCAGTAGCATAGTTCTCTTCATGAGGCCGTAGTTGCCTCGAAAGGTAAGCTATGACTCTTCCCTCTTGCATCAGAACACCTCCCATTCCGGTTCTCGACGCATCACAATATATCACAAATTCCTTTTTGTATATCTGGTGTGGCCAAAACTAGGGAGGTGGTCAATCTCTTCTTCATCTCCTGGAAGCTTTCTTCGCACTTCGGCGTCCATTCAAACTTCTTGTCCTTCTTCAAGAGCTGAGTCATGGGTCATGCAATGCTTGAGAATCCTTCAACGAACTTGCGGTAATATCCTGCGAGTCCGAGGAAGCTTCTGACTTCCTTCACATTGCTTGGGGATTGCCATTCAGTCACGGCTTCAATCTTAGCGGGATCAACTGACAATCCTTCTTCGGTCAAAACATAACCCAAGAATCCAACTTCACGCAGCCAAAATTCGCACTTGCTGAACTTGGCATACAATTGGTGCTCTCGAAGCTTGTCTAGGACCATCCTCAAGTGTTGCTCATGCTCTTCTTTCATCTTCGAGAAGACAAGAATGTCATCAATGAAGACAACGACAAACTTGTCTAAATATTCCATGAAGACCTTATTCATGAGATACATGAAGTAAGCTAGGGCATTGGTCAATCCAAAGGACATGACCGTGCACTCATACAGGCCATATCTGGTTACAAATGCCGTCTTCGGAATATCTTGGGGTCTGATTTTCAGCTGGTAGTACCCAGATCTGAGGTCGATCTTGGAGAGCACCTTGGCCCCATTGAGTTGATCAAACAGATCTTCAATCTTGGGAAGTGGATACTTGTTCTTGATTGTGACTTCATTGAGGGAGCGGTAGTCAATGCACAAGCGGATGGTACCGTCCTTCTTTGCCACAAACAGAACAGGTGATCCCCAAGGGGAGGCACTAGGGCGGATAAATCCCTTCCTCAATTGCTCTTCCAGTTGCTTCTTCAACTCTGCTAACTCTTCCGATCCCATTCTATAGGGCTTCTTATAGATGGGTCCTTCTCCGGGCATGAGCTCGATGATGAACTCAATGTCTCGGTCAGGAGGCATTCCCGGTAGCTCATCAGGAAAGACATCGGGGTATTCGCATACTACTGGCACTTGCTCCAATCCAACTTCTGACAGACAGTTGACTTGGGCGCCTTGAGCAGAGGAGGGGTTGGGAGCAAACTTAACTTCGACTCCTTGGTCATTGGTCACAGTGACGGTCCGGTTGGCACAATCTAACAAGCCTTGGTGCTTGATGAGCCAATCCATTCCTAAGATCACATCCAAGCCTTGCGATCTTAAGATGATAAGGTCTGCTAGGAAGTCTACCCCATTAATGACAATCCTGACTCCTTTACATCCTATCTTGGCTCTCATCTCTGCTTTGGGGGTTTGCACCACCATAGGGTTATTCAGGGGTGTAGGGGTCATGCCACTTTTTAATGCAAACTCTTGGGTGACAAATGAATGCGTGGCTCCAGAATCAAACAAGACAGTTGCAGGAGCTGAGTTAACAAGGAACGGACCCAGCACGACGTCCGGGTCTTCCTGGGCTTCTTCTGAAGTGACATGATTCACACGACCCTTGCCATTGTTGGGCGGGTTGCGGGGAGCTTGGTTCCTTGGTGGCATTCCGCGGCCCTGTCCTGGGTTCTGCGCATTAGGGCGCGGGGCGTCGGGCTTCTTGTTGGGGCAATTCTTGGAGTAGTGTCCTAGCTGACCACATCCGAAGCAAGTGACTTGATTGGGGTTGCTGCTCTTGCCAACATTGTTATTGGGGTTGTTGTAAGTTGGCCTGGGGTTGGCATATGGCTGAGGCTGATAGTTGGTGCGAGGTGCAGGGGCTCTTGGCTGCTGATAGGTTGGCTTGACCAGGGATGGTTGCCACGGGCGAGGCCTCTGGTTGCTGGAGCTACCCTTGCTGATCATCTTGCGCTTACGAGTATCATCCAAAGCACGTCGCTTGTCCTCAAGCATGAGTGCCTTGTTCACCAGATCAGGAAAGGTTGGGCAGTCACACACAACAAGCGAGTACTGCAGAGTCTGGTTAAGGCCTTCCATGAAGCGCTCCCTTTTGGCAGCATCAGTGCTGACATCCTCAGGAGCATACCTTGAGAGAACACTGAACTTCTGCATGTACTCCTTGACAGTGCTACTTCCTTGCTTCAGGGCTCGAAATTCACGCTTCTTGATGGCCATGATTCCGGAAGGAATGTGGGACTTGCGGAATTCTGCCTTGAAGTTATTACAAGTGATGTTTTGCTCAGCATGCATGGCCTTGAATCCATCCCACCAAGCTCTGGCGGTTCCCCCGAGACAGTGAGCAGCATATGCCACCTTCTCATGGTCCTCAGTGCATCCGACTAGTTCCAGCAGATCCTCAATGGTGCGGACCCAGTCGTCTGCATCTAGGGATTTAGCAGTCTTGATGAAGGTAGTGGTGCATGCTTCTTGAACTCCGCCAGCGTGGAACGTCCATTGCCGTTTCCCGCCGGCTGGCGGTTGACAGCTTGAGCAATCATCTGGAGGGCTGTAGTGTTGGCTTGGCGTTCCTCTCGGAAGGCTTGGAGAAGCTGAGCCATGTCCATGTTTGGAGGTGGTGGCAGTGGTGGAGCTTGTCCTTGGGTTTGGTCCTGACTAGCTTCTGCTCCGGCTGAACCTCCGACTTCTTGCTGCTGGGTAGAGGTACCAGTACGAGTTACAACAGGCATCCTATTGGAGCGGTCAAGGTCTCATGATTGGGAAAAGATGGGGAAATCAATATAGATGGGATGCCTAGTAAGGGGGTTGGTATGACACTAATTGTTTCATGCAAGGGCCAAAAGGCCAAACACAATCATTAAAATCCAAATGGGTGATGTAGTCGCTTACAAGTTCCCGTAGGAAAGCACGACATCCATCAAACACATCAAAAGCAAACACAACACTTCATGGTTTCATATGAACCATTACAAGAACTCGACTTTGCATAGGGGTACACGACCTATCCTACCGTAGGGGTTACTAATGGGCATATCCGGGTTGCGAATGATGCCTAAGTGGTGGAATGCTCGGTCGCGTAGTCTGGCTCTTCTGGCTCTTCCTCCTCGTCATCAGTTGTAACGCCCCGGACACACCCGCCGGTGGTCGTTACTCCTGGCGGGATCTAGACTGGCCCCACAGATCAATACTTGTCTTTTCTGCACACTTTGTCCTCACTCGTGCGCACCCGGGAGCAACTTCCCGGTCGGTCACCCATCCTAACACTACTCCAAGCTGAGCATGCTTAACTTTGGAGTTTTGTCCGAATGGGCTCCCGGAAAAGAAGGAATTCCTTATTGATATGAGTAGTCTATCATCCCTAATAAGCCAGGCTATCACATACACCCCCACTCAGAGGAACCGACGTCCTCGTCGGGCCACAGGAACGTTCCCTCTTGGCACAAACGTCTGTGCTTCCAGTCCGGTACATGTGCCATGCCGGGTGCCACGACGGGTCACAAACGTCATGAACAACATGACCACGCACCTGTCCGCAACCATCCGTGTAACCGCGAGGGTCGGCTCTGATACCAACTTGTAACGCCCCGGACACACCCGCCGGTGGTCGTTACTCCTGGCGGGATCTAGACTGGCCCCACAGATCAATACTTGTCTTTTCTGCACACTTTGTCCTCACTCGTGCGCACCCGGGAGCAACTTCCCGGTCGGTCACCCATCCTAACACTACTCCAAGCTGAGCATGCTTAACTTTGGAGTTTTGTCCGAATGGGCTCCCGGAAAAGAAGGAATTCCTTATTGATATGAGTAGTCTATCATCCCTAATAAGCCAGGCTATCACATCAGTGGCCGGACTTCCTTCATTGCTCGAAGGAGTGGGGGAGTGGAGGAGCTCAATACGGCGTCGCTTTGCTGGTGGTGTGAAGATCTTGCGGTAATCCTTTGCACTCATGCGGTGCTGATGTGGTGGTTCTCCATCCTTTGGGGGTCTTCCGCCTCGGTATGCGATTGCGGGCTGACCAGGGGGAGCACCTTCCTTCTTGATCATATCCGTCTTCCCTTGTGCTTGGCGAAGAAGTGCCTTGGTATCATGAAGTTCCTTTCCGAGCTCCGTTGATTCTGAGGCCAAGTGTTGTGCCAAACTATCGGCACAAAGGCTTAAGTAGGTCTGGAATCGGAGTGGGAGTCCTTCTTCTAATGGTGGAGCTAGTGCACTGCTCTCATCCTCACCTTCCTTCCGATAAGGCAAGAAGCGGGTTGCCAACTCGTCTGCCATCTCTGGAAGAAGGTCTCGGAGGCGGGTGAGTGCCTTGAGGGTTGCCGTCTCGACGACAAGAACTAGTTTTGCCATCTGGGGTCCCTTGAAGAACCAGCTTGTTGGAGAATCATTAGCCTTCATGATCACTTCCACATGATACTCCGTCTCGGTGTCATTGATCCAATGCTCATGGTAGGTGAAAATGGGGGCTCGGTAAAACTGACACTTCTTGAGGCTATCCTCGAGAAGCACGGGAAATCCGGTGGTCAGAAAGTCTTCGGGTACGGCAGCCATCTACAAAGGTTGAATGGGAGAGGTGGAAATATATCTTGGGTTTGGTAAGCTTAGAAAAGAAGAGGAGTATAGAGGGTTTTGCAAAACGGGTTTTATCCTAACTAACGCCCATGCTAACTAAGGCTTCCTACAGTCAAGATGGCTCTGATACCAGCTTTGTGGGGACCCCGACTCATAAGTCGAGATCACCGAATGCACGTGTACAATGATCCCAGAGATCAATGCTCACTGAACACACATAAGCTGAATAACAAGAGCCTTACATCCATACATACCGTCTTACACAAATTATGACCATTATGGTCAAGTCTTACATAGATAAAGCCACAAGGGCTGAATACCAAATAAACTTAAGCAGCAGAAATCTTCGTTGATAAGTAGAACCCATGCCATCTGCCTTAACCCTATAGGAATTCTGACTGGGAAACGTCCTAGTTCGCATGTTCATCTCCAAAGAACTCTTCTTCGAACTCCTGTTCTTCCATGCCTAGCCAATTAAATAACCAGGGGCAAGCCAATGAGTACTTTGAATGTACTCGCAAGCAACCCATGTTTTGGCTCAAGATACAACAATGCATGACATAGGTAAATTTTTGCAGAAAGCTATTTTTTGTTGTGTTATGACATGTTCAATAACTGGTAAACCATGCATCGCATGAACTCAAGTAACCATAGGGGTTGGTTACAAATATCAACATAAAGGGAGTGGGCTCCAACCCAACTCATTCATGTCAAGTCCTTTGACTTGACCCAAGAAGTACTTCCCACACACACTGGTTTGTAAACAAGTGGACGTAGCCCAAGAGCGGTTACCCAACTGTCCTTGACCGTGGACACGGCTATTCGAATAGTTTTACACTCTGCAGAGGTTGCACAGTTTACCCACAAGATCCGGGGAACTTCCGTGTCATCCACGACTGTCGGGGCGGACGGGCGTCCCCCCGCGAGCACCTATGGGGCCGGAGCCCCTTTCGTTGTCCGGCGAGGGGGGCGGAGGGAGCGCAGAGAGCAGATCGAGGCGGGCACACGGGCGGTTTACCGAGGTTCGGGCCGCGATGGACGCGTAAAACCCTACTCCTGCTTAGTTGTATTGAACTGGGGAGCTCGGGAGCTTGGAGAGCTAGCTGCACCGAGCGTATGGCCGTCTGGATGCCGAATCTCCGGACCCCGGAACCCCCTCTACGTTGCACACGGGCCTCCTTTTATAGCGCAAAGGGGTCACCGACAGGTGTCAACGTAAGAGAAAGGGGTAAAAGTGTAAAAGGGGTGGTAGCTGTAATAGCGCGGGAACGGTGGTGCTACAGTGCGGCACAGTGTTATCATACCTACTTCTGACGGTAGGGGACAAGGGCATTAAATGCCCGTCACGGTCGCCTGGACAGCACCGAGGCGGACCGTTAGGTGCGCCACCGTTCGCCACGATGGCGGCTGCATGCCATCGCATGCCCCAGGCTGCGCGGTGCCTCGCCACGTGCCCTCGGGGGAAGCCCCGGAGCGACGCGTGGCGGGCGAGCTGGAGCGCAGTCTTGAGGTGGCGATCTTGCCGCGGCAAGTGGCTTGCCGCGGGGGTCGTCTTCCTGTGCCTGATAGCGTGCCAGCTATCAGGCCTTGCCGGGGCGCTTGGCGCGCCACGGCGGGCTTCTCTTGTGGTGCCTGGGTTTGGCCTTCCCGACAAGCTCCTCTTGTCGGGGGCTCGATCTTCTGTCTCGTTATACTTTGTTCTTGGATGGCCTTTCATGGGCTCAGTCGTCCCGGCAAGCTCCTCTTGCCGGGGTCTTGTCTTCTTGGCCCGGCAAGCTCCTCTTGCCGGGGGCCTTGTCTTCTTGGCCCGGCAAGCTCCTCTTGCCGGGGGCCTTGTCTTGAATGCTTGGTCTTCTCTTGGCGCTTCCGGGGCGGGCCTTGCCGCAGGGTGCTACGACTGCCCGTGCACAAGTCTGGGGTACTAAGGTACCCCTACTTTAGTACACCGACAGGAGCCCCCGGGCCTGGGCCACACATGGTGCCGAGCGTTGTTGGGCCAGGCCCTAACGGTGCACGGGCACGCATGGCCTTGGTCGCGCTGCTCCTTAACTCCGCATCCGCCGCGCCTTCCCCAGACGGCGCGCGCTTACCGCGGCGTCGTGGGGGCGGGGCGTGCGGGGTGAGCGTGACGTGGGTGGCGTGCGCGGGGCTGAACCGCACAGGCGCGCGTCACGTCGCGCACGATCTTTTGATTTGGAGAGGCGAAACGTCCCCCCCCACCTCTTCCTCTTATAGCGGAGGAAAGTAGGGGCGGTTCGCCTTTCCCTCGGTTACCACCTCTCTAAAACCTCTGCCACCTCCTTCTCCCAGAGGCAGCAGCGATCTGTTCTTGGAGCGCCCGTCGTCGTCAGCTTCGACGATCCCCCTCCCCCGCCCCCGCCATGGCCCCGAAGAGCGACAAGGCGAAGGGGAAGCCTGCGAAATCGGCCGAGGCGCTACGGCTTGAAGTGCTTCGGAAGGGGGCGGCGACGTTCGGGGCGGACGGGCGTCCCCCCGCGAGCACCTATGGGGCCGGGGTCAAGAGGATCGAGGGCGACCGCGTAGATTAGGCCGCCTGCCCCTTTCTTTTATCTTCCTTTCCCTGCCGCTGTTAAATATGCCACGGAAACGGCTGGTTAGGGCAGCAGTAAGGCATTTTGTAATATAACTTTTCATCTTAGGCTATGCATCGCACTGTTATCCCCTCTACTCGACCGGCGCCTTGTTTGTTTCCGCCCTACGCTTTCGGGGACTTGCCGGCGTAGGCCTCCGCCTTGCCACGGGTGCCGAGTGCGGGACGTCAGCGACCCGCTGGCGGGGCTGCCACCGGCAAGAAACCTCGCCGCGGCTGGTTGCCGCTCACTCAGATTGTTGAGCAGGCTCGAGGCAAAGTAAACGGTGCGACTGCGGTCGCAGCACGCTTAGGGTGCCGGGCGAGCTCGAAACAAAGTGAGGACGCTACTCGGGGTGTAGCACACTCGAGTCGTTGAGCGGACTCGAAACGAAACGAGGGCGCAACCAGTCTCGTGCCGGTCCTTCCGCGCTCAGGCCTCTCAACCCAGGCTCGGTCGTTCGAGGGAGATAACTCTTAAAAATTAATGGAGCAATTGCTCGAGCTCCGGCAACTTATCTTTTCTTATCGCTTGCCGCCCGGTGGGGTAAAACCTCCTTGGGCAGCATCCAGCCCATCCTGGGGGTAGGTGAGGGGGCTGGGCCTCACGACCCTCCGGAGCTAGGCGTAGCTATGCTCGGGGATCCGCGCCCCTCTCTGCGCCAAGGATCACATGCAACTGCGGCAAGACTTGGGCAGAGGGGATGGTTGGCGGAGACGGGTTCCGGCTACCGCGCTGGAAAGACTCTTCCCACGGTCGGCGTCAACTCGTTCGGCACCTCGGCGGGCGAGGCGCGCCGGGGGAACGAGGTCGCCTTTCTCGTGACTTCTGGCGCTAACTTCTGCGGCCGCGAGAGCGGCGCAGAGTTCGCTGGAGGCGAATCGTTCGCCCAGCGGCCAGAAGGCGGGCCTCCTCAAGGAGCAGCTGCTTCTTGCCCAGTCTCTGCGCGAGTGGATACTCGAGGAGGGCCGCGAACGAGCCCGTGGGAAGGAATGCCAAAGCTCGTCGGGAACCCCCGCTTCAACTGGACAGATCCTCGGATCCGCAGGAGCGGACTGTTCCTCGGCGTTCAGACTGCTGGTCTGCTCGCCGGAGCAAGGCTTACCGGGGACACCTGCTTCGACTGGACGGATCCTGGGATCCGCAGGAGCGGGCTGTCCCTCGGCGTAGCCCCCTACCTGGCGCGCCAAAGATGTCGGGGCGGACGGGCGTCCCCCCGCGAGCACCTATGGGGCCGGAGCCCCTTTCGTTGTCCGGCGAGGGGGGCGGAGGGAGCGCAGAGAGCAGATCGAGGCGGGCACACGGGCGGTTTACCCAGGTTCGGGCCGCGATGGACGCGTAAAACCCTACTCCTGCTTAGTTGTATTGAACTGGGGAGCTCGGGAGCTTGGAGAGCTAGCTGCACCGAGCGTATGGCCGTCTGGATGCCGAATCTCCGGACCCCGGAACCCCCTCTACGTTGCACACGGGCCTCCTTTTATAGCGCAAAGGGGTCACCGACAGGTGTCAACGTAAGAGAAAGGGGTAAAAGTGTAAAAGGGGTGGTAGCTGTAATAGCGCGGGAACGGTGGTGCTACAGTGCGGCACAGTGTTATCATACCTACTTCTGACGGTAGGGGACAAGGGCATTAAATGCCCGTCACGGTCGCCTGGACAGCACCGAGGCGGACCGTTAGGTGCGCCACCGTTTGCCACGATGGCGGCTGCATGCCACCGCATGCCCCAGGCTGCGCGGTGCCTCGCCACGTGCCCTCGGGGGAAGCCCCGGAGCGACGCGTGGCGGGCGAGCTGGAGCGCAGTCTTGAGGTGGCGATCTTGCCGCGGCAAGTGGCTTGCCGCGGGGGTCGTCTTCCTGTGCCTGATAGCGTGCCAGCTATCAGGCCTTGCCGGGGCGCTTGGCGCGCCACGGCGGGCTTCTCTTGTGGTGCCTGGGTTTGGCCTTCCCGACAAGCTCCTCTTGTCGGGGGCTCGATCTTCTGTCTCGTTATACTTTGTTCTTGGATGGCCTTTCATGGGCTCAGTCGTCCCGGCAAGCTCCTCTTGCCGGGGTCTTGTCTTCTTGGCCCGGCAAGCTCCTCTTGCCGGGGGCCTTGTCTTCTTGGCCCGGCAAGCTCCTCTTGCCGGGGGCCTTGTCTTGAATGCTTGGTCTTCTCTTGGCGCTTCCGGGGCGGGCCTTGCCGCAGGGTGCTACGACTGCCCGTGCCCAAGTCTGGGGTACTAAGGTACCCCTACTTTAGTACACCGACAACGACCAGCGGTACCTCAAGTACCCGGGGTAAGCACCCGATCACTATCTTTCCCTAGACGACGCTAACATAGAGCCCACTCGATTGGGCAGTAACCCGCGTGCCCAACATTTCACATCTTCAAATTGTGGAGCCTTGCTCCCATATTCATCACATACCACAAGCACGGGGTACCAACGGTGTGTCTGGTGCCCTGTGAAGACAGTTATGGCCGCCCTACCTGGCACGACCCCGTCCCGAGAGAGAGAGCACCAACTCTCCCCCGTCACTAGTAATGCGGGCTCCAAGCTAGTATCGGCCTAGGTAATCAATAATGCCCTTTCCCATACAAGGGTAGAGTGGTTGCGCATGTAAGGTTGGAATAACGGTCGCAACTTAAACCAATCTGTTTTTGAAAGCAACACACACTTGCCTCGGTACACCACTTCGTCATCAAGTGGTTACCCATCTCATTATCTCCCTCGGGCATAAGTGGCACCCAACGGGGTTTTCGAAAAGTCTTTTGAAAATACTTAGTCTTCATCACCATGCATATTCCCGTCCCTTTTTGCGTAGCATCTACTTTAGCATCCTATCTACTCCCACCGGCGTAACCCTCATAAGAAGGTAGGGTCATGCACAATGCAAGTATCAACAAGGAGGAAATGAAGGCAACCCACCAAAGTGGCTACCATCTCATCATGATTCCGATGCAACAATAATAAAGTGCTATATGAAATGCATAAAAAGGGCTTCATAGACATGGTCAAAGGGCTGCTTGCCTAGCTCAACAAAGTCTTCTGGGTCTTCAAAGTCCTCTGGTCCAACTCCTTCGTCAGCAACACAATCTATCGTCGCAAAATAATAACGAGAAAATAAGGCAATAATAAAACAGAAAAACCAAGGTGTTCAGAAAAATGTCAACTCATATTTGTTAAATACTAGGGTGAAAACTAAGAAGGGTAAAATTCCTAGTTTTGGATTTGGAGTCATGGAAACAGTGCTAGGAATTTTAAATGACAGGCATAAATGCTCAAATTCAAATTCAAATTTGAACAGTGAAGAAAAGTTGGTTTGATAAGAGTGAAAACTGCACCAATAAATAGGTGGGATTATTACTAGAATTTAGGAGTTGCAATTATTGCATTTGGATGAATATTTAATCCTGTGGAATTTTTACAAGTTTGACAGAAAAGAAAAAGGGGAAGGGGCACTATACCTGCTGGGCCAGAACAGCCGCAGGGCAGCGGTGTGATAGCCTGGCTTATTAGGGATGATAGACTACTCATATCAATAAGGAATTCCTTCTTTTCCGGGAGCCCATTCGGACAGAACTCCAAAGTTAAGCGTGCTCAGCTTGGAGTAGTGTCAGGATGGGTGACCGACCGGGAAGTTGCTCCCGGGTGCGCACGAGTGAGGACAAAGTGCGCAGAAAAGACTAGTATTGATCTGTGGGGCCAGTCTAGATCCCGCCAGAAGTAACGACCACCAGCGGGTGTGTCCGGGGCGTTACAAGTTGGTATCAGAGCCGACCCTCGCGGTTACACGGATGGTTGCGGACAGGTGCGTGGTCATGTTGTTCATGACGTTTGTGACCCGTCGTGGCACCCGGCATGGCACATGTACCGGACTAGAAGCACAGACGTTTGTGCCAAGAGGGAACGTTCCTGTGGCCCGACGAGGATGTCGGTTCCTCTGAGTGGGGGTGTATGTGATAGCCTGGCTTATTAGGGATGATAGAATACTCATATCAATAAGGAATTCCTTCTTTTCCGGGAGCCCATTCGGACAGAACTCCAAAGTTAAGCGTGCTCAGCTTGGAGTAGTGTCAGGATGGGTGACCGACCGGGAAGTTGCTCCCGGGTGCGCACGAGTGAGGACAAAGTGCGCAGAAACGACTAGTATTGATCTGTGGGGCCAGTCTAGATCCCGCCAGGAGTAATGACCACCGGCGGGTGTGTCCGGGGCGTTACAAGCGGCCCAGCCAGCGACGCGGAACAGCCGAGCCGACGCGCGCGCGCCAGATTTTTAAACCTGACGGGCGGGGCCCGGCGTCAGTGAGAGAGGGCTCGGGAGAGGGAGAAGACAGAGAGGCTGACGGGCGGGGCCCCTTGTCAGGGTTGTCGTCAACCCTCGTCCGACGGCGGCGAGGCTTACCAGCGACGATGCAGGGCACGACGATCTTGGAAAAGGGCAGGGACCGACTCAGCGTGGCGTCGCCGTTCGGGTGGAGGTGGAACCGGTTGCCGGGGTGGCCTGGTTCGCCGGCGACGAGGTCACGCGGCAGAGGGGCTTTGGCGGCGGTGGTTCCGACCGTTTCCGGCAGCTACAGAGAGGGGAAACAAGGGGGAAAGGATCAGAGAGCTGCAGGGGTTCCAGATCAAGAGGAAAGGGGGCCGGGGACGGCCTGTACCTCGCGAACTCCAGCGAGCCGAAGCGGCGAAGCTCGAGCTCGATCTCGAGCTCGGGCGGCTCTGGAAAGGAACTGGGGGTGCAGGGGGATGATTAGGGGAGTGAGAGAGCGAGTGGTGAGGAGAGGAGGGCTCGGGGAGGCCCTTAAATAGGCGAACGACGGGGGGCCGTGGACCCATGCACCGGCGAGCTCCTGCTCGTCGCCACAGGGCTCAGGAGGAGCCGGCGCCGTGTCTGGGGTGTTGCTAGGCGTGGACTACGCCGAGGGGAGCTAAGGGAGAGAGCGGGGAGGGGTCAGAGACGCCGCGCGTGTGAGCCGCGCCATTGGCGCGCTTGGGCGTCCAGCGCTCGTGCGATCAGAGGCGAGAGAGTAGGGGGACAGAGGCGTGGCGTGTCGCAGACGTCGAGGCGCATCGTCGGGCGCGCTGGGGAGGCCCGAGGTGGCCGGAGGCGGTTGGAAGGGGTCGGCTACAGTGCGGGAGCGCACTGTAGCGCGCTCCAGAGCATGCAAATGGCTGACATAGCCATTTTTTATGCAATGTGGGCGCGTCCAAAGGTGTCTGGTAGCTCTAGGGGGAAGTAAAGAAGAGGGATGTGGCCTTGGATGCCCTGGGGAGCCAGTAGGAGAGGAGAGAGGTAGAAGAAGAGGGAGAGAGGGGCTGTCCAGGGAGGTAAATGGGGGTATTTTACCCCTCAATCATTGAGCAATGGCCAGGGGAGGGTTACTGGAGGTAGGAGAGGACTAGGAGGAGCTGTGGTAAAAATTTGAGCTCAAGGAGAATCTTTTTAGTGGTCAAAATGGTGATTTTTGAAAAGTGGCAGAAGGTGTTTGATAATGGTTTGGGCCAGCAGATGATTTCCAACTGCCATGATACTCCACGGGGTGAAATTACACATATAATTAGGGCCTTCCACCAATTCGGAGCTTATTTGGGCAAAGTTGCCAATGCAACTTTTGTAAACCCTAGAAATTAGCACAAATGAACTTGTGTAGATCTAGTTGAGCAAATCACTTCCCCTTGATGAACCACTTGGTGTAGTGGCCTCATTTGGTCATGTGAACATGATCACAAAAGTTGGGGTCAAGGAGATAGAGTTGGTAGTACAAACTTGTTCAAATTTGATTCTGGTCAGAGAGGGTTTTGGGGCATTTTGGTGAAACAAAATGACCTTGATTGACATGAGGCTTTGCAAGGTGATCACAATATGCATTTGTGACTTGCTGGATTTTCCTTGGATTTTTATGAAAATATTTCCTGTAGAAATATTTCAAATCCTTCAAATGGGCAGAAATGGTTTTGGGAGGTTTTGTCCAATATTTTGATCATGACCATGTGTTGAAACTCATATATATGGAAAATATATGTCCACTGAGTTTCCCTGATTTTTCTCAAATATTTTTAAAACAATAAAATATTTTTCCCTATTAAAGACCATTTCTGGCCTTAAGAAAAATCTTTCAATAAAATAGGAAAATAACTTTTAAAATTATATTTTTGTTGTTTATGGGAATCCTATATCTAATAGGTTTCAAATGTACTCTTTGAAATATTTTTCATACCCCAAATCAAGTACTTGTAGTGCAACCCTCAATTCAGGGGTTTTTGGAAAAAACTAATTTTTGAAAATACTATTTGGCCAAATTATTTTGTAAGAAAATACTATATTGCACTATACACATGGCATGATAATTGGGTAGAAGTTTGGGGCAAGGATATGAAGTACAGAAGGTGGAGTAGTTGACTTTAAAGAGCACTTGAAAAAACCACACAGAGAAAACGAACTTGTAACGCCCCGAGACTGATGTGCCAGTTGTCCTCCCGTTATTCGCTGTTGTTGCTTTGTCATTTGCTTGCGTGTCGCATCTTGCTATGTCATCATCCGCATTGCATCATCATGTTTTCGAAACTTGCATCCGTCCGGGTTCTCCGAGTTCTCTCCCTTGTCCGTTCTGAGACCAACCACACTTGCACGCGCCCGCGGCATGTCTGAAATAGTATTTTATAAGTGGTCGGAAAATGTTCTCGGAATGGGATGAAAGTTGGCGTGTGGTGTTGTTTTGGTGTCAGTAGATCGCCTGCCAAGTTTCATCGCATTCGGAGTCTGTTTGACGCCCGAACGAATAAATATAGCGGCATTATAGCCGGTCTAACGTCAGACGTTTTCGGTCTCCGGAAACCGTGCCGGGCTGCATCTCTCCCCTTTTCTCTCAGACCAACCCGCTCTTCACAATCCACCAGACCCAACCTAACCTCTCTCGTCAGCCCGCGGACCTCCTTCCGCGCGCGTCCGAAAGTTGTCCCGGACCCGAACCGGACTGTCGCTACCGTTGTGTCCGGATCATCCCCTAACGTCTATAAAACATCTCCATTTTGTTATTTGGGCTCCCTAACTATTTTATTCGCGACGGTCCGATGATCGTAGGGTCGAGGTAGTCCCTAACCTAATCCACTTGTTATATATATAGACCCCCTAACCTAATCTAGACAAATCCCTAATTTCTAGGGATCCTCCTCCCCGCCGCCAGTTTCTGGTTCTCCTCGGGATCCATCCCGAGCCAACCCGCAGCCGCCACTCCTCTCCTGGATCTCCTCTCTCTTCGCGCAGCCAGACAGCGCTCGATCCAGGTTGGATCGAGGCCTCGACCTCGCAGGCCGCCGCATGCCGCCGCCCGCCGTCGACCGCAAGCCAGGAGCCCGAGCTCCTCTTCCCGAGTCGCAGCCACCTCGCAGTCGTCCAACCTCGCCGACCCTGCAGGCCGCGCCCTCTGGCGATCCCGCCACGCCGGCCTCCAGGACCTCTGCTCCTCCTCTCTGTCTTCTTCTCCTCCCTCTCCCGTTTTCTTTCTCTCCTCTCTACCTCACCTTTCTCTGTTGCCTCCACAGGACGCCATGACGAGCCAGACCGAGCCCCTCCCATTTACGCCCCGCCTCTCTGCTGCTCAAATCCGGCGGGGAACTGTATCTCCTGCTGCCGGAGCTCTGCATCAATTCGTCCTCGCGCCGAGCTTCGCTGCTTCCCCGCCGTTCCTCGCCTCCGCCCCGTTCCTCTCGCGCCGTCGCCTCGCGCGCCTCCACCCGCCCCAAGTCCCAGCGCTGCTCCATCTGCATCGCGCCCAAGTCCCGCTTCCGCCTGGCCCTGCTCCTGTGCACGAGGACCAGCGCCTCGTCCCGCTGCTCGCGTTGACCGCGACCTGTCCACGCGCCTGGGCCACCTCGCCTTCGTCGTTGACTGCGGCCCAGCTCCCACCTCCACCGATCTGGGCCGAGCCCAGCTAGGTGAGCAGCCCAGAGCCCAGCAGTTTCGGCCCTTGTATTGTTTTTTTTCAGATCTGTGTTTTAGCTTTTATTCCAGTGATTTACTGTTTTGCAGAAAACCCCCCAAGCAACATGCATACAATATCTCACAAACGGTGCATCACATGTAAAAACTTAATATATGAAAGTTGCTTAGAATTTTGTGTAGTTTCATAAAAAGCCACTTTCATCCATGCTTAAAATGTCTAAAATGCTGTTTGTTTAAATTTTGCTCAAATGCCATGTTAAAATGATTTATTTCATAACTAATTAACCGTAACTCGGAATTTAATAAACTTTATATGTAAATGGGGTAGAAAAATGCCTAGTTTAACATGGTGCACTTTATTTTGCTGTTTAGCAACACTAAAATTGTGTTTAGGGCAGAACAGTACCAAATTCATAATATGCATATGAGGATTTTTCCGGACTTGTTGTTCGTGTTTCCGGCCTCATTTAAACTTGCCTAGATAAGTAGTTTTTCATATGCTTCACCTCTTGCCATGTTAATCAACATTTAATATTGTTGGGTACATAAACAAGAGAAACTAAATAATTGATTGTGTGTCTCGTCAATTTGCAACTCGTTGCATATTGGGCTCCATTTAACTTGTAGTTTTTGTTTGTGCTTGTTGTCATGGCATGCTATTAAACCGGACATGCCTCATACTTGGTTGTGCATCATGCCATGTTTGTGGTGGTTGTTTACTTTGTTGTTTGTTTCTTTCCGGGTTGCTTCTCTCGTTAGCTTCGGGTTCGTTCCGGAGTTGTGAGGATTCGTTCGACTACGTCCGTTTGTCTTCTTCATGGACTCGTTCTTCTTCCTAGCGGGATTTCAGGCAAGATGACCATACCCTCGAAATCACTTCTATCTTTGCTTTCTAGTTTCTCGCTCTTTTGCTATGCCTATGCTGCGATACCTACCACTTGCTTATCATGCCTCCCATATTGTTAAACCAAGCCTCTAACCCACCTTGTCCTAGCAAACCGTTGTTTGGCTATGTTACCGCTTTGCTCAGCCCCTCTTATAGCGTTGTTAGTTGCAGGTGAAGATGAAGTTTGTTCCTTGTTGGAACATGGAGATGTTGTTCCTTGATTGGAACATGTTTACTTGTTGGGATATCACAATATATCTTATTTAATTAATGCATCTATATACTTGGTAAAGGGTGGAAGGCTCGTCCTTATGCCTGGTGTTTTGTTCCACTCTTGCCGCCCTAGTTTCCGTCATATCGGTGTTATGTTCCCGGATTTTTGCGTCCCTAACGCGGTCGGGTGATTTATGGGACCCCCTTGACAGTTCGCTTTGAATAAGACTTTTCCAGCAAGGCCCAACATTGGTTTTACCGTTTGTCTACCACCTATCCCTTTCCCTTGGGTCGGCCAGCCCGAGGGTCATCTTTATTTTAGCCCCCCCCCCCCCCGGGCCAATGCTTGTCTAAGTGTTGGTCCGAACTAGAGCCCTTTGCAGCGCCACCTCAGGGAAACTTGAGGTCTGGTTTTAGTTGTACGGAGTGTTCAGCCGGTGTTGCCCTGAGAACGAGATATGTGCAGCTCCTATCAGGATGTCGGCGCATCGGGCGGCTTTGCTGGACTTGTTTTATTGCTGTCGAAATGTCTTGTAGCCGGGATTCCGAGACTGATCGGGTCTTCCCGGGGAGAAGGAATATCCTTCGTTGATCGCGAGAGCTTATCATGGGCTAAGTTGGGACACCCCTGCAGGGTTTGAACTTTCGAAAGCCGTGCCCACGGTTATGTGGCAGATGGGAATTTGTTAATGTCCGGTTGTAGAAAACCCGAAGTTGATCTTAATTAAAATACATCAACCGCATGTGTAACCGTGATGGTCTCTTCTCGGCGGGGTCCGGGAAGTGAACACGGTGTTGGAGTTATGCTTGACGTAAGTAGTTTCAGGACCACTTCTTGATCATAGTTGTTCGACCGTGCTTTTGCCTTCTCTTCTCGCTCTCATTTGCGTATGTTAGACACCATATATGCTAGTCGCTTGCTGCAGCTCCACCTCACTACCCTGTCCTACCTTTAAGCTTAAATAGTCTTGATCTCGCGGGTGTGAGATTGATGAGTCCCCGTGACTCACAGATTCTACCAAACCAGTTTGCAGGTGCAGATGAAACCGTGCAGGTGACGCACCCGAGCTCAAGGAGGAGATCGATGAAGATCTTGTTCATTGTGTTGTTTCATTTCAGTTGATCAATAGTGGAGCCCAGTTGGGGTCGATCGGGGATCTGTGTAGCATTTGGGGTAGTCTTCTTTTATTTTGGTTCCGTAGTCGGACCTTGATTGTATCTGTATGATGTAATGCTTTACTCATGTATTGTGTGAAGTGGCGATTGTAAGCCAACTATGTATCTCTTTCCCTTATGTATTACATGGGTTGTGTGAAGATTACCTCACTTGCGACATTGCTTTCAATGCGGTTATGCCTCTAAGTCGTGCTTCGACACGTAGGAGATATAGCCGCATCGAGGGCGTTATAAGTTGGTAATCAGAGCCTTCCCCGACCTTAGGAGCCCCCACTGATTGGTCGTTTTTAGCGGCCGAGTTGTGTCTAGAAAAATGTTTTGAGTCATTTAGGAATTATATATCGGAGAGTTTAGGAATTCTTTTTACTTCCCAGTCTCCTGATCGCTCTGGTAAGGCATCCTGACGTAGAGTTTTGACTCTTCTCTTCTCAAATTTCACAAAAAAAATTAGGATCACGCGGGTATCTTAGAATCGTTCCGATGGTTTTGTGATGACAACATTGTCTTGGTGCCTCCCGTCAGCAGGGGTTTAGTGGAGGTGTCCCGGGGAGTTGAGCTCTGAGGTGTTGTCATCATAATTTTATAGTTGCAGTTCTGGAATACCTGAGTTTAGTACGCCGACATCGAAAATCTCTTTTGTACATTTGTTGGTGAGATAACCCTGATAGCCCAGTACTGAGGCGAGTGCGGGAGTATTGCCATAACTCGTATAACGGATGCTTTTCGAAGGTTGAGGTAGACGATTTCTGAAGGTTTCTTGGTTATGTGTTGAAGGATGGATACAGCTGGATCTAGGTATTGTTAGTTTGGGTGATATATTTTGTGTCCCCTGTATCCCCAACACCTGATTGCATAACCAGAAAGTTTTGGGAGTTTATAGGTGGTAATTCAAGTATCTCGTAGGATATCTTTCCAACAGACACATGATACGATATGGGATCTATCATATGTTTGTTTTGGCTTATTCTGCAAGCCAATCCTTTGTTTTTGTTTTATTTGTGGTATTCGAGTTGCTTCGAAGTCAAGTATTGATTCCATACCTTATTCTAAGCGGTGTTCTCATATTTCTATGTGAATACTAATCCTTCTTGATCATTATGATTATCATGCCAATTTTTTTCCAACCGGCGTGCTTTCTCTTCAAGATGATCCTATCATTTTTCCTAATCGCAAGATCCAATCCCAGTTTTCATCAACGGTGTTCGTTTCATTCGTCCCAAGTTGTCTTTGTTTTCCCGCCCTCCCACCCTCTTTCTTTAAGGACTCAGATTTCTCAATCAAGTATCCTATTTATTGATGGAAGTTTCTTCATTCTTTCCTTCAATGTTTCTTATCCGGTGATTCTCATGAAGATTCTAACGGAGCTTCAAGTTCATCATTCATCATTCTCTTTCTTATCCGGTGGATTCAATTCAAGCTTTGTCGATCATATCTTTCCTCGTTTCAAATGTTTTTTTTTCTCGTACAGGTGCACCTCTTAATCATCCACTTCTCGCTATTCAATTGTTCCGGAGTGCTGAAGATGCTTCAAGAGATTCGTGTTTTCATTCCTAATCTATTCAAGCTATTTCGAGGTTGTTATCTCATTCAAACCATTTAATTCAACCGGTGCAATCTCTCTTTTAAATCGTTCAACGGTGTTTCTTTTGAGTGGGCCCTAACCCACAGGTCTTTTCCCAGGATCTTACCTGACTCTTCTAATTTTTCCGAAGTTATTCCCCAATTCATTTCAAAGTGTGATGTAAGAATGGATTCCATCAGTCATATGTCTTTCTCCAAGATCTTTCAAATTCTTTTCATCGTTGGTTCATCCTTTCCAATTTTCATTCCGGAGTGCCTCAACAATTCATGGTGGTGTTTTCTCATCGTCATTCTCAACATTTGAAGACCGAAGAAGAGTTTCTCTTAAATCTTGCTCCATTCTCTTCAAGATTCATGGTTCTAGCTTGATGCGATCCTCTCATAACTATTTTTGATTGTGAGAATTCTTTTCACCCATCCGGAGCATTTCAGGAGTCTTTTCAGTTTGATTCTCCGGAGCCATTATCTCAATATTATTCATTCTTAGCTTTCAGCTCTCGTTCTCCAAATCTTACCGGTGCATCATTCAAGTATTCTCTAATCAGCTCGGGACCTCTGCGTTCACTTGTATCCAAATTCTCTCAAGTATCTTCGTTCATTTTCAATTCTTACGGTGGTTTGTTCAAGACTCCTATTCCTATGTTCTCATATCGATTTATTCGTTGGTTAAATCCTATCGGTGGCTCGTTGAAGACTTTTCTCAAGTTTGTGCTATATCTATCTTGATCCTTTCTACGAGAATAAGTAGTATGCCAAATCCGTTGCTTGTCATCAATCTAAATTGGTGAAGGATAAGCATAATGTAATTCTTATTCTTGTTTCTTCGAGTAAATTCTATTCCTTATTCCGGAGATTCATCAAAATTCTTCATTTCATTTGTTCATCTTTCTTTCCGGAGTTCCAAGTTTTTCTCGGTTACATCGTCCTGAAGCTCCATCTAAATCATTGCAAGGCTTCACTTTGTGTTCTCAACTTCTCTTCCTTTTTATCATCTTTTTATTACCGGAGTTCTTCATGGAGGCTCTACATGGTGGTTTATCAAGGACCCTTTTTCATTCTTCGATTGTCCACAAGTTTTCTCTCGGAGTTAAGATGCGTCAAGCTATACTCTAAAATAAACATGGTGCTCAACACATGTTTGTTTTGAGGAGTTCAAGTATTCTTCTTCTGGCATTCTGAAGTGCATTCTTTCTACCTTATCTTTGAGATGGCGCTATATCACTCTTGACAATTTTCATTCATGTTTCATGATTCATATGTTGTCAAGAATGAGGTATTTTAAATCCATCAATCTCTTTGTTGGAGTTATCTTGGGTTATATTTCACCTAAAGCTTTCCCTAAGGATTGTTGCTATTTATGGTGCTTATAAATGACCCAAGTTCTTCTTTTATCCTCCCGGTGACATAAGTTTTCATCTCCTTGTTGATCTCAATCCAATCTATTGTTTTCGTTAGTGGCAGAAGCTCACCTCAAGTTTCGAGATGTCTCATTAAGCCCACGAGGATCATATCTTTTCGTTGTTGGTTTTCCAACAACTCCGCTATAACCTTCTTGGAAGGGTACTTTCCAAGCTCTTTTGTGGCAGAAGTTGGCATTTTCTTCTCCATTCTTTCTTTCTTTCCAATGATCTATCTTATATTCTTTCTTCCGGAGGCATTGTGATGTTGCTCTCTTCGCTCATCATCTCGAATTGTGAGAATCGTGTTCTTTTCGTGCTTATCCATTTAACCGGAGTGTTGTGTCATCTCTTCAAGTTCTCTCATCTTATCAAGTTTTGCCTTCCTTCTCTACCAGAGTGCTGTCTGAAATCTTTCTTACCCCTTGTGCCATTCTTTCAATAGTTCCGGAGGCAGTGTTTGTTGATTTCATCAAGTATCCTCTCATCTTTCATCAAGTATCCTCTCATCTTGTCAAGATCATGTTCAATTCCTCCATTTACAGTCGGAGTGCTGCCCAAATTATATCATTGGTATTCTTTCTCTATCTTGTTTTAACTGGAGTGGTTTCAATATCTATCTCGTCACTTAACCACTTACTTCTCGTCGTATCCCATGTTCTTTTTATCTCACGGAGTGTTTTCAACTTCGTTCATCTCCGTTGTATTCTTTTCACAAATTTTTTAACCTCTCAAGGTTCGTGGTTTCACTCGTTCATCAAAGAAGCAACTTAGTTTTACCTCTTCTCTTCCTCTTCCGCTTCTCTCCGGTGCCATCCCAGATCTCGGGACGAGATCCTCTCGTAGTGGTGGAGTGTTGTAACGCCCCGAGACTGATGTGCCAGTTGTCCTCCCGTTATTCGCTGTTGTTGCTTTGTCATTTGCTTGCATGTCGCATCTTGCTATGTCATCATCCGCATTGCATCATCATGTTTTCGAAACTTGCATCCGTCCGGGTTCTCCGAGTCTCTCCCTTGTCCGTTCTGATACCAACCACACTTGCACATGCCCGCGGCATGTCCGAAATAGTATTTTATAAGTGGCCGGAAAATGTTCTTGGAATGGGATGAAAGTTGGCGTGCGGTGTTGTTTTGGTGTCAGTAGACCGCCTGCCAAGTTTCAACGCATTCGGAGTCTGTTTGACGCCCCAACGAATAAATATAGCGGCATTATAGACGGTCTAACGTCGGACGTTTTCGGTCTCCGGAAACCGTGCCGGGCTGCATCTCTCCCCTTTTCTCTCAGACCAACCCGCTCTTCACAATCCGCCAGACCCAACCTAAGCTCTCTCGTCAGCCCGCGGACCTCCTTGTGCGCGCGTCCGAAAGTTGTCCCGGACCCAAACCGGACTGTCGCTACCGTTGTGTCCGGATCATCCCCTAACGTCTATAAAACATCTCCGTTTTGTTATTTGGGCTCCCTAACTATTTTATTCGCGACGGTCCGATTACGATCGTAGGGTCGAGGTAGTCCCTAACCTAATCCACTTGTTATATATATAGACCCCCTAACCTAATCTAGACAAATCCCTAATTTCTAGGGATCCTCCTCCCCGCCGCCAGTTTCTGGTTCTCCTCGGGATCCATCCCGAGCCAACCCGCAGCCGCTACTCCTCTCCTGGATCTCCTCTCTCTTCGCGCAGCCAGACAGCGCTCGATCCAGGTTGGATCGAGGCCTCGACCTCGCAGGCCGCCGCATGCCGCCGCCCGCCGTCGACCGCAAGCTAGGAGCCCGAGCTCCTCTTCCCGAGTCACAGCCACCTCGCAGCCGTCCAGCCTCGCTGACCCTGCAGGCCGCGCCCTCTGGCGACCCCGCCACGCCGGCCTCCAGGACCTCTGCTCCTCCTCTCTGTCTTCTTCTCCTCCCTCTCCCGTTTTCTTTCTCTCCTCTCTACCTCACCTCTCTCTGTTGCCTCCACAGGACGCCATGACGAGCCTGACCGAGCCCCTCCCATGGACGCCCCGCCTCTCCGCTGCTCAAATCCGGCGGGGAACTGTACCTCCTACCGCCGGAGCTCTGCATCAATTCGTCCTCGCGCCAAGCTTCGCTGCTTCCCCGCCTCCGCCCGGTTCCTCTCGCGTCGTCGCCTCGCGCGCCTCCGCCCGCGCCAAGTCCCAGCGCCGCTCCATCTGCATCGCGCCCAAGTCCCGCTTCCGCCTGGCCCTGCTCCTGTGCACGAGGACCAGCGCCTCGTCCCGCTGCTCGCGTTGACCGCGACCTGTCCACGCGCCTGGGCCACCTCGCCTTCATCGTTGACTGCGGCCCAGCTCCCACCTCCACCGATCTGGGCCGAGCCCAGCTAGGTGAGCAGCCCAGAGCCCAGCAGTTTCGGCCCTTGTATTGTTTTTTTTTTCAGATCTGCGTTTTAGCTTTTATTCTAGTGATTTACTGTTTTGCAGAAACCCCCCAAGCAACATGCATATAATATCTCACAAACGATGCATCACATGTAAAAACTTAATATATGAAAGTTGCTTAGAATTTTGTGTAGTTTCATAATCAGCCACTTTCATCCATGCTTAAAATGTCTAAAATGTTGTTTGTTTAAATTTTGCTCAAATGCCATGTTAAAATGATTTATGTCATAACTAATTAACCGTAACTCGGAATTTAATAAACTTTATATGTAAATGGGGTAGAAAAATGCCTAGTTTAACATGTTGCACTTTATTTTGCTGTTTAGCAACACTAAAATTGTGTTTAGGGCAGAACAGTACCAAATTCATAATATGCATATGAGGATTTTTCCGGACTTGTTGTTCGTGTTTCCGGCCTCATTTAAACTTGCCTAGATAAGTAGTTTTTCATATGCTTCACCTCTTGCCATGTTAATCAACATTTAATATTGTTGGGTACATAAACAAGAGAAACTAAATAATTGATTGTGTGTCTCGTCAATTTGCAACTCGTTGCATATTGGGCTCCATTTAACTTGTAGTTTTTGTTTGTGCTTGTTGTCATGGCATGCTATTAAACCGGACATGCCTCATACTTGGTTGTGCATCATGCCATGTTTGTGGTGGTTGTTTACTTTGTTGTTTGTTTCTTTCCGGGTTGCTTCTCTCGTTAGCTTCGGGTTCGTTCCGGAGTTGTGAGGATTCGTTCGACTACGTCCGTTTGTCTTCTTCATGGACTCGTTCTTCTTCCTAGCGGGATTTCAGGCAAGATGACCATACCCTCGAAATCACTTCTATCTTTGCTTTCTAGTTTCTCGCTCTTTTGCTATGCCTATGCTGCGATACCTACCACTTGCTTATCATGCCTCCCATATTGTTAAACCAAGCCTCTAACCCACCTTGTCCTAGCAAACCGTTGTTTGGCTATGTTACCGCTTTGCTCAGCCCCTCTTATAGCGTTGTTAGTTGCAGGTGAAGATGAAGTTTGTTCCTTGTTGGAACATGGAGATGTTGTTCCTTGATTGGAACATGTTTACTTGTTGGGATATCACAATATATCTTATTTAATTAATGCATCTATATACTTGGTAAAGGGTGGAAGGCTCGGCCTGATGCCTGGTGTTTTGTTCCACTCTTGCCGCCCTAGTTTCCGTCATATCGGTGTTATGTTCCCGAATTTTTGCGTCCCTAACGCGGTCGGGTGATTTATGGGACCCCCTTGACAGTTCGCTTTGAATAAGACTTTTCCAGCAAGGCCCAACATTGGTTTTACCATTTTCCTACCACCTATCCCTTTCCCTTGGGTCGGCCAGCCCGAGGGTCATCTTTATTTTAGCCCCCCCAGGCCAATGCTTGTCTAAGTGTTGGTCCGAACTAGAGCCCTTTGCAGCGCCACCTCAGGGAAACTTGAGGTCTGGTTTTAGTTGTACGGAGTGTTCATCCGGTGTTGCCCTGAGAACAAGATATGTGCAGCTCCTATCAGGATGTCGGCGCATCGGGCAGCTTTGCTGGACTTGTTTTATTGCTGTAGAAATGTCTTGTAGCCGGGATTCCGAGACTGATCGGGTCTTCCCGGGGAGAAGGAATATCCTTCGTTGATCGCGAGAGCTTATCATGGGCTAAGTTGGGACACCCCTGCAGGGTTTGAACTTTCGAAAGCCGTGCCCGCGGTTATGTGGCAGATGGGAATTTGTTAATGTCCGGTTGTAGAAAACCCGAAGTTGATCTTAATTAAAATACATCAACCGCGTGTGTAACCGTGATGGTCTCTTCTCGGCGGGGTCCGGGAAGTGAACACGGTGTTGGAGTTATGCTTGACGTAAGTAGTTTCAGGACCACTTCTTGATCATGGTTGTTCGGCCGTGCTTTTGCCTTCTCTTCTCGCTCTCATTTGCGTATGTTAGACACCATATATGCTAGTCGCTTGCTGCAGCTCCACCTCACTACCCTGTCCTACCTTTAAGCTTAAATAGTCTTGATCTCGCGGGTGTGAGATTGCTGAGTCCCCGTGACTCACAGGTTCTACCAAACCAGTTTGCAGGTGCCGATGAAACCGTGCAGGTGACGCACCCGAGCTTAAGGAGGAGCTCGATGAAGATCTTGTTCATTGTGTTGTTTCATTTCAGTTGATCAATAGTGGAGCCCAGTTGGGGTCGATCGGGGATCTGTGTAGCATTTGGGGTAGTCTTCTTTTATTTTGGTTCCGTAGTCGGACCTTGATTGTATCTGTACAATGTAATGCTTTACTCATGTATTGTGTGAAGTGGCGATTGTAAGCCAACTATGTATCTCTTTCCCTTATGTATTACATGGGTTGTGTGAAGATTACCTCACTTGCGACATTGCTTTCAATGCGGTTATGCCTCTAAGTCGTGCTTCGACACGTAGGAGATATAGCCGCATCGAGGGCGTTATACAACTCCAAAATAAAAGCCAAATAATGCAAAAGTTTTTGTTGGTACAAATTTTCATGCTTTATTAATGCAAATGACATGTTGCAAAAGGCAGGGTGTGACAGTTGAGTAGTTGTGAATTTGAGAAATGCTTGTGTTGAAGTTTGCAAGTCCCGTAGCATGCACGTATGGTAAATATTATGTAACAAATTTGAAACATGAGGTGTTCTTTGATTGTCCTCCTTATGAGTGGCGGTCGGGGACGAGCGATGGTCTTTTCCTACCAATCTATCCCCCTAGGAGCATGCGCGTAGTGCTTGGTTTTTGATGACTTGTAGATTTTTGCAATAAGTATGTGAGTTCTTTATGACTAATGTTGAGTCCATGGATTATACGCACTCTCACCCTTCCATCATTGCTAGCCTCTTCGGTACCATGCATTGCCCTTTCTCACATTGAGAGTTGGTGCAAACTTCGCTGGTGCATCCAAACCCCGTGATATGATACGCTCTTTCACACATAAACCTCCTTATATCTTCCTCAAAACAGCCACCATACCTACCTATTATGGCATTTCCATAGCCATTCCGAGATATATTGCCATGCAACTTTCCACCATTCCGTTTATTATGACACACTCATCATTGTCATATTGCTTAGCATGATCATGTAGTTGACATAGCATTTGTGGCAAAGCCACCGTTCATAATTCTTTCATACAAGTCACTCTTGGTTCATTGCATATCCTGGTACACCGCCGGAGGCATTCATATAGAGTCATCTTTTGTTCTAGTATCGAGTTGTAATCATTGAGTTGTAAATAAATAGAAGTGTGATGATCATCATTTTCTAGAGCATTGTCCCAAGTGAGGAATAAAAAAAGAGAAAAAAAGAGAAAGGCCATAAAAAAGAGAAGGCCCAAAAAGAGAGAGAGAGAGAGAGAGAGAGAGAGAGAGAGAGAGAGAGAGAGAGAGTAGGGACAATGCTACTATCCTTTGCCACACTTGTGTGCTTGGAAGTAGCACCATAATCTCATGATAGAGAGTCTCTTGTTTTGTCACTTTCATATACTAGTGGGAATTTTTCATTATAGAACTTGGCTTGTATATTCCAACAATGGGCCTCCTCAAGTGCCCTAGGTCTTCGTGAGCAAGCAAGTTGGATGCACACCCACTTAGTTTCTTTTGTTGAGCTTTCATACATTTATAGCTCTAGTGCATCTGTTGCATGGCAATCCCTACTCCTTGTATTAACATCAATCGATGGGCATCTCCATATCCCATTGATTAGCCTCGTTGATGTGAGACTTTCTCCTTTTTTGTCTTCTCCACATAACCCCCATCATCATATTCTATTCCACCCATAGTGCAATGTCCATGGCTCGCGCTCATATATTGCGTGAAAGTTTATAGGTTTGAGATTACTAAAGTATGAAACAATTGCTTGGCTTGTCATCGGGGTTGTGCATGACGAGAGCATTCTTGTGTGAAGAAAATGGAGCATGACTAAAATATATGATTTTGTAGGGATGAACTTTCTTTGGCCATGTTATTTTGAGAAGACATAATTGCTTAGCTAGTATGCTTGAAGTATTATTATTTTTATGTCAATATGAACTTTTATCTTGAATCTTTTGGATCTGAATATACATACCACAATTAAGAAGAATTCATTGAAATTATGCCTAGTAGCACTCCGCATCAAAAATTCTGTTTTGATCATTTACCTACTCGAGGACGAGCAGGAATTAAGCTTGGGGATGCCTGATACGTCTCCAACGTATCTATAATTTTTGATTGCTCCATGCTATATTATCTACTGTTTTGGACATTATTGGGATTTATTATCCACTTTTATATTATTCTTGGGACTAACCTATTAACCGGAGGCCCAGCCCAGAATTGCTTTTTTTGCCTATTTCAGAGTTTCGCAGAAAAGGAGTATCAAACGGAGTCCAAACGGGATGAAACCTTCGGGAACGTGATTTTCGGAACGAACATGATCCAGGAGACTTGGACCCTACGTCAAGAAACAAAGGAGGATACCACGAGGTAGGGGGGCGCGCCCTCCACCCTCGTGGGCCCCCTGTTGCTCCACCGACGTACTTCTTTTTGCGGTGTGTTTGTGGAGACCGATGAATTGTGGGTTTATGATCAAGATTATCTATGAACAATATTTGAATCTTCTCTGAATTCTTTTATGTATGATTGGTTATCTTTGCAAGTCTCTTCGAATTATTAGTTTGGTTTGGCCTACTAGATTGATCTTTCTTGCAATGGGATAAGTGCTTAGCTTTGGGTTCAATCTTGTGGTCTCCTTTCCCAGTGACAGTAGGGGCAGCAAGGATCGTATTGTATTGTTGCCATCGAGGATAACAAGATGGGGTTTCTATCATATTGCATGAATTTATCCCTCTACATCATGTCATCTTGCTTAAGGCGTTACTCTGTTTTCATGAACTTAATACTCTAGATGCATGCTGGATAGCGGTCGATGAGTGGAGTAATAGTAGTAGATGCAGGCAGGAGTCGGTCTACTTGTCTCGAACGTGATGCCTATATACATGATCATACCTAGATATTCTCATAACTATGCTCAATTCTGTCAGTTGCTCAATAGTAATTCGTTCACCCACCGTAAAATACTTATGCTCTTGAGAGAAGCCACTAGTGAAAGAATTAATTCGTTCACCCCCGGGTCTATCTTCATCATATTAATCTTCCAACACTTAGTTATTTCCTTTGCTTTTTTTACTTTGCTTTTATTTTACTTTGCATCTTTATCACAAAATGCCAAAAATATTATGCTGTCATATCTATCAGATCTCACTCTCTTAAGTGACCGTGAAGGGATTGACAACCCCTTATCGCGTTGGTTGCGAGGAGTTATTTGTTTTGTGTAGGTACGAGGGACTTGCGCGTAGCCTCCTACTGGATTGATACCTTGGTTCTCAAAAACCGAGGGAAATACTTACACTACTTTGCTGCATCATCCACTACAAAAAAAAGACACATCCGTGAAATTTTGGGCCGAACGAATTTTTTTTCTGTCATACATATGACACTTCTATGACGATAATTGTGACAAAACCCGGTATCATCATAGATGTGGTGGGCTCCTACTTCTATGATAAAAAATCATGACAGAAAATGGGCTTTTCGTCCTAGGCGGGCCGGAGACGCAGCTGCATGACATTCTTTGGGCCGTCCATGACAGAAAAAAACGTGGTAGAAGCAAGGGGGAGGAAAATTTCGGGGAGTTCCCGGTTATGGTGGGAGGTCGGGGCCGAGCGATGCGCGTTTCTCTCGTACACGTACGCGCGTGTGTATGAGGCGTTGGCTCTAACTGAACCCGAGCGAGGCGTTGGGCTCTAACTGAACCCGAGCGATTGCACTGCAGGCTACGCGTTACTGAACCCGAGCGATTGATCGATGGCTGTTAACTGAACCCGATCGAGCGATTCCTTGGCTACTGCTGCTAACTGAAGCCGATCGACAGGATGAACAGCGAGCGTTGCGGGGGGGTTTGGATGAACAGTGAGCGGTGGTGTTGCCTCTGGATGAACAGGACCCCGTGGTGTGGTGGAGGGCTTGATGAACAGTAGACGGTGGAGGGGTGCCCGTGGAGGGGTGGATGAACAGGACCCCGTGGTGTAGAGGGCAGGATGAACAGTAGACGGTGGAGGGGTGCCCGTGGAGGGGTGGTTGAACAGGACCCCGTGGTGTGGAGGGTTGGATGAACAGTAGACGGTGGAGGGGTGGTTGAACAGTAGCCGGTGGAGTAGGGCACGGTGGAGGCTGGATGAACAGGAGCACGTGGAGGCTGGAGGAGGTCGACGGTGGATGAACAGTAGCTCGTGAAGGCTGGAGGGGGTCGACGGTGGAGATGAACAGTATCCCGTGAAGTCCCTTTTTGCGGTATGCCACACCCCTCCCGATGAACAAGACCCCCGTTTCGACCATAGCGCTCCAACACAAGTCCGTTTCCTCCGTTTTGCGGTACGCCACACCCCTCCCGATCAACAGGACCCCCGTTTCGACCATAGGAGGTCCGTTTCCTCTGTTTTGCGATACGCCACACCCCTCCCGATCAACAGGACCCCCGTTTCGACCGTAGGAGGTCCGTTTCCTCCGTTCTGCGGTATGCCACACCCCTCCCGATCAACAGGACCCCCATTTCGATCGTAGGAGGTCCGTTTCCTCCGTTTTGCGATACGCCAGGCCTTGTTTCCATCGCCTCTTCCGTCCAAGCCCTCCCGATGAACATGACCATGCATTCCGTTCCGACCCAGCTGCGTTGCCTCCCGATGAACACGAGGTATTCCGTTGCCTCCCCATGAACACGACGACGACGCTGTTTCTCTGTTCCGACCCAGCCATGTACACGAGCCCTCACCGTACGTATGCGCGAGTAGGCGTTCGAGACCCCGCCCGTATGTACACATACGTGGCCGTATTTTCTTTCTTGCACCCTGGACGCTATACGTACGTGTACATGCTACGTGCGGGCCTCTACTACGACACGTACACGCCTCTACTATGACACGTGCGCGCCTCTACATCGACCAGTATGTACGTACACGTTCGCGACCAGAATGACAACGCTACGTACGCTTCGACCAGGTGGGTCCCGACTGTCAGGCACTTCCTTGCCTGTGAAGATGTAGCTGGTGGGTCCCAGCAGTCAGGGGGGAGAAAGACGGTGGCCCGTCCGGTGGGTCCCCGCTGTCAGGTGGAGTAATAATTATTTTGCACGTAATAAGGAGGCACTTCCTTGCTGTGGCCGTGGACCTAGCTGTCAACCTCTCCACGTACAGTCCACGTCCGATGGAAGTCGTTCCTTGACCATGTTGACCACGCCGCGTCGAGAGCACCAGGGCGGTGGACGTCGGCGAGGCCTAGGAAGGGGATGACGCGGAGCCGGTGAAGATGCGGCAGTGGATGCCCACGCGGAGAGGAGTATGAGGGTTCACTCGTTCGGCTACGGTGTGAGGCTACCGTCGCCGCAGGGCCTGGCCAGCAGTGGGAATAGTAGGGGGCGGTGAGGCCTCCGCGGCAGCACAGCCGGTCATGGGACGCAGGAGCAGGTGGCACGACCGGCGCTGCTTTGGGCGGCTGGAGCAAGAAGACCAGAGGTTGAAGAAGCACTACGGCCGTTGGATGGACATCGTACGGTCACTAGAGCTAGAATCGTGCATATTGACTAAGTTGACAAAGCCCTCCGTCCCCGTCAACTTAGTAGGCCCACAAGTCAGCCTCCCACCAAGGTGGGTCCCAGCTAGCAGGGGGTATTCATTTTTTTGTGCGTAATAAGGAGGCACTTCCGGTGGGTCCGAGCTGACAGCAGGGGGAACATTTTTTCGCGAAATACGGTGGCCCGTCGGGTGGGTCCTAGCAGTCAGGGGCAAACATTTTTTCGCGATATACTGGTGGGCATCCGGTGGGTCCCTTCTGTCAGGTGGAGGAATAATTATTTTCCGTGTAATAAGGAGGCACTTCCTTGCGGCTGTCGTGGACCCAGCTGTCAGCCTCTCCACGTACAGTATTCTTCCGATGGAATTCGGTCATTGACCATGCCGCGCCGACAGCACCACGGCGAGGCCTAGGAAGGGGACAACGTGGAGCCAGGGAAGACGCGGCAGTGGATGCCCACGCGGAGAGGAGTACGAGGGTTCACTGGTTCGGCTACGCTGCCGTCGCCGCAGAATAACAGGGGTTGTGGGTGAGTGGAGTGGAGGGATGGCCTGGCCAGCGGTGGGAGTAGTATGGGGGCGGTGAGGCCTCCGCGGCAGCATAGCCGACCACGGGAGGCAGGAGCAGGCGGCATGACCGGCGCTGCTTTGGGCAGTTGGAGCAAGAAGACTAGAGGTTGAAGAAGCACTACGGCCGTTGGATGGACATCGTACGGTCAGTCGAGCTAGAATCGTGCATATTGACTAAGTTGACAAAGCCCTTCATCCCGTCAACTTAGTAGGCCCACTATACTGGGTCCCAGCTAGCAGGGGGAGTATTCATTTTTTTGTGCGTAATAAGGAGGCACTTCCTTGCGTGCGAAGATATAGCTGGTGGGTCCGAGCTGTCAGCGGCGGTAATGTTTTATTCACGAAATACGGAGGCCGTTTCGGTGGGTCCCAGATGTCAGGTGGAGGAAATCACTATTTTGCGTGTAATAAGGAGGAATTTCCTTGCGTGCGGCCGTGGACCCAGCTGTCAGCCTTTCCACGTACAGTCCACTTCAGATGCATGTCGGACGTTGACCACGCTGACCACGCCATGCCGAGAGAACCAGGGCGGTGGACAACGGCGAGGCCTAGGAAGGGAACGACACGGAGGCAGGGAAGACTCGGCCGTTGTTTCTGTTTCCCACGCGGAGGGGAGTACGACTGTACGAGGGTTTACTGGTTCATCTGCCGTGCCCGAGAATAACAACAGGTGTGGGTGAGTAGAGGGATGGCCAGGCCAGCGATGGGAGTACGGTGGGGTAGTGAGGCCTGCGCCGCAGCACAGCCGGCCGCGGGGAGGAGGGAGCAGGCAGTCCCGCCGGTGCTTGTTTGAGCGGCTGGAGCAGGAAGAGCAGAGATTGAAGAAGCACGACGGCCGTTGGATGGACATCCAACAGTCACTGGTTGTGCGTCAACCTTTTTTTAGGAAAGCCTCAAATCTGTGGAAAACAGCATACAACCCATCTGCCATTATTTCTAATAATTTTCAGCCCATTTGCTAACTCTTAAGGTTTTTTTAGAGCCCATATTCTTTTTGTTAGCATTACAGCCCAAATTGTGGCCACGGTTAAAAAATTATATGAAATTTTGCATATTTCGGTGCGGTCCGAAATGTTTTTGATCCCGAAATTTCGACTCACATTCAAACTGATTTTGAAAATAAATGTATATCAATATAAAATCCAAAGAATTCTCCACGCATAAAAATTAATTTAATTTAAAATCTTGAAATGAAAAAAAGATATTTGAAACTAATTGCCGGTTTGGTGTGTTTTAAAAATGTACAGCCCATTTCTCATTACTGATGGGCCATTTTCTCGGCCGGCCAAATGAAAGGTCTCCTCGTCTTGAAAGATTTGCAGCCCAACAGGCCTGACAAAGCGACTTGCTTCGCAAATCACAAAAAAACTGGGCTGTGGTCGTGGACCCAGCTGTCAGCCTCTCCACGTACAGTACTCTTCCGATGGAAGTCGTTCCTTGACCATGTTGACCACGTCGCGCGGAGACCACCACGGCGGTGGACGACGGCGAGGCCTAGGAAGGGGACGACGCGGAGCCGGGGAAGACGCGGCAGTGGAAGCCTGCGGGGAGAGGAGTACGAGGGTTCACTAGTTCGGCTGCGGTGTGAGGCTGCCGTCGCCGCAGGGCCTGGCCAGCGGTGGGAATAGTAGGGGGCGGTGAGGCCTCCGCGGCAGCACAGCCGGCCACGGGAGGCAGGAGCATGCGGCACGACCGGCGCTGCTTTGGGCGGCTGGAGCAAGAAGACCAGAGGTTGAAGAAGCACTACGGACCTTGGATGGACATTGTACGGTCACTGGAGCTAGAATCGTTCATATTGACTAAGTTGACAAAGCCCTCCGTCCCCGTCAACTTTGTTGGCCCACAAGTCATCCTCCCACTATGGTGGGTCCCAGCTAGCAGGGGGTATTCATTTTTTGTGCGTAATAAGGAGGCACTTCCTTGCGTGCGAAGATATAGCTGGTGGGTCCGACCTGTCAGCGCGGGAACGCTTTTTTAGTCCATTTGGTGGGCTGGGTGAAACAATGATGTAGCATCTATGCAACCCGTTTAAATCCCATTTGCATTTTTCTCGAAATCCGTGGACTTGCTGGGCTGGGTGAAAATATCATGTTGGGCTAGACGGAGAAATGTTATAAAAACATAAACACATGATTGCACGTCAATAAAATCTTTGCAAGCTTATGTACGCAATCACTAGGAGTTAACTTGCCAAGTTATATATAAACAATTATTATTATTATTTTGTAAGAACTTTCAACTTACAAAATAAAATATCATTTTACTTTGATGAGTTAATAGTATGTGGGGTACTATTATTTTTTAGGCTAGACGTGGGACCGTTGAGTTGGTTGGAGGGGAAAGTAGTGGGAGAAAACTCAGTTTACATCGAAAAAGAGAGTGGGAGAAAATTCAGAGACCTGCTGGGTCCACCTGAGGAGGGAAATATGTTGGGAGGAAGGAGATTCAAAGCACGGCAACCGAGTGAACTAGTTTTTTTACGGACAAGTGAACTAGTTTACATACATAAGCAAATAGCCACTAAGGTGGCGTTTGGTTCACGAGCGAAGATACCTGGCTAAGGATATCCTTAACCATGTGGCTGGGGATAACCATTTTTTTTGTTTGGTTGTGAGGGATTAGGTGAGTTGGATAACCACATTATTATTTTTGGTAGGGAGGATAGAGGTGGCTAGGGATAACCAGTTGTGTGTTTGGTTGAGAGGATGAAAGAGTGGATGATTGTTACACTCACCATTTTGTACGAGGTGGTGAGATTACCCCTCTAATATGTAATTTCAGCAATATAGATATATCAAATCTGGGCTCAACTTTGATTTTGAAATTTAGAAGTAAACTTTAACATCACAGACCAACATAACATGTCAACACCAATAATTTTGAAAATAGGAAAGTGCAACTTCATAATCATAGTCCAACATCTTAGACAAGTAGCAACTATACATAATAAACTAGTAGTGCATGAGATGTAGATATGAAATAGTATATCATCTCTAAGTTATACAACCCATAGTTCATAGTTTGGTTGACATCAAAAGTAAGTCAGACAACCCAAAGTCCATATTGTTGGGTCATATCAAAAGAGGTCATGCAAATACCACACATGCCTTCAATCTTCAACCATCCATTGGAGGGAAGGTGTTCTTCACATACCTAGCAACCCAAATACTCTTTTGGTCCTTCTCCAAGAGTTGAAATGCCATTGCAATGTTCGGATTCTCAACCAAGTAGGCAAAGTAATGGGTAAGGTAATCAATGCCGAAAAAGGGAATATCTTTCATGCCCTCCCAAAGGCCCACCATGGAGTTGTTCGTAAAGTTGTTTGTAGAGATGGTCGTGGAGATGTTGTCGGTGCTAACACTTCTCTCTATGGCAATAGCAAGCCTTTCACCCACTGCCATAAGGGTTGATTGCAGCCCCTCATCAACACTAGACTTTGTTTTGGCCCTTTTGGGATTGGGAGCCACAGAATCGCCTCCATTGCTTGACTTGCTACCTTCTTCAAGTGGGGAATCCTCATTATCTGAAATTTCATTAACCTCTGTACCAAGGGGGTCATTTGAGCCTTTCGTATATCGACCCGTGGCCATAGTATTGCCATGAATAATTGCCATCTCATTATAGTGCTTCAGAGGCTTGTTCAGAAAAGGTTCATCCTCTTTGTGGTCCTAGAAAAAACAAAACAACATCAACAAGTAGACAAATGAATTCCCGCAAGTATTTCACATAAAGAAATTCACTTCAGGTTATATTTTACATGTAGAAACAAATTCCAGCAAGTAAATGGCATATAGAAATCATTTCCAACAAGTATATGGCACATAGAAACACATTCTAGCAAGTATTTGACATAAAGAAACTCATTTCAGCTTATATTTGACATGTAGAACAAGTATATGGCACATAGATACCTTAATATGGTTAGTGTAGTTCTCATGATCAAGAACGATCATAGACTTCTCATCATCCCATAATGCACCACTCAACCCCCTAAGTCTGAGTATTGTTCCCCATTTCCTCCTCCATGTCCTATTGTGATTACCAATTTTGGCATGAGTCAAATTGAGCTGAAAATGCTCATTCATAGCAGTCGCACAACGAGCCAATTGGCACTTCTTGAAGCCAGTTGATGTTCTAACTCCATTACCCACAACCTTGCATAGGTGATCAAGCATGAAGGAAGTCATCGGAGCTGTCCATACAATTTGTTTAGCCTCCATTTCCTATAAGGTTATGCACAAATGTGCCATCTATAAATTTATATAAGTAAAAGAGGTAAGAACATTATATTTGATATTTGATAATATTTGATAATGCCATTGACAAAATGTTGCTAACTCTCGTTACCTTGTGATACACGAAGACCATTTGGACGGTTTAACGCATCACGTAAAACTAGCGCATCATGTGCTGACCCCTCCCAACCAGCCAATACATATGTAAACCGAAGATCAAAATCAACGGCTGCCATCACATTTTGAGTTGTATGGATCTTCTACCACGAAAGGAAGGCTCCATATCCTTTGTTACGGAGGCTCGTACATGTGTACCATCAATAGCTCCGATACAATCCTATTTCGTGAAAAAAAGATAAAGATTAAGATCTAAGTCAATCCTAGCCTACAAAATCAAAATTCTGGTGTCACTCATCCTCATACCTTAAAGTATGGATCCCATCGGTAGTTCCCTTCTATTTTGGATTGGGTCTCCAATGAGGGCTTCCTAATGAGGTCACCACGTAGTTCTCCAACAGCATGAAGGACTTTCTTGAAATAACGACTTACAACTTCACCGGATCTACCAAAGTTGCCACCTATTATCCTATTCCTAACATTGTGTCCAACGGTGTGCAAAAACATAGCAACTTGTTGTTCAATGGACAAATGAATCATATCTTCAAGCAACTTACGGTCCCGGAAAAGTTTACAAAATCGAAAGAAAGGTCCTCTTCCAAGCCTAAGCATGTTCACACATGTCGTTTCATCCCTCCATATTTTATTATCTAGGTACTCACTTCTCATCCTATCCCTCTCATCTATTGGCCCATAACATATGACAGCACGCCTTTTTCTTTTCTAGACTGAACTACCAATGTCATCATCGAGACAAGCATATATGACACAACCGCAAATATTAGCCTCTTTTGCTTGATATCCATCTACAATGCAGCATTGAAACAATAGTAAATTGTTATGAATCTGCTCAATGTCCACTTAATTGGAATATCATAACAAATACATGTTCATGGCAGAAGTACATAGCAAATGCTTTTAAATCTTGCTTATTTTCTCATGGCAGAAGTACATAGCAGAATGGACAGCAGTTTATACCTTGAGAAGAGCAGAGAAGTTGCAAACAAACAGAGGATGCAAAAGAGTGTCTCCCGTCCAAGCTGCAGAAAATAAATGAGAGGAAGAAATTATTAGACGCATATATGGGAAGAATATAGAGGTTCGAAACGAACAGAGGGGCTCCTCCCACCGCCGCTCCATGTTTCTCTGAAACCACTGACCAAACCATGCCGTTCCCCACTGCCATAGCGACCAAACCATGTCGTTCCCCACTGCCACAGCGACCAAACCCTCCCGTTCCCAACTGCCATAGACCCAGCAAACCCCTTCCCCTCGCCCCCCCCCCCCCCCCCGCCCCCCGCGGATCTGCCCGTTCCTGGCGGCCGGATCTGTCCGTTTCTTCCCGCCGGCGTAACACTCCCCGCCCGCCCTGGCCAAGCAACCGGGAGAGGCAAAGGACAGGGAGGATAGATAGGGGAATGAGGAGGAGTAAGATATGTACCTCCGTTGCGCCGGAATCCAAGCCGAATCGCATCGCCGCCTCGATCCAAATCGCTGCCAAGTCCGCCGCTTCTTCTATTGGGTGAGGGGATTGTGAGGGTCTCGGGTGAGGGGTGAGATAAGAAGGAAACGAAAACCAGTTCGCGCGCTGAGCGGTGACCGAAGCGGGAAAAGGAGGCGCTCGTGCGCGGGTGGCTGCCCTCGCCCGCGAGAATTTCACGACTTTCCTCAGCCATGTTTTGGGCGAATATTCGACAGTATCTAGCTATCCGTATCCTCCCTGGCTGGTCAACCAAACGGGTGGCATCCCTAGCAAAATGGGCTATCCCTGTCCCTAGGGTGGATAGCCACACAACCAAACGCCACCTAAAAAAGCAATAAGGTTAATGGGTTCTTAAAAGAAATATTTCGGACAAAACAGATAATTACGACACATAGGCTAATGCATGAAACACTCAGATGATAAAGGTGCTTATAAACAGATAAAGTACAACATGGAGACCTTCCTGGCACGCTTGATCATGACGCTGCGGCTGTCCGTGTACTCGTCGGTTATGGGAAGCAGACACACCCTCATGTCCAAGATCTGTCTGTACATGTCGTAGCATGCGTATGTGTCCTTGGCCGCGTAGGTTATGTGGGCTAGATTCAGAGGTACCTCCCACGTGTTCAGGTTGTCTTCGTTCATGTTGTTGTATCAAGGGTCGATGATGGTCTCAGCGAGGTCAACCACGGAGTCCTTCTCCTGCCCGTTGCGGATGATCTTGTATTGCTTCTGGATGTCGACAAGCTTGTTGCACCAGATGGCCGAATCGTCGCGTTCTTCCTTCTCTCCACCATAGCGAAGGTGCAGTCGGCGCTGCGGATGAAACGGGCGAATGCTCCAGAACCTGGTGCAGCCATAGGACTGAGGCGAAGTAGAGCTTCACCGAGTCCGTATCGTTGGTGTACATCACATTCAACTTGGTGCAGCCATAGGACTGAACGGCGAACTCAAAGGGGAACTCCTTGCTGAAGTCCATATCCAGCAGGCTCACCCCTCAGATTGCCATTGGAGTCTCCTCGAGTGAACAAGTGTGTAGGCGGCGGCAGCAGTTCGTTTTTCAACTCCTGGGGAACTGGATTCAACAGTAAGCTGAGTGTGTACAGGCGACAACAGTTACTACCCCTCCCTCGTCCGCTGCACGCCCGACAGAAGATGCACCCTCGGCCACACGTCGGTTCACGAGCGGGTCTGTATTGGTACTGTAATAACAGGAGTTAGTGGTCACTTTACTTAAATTTAATTAGCTCTAATAGAAATTTATACTTAAAACAAGCAATGCATTCTCTCGTTCTATCAGTGCCACAGGATCAACATGCACAACAATTAGAATTATTATTCTCAGGACGCACACGATCAGCACATTTGTCGCACTTTCACAAAGATAATACTACCAAGTTTTGAACTGTTTGTTATGGTCGTTGTCCTCTACATCATCATGTCGTGTTTCCCAGCTTGCAAGATTCAGAACCAACAAATAAGATCCAAATAATAAGTACAACAAAGATGCCTACACATCTCATTGATTCCCAGCTTGCAAGATTCAGAACCAACAAATAAGATCCAAATAATAAGTACAACAAAGATGCATACACATCTCATTGATTCCCAGCTTGCAAGATTCAGAACCAACAAATAAGATTCAAATAATAAGTACAACAAAGATGCCTACACATCTCACTGATTCCCAGCTTGCAAGATTCAGAACCAACCCATTAGAGCCTTTTGATAAAGTGAATATCGGGATTAAATCCATCTTCGCTAGCCATGTCATACAATCAAAGAACTTGGTGAATGCTCTTGACCGTCACAACATCTGTAGTTGAGTATTCCTGTTTGCATAGCACAAACCAGGAGAGCATGATTTCACTTTAATAGTGGCCTCCTTTACTCAAACTGCAGCTCCACTCGGATGAAGCATGCCTGGAGTTCCATGATTCAATTCATGCGCCTTTTTCTGCAGTTCACCTGAAATGAAGCAAAGATTGCATCATTCTGCTAGCAAGAAGTACTTGCTCTCGTGAGCTGGCAGGTTCTTCTTTAGTAGTTGCACTAAAATTGAGGAACATTAAGGTTGGTTGTCCGGCTCATGTAAGGTTCAACTATAATTTTGTTATCCTTTTGTGCAGTTCCACTAAAATAAAGTGCCATTGTGGTGACAGTAACGGCTCATCTTGCAAAGGCTAATAAAATGTTGCACGAGATTACCAGCAGAACTAGACGGAGATTTTGGAAACTCCAATCACCATTTTGTGCAGTTCCACCAAAATTGAGAGATGTTGCCCACGTGACATTTTAGTTGAACTTCACAAGACACTCATTCCAAAAAAAAGTGTTTTGTGCAGTTCACCAAAAGGTCACAATAGCAACAAGGTGAAATGGATATCCATATCTGCACAAAAAGATAGAAAGTAAACAGTTGCTGGTCAATAAGAATATATAAAACATATACAAAATGAAAAGAAGCATCTTAATTATGTTCATGGCAATCACGCAAGGACAGTAGAAATTTTAAAACGTCAGCAATGCTTCATGTTACCAGAAGCATTATGATCAACAATGGGTTTCCTCAAATATGGGATTACTTTAATGGTGGCATTGCTTGTTTACCAGACACAGTAAATCAACAATAGCTAAAGAGTTGGTTTAAGGGCATGGGACCGTGGGGACACCAGGACACTCAGCAGCGTAAAGGAGCAACTTACTTATCATACTGGGGAAAACAGCAGCAGTGCCATTTGTAACACAGTTTAATTGCATCTTATCACTGGAGGCATTAGATTAACAATAACACTGGTTAGACATGTCCCTAAGGTAACAGTGTGATCGCTTCATTTTACATGCACCCTTACATGAACAACAGCAAAAGGTTGGTATAAGGACATGCAACAGTGGACGCATCAGCACAATCTACCTACAAGGAGGCATAAAGTGGTGATGCCGAGTTTGTTCATGCTATGTGAGGGCAGCAAACCTAATCCTGGAGACCTTGTACTATGTGAGGGCAGCAAATCTAATCCTGGAGACCTTTTACTATGTGAGGGCAGCAAATCTAATCCATGAGACCTTTTACTATGTGGGGGCAGCAAATCTAATCCTGAGACCTTTCACTATGTGAGGGCAGCAAATCTAATCCTGAGACCTTTTACTATGTGAGGGCAGCAAATCTAATCCTGGAGACCTTTTACTATGTGAGGGCAGCAAATCTAATCCTGGAGACCTTTTACTATGTGATGGCCGCAAATCTAATCCTGGACATACTCTGTTGACTTGTCCAACAGCTGCCACTTTCTATCCTTTTTTCAACCAATAATAGATCTGTTCCTTATCCAGTTTGTACTACATTTTCCCATTATTTCCCTTTTCAGCCAAGAGACCGGTTGGGTATCCGGTCTCTACTACTTTCACCATATTATTTCCTCTTTGAATCAAGTCCTAGATTCATGCTACAACTTTCCCCCCTTTCTTCGTTGTTTGAACAAAGCCCTAGATTCGAATGCATGAAGTAGCTTTACCTCTAAAATTTAGGTGGCTTTGGAAGAGCTAATGGGAGTAGAAAAAGATGCACATGCAGACACGTGGGGAGCTGGGGCAGTAGAGCAAGGCCGCTTTCGAAGAACTTATACCTGAGGGTCGCCGGGATGTCGGCGGCGGCAGGTCGGATCTGCGGACAATACGGCAGGGAGGAAGAAGGGTCGGAGGACCTCCCGAGCTGGCGCCGTGTCGGAGAGAACGACACGGGCAGAGGATCGGGCCCCTCCGGCAGCTGTGGGTCTCCTCCCTCGGCGGCGATGACCGCGTGAACGATGCACCTTTTAGTCCTCTACACACACCGGCCGAAGGGATCCGGCCGGATCGGTGACCAGCGGTGAGCAGAGAGAAAATGCCGCTACCGCTGTCTTGTTTATATCTGGAGAGGATGAGAGAATGAAGAGATCAACCCTAGTAAAGCAAGCGCTCAAGCCCCTGCGTCCATATATAGTGGAGTGATTATCTTTTTTCTCTCCACAACAAGCGTTTCAACTTGTGTACGTGGCATTAAAGAAAAGAAACTCTCTATTTAAGGTGACTATTGTATGACTCCTACTTACTACTACTAGTAGTACTACAGTATTGTTCACTTGTGCTCCCCGCCCCTCCATTCATTGAACAACCCCACGGGTGAATAAACATACAGTACTTACTGTATTTATATAGAACGAACAAGCTCGAACTATTTTCGCATAGTTAAAAGTTGAGGGCGGGGCTTTTCCCGGGCAGTACGCGCGACAGTTTTCGGGTAGGCGGTTTGACAGTGAGGCGAGGAGGGTGAGCGAGTGCGATTTGATGGCGCGTTACTCCTGGAAAGACTTGTGATATGACCACTCACTATAGTCATGAATTACTAGCGCTCCGACCGGGTAATGCCGCCCTTCCGTTCCGCGCTCTAATCTGGTGCATGACACGTCGACCCGGATGCTGGCTCTCCCACATGTCGGAGTAGTAAGAAGGAGCAAAGAATGATGCGGTATATACTAGTACTATACTACTCCCTCCGTTCCTAAATATAAGTCTTTGGAGAGATTTCACTATGGACCACATACGGAGAAAAATGAGTGAATCTACACATAAAATGCATCTATATACATCCGTATGTGGTCCAAAGTGAAATATCTACGAAGACTTATTATATTTAGGAACGGAGGGAGTACTACTCAGGTCGGAGGAGTGCGAACCACGCAGCCCAGTGAACCAGCAGTGCGAACCACGGTAGCCCAGTGAACCAGTAGTAGAAAACAATGTGGTGATATGGCCATAAAAAACAATGTGCTACGGTCCACACTGTAGCAAGTACAGTAACACTCCTCTTTGTTTGGATCCCTGAGTTAGAGCTAGTTTGGGTTGAAATAGCCTCACATTATCGAAACAAGAGGGGTTAGTTTGAGCTAGTCTGCTCTAACCCAGCTAAAAAAACTAGCCCGGTGGAGAGGTTCTAATTGGGTTAGTTATCCTCTGGCCCACTAGAAGAGAACTAAAAAAATCTCCCCTGCCCGCATCAGATCGCTCCCCCCACCTATCACACGACTCTTATTTGATCCCCATAGGGTCGCTTGCCCTCTCTCTCCTCCGGCCGCCCTCTCCTTTTGGCCTCCTCCGCCCTACTCCGTCCGCCCTCTCCCTCCGGCCTTCGCAGGTCGCCCCGCTCCCCCTTCACCAGTCGTTTTTCTCCCTCTTTCGTGCGCGGCGGTGGTGCATCTACCAGGGAGGTCGCAAGAGGGGTCAGTTTGTTCGTTCCTTCTCTATCTCACGGCCATATCAGTGATCTTGCTTGCTCTAGCGCTAATTCTGATTTGGAAAAGTAGATCCTGATCAAACATGGTATAGATTTGTGGTGCACGCATGGAATTGTTTGATGCAGCTTGAGGAGGTAATAAATCTTTCTAGAGGCCCAAAGATTCAGGTCACCTTTCTAGGTATTTCAATTTCAGGCTTGCATTATTTCTATAGGCCCAAAGATTCAGTTCACCTTTCTAGGTATTTCAATTTCAGGCTTGCATTATTTCTAGAGGCCCAAAGATTCAGTTCACCTTTCTAGGTATTTCAGTTTCAGGCTTGCATTATTTCTAGAGGCCTAAAGATTCAGTTCACCTTTCTAGGTATTTTAGTTACAGGCTTGCATTATTTCTACAGGCCCAAGATTAAGTTCCCAGTCGGCGGCAAGCGGCCCTGCTACCCATGTCGGTGTCGACCTCAACTCGCAAGGGCCGGCGTCGGAGGGGTTCCCGGGGCTTGGGCTCTACAAAGCCTTCCTCCAGAGCGACAATGGAGAGCTCCTCCCTCGGTGCGTGATGGGCTCCGAGCTCCCTCCCTATCGTGAATGACTTCCATGATGAGTTAGCTCATTCTTTGTTTCATTTTATTTTGTGAAGCTTGATTGACGACTTGTATGTTTAAGTGGGATATCTCATTTGTATGGACAAAGTAATAAATTATCATGTTTTGCATGCTTGATTTGTATAGATGGTTCGTTTATGTCAATGAGCGGGAGGAGGCCATAGAAGAGCCGGCCATACCAAGAGGGTGCTTGGATCGAAGGCACTTATTTTAGTCTGACTAAAAATAGTCTCTTTAAGAGGCTAAAAGTTCCAAGCACCCCTGACTAAAGAGGGGCTAAAACTAGTCTTGAGACTAAAAAAATTAGTCAGGGGTACCCCTACTAAAATGTGGATTAGTCATCTCTCTCCTCATTTAACTCCTCTCCTTTAACACAGGCGAGTTCTGGATTGGAGGGTTTGGAGGATAATAAATGATCATTAACTTGATTTTAGTCTCTTTAGTATTTGGATCCAAGCATGTGTGAGGCTAGCAAGTTTTAGTCTCACTACTTTTAGTCATGGAACTAAAACGTATCCAAGCACCCTCCAAATCCGGCAGCAAATAGGGTCCAAAGTAGTCAAATGATTGAGATAGAGCATTTATTGTCAATCTAACCCTGCCATCCATACACCTCTTTGGTTTAGAGTTAGTTCAGGGTTAGAATCTAACTCTAACCTCTAACTGAGTTAGAGTTCTCCTGGTCTCGGTTCATCGCCATCATACTTTCCCCATTCCTGTGTTTTCAGTATCCTGCGAATCAAAGAGGCCCTTTTTTTTGCCAGAAAAATCAAAGAGGACCTTAGACTAGTTTCGGTCCGGTCATTTTTTATAAACGTGTTATGTCCAAAATTTAATGAACGTGCTCTGGTTTCCACGAAAACAATCCGGTTTCATGTAGTAATTCATTTATTTATTCTTCTGCGGGGGGTTTGCATGAAATTCGTGAGGTCTGAAATGTAAAGTACCCCGGCATATGCTCCGAGTCGTGCATGCACTACGACCCAGATGCTCTATGTCCCACATGTCGGCGAATGGGAGCACGTGGAAATAGCCTAGGAGTACATATAGGAGGATAAATGCGTGAAATAATATGTACTGTGAAGCGTAGCCGCGGTTCAAAAAGGAGACCTAAAGTGATGACAGCTATAGGTCACACGCACCCAACTAGTGGTACTAGACATACGACTAATTTTTCCCTCAAAAAATAAAAAAAGAGGCACGAGTGCTCAGTACTCCTATTCTATAAACACAAGTCCCATCTGACAACAGCGTCCGTGCTACAGCTAGCTCTCCTCCCTCGTTTCTCTCTTCTAATTCTAAACTCGGCCAACGCCCGGTGGGCGGGGTGGGTTTGCTCAACTGTGGCCTCACCTCACAGTGAAAACGTTACGACTGGAATAAAAATGCCATATGCTCCCTCCGTTCATAAATATAAGACTTTTTAGATACTATTTCAAATGGAATACAACATACAGATGTATGTAGACATAGTTTAGAGTGTAGATTCACTCATTTTGCTCCGTATGTAGTAGTCACTTGCTGGAATCTTCAGAAAGACTTCTATTTGGGAATGAAGGGAGTACTATACTAATAAAACATTAAGGCCACGAGGCGATGCAGTGCTAGTTACAGGAGGCAAGAAGAAGAGATGCATCCATCGACGATGTCCACCTCCTCGACTTAGGGCGCCGACCCACGGAACGGCGCCTAAGTAGCAGTGGCTTTCGTGGCCAGGTCGACGTGCTTCTGAACAATGGCGTCCAAAGATTCCAGCCGCTGGAAGAAGGCCAACGTCTTTCTACCCTCGCTTGCCTTGTAGTGGCCTATGTAGATGATTTCCTCGTATACGTGGATGTGCAGGTCGACGGTTTCTTGCATGGCGAGTCGCTGCGCGGCGAGCGCGGCCTCGAGGTGCACATTCTTCGTCGCGACCTCCAGCACCTGTAGGGCCACCAGGGCTTGAAAGAGTTCGTCACCATGGAGACCGATGAGGGTGGCAGGCAATGAGGAGCCTAGGCGCGCGGGCTGGAGCAGTACGGCAAGGTCGTCCGCGCGCTTCTTGACGGCGGTGAACTTGCGGATGGAGTTGACCATCATGTCGTCCATGCGAGAGGCGAAGCTGGCGTCGGCGAGGGCTATGATGCCTGCGGTCGCCAGCACCATTTGGAAACGTTGCGCGGTGCGGGGCCGCAGGTCGGCGCCTTGGATGATTTGTCATAGCCGACTGCCACTCGCGTCCATCGCCTCCATAGGTGCTTTTGGCTTCTGGTCACTTGGTCTTGGATTAGAGTGAGTAGTGTTGTGCAGAGACTTGGGAGTCGATGGATTGGAGTGATGGGGCGCCTTTATTATATGAGAGTCCAAACTCTATTACATCACATCGTGCTGGCTCTATTCTGCTTCTGCAATTAATTCCCTCTGCATGTAATTGAGGATGCATCATTGACCGTTCAACGTATCGGGAACCGCTACCCTCTCCCTCCTTGGCATTGAAGCACCTATGGACCGGTCGACGACGAGGTGCCTATGGTGACTTCGTAAATTTCAAGATGATAGTGCCGTGTGTGTGCGTTCATAGGGGTGAGTGTATGGATTAGTCGAGTGTATGCGCGTGTATATGAGCGCTTGCGTCTGTACTGTGTAAAAAAACGTAAATGCGTGTCAAAAAGAGACTAGTCAGTATACTCAATATTGTGCACCTCGGAGAGGAAAACAATAGAACTAGTATGTATTCCATCTCGGTGTAGTCTATTCACTTGTTGAAATCTCTAGAAGGGCAAATACTCCTTTCTGGTTTACAGGGCTATACTAGCAAGTAGTTGTACGTACTAGTAGTACAATAGTGGGCTCACATAGCAATTTTGTCTCATGCAGGAGCCTGGCTATATGCGTGCTCCAATGTTCGCAATTGCAACGTTCGGTTTGCGCTTGGATCTTCACCTCTTCGAGAAGACGAATAATGATGTTACTACTACTGCTTCTACAGTGTCGAATCCACTGCTGCATGTCCGTCCACAGCGAGCGGGACGGATAGCTTGTTGTAGAAGTACTACTAAGTAAAAGCCTGTCCTCGTTTGCGAGCAACCACGCGCATGGGTGACGGAGAAGGCGTTAGTAAAATCAAGCTTCTCCTCGTTGTATGAGTTGACGCGACACATCATAGCACTGGCCCCACATGCTTGCCTCTAAACTTGGCTGAAAGACCCGCAGTGTACAATATATTTGCTGCAACCTCTAACATTTACCCACCACAAATTAAAATATATGTGGTCGAATGCATCGTTCTGATGCAGAGGCCGGGGAGTCCCCCCTTTTCAAAGAAAAAAAACAAATTAAAATATATATTCCTGTCTTGACCAGATGAGCGTGCAAACTACAATCACCAGGGTGTCAGGTAGGGCCAGAAAACTATTTTAATTTTTTTTAAAAACTTCGAGACGGCCACATAGCATGGAGCCGACCCCAACAATTTTAAGCTTACATGCACGGTACACGCTATCCTAGACTACTCTACACATGAAACTGCCACACGAGCGTCCGGGTTGCGCTTGGCTCTTCGCCTCTTCGGGAAGTTGAATAATGATGGAGTACTACTGCACTGGAGGAGTACTACAGTATGCTTCTGGCCATCTGACACCGATTGAACTGCTGCATGTTCACCGCGTGCGGGAGGGAGAGCGTGTAGCGAAAGCTTCTCCTAGTCTTGCCAGCCACCACGCTCATGGGCGAGGGAGGGACGCTCCTGCCTTTGCGTGTATGACAGGTGGGCCCGACAAGTGTGTGGCCAACCTGTCATACAGCCAAAGGCAGGTGCAGTTCAGTCGTCGAGGGAGAGGATAATCAAACTTCTCATTGATGTACGAGTTGACGCGACACATCAAAGCACTGCACTCGATATATTTCAATAATTTGCGTTTACCGATGCATTAATTACAATGCATGCATGCATGTCGTGACTCTCCTTTTGATACTTGCATGTGTTGATTTAATGCACCTTGAAGTAGTATAAAATATGTGACGGTAAAGCTTTGTAATAGCCCGTCCCAAGTCGAGAGATGGTTGTGCACGAGGAGGGCGAGATCATGCAGACCGAACAGGACCCGACGTTGGAGCTCTCTAAGGTCTCGTTGGACCTCACCGTGCTCCACTGCCCCTTGTGCCTCTCCCCTTGACGCCTCAAGTGTATGAGGTTTGAATACACCTCGTTCGTTCGGCTGATTGAGCAAGGTGCAGGTTTCTTGATTGATGTGCTGTTCGATTGATTTCTGCAGTGCAAGGGAGGGCACCTGGCGTGCGCGGACTGTCGCGTCGAGCGCCCTGGGAACCAGCGGCAGTGCCAGAAGTGCGAGCGTGGCAGTGGCTTCGACATGCAGAACACGGCGGTGGACTCCGTCCTTTCGTCGGTGAGGGTGGAGTGCCCGCACGAAGGTTGTGGGCTCTACGTCACTTACCACAAGCTCGCCGATCACCAGAGCGTGTGTCCGCTCGCGCCCTGCAAATACCCCGTGCCCGTCTGTGGCTACGAAGGCCCGCCGCCGGCGCTCTACCACCACATCAGCACCGCGCATCCCATGCCCGTGCACAGGATCCAGTACGGCAAGGTGCTCCAGCTGCAAGTGCCACTGTCGGAGCCACGACTCTTGCTATTCGCGGAGGAGGACCGTCGCGCGTTTTTCTTGGTCGGCGGCGTGCTCGACATCAACGCGCCTATCGTCGTGTCGGTCGTCTGCATCAGAGCGGGGGCGTCCCCACTGTCGCACTACGTGGCCAAGCTATGGGCGAACGGCCCGCCGGGGGAGCCCAAAGGCACGACCGACGCTGTCAAGGTGGAAATGGAGGTGACAAGCAGCAAGGATCCCGGTGACGTCGACGTGCAGGAGCTGACCTTCTTGACAGTTCCGCCCAAGCTGCTGGCCGGGGCTAAGCTTGTGTCCCTCCACATTCAGATTGACAAGCTCACGTCCTAAATGTTTCTACAGTGCCTTCTGTTTATCTTAATAATATGCTAATATAGGGATTACCTTGGTCTACTTTAGCCTAAGAAATGGTGGGTTTTGGTGGCAATAAAAAATTATGTTTATCAATGCATTAATTGCAATGCATGCATGCATAAAGTACATGCATTGGTCAATTTTCTCTTAATACTTGCATGCAATGATTTAATGCACCTTGGAATCTGAACATGTGTTGGGGAACAACCAAATTGAGCCTTATAAAATGGAAAAACTAAAATTTTGAGATAAGCCCTATAAAACTGGAAAGGAGAGAGTAGAAAAACAAGTACTCCATCCAGGAATAGTGCCGCACTTCGAAACTTGAACCGTCAATAAATTTTGAGCTTGCGTCTCGTCACATTCCAAATTACTCCACGCTATATTGAATTGCAAACCTGTTCACACCGATCACAACCTAAACGGTTTCCCACTTAGGAGCGTATTAGTACTCAGTTATAAATACTAGTATGCCAAGATGACTGCGCATACCTCCTCAACTCCTCATCCACAGAAACAAACAAGCCATTCAGCATCCTTCCCTTGCGTCTGCCATGGCCAGCGTGAGTTCTGGGTCGAGAGATTGCCACCAGGGAGAGGCGAGCATGGAAGCGGAAGCACGAGAGATGTCCCGCCTCGCTGCGAGAGCAGCCGACATGTCCCACCGTGCGGAAGTAGCAGCATAGAGGTCCCGCCGCGCCGCTGAAGCAGCACGGAGGTCCTGCCACGCCGTCGATGCAGCAGACTGGTCCGACCGCGCCGCGGAAGCAGCAGAGATGTCCCGCCGCACCACGAATGCGGCAGAGATGTCTCGCCGCGCTGCGGCGGCCTGGGAAAATTTCTCGCGTGGAGGCGACGACTGTTACAGGCGCATGCATGCGATCGTCCATAGCCAGATGGATCAGATCTCCCGTTTTGCGAGGTTGCAGGACGACATGAAAGCCTCATTTGAACAGGCTATCGGCGCACTAAGGGAGGGCAATGAGAGGCTCCAGGCCGAGTGCGACCTGCTAAGGGAGAAGATCGTCCGAAGTGCAGACCAGCAGGAGGAGACCTGTGCCTTGTTGAAGAGGATCGGCGTCATCGTCAAGAAACTTATGGACGAGAATGACATGCTCTGCAACAAGCGCCAAAGGCTGGTGGAGGAATCCGTGGATGTTCTCAAGCAGCGTCTTAAGGACACGAAAGAGCTCATCGCCGCTCGCCGCGGAGACTAGTTCCCGCGGCCTGCAGCAACGCATCAAGAAAGTAGAGATCAGCAAGCCAGATCCTTGTCTTCCTTCTTCTTTTGCCCTTGTGTATTTCAGGCGTAGCCGCATGTGGCTTTTTTAATTATCTTTCTAATTATGTAAGACAATTAATCTTCCTTATCTTTCTGTGGAAGATCAATGTTGCGAGGCTGGAATGAAGAAAACTCTTGCTGTGGCGACCCTGGCGTTGCTGTTCTTCTAGTTGCTGCTGGGCTTCCTTCAGTTTCCTGGTTTCTTTTGATGTAATAATTGGTTTAGGATGTGGATTGTGTCGTCGGTTGTAATGTTGGTTCTAGCGCGGATGTTTGGCCTTTGTTGGCCTCTTGGGATGTTGCGATTTCAATCTGGTAGCTTTTAGTCCTTCGTGTTAGGCTGGAGTTGTGCTGAACTTCTTGTGAATTGTGGTGGTTTTCAGTAATGAAAATCGGAAGGGACAAGCCCTTCTTTGATATAAAAAATTAATCGTCCTTATATATTCATCAGTCTTGCTATAAGTCGCAGTAGATGCTACATAGGTCCATCGGATCTTACATCAAGATCCGTGCTTTCAGATTTTCTTTTTTCTCTCTTAAATCTCAGTTGAGTTAGACATAGCCACGCCATTAAACAGAGGCTCGGGCACCATTAATGGAGACCTTGGGAGAGAGGTGGATGGCAGATGGAGGTTAAAGGGCTCTCCTCCCGATAAGCACGCGCAGGGGTCTGATCGCACGCCACTCGTACTCAAATAGCTACCCTGCACGGCGCCTCCTAGCTAATAAAAAATGGGGTCGCGTGGCGGCACGTAAATGGTACTAGTAAGTAGAACGCCCACGGTTTCAACAATACTTGTGTTTCCGACTGTAACGTGACAGCACTTGTTCCAAAATGACTTTGTTGATTGTTAATGTGTGCGCCTTCGCAAATCGGACTGCAAATTTACCACAACATGTTGGTGCCATGTCATGGCACCAAGCCAAGTTCCATTATTTTCATGCGTGTTTTGGATTTACAAGAATTAAAAAACTAAGTTTCTCAATGTTTCCAACCCAGCCACGACGCCCAGAATTTTGAATTTCATTCCCATTTCTTGCATGTAACCTAGAAATTTACCCGACGACACACATATGACTTTTCAACCAACTTTGGTGCACTGGAAGATGTGCTTGTATTTCAAATTTGAATTATGCACACAAAGGTGACACGTTCCCTCCCAGAACCACGAGCCTTCTTGAGAGAAGCTCCGATTTGCAAGAAGCTTATACCAAAATTTGTTCCTATTCGGCCATATTTTTTACCACGACATGGTACTACCATCACATGACACCATGCCAAGTTTCATGATTTTAAAACCAAGTTTCTCAATGTTCTCGACCGAGCCACGATGCCCAGATGTTTGAATTTGATTCTCATTTTGCATGGGACCTAGAAATTCACCCGAGGACACAAATGTGATTTTTCAACCAACTTTGGTGCGCGAGAGCATGTGCTTGTAGTTCAAATTTAAATTATGCACATTAAATGACCAAAAACTCAATTAATGTGTAAATAAGGCCAAACGAAGCCGGAATAATTCCAAAATTTAATAGGGCACTCATGTAGTTCTATGTTGCCTTTGTAAATAAACTCAAGGGGGACAACGTATATCGTTTCGCACTCAAAGGTGGCATGTTCCCTCTCATAACCACGAGCCTTCTTGAGAGAAGCTTGGGTTTGCAAGAAGCTTGTACCAAAATCTGTTCCTATTCGGCTAATTTTTTTTACCACAACATGGTAGTACCATGACATGACATCCATGCCAAGTTTCATGATTTTCAGACGTGTTTTGGATTTACAAGAATTTTAAAACCAAGTTTCTCAATGTTCTCGGCCGAGCCACGATGCCCAGATGTTTGAATTTGATTCTCATTTCTTGCATGGGACCTAGAAATTCACCCGAGGACACAAATGTGATTTTTCAACCAACTTTGGTGCACGAGAGCATGTGCTTGTAGTTCAAATTTGACATATGCACATTAAATGACCAGAAACTCAATTAATGTATAAAAAATGACAAACGAACCCAGAATAATTCCATTTAATAGGGCACTAATTAATTCTATGTTGCCTTTGTCAAGAAACTCAAAGGGGGGGCAGCGTATATCGTTTCACACTCAAAGGTGGCACGTTCCCTCTTAGAACCACGAGCTTCCAAAACGGCCCAATTTTTTTACCACAACATGTTAGTGCCATGACATGACACCATGCCAAGTTTCATGATTTCCAAGCGAGTTTTGGATTTACATGAATTTAAAATCAAAGTTTCTCGATGTTCTCGGCCGAGCCATGACGCCCAGATGTCTGAATTTCATTCTCATTTCTTCCATGGGACCTAGAAATTCAACCAAGGACACACATGTGATTTTTCAACCCACTTTGGTGCATCGGAGCATGTGCATGCAATTCGTATTTATATTATGCACATTAAAAGTCCAGAAACTCAATTAATGTATAAAAAGGCCAAATGAACCCGAAATAATTCCAAAATTTAACAGGGCACTCATATAGTTCTATGTTGCCTCTGTAAATAAAATCAGGGGGGAGGCAGCGTATATCGTTACGCACACAAAGGTGACACGTTCCCTCTCGGAACCACGAGGCTTGTTGAGAGAATCTCCGGTTTTGCGAGAGGCTTATACAAAAACTTGTCCCAATTCAGCCAAAAATTATACGTATGAAAACAGGGTTTAGATTATCCCAAACATCTCGCTACCTAGACCAATAATGTACTATGATTTGAATTCAACATAAAATGGATATAAATATTTGAATTGGAGAGCGTATGGTACATGTAGTTCATAGTGAAATATGATTACTGCTATATGTATGTTTTTTGTTATCAAGATAATATTTAAATTATTGTATAACTTGACAATCATCGTATTCAAATAAGGAAAATTCATTCAAATTTAGTCCATATGGTAGACGACAATATATATGTTCACATGGTGGAGTAAAATGTTCATATATGATGGAAGATCAAAATGTACGACTACATCAATTATAAACCGCAAGATCACCTAACGATATATTCGAATTCAACATAACGTGGATTCAAAAATTGAAATTCAAGATCATGGCATCTATAATCATATAAAAAGGGACATTACTCTTTCTTTGGTGGGGATTGATTTGTTTTTGTTCTAGTTGAGGGAAGTGCGATTCGATTTGGTACTGTGCAGGGTAATCTTGTTCACCCGATTTTTTTTTACATTTTTCTTGTAGTTTTTTCAATGGCATCTATAGCAATATAGTAAAAGGGGACATGAATCTCTTGTGTCTTGTATGAATTGTTTTTTTACACGTTAAGTTTGTTCTACCGAACAAGGAATCCGCACCTTGTTATCCCAAAATTTTCAAGCTCAAGTATCTTTTGTCTCACCTGCTTTGAAACTCCCGCTTCTTTAACCCGCGTCGTGCCTTGTTATCCTAAAATTTGGATGCGCGCGAGAACTCCCTCCTCATCCGAAATCGCTCCCGCAGCCCAGACAAGCAAAATCCCCCTTCTACCCCTCAGCCGGAAATGAGGCTCCAAGTCGCGGTGTCAAAACCGGTGGGGGTACGCTGGTAACTTACCCTACATTTCGGACAACCGCGTCCCTAAGCCTGGCTCCCCTCCCCCTTTGCCCCCCCATTCGTACACCGAGGCCGCCAAAACCCGCGAAACCCCACGCTCCTCCGTCGGCCTCCCGACCGTCGCCCAGCCGGAGACTCTTCCCCGACTACGTCGTCCACCGCAACAGCTCGCCGTCCCTCATCCGCCGCACCGGACGAGGAACTGTTGTCGATCTCGTCGTCTCGCTGGATCAGCCGCCCCGTCCTCCACCTCCAAGGAGCTGCCCGGACGTTCGCCTCGTCTATCGCGCCACCTCAATCCCCACAGCGCCGTCTTGACCCGCCCCACCGGAACCGCATCACCCTCACCAATTCCTCCGATGAAACCAAGGCCAATTCGGCGCAACCAAGGAGGTTCTGCACTCACCGCTGCATTTTATCTTTTACTCGATCTCATGGGGCTGCCGGTGCTCGATACCGAGCAGACATGGCGTGTCGTTGCCGGCCACATCATCCACGGCGTCTCTTCCCCATGTCGTTGCTTCCTCGGCGGCGACTTCCACAACGGCACTAGCTGCAGCTGCTCTGGCTCTCGCTCGTGTTGCGGCTCTGTTCTTGCTGTCGGTCGCGCTGCTGCACTGCTCCTGCTTTCGTTCGTGCTGCTGCTCTGCTCTTGATCTCGCTTGCGCTGCTGCTGCTGCACGACCTCCGGCAGCTACAGGAGTTGCTGCTTTAGCACTCGCTCGCGGTGCTACTGCATGACTTGCTCTCTGCTAGTGCGTTCCCTACTGGAGCGTCTGCTGATTTAGATCACTGCTTCTCTGCTACTAGTGCTCGAACACCCTAAACATCTATTGCAATGCTCTGTTACTAGTTCAATCAGTTTCGACAGTAAAATTCAGTTTCGACTGTGAAGTTCATTTTCTTCAGTTAAGTTCAAAGTGAATAGTACTTACAGCATCTGTCGGAGCGGTCGTGGCGCGGCTGATGCGTTTTACATCTAGCACTTTTTGGTGATGTATTTTACATCATCTATTGCAGATGATATTAGGGTCCCACTTCAGATTAACATTGTTTGTCTTGTCATGCTTCAGCCTCGTCGCCGTACACCTTAGCGGAGCTGCTCCAACGACGGAACCGTCCATCACAGCGGAGCAGTACCCTCAGCGCCGTTTCCAGAGGCCTCAGATCTTCTTCCCCGCCTCCGACAGTCACACCAGCATCATCACCATCCTCCACATCCAACCCAATGATGCTGAGGTCCACAAGGCTATGCCAAAGAGGTTGTACACTCGCCACATCACTTTGTTTCTCCATTCCTCTGTTCTTCCAATTCATGTGAACCAAACACACAGGTTGACTGAAATCCTATGTTTCCAAATGCTCTGTTTTGCACGTGCATTCCTATCCTATTACTGTGTTTTTCCTGTCCCTGCGTTTAAAGAATCCTCCAATTTTAAGGAGCCCTTACAGATTTACTTCATTTTCAGATAGGCGTCAAAGAAAACTCGGTGTGTTATGTCCTGCTCCTGCCGTGCCGTCATCCACCCCACCTGAGGTGCACCATCAACAGAAGCGTTCACTGCAGCAGAGATCCCCCCTGCAGACTTCCTTTCGCCGCCTCAGATCATCTTCCCCGTTGCCGGCAGCCACGCCAACCGCATTACCATCACTGACTGAGCAGATGAACCTAAGGATTACATAGTTCCATAAGAGAGGTCGCAGTCTTTCGTGTTTCCTTACGTTATACATCGTTTATTATTACCTGCTATTTTATCGTTCAATCTTGAGTTTTGAATTGCCCATGGGTCTCATATCGAGCCAGCAACGAATAGTATCTGTCTACTATCTGGTTCATCTGGGGTCTTCTATGTGGTTCATGTTGGGTGGGCCACAAACAATAGATGATCCATTGTCTATCTTTTTAAACTGAAGCTATAATCTACCTGGTGTAACACCCCGGATGTAACTTGCCATATTTGTAACTCCAACTCTTGCCATTTTCGGCTATGTGATATGATATTCCCTCCGTGGTTGGGTTTTCCTTCCTTTTGCATTTTTTCTTTGTCATGCATTTCTTATCATGTCATCATGTGCATCGCATTTGCATACGTGTTCGTCTCATGAATCCGAGCATTTTCCCCGTTGTCCGTTTTGCAATCCGGCGCTCCTATGTTCCCCGGCGTCCTCTTTTACCTTTTTTCCGTGAGCGGGTATTAAACCTTCTCGGAATGGACCGAGGTTTGTCAAGCGGCCTTGGTATAGCACCGGTAGACCGCCTGTCAAGTTTCAGGTCATTCGGAGGTCGTTGATACTCCAACGGTTAACCGGGTAACCGTGAAGGCCTTGTGTGTGTTGCAGCCCAAAACCCCTCCAAAACAGCCCAATAACCCATCTAAGTCACTCCCATGTCCATCGCCGTTCGACCACGATCGTGTAGGCGAAAACCGCTCTCCATTTGGAGCTTCCTAGCTCCTTCTATCTATAAATAAAGCCCCTCCTCTGAAATCCCGGGTCCAAAACCAACCTAACCCTAGCCCCGCTCCTCTCCGCGCGGGCGGACACGTTCGCCGCCGCCGGACAAAAATCCCGCCGCCGCCGCCGCCCAATTGGGGCGCGCCACGTCGCCACCCGGGCCGCCCCGCCGCCGCGCCTCCACCGCGGGCCCGCCTGGCCCGTGGCCGGCCCTCCCCGTCGCCACACGGGTCGCGCCCCGCCTCCGCGCCCCATGGCCGGCCCCGCCGCCCGCGCCGCCGCGTCCGGCCGCCGCACACCGCCGCACACCGCGGACCGCCGCCGCTCCGCGTCGTCGCCCGCGCCCGTCCGCGCCTCCCCGTCGCTCCTCCGCCTCGTCCCGGACCGGATCCGGCAGGATCCGGCCGGAGGAGCCCCGGATCCGGCCTCCCCGACCTCCCTCCGGTCGTTCTCCGGCGAACTCGCGGACCCCAGATCCAGATCCACCGGAGGTTGACTTTCCCGAGCCTCGAATTTCGTCTAAGTATTTTATTCTGCGGATATTTTGTTGCATGTTCATCGTCTCATAACTTTGCACCCGTAGATCTGTTTCGGGCGTATGGCATATCAAATTGTTCGTCTCGATGAGTGTATCATTTCATCTCATTGCATAATTTTCATTTGAGCTCATCTTGTTGCCCGAAATGCTGTTAGAAGAGGGCTATGTGATGTTAGTTTCAGATCTGTTTCAGAACATGCACTTTTGTCATTTTTGCCATGATTGATGTGTGCACCCTATGAAGTTGAGTCCTACATGTGTTTTTGTCACTTTATCTTTCCAGGGGTGTATGCCATGTATTTTTGTGATCTTTGTGGTGACTAGCACAAGCATGCAAACTAGGGTACATATGTTGCTGATTTCAGAGACGTAGTATTTTCACTAAGTCATGTTCTGCTGTTATTTTTATGCCATGTGTTCATGTTGTTTCCGAGAGATCTATGCCTTTTTTGAGCATGATCAGTAAGAGTGTTTTGAGCATATGGATTTGATATATCCATCCATGACTTTGTTTGTAATTATGGAGTGCCATAGCTTGAGTCAATCGAGCTCTACTTTTGCTATAAAATGTTCCTGGCAGATTGTTTACATGTTATTCGATTTTGCCAAGCTTGGTGTAGTTGATCCTTGCATGCTATGATGTTGTTCTTGCCATGTGTAGCTTCTATGCCATGTCTTGTTGATGTATGTATGCTTAGTTTATCATGAAATGCTCTGTAGTGAGTGCATCGAGCTCATATACATGCCTACTTGTTATCTGTTTTTGACATGTCCAGTTTTCTGCTAAGTCTGAAACCTGTAACGAAACTTGCTTAATTGACATGGGTGTTATTATATTTTCTGATCCCTTTTGGCTAATGGTCAGTAAGGGACTTTTGTTAAGTGCTTTGAGTAGATTCATGACGTGCCTTGTTTTGCTATGTCCTGTTCCTGTAGCATGTTGTTTCCTTGCTCTAAACATGTCATCCTAATGTAGATTTCTGGCATGTTATTTTCACTAAGTCTGTGAACCTGTTATCTTTTGCACTTCTGCCATGCTTGTTTGAACATGTTATGATGTGATTGAGCCATAGCTAAGTGCTCATCTTTTGTCAAGCATCTTGAGTAGGTTACTGTCATATGCTTTGCTGGTACATTTGGGTGCAGTATCTTAATTTCTTGTTGCTTGCTAAGTAGCATCATGCTGTTAATGGCAGATTCTTATCATTCTTGTTTTGCTTGTCATTTGCAAACCGTGCATCCGATTTCGGTGATCTTTTTATCGATTTCAACCGAAATCACCTCACCTTTCCAGTGGCATACTTGGTTTGCCAAGATCATGCCTTGTTCATCCTTGTCCTTCCGGAGCATGCATATGCATTGCATATCACATCTCGCATATCATGCCATGTTTTGCATCATGTTGTTTGTGCATTGCATCGTGGTTGATAGTTGTTCCTTCGCTTGTGCTCTTGTTTTTGGGTAGAGACGGGAGACGAGTACGTGAACGAGGAACCTGTTGAGAACGCTTACGAGGATCAAGCTTTCGACAACTCTGAGAACCTTGCAGGCAAGATGACCATACCCTCGAAATCACTTCTACCTTTGCTTGCTAGTTGCTCGCTCTTTTGCAATGCCTATGCTGCGATACCTACCACTTGCTATATCATGCCACCCATATTGCCATGTCAGCCACTAACCATCCATGTCCTAGCAAACCGTTGATTGGCTATGTTACCGCTTTGCTCAGCCCCTCTTATAGCGTTGTTAGTTGCAGGTGAAGATGACGTTTGTTCCTTGTTGGAACAAGGAGATGTTGTTCCTTGTTGGAACATGTTTTTCTTGTTGGGATATCACAATATATGTTATTTAATTAATGCATCTATACACTTGGTAAAGGGTGGAAGGCTCGGCCTTATGCCTGGTGTTTTGTTCCACTCTTGCCGCCCTAGTTTCCGTCATACCGGTGTTATGTTCCCGGATTTTGCGTTCCTTACACGGTTGGGTGATTTATGGGACCCCCTTGACAGTTCGCTTTGAATAAGACTCTTCCAGCAAGGCCCAACATTGGTTTTACCATTTGCCTACCACCTACCACCTTTCCCTTGGGTTTTTGCGAGCCCGAGGGTCATCTTTATTTAGCCCCCCCGGGCCAGTGCTTCTCTAAGTGCTGGTTCGAACCGAGCCGCCTGCGGGGCCACCTCGGGGAAACTCGATGCTTGGTTTTACTCGTAGCCTGTCTCATCCGGATGTGCCCTGAGACCGAGATATGTGCAGCTCCTATCAGGATTTGTCGGCACAATCGGGCGGCTTTGCTGGACTTGTTTTATTACTGTCGAAAAGTCTTGTAGTCCGGGATTCCGAGACTGATCGGGTCTTCCCGGTAGAAGGAATATCCTTCGTTGACCGTGAGAGCTTATAATGGGCTAAGTTGGGACACCCCTGCAGGGTTATTATATTTCGAAAGCCGTGCCCGCGGTTATGAGGCAGATGGGAATTTGTTAATGTCCGGTTGTAGAAAACCCGAAGTTGACCTTAATTAAAACACATCAACCGCGTGTGTAACCGTGATGGTCTCTTCTCGGCGGGGTCCGGGAAGTGAACACGGTGTTGGAGTTATGTTTTACGTAGGTTGTTCTAGGATCACTTCTTGATCACTTCTAGCTTCACGACCGTGCTTTGCTTCTCTTCTCGCTCTCTTTTGCATTGTTAGCCACCATATATGCTAGTCGCTTGCTGCAGCTCCACCTCACAACCCTATCCTACCTTTAAGCTTAAATAGTCTTGATCTCGCGGGTGTGAGATTGCTGAGTCCCCGTGACTCACAGATTCTACCAAAACAGTTGCAGGTGCCGACGATGCCAGTGCAGATGATTCAACCGAGCTCAAGTGGGAGTTCGACGAGGAACGTGGTCGTTACTATGTGTCTTTTCCTGATGATCAGTAGTGGATCCCAGTTGGGGTGATTCGGGGATCTGTGTAGCATTTGGGGTAGTCTTCTTTCATTTTGGTTCCGTAGTCGGACCTTGAGTGTATTCTGGATGATGTATGTTTATTTATGTATTGTGTGAAGTGGCGATTGTAAGCCAACTATGTATCTTTCCCTTATGTATTACATGGGTTGTGTGAAGATTACCTCACTTGCGACATTGCTTTCAATGCGGTTATGCCTCTAAGTCGTGCCTCGACACGTGGGAGTTATAGCCGCATCGAGGGCGTTAGTATCATTAGTTTTGGATCCATCCACTCGTTTGCTCCCATCAGTCTTGATTTTTGCATGCACCCCTTAGGCCTTACAAAATCTAACTATTTTTTATTATGCATGTCAGATATTGTAAACAATCGTACTGAACATTTAGAGAAAAAGAGAAGACCTTTGCATGTGAATATAATGTCATGCAGACGCTGGGCGAAGTGCCCCCCCCCCTCCTGCATTTCCAGATTGTATTCCAGAGGAAGATAGCTGTTCAGATGGAGATTCAGAAGGAGCCGACCACGCCTGTTTACCACCTGAGGTGTTTGCTCTAACCTGGCATGCTGATGTTGGTCATATCATGCATATGGCACCTTGCATTGCTTACATTATACATCTTATATGTCATCAGCTTAGTTTAGATTTGCTTTGTGTGAATGCCACATGTTTGGTTTCTATATCATACTCCCACCATTCCTAAATATTTGTCTTTTTAGAGATTTCAACAAGTGACTACATACGGAACAATATGAGTGAATCTACACTCTAAAATATGTCTTTATACATCCGTATGTGGTAGTCCATTTGAAATCTCTAAAAAGACAATTATTTAGGAACGGAGGGAGTATATGGGAATTATGCAATGCCATCTTCTTTAGCCAGGCATCATATACGTACTCGCTTATGATGAGCTTGAGCAAGAGCAGTTGCGGCAAGATGACGTGACGCTCCTTGAGGAAGATCGTCTTCGGGCAGCTGTGAGAGCGGCATGCTACCAGCAAGCCTTGCGTCGCTACCATAGCCGCAAGGTTCATGCCTGAAGCTTTGAGGAAGGCGACCTTGTTCTTTGGCGTGTTCAGTCGGCCAAGAATCCCAACAAGTTGACGCCAAAGTGGGAAGGCCCTTATCGGGTAATACGAGTCACCAGGCCCAGCGCAGTCCGCCTGGAGACCGAAGATACCATTCTAGTGAGCAACTCCTGGAACATCGAGCATCTTCGCAAGTTTTATCCATAAGGCGCAGCTTGCCGGGGCCCCCGACAAGCCACCTTTTGTACAAGCCTTGCCGGCAAGGCATGTAGCCCTTTGTACAAAGCCAGGCGCAGACCCTGAGCACAAATAAATGAAGCGATGGTGCCCTAAGTTATAGCATGCATGCTAGGTCGAGTCTCTTCCTTGGTTTGGGTTGATAGTGCTTAGCGGTGACTAACCCCTAGCCTAGAGGTCGAGTGCGCATCTTTCTGTTCTTTTCTGTCCTCCTTTGGTTCGCAGGGCACATGAGCACTTCTGCTGAGCTACTTGGAAGAAAGGGAATGGACCGGCGTCCCAACCCCGGCAAACCAGAGTTGCCGGGGGCTGCAAGTACAAGGATCCAACCGCGGCAAGACAAGGTTGCTGGGGGCTGAAAATCTAGATAAGTCTTTCATCCTCTGTCATGCATTTCGGAACAGGACTGGGGCATGTGAAACCTCATTTAATCTCCGGGCTACCGTGCTCCCCTTATTCCTATACCTAAGGATTATCTCCTGGGTCCGGATTTGGTTGTAGCCGCGGTGGCGAGGAGATAGAACGAGGAGCCTAAGCCCACTTCATCCCTGCCTCCGCCAAGAGTGCGAGAATGGTCGAGCAAAGTGGGAGGGACGGCAAGGCCTGTTGCCGGGCGAAAAATGTATATCTTAAATAGTAACAAGGATTCGCTCCCTGGCGCAGGATCTACCCGCGAACGAAAAACCCGGCAAACATCCCTTTTTTCATTAAAAACATCCCATGCAGGTACAATTCATACGGAATGAAAAACATGAGCAAGGGGATTACAAGTTCTAAAGTTTACGAAGGCCCGCAGGCTTACAAACTAAAAAAGAGATGAGATGCCCGTAATCCCTTTCTTGTTCCTCTCCTCAGGAGGTAGGTCAAGAAGGCTAAAAGGCAAAAGGGGCGCCTAGGCGAGCTATGAGCAGCAGAAAGCACCAAGAGAACACCTCGGTGGCTACCCAAGGGTGGGTCGGTGATGACGGTGCCCGGAAAGGAGCTGGAAGACGAGGCGGCAGGACCGGCAATATGCAATGAAGGCGTTGGTGCTCGCGTACTCCGAGTTGACGGCCTTGCCGCCCGCCCTCTTCCTCTTCCGCAGCCTCCCGACGCTAGCCGCCCAGGGAGACGGCCCCGAGAAGTTCAAGGAGCTGGCCCCTCCCCCGGCAAAACCCTGCCGGAGGAGCGGCCAGGTGCAGATGCTGCTGCGGTCGCGCCCGCCCAGGCGCGGGGCGTCCGACGCCTAGTCGGACTCATCCCCGTCATCTGCCCCGCTGTCCTCCTCGTTACTCTCGCTCGAGGAAGAGCTTCCATCGTCGGAGTCTCTGTCGGAGGAGCTCTCCATGCAGCACTTCAGGCGAGTTCCAAACTCTCCGAAGACCTTGACGGAGAGCAGGCCGTCCTCCATTAATTTTAAGTAGAGGACGAGCCCCGCCGTTAGGCTATGGATGCGAGCGAATGTCTTCCATCCACGGCGGAGGTACATGACCCGAGGAGCCGGAAAGTCAATGTCGACCCGCGTGCCCCCATTCCGACAGCCCCTCATGTGCAACCTGAGGGTCTGGGGCGGGTCACGCTCCATCACCCGAGAAAACGGGGCAGGGAGATGAAGACGATGACGCGGAGGCTGGCGCAGCCTGATGAAGAACTCGCAGGGCTGGTCTTCAATGTGGCCCTCTGTCGGGAAGGGCATCATTGGCGGGGGCGAGGCCGGCGCGTCGCCCCGTCCTCCTTTTCCTCGAGCACCACGACCTCTGTCGCGGCCTCGCCCACGGCCACACCCCCTTCCCCTTCCCCTCGCGGTCGGCTCCACCACCGCGGGCTCAGGAGGAGGAGGGACGCGCTGTCGAGCGGCGACCCTCGCCGCCACCATCGAGGGACCGGGATTCCCCTTCTCCATGGCAGGTGGAAGGAAGAAGCAGAAGTAGGAAGAGATAGATAACAGAAGAGTGTGGGATGCCATCCCCTCTTCCCTCTCCTTATAAAGGGACGGCACCGGAGCTCGGCCGCCCCGCTTGGCCAATCCAGCCACCGGGGGCGCAGGGAATCAAGACTGACCTGTTGCCCCAACCAGGGACGCCCGGTTTCCCGCCTCCACTGCTCGCCACCCCAAGTGCATGGAGGACGCGTGGCGAACGTGCAGAACCGAGGGGACGGGTGAAGCGACCTCTCTCCACCAAGTGATCGTGGGGTGTGGACGCCTTGAAGACCAGCACCCGGCCCCACGCAGTAAATGAGCCGCGCCTCCACGCCTCCCTCTTTTTATGGGGAAGGCGCGAGCCGCCTCTTTACTATGATATGACGCATGCATGCGGAAACCGCCCCACGCATGCCGCCTACGTCACGCGCACCCCTCCATGTCGCGCATTCGACGCGGGTTGTGGGAAGCGCAACGCACGAAATTTTTTACCGCGGTAAAAACCGCCCCGCCTGCCCGCGCACCATTTTGGGCCTAGCCCAACAACGTATCGCGCTTATGTGTGGCCCAGGCCCGGGGGCTCCTGTTGGTGTACAAAAGAAGGGGCGCATCTTTGTACCCCTTTACCTGTGCACGGTCAGTCGGAGCCGCACACGCGGCCACACCAAGCAGAGCAGGGGAGGTGAACCAACGTAAAACCAAAGCCCAAGACAGCTAGTGCAATGCCAAGACCGAGACCACGAAGAATCGGAGAGGCGAAGCAGGTTCCCTTGGCAAGATCCTTGTCGGGGGGCAGCCTCAGTGACCCCGGCAAGGCCCTTGCCGGGGTGGGTCGCCCACACCAACAGAGTGAGCCACCCTCGAGCCCACGGGTTCCAACTCGACCAACCACGTTGGAACTAGGGCTCGGGAGGCACCTCCATGGTGGCATGCAGATCTTTGTGAAGACAAGGAATGTTCAAGATCAGATGAGGATTGAAAGACGACGACCCTCGGCAAGATCCTTGCCGAGGAGGATCACAAGACCCCCGACAAGATCCTAGCCGGGGACGACGGCGCGCCACGGTGAGACCCTTGCCGGGCCACCCGGCAAGGCTCTCACCAAGGACGCCAGCAGGGCCACTGCTAGGCCCGCATCAGCCAAGTCTCCACCACCGTTCGCATGCAGATGCCAGCCCAACCAACTGGGCAGGCACCTGTGTGGCAACATGCAGCTCCTAGGCCAACTCATCAAGCGCCTGTGTGGTAGCATGCATATCTTCGTGAAGACCCTATCGCCGCGCCACCTCAGCTGCCTGCCTGCCTACATGGCGCCGCATGCGTCGCTGCCCAGGGAGCGTGTCGAAGCGAGGAGGAGCGGCGACTGACAGGACGGGCCTCGCTCCCGCCCCCGATAAAGCTAAGGGACACCTCAACGGCGCATTAAATGCATCTTGTCCTGTAATACGAGCGATAAGCTCGTAGCACTGTACGCCTTTCCACCTCCGGTGTGCCACTGTGGCAACCCCTTTCGACTATAAAAGGAGGCCCATGGCATACTAGAGAAGGATTCGGGTCTCTGAAACGGCACAGCCACCGTAGCTAGTTCGAGAGCTCAAGAACACTCAATACATCCACCAAAGAAGGGCTAGGGTTTTACGCATCCTCGCGGCCCGAACCTGGGTAAACGATCCTTCTGCTGATTACTAATCCTCCTCTTCTCGCAACCCTGCGCCCTAGCAACCGTAGTAGGGATTCTTGTGATCCCATAGGTGTTGTTCCACCCCGACAATAGATATCATTGTGAGTGAGTAGGGATTGCCATGCAATGGGTGCACTAGAGCTATAAGTTTATGAAAGCTCAAAAAGGAAAACTAAGTGGGTGTGCATCCAACTTGCTTTCTCATGAAGACCTAGGGCAATTTGAGGAAGCCCATCATTGGAATATACAAGCCAAGTTCTATAATGAAAAATTCCCACTAGTATATGAAAGTGACAACATAGGAGACTCTCTATCATGAAGATCTTGGTGCTACTTTGAAGCACAAGTATGGAAAAGGGATAGTAACATTGCCCCTTCTCTCTTTTTCTCTCATTTTTTCTTTTTCTTTTTTTTATTTCTCCCTTTTTTCTCCTTCTCTTTTTTTATTTCTTTTGTTTCCTCACATGGGGCAATGCTCTAATAATGAAGATCATAATACTTCTATTTACTTATAACTCAAAATTAACAACTCGATACTAGAACAAAATATGACTCTATATGAATGCCTCCGGATGTGTACTAGGATGTGCAATGAATCAAGAGCGACATGTATAAAAATGATGAAAGGTGGCTTTGCCACAAATACGATGTCAACTACATGATCATGCAAAGCAATATGACAATGATGATGCGTGTCTTAATAAACGGAACAGTGAAAATTTGCATGGCAATATATCTCGGAATGACTATGGAAATGCCAAGGTAGGTATGGTGGCTGTTTTGAGGAAGGTATATGGTGGGTTTATGGTACCGGCGAAAGTTGCGCGGCACTAGAGAGGCTAGCAACGGTGGAAGGGTGAGAGTGTGTATAATCCATGGACTCAACATTAGTAATAAAGAACTCACATACTTATTGCAAAAATCTATTAGTCATTGAAACAAAGTACTACGCGCATGCTCCTACACTACAAGAAATATGTCAACTTGTGACCACCACTATTGTCACTGAAAGGTCACAAATTTCCATTTGTGACCTTTTTGTGACCAAAAACAGAAGGTCAAAAGCTGGCGGTCGTAAACCGACTATAGCGACCTTTCTTCTGGAATGGTCGAAGACGTTTACGACGAAAATATGTCCACTATGGCGTTTTGGTCACTAGCAACCTCCCTAGGCCATGTAGGCATCCAGTGTGGCAAGCTGATGTGGCACAAGATTCAGCCCGGTCCAATTCAATTTTCTACATGGGCCGAGCCCAACAATTCGGCCTTTTTATGATTTTTTTTCTTTTAATTTTGGTCAGCTACATGGGTCTGGCCCAACAATTCAGGATTTTATTTATTTCTGGTCCATGGCCTTTTAACATTTCTAGTTTACATTCAGTCTTTTTATACATTCAAATAACAATTCAATCCTGAAGTTGGTCCAGTACTCTTTTCATCCCATTCACATATTCGTACAAATGATCCTCCTTTTCGACAAATTTTGCAAATAATTTCATATTTCAGCACTAAATATCTTTACATCACAGGCCATAAAGCCCTACAAAATAGTATCACTTGTTCCTATACAAAAGTATCAAATGATACGTACAACAAAACAAAATACATAAAATTTAGTTCAACAAAAATAAGTTTTCTTCCTCTTCCGTCTTCCAGAACACACAACACCTGTGAAAATAAAGATGCCACAATAAAAATGGAAGGATCAGCCATTAGAACCAATAATATTGAATACAAGGGAAACAATCAAACTAAAGAAATGAAAGGCACGCTGATGATTACCATAACAAACAGAAATGTAATCTGATTGCACAAGACATATGTCATTATCACACACCCAGACAAGCAAAGCATTAACATGTGAGGATCAGACAAACGAAGCATTCACGCTGATGATTAACTTATAAGCCTAGCCACCCTCAATCCTCAATACAACACTAAGTTTTACTACTCCGGGCAACCTAATACACTACAGTCCAGAGGCACCTCAATGCATTACTGTCACAGTGGGGATGAAAGGTGCTTGTTAATTAAACAGGCACCTCAATTTTAGCACAAATAGGAGAAGGCGTCCAAGCACAAAACAGATGCAGCCATTCCCTCCTTGCTGCGAGGCTCGGTTCAAAACAGAGTCTTCAGCCAAGGAATGGGAGAAGTAAGCAGTAGTACTCGTCAATGTGAAAATCAGATATATATTTTTTGGGTTGATGATAAACTCTGGCACTAAACTGAAAATTAAACTTGAACTGAACATTGTATACAGTACGTTTGTAGTTCTTCACTTCCTGATTTAATTTGTAGTATTATTAAAACTTTCCTAAATTATACAGTAAGCCCTCGTTATTAATCTAAGAAATACTATACAGATTTTGAGCGTTTATAAACACTGGCACTGGTCTAAAAATGTACACTTAAACTGAATACTGTTAATGTTAGTTTCAGGCATTTAGTACCATTTCGTCCCCAGCTCAGGCAAAACATCAAACATGCAGCATGCAAACTGATAAAAGCACATGTAGAGAAAACGCATTTCAGCAGGTTCTGAATATCTTCACCAAGCTCCGTTTCCGACAGTACTTACAGAGTTTATTGGTTGCAGAGTCATCTATGCGTAGACCTCGTCAGTGTCCTTGTCAGCCTGTGCAAAACAAGCAGCATTCATCAGGATTAAATGGTTAATGCTTAAGGCCACTAACCCCTACACCTAAACCTAAAGATGAACCAAGTAGACCTACATGCATGGTGATGTTGTGGACTTGACACAACAAAATCGACTCCAGGAAATATCAACAATCCAATTCACAGATATAGAGAAAAGTAATACTTAAAAACGGGAAAATGTCTAAACAACAAGCTAGCTGCACGTTATACAGCGTCAGCTTATTTCACTGCTCCATGGATGGAGCTTACAATACACTAACCACTTAGACACACTAATGTAGATTAAAGGGATGATATGCATGTTTTGTGCATGTTGGTTTAGGTAGATCTATTCTGGATACCAATGTTTATCTCCTTAGACCTTGGGCATTCCATCAAACTGGTATTCTACAACGAACTGAATAATTCAAGGAATCACCTAGTAGTGGCAAGAATATACAATTGTACAAATGCAGTGCAAAAAGACTAACTACGCAATAGTAGTGGCAAGAATATTCTACACCTGAAGCGTACAACCTCAACAAGCATAGCACACAGTAACAGAATTAGACAGTCCGATCCTGATGAAACAACCAATTATTGCTGCTTGATCCAGTTCAGAATTCAGACATTGTTGTGGTTAGCTTGTGTTGTCTTAATTACCTTGAGGCTGCCGTGGCAGGAGTAGGGGGCTTCCATGCTAGAGTCCCAGTCCTGCTCCTGGCAGATCCTGCACTCCACCATCTTGCTCGGTGTTGGCAGTCCGCGGTCACCGGCGGCAGCAGCGATGTTGCAGCAGTAGTCGATGGCCAGCGCCGCCTCCGTGTCAGGCTGCTTCCTGGTCCCGATGGCCGTCTCCAGCATGGACTCCGTGAGCAGTCGGTCCACCAGCAGCGCGAGGTGTTCACCCATGGGCCCTACAAGCACGCACGCACAGCATCATCAGCAACATCGAGATGGGGATGCGTCTAGTGGAGGCAGCCAGCAGTAGAACCTGATCTTGCCGTGGCTCATCTGGAAGTCCAGCGGCCGCACCTCCACGCCGATCATCGCTGCAGAACACCGTGCAGATCAACAACAACAGTCAGCAACATTGTCCCTCAATAGAAACACGAGATGCGACCGAGGGGCGGGGAAGGAACTGAAATAGAATTGTTGACAAGCGGAAACAACGCAGCAACCGCCTCGAAATTCGTCGAAAAGCAACCGCCTCGGAATAGATAATAGAGGAGGTTGAGGAGATCCACGCACCATTGCGTCGTTTCCTCGGCGCTGCCCGCTGCTTGGACTTGGAGCGGCATGATGCCCATGGCGGCATCGCGCGCCCGGGAGTGCGGGGACGAGAGGTCGGCCAGGCCGAGGAGCTCCAGGGTGGTGGTGTACTCGACGTGTTGTGGGTGGCGCTGGAGGACGCGCGCGACAGATCTTGACAGGGAACGCCGGCCTCCCCAAGCCCCGCCGGTGGAGAGAGCCAGTAAATTCCCCACAGGTGTAGATCTCATCCCCCAGTCAGAGGGCACGGCTTTGCTTTGTTGGAGGAGGAAGGGTGCTGGGTGTGCTGGTTGCTTTGGTTGGGTGGGGGAAGGGGAGGGGCGAGAGGATTAGGGCGTGGGGGGGCCATGGACGGTGGCGAGCTCGGCCGGAGGGAGGTGGTGGCGGCGATCTGGAAGGGAGGAGGCGAGCTCTCGCTCTCTCTCTCTCTCTCTCTCTCCATCGGGCGAGACAGCGAGGAGATGGAAGGGGATCGATGGATGGATGCGGGAAAGAAAGGAGGCGGGGGGTGGATGGAAAATGACCAGCTAGGGTTTCGGGGTTGGTGTGAAAGGGTTGAAGAGGGCCGTTGGATCTGCGAGCATCCGACAGCGTACGATGCATGATCCGCGTGAGACGCCCACGGACCAATCAGAATGCAGTATGATATTATGACCATCTAAATAGGTCATAGTTGCCTAAAAATAATGTGTTAAAATCGTGTCAGTTATTTTATGACCTGAGAAATTCAAAAAGGAGATGGAAAACCCTTTCATTGTGTCACCAAAATGTGAACAAGTTTTCATAAAAGAATAACAAACATGAAAAAAGATAAATATCTTTTAAAAGGTGTCGTGAGAAATGAGTTTTTTGGCAAAAAAATTCCATTTTTCGAATGCCCGAAATGAGTTTTTTGTGAAGGATCTACCATATATTTGTTGAAAAATTGTACCAAATAGTTTTGATAAAATACTAGGCCATATTTAATGCACAATTAACCAAATGGTTGGGTGTAAAAAGTTTTGATCCACCTCTTGTGAAAAAGACAAATTTCCGCCGATTCAGCTGGAAGCGGGTCAAATTTGAACTGTAGCTGCCTTGTAGTTTGCTCTTTATTTTTTCCAAAAATCATTTCTAGGCACATAAGTATCTATTTAATCATAGAAACACCAAAAAAATTCCAAGATTCAACCACTAGCTAGGAACGGTCAAGCCCGCCGTTTTGACCGCATTTTGAAACGGGCATAAAAAATCAAAGAAAATCAAAAAATTGGGAAACCTTCGCATTGTGTCATCATATGTGGCCAAGTTCCCAGGAAAAATAATAAACTTGTAATACGGCAATTATTATAAAAAAGTGTTCTCAAAAACGAGCTATCACGTGTGGAGATCAATGGCTTTCAAGCCAAATGATCAATCTTATGGCCACATTCATGGCATAGTTTGTTCAAATGATCTCATATTGTGCACAAGGGTGCATATTGGAATGGCAAACAATGTTGCCTAAGGAAGTTTTCATTTGCTTTGGACGAAAAAACCATTTTCCATTTTTTTAGTGCCCGAAAGGAGGTTTTTTTGTGAAGGACCTCCCATATATTTGTTGCAAAATTGTACCAAATAGTTTTGATAAAATACTAGGCCATATTTAATGCACAATTAACCAAATGGTTGGGTGTAAAAAGTTTTGATCCACCTCTTGTGAAAAAGACAAATTTCCGCCGATTCAGCTAGAAGCGGGTCAAATTTGAACTGTAGCTGCCTTGTAGTTTGCTCTTTATTTTTTCCAAAAATCATTTCTAGGCACATAAGTATCTATTTAATCATAGAAACACCAAAAAAATTCCAAGATTCAACCACTAGCTAGGAACGGTCAAGCCCGCCGTTTTGACCGCATTTTGAAACGGGCATAAAAAAATCAAAGAAAATCAAAAAATTGGGAAACCTTCGCATTGTGTCATCATATGTGGCCATGTTCCCAGGAAAAATAATAAACTTGTAATACGGCAATTATTATAAAAAAAGTGTTCTCAAAAACGAGCTATCACGTGTGGAGATCAATGGCTTTCAAGCCAAATGATCAATCTTATAGCCACATTCATGGCATAGTTTGTTCAAATGATCTCATATTGTGCACAAGGGTGCATATTGGAATGGCAAACAATGTTGCCTAAGGAAGTTTTCATTTGCTTTGGACGAAAAAACCATTTTCCATTTTTTTAGTGCCCGAAAGGAGGTTTTTTTATGAAGGACCTCCCATATATTTGTTGCAAAATTGTAGCAAATCGTTTTGATAAAATACTAGGCCATATTTAATGCACAATTAACCAAATGGTTGGGTGTAAAAAGTTTTGATCCACCTCTTGTAAAAAAGACAAATTTCCGCCGATTCAGCTGGAAGAGGGTCAAATTTGAACTGTAGCTGCCTTGTAGTTTGCTCTTTATTTTTTCCAAAAATCATTTCTAGGCACATAAGTATATATTTAATCATAGAAACACCAAAAAAATTCCAAGATTCAACCACTAGCTAGGAACGGTCAAGCCCGCCGTTTTGACCGCATTTTGAAACGGGCATAAAAAATCAAAGAAAATCAAAAAATTGGGAAACCTTCGCATTGTGTCATCATATGTGGCCAAGTTCCCAGGAAAAATAATAAACTTGTAATACGGTAATTATTATAAAAAAGTGTTCTCAAAAACGAGCTATCACGTGTGGAGATCAATGGCTTTCAAGCCAAATGATCAATCTTATGGCCACATTCATGGCATAGTTTGTTCAAATGATCTCATATTGTGCACAAGGGTGCATATTGGAATGGCAAACAATGTTGCCTAAGGAAGTTTTCATTTGCTTTGGACAAAAAAACCATTTTCCATTTTTTTAGTGCCCGAAAGGAGGTTTTTTTGTGAAGGACCTCCCAAATAATTGTTGCAAAATTGGACCAAAACATTTTTATAAAATACTAGGCCATATTTAATGCACAATTGACAAAATGGTTGGGTGTAAAAAAAATTATCCACCTCTCGTGAAAAAGACAAATTTCTGCCGATTCAGCTGGAAGCGGGTCAAATTTGAACTGCAGCTGCCTCATAGTTTTCTATTTATTTTTGCCAAAAATCATTTCTAGTTACATAAGGACCTCTTTAATCATAAATACATGGTTTGGTGGAGATACGTCGAGGTTTTGGCGGTGGCCGAGGGCCCCAACTCTAGAGCGCGTAAACTCGCATGCCCGCCGCGTGGTCACCGCGTGACCGTGGCGTTGCCTTGTGTTCTGGGCAGCCTAGGCATGTCTAGTGGGTTGGGCACTCCCCAGGTTGGTGCTAGGAAGAAAATTACAACATAATATTCTCACGAGGAGACCGATCGATGCTCAAACATGAATTAGCAACCAAGTGTTTGATTAGTGGTACGGGAAATGTACATGGCTAATGGGCATGAGTTTTGGCTGAGGATGATCAGTTACTAAGAAGACCGTCTTCACAAATTTTCAGCTCAAAAGGAGGAGCCTAGGTGGTACTTGCTTTGCAAACCACCACACTGGACATAAATACGAATGTTGAAGCTCGGCTCAAAATAATGAATGGATTGAGCTGGCATTTGGTGGAGGATGGTTATTTGGGCATAGGAAAGCACTGTAGAAAATGGATACTACTTGGACATGCCAAAGTGGTACTTCCTTCACAAACTGTTACTCTGAACAGAATAGTAAAATGAATATTTTTGAATTATTTTTGAACTAGACAAGGAAGGTTTTTACATATTTGACGAAGATATGACCCAAAGAATTTATGAGATTTTTTGGGAATTTTGGGAATGACAGAAATATAGGTTGCTTCACAACCTAGGGCAAAAACTGCCACATGGACATGACACATAGGCAAAACTGATGAGGTGGCGCCTAGTCATAGCAACCCACCACAATTTACAAGGCTATGACCATCTATATTGGTCGTTAACAACTAGAAATAAGGCAGCGGACTAGCGTTGTTTGCTTTATGACCATTTCGTGTAAGGAAATTACGACCTTTCTGACCAAAATGGTCGCAATGGTTTAGGGTTTGGAGCCCCCCGAACAGCTTTTGACCAATTGGTCTGAAATGGTCATAGATCTATGACCAATTCTTCCAGGGTCACTGACAGAAGGTCACAAGTTGACATATTTCTTGTAGTGCTAGGGGGATAGTTTGGTAGGAAAAGATCATCGCTCGTTTCCGGCCGCCACTCATAAGGAATACAATCAAAAAATATCTCGTGCTTCGACTTTGTTACATAACGGTTCACCATACGTGCATGCTACGGGACTCACAAACCTTAACACAAGTATTTCTCCAATTCACAACTACTCACTAGCACGACTCTAATATCTCCATCTTCTCCGTCTCCGGCCGCCCCGATCCGCCTCAGGCTCCAGCTCGATTCGCTTCGGTGAGGCCGTCACTGCCCCCCAATCCACGTCAGGGAACCTCTGATGCACCCACACTCCTAACCCACATCCCAATTTGTAGCTTGCAGCCCTCCCCGACGAGATCCAACACCACCCGAGCCACCATCCGCCGGAGTTGAGGCCGCCGTCGACGTGGTGCTCGCCGGCGACCAACACCACCACCCACCGACGCGGAATAGCACACTGAACCCGTAGGTACCTCCCGATCCCCCTGCCTTGCCGTGGATCGCCGCCGGCAACCACCGCAGCCCTCGGGCGCCGGCGCACCCTGTTCTCCTTTTTCAAATATTCAAACCTGACGGGTGGGACCCCCCGTCAGCCTCTCACTTCTTTTAAATGAAACGTTTTCTGAAAACGCGTTCTGCCAAAGTACGTCTCCCCTCTCGGCCGGCGTATTCTTAAACGAAACGTTTTTTCTGTTTTTATAAAAGGAACCCTGGAAACTTTCTGTTTCATTACAGAAAGGTCCCTGGATTAAACCTTAATAACTTTTAAACAAAAAAGGATTTTTGATTGATTCTTTTTCTGTCCCCTTTATTTTTTTGTCTAGGCTTTTTATCATATTTATTTGGAAAATATTTGGAATACTTTTGTGCACCCCACGGTATTTACGTTAGTGCGTATGTTTCTTTATACCGTAGATACCGGAGGAGGTGACGGAACCGCGAACCTCACCGAGCTCGACTCCGACTTCTCCGAACCAGGCAAGCATGTCTGAACCTTTGATATGATGAGTGTTTTGCATGTTTGCATTGAGTAGTTAGCTCATGGCAGGTGATAAGCATTGCAGTAAGTGTTATATTTCATACAAAGTCGAGGCAAGTGAGCTTCGAAACTCCGTATGTTATTTGATGTGAGTTGCATGATCATGTGGTGACATGAGAGGTGGTAAGACGGTAATGTTGTAGCATGCCAGTCTTATGCCAAAACATTTAATCCTGGTGTCAACGTGAGCCAAGTCACGTTACCATCCAATTCCCTTCCTGTACTACCACATGTTTTCCGCAAGGAATATGGCTTAGTAAGTTGTCAACCTCTTTCTTGGTACACACCAAATAGAGAGGCCATGATGAGGGTTCCATGGCCCTGGATTAAAGCCAGTCATCCGGTCAGGGGGCATGGGTGTTTCCGGTTGGGACCGAGAGGGGGGCACCCCTTAGAGCGCGCGATAGAAATTTGATCCCATGCTACTCGAGGTTGTGACCTCCCCGACTTAGAGTTTTTGTTGAACGTTGCCTCGGGTGATTCCGGGCAGCGGAATGTGAAAATGGTGTGTACTAGTTAGATGTGTTTCTTCTAAAAATCCGTAAACGGAACTAGTCCTTCGTGACTACGGAAATCCGTTGGCTATGGTTAATTAGTACAAACTCTGCAGAGTTAAAATCCTTCGAATAATCCTATCCATGGTCAAGTACTGGGTTCAACTTATCTTTGTCAGTGTCAGTCTTAGTGACAATACTCCGGTGAACAAACATGAGTGTTAAGTTCCACTAAACGATTACTCCTGTGGATGGACTAACCCGTTTATTATTATGTGCTGAGTATTTCTTGTGAGTAATGTATCCTCATGAATTTTATTGAATATGAATGATGAACTAAAAGCCCTTTATGTGATGCCGCTTAGACGTCCGACTAAGGCGTTTATGTTATTTATTTCCGACATAATCCCTTTACGTGATGTCACTCAGACGTCCGACTATGGCACTCTTGTTATTTACTTTTCGTTATAAGCCCTTTATGTGATGTCGCTCAGACGTCCGACTGTGGCACTCTTGTTGTTTACTTTTCGATATAAGCCCTTAATGTGATGTCGCATTAGACGTCCGACTGCGGCACGCACTGTCTTTTTGTCTTCCAATATAAGCCCTTTATGTGGTATCGCGTAGACGCCCGACTGCGGCATGTTAATTTATTTGTTCACCTTTCGAGGCGTCGCTTCAGACACCAGATCGGTTTTCAGCTATTTTGTTGGGATTTCGGGAGGATTACCGCCTGACTTCCTTTTTATTCTGCATACCGTGCAAGTCTATTATTTGAGTGTGCATTGCTAATTGCTCATGACGCATCATGTTGGCATTTGTTATATCTTATGTCTGGACTGTCTTGCGAGTACATTCAAAGTACTCACCTGGCTTGTTGATTTGGCCAGATGTTGACGAAGGCGATCTTATGGATGAAGAGTTCGATAGCGAGTCCGACGCCTGGAGGAGTCCCAGTCAGTCCCGTGCGACCCTGGAGTTGTTCACTTGTATTATACCTGCTTCTGCTACCCAAATAAATTGTCAAGCCTCACTCCGACGCTTGATGAGCTACGAGTCATGTCACCCACTTCGCTGTGACATATCCACCACCATGATATTATTGCGAGTCAGTAGTATGCCACCACACCATTGTGTCATATCCGCCCATATGTAAAATATTGGTGTGCTTGTAATAAACTGTTGAGCAACCTCAGCTCAACCCTGTATTATATTCAGTACTACTGGAGTTCTGTATCAAGAATTTGTCAACCAGTGAGGAGGATTCTCCTATACTGGAAATAAAAGGGTCGGTCTCTCAATAAGTATTTTATTGGGAAAACCGCTCGTGACATTGACGCTCCAAGAAAAACACATATCATGTGACGAATGAAAACATAGCTCCAAGTGAGGTTACTGATAATGTTGAAGACAAAAGAGGGGATGCCTTTCGGGGCATCCCCAAGCTTAGTTGCTTGGATATTCCTTGGATATTACCTTGGGGTGCCTTGTGCATCCCCAATCTTAGGGTCTTGTCACTCCTTATTCTCCTTATATCGACATCTCACTCAAAACTTGAAAACTTCAATCACTTCGTGAGATAGGTTAGTATGATAAAGAGCAAACCATTAAACTTTGGTACTGTCAAAGACAAGATTCTTAATCGTTTCCACACAGTGCCTACTGTAGCATATCATTTCCACAATTTATATTGAGCAATATAAGCCATAGAAACTAGAAAACAAGCAAACTATGCATTGAAAACAGAATTTGTCAAAGACAGAACAGTCTGTGAAGATCTGAATATTAGTCATACTTCTGCAACTCAAAAAATTCTGAAAAACTAGGACCACGTAGATAAACAATCATCTGTAAAAACTTCAGAATGTTTCGACGCTCCTGTGAATTTAAACAATTTTGTTTCTGGAAGCAGAAGTTTCTATTTTTGCACATATTCAAGTCAACTATGATCAACACTATCCCAAAGGCTTTACTTGGCACTTTATTGAAACAAAAACTATAAAACATGGTTACTACAGTAGTATAATCATGTGAACACACAAAATAGTAGGTATAAGCGTTGGGTTGTCTCCCAACAAGTGCTTTCCTTAATGCCTTTTAGCTAGGCATGATGAGTTCAATGATTCTCACATAAAAGATAAGGATTGAAACACAAAGAGAGCACCATGAAGCATATGACCAGCACATTTAAGCCCAACCCACTTCCTATGCATAGGGATTTTGTGAGAAATTAATTGATGGGAGCAAGAATTAACTATCATAGGAAGGCAAAACAAGCATATCTTCAAGATTTTCAACACATAGAGAGGAAACTTGATATTATTGCAATTCCTACAAGCATAAGTTCCTCCCTCATAATAATTTTCAGTAGCATCATGAAGAAATTCAACAATATAACCATCACATAAGGCATTCTTTTCATGACACAAAAGCATAGAAAACTTATTACTCTCCACACAAGCAAATTTCTTCTCATCAATAGTAGTGGGAGCAAACTCAACAAAATAACTATCATGAGATTTAAAATTAAAATCATGAAGACAAGTTTCATGGTTATCATTATTCTTTATAGCATACATGTCATCACCATAATAAACATAAATAGCAACTTCATTATCATAGTCAATTGAAGCCTCATCCAAAATGGTGGATTCATCACTAAATAAAGTCATGACCTCTCCAAATCCACTTTCATCATTATAATCATAATAAATAGGAGGCATGCAATTATTATAACAAATTTGCACATCAAATCTTGGGGTACTCAAAATATCATATTCATCAAACATAGCATCCCCAAGCTTATGGCTTTGCATATCATTAACATCATGGATATTCAAAGAATTCATACTAACAACATTGCAATCATGCTCATCATTTATACCAAACATTCTATTGAATTCTTCTTCTATCAATTGAGCACAATTTTCCTTTCCATCATTTCACGAAATACATTATAAAGATGAATAAGATGATGCAACCTCAATTCCATTTTTTTGTAGTTTTCAACTAGTGGTAAAACAAGAAACTAAAAGATTCAATTGCAAGATCTAGAGATATACCTTCAAGCACTCACCTCCCCGGCAATGGCGCCAGAAAAGAGCTTGATGTCTACTACGCAACTTTATTCTTGTAGACACGTGTTGCGCCTCCAAGCGCGGAGTTTTGTAGGACAGTGGCAATTTTCCCTCAAGTGGAAGACCTAAGGTTTATCAATCCGTGAGAGGTGTAGGATGAAGATGGTCTCTCTCAAATGACCCTGCAATCAAATACAAGAAATCTCTTGTGTCTGCAATTTGTATAGGTGCACTAGTTCGGCGAAGAGATGGTGATACAAGCGTAATATGGATAGTAGAAATATATTTTTATAATCTGAATAAATAAAAATAGCAAGGTAGAAAATAGTAAATGGGCACAAAAATGGTATTGCAATGCTTGAAAATGAGGCCTAGGGTCCGTACTTTCGCTAGTGCAATCTCTCAACAGTGCTAATATAATGAGATCATATAACAGTCCCTCAAAGTGCAATGAAGAATCACTCCAAAGTTCCGATCTAGCAGAGAACATAAGACGGAATTGTTTGTAGGGTACGAAACCACCTCAAAGCTGTTCTTTTCGATCAATCTATCCTAGAGTTCGTACTAAATTAACACCAAGCTATTCTTTCCGATCAATCTAACCAAGAGTTCGTACTAAAATAACACCAAAGCAAATTCAGATTCATAATATTCAATCCAACACAAAGAACTTCAAAGAGTGCCCCAAAATTTCTACCGGAGAAACAAAGACAAGAACGTTCATCAACCCCTATGCATAGATTACCCCAATGTCACCTCGGGAATCCGCAAGTTGAATGCCAAAACATATATCAAGTGAATCAGTATGATACCCCATTGTCACCATGAGTATTCATATGCAAGACATATATCAAGTGCTCTCAATTCATCACAAGATAGAGAGGGGAAAACACCATATGATCCGACTATATTAACAAAGCCCGCGATACATCAAGATCGTGACATCTCAAGAAAACCAGAGAGAGAGATTAAACACATAGCTACTGGTACAAACCCTCAGCCCCGAGGGTGGACTACTCCCTCCTCATCGTGGTGGCCGTCGGGATGATGAAGATGGCCACCAGAGATGATTCCCCCTCCGGCAGGGTGCCGGAACGGGGTCTAGATTGGTTTTCGGTGGCTACAGAGGCCTGCAACGGCGAAACTTCTGATCTAGGTTAACCCTGAGAGTTTTTGGAATATTTAGGAATTTATAGGGTAAAGAGGGGGTGCGAGAGGCCACCGAGGTGGGCACAACCCACCTGGGCGCGCCTGGGCCCCCAGGCACGCCCTGCTGGGTTGTGCCCCCCTCAGGGCACCCCCCAGGTGCTGCCCTGGCCCATTCATGGTCTTTCGGTCCATAAAATCCACAAAAAGTTTCGCGGTGTTTGGACTCCGTTTGATATTGATTTCCAGCAATGTAAAAAACGTGCAAAAACAGTAACTGGCACTTGGCACTATGTCAATAGGTTAGTCCCAAAAATGATATAAAATGATTATAAAACATCCAAGAATGATAATATAACAGCATGGAACAATCAAAAATTATAGATGCGTTGGAGACGTATGAGCGCACGCCCCAGAGTTCGAACCTTGTTTGGGTCCGCGGAGTCCTGATTCCGACAGTTGGTGTGTTGTCACGCTTCACGGAGGGCGGTAGTGAGGTGTCTTGCTGCTCATGAGCAGCAGGGTCGGTGGCAGCGTTAGCTGCGGGAGAAGCGAAGGGGCATGGAACACCATGGCCCACGGGCGCCGTATGGGCGACGCGAGTGGCTCGGCGCAAACTCGGCGAGCGTCGGCCATGGGAGCGACGAAGCAAAGACGAAACGAAGCGGAAGGGAGAGCTTCGACACGCCCCTACCTGGCGCGTCAAATGTTGGAATCGGTGCTTCGCGGACCCAAACAAGGTTTGAACTCCGGGGCGTGTGCAAAGATCTAACCTAGCTATAGCCTCAAGCTTATCGCCTCATGGCTTGGCCTCGTCGAGTTCGTGCAAGCGAGGAAAAGAGGGGACACGGCAGTTTACCCATGTTCGGGCCACCTTGCGGTGTAAAACCCTACTCCTGCTTTGTGGTGGATTGCCTCGCGAGGAGGATGGGGATGAACTAGTACAGTAGGTGAGCTGCCTCATGGGGGCTCTGAGGCTGAGAATGAATCGACCTCACTCTACGATGGAAACTAGCCTATATTTATAGTGGCCTTGGTCCTCTTCCCTCGTAGCTTAGGCGGGAAGGGATTCCACAATGGCCAATTTGGAAGGGGACAAGAGGTACATCTTATCCTAATGAAAGGTGTTCTTCACCTGCAAAGCTTCTAGCCATGACGCAGTGGTGGGCTCGGCGATGACATATGTCCTGCCGAGCTCGTGGTCTTGGTATCGTTGCACCGAAATGGAAACCTTTGGGGGATTCCTTGGGAACCCGCGTACGTCCTTGCCTCCTTAGTACCAAAGAGGAAACTTTCGTCCTCTGCACCTATTGGCGCCCGCCTGGCCTTGGTCATCATGGCTCACTTCATCGCGAGCCTCGTGAGGCAGTGTACCTGCATAGAGATCTCCGCTCCTCGTGAGGCAGGCTCGAGAGGTCTGCTCCTCGGGAGGTCTTAGCGTCATTCGCCTCACGAGGCCGAGGGCCCCTGGAGGTTCTTGCCCATGGGGTCTTGTAGTTGGGCCGTACCGGCCATCGACGGGGCCACGCGCTAGGCCGTAGGCAGGCAAGTCTGGGTACCCCCAATCCCAGGACGCCGAGAAATCTTGTCTTTGACAGAATATTTATGCAAGCATGGTTTGGTCTATAAAATATAGGGGGGGTGGATCTTATATGTGTGTATTTTGCATTCCAAAAGAATATCTAAAATAATGCACACATATAGGGGGGAGCATGTCTATATTTTGTAGATTGTGGGGTTGCACACCTCTTTTTGCTATATCCTTTGTGCAAATCCCACGTAGTCATCAAAGAGGGGGAAATTTTTAGGGCATATTTCTCCCTAAGTGGTTTTGGTGATTGATGACAATGTGTTTGCTGACTAATCATGTGCATTGAGCATTTTAGACTATCAAGCGTATGGCAGAAGATGATCCGTGCCCCTCGGAGTTTCAAGTGAAGACGGTTTCCTTTCCTTCGGTTCTTTTTGGTGGTTTTGAGTCGTTGGGAAAACCATACTATCAAGAGGGGGTCTGCTTCGGAAAGGTTCGGGTGGAATCAACACGTAGACACTCATATTGCACCCATCGCCCCTTTCTGCTTCATTGGAGTTGTCTTCGTTTGTGCCAAAGAAGAGCAGAAGAGCTGCAAGCGGTAGTACCGTGGGCAACGATGGTAGTACTGCCTATTGGCGGTAGTACCGCTATTACTCCCGCTCGTACTACCGCTCGTAGTTGGGGCCTAGACCTTTACGTGTCCGGTTTTACGGTAGTACCTCTCGGTCTCTATTGTGCTACCTGTTCGCCCCTAGAAAACAGGCAGTTGTAGCAGCGGTAGTACCGCCTATAGGAGGTAGTACCGCTCCTACCACCGCGGCTACCACCGCATGTTCCTCTGCTTTCTCCCCTGTTCTTCTAATCTCCTGTGCACCCTGTAAGGAGCGGTAGTACCGCTCCTAGAATGTTGGTACCGCGCCTGGAGCGGTAGTACTGCTTGCTTGCAGGCTGAGAGGTGCATAACGGTTGGATTTGCCCCCCCCCCACTATAAAAGGGGGTCTTCTTCCTCCCCCAAACTCCATTGTTGCTCCAAAGCTCATTTTCGCCCGATCTCTCTCCCTAGCCAATCAAACTTGTTGATTTTCTAGGGATTGGTTGAGAAGGCCCCGATCTACACTTCCACTAAGAGAATTTTGATTCCCCCCACTAATGCCTTGCGGATCTTGTTACTCTTGGGTGTTTGAGCACCGTAGATGGTTGAGGTCACCTCTGAGCCACATTCCATTATGGTGAAGCTCCGTGGTGTTGTTGGGAGCCTCCAATAAAGTTGTGGAGACTGCCCCAACCTTGTTGTAAAGGTTCGGTCGCCGCCTTCAAGGGCACCACTAGTGGAATCACGACATCTCGCATTGTGTGAGGGCGTGAGGAGAATACGGTGGCCCTAGTGGATTCTTGGGGAGCATTGTGCCTCCACACCGCTCCAACGGAGACGTACTTCCCTTCAAAGGGAAGGAACTTCGGTAACACATCCTCGTCTTCACCGGCTCCACTTGTGGTTATCTCTTACCTTTACTTTGTGCAAGCTTTCACTGGTACGCGTCGGTCCTAAACAAACGGTTTTTAACCCCTTTCCGCGACGGCATTTGGAACCATCGCCAACTGAGTGTGGGCGATAGGGGGGTCCTTCCCACATGACCCAAAAACCGTCGGGGATATGCCCTCCTGTCACACACGCTCGGCAAAATGAGGTCGTGTGCGACTGGCGAGCGCTCAAATACGAAAATACGTACAGTAGAGCTAAAAATACAATTACACGGCAAAATTGTTTTCGGTCGCAAGTACATCCCACACAGTCAGTCCTCACTAAACGTTTCTGTTCGTATGTACATCCCACACAGTCGCTCCAAGGAAAACGTTTCCATTCACAGGTACATCACACACAATTTTCCTGTTAAACCGTTTGTGATAGCGTTGCCATTGCACACAATATTAATAATTTTATCGTTTGCATGATTGAATGCATCACACACGGTGCGTAGAAGAAACTGTGTGGCAAAGGTTGTCCATCACACACTTTTTTTATGTGGTAAACGTTTGCGCAAGGTGGCCTAATGCAAACAGTTTTCAAGAGAAATTCGTGTGTGCAGTGGAGATTGATCGCACACGTAGTGGATCCTAGAAACGTTTCTGATCTCCACGTATATCGCAGACGTTTCGCTTTCGCAAACCGTGTGCAGTGTAATCCCTAATTAATCCAATTAATCCCTAATTTAAAATTCACATGTTCTGAATTTGAAAGTAGGCAATCACTTATTTCGTATCCAACCATGTTTATTACGAATATAGGTTCAACCATGAATCCATAATTCGATGCACATGTACACATACTGAAGAACTACAAAAGCACCAAGTAAAGAATGATGAACCACAGTTGTACTAAAGACAATAAAGAGAGAGGCGAAAGACATTTTGGTTTCTGGAGAAGGTGAAGCGGCATGCCCATATTGTGCCCTCCTCCATGCGTAATGCACGCACGACTCTAGGCCAACCCCTTGTGATAGTTGCCCGTCCATCCTTCACTGTCTTCATTAGGACTTCTCGATGCTCATTGTAGTCTGGATGAAATACTTTAACCTTCATTGCGTGTCCACCAATCATGTACTTTGCGAGGTAATCTTGAGTGAACTGCTTCTTGAACCACTGGGAACGAAAAAGATTCAGACATTGTTATCTAACAACTCATTATGGGCAGTAAAAAGAGAAGGCTGCAGAGTTTGTAGTTACCATCCTACAGCTCACTATTGTGTTGGATAGAGCATAAACAAATAATTTGCTTGCCACCATTCGTATCTTTTTGCTAATAATCCTTATCAGTTTCCTCACTTGATGCTTGTTCATCAATATCTCATTGCCCCATACGCAAAAAGGGTCGATGCGTGGATCCTTGCCAAGGGCATATGTAACTACAAGCAACAAGTTAATATTAGAAGCTAACTAGTGTCCAGGACTGGATCTATATGCACTACATTATGGAACGACGGGGGGAGTACAAGCCGAGGGATGAAGCTAACCTCGGCGGAAAATGGTGGACACTCCCGTTGTTGTCCTGCATAAGTAGTGGAAAGGCATGATAAGTACAGCAATCTTAACATCAAATAAATATAGCAAAGGTAAACAACATCATCTCCAAATGATAGCTTGAATGTGTTGGTTTCAGCATGCTGTTAAAGCAGATATAAAATGGAAGGCAATGATACCGACAGCAGGCTTAACAGTCATCAAATATTACAATTCAAACTGGTATTGTTGAAAATGAATAGAACGTAGGTAATGCTTAAACATAACACTGGATAAATGCGTTGGGGAACGCAGTAATTTCAAAAAACTCCTATGCACATGCAAGATCCATCTAGGTGATGAATAGCAATGAGCGGGAGAGTGTGTCCACGTACCCACATAGACCGAAAGCGGAAGTGTTATGACAACGCGGTTGGTGTAGTCGTACGTCTTCACAATCCGATCGACCCTAGTACCGAAAGTACAGCACCTCCGCGATCTGCACACGTTCAACTCGGTGACGTCCCACGAACTCTAGATCCAGCTGAGTGTCAGGGAAGAGTTTGGTCAGCACGACGGCATGATGACGGTGATGATGAAGTTACCGACGCAGGGCTTCGCCTAAGCACTGCAACGATATGACTGAGGTGGAAATCCGTGGAGGGGGGCACCACACACGGCTAAACAATCAACTTGTCAACTTGTGTGTCCTAGGGGTGACCCTCCTCGGTATATAAAGGAGCAAGGGGAGGGGGTCGGCAGCCTCATAGGGTGCGCCCCAAGGGGGGAATCCTACTCCTACTAGTAGTAGGTTCCCCCTATCCTAGTCCAACGAGGAGGGGAAGGAAAGAGGAGGAGGGGAGAAGGAAAGAGGGGGTCGGCTCCCCAAGCCCTAAACCAATTCGGTTTGGGCCTAGGGGGGCGCCCCACAGCTCCCTTGCTGCCCTCTATTTCCACTAAGGCCCATGAAGGCCCATCGAACCCCCCCCCCCCCCCCGGCGGTTCCGGTAACTCCCCGGTACTCCGGTATTTATCCGGTGACCCCCGGAACCTTTCCGGTGTCCAAATTTAACCTTCCAATATATCAATCTTTATTTCTCGACCATTTCGAGACTCCTCGTCATGTTCGTGACCTCATCCGGGACTCCAAACAACATTCCGTACATCAAAACACATAAACTCATAATACCGATCGTCACCAAACGTTAAGCGTGCGAACCCTACGGGTTCGAGAACTATGTAGACATGACCGAGACTCACTTTTGGTTAATAACCAATAGGGGAACCTGGATGGTCATATTGGTTCCTACATATTCTACGAAGATCTTTATCGGTCAAACCGCATAACAACATACGTTGTTCCCTTTGTCATCGGTATGTTACTTGCCCGAGATTCGATCGTCGGTATCTCAATACCTAGTTCAATCTCATTACCGGCAAGTCTCTTTACTCGTTCCGTAATGCATTATTCCGCAACTAACTCATTAGTCACATTGCTTGCAAGGCTTATAGTGATGTGCGTTATCAAGAGGGCCCAGAGATACCTCTCCAAAACACGGAGTGACAAATCCTAATCTCAATCTATGCCAACCCAACAAACACCATCAGAGACACCTTTAGAGCATCTTTATAATCACCCAGTTACGTTGTGACGTTTGATAGCACACTTAGTGTTCCTCCGGTATTCAGGAGTTGCATAATCTCATAGTCATAGGAACATGTATGAGTCATGAAGAAAGCAATAGCAACAAACTAAACAATCATCATGCTAAGCTAACGGATGTGTCAAGTTAATCACATCATTCTCTAATGATGTGATCCCGTTAATCAAATGACAACACATGTCTATGGCAAGTAAACTTAACCATCTTTGATCAACGAGCTAGTCAAAGTTGAGGCATACTAGTGACACTATGTTTGTCTATGTATTCACACATGTATTAAGTTTCCAGTTAATACAATTCTAGCATGAATAATAAACATTTATCATGAAATAAGGAAATAATAATAACTTTATTATTGCCTCTAGGGCATATTTCCTTCAGTCTCACACTTGCACTAGAGTCAATAATCTAGATCACATCACCATGTGATTAACACTAATAGTTCACATCACCATGTGATTAACACCCATAGTTCACATCGCCATGTGACCAACACCCAAAGGATTTACTAGAGTCAATAATATACTTCACATCGCTATGTGATTAACACCCCAAGAGTACTTAGGTGTGATCATGTTTTTCTTGTGAGAGAAGTATAGTCAACGGGTCTGTCACATTCAGAGCCGTATGTATTTTGCAAATTTTCTATGTCTACAATGCTCTGCATGGAGCTACTCTAGCTAATTGCTCCCACTTTCAATATGTATCCACATTGTGACTTAGAGTCATCCGGATCGGTGTAAAAGCTTGCGCCGACGTAACTCTTTATGACAAACTCTTTTATCACCTCCATAACCGAGAAATATTTCCTTAGTCCTCGAAGGATAATTTTGACCGTTGTCCAGTGATCTACTCCTAGATCAAAATTGTACTCCCTTGCCAAACTCAGTGCAGGGTATACAATAGGTCTGGTACACAGCATGGCATACTTTATAGAACCTATGGATGAGGCATAGGGAATGACTTTCATTCTCTCTCTATATCTTCTGTTGTGGTCAGGCTTTGAGTCTTACTCAACTTCACACCTTGCAACACAGGCAAGAACACTTTCTTTGACTGTTCCATTTTGAACTACTTCAAAATCTTGTCAAGGTATGTACTCATGGAAAAACAATCATCAAGCGTCTTGATCTATCTCTATAGATCTTGATGCTCAATATGTAAGCAGCTTCACCGAGGTATTTCTTTGAAAAACTCCTTTCAAACATTCCTTTATGCTTTCCAGAAAATTCTACATTATTTCCGATCAACAATATGTCATTCACATATACTTATCAGAAAGGTTGTAGTGCTCCCACTCACTTTCTTGTAAATACAGGCGTCACCGTAAGTCTGCATAAAACTATGTGCTTTAATCAACTTATCAAAGTGTATATTCCAACTCCGAGATGCTTGCACTAGTCCATAGATGGATCGCTGGAGTTTGCATATTTTGTTAGCACCTTTAGGATTGACAAAACCTTCTGGTTGCATCATATACAACTCTTCTTTAATAAATCCATGAAGGAATGCAGTTTTGTTATTCATCTGCCAGATTTCATAAAATACGGTAATTGCTAACATGATTCGGACAGACTTAAGCATCGCTGTGAGTGAGAAAATCTCATCATAGCCAACACCTTGAACTTGTCGAAAACCTTTCGCGACAAGTCGAGCTTTGTAGATAGTAACACTACCATCAGCGTCCATCTTCCTCTTGAAGATCCATTTATTCTCAATGGCTTGCCGATCATCGGGCAATTCCACCAAAGTCCATACTTTATTTTCATACATGGATCCTATCTCAGATTTTATGGCCTTAAACCATTTTGCGGAATCTGGGCTCATCATCGCTTCCTCATAGTTCGTAGGTTCGTCATGGTCTAGTAACATGACTTCCAGAACCGGATTACCGTACTACTCTAGTGCGGAACGTACTCTGGTTGACCTACGAGGTTCGGTAGTAACTTGATCTGAAGTTTCATGATCATCATCATTAACTTCCTTACTAATTGGTGTAGGCATCACTAGAACTGATTTCTGTGATGAACTAATTTCCAATTCGGGAGAAGGTACAATTACCACATCAATTTATACTTTCCTCCCACTCACTTATTTCGAGAGAAACTCCTTCTCTAGAAAGTATCCATTTTTAGCAACGAATATCTTGCCTTTAGATCTGTGATAGAAGGTGTACCCAACAGTTTCCTTTGGGTATCCTATGAAGACACATTTCTCCGATTTGGTTCGAGCTTATTAGGTTGAAACTTTTTCACATAAGAATCGCCGCTCCAAACTTTAAGAAACGATAGCTTAGGTTTCTTGCCAAACCACGGTTCATATGGTGTCGTCTCAACAGATTTAGATGGTGCCCTATTTAACGTGAATGTAGTTGTCTCTAATGCATAACCCCAAAATGATAGCAGTAAATCAGTAAGAGACATGATCGCACAATATCTAATAAGTGTGGTTACGACATTCAGACACACCATTACGTTGTGGTGTTCCGGGTGGCGTGAGTTGCGAAACTATTCCGCATTGTTTCAAATGAAGACCAAACTCGTAACTCAAATATTCTCCTCCACGATCAGATCGTAGAAACTTTATTTCTTGTTATGATGATTTTCGACTTCACTCTAAAATTCTTTAAACTTTTCAAATGTTTCAGACTTATGTTTCATTAAGTAGATATACCCATATCTGCTCAAATCATCTGTGAAGGTCAAAAAATAACGATACTTACCGCGAGCCTCAACACTCATCGGACCGCATACATCAGTATGTATTATTTCCAATAAGTCAGTTGCTTGCTCCATTGTTTCGGAGAACGGAGTTTTAGTCATCTTGCCCATGAGGCATGGTTCGCAAGCATCAAGTGACTCCAAAAGCCCATCAACATGTAGTTTCTTCATGCGCTTTACACCAATATGACCTAAACGGCACTGCCACAAATAAGTTGCACTATCATTATTAATTTTGCATCTTCTGGCTTCAATATCTATGAATATGTGTATCACTACTATCGAGATCCAACAAACCATTTTCATTGGGTGTATGACCATAGAAGGTTTTATTCATGTAAACAACACAACAACTATTCTCTAACTTAAATGAATAACCGTATTGCAATAAACATGATCAAATCATATTCATGCTCAACGCAAATGTCAAGTAACATTTATTTAGGTTCAACACTAATCCTGAAAGTATAGGGAGTGTGCGATGATGATCATATCAATCTTGGAACTACTTCCAACACATATCGTCACTTCACCCTTAACTAGTTTATGTTCATTCTGCAACTCCCGTTTCGAGTTACTACTCTTAGCAACTGAACCAGTGTCAAATGCCGAGGGGTTGCTATAAACACTAGTAAAGTACACATAAATAACATGTATATCAAATATACCTTTGTTCACTTTGCCATCCTTCTTATCTCCCAAGTATCTAGGGTAGTTCCACTTCCAGTGACCAGTCCCTTTGAAGTAGAAGCACTTAGTCCCAGGCTTAGGTCCAGACTTGGGCTTCTTCACTTGAGTAGCAACTTGCTTACCGTTCTTCTTGAAGTTCCCCTTCTTCCCTTTGCCCTTTTTCTTGAAACTAGTGGTCTTGCCAACCATCAACACTTTGTGCTTTTCTTGATTTCTACATTCACCGATTTTAGCATCGCGAAGAGCTTGGGAATTGTTTTCGTCATCCCTTGCATATTATAGTTCATCACGAAGTTCTAGTAACTTGGTGATAGTGACTAGAGAACTTTGTCAATTACTATCTTATCTGGAAGATTAACTCCCACTTGATTAAGCAATTGTAGTACTCAGACATTCTGAGGACATGCTCACTAGTTGAGCTATTCTCCTCCATCTTGTAGGCTAAGTACTTTGTAAGAGGTCTCATACCTCTCGACTCGAACATGAGTCTGAAAGACCAATTCCAGCTCTTGGAACATCTCATATGCTCTGTGGTGTTCAAAACATTTTTGAAATCCTGGTTCTAAGATGTATAGCATGGTGTACTAAACTATCAATTAGTCATCATACCGAGCTTTGTCAAACGTTCATAACGTTTGTATCTGCTCCTACAATAGGTCTGTCACCTAGCGGTGCATCAAGGACATAATTCTTTTGTGCAGCAATGAGGATAATCCTCTGATCACGGACCAAGTCCGCATCATTGCTACTATCAACTTTCAACTGATTTTTCTCTAGGAACATATCAAAAATAAACGGGGAGCTATATCGCGAGCTATTGATCTACAACATAGATATGTTAATACTACCAGGACTAAGTTCATGATAAATTAAAGTTCAATTAATCATATTACTTAAGAACTCCCATTTAGATAGACATCCCTCTAGTCATCTAAATGATCACGTGATCCAAATCAACTAAACCATGTCCGATCATCACGTGAGATGGAGTAGTTTTCAATGGTGAACATCACTATGTTGATCATATCTACTATATGATTCACGCTCGACCTTTCGGTCTCCAGTGTTCTGAGGCCATATCTGCATATGCTAGGCTCGTCAAGTTTAACCCGAGTATTCTGCGTGTGCAAAACTGGCTTGCACCCGTTGTATGTGAATGTAGAGCTTATCACACCCGATCATCACGTGGTGTCTCAGCACGAAGAACTGTCGCAACGGTGCATAATCGGGGAGAACACCTATACCTTGAAATTTAGTGAGGGATCATCTTATAAGGCTACCGTCGTACTAAGTAAAATAAGATGCATAAAGGATAAACATCACATGCAATCAATATAAGTGATATGATATGGCCATCATCATCTTGTGCCTTTGATCTCCATCTCCAAAGCACCGTCATGATCACCATCGTCACCGGCTTGACACCTTGATCTCCGTCGAAGCATCGTTATCGTCTCGCCAACTATTGCTTTTACGACTATCTCTACCGCTTAGTGATAAAGTAAAAACAATTACAGGGCGATTGCATTGCATACAATAAAGCGACAACCATATGGCTCCTGCCAGTTGTCGATAACTCTCTTACAAAACATGATCATCTCATACAATAAAATATAGCATCATGTCTTGACCATATCACATCACAACATGCCTTGCAAAAACAAGTTCCACGTCCTCTACTTTGTTGTTGCAAGTTTTATGTGGCTGCTACGGGCTTAGCAAGAACCGTTCTTACCTACGCATCAAAAACCACAACGATTTTTTGTCAAGTGTGTTGCTTTAACCTTCAACAAGGACCGGGTGTAGCCACACTCGATTCAACTAAAGTTGGAGAAACTGACACCCGCTAGCCACCTATGTGCAAAGCACGTCAGTAGAACCAGTCTCGCCTAAGCGTACGCGTAATGTCGGTCCGGGCCGCTTCATCCAATAATACTGCCGAATCAAAGTATGACATGCTAGTAAGCAGTATGACTACTATCGCCCACAACTCTTTGTGTTCTACTCGTGCATATAACATCTACGGATAGACCTGGCTTGGATGCCACTGTCGGGGATGCAGTAACTTCAAAAAAATTCCTACGCACACGCAAGATCCATCTAGGTGATGCATAGAAACGAGCGGGAGAGTGTGTCCACGTACCCTCGTAGACCGAAAGCGGAAGAGTTATGACAACGCGGTTGATGTAGTCATACGTCTTCACGATCCGACCGATCCTAGTATCGAAAGTACGGCAACTCCGCAATTTGCACACGTTCAGCTCGGTGACGTCCCATGAACTCTAGATCCAGCTGAGTGTCGGGGGAGAGTTTCGTCAGCACGACGGCATGATGACGGTGATGATGAAGTTACCGACGTAGGGCTTCGCCTAAGCACTGCAACGATATGACCCAGGTGGAAATCTGTGGAGGGGGGCACCGCACACGGCTAAACAATCAACTTGTCAATTTGTGTGTCCTAGGGGTGCCCCCTCCTCCGTATATAAAGGAGCTATGGGAGGGGGCCAGCGGCCTCATAGGGTGCGCCCCAAGGGGGAATCCTACTCCTACTAGGAGTAGGTTCCCCCTTTCCTATTCCAACTAGGAGGGGAAGGAAAGAGGAGGAGGGGAGAAGGAAAGAGGGGGCCGGCCCCCAAGCCCTAAACCAATTCGGTTTGGGCCTAGGGGGGCGCCCCATATCTCCCTTGCTGCCCTCTGTTTCCACTAAGGCCCATGAAGGCCCATTGACCCCCTGAGGGGTTCCGGTAACTCCCCAGTACTCCGGTATTTATCCGGTGACCCCCGGAACCTTTCCGGTGTCCGAATATAACCTTCCAATATATCAATCTTTATGTCTCGACCATTTTGATACTCCTTGTCATGTTCGTGATCTCATCTGGGACTCCGAACAACCTTAGGTACATCAAAACACATAAACTCATAATACCGATCATCATCGAACGTTAAGCGTGCGGACCCTACGGGTTCGAGAACTATGTAGACATGACCGAGACTCACTTCCGGTCAATAACCAATAGCGGAACCTGGATGCTCATATTGGTTCCTACATATTCTACAAAGATCTTTATCGGTCAAACCGCATAACAACATACGTTGTTCCCTTTGTCATCGGTATGTTACTAGCCCGAGATTCGATTGTCGGTATCTCAATACCTAGTTCAATCTTGTTACCGGCAAGTCTCTTTACTCGTTCTGTGATGCGTTATCCCGCAACTAACTCATTTGTCACATTGCTTGCAAGGCTTATAGTGATGTGCATTACTGAGAGGGCCCAGAGATACCTCTCCGAAACACGGAGTGAAAAATCCTAATCTCGAGCTATGCCAACCCAACAAACACCATCGGAGACACCTGTAGAGCATCTTTATAATCACCCAGTTACATTGTGATGTTTGATAGCACACTAAGTGTTCCTCCGGTATTCGGGAGTTGCATAATCTCATAGTCATAGGAACATGTATGAGTCATGAAGAAAGCAATAGCAACAAACTAAACGATCATTGTGCTAAGCTAACGGATTGGTCAAGTCAATCACATCATTCTCTAATGATGTGATCCCGTTAATCAAATGACAACACATGTCTATGGCTAGGAAACTTAACCATCTTTGATTAACGAGCTAGTCAAAGTAGAGGCATACTAGTGACACTATGTTTGTCTATGTATTCACACATGTATTAAGTTTCCGGTTAATACAATTCTAGCATGAATAATAAACATTTATCATGAAATAAGGAAATAAATAATAACTTTATTATTGCCTCTAGGGCATATTTCCTACACCAGGAATAGTTGGAACCAAATATAGTCGTTCAAACAGGTATTGATGTAGTCAAGCGGCACAGTTCCAACTTGCACATAATGAACAACACATTGTGAATGACTGAAATAAACAAGGCATAAATGACCAGTATAACAACCAAATATAGCCATTGAAAACTGGACAGAGTCTCACTGCAACCAACCTAACAAGCAAATACAGATAAATAGGGCATATGCTTGAAAAGTGGACAAATGCTCACTGCAACCAACCTAACATGCAGATAAAGATAAACAAGGCATCTGCTTGATAACTAGACAAATGCTAAAAAAAGCAATCTAACAACCAAATACAGATAAACAGGGCATCTGCTTGACAATAGGACAAATGCTAAAAAAAGCAACCTAACAACCAAATATAGATAAACAAGGCATCTGCTTGATAACTGGACAAATACTCACTGCAACCAAACTAAGAACCAAATACAGATAAACAAGGCATGTGCTCGATAACTGAAAAAATGCTCACTCCAGCCAACCTAACAAGCAAATACAGATAAACAAGGCATCTACTCACTATAAACAACCAAATATAGCCATTCGTGAAACTAAAGTGGACAATTCATACTTAAACATCACATAGACCTATTGAACAATACATTTTGGCATAACGGAAATAATTAAACACGTCACATTTAAAGCACCGCACAGCAAATGCTACTACAACAAAGGGTACGGGTTGGCAAGCTAGAAAAGGTAAGATTTACTGATAGAATGTTGCCTCACATTTCATGGACGGGATCCTTCTAGTTGGAAGAGCATAGACCCATGGTGCGCTCTCTGATGTCACGGATGGGTTGTTTCACCTTGGAAGAACCTTCGTGGGTGCTCTCCTCGTGGTCGTGGTCGATGAGATCTGACTTGGCAATTGAGGATCCCAAGCCGCCACCGTAGAATGTGTCCTTCAGAAGTAACAAAATGGGCTCGATGGCGTATAAAGCTCGCAAATCCTTGACCGCTTGGCAGAGGAGATCAGCGGCAGGGCCGTCAAAGAGATCGACAGCGGTTGAACCAGAGGGGTTGGGATGGACGACTTAACCTGTAACATGGCCCGTGTGAAGCCATCAGTGTGGACGAGCTTGATGTCGTAGCCAGCTTTCCCGATATACAGTAATACGCTAGCCCGCTGACATGAAGCCTTCGGCATGGCAACATAGTCAACGTCTTCACCGGCTTCCGCGGCGACGTGTTGCTCCGGGATTGACAGGTCGGGACGAACGGCGGCCACCTCGCCAACATCCGCCGGAGAGGCCATGATAAACCTCTTCTTGGTCGAACGCTCGTCGGGCTCCCCGGCATACGTGGTCGAGCTTAGGCTGCGACATTCTGGAGCAGTGGATGTGGATCTAGCGGGGAGGGACACCGCAGGCCTTATCTAAAAACTCAGGGGAGTGGGGCGATGGTATGGGAATCGCTGGGTAACCTGAACTTTATTATCTAAGCTAGGAGGAACGGGCAGACCGGCAGGGTTGGCGGCGGCGCCGGCGGCGGCCGCGAGATAGGGTTCGAGGGGGGAGGAGCAGGTGGGGGACTGTGGAGAGGGGGTGGTGTTTGAGGATACGCCGCGGCTACTGAAAATTTTAGTAATGGGGGGTGGAGATGGTGGTGGACGAGGGAGGGTGACGGTTCAAATGCCTCAGCTACTGCAATTTTACTATAAGGTCGGTGTTGGAGGAGTGTGGGTGACGGTTGAAGTACGGCGGCTACTAAATTTTGGGTAAATGAATTGATGTGGGGCGGGAGTGCCCAAGATCGCGCACGGTCCAATAACAATATGCGTGTATGATAATAAGGAAAAGTGGCGCGGATCCGCCGATTTTTGCAACGCTCAAGGCGGGTAGTTTGTTTTCTATATTTCTAGCTAGCTGGCCTATCGCACATGGTTCGTCCTAATTTCCAAATGAACTTACCCGCCTTTAGCTTGCACAGGTGGTGGTTTTACAGCGCACTTGCATCACACACGGTTAAGCCAGTACATCCACCCTTTGCTCATGCTTGCGCAGTCATGGTGATTTCAGCGCACTTGCATCGCACACGGTTGAGCCAGTACCTCCACCCTTTGCTCGCGCTTGCGCGGTCATGGTGATTTCAGCGCACTTGCATCGCACACGGTTGAGCCAGTACCTCCACCTTAATTTGCTCGCGATTGCACGGTCGTGGTGATTTCAGCGCACTTACATCGCATACGGTTGAGCCAGTACCTCCACCTTAATTTGCTCGCGCTTGCGCGGTCGTGATGATTCACATCGCACTTGTATCGCACACGGTTAAGGTATTATACCCCGTGTCCGTTGAGGGTCATCAGAGTCTTTGCAGCAAAAAATAACGTTAGAGAGGGTCAAAAGACAGCCACACCAGCATGTGGCCCAAATATATATGAGTGAAAAGGGTGGTCTGTGATGTTGAAAATTCCAATGCATAACTTTTACCCTGCGGGCCCACGGTTGGGCGTGTCGTTGAAGATCGATGAGAGGGGCCAGAAGTCATGAACCACCTGGAAGTGGCCAAATATATGTACGAATATTGGGGATGTTTAAAACTTTAAATACACAATGCATAACTTTCGTGGCACCTGCCTCGCAAACCCGAAAGCACCCTAACAACCACCTAGCTAGGATATATATATAATGACATAATGTCCTAGCTAGGATGCTTGGCCCACCACCTCCCACTTCGTGTCAGCGGGGCGGATGCACGTAATGATCGATACTTTGGTCATACATGCATGTCGCCATGACCTACCATAAGATGGACCAGTGAATCTTTCGTTTGGTCAAATGACAGTCACTACTAGGAAAACGGTTTTTAACGACGGTATATGTGGCCGTTAAAGGTTGGATTGTGGTCGTTAAAGGTCAATAACGACCACAAACTGCTGGTCGTAGTAGGCTCCCTCGTTAAAAGTATAACGACCACGTACCTTTCATGGTCGTTATTCTTATAACGATGGGATGGTGTGTCGTCGTCGATCCCGAGGCAATAACAACCACTTTTGTCGTTGCTAATAATAGTGGGATGGTGTGTCGAACCCAAGGCAATAACAACCACTTTTGCCGTCGCTAATAATGTTATCATGCTGGCCAAAGTATCATTACCGACCACTCTCTTCACACTTTCATATCCTTCAGAACCACTTATATTATAACATTCCTTCCAATCACTTTATGCAACATCCACATCAATATATAAACAAAAGAATCTTAATTGAAAGGATCAATATTCCAACATTTCATAACTTATTTTATAAATAGAAGTACCAATATTCTGGCATACAATTCTGAAATTAAAATATCTTGTAAGAAATTTGAGTCAAAAGCACTCCTTATATCACCAATGTACTTGATCATATCTATATGGAAAATGAGACAAGTAGAAAAGATAATATTTATTAGTCTTCAATAGAGGGACACCATCGTTGTTTGAATGGATATCATTCTTCACTAGCGTTTACAATGCCTCCTTATGCTTATATATATTCTGGTGGACCATCAATCCTACAAAATGTTGATTAGTTTATGAAAGTCAGTCCATGTAAGTAAATGGCATGAAAGTATAATGACAAATAAAACCAATGTGTGAGAACAACTTACTTGATCATGTTGGCGTTCATGAGAACTATCAGTTAGAGATCTACCAGATAGAAGACGCTTAATTTCTGATACTTGTTGCGCCATGCCATTGACCTTTTCTTCGAGTACTTGTTTCGCTTGCTCAGAAGCTTGAAGTTGAGAAACTAATTCAGCCTTACTTAATGCTGGTCCTCGCAAATCTCTTGCTCTAATTCCACCACCAAATCCAACTACGCGATCACGCCGCTTAGATGTGTCACATTTCTGCATGACTTCATCATTTGAAAGACCAGGATTCAACTGAACTATGGTCTTAATTTGTGCCTGAAGTGCCAACAGTAAGTTATTTGCATAAACTTCTATCTCTAAGTAGGAAATGTAAACGTGCTATTCATTATGGAAGTTATGAATGTTAAATTAAGTCTTACATGTTTGGCGGAGGTTGTAGAATCAGGGAAGTCTGTACCCTTCTTGTGTGTCTCTGAAAATAGTTTATCCATACTCGGTGGCTTGTTTTCCTTTCCTCCCTGTTCCAACATAGGCAAGTGACTATTATTAGTTGAAACAAAATGGCAAGACAACTCACACTGATCTTATATTATTGGAATGAAAAACAATAGAAGTGAAAGCGTGTACCATGTCCCAAATTATCTGTCTAAAGGGTTTACCGCCAGATCGGTGAAGCATTTTGAGGTTAGCTCTATTTTGGGTGTTTCTCTTGCTCTTTTTCTGTAGTTAAAGAGGATTATATTGTCAACTGCACAAAATGGTTGAAAATTAAGAGGCAACATGAGAACTTACCAGAAACTCCTTGCTGAAAAAATGCTCCTTGACAAGCCATTCCCAGTCATCCTTTGGAATATCTTTAGGTACCTTTTTCATAGACTCCTGCATAGTCTTGTTGGGTTTCACAAAATGCCGGTGCAAGTATCCATGCCAGTTGATCCAAAGTTTCTTGACATGGTCTAATATCTCATCTTTGTACACATCTATTGCAATGTTGTCGTCAATATTTTCGAACTTGTCCTAAATAGTTGTTCATAAAACAGAGTCTCATAAATACATCAGTACAGAAATTCAGATTATAATGCTAGAAATTTTAATCAAACATACCTTAATTGCATCAAATATATGTCTCCGAGCTGCATCAGTAATATTGGACCATTCCTTTACCCTCATCGGCGTAATTCTAGGATTACGGACGATTCTACCCAAGTGTCGTGCAAAAATTTTGGAAAGCGCACGGTTATTGTAAAACTGGACTTTAATTTTTTGGGACTCCATGAGATCAGCTACTTCTTTGCATTTATTTTTCCCACGGACCCTGCGCTTTTCACCCGTTTGAGATCCTGCACCATTCGAAAGAAATATGTTAATCAAGTACAAAAAAACAAAAACATTCAAGCTACAATTTATATTGTAGCAGTCCGAATGAAGTATCAACTAATCAAGTTGCAGTGCTGAGCTTACTCTTCTTGGACGTAGCTGTAAGGCCATGGTTACCCTGCACTTCTTCATTTTCCATATTTTCATCAACAAATTCAGTTGCATTGTTGTGCTTACTGGTCTTTGAGGTACCTGCAAAGCCATGGCTATCCTGGGATTCTTCACTTTCCAGATTTTCATTACCCATTAATTCATCTACACCATTTGCACCATCTGAAAATATACAACCAATCAGTCAGCATGGTGGATAAAGGAAAAATGAAAAAAATAATTTTTTTCATACCATGAAAATCATGCATATCATTTCCCATGTCACCATCATTGCTGGTATCAGCTTCATCACTCATAGCTGCAATATATTATGAGTTACTTGAGACAATAAAGCATAGAAACAATTCTTGGTACAATATATGGTACTTAGAAACTCACTTCCGGAATCATCATCATCCCAATTTGTAGTAAACAAGATTGGTGTATTTGTTGCCGCATCATTTCCATCTATGAAACCAATTGAATCAAGCACAAATTTTGTTCATAGGTTGAAAATAAAGAACGCAGGTGTGGTGGTTTCAGTGTACTTTGACACACACGAAACAGGGGAAAACTGACTCGTTCAGTTTTAGATAGAGAAGCACACAATTATGACACAATGGGAATTCCTTTCTCTCTTTTCTTTTCTCTACATCGACTATGCCAAGCAATGAATGGTACAACTCCTATTTTTATAAGTTTCTCAGCACTGCAAGCAACTGACTTGCTTTTGCTGCAACAAATGCAAGCAAAAGACTGAAATTAGCTTCGCCAACATGTACACGCAGGGCACAACTGCACTTAACTTGCAGTAAGTTGCAGCCGATCTGCCACAATCTCTTCACATTGCAATATGAATTGTTTGACTACAATCAGGTTTAAGCTAACATGGTGATGCTTTGGCGTCCAAAGTGCCTGATGATCTGAAGGTACTGCTGCAGATCACATTCATCGGTGAAGCACCTATCCATCACATCGCCAAAATACAGTGCCTATTTCTAAGCCCATTCATATGTCCGTACTGTATAATACAATGTCAGGGGATATGAAGATCCATTTATGGATAGGAAAATATTTAAAAGTCAGTCGCTTGGTCATAGCCTGACATATGAATGACAAGAACAAATGTTACAAATAAAAGGTACTAATCTTGAATTCTGCTGTCGATGAGCCAAACTGAAAAACTAACAATAATACTATTCTCTAGCAAACAATATTTATTTTTCCACGATCTTGTAGTAGTCAGGAATATAAATTCGCAAAAAGTCTCTACGTATTTTGTTCAGATTACTCTTATGCCTAGATGCATTCCTGGCTCTTGCTTCCCTCCTCAATGCAGCATCACTAGCACGTCTTTCATTAAATTCCTTCCTGACCTTCTGGTATACTTCATCTTTCTTGTCTTCTTCCTCGAAGTCTTCGACAACTTGCCTACGCAGGTACTCAATAGAGTCTTCATCGACATCGGTTATTGAGACATCGCTGCTCCGTTCTTCATTAGGTGACTCTTCTGCCTCCTGATTAATTGTATCTGGAACAAACTCAACCATGTTGTCTCCTTGCACGTTCTCGTTCTTCGAATCAGGAGCAAAATCAACAATCAATTCTTCTTTTACCTCAGGATATATTGAACTATATTGAATCTAGAGAAGAATTAATGATCAAGTCATGTACCTCTTCATCCGTAGTATGGTGAGCAAACTCAACCCTGGAATCTGCTTGCTCCATCGGCGAACGGGGGAATTTTGGGGAGGAGTCGCGGTGGCCGGGGGAATTTTGTGGTTCAGCAGAGGCGCCGGACGGAGATGCAGGGGCATGAACAACCATGCAGACTTCCATCGGGATGTAGTGCAGAAATGTGGATCGGGAGGACTAACTAACAGGATTAGGAGCAGATTAGATTAGTTGGGGCTGGAGAGATTTAGCGCCAATATTTTGAGAACCCGCCAACATTAGTTGGGATGTTGCGGGGGAGAGATAAAGGAGAGAAGAGTTTTTTTTCCTTTTTGAACATAGGGAGAGGGAGTTTGTTAGAGTTGTACTACGTACCTGCAAATCCCATAACTAACAATCGCTCACCTAACGACCGGTGACCCGTGGTTGTTGAACGTAGTACGTAGATAGGTTTCCACCATGCGGGGAGTCCACTCGGGGGTTCAACGACCAAGAGTTTTTCGGCACCGTCGTTAATGCTAGTATTTGTAGTAGTGAGTTGTTGTTGTCGATTAACCGCTTGGGCCAATAGATTGAACCATCATAAAAATCGCACGAGAGGGACCACAAAACCAGTACCTCTTGCATGCGGCCCAAATGATGTACGTTGGGAAGGGGTGATGTGTGTTTTCAATATAGAATAATGTACAATTTAGATGTGGTGCCTACCTCTCGATACAGACAACAACAATGAAGGCAAGGTAGTTAAGGACGAGATACGTACGCAGGGTTTGATGTAGGTTGAACCCAGCAATCCGAGCATCTGGGAGGGAATCCTCACAACGCATGAGCTCGAGCTTTGGTTGACTGACATTTGACGGTGACCGGCCCTAACACAAACTAGGAGGAATCCATTCATGGCCAACACATACCCTTCATTATTGGTCAAAGGGATGATATATATACACTCAAGGAGCCCACAGATATTCGTGTCGTCACAAAAAACCGCACAAGGGAGACGTGGTCGACCAGAAGACCCCGTATACAATGCAGGCGCCCCGAAAATATGTATGGGTACGATGGTGTGTGTCACAACCCTAGTTAGTGTTGCATTAGATTGATGCATCATTTCTAAAAATTTCCCTGAAACCTGAAATGGGGATGATCTAACCCCCCAGCACCACCTAAACCAACTAGGGTTACTAAATAATTTTCTCAATGAACCTGAAATGCCCTTAAAAAATGTCCATCAATTTTGTCTTGGTTTAGAACCTCTGCCAAAATTGGTTCACATTTTTCTAGGACACCTAAGGTCACTTAATTAAATCATATGCTATTTGCAATTGGGCATTTAAATGCTATATATTATTTTAAGTGTTCAATTAATTCTGAACTTAAGTGTGGGCTGTTAGGAATAATCCTAACAGAGCCCACAATTATTTCTAGGATTTTTAGAAATGTTGTGGTATTTTTAATAAAGCTCAGAAGTTATAGAAAAATAGAAAACAGAAAATAAATAGAAGAGAGAGAGAGAGAGAGAGAGAGAGAGAGAGAGAGAAGGCCAGACCCATCTGGCCCGTGCTAGTCATCACCTACCTCTGCCAGTAGGCAGAGGAAGGACATCGCCACGCCGCTGAGCTCGCCACGCCACCTCCCTGCCTGCCTGCCCTCGTCTGCGCCAGCGCGACGCCTCGAAACGCCTCCTCGGTGCCGCCCGACCTCACTGACACCCCATTCGCCCTCCTGCACCTCTCCCCCGCCCTCTTCCACCATGGCCGACGCAGTTGCAGCCGCACCGCCGATGTAACTGCGGCCACCGTCGCCCCCTCGTCGCCCCAACGTGTCCAGCAGATTTGCCATCGTCCTCTCCGTCAAGCAGACCAAGCCCCCAGCGCTCATTCACCCTGAAGCCACCGCACCGACCCCATCTTCACCACCCGTCGCCGTAGATCCCCCTCACCATCTCGTCGCTGTCTGACCTCCTCCGGGCCCGCCGTTCGTTCCCCTGGAACCGCCGTGAGATCCTGCCCCTTCTCCCCCTCTTCGTTCGCCCTGTCGTGCACCGCAGTGACTGCATCGAGCTTGCCCGCACCCACTGCCGCCTCTGCACGTCGCTGTCGTGGCCACAGCCACGCTGGCTCGAAACCGAGCACGCCACCGCACTCACCGCATCCCCAGGAGCCCGCAGCACCACTCCACGCACCTCACTGTGCCTCCTAGCGACGAGCCCGAGCTCGCCCGAGCTCTGACAGCCGCCAAGCTCGTCGCTGGCGTCGTTTCCGGTGACCCTGAGCTCCACCACCACCACCACCAATCAACGCGGCTCGCTCCCAGCTACGCGTAGGAGCACTCCGTCGTCGTTTTGGTCGCCGGAGTGCGCAACCCGCACTGCCCTGCCGCGTCTGGCCTCGCCGGTGGTTAGCCCCGATTTGACCAGGGGTTTGACCTCCCCTGGGTCAATGACAGGTGGGGCCCAGCCCGGCTAATTAACCTAGATTAGGGTTAACTAAATTTAGTTAGTTTAATTAACCACTGACACGCGGGACCCACTAGTCAAGTTTGACCTGGACCACGCCGTTGACCGCTGACGTCACAGTGATGCAATGCTGACGCAATAAAGTATTTTCTGGATTTATTTATATTCAGGAAATTCCAGAAAATGTTATAAACTTCAAAAAATCATAGAAAATAATCTGTAACTCCAAATGCAAAGAGTTATATATGAAAAATGATCAGAAAAATCCAATCTTTCCATCTGTACTGGTTTCATGCATGTTAGAGCAATTTAACCTTGCTGTTTAGATTGAATATCATAATGCACTTATATGAGCTCATAACTTGAGTTGGTATTTGAATCTTTGATTCAAATAAGCTCAAACCACCTTGTTTGTAGTTGCATTAGCCAAAACACATTCATTTTGCCATGTCATATGCATGCATCATATTGTTGCATATCGCCATGTTTTGATTGTGTTACCGGGGTGATCTTTGTGGTAGGTTCTGCCTCCGAGGATATTCACGAGTATCCAGCTGAAGGGCAGTAACCCTCGACCACTCTGCCAGGCAAGCACCCCCCCCCCCCCAATTGATCATATCGATACAATCCCATCTTCTCGCTCCTGCTCTCATTTACTGCATTTAAGACAACAATGTTACAAACTGATGTGTGTTGCGGTAGTTGAACCCATTTCCTCTGTATGACCTGTCTTTGCCACAGTAACTAGATGAAACCCACTAGCATGTGTAGGAGTTGATTGCGCCATGTTTGTGTTTCCTACCATGCTATGCCTGGTATGCTTCGAGTCGTGTCAGGTCTGGCTAATCTGGGTGATGGACTGGAGTAAATGGTTGTGTCGGTATGAGAGTGGAGTGTTGAACATGATTTGGTAAAAGTATCGATGAGAGGCCATGTAGGAGTACATGGTGGGTTGTTTCATTGAGGCTGTCCTTAAGAACTGAGATTTGTATGTGTGATTTAAGATCAGCTACTACCATGCGTTGGGCCCGAAACCAATGGACCCTCTCGACTTGTTAATCACTCTTGTCCTCTGTCCAGGAGTTGCAAGTAGTTTCTGGTGTTTGTAGTATGCTGGAGGCCGTGCAAAGCGCTGACCTTAGGGGTGGGTTGTGATGCGGTAGGCACGTGGCATGGTGTACCGAGTCGCCCGTTTGGTGTCTCGGGAACCCTGCACACATCGTTTGGGGCCGTTGAGGACACCCCGGCCGGATTTCCTTGCAGATGGAACCTGAATAGGCGATATACCTGGACTAGGGACTCGTGTGTTTAGTCAGGTCGTGGCCGACACCCTTGCTGGGCTTCCGCTTGAAGGTCGCCGAGTACATGTCGTGTAAACGGCGATAAGTGGTGGAAGCGTGTGTGAAGAAGTACACCCCTGCAGGGTAACAAAACTATTCGAATAGCCGCGTCCGCAGTAAAGGACTACTTGGTCGCTTATGCAGTTCATAGACAAGTTAATGGTTACCCTTAAAAGACTCAAGATAAGTGTGAGTGCTGCGGATGGCCCTCCCGTAAGATGACGAGGGAGGATCCACGGTGGATTATTGTGATGGTGATTAGTGGACTCGTGTGCGCAAAATCATTTACAAGTTGTGTCAATCGTAGGATAGCTTAGCCAAGAGTCAAAGCTGGCTTAATGCAATAACTCCACTACCCTTCTTGAGAATGTGCATGTATAGTAGGACCTGTTGTAAGACTTTCTGAGTACCTTTGTACTCATGTTGATTTAATAATTGTTGCAGAAGAGACCACCGCCCCTTCCGATGGGTTCTATGTACATCTCGATGTTGATGAGTAGCTTGATGCCCAGGTGGTGACCCTGAGCTTATGAAGGGCCTTTGTAGATAGACAGGCTTCATCAAGCCTTCTTTCTTTCTAGTTGTCTGTACTCAGACAAGTTTGCTTCCGCATGTGCTTGTATGCTTGTATGACTTGAGTGTCGGGTCGTGTGACCCCTACCTGTATGGATATGATATGTATGGCTCTCTGGAGCCTTTAAATAAAGTACTTTGAGTTGTAGAGTTTTGTTGTGATGCCATGTTGTATTTACACATATCGAGCATATTGTGTGTATGATTGAAATGCTTCGTATGTGTGGGATCCGACAACCTAGTTGTTTATCCTTGGTAGCCTCTCTTATGGGGAAATGTAGTCTGGTGCTTCCACTGAGCCTTGGTAGTCTACTACAGCCCGGTTGACCGGAGTCCTAATAGCCCAGTACTACTCCTCCGGAACACTTAGACTGGTCGGCATGTGATTCACTTCGTTCTTGTGTCTGTCCCTTCAGGGAAATGTCACGCGGTGACTTTCGGAGTCCTGCTAGCCTGCTACAGCCCGGTTTCCCGGAGTCCTGTTAGCCCGGTTGCTACAACCCGAATTCACACGCTGATGACCGACATGTTCGATGTTGTTTCATGTATGCATATCCCCGTAAGTTAGTGCCACTTTGGATTCACGACTAGTCATGTAGGCCCAGGTTCTCTGTCGTATGGAAGCTAGCGACACTATCATATACGTGAGCCAAAAGGCGCAAACGGTCCCGGGCCAGGTAAGGCGACACCCGTGGGAATACCGTGCGTGAGGCCGCAAAGTGATATGAGGTGTTACATGCTAGATCGGTGTGACTTAGCATCAGGGTCCTGACAGTGTTGGCATCAGAGCCGGACTGCCTGTAGGTTCGTTAAGACAAACTGGTTGATGTCGAGTCTGGAAATGCTTTAGTTATATGTAGGGGAATTGATTGTAGGAGGGACGTAAGGCTACTTTTACTCCCTTACCTTATGCCCTCTGATCTGAGTCATCCTCTTCTCTTTCTACGTGGGTTAAGGACTAGGTTGTCATCTCTCTATCAAGTTCACGTGTTACTAATCCGTGGAATCTTAGGATTGTTGGTTCCAGGCCTCAGTTCAGTTTCTACTACTTTTATTATGTTGTCAGTTGAACCAGAACCTTGATATGATGTTGTTGAGTTGCTTTGCAAACTGTTGTGAATGTCTCAAATCTTTTTCTGAGCATTTACAGCCATTATGCTGTCCGATTTCTCCTAGAAATTCTAATGCCTTTGCATTACATTGTGTTTCAGATGGCCTCCCGCACCCAGAATCAAGTGGTTCGTTTGACTCAGTGCCTCGATGTAACTGATCACACTGCCATGCTGGTCCGCGTGATGATCAAGGTTGGCTATCGATGGTATCCTGAGTATACCGTCGAGGAGCAGTTTCGAGATTTCAATCAGAGTCAATACCTTTGCACAGTCAGGATATACCTTTCCTATCCTGGAGCTACTGAACTCCTCATTGCTCATATGGACTTGGGGTTACCATCGAGATATCCATGCAGGACGCTGCTTACTCGATGATGACTATTATGCGGGCTAGGCTTGCCTTGCTTCGGAACACTGAGTTCCGCTATATGCCAGCATCACTCCCTGAGGCATAAGGTTACTACCAGGCTCTTTATACTGACTCTGCCCATGAGGATTCACTACTCCGCACCACCACAAAGTTTCTTGAGGACAAGGACCGTGAGAATCGTGCCTTGCAAATGGAGCTCTTCAACACTCGTTCTGATCAATGGGCCACTCTGACATGGTTTGCACCTACCGTGCAGGCTGGGTATATGGATATGCGGGATTTGTACCCCGTGCGGTATGGTCTACCGAGTCGTATGGACTGGCGTGATGTAGGAGGCATCACTCCTCCATGTGGACCCCGTCTGCCGCCGTTTGTTGGACCAAGGCCACATCTGAGTCCTTTTGGACCGCAAGCTCCACAGGACCGACTGTTTCCAGATGATCACGTCCAGCTCCCAGGACATGGGGGTAATCTCTATGAAGATTACTACGGAGATGTCTGAGCTGATGGTAGCACCTCTAGTATTGTAACAGTTGTATCATCCACAGTCCTGCGTGACTCGTGGGATATGACTTAGCGTGTACTGAATTCCGGAGGCGTAGATAAATAATGTATAGGATGCTTGGAATGCCTCTGATGAGATGTATCGTCTTTCACCGCAGTTGTACTTAGCCTGGGCTTGTACTAAACTATGTATGGTGTGTATGGCCGATGGTATATATATGGCAGTTTCTATATTACCATGTCATGCAAATGAACGTCTCTACATTCCGTGTCATCCTTACATTCCGCACCTCCTTGCCAAGATTTTAACATCCTTGTCTAAATCGTTGCCTTGTTTTCCTAGGATGGTCGATACCCGAAGCAACCCTGCTGCCCAGGAGCAGGGTGAAGCCAGTGGAGTTAGGGATGGGAATCTGCCTCATGCGCTTTCCATGGCTGAGGTTATGCTAGAGGCAGAAAGGAATAAGTGTGAGACCAACCGTCTGCTGGAACGCATTGAGCAGAACACTGCACATCGCCAGAGGAACGACTTGGTGTCAATCAATGACTTTATCAAGTTGTACCCATCGACCTTCCATCATTTCGTCGAGCCCCTCGATGCGCATGATTGGCTTCGCAGCATCACCCATAAGCTACGTTCTGCCAACGTATTCGAAGCTGATAAGGTTACCTATGCCGACTGTCACCTTGAAGGCCCTGCTAGCCTTTGGTGGGAAAACTATGAGGCTATGCGCCCGGCTAGCCAGATCACCACTTGGGCCGAATTCAGTGAGGCTTTCCGTGAGCACCACATTCCAAAAGGTCTCATGGATCGTAAGAGGGAAGAGTTCTGCAATTTCACCCAAGGCAGACTGACTGTGGATGCATACAGCCATGAGTTTGGAAATCTGGCAAGCTATGCACCTGAAGAGGTATCCACCGACGCCAAGAAGCAGGCGAGGTTCCGCAAGGGATTCAGCCCTGAGCTTCGCCGTGACCTCCGTCTGCACGAGTGCACCTCCTTCTAGAAGTTAGTGAATAAGGACATCAGTGCTGAGACAGGCCAGACTGACTACGAAGCTACATGCAAGCACTCCCGTGATTTTGGTTCTTCATCCGGTTCTGGCGCTCAGAAGCGCCGGGTGTGGATTCCAAACATAGCTCTGCCACCCAGGTTCATTCCGAGGCCATCCTTTGAGGCGCCTCACCCCAACCAGCAGTATGCACCGCCCAAGGCCTATGGTGGCCCTGTTGCTAATGCTTCTCCACGCACCAACGTTGTGACATGCTTCAAGTGTGGAGAGACGAGTCACTACCTGCGCGAGTGTCCCCAGAACAACAACCCCAACCAGTCCGGAAAGTCCGTTGGTGAAAGTGCAACTATCCCTGGGTGGTTTTGGTAATTCCTAACAACATATAGATCATTGAGCTAACATTATTCCAAGATTAATATTTCAGGAAAAGCTCAATGAATGGCATGGCATGGATGAGGAAAGTGGATCCCTCAAAATTCTAAGGACAAAAAGTTTGGCTCAGGCTTGAAGCTCAAAGACTCTACATTTTATATTTTAGTGATCCAACATCACATTGAGTCTATAGGAAAAGCCAATACTTCAAGGAGGGATGAGGTGTTGCTTAATGGCTTGCTTGCTCAAAATGCTTAGTGATATGCTCCAAAATCCTCAACTACCTTCCCACATCCACATATGACCTAAACCAAAAGTCAAACTCGGACCCACTGATTCTTTCTATCCGGCGCCACCGAGTTTCAAATGTCATAGCCACTGCCACAAACCCTAGGCAAATCGGTCTCACCGATAGGGATATCGGTCTCACCGAGATGGGATTGTAATCTCTCTGTTTCCTTTCGTAACGTTTCGGTCTTACCGATATGAGCGATCGGTCCCACCGAGATTGAAACTCTTTGTTTCCCTTTTGTAACATTTCGGTCTCACCGAGATGAGCGAATCGGTCCCACCAAGTTTACCTGACCAACTCTCTAGTTAGCTTATTACCAAAATTGGTCCCACCGAGTTCATGTAATCGGTCACACCGAGATTACGTTATGCCCTAACCCTAACCATATCGGTCCTACCGAGTTGCATCTCAGTCCCACCCAAAATCCTAACGGTCACTAGGTTTGCTGAATCGGTCCGACCGAGTTTAACCATTCGGTCCCACCGAGTTTGGCAAATTGTGTGTAACGGTTAGATTTGTGTGGAGGCTATATATACCCCTCCACCCACTCTTCATTCGTGGAGAGAGCCATCAAAACATACCTACACGTCCAATACACATTTTCTGAGAGAGAACCACCTACACTTGTGTTGAGGTCAAGATATTCCATTCCAACCATATGAATCTTGATCTCTGGCCTTCCCCAAGTTGCTTTCCGCTCAAATCTTCTTTCCACCAAATCCAAATCCTGTGAGAGAGAGTGAGTGTTGGGGAGACTATCATTTGAAGCACAAGAGCAAGGAGTTCATCATCAACACACCATTTGTTACTTCTTGGAGAGTGGTGTCTCCTAGATTGTCTAGGTGTCACTTGGGAGCCTCCGGCAAGATTGTGGAGTTGAACCAAGGAGTTTGTAAGGGCAAGGAGATCGCCTACTTCGTGAAGATCTACCGCTAGTGAGGCAAGTCCTTCGTGGGCGACGGCCGTGATGGAATAGACAAGGTTGCTTCTTCGTGGACCCTTCGTGGGTGGAGCCCTCCGTGGACTCGCGCAACCGTTACCCTTCGTGGGTTGAAGTCTCCATCAACGTGGGCGTACGATAGCACCACCTATCGGAACCATGACAAAAACATCCGTGTCTCCAATTGCGTTTGAATCCTCCAAACCCTTCCCTTTACATTCTTGCAAGTTGCATGCTTTACTTTCCGCTGCTCATATACTCTTTTGCATGCTTGCTTGAATTGTGTGGAGATTGCTTGACTTGTGCTAAGATAGCTAAAATCTGCCAAGTACTAAAATTGGGAAAAGGCTAGATTTTTATTTGGTCAAGTAGTCTAATCACCCCCCCCCCTCTAGACATACTTTCGATCCTACAAGTGGTATCAGAGCTTTGGTCTCCATTTTCTTTGATTTCCATAGCTTTTGGTGGTCATAGCCTTGGTTTCACAACCTAGGAGAGTATGGCGTCTAGCGCGGGAAATTATCACCGTAGAGGTCCTTACTTTGATGGTACTAATTTTGCTAGTTGGAAGCATAAGATGAAAATGCATATTCTTGGACATAACCCCGCCGTTTGGGCTATTGTGTGTATTGGCTTGCAAGGTGAATTCTTTGATGGGAAAGAACCGAACCATGAAGCTACCACGGAAGAGTTGAAAATGCTGCAATACAATGCTCAAGCTTGTGATATCCTCTTCAACGGATTGTGCCCCGAAGAATTCAACAAAATCAGCCGTCTTGAGAATGCAAAGGAAATTTGGGATACTTTGATTGATATGCACGAAGGTACCGACTCCGTCAAGGAATCCAAATTGGATGTGCTTCAAAGTCAACTTGACAAGTTCAAAATGAAGGATGGTGAAGGTGTCGCTGAAATGTACTCTAGGCTCGCTCTTATCACAAATGAGATTGCCGGCTTAGGGAGTGAAGAGATGACCGATAGATTCATCATTAAGAAGATCCTAAGAGCCTTGGATGGAAAATATGATACCGTGTGCACATTGATCCAAATGATGCCAAATTACAAAGATCTCAAGCCAACGGAAGTCATCGGAAGAATTGTTGCTCATGAGATGTCACTCAAGGATAAAGAGGAACTTCACAACAAATCAAGTGGTGCTTATAAAGCCTCATGTGAAGCCCCCACATCATCAAGTGAGAAACAAACCTTCAATGAAGAATTGAGCTTAATGGTGAAGAACTTCAACAAGTTTTACAAGAGTAGAAGCAAAGAGAGAAGCTCCAAGTGAAGGTCCTACAATAACAAAAGATCTTCTAGTCGAGAGCGAAACTGCTACAATTGTGAAAGGCCCGGACACTATTCCAATGAGTGTACGGCCCCCTACAAGAGAAGAGAAGATTCTCCCAAGAGAAGAAGTAGAAGAGAAGAATCGCCATCTAGAGAAAGAAGGAGTAGAGATGATCATTATGAACGAAGACCTGTTGGGGAACGTAGTAATTTCAAAAAAATTCCTACGCACACGCAAGATCATGGTGATGCATAGCAACGAGAGGGGAGAGTGTTGTCTACGTACCCTCGTAGACCGAAGCGGAAGCGTTGACACAACGTAGAGTAAGTAGTCGTACGTCCTCCTCCCGATCCGACCGATCCAAGCGCCGTTACTCCGGCGCCTCCGAGTTCTTGACACACGTACAGCTCGATGACGTTCTCCGGGCTCCGATCCAGCAAAGCTCTCGGGAAGAGTTTCGTCAGCACGACGGCGTGGTGACGATCTTGATAAACTACCGACGCAGGGCTTCGCCTAAGCACTGCAACAATATGACCGAGGTGGAATATGGTGGAGGGGGGCACCGCACACGGCTGAGGAACGATCACGAAGATCAACTTGTGTGTTCTAGGGTGCCCCCTGCCCCCATATATAAAGGAGCAACGGGGGGAGGCCGGCCGGCCCTATGGGGCGCGCCAAAGGGAGGGGGAGTCCTCCTCCTAGTGGGAGTAGGACTCCCCTTTCCTAGTCCAACTAGGAAGAGAGAGGGGGAAGGAAAGAGAGGGAGAGGGAGAGGGAAAGGGGGGCCGCCCCCCCCCCCCCTCCTTGTCCAATTCGGACTCCCCATGGGGGGCGCGCCACCTCCTGGCCGCAGCCCTCTCTGTCCCCTCGGGCCCAATAAGGCCCATTACTTCCCCGGGGGGTTCCGGTAACCCCTCCGGCACTCCGGTTTTATCCGAAACCATTCCGATGTCCGAATATAGTCGTCCAATATATCAATCTTTATGTCTCGACCATTCCGAGACTCCTCGTCATGTCCGTGATCTCATCCAGGACTCCGAACTAACTTCGGTACATCAAAATGCATAAACTCATAATAACTGTCATCGTAACCTTAAGCGTGCGGACCCTACGGTTCGAGAACGGTGTAGACATGACTGAGACAATTCTCTGGTCAATAACCAATAGCGGGACCTGGATGCCCATATTGGCTCCTACACATTCTACGAAGATCTTTATCGGTCAGACCGCATAACAACATACGTTGTTCCCTTTGTCATCGGTATGTTACTTGCCCGAGATTCGATCGTCGGTATCCAATACCTAGTTCAATCTCGTTACCGGCAAGTCTCTTTACTCGTTCTGTAATACATCATCTCGCAACTAACTCATTGGTTGCAATGCTTCCAAGGCTTATATGATGTGCATTACCGAGAAGGCCCTGAGATACCTCTCCGACATTCGAAGTGACAAATCCTAATCTCGAAATACGCCAACCCAACAAATACTTTCCGAGACACCTGTAGAGCACCTTTATAATCACCCAGTTACGTTGTGACGTTTGGTAGCACACAAAGTGTTCCTACGGTAAACGGGAGTTGCATAATCTCATAGTCAAAGGAACATGTATAAGTCATGGAGAAAGCAATAGCAACATACTAAACGATCGGGTGCTAAGCTAATGGAATGGGTCATGTCAATCAGATCATTCAACTAATGATGTGACCTTGTTAATCAAATGACAACTCCTTTGTCTATGGTTAGGAAACTTAACCATCTTTGATTAACAAGCTAGTCAAGTAGAGGCATACTAGTGACACTCTGTTTGTCTATGTATCCACACATGTATTATGTTTCTGGTTAATACAATTCTAGCATGAATAATACACATTTATCATGATATGTAAGGAAATAAATAATAACTTTATTATTGCCTCTAGGGCATATTTCCTTCAGTCTCCCACTTGCACTAGAGTCAATAGTCTAGATTACACAGTAATGATTCTAACACCCATGGAGTCTTGGTGCTGATCATGTTTTGCTCGTGGAAGAGGCTTAGTCAACGGGTCTTCTACATTCAGATCCGTATGTATCTTGCGAATCTCTATGTCTCCCACCTGGACCAAATCCCGGATGGAATTGAAGCGTCTCTTGATGTGCTTGGTTCTCTTGTGAAATCTGGATTCCTTTGCCAAGGCAATTGCACCAGTATTGTCACAAAAGATTTTTATTGGACTCGATGCACTAGGTATGACACCTAGATCGGATATGAACTCCTTCATCTAGACTCCTTCATTTGCTGCTTCTGAAGCAGCTATGTACTCCGCTTCACATATAGATCCCGCCACGACGCTTTGTTTAGAACTGCACCAACTGACAGCTCCACCGTTTAATGTAAATACGTATCCGGTTTGCGATTTAGAATCGTCCGTATCAGTGTCAAAGCTTGCATCAACGTAACCGTTTACGACGAGCTCTTTGTCACCTCCATACACGAGAAACATCTCCTTAGTCCTTTTCAGGTACTTCAGGATATTCTTGACCGCTGTCCAGTGATCCACTCCTGGATTACTTTGGTACCTCCCTGCCAAACTTATAGCAAGGCACACATCGGGTCTGGTACACAGCATTGCATACATGATAGAGCCTATGGCTGAAGCATAGGGAACATCTTTCATTTTCTCTCTATCTTCTGCAGTGGTCGGGCATTGAGTCTTACTCAACTTCACACCTTGTAACACAGGCAAGAACCCTTTCTTTGCTTGATCCATTTTGAACTTCTTCAAAACTTTGTCAAGGTATGTGCTTTGTGAAAGTCCAATTAAGCGTCTTGATCTATCTCTATAGATCTTAATGCCCAATATGTAAGCAGCTTCACCGAGGTCTTTCATTGAAAAACTTTTATTCAAGTATCCCTTTATGCTGTCCAGAAATTCCATATCATTTCCAATCAGTAATATGTCATCTACATATAATATCAGAAATGCTACAGAGCTCCCACTCACTTTCTTGTAAATACAGGCTTCTCCAAAAGTCTGTATAAACCCAAATGCTTTGATCACACTATCAAAGCGTTTATTCCAACTCCGAGAGGCTTGCACCAGTCCATAAATGGATCGCTGGATCTTGCACACTTTGTTAGCTCCCTTTGGATCGATAAAACCTTCCGGTTGCATCATATACAACTCTTCTTCCAGAAATCCGTTCAGGAATGCAGTCTTTACATCCATTTGCCAAATTTCATAATCATAAAATGCGGCAATTGCTAACATGATTCGGACAGACTTAAGCATCGCTACGGGTGAGAAGGTCTCATCGTAGTCAATCCCTTGAACTTGTCGAAAACCTTTTGCGACAAGTCGAGCTTTGTAGACAGTAACATTACCATCAGCGTCAGTCTTCTTCTTGAAGATCCATTTATTCTCTATTGCTTGCCGACCATCGGGCAAGTCAACCAAAGTCCATACTTTGTTCTCATACATGGATCCTATCTCAGGTTTCATGGCTTCAAGCCATTTTGCAGAATCTGAGCTCACCATCGCTTCTTCATAGTTCGTAGGTTCACCATGATCTAGTAGCATGATTTCCAGAACAGGATTGCCGTACCACTCTGGTGCGGATCTTACTCTGGTTGATCTACGAGGTTCTGTAGTAACTTGATCTGAAGTTGCATGATCATCATCATTAACTTCCTCACTAATTGGTGTAGGTGCTACAGAAACAGATTTCTGTGGCGTACTATTTTCCAATAAGGGAGCAGGTACAGTTACCTCATCAAGTTCTACTTTCCTCCCACTCACTTCTTTCGAGAGAAACTCCTTCTCTATAAAGGATCCATTTTTAGCAACAAATGTCTTGCCTTCGGATCTGTGATAGAAGGTGTACCCAACAGTTTCCTTTGGGTATCTTATGAAGACACATTTCTCTGATTTGGGTTCGAGCTTATCAGGTTGAAGCTTTTTCACATAAGCATCGCAGACCCAAACTTTAAGAAACGACAACTTTGGTTTCTTGCTAAACCATAGTTCATAAGGCGTCGTCTCAACGGATTTTGATGGTGTCCTATTTAACGTGAATGCGGCCGTCTCTAGAGCATAACCCCAAAACGATAGCGGTAAATCTGTAAGAGACATCATAGATCGCACCATATCAAGTAAAGTACGATTACGACGTTCGGACACACCATTGCGTTGTGGTGTTCCGGGTGGCATGAGTTGTGAAACTATTCCGCATTGTTTCAAATGTAGACCAAACTCGTAACTCAAATATTCTCCTCCATGATCAGATCGTAGAAACTTTATTTTCTTGTTACGATGATTTTCAACTTCACTCTGAAATTCTTTGAACTTTTCAAATGTTTCAGACTTGTGTTTCATTAAGTAGATATACCCATATCTGCTTAAATCATCTGTGAAGATGAGAAAATAACGATATCCGCCACGAGCTTCAATATTCATCGGACCACATACATCTGTATGTATGATTTCCAATAAATCTGTTGCTCTCTCCATAGTACCGGAGAACGGTGTTTTAGTCATCTTGCCCATGAGGCACGGTTCGCAAGTACCAAGTGATTCATAATCAAGTGGTTCCAAAAGTCCATCAGTATGGAGTTGCTTCATGCGCTTTATACCGATATGACCTGCCACAAATAAGTTGCACTATCATTATCAACTCTGCATCTTTTGGTTTCAACATTATGAATATGTGTATCACTACTATCGAGATTCATCAAAAATAGACCACTCTTCAAGGGTGCATGACCATAAAAGATATTACTCATATAAATAGAACAACCATTATTCTCTGATTTAAATGAATAACCGTCTCGCATCAAACAAGATCCAGATATAATGTTCATGCTCAACGCTGGCACCAAATAACAATTATTTAGGTCTAATACTAATCCCGAAGGTAGATGTAGAGGTAGCATGCCGACCGCGATCACATCGACTTTGGAACCATTTCCCACGCGCATCGTCACCTCGTCCTTTGCCAGTGTTCGCTTAATCCGTAGTCCCTGTTTCGAGTTGCAAATATTAGCAACAGAACCAGTATCAAATACCCAGGTGCTACTGCGAGCTCTAGTAAGGTACACATCAATAACATGTATATCACATATACCTTTGTTCACCTTGCCATCCTTCTTATCCGCCAAATACTTGGGGCAGTTCCGCTTCCAGTGACCAGTCTGCTTGCAGTAGAAGCACTCAGTTTCAGGCTTAGGTCCAGACTTGGGTTTCTTCTCTTGAGCAGCAACTTGTTTGCTGTTCTTCTTGAAGTTCCCCTTCTTCTTCCCTTTGCCCCTTTTCTTGAAACTAGTGGTCTTGTTGACCATCAACACTTGATGCTCCTTCTTGATTTCTACCTCCGCAGCCTTTAGCATTGCGAAGAGCTCGGGAATTGTCTTATCCATCCCTTGCATGTTATAGTTCATCACGAAGCCTTTGTAGCTTGGTGGAAGTGATTGGAGAATTCTGTCAATGACACAATCATCCGGAAGATTAACTCCCAGTTAAATCAAGTGATTATAATACCCAGACATTTTGAGTATATGTTCACTGACAGAACCATTCTCCTCCATCTTGCAGCTATAGAACTTATTGGAGACTTCATATCTCTCAATCCGGGCATTCTGTTGGAATATTAACTTCAACTCCTGGAACATCTCATATGCTCCATGATGTTCAAAACATCGTTGAAGTCCCGGTTCTAAGCCGTAAAGAATGGCACACTGAACTATCGAGTAGTCATCAGCTTTGCTCTGTCAGACGTTCACAACATCTGGCGTTGCTCCAGCAGCAGGCCTGGCACCCAGCGGTGCTTCCAGGACATAACTTTTCTGTGCAGCAATGAGGATAATCCTCAAGTTACGGACCCAGTCCGTGTAATTGCTACCATCATCTTTCAACTTTGCTTTCTCAAGGAACGCATTAAAATTCAACGGAACAACAACACGAGCCATCTATCTACAATCAACATAAACAAGCAAGATACTATCAGGGACTAAGTTCATGATAAATTTAAGTTCAATTAATCATATTACTTAAGAACTCCCACTTAGATAGACATCCCTCTAATCTTCTAAGTGATCACGTGATCCAAATCAAACTAAACCATAATCGATCATCACGTGAAATGGATTAGCTCTCAATGGTGAACATCATTATGTTGATCATATCTACTATATGATTCACGCTCGACCTTTCGGTCTCCGTGTTCCGAGGCCATATCTGCATATGCTAGGCTCGTCAAGTATAACCCGAGTATTCTGCGTGTGCAAAAACTGGCTTGCACCCGTTGTAGATGGACGTAGAGCTTATCACACCCGATCATCACGTGGTGTCTGGGCACGACGAACTTTGGCAACGGTGCATACTCGGGGAGAACACTTCTTGATAATTTAGTGAGAGATCATCTTATAATGCTACCGTCAATCAAAGCAAGATAAGATGCATAAAAAGATAAACATCACATGCAATCAATATAAGTGATATGATATGGCCATCATCATCTTGTGCTTGTGATCTCCATCTCTGAAGCACCGTCATGATCACCATCGTCACCGGCGTGACACCTTGATCTCCATCGTAGCATCGTTGTCGTCTCACCAATCTTATGCTTCTACGACTATCGCTACCGCTTAGTGATAAAGTAAAGCATTACAGGGCGATTGCATTGCATACAATAAAGCGACAACCATACGGCTCCTGCCGGTTTCCGATAACTCGGTTACAAAACATGATCATCTCATACAATAAAATTTAGCATCATGTCTTGACCATATCACATCACAACATGCCCTGCAAAAACAAGTTAGACGTCCTCTACTTTGTTTGTTGCAAGTTTTACGTGGCTGCTACGGGCTTAAGCAAGAACCAATCTCACCTACGCATCAAAATCACAACGATAGTTTGTCAAATAGACTCCGTTTTAACCTTCTCAAGGACCGGGCGTAGCCATACTCGGTTCAACTAAAGTTGGAGAAACTGACACCAGCCAGCCACCTGTGTGCAAAGCACGGCGGTAGAACCAGTCTCGCGTAAGCGTACGCGTAATGTCGGTCCGGGCCGCTTCATCCAACAATACCGCCGAACCAAAGTATGACATGCTGGTAGGCAGTATGACTTGTATCGTCCACAAATCACTTGTGTTCTACTCGTGCAAAACATCAAACCATAAAAACCTAGGCTCTGATGCCACTGTTGGGGAACGTAGTAATTTCAAAAAAATTCCTACGCACACGCAAGATCATGGTGATGCATAGCAACGAGAGGGGATAGTGTTGTCTACGTACCCTCGTAGACCGAAGCGGAAGCGTTGACACAACATAGAGGAAGTAGTCGTACGTCCTCCTCCCGATCCGACCGATCCAAGCGCCGTTATGTTGGAAATATGCCCTAGAGGCAATAATAAAAGCATTATTATTATATTTCCTTATTCATGATAATTGTCTTTATTCGTGCTATAATTGTGTTAACCGGAAATCGTAATACATGTGTGAATAACAGACAACAACATGTCCCTAGTGAGCCTCTAGTTGACTAGCTCGTTGATCGACAGATAGTCATGGTTTCCTGACTATGGACATTGGATGTCATCGATAACGGGATCACATCATTAGGAGAATGATGTGATGGACAAGACCCAATCCTAAACATAGCATAAGATCGCATAGTTCATTTGCTAGAGTTATCCAATGTCAAGTATCCTTTCCTTAGACCATGAGATCGTGTAACTCCCGGATACCGTAGGAGTGCTTTGGGTATGCCAAACGTCACAACGTAACTGGGTGACTATAAAGGTATGCTACGGGTATCTCTGAAAGTGTCTGTTGGGTTGACATGGATCGAGACTGGGATTTGTCACTCCGCTTGACGGAGAGGTATCACCGGGCCCTCTCAGTAATGCATCATCACAATGAGCTCAATGTGATCAAAGTGTTTGATCACGGGATCATGCATTACGGTAACGAGAAAAGTGACTTGCCGATAATGAGATTGAACGAGGTATTGGTATACCGACGATCAATCTCGGGCAAGTAAAATACCGATTGACAAAGGGAATCGTATACGGGATTAATTGAATCCTTGACATCGTGGTTCATACGATGAGATCATCGTGGAGCATGTGGGAGCCAACATGGGTATCCAGATCCCGCTGTTGGTTATTGCCCGAGAGCCGTCTCGGTCATGACTGCATGTCTCCCGAACCCGTAGGGTCTACACACTTAAGGTTCGGTGACGCTAGGGTTGTGAAGATATGTATGTGCAGTAACCCGAATGTTGTTCGGAGTCCCGGATGAGATCCCGGACGTCACGAGGAGTTCCGGAATGGTCCGGAGGTAAAGAATTATATATAGGAAGTGCTATTTTGGCCATCGGGACAAGTTTCGGTGTTATCGGTATTGTACCGGGACCACCGAAGGGGTCCCGGGGTCCACCAGGTGGGGCCACCTGCCTTGGTGGGCCACATGGGCCTTATGGGGTGCGCCTTGGCCTGCTTGGGCCAAGGGGAACCAGCCCCAAGAGGCCCATGCGCCAAGAGAGGAAAAAAAGGGGAGAGTCCTACAAGGGGAAGGCACCTCCGAGGTGCCTTGGGGAGGATGGACTCCTCCCCACCCTTGGCCGCACCCTTCCTTGGAGGAAGGGGCAAGGGCTGCGCCTCCCCCTCTCCCTTGGCCCTATATATAGTGGGAAAAAAGGAGGAGCAAACCAACCCTAATGCCCTGGCACTCCCTCCTCCCTGCAACACCTCCTCCTCCTCCCGTAGTTGCTTAGCGAAGCCCTGCCGGAGCTCTGCTGCATCCACCACCACACCGTCGTGCTGGATCTTCCTCAACCTCTCCTTCCCCCTTGCTGGATCAAGAAGGAGGAGACGTCTCCCGTCCCGTACGTGTGTTGAACGCGGAGGTGCCGCCCGTTCGGTACTAGATCATCGGTGAATTGGATCACGACAAGTACGACTACCTCATCCACGTTCACTCGAACGCTTCCGTTGCGATCTACAAAGTGGTATGTAGATGCTATCTAATCTGAATACTCGTTGCTAGATGAACTCATAGATGGATCTTGGTGAAACCGTAGGAAAAATTTTAATTTTCTGCAACGTTCCCCAACACGTTACTCCGGCGCCTCCGAGTTCTTGACACACGTACAGCTCGATGACGTTCTCCGGGCTCCGATCCAGCAAAGCTCTCGGGAAGAGTTTCGTCAGCACGACGGCGTGGTGACAATCTTGATGAACTACCGACGCAGGGCTTCGCCTAAGCACTGCAACAATATGACCGAGGTGGAATATGGTGGAGGGGGGCACCGCACACAGCTGAGGAACGATCACGAAGATCAACTTGTGTGTTCTAGGGTGCCCCCTGCCCCCGTATATAAAGGAGCAAGGGGGAGGCCGGCCGGCCCTATGGGGCGCGCCAAAGGGAGGGGGAGTCCTCCTCCTAGTGGGAGTAGGACTCCCCTTTCCTAGTCCAACTAGGAAGAGAGAGGGGGGAGGAAAGAGAGGGAGAGGGAGAGGAAAAGGGGGGCCGCGCCCCCCCTCCTTGTCCAATTCGGACTCCCCATGGGGGGGCGCGCGCCACCTCCTGGCCGCAGCCCTCTCTCTCCCCTCGGGCCCAATAAGGCCCATTACTTCCCCGGGGGGTTCCGGTAACCCCTCCGGCACTCCGGTTTTATCCGAAACCACTCGGAACCATTCCGATGTCCTAATATAGTCGTCCAATATATCAATCTTTACGTCTTGACCATTCCGAGACTCCTCGTCATGTCCGTGATCTCATCCGGGACTCCGAACTAACTTCGGTACATCAAAATGCATAAACCCATAATAACTGTCATCGTAACCTTAAGCGTGCGGACCCTACGGTTCGAGAACAGTGTAGACATGACTGAGACAATTCTCTGGTCAATAACCAATAGCGGGACCTGGATGCCCATATTGGCTCCTACACATTCTACGAAGATCTTTATCGGTCAGACCGCATAACAACATACGTTGTTCCCTTTGTCATCGGTATGTTACTTGCCCGAGATTCGATCGTCGGTATCCAATACCTAGTTCAATCTCGTTACCGGCAACCCAAAGAGGCTGCTGCAAAAGAGAAGAAGGAAAGAAAGAGGGGCAGATGGTGCAAGAAAGTTGATCCAATGGCAGAATTTGAGAAGCACTCTTCTGAAGAAGAAGAAGAAGAAGAAGAAGAAGAAGAGGTTGCTGCACCAGCACCTAAGGCCCAGAAGCTTATGGGTGATGCTATCAGGACAGGGGCTACATCATCCAAGCCCAAAGAAGCACCCAAAGCTGCCTCCAAGCCCAAGACTGCACCAAAGAGAAATACTAGAAATATATCTGCTGCTGAGAAGAACAAGGCCCTAGTGCCTGAGACTGTTGCTGAAGAAGAAGGAGATGAAGAGCATGTTCTGAGAAAATTGAAGCCAAAAATTCCAGACCACAATGATGCTCATCCTGTGGCTGAGAACATGAAGCTCAGAAGAGACTCAGGGTTGAGGCTATGGAGAGTGTCAGATCCATATGCCAGCCGGAGAAGAACTATTGTTGATTACAGGTTCCACACAAAGGAACAACAGGACTTCGATGAGACAGTGTTGTTGGACAAGATGCCTATAGTGTGTGAAATGAGGTGGGTCGACTGGAAGTATATCAAGGAAAATGAGGAACACTATCCTGGTGTGTTTGAAAGCTTCAGTGCTTGTGGAATTGCAGACTTTGTTGGGCAGAAGCTCACAAAGTGGAATGAGGAGCTCATAATGCAATTCTACTCCACAGCACACTTCTATCCAGATGGCAAGATAGCATGGATGTCTGAAGGTACAAGGTACCACTCAACTATTGAGGAATGGGCAAATCTGATCAATGCTCCTAAGGAAGAAGAAGATGACTTGGATGTCTATGCCAAGAAGAAGATGGATCACAACTCTATGGCAAACATGTACAAGGAGATTCCTGAATATGATCTTGAGACTCACCTGTTTGGGTCAGTAAAACACTTGCTGTCAGGGCTGCCTACAATCAATTGGATCCTTAGGCACACTCTCTTGCCCAAGTTTGGTGACCACAGAATGATCAGAGGCCATGCAATTAACTTGCTACATATATTTGATGTGCCACAGAAGTTCAAGGTCATGAGCCTTATAGTTGAGACTATCAAGAGGACTGCAGCTGACCAGAAAAGAAGTTGTGGATATGCCCCACAGATCCAGGAGTTGATAAACTCAAAGATGGGCACAGGCACATACTTGTTGGATAAGGAACACTTGCCTATCTACCCAGACTTCAAGGACAACCAAGTTGTGATGAATGAAGATGAACCCTCCTTAGTGCAAGCACAAGCAAAGAAGGAGAAGGCAAAGATGGAGAAAGCTGCCAAGATGTGAACCATGGAAGAGGCATCTCAGTATCTTATAAAAAGCAAGCAAGATCAGCTTGGCTACTTGATTGCATCCACTCTAAGGATAGAGAAAGGACTGGCCACCCTGACTCGAAACCAGGAGAGCTTGGAAAGAATCATGGAGCAGAAGTTCTATGACATGGATGTGAAGGTAACTGAGATCCAGTCTGTTGTGGAGCAACTTCAGGATGACATGCAGGAGAGGAAGGGCAAGACAACAATTGAGGCATTTGCCAGAGTGCCTAGAGCTCAGAGGTCAACTGCAGTACCAATACCAGACACTAGAGCCACTTCATCTGCACCAGCTACAGCTTCAGTGCCACCAGCTCCAGCATCTACTCCAACAGCTCCATCTACTTTGACTGAAGCCTTCGTTCTTGGAGTTATCCGGACGCCACCACCTGAAGACCAAGCTTGAGAGACGTTTTAGTGCTATGCATTTTCTATGAACTTTTTGGTAACTTGTTGCCAAAGGGGGAGAAAAATGTATAGATCATAGGCTTCGAGAGAGAGTGTTGCTTTTTATTCTGTCTTGCTTTGGTGGTTGAACTTTATTTGCTTGTTTGTGACACTTGGATGGTCATGTGTGTTTGATCATATGCTACATTAATGCTTGTTGGATGATACTATCATTTTATCCCTATTTGATCATTCACTTTGCTTGGTGATGAGTGCATGTATTTAATTCTTATCATTTTGAGCGCTCCACCAAGATGTATGTGACATGGAAGAGTAACCCATGATCCTAACTCATTGTGCATTTGCAGTCCAAAGCAAATCTTAAGATATGCACAAATTTAAGGGGAGCTCTTGCTTTTCACATACTTCTCAAAGCGACAATATCTTTCACTCTTATTATCATTTGTCGAAGCTTTGATCTATATGTTGTCATCAATTACCAAAAAGGGGGAGATTGAAAGTCCAACTATCCCTGGGTGGTTTTGGTAATTCCTAACAACATATAGCTCATTGGGCTAACATTATTCCAAGATTAATATTTCAGGAAAAGCTCGATGAATGGCATGGCATGGATGAGGAAAGTGGATCCCTCAAAATTCTAAGGACAAAAAGTTTGGCTCAGGCTTGAAGCTCAAAGACTCTACATTTTATATTTTAGTGATCCAACATCACATTGAGTCTATAGGAAAAGCCAATACTATCAAGGAGGGATGAGGTGTTGCTTAATGGCTTGCTTGCTCAAAATGCTTAGTGATATGCTCCAAAATCCTCAACTACCTTCCCACATCCACATATGACCTAAACCAAAAGTCAAACTCGGACCCACTGATTCTTTCTATCCGGCGCCACCGAGTTTCAAATGTCATAGCCACTTCCACAAACCCTAGGCAAATCGGTCTCACCGATAGGGATATCGGTCTCACCGAGATGGGATTGTAATCTCTCTATTTCCCTTTGTAATGTTTCGGTCTTACCGATATAAGCGATCGGTCCCACCGAGATTGTAATGTAAACTCTTTGTTTCCCTTTTGTAACATTTCGGTCTCACCGAGATGAGCGAATCGGTCCCGCCGAGTTTACCTGACCAACTCTCTAGTTAGCTTATTACCAAAATCGGTCCCACCGAGTTCGTATAATCGGTCACACCGAGATTACGTTATGCCCTAACCCTAACCATATCGGTCCTACCGAGTTGCATCTCACTCCCACCCAAAATCCTAACGGTCACTAGGTTTGCTGAATCGGTCCGAGCCGAGTTTAACCATTCGGTCCACCGAGTTTGGCAAATTGTGTGTAACGGTTAGATTTGTGTGGAAGCTATATATACCCCTCCACCCACTCTTCATTCGTGGAGAGAGCCATCAGAACATACCTACACTTCCAATACACATTTTCTGAGAGAGAACCACCTACACTTGTGTTGAGGTCAAGATATTCCATTCCAACCATATGAATCTTGATCTCTGGCCTTCCCCAAGTTGCTTTCCGCTCAAATCTTCTTTCCACCAAATCCAAATCCTGTGAGAGAGAGTTGAGTGTTGGGGAGACTATCATTTGAAGCACAAGAGCAAGGAGTTCATCATCAACACACCATTTGTTACTTCTTGGAGAGTGGTGTCTCCTAGATTGGCTAGGTGTCACTTGGGAGCCTCCGACAAGATTGTGGAGTTGAACCAAGGAGTTTGTAAGGGCAAGGAGATCGCCTACTTCGTGAAGATCTACCGCTAGTGAGGCAAGTACTTCGTGGGCGACGGCCGTGATGGAATAGACAAGGTTGCTTCTTCGTGGACCCTTCGTGGGTGGAGCCCTCCGTGGACTCGCGCAACCGTTACCCTTCGTGGGTTGAAGTCTCCATCGACGTGGATGTACGATAGCACCACCTATCGGAACCACGACAAAAACATCCGTGTCTCCAATTGCATTTGAATCCTCCAAACCCTTCCCTTTACATTCTTGCAAGTTGCATGCTTTACTTTCCGCTGCTCATATACTCTTTTGCATGCTTTCTTGAATTGTGTGGAGATTGCTTGACTTGTGCTAAGATAGCTAAAATCTGCCAAGAACTAAAATTGGGAAAAGGCTAGATTTTTATTTGGTCAAGTAGTCTAATCACCCCCCCCCCCTCTAGACATACTTTCGATCCTATAGTTAGCCGTGGCAAGCCAGCGGGAAAGGTGTACTACGCCAAGACGGCCACCACTACACGTGGCCATGTCAACTATGTCTCAGTTGAGGAGACTCATGATGATCCCAACATCGTCCTTTGTACGCTCCTTGTTAATTGCCATCCGGCAACTGTTCTTTTCGACACTGGAGCATCTCATTCATTTATCTCTGAGAGCTATGCTCCGATTGCATAACACCACATTTTGTGATATGCCCACCTCCATGGTAATTCAAACCCCTGGTTCTAAATGGCAAACCTCTAAAGTAAGCCATGGGAATGAAATCCTTGTCGATAGATTGGTCTTCCTTGCCTCACTAATAGCTCTCAAGTCCTCGGATATAAACATCATCTTGGGTATGGACTGGATGTCAGCCCATTATGCCAAGATTGATTGCTCTACTAGAACTGTTCAACTCACCCACCCGTCGGGCAAGATAGTAAATGTTTTGACCCGAGTGTCTGAGCGTCAGCTCTACTCTCTAAATGCCAACCCTCTTCTAGACCTTGAAGATGTTTCGGTAGTCCGAGACTTTCCGGATGTCTTTCCAGAAGAATTGCCAGGTGTTCCACCTGATAGGGATGTCGAGTTCGTGATAGACCTTGTACCAGGAACCGTCCCAATCTCTAGAAGACCCTATAAGATGGCACCCCTAGAACTAGCCGAGCTTAAGAAACAACTCGATGATCGTCCTAGTTCTTCTCCATGGGCTTGCCCCGTCCTCTTCGTCAAGAAGAAGGATGGAACGGATCGGATGGTTGTAGATTACCGACATGTCAACTTGGTCACCATCAAGAACAAGTATCCGCTCCCCAGGATCAACGACCTATATGATCAGCTCACTGGATCCTCGGTCTTTTCCAAGATGGATTTGAGGTTGGGCTACCATCAAATCAAAATCAAGAACGGGGACATTCCTAAAATGGTTTCTGTTACTCGTTATGGCCAATACGAGTACACTGTCATGTTCTTTGGTTTAACCAATGCTCCAGCCACCTTCTCTCATTTGATGAATTCGATCTTCATGGAGTACTTGGATAAGTTCGTAGTGGTATATCTGGATGATATACTCATCTACTCCAAGAACAAGGACGATCATGCCGAGCATCTAAGGCTAGTATTGACGAAACTTCGAGAGCATCGCCTTTATGCCAAATTCTCCAAGTGTGAATTCTTGTTGCCAGAAGTGACCTATCTAGGCCACGTAATCTCTGGTAAGGATATTGCTGTCAACCCCGAGCGAGTTTAGCTTGTTCTTGATTGGACTCCACCTGAAACGGTCAAGCAAGTTCGGAGTTTCCTTGGCTTAGCGAGCTAATGTCGCCTCTTCGTCGAGACTTTCTCCAAGGTTGCTAAACCTCTAACTGAACTCCTCAAGAAAGATAAAAAGTTCGAGTGGACCCCATAGTGCGAGTTCAGCTTTCAGGAACTGAAAAGACGCCTGACATCTGCTCTCGTACTCGTACCACCAGATTTTTCTAAGGACGTTGTTATCTATTGCGACGCCTCGCGACAAGAACTAGGTTGCATACTCATGCAAGATCGTCATGTGATTGCCTACGCTTCTCGACAGTTGTGTCCACATGAGGATAACTATCCCACACATGATCTAGAGCTTGCAGTTGTAGTCCATGCACTCAAAACATGGCGACATTACCTTCTCGGTAATCGTTGCGAGATTTTCACCGATCACCAAAGTCTGAAATACATCTTCACCCAAACGGATTTGAATCTCAAGCGAAGACGTTGGGTTGAGTTGATCACGGATTACGACTTAGGAATAACTTACACCCTGGGCAAAGCCAATGTCATGGCTGATGCACTAAGTCGTAAATCTTATTGTAACAACCTGATGTTACAACAAAGTCAACCACTTCTCCATGAGGAATTTCGTAAGCTTAACCTTCACATTGTTCCTCGAGGATTCCTTTCCTCCTTGGTGGCGAAACCTACCCTCACGGATCAGATCATCAATGCACAGAAGGTAGATCCGGGAACCTCCCATATCAAGAGAAACATCAAGAAAGGAGTCGTGGGTTGTTTCTCCGTTGATAATCAAGGTGTTGTGTTCTTTGGAGACTGCCTAGTGGTTCCCAAGGTACGCAACTAGAGGTGGCTGATCCTTAAGGAAGCTCATGAATCCCCTCTCACCATTCATCCCGGTAGTACTAAAATGTATCAAGACCTACGCCAGAGGTTTTGGTGGACTAGGATGAAGAGAGAAATCGCTCAATACATTGCTAGTTGCGATGTCTGTCGTCGTGTTAAAGCAGAGCATCAACGGCCTGCTGGCACCCTTCAACCTTTGGCTATTCCTGAATGGAAATGGGATAAAATCGGTATGGACTTCATTACCGGGTTTCTCAGGACCAAGAGAGGGAATAACGCTATCTTCGTTGTTGTCGACCGTCTTTCCAAAGTAGCCCGTTTCCTACCTATTCGTGAGAGTATAACCGCTAGCCAGCTAGCTGACTTGTACATCTCTCGAATAGTGTCTCTTCATGGTATTCCATTGGAGATTAACTCAGACCGTGGAAGTCTCTTCACCTCTCGATTTTGGGAAAGTTTCCAAAATGCTATGGGAACTCGTCTCTCCTTTAGCACCGCCTTCCACCCTCATTCAAGTGGTCAAGTAGAACGAGTCAATCAAATTCTGGAGGATATGCTCCGAGCTTCTGTCATCTCCTTCGGTACGAATTGGGAGAAGTGTCTTCCATTCGTCAAATTTGCTTATAACAATAGTTATCAAGCTAGCTTGGGCAAAGCCCCTTTCGAAGTTCTCTATGGACGAAAGTGTCGAACGCCTCTTAACTGGTCAGAAACCGGGGAAAGACAACTCTTTGGCCCAGATATGACTCAGGAAGCAGAAGAGCAGGTTCGCATTATTCGTGAGAAGTTGAAAACAGCCCAATCTCGTCAAAAGAGCCAATATGACCGTAAACATAAGCTCATGGCTTATGAAGTTGGCGAGAAGGCGTATCTTCGGGTTACTCCTATGAAGGGAACCCATCGATTCGGTATCAAAGGCAAATTGGCTCCTCGTTACATTCGACTCTTTCGCATTCTTGCCAAACGAGGAGAAGATGCCTACCAATTGGAACTACCTCCGCATCTTTCCAGAGTTCATGATGTCTTCCACGTTTCTCAACTCAGGCGTTGCTTCTCGGATCCTATCAGTGGAGTGGACCACGAAACGCTTGATCTTCAAGATAATCTCACATATCGGGAATATCCCGTTCGCATCCTTGATCTAGCCGAGCGTACCACTCGACGCCAAAATATCAAGTTTCTCAAGGTTCAATGGTCACACCATTCCGAGAAAGAAGCTACTTGGGAAAGGGAGGATCGTCTTCGACTTGAGTACCCCACCTTCTTCCCGACGGATCCTAAATCTCGGGACGAGAGTCTTTTGAGTGGGGGTGAGTTGTCACAACCCTAGTCGGTATTGCATTAGAGTGATGCATCATGTCTAAATTTTCCCAGAAACCTGAAATGGGGATGATCTGAATCCCCAACACCACCTAAACCAACTAGGGTTACTAAATAATTTTCTCAATGAACCTGAAATGCCCTTCAAAAATGTCCATCAATTTTGTCTTGGTTTAGAACCTCTGCCAAATTTGGTTCACATTTTTCTAGGACACCTAAGGTCACTGAATTAAATCATATGCTATTTGCAATTGGGCATTTAAATGCTATATATTATTTTAAGTGTTCAATTAATTCTGAACTTAAGTGTGGGTTGTTCGGAATAATCCTAACAGAGCCCACAATTATTTCCAGGATTTTTGGAAACATTGTGGTATTTTTAATAAAGCTCAGAAGTTACAGAAAAATAGAAAACAGAAAATAAATAGAAGAGAGAGAGAGAGAGAGAGAGAGAGAGAGAGAGAAGGCCAGAGGCCACTTACCTGGCTGGCTCGGCCCATCTGGCCCGTGCCAATCATCACCTACCTCTGCCAGTAGGCAGAGGAAGGACACCGCGACGCCGCCGAGCTCGCCACACCACCTCCCTGCCTGCCTGCCCTCGCCCGCACCAGCGCGACGCCTCGAAATGCCTCCTCGGTGCCACCCCGACCTCACCGACACCCCATTCGCCCCCCTGCACCTCTCCCTCGCCCTCTTCCACCATGGCCGATGCAGCTACAGCCGCACCGCCGACGTAACCGCGGCCACGGACACCCCCTCATCGCCCCACCGTGTCTAGCAGCTTCGCCATCGTCCTCTCCGTCGAGCAGACCGAGCCCCGAGCGCTCGTTCGCCCTGAAGCCACCGACCCTGTCTTCACCGCCCGTCACCGGAGATCCCCCTCGCCATCTCGTCGCCGACCGACCTCCTCCGAGCCAGCCGTTTGTTCCCTTGGAACCGCCGTGAGCTCCTGCCCCTTCTCCCCCTCTCCGTTCGCCATGCCGCGCACCACAGTGACCGCACCGAGCTCGCCCGCACCCGCTGCCGCCTCTGCATGTCGCCGTCATGGCCACAGCCACGCTGGCTCGAAACCGAGCACGGCATCGCATCACCGCATCCCCAGGAGCCCGCAGCACCACTCCATGCACCTCGTCGTGCCTCCTAGCGAGCTCGCCCGAGCTCCGGCAGCCGCCAAGCTCGTCGTCGACGTCGTTTCCGGTGACCCCGAGCTCCACCACCACCACCAATCAACGCGGCTCGCTCCCAGCAATGCGTAGGAGCACTCCACCGTCGTTTTGGTCGCCGGAGTGCGCAACCCGCACGGCCCCGCCGCGTCTGGCCTCGCCTGCGGATAAATGTCGGTGGTTAGCCCCGATTTGACCAGGGGTTTGACCTCCCCTGGGTCAATGACAGGTGGGGCCCAGCCCGGCTAATTAACCTAGATTAGGGTTAACTAAATTTAGTTAGTTTAATTAACCACTGACACGCGGGACCCATTGGTCAAGTTTGACCTGGACCGCGCCGTTGACCGCTGATGTCACAGTGACGCAATGCTGACACAATAAAGTATTTTCTGGATTTATTTATATTAAGGAAATTCCAGAAAATGTTATAAACTTCAAAAAATCATAGAAAATAATATGTAACTCCAAATGCAAAGAGTTATATATGAAAAATGATCAGAAAAATCCAATCTTTCCATCTGTACTGGTTTCATGCATGTTAGAGCGATTTAACCTTGCTGTTTAGATGGAATATGTTAATGCACTTACATGAGCTCATAACTTGAGTTGGTATTTGAATCTTTGATTCAAATAACCTCAAACCACCCTGTTTGTAGTTGCATTAGCCAAAACACATTAATTTTGCCATGTCATATGCATGCATCATGTTGTTGCATATCACCATGTTTTGATTGTGTTACCGGTGTGATCTTCGTGGTAGGTTCTGCCTCCGAGGATATTCACGAGTATCCAGCTGAAGGGCACTGCCCCTCGACCACTCTGCCAGGCAAGCAACACCTCCCACCCCCCCAATTGATCATATCGATACAATCCCATCTTCTCGCTCCTGCTCTCATTTACTGCATTTAAGACAACAACGTTTCAAACTGCTGTGTGCTGCGGTAGTTGAACCCATTTTCTCTGCATGACCTGTCTTTGCCATAGTAACTAGATGAAACCCACTAGCATGTGTAGGAGTTGATTGAGCCATGTTTGGGTTTCCTGCCATGCTATGCCTGCTATGCTTAGAGTCGTGTCAGGTCTGGCTCATCTGGGTGATGGACTGGAGTAAATGGTTGTGTTGGTAATGAGAGTGGAGTGTTGAGCATGATTTGGTAAAGGTATCGATGAGAGGCCATGTAGGAGTACATGGTGGGTTGTTTCATTGAGGCCGTCCTTAAGAACTGAGATATGTATGTGTGATTTAAGATCAGCTACTACCATGCGTTGGGCCCGAAACCAATGGACCCTCTCGACTTATTAACCACTCTTGTGCTCTGTCCCGGAGTTGCAAGTAGTTTCTAGTGTTTGTAGTATGCTGGAGGCCGTGCGCAGCGCTGACCTTAGGGGTAGGCTGTGATGCGGTAGGCACGTGGCACGGTGTACCGAGTCGCCCGTTTGGTGTCTCGGGAACCCTGCACACATCGTTTGGGGCCGTTGAGGACACCCCAACCGGATTTCCTTGCGGATGGAACCCGAATAGGTGACTAACCTGGACTTGGGACTCATGTGTTTAGTCAGGTCGTGGCCGACACCCTCGCTGGGCTTCCACTTTAAGGTTGTCGAGTACATTCGTGTAAACGGCGATAAGTGGTGGAAGCGTGTGTGAAGAAGTACACCCCTGTAAGTTAACAAAACTATTCGAATAGCCGCGTCCGCGGTAGAGGACTACTTGGTCGCTTATGCATTTCATAGACAAGTTAATGGTTACCCTTAAAAGACTCAAGATAAGTGTGAGTGCCGCGGATGGCCCTCTCGTAAGATGACGAGGGAGGATCCACGATGGAGTATTGTGATGGTGATTAGTGGACTCGTGTGCGCAAAATCATTTACAAGTTGTGTCAATCATAGGATAGCTTAGCCAAGAGTCAAAGTTGGCTTGCTGCAATAACTCCACTACCCTTCTTGAGAATGTGCGTGTATAGTAGGATCTGTTGTAAGACTTGATGAGTACCTTTGTACTCATGTTGCTTTAATAATTGTTGCAGAAGAGAACACCACCCCTTCTGATGGGTTCTATGTAGATCTCGATGTTGATGAGTAGCTTGATGCCCAGGTGGTGACCCTGAGCTTGTGAAGGGCCTTTGTAGATAGACAGGCTTCGTCAAGCCTTCTTTCTTTCTAGTTGTCTGTACTCAGACAAGTTTGCTTCCGCATGTGCTTGTATGCTTGTATCACTTGAGTGTCGGATCGTGTGACCCCTACCTGTATGGATATGATATGTATGGCTCTCTGGAGCCTTTAAATAAAGTACTTTGAGTTGTAGAGTTTTATTGTGATGCCATGTTGTATTTACACATATCGAGCATATTGTGTGTATGATTGAAATGCTTGGTAGGTGTGGGATCCGACAACCTAGTTGTTTATCCTTGGTAGCCTCTCTTATGGGGAAATGTAGGCTGGTGCTTCCACTGAGCCTTGGTAGTCTGCTACAGCCCGGTTTACCGGAGTCCTGCTAGCCCAGTACTACTGCTCTAGAACACTTAGACTGGCCGGCATGTGATTCACTTCGTTCTTGTGTCTGTCCCTTCGGGGAAATGTCACGCGGTGACTTCTGGAGTCCTGCTAGCCTGCTACAGCCCGGGTTCCCGGAGTCTTGTTAGCCGAGTTGCTACAGCCCGGATTCACACGCTGATGACCGACATGTTCGATGTTGTTTCATGTATGCATGTCCCCGTAAGTTAGTGCCACTTTGGGTTCACGACTAGTCATGTCGGTCCAGGTTCTCTGTCATATGGATGCGAGCGATACTATCATATACGTGAGCCAAAAGGCGCAAACGGTCCCGGGCCAGGTAAGGCGACACCCGTGGGAATACCGTGCGTGAGGCCGCAAAGTGATATGAGGTGTTACATGCTAGATCGGTGTGACTTAGGATCAGGGTCCTAACAGCATTGGCATCAGAGCCGGCTTGCCTGTAGGTTCGTTAAGCCAAACTGGTCGATGTCGAGTCTAGAAATGCTTTAATTATATGTAGGGGAATTGATTGTGGGAGGGACGTAAGGCTCTTTTTAATCCTTTACCTTATTCCCTCTGATCTGAGTCATCCTCTTCTCTTTCTATGTGGGTTAAGGACTAGGTTCTCATCTCTCTATCAGGCACAAGGGTTGACTTGTGGAAGTTAATCTTTAGACCAACAGATGTTCCATAATCAGTGAGGATTTTCTTGACAAGTGTAGCTTGGTCAGAACATGTCGGGAGCAACATGATTGTATCGTCGGCATACTAGATCACAGGATAGTCTGATTGGTTTGGGCGGTAGAAGGGCAGTTGAAGTTCATTTCTTCAAAAAGAGTCATTTATTGCAGCTTGCAATAGGTCTGCCGCCAGGACAAAGATGAGGGGGTACAGTGGGTCACCTTGTCGAACTCCACAAATACAATTAAACTGTCTACCCGGGACACCATTATGGAGAATAGAGGATTTCGCTGAGGAGAAAATAGTTTTTATCCACCCCAACCATTTATCATTGAAGCCCATGTGTTTCATTATTTCCAGCATAACATCATGTTCAATAGTATCAAATGCTTTTGCAAAATCCAACTTGAGAAGAACAATTGGTTTTTTTTAGGTTTGGCATTGGTGAATGTATTCAAACGCCCATGTGAGGCAGTCCTGGATAGACCTCTTTTTCAGAAAACCATATTGGTTACGGTGAATTATCTTCAGAATGAGATTTTATAGCCGATTAGCAAGCAGTTTTGTAATGACTTTGAGACAGCAGTTTAGTAGTGTAATCGGTCGAAAGTCATTGACGCCTTGAGGTGCAGCAACTTTTGGAATGAGTGTGATGTAACCATCATTGATGCTTTCTAAGTTTTGACCTCCATCAAAGAACTAGTCACAAAGGGCATAAAAGTCTTCATTTATTATGTGCCAACAAGAATTGAGGAAAGCGCCATTGAAAGCATCGAGGCCCGGTGCCCTATCCGCAGGCATTTCTTTAATAACTGAGTCAATCTCATGTCTAGTAAAAGGGAGAGTGAGATCATCCAACCCCTCAATTTTTTTGATGATGATTTCCAGGTTAAATTTCATCTCATGCTTGGAGAAAGGTCCCAATTTTTTCTTTGAAAGAATGATAGATGACAGATTCTTTGCTCGCATGGTCATCAATTATGGTTGCATCCACCAAAGTTAGGGAACCAATATTGTTTCTTCGGTAACGCTCTGAAGCCATAGCTTGGAAAAACTTGGAATTCTCCAAATCGAACCCAACGAATTGTGCAATGTTTTTCCAATATTGCTTTTGATATGACAAAAGACGCAAAATGTGAGCCTTAAGGATCAACCTAAAATTTGCCTCAGGAGTGGTCAGGCGCCTTTTGTTCTCGATCTGTCAAGATCGGCCAGAGCCTTGTTGGAGTTATTAATGGCTATTGATAGGCGAGAGATGAGTAGTGGTATTTGCCCCCACCCCCTCTCTTTGTTTTTTTAAGAACAAAATTACAAAGGATGTCTAAGCTACGCTTGACTAAGCAATCACTTGCGTTACGCTTGACTAAGCAATCACTTGCAATATTTTTTTTGAAACGGAGGCAAAAGCTTTGCCTCATCTCATTAATTAAGTAGAACAGAAAACATAGTCTTAATGGTTACAGGACCACTCAGGTCCGAACAATGGGATCACTTTCCCGGAAGAATATTCCCCAACAACCTAGCCCCCGCAACTACCCAGGTCTTCGCCTCATCCTTAATCGATGTCGCCACCCTCAAAGGTAGGGAAGCCTTATTTCGGAAGACCCGGACGTTCCTTTCATTCCAAATCTCCCAACATATGAGCATCTGTAGGGAGTTGACCGCCTTCCTGCAGTAGTCTGGCCGATCCTCGCTCGCAATCCACCATTGATTCACCGTCTCAAGGTCGTCCCAAGAGAGGGTCAAAAATTGCCATCCCAGCCAGTCGAAAATGAAGTTCCACACCCTGATAGTGAAGCGGCATTTGAACATAATATGCGCCACCGACTCTGGATCCTACTTGCAAAGTTGACAAAGGCCACACTTTGGCCAGCCCCTGCGTTGCAGTCTGTCAGCCGTCCAAATTCTATCTTGCAGTATGAGCCAAGAGAAGAATTTAATCTTAGGGGCGCCCAACTCTTCCAAAGCATCTGTGGCAATGCAGACTTGATTAACTCGGCAAACTGCATCCTGTACGCAGTGGCCGCAGAGTAGCAACCGTCCGCCGTGAACTTCCAGCGGCTGCTATCGCTAATGCTTGGAACAAGGTTGATCTCCTGAGCTCTAGACCAAAGGTCACAGAATTGCTGGATCGGGGTAACCGAAAGGCCGCCTTGCAAGTTATCTGACCCAACCATCATTGGCCATCGCAGTAGCAACGCAGTTGTTGGAACGCCTGGAAAGGCGAAGGCGCCCGCGGCAATGTCTTTAGGCTTGTGACCATCTAACCAAGGGGAGTGCCAAAAACTCGTCTTCATTCCATCCCCAATGGTGATTTTCGTGGCCGCATAGAAAAGGTCCTTGTCTTTATCGTCGCATGGGGTTTCGAGACCAACCCAGGCCCTTTGAAGGTCCACCCAGGCAAACCATAGCCAACGCAGCCTGAGCGCCCGAGAGAATTTGTCCAGGTCGAGGATACCCAGGCCACCCAAGTTTGTTGGTCGCCAAACCACCTTCCAGTTAACTTTGCATTTGCCACCCGAGATCTGATCGGTCCCCGCCCAAAGGAAAGCCCGCTGAATCTTGGTGATACTTTGTTTTGTGCCTGAAGGCAAATCAAGTGTGGTGATGTGGAAGATCGCAATAGAAGTCAAAACAGATTTGACCAGGGCAGTCCGTCCAGCTGTGTTTATGTTATTCCCTTGCCAGGGTGGAAGCTTGGCCGCCACCTTCTCCACTAGGAATTGACGATCAGAATTCTTCAGGCTGTTAGTGGAAAGTGGGAGCCCCAGGTACCTCATGGGGAAGCCCACCCTTTTGGTCGGGAAGCTCTCCGGAATGGCGTCGAGGTCAAGGTTACCGCAACGAATAGGGGCGACTACACTCTTGAGGGGATTAGCGACTAAATCAGTGACCTCCCCAAAACTTGTCAAAATAGCAGCCAATTGATCAATGTCCTCTTTAAAGGGTGCAATGAAGATTGCGACGTCATCAGCGTAAAGCGAGGTGCGCAGCGTGGTAGTGCGGCCCTGCAAAAGGTGGAGAAGTCCCTGGTCTGTGGCGTTTGCGAGCAGTTGTTGCAAAGGGTCGATGGCGATGACGAGAAGCAATGGAGAGATAGGGTCCCCCTGCCGGAGCCCCTTCCCAAGTTTGATTGGGTCTCCTGGAACGCCATTTAGGAGAATCTGCGAGGAGGACGAGGCCTAGAGAGCGGCCAACCAGTTACGGAACCTAGCAAGGAAACCTCGTCGTTGCAGCAAGTTCAAAAGGTAGTCCCAACGCACCGAGTCAAGAGCCTTTTTAATGTCCAGTTTAAGTAGGAGGGCCGACGTCTTTGTGCGGTGGAGCCGTCTGATAAAGCCTCGAACGAACATGAAATTGTCATGGATACTTCTAGTCTTGATGAAAGCACTTTGAGACCTGGAGACCAGATTGTTCATGAAAGGGGCAAGACGATTGGCCAAGATCTTAGCAATGATCTTGGCAAAGGCATGAATCAGACTGATTGGGCGGAAATCCGGGATGTCTTCCGCCCCATCCTTGTTTGGCAGTAAAACAATATTCGCCGAGTTGAGCCAGTGCAAGTTGGTGGTTTACAGATTAGAGAAGGAGTTGATCGTGCGCATCATGTCCACTTTAATTGTTTCCCAACAAGATTTGAAGACCGGTGAAACCATCGGGGCTCGGGGCCTTATCACCGGGGAGCTGGGAGATGGCCGTAAGCACCTCAGCCTCACTCAAATCATCACCTAGGCTGGAGAGATTGCAATCGTCGAAAAGGAGAGCCTCCCAGTTGAAGTCTTTTGTCCTTCTCTCACCCTTGCTAAAAATAGCTTTGAATGATCGTGGACCGTTGTACTCTTTTCATCATGCGAGGTGACCCATCCGGAACCCACTTTGAGGCGGTGGATGAAGCTTTTCCTCCTCCTCGCATTAACCCTCAGGTGAAAAAACTTGGTATTGGCATCCCCTTCCTTCAGGTTTTTTATTCTGGCACATTGCTTCTTTCTCGCCCGAACTAAAGTCGCGAGGCCGGTAACACTCCTCTTGAGCCTCAAACGGAGATCGGCCTCGTCAGAGGAGAGAGTCCGTCAATCTTGAGCGATGTCGAGGTGCAGGATGACCTGCAGAGCCATGTGGAGTTGGATCTTTGCACTCGAGAACAGTCGTTTACTCCAACACTTCAACATGAAAGCCATTTTGCGGAGCTTATGAAACAGGATGTGACAGGGCTCTACGTGGTCAGAAGGGGCATTCCAGGCTTGTTGGATCACCTGTTGAAAACCGGGTGTAGTAATCCAAAAATTCTCGAACCGAAAGCTTCACGGACGTTTGGGCCCTAGTTCATGCGAAGGAGCGGGCAGTGGTCGAAGAGGGAAGACGAAAGAGCGTCGACCATACACAGTGGTGGTGCGAAAGCTCTTGTTTGATGCCCAGATCAACACTTTAGCAGACAAACAACAGTGAATAATAAATAAAATGCCTCCTCAAGTACCCGTGGCCGGCCTTTGGGCAAACTTTTGTAATCTGTATCCATTCAAGAAGGAGGCGGTGAACTGGTCGACGTTGGCTAGCTTTGATTCCTAGAGGCATGCAATGTGGCACTGAGAAGAGGAAATGGTCTCATGAACTGTAGCTCTCCTATTCGGGCAGTTGAGGCCCAGTTGAGGCCCCGAACATTCCAGCAAAGAATGTTGAAGTTGTGAGCTAACATATTGAAATTGCAGACTCGACGGCAGATAGCACACTGGGCAAGAAACACAGGTTTGACAGGCAACCAGCAAACACCAGCACAAATTTAACTGGAAAAAGCATCATGAAGGTAGCTGGCAGCACACAGGCAACGAGTAATTACTTCTACTGCAGTGTTTAGAGGAGGGGGCTATGTAGATGTGCACCCAAACAAAGACGTAAAAACGGCACAGGTAAAAACTAGGGTAAACACAATTTAAGCCAAACAGAGTGCAGAACCATCAGCGTACAATGCAAACAATCTCAGAACTCGTAATATGCCAACAGACGGTACGAAGCTTAGTTGGACAAGTATAAGTCATCATCTTACATGAGACACCAATCCCAACCAGCGAGCAGAATGTGTCCTTCAGTTCAGCACGTTGATAAAGAAACGGTAGGATACAATCGAGTAGGGATTATTGAGTAGAAAGCCTTCAGTTGCTCTGAGCTGCTGTGCCAGCTTTGCCTTCCACCTCCTCAGAGATTTCCGCAGCATCAGACTTCCCTGCGTCTTGAGGTTTCGACACTTCTCCTGATCAAGGACAACAGAAGATAGGATATCAGGATGGTTTACAGGACTAAATTCAACATCTTAACAAGGATGAATACGGTACATCCATTGACCTAAAGGACATTTCCTCTTTCAACAAAGAAAATCGTTCAGATATTGAATTATCATCATCATCATACAATTTACACCCTCCGTTCCAAAATATAAAGTGCCTTTAGTTTTTAGAGAAGTCAAACTTCTGTGTTTGACCAGAAAGCAACATATCAATAATCATACTACCAAATCAGTATCATTAGATCCATCATGAAATACTTTTTCAAAGTTTATTTATTCGGTACAATATTTTATTTATTTGGTACCGTATTGTTTATAATTTATATTTATACCAATATAAAAATACCCAAACAGGCAGATCCAACTAATCTCGGCCATCAAACCAGGTCAATCTAATGATCTACTCACTCCGTCTGGGTTTATTAGGCCTAAAGACAACTTCTCTTAGACCAAGACACATACTAATTTGCTCACATTAAGAGCCTGTTTGGGACTGCTCTGCTCCTTAAAATTCAGCTCCGCTCCAGAAAACACAAGCCAAACAGGGTAGCTCCACGATATGCCGCTCCAAAAAAAACTAGAATCTGGGGCACAACTCCTAGTTTTTTATGAAGCTCTTCAAGGGGTGCTCCAAAAAACTCCAGAAGCTGGAGTTGGGTGGAAATTACCCACCACTGCCACCAGTAAGTGGATACCCCTTCGTTTCTCCCCCCTCGACCAATCAAATAGATCCTTTCCACCAAATTTCTCATTCTTGAAGCTGGAGCTAGATGGAAGCCAAACATTCTCTTTGGTAGTGCTACAACTTCTGGATGAAACTGCTCCAAAGTGAATTTAGTGGAGCGAAACTGATTTTGGTGAAGCGGAGCAGTCCCAAACAAGCCCTAATTCTTCTATTCCACTCCCAATGCACTCTCTCACATGCATGCAGCCAATAAAAAAGCACGCATGAAGTGTATTAAGTTTCCAACCATGGCACCAACAACAATGGCTTTCAATGCAACCAATGAAATGGTTGCATGCATGCACCTTTCCCAAGCAGGGCCTTATAAAAGGGGACATGCTTGTGTTGCTGAGAGGCCTAATAAACCCGGACGGAGGGAGTAGATTGCTCCAATGGTGAGTGCTCAACATGTTTGATCATACCAAATATCAATGTTAGTGCAAATAATATCCTACTCCCTCCGTTCCTGAGCAAAATGAGAGAATCTACATTCTAAAATATGTCTATATACATCCGTATGTTGTTCGTGTTGAAATCTCTAAAATTACTTTATATTTAGGAACGGAGGGAGTACCAAATATCCGCATGCAATAAATACACTGCCTAATATCAGCATGCATTGCACATGCACATTTACTAGTTTTCTATAAACTTGATCAAACATAAAATGTAACTTCTCAAAAAATTAACACACCTTATATTTTCACTAACACAGCTGCAGGACAGCAACAGTTTGCTAACAATGGACAATTTGAGTATCTCACCATTGGTTAATCGCAATAATTACGGTAAACATTCATGAAATGCATTTCTTAACTAGTACATGATGCCAAACAAAAAAAAATGGTTTTTTTTAAGAAGGGCAGCCCGGTGCACGTAGCTCCCACTTGCGCAGGGTCCGGGGAAGGGTCCGACCACTTTAGGTCTTCTATATTATGCAGCCGTCCAATACATTTCTGCAAGAGGCTGTTTCCAGGACTCGAACCCGTGACCTCCATGGTCACAAGGCAACAGCTTTACCGCTGCGCCCAGGCTCCCCTTCAAAATAAATTGTTTGGTTTCCATGATATGAATCCACACAAAATATGTAGTTCTGGAGAAAAATAGAGTACATATTTTAGATGAAACAGTATTCTTTAATCCAAAATCTGAATTGTCTGGTCAAAGCCATTAAACTTTCTGTTGTGGATAAGATATTAAACTATGTTGGGCATTCTATCAATATTTCATGAGTACACCAGGCATAACATATTTCCTTTTTTTGACACCTGCATAACATATTTCCTTGACAATAACAGATCTAAGATATAACATATTATAATCAGAAACATGACAACCGTCAGAGAAAAAAACTGTACCATTTGAATGATCAGTTGCTCATTTAGTGCCAAGGAATGTACCAAGCGATTTCACATAAAAGAGCAAACAAGGGGATGATCAATTGACTTGTCAGGCAGTTCAACTAAATATAACAACCACACCAACAAAATGCCCTTAGCAACGCAACCATCATTTCGATTTGGTGACAGAACATATTTCTGATATTCTGTATCTAAAAACACATTTACTATAATGAGAAAATGATAACAGGCACAGGAATACCAACCTTCGTCATCACTCTCATCCTCAAAATCATCCATCCCCATACCACCCAAACCTTCCATACCAGGCGGCATGCCCATACCACCCATACCGCCCATTCCACCCATCATACCAGCCAAACCACCCATACCACCCATGCCACCCAAACCTTCCATGCCGGGCATACCACCCATGCCACCCATGCCGCCCAAACCTTCCATGCCAGGCATACCGCCCATGCCACCCATAGTCTACAGAATGTACATGAAGAAGCGCATCACACACCAAAGCATATAAATGAACCATCAAAGGGGAAAACGTGAATAGATATACTTACCGAAAAGTCCATCCCATCAACATTAACATCAGCACCTGAAAAAACGAATGATGATTTTCACAACCTTTACAAGGCAAAGTAATAATGCGTAACAAATTCAGCAGTAAATAGATACAATAGTTTGTTTTCTAGCCAATGGTAAAAAGAAGGTGTGCCTAGTCGGTAGGCATTAGCAAAACGCCTAGCTCTTAACGTGAGCATAATTGCAATTAACCGTGTGCTTTGGTCAGAAAAACAAAAGGCAGGGCGAAACACAATTAACACCTAGCGCCTTTTTAAACCTTGTTTCTAGCTTAAATGAAGAAAACCGGAAGACCCATTTATCGTTGTCTTCAGATGTGAAACAGTAAGATGAGAAGAAGCACCAAAATAGGTTTGTCGTACAAGTAAATTTGGATATGGTGTTTTTAGTTACATAAAGCAAGAGGTGATAACTGCACCCCCATCCAATTTTACGCAGACCATGGTGCACATTTCCCTTATATTTAGGGCACTCCTTTTGTACCACTAAACTGTCCTGTTTCCAGAAGTTTTAAACTACACTCTTGGAACTAATAAGCAATAACTTAAACAGTATAAACCCGTTTTCATAGATAGCATACCATCATCATCTTCATCAACCCATTTGTCCCAATCAACTTTCACGAAGTGTGGTGCCTTCTGATCATCTCGAACAAGCTTATTCCACCATTTGACGTCGGCTTTTTCCAAAATACAGAATATGGACCTGACACCAACACTTACTTTGCTTGCCTGTTAAAGACCAAAGTGATACTGGATAAGAAAACAAACCATTTTTGACAATTGAGGAGTCAACATATCTCAAAATAGCTATATATAGTGTACTATATATAGTATGGAACTATGGACATTGATTACCTCGACATTCACTTTGTCATTCAAATCCAGTTTCAATTCATAGGAGTTCCCATCAGTTCCAGCAGTGGCAAAGAAAGAGAATACACCATCAGGTTCCAGGTTGACCTTGGCATCCTTTGCGTCAGGCAATTGTACTGTGATATACACCTTGTCAATCCTTTGAGCCCACCTGACTTCAGGGTGCCGACTACAGAAACATTGCCACTTGTTAAGAAATGAACATCAATAGTGATATATATCTCTCCACAAAAAAACTAATTATAATAATATTTGCAACTGCAACGCATGCAAGGAATATTTCATATATTGGTGCAAATGAAGTATCACAACTAAATGAACAGAACACGTATGAAGTGCAGCATTGGGCAGTTCAGCCAGACACAAATAAAAAACAGAACACAACGACCCACTCCGATGACATCAACATACGTTCCTAACTTCATAGTATAACAATTTTTTGTAGCTTAAACTATGAAAATATAACAATATGATGGATGGCAATGGCAAAGCAGGTCCATGCATTCAATCAGAGAGCATTAAAATATACTCCGCTCAATGCATGCACGATACTTTTTTAGTACAGCATTGAATATAAGGATTGCTAAATAGGCACTGCATATTCCCTACAACTCCAAAAAGAAGGCCTATAAACATTCTACCAAGTCAAACAGTGTACTGTTTGACCAAGTTTGTAGGAAAAAGTAGAAGCAACTATAATACTAAAAATATATTCTATTTTGCGTTCTACAAACTTGGTCAAACATTGAATCATTTGACTTGACAAGAAATTTATAGGACTTATTTTTGGAGTTGGAGGGGTAGATACTTACCACTTACCAGTGACATTCTATTGTACTATATTAAAAGGTTACAAATGCCAAAGCATAAAATGATACAGTTTAAAAAGTGAACTTGTCATCATAACTCATTACCCCATTGCCATCATTGTTGAAAATGCATGAAACTATCATCTACTCCCTCCGTCCAAAAAAGCTTGTCCCTCAAATGGATGTACCTAGCACTAACTTGGTGCTAGATACATCCATTTGGTGGACAAGCTTTTTCGGACGGAGGGAGTAATATATTCAAGACTTCTAAGATTATCAAATAATACCTGCCCTTAACAGTTTACATATCCCAGAAATAAAGTTTACATATTAATCCATGTAAAGAGAACATAATTGCACCTGCATGCATAATATGACCTTCAATTATGAAAACCTTTTTACCTATAAAGCAATATTTGCATGACAAATAAACAACAGATTAATACGAAATCCTGATACATGGTAAATAATTGGTCGAAAATTGCATAACATCAGGTTATACAAAACTACTTGGGATGGCATGTCCATAGATGAGACAAAACGCCATTAAGCTCCGGCGTATAGAACCGCACTGCTGCACGCTACACATTACTTAATTATGTTTATCCACAGTGGCCGGTAGGTGCTAAATTTTAAGCATTCCTTGCAGATCAGACAAGAAGGTAACCAGCTCGAATTCAATCGGAAAGTGCTTGCAGAAACCCTAAGGAAAACCGAAATGTAACCAGAGCAGAATTCTTGGAATGTTGGAAGAAACATACCACGAGATCTGAACAGACAACAAACAGAACAAGAAAAAATTCCAATATCCGACGAGATCGAGTTCTATCTCTATTAATGACAGCAGCAGAACCAAGTAAAGCCTAAGAAACAAAATAGTAGCAATACAAATAGCACGCTCGCCCAAAACGACAGCAGAAAAACAATTGAAATATAGAAAAAGAAATAACAATAAAATCGGAAGAGAGCAATTAACAAGTTAGCCGCGATGGAACCTTGAACTGCCCTAACAACGATATCATCTAGACTCCACGTAGTAAATCAAAGCATACGAAGGAGAACGAAACAGCTCGAATTTTTCGCAACGTGCAAACAACGAGTGAGACAGACAAATCCGAAAATCCCGAAACCTAGAGACGCATAACCCAACGGTACCCGGTCGAGCCCCATCTGAGCACAAAAATCTGACTGCTTAAGTGGACCAGCTAAACCGAGGGAAGCAACAAATCCGCGAGACGAGGTATACCCCAGATCCAATCGCGCAGTTGGATGGTACAAAGTCGTACTTTGCATAGAATCTGAAGCCGAATTGGAACAGAAGAGAAGAGGGGAAACGCTAGATAGGATGGGGATGCTCAGGTTCCGCTCACCTCATCTTGCTAGCCACCGGCGGCGGCGGAGGAGGAGGCAGGGAGTGGGGAGAACGAGGGTTTTGAGAGGTTTTGGAATGGCAGGGTGCGAAGTGAGAAGAGACGGCAAACGAAAATAGGGTACGGCAGGTATATAGGGTAAAGACGAGCAAATAGCAGGCCGGGTGTACCGATCTCGGAGACCGCTCGCGCGGACGTAGCTGGGCCGCGGCCCATTAACGCCTGGCTGGCTCGTTAAGCACTCGTTCACTTTTGGCTGGATCCTATTTGGCGGGAGCCCCTATTTGACGCGCTTTGCGTCAAATTGGCGGCCTGACGCACAGAGAGGGACCTGACTGGGCCGGCCCATTGAGTTCTACCGCGGGACGAAAAATATAGCACGTAAAAGGAAACGCGCGCGACGCAGGAATCGAACCTGAGACCAACAGCGTACTATCACACACTGCTTAAAGAACTAACCATATATGTGGAACCAGAATGATATATTTTACTTAAATAACTAACCATAGATGTGCGTTTTATTTTAAATGATTTTATTTTAAAAAACTGAGTGTTCCGTGAAAGCAAACACTTTACAAATTGGCGAATTCCTTTAACAAAACTGATTTTTTAAAGCAGGAAATTGAACTTGCGACAAAATCTGAGAAAACACAATGAAATTTTGAAAATTCTGAATACATTTTAATTTTCAACAAAAATATGACGCATGTGATCAATTTTTTTGAATTGTGAAAAAATTATGAAGCATTAATAAATTTCAAATTCATGAACAAAATTATAAAAACGCGAACATTTTTTCGAATCTGTGAACAAATTTTGAAACTGCGAACATTTTTCAAAATTGCGAACAAATTTTGAAACATGAACAAATTTCAAAATCTTGAACAAAATTATAAAATTGTGAAGATTTTTCGAATTCTGAACAAATTTTGAAACTGTATTTTTTATACTGTGAACAAATTTTAAAACATGAATAAATTTCAAATTCGTGAACAAAATTATAAAATTGTGAACATTTTTCGAATCAGCGAACAAATTTTGAAAACCATGAATAGTTTAGAAGTGTGAACAAATTTTGGAACATGAATAAATATCAAATTCGTGAACAAAATTATAAAAATGCGAACATTTTTTGAATCTGTGAACAAATTGAAACTGCGAACATTTTTAAAATTGTGAACAAATTTTGAAACATGAACAAATTTCAAAATCGTGAACAAAATTATAAAATTGTGAACATTTTTCGCATTCTGAACAAATTTGAAACCGTATTTTTTTATATTTTGAACGAATTTTAAAACATGAATAAATTTCAACTTCATGAACAAAATTATAAAAATTTGAACATTTTTCAATCAGCGAACAAATTTTGAAAACCGTGAACAGTTTTAAAGTGTGAACAAATTTTGGAACATGAACAAACTTCAAATTCGTGAACAAAATTATAAAATTGTGAACATTTTTCGTTAAACCGGGAACATTTTTTGAATTGTGAACAAATTTTCAATTATGACGCAATTTCAAAATTCGTGAACAAAATTATAAAATTCTGAACATTTTTCAAATTGTGAAAAAATATCAAAACCGTATTTTTTTTGAATTGTGAACAAATTTTAAACCGTGAACATTTTTCAAATTATGCACAAACTTTGAATCCGTGATTTTCTTTTGAATTGTACACAAATTTTAAATTAATATAAAATCGAAATAGAAGAAAAATAACAGAAAAAGGAAACTGAGAGAAAATAAAATAAAATCGAAAATAGAACAAACAGAATAAAGAAACAAAAGAAAAAACAGAAAAAGGAAAATAAGATAAAAGAAAAGAAAAAGAAAATAGAAAAAACGGAATAAAGAAAAAACCGATTCAAAGAATCTTCTAGAAGTTTCCCAAAACCAGAAAAAATCAGCTGAGAACCTCTAGAAGGTTCCCAAAACCAGGGGCGTTTGGACGGTTAAACGGGCCGGCCCGCTGCGTCGCTGCTCGGTCGCTCGCCTGTGCGAAGCGCCGGGAATTTGACGCAGCGAGCGGCAAATAGGATTCCTCAGCGCCGAATACAGCGTTAACCGTACAGGACGCACACCCCCATGCGCAACGGGCTAGCCCACATTTCCTTTTTTCTCTCTAAACTGATGCAAAAAATCAAGCGCGGGGACGAGGATTCGAACCCGTGCCCTAGCGGTTAAGGGGCTGTTTGGATGACTACCAATAGTTGCCTTACCAAAATATTGGTCACGCCCGACACTTTTGGCCTTCACCTGGATCACGACCAATTTTGGCTCGCCCCAGCGCGCCCGCGCCCATTTTCGCCAAATCGCGGGCGAAACGGTGGCGCGGAAATCGGCCGCCAAAAAATTGGCAGCGCGCGAACTGCACGCCGAGTATAAAAGGTAGGCAGCGAAATTTCCTCGTCGGTTCCTTCACTTTCCTCTTCTCATCCCAGGCAAACACACAGGAGCGAGTGGAGGGCAAGATCTGCAGCTATCGCCAAGGCCGCCGGATTCCTACGACAATACGAGCTTCTCCGGCCGCCGCCGGCGTTGCTCTGTCTCTCGTTCTCATCTCTCAATCCACCCACGGTCAGCAGCTCAACTCCCCTTCAATCCCACCCCGATCCCCTTTTCTCTTGGCATGATTTGCTTCAATCTGACCTTTTTAATTGGTGATATGCTGCACGTATGTATATACTTGCCAGATCTAAGTATTTGCCTGCCAAATCCATGCCCTTTGCCCCTGCTCCCAGTCTTAGATCTCCATATGCAGCATCCGTGAAGTTATAAGGCAGCCAAGACACTAGAAATTAGGACATGAGAAGGATATTTGACACAGAGCTAGTTATGAGTCCATATGACCTCTGTTTTCAGAACATTGTTGTCCATAAATTTCTTAGGAGCCGGCTGGACATATATGCTTAATTGTTGATTGGGACTTATTATCTCCGTCTCGTATTTCTGATTCACAAATAGTCAAGCACATATCTGTATTTTTTGTTAATGATTTAGGTGGATCTTTTTATAAGTTACTCATCACTATTATTAGTTATAAGCAGCTCTGATTTTGTACAATGTAAATATGATTTAGATCATTCATATTAATGTACTTGTTATATTAACCCAGATGGACTTGGATCAGCAAAGATATTATTATCTCACCATGTTGTGGCGGAGAACTCTGTTTGTCATTGTTCTTCTCTTGGCTTTTTGTGTTGGGGACGTAGTAATTTCAAAAAAAAATCTACGCACACGCAAGATCATGGTGATGCATAGCAACGAGAGGGGAGAGTGTTGTCTACGTACCCTCGTAGACCAAAGCGGAAGCGTTGACACAACGTAGAGGAAGTAGTCGTACGTCCTCCTCCCGATCCGACCGATCCAAGCGCCGTTACTCCGGTGCCTCCGAGTTCTTAACATACGTACAGCTCGATGACGTTCTCCGGGCTCCGATCCAGCAAAGCTCTCGGGGAAGAGTTTCATCAGCACGACGGCGTGGTGACGATCTTGATGAACTACCAACGCAGGGCTTCGCCTAAGCACTGCAACAATATGACCGAGGTGGAATATGGTGGAGGGGGGCACCGCACACGGCTGAGGAACGATCACGAAGATCAACTTGTGTGTTCTAGGGTGCCCCCCTGCCCCCGTATATAAAGGAGCAAGGGGGGAGGCCGACCGACCCTATGGGGCGCGCCAAAGGAAGGGGGAGTCCTCCTCCTAGTGGGAGTAGGACTCCCCTTTCCTAGTCCAACTAGGAAGAGAGAGGGGGAAGGAAAGAGAGGGAGAGGGAGAGGGAAAGGGGGGCCGCCCCCCTCCTTGTCCAATTCGGACTCCCCAGGGGGGGACGCGCCACCTCCTGGCCGCAACCCTCTCTCTCCCCTCGGGCCCAATAAGGCCCATTACTTCCCCGGGGGGTTCCGGTAACCCCTCCGGCACTTCGGTTTTATTCGAAACCACTCGGAACCATTCCGATGTCTGAATATAGTCGTCCAATATATCAATATTTACGTCTCGACCATTCCGAGACTCCTTGTCATGTCTGTGATCTCATCCGGGACTTCGAACTAACTTCGGTACATCAAAATGCATAAACTCATAATAACTGTCATCGTAACCTTAAGCGTGCGGACCCTACGGTTCGAGAACAGTGTAGACATGACTGAGACAATTCTCTGGTCAATAACCAATAGCGGGACCTGGATGCCCATATTGGCTCCTACACATTCTACGAAGATCTTTATCGGTCAGACCGCATAACAACATACGTTGTTCCCTTTGTCATCAGTATGTTACTTGCCCGAGATTCGATCGTCGGTATCCAATACCTAGTTCAATCTCGTTACCGGCAAGTCTCTTTACTCGTTCCGTAATACATCATCTCGCAACTAACTCATTGGTTGCAATGCTTGCAAGGCTTATATGATGTGCATTACCTAGAAGGCCCTGAGATATCTCTCCGACATTCGAAGTGACAAATCCTAATCTCGAAATACGCCAACCCAACAAATACTTTCGGAGACATCTGTAGAGCACCTTTATAATCACCCAGTTACGTTGTGACGTTTGGTAGCACACAAAGTGTTCCTACGATAAACGGGAGTTGCATAATCTCATAGTCAAAGGAACATGTATAAGTCATGGAGAAAGCAATAGCAACATATTAAACGATCGGGTGCTAAGCTAATGGAATGGGTCATGTCAATCAGATCATTCAACTAATGATGTGACCTTGTTAATCAAATGACAACTCCTTTGTTTATGGTTAGGAAACTTAATCATCTTTGATTAACAAGCTAGTCAAGTAGAGGCATACTAGTGACACTCTGTTTGTCTATGTATCCACACATGTATTATGTTTTCGGTTAATACAATTCTAGCATGAATAATAAACATTTATCATGATATGTAAGGAAATAAATAATAACTTTATTATTGCCTCTAGGGCATATTTCCTTCAGTCTCTCACTTGCACTAGAGTCAATAATCTAGATTACACAGTAATGATTCTAACACCCATGGAGTCTTGGTGCTGATCATGTTTTGCTCGTGGAAGAGGCTTAGTCAACGGGTCTGCTACATTCAGATCCGTATGTATCTTGCAAATCTCTATGTCTCCCACCTGGACCAAATCCCGGATGGAATTGAAGCGTCTCTTGATGTGCTTGGTTCTCTTGTGAAATCTGGATTCCTTTGCCAAGGCAATTGCACCAGTATTGTCACAAAAGATTTTCATTGGACCCGATGCACTAGGTATGACACCTAGATCGGATATGAACTCCTTCATCCAGACTCCTTCATTTGCTGCTTCCGAAGCAGCTATGTACTCCGCTTCACATGTAGATCCCGCCACGACGCTTTGTTTAGAACTGCACCAACTGACAGCTCCACCGTTTAATGTAAATACGTATCCGGTTTGCGATTTAGAATCGTCCGGATCAGTGTCAAAGCTTGCATCAACGTAACCGTTTACGACGAGCTCTTTGTCACCTCCATACACGAGAAACATCTCCTTAGTCCTTTTCAGGTACTTCAGGATATTCTTGACCGTTGTCCAGTGATCCACTCCTGGATTACTTTGGTACCTCCCTGCCAAACTTATGGCAAGGCACACATCGGGTCTGGTACACGGCATTGCATACATGATAGAGCCTATGGCTGAAGCATAGGGAACATCTTTCATTTTCTCTCTATCTTCTGCAGTGGTCGGGCATTGAGTCTTACTCAACTTCACACCTTGTAACACAGGCAAGAACCCTTTCTTTGCTTGATCCATTTTGAACTTCTTCAAAACTTTGTCAAGGTATGTGCTTTGTGAAAGTCCAATTAAGCGTCTTGATCTATCTCTATAGATCTTAATGCCCAATATGTAAGCAGCTTCACCGAGGTCTTTCATTGAAAAACTTTTATTCAAGTATCCCTTTATGCTGTCCAGAAATTCCATATCATTTCCAATCAGTAATATGTCATCTACATATAATATCAGAAATGCTACAGAGCTCCCACTCACTTTCTTGTAAATACAGACTTCTCCAAAAGTCTGTATAAACCCAAATGCTTTGATCACACTATCAAAGCGTTTATTCCAACTCCGAGAGGCTTGCACCAGTCCATAAATGGATCGCTGGAGCTTGCACACTTTGTTAGCTCCCTTTGGATCGATAAAACCTTCCGGTTGCATCATATACAACTCTTCTTCCAGAAATCCGTTCAGGAATGCAGTCTTTACATCCATTTGCCAAATTTCATAATCATAAAATGCGGCAATTGCTAACATGATTCGGACAGACTTAAGCATCGCTACGGGTGAGAAGGTCTCATCGTAGTCAATCCCTTGAACTTGTCGAAAACCTTTTGCGACAAGTCGAGCTTTGTAGACAGTAACATTACCATCAGCGTCAGTCTTCTTCTGGAAGATCCATTTATTCTCTATTGCTTGCCGACCATCGAGCAAGTCAACCAAAGTCCATACTTTGTTCTCATACATGGATCCTATCTCAGATTTCATGGCTTCAAGCCATTTTGTGGAATCTGGGCTCACCATCGCTTCTTCATAGTTCGTAGGTTCACCATGATCTAGTAGCATGATTTCCAGAACAGGATTGCCGTACCACTCTGGTGCGGATCTTACTCTGGTTGATCTACGAGGTTCTGTAGTAACTTGATCTGAAGTTGCATGATCATCATCATTAACTTCCTCACTAATTGGTGTAGGTGCTACAGAAACAGATTTCTGTGGCGTACTATTTTCCAATAAGGGAGCAGGTACAGTTACCTCATCAAGTTCTACTTTCCTCCCACTCACTTCTTTCGAGAGAAACTCCTTCTCTATAAAGGATCCATTTTTAGCAACAAATGTCTTGCCTTCGGATCTGTGATAGAAGGTGTACCCAACAGTTTCCTTTGGGTATCTTATGAAGACACATTTCTCTGATTTGGGTTCGAGCTTATCAGGTTGAAGCTTTTTCACATAAGCATCGCAGCCCCAAACTTTAAGAAACGACAACTTTGGTTTCTTGCTAAACCATAGTTCATAAGGCGTCGTCTCAACGGATTTTGATGGTGCCCTATTTAACGTGAATGCGGCCGTCTCTAGAGCATAACCCCAAAACGATAGCGGTAAATCTGTAAGAGACATTATAGATCGCACCATATCAAGTAAAGTACGATTACGATGTTCGGACACACCATTGCGTTGTGGTGTTCCGGGTGGCGTGAGTTGCGAAACTATTCCGCATTGTTTCAAATGTAGACCAAACTCGTAACTCAAATATTCTCCTCCACGATCAGATCGTAGAAACTTTATTTTCTTGTTACGATGATTTTCAACTTCACTCTGAAATTCTTTGAACTTTTCAAATGTTTCAGACTTGTGTTTCATTAAGTAGATATACCCATATCTGCTTAAATCATCTGTGAAGATGAGAAAATAACGATATCCGCCACGAGCTTCAATATTCATTGGACCACATACATCTGTATGTATGATTTCCAATAAATCTGTTGCTCTCTCCATAGTATCGGAAAACGGTGTTTTAGTCATCTTGCCCATGAGGCACGGTTCGCAAGTACCAAGTGATTCATAATCAAGTGGTTCCAAAAGTCCATCAGTATGGAGTTTCTTCATGCGCTTTATACCGATATGACCTAAACGGCAGTGCCACAAATAAGTTGCACTATCATTATCAACTCTGCATCTTTTGGTTTCAACATTATGAATATGTGTATCACTACTATCGAGATTCATCAAAAATAGACCACTCTTCAAGGGTGCATGACCATAAAAGATATTACTCATATAAATAGAAGAACCATTATTCTCTCATTTAAATGAATAACCGTCATGCATCAAACAAGATCCATATATAATGTTCATGCTCAACGCTGGCACCAAATAACAATTATTTAGGTCTATTACTAATCCCGAAGGTAGATGTAGAGGTAGCGTGCCGACCGCGATCACATCGACTTTGGAACCATTTCCCACGCGCATCGTCACCTCGTCCTTTGCCAGTGTTCGCTTAATCTGTAGTCCATGTTTCGAGTTGTAAATATTAGCAACAGAACCAGTATCAAATACCCAGGTGCTACTGCGAGCTCTAGTAAGGTACACATCAATAACATGTATATCACATATACCTTTGTTCACCTTGCCATCCTTCTTATCCGCCAAATACTTGGGGCAATTCCGCTTCCAGTGACCAGTCTGCTTGCAGTAGAAGCACTCAGTTTCAGGCTTAGGTCCAGACTTGGGTTTCTTCTCTTGAGCAGCAACTTGTTTGCTGTTCTTCTTGAAGTTCCCCTTCTTCTTCCCTTTGCCCCTTTTCTTGAAACTACTGGTCTTGTTGACCATCAACACTTGATGCTCCTTCTTGATTTCTACCTCCGCAGCCTTTAGCATTGCAAAGAGCTCGGGAATTGTCTTATCCATCCCTTGCATGTTATAGTTCATCACGAAGCCTTTGTAGCTTGGTGGAAGTGATTGGAGAATTCTGTCAATGACACAATCATCCGGAAGATTAACTCCCAGTTGAATCAAGTGATTATAATACCCAGACATTTTGAGTATATATGTTCACTGATAGAACCATTCTCCTCCATCTTACAGCTATAGAACTTATTGGAGACTTCATATCTCTTAATCCGGGCATTCTGTTGGAATATTAACTTCAACTCTTGGAACATCTCATATGCTCCATGATGTTCAAAACGTCGTTGAAGTCCCGGTTCTAAGCCGTAAAGCATGGCACACTGAACTATCGAGTAGTCATCAGCTTTGCTCTGTCAGACGTTCACAACATCTGGCGTTGCTCCAGCAGCAGGCCTAGCACCCAGCGGTGCTTCCAGGACGTAACTTTTCTATGCAGCAATGAGGATAATCCTCAAGTTATGGATCCAGTCCGTGTAATTGCTACCATCATCTTTCAACTTTGCTTTCTCAAGGAACGCATTAAAATTCAACGGAACAACAGTACGAGCCATCTATCTACAATCAACATAAACAAGCAAGATACTATCAGGGACTAAGTTCATGATAAATTTAAGTTCAATTAATCATATTACTTAAAAACTCCCACTTAGATAGACATCCCTCTAATCTTCTAAGTGATCACGTGATCCAAATCAAACTAAACCATAACCGATCATCACGTGAAATGGATTAGCTCTCAATGGTGAACATCATTATGTTGATCATATCTACTATATGATTCACGCTCGACCTTTCGGTCTCTGTGTTCCGAGGCCATATCTGCATATGCTAGGCTCGTCAAGTATAACCCGAGTATTCTGCGTGTGCAAAAACTGGCTTGCACCCGTTGTAGATGGACGTAGAGCTTATCACACCCGATCATCACGTGGTGTCTGGGCACGACGGACTTTGGCAACGGTGCATACTCGGGGAGAACACTTCTTGATAATTTAGCGAGAGATCATCTTATAATGCTACCGTCAATCAAAGCAAGATAAGATGCATAAAAAGATAAACATCACATGCAATCAATATAAGTGATATGATATGGCCATCATCATCTTGTGCTTGTGATCTCCATCTCTGAAGCACCGTCATGATCACCATCGTCACCGGCGCGACACCTTGATCTCCATCGTAGCATCGTTGTCGTCTCGCCAATCTTATGCTTCTACGACTATCGCTACCGCTTAGTGATAAAGTAAAGCATTACAGGGCGATTGCATTGCATACAATAAAGCGACAACCATACGGCTCCTGCCGGTTGTCGATAACTCGGTTACAAAACATGATCATCTCATACAATAAAATTTAGCATCATGTCTTGACCATATCACATCACAACATGCCCTGCAAAAACAAGTTAGACGTCCTCTACTTTGTTTGTTGCAAGTTTTACGTGGCTGCTACGGGCTTAAGCAAGAACCAATCTCACCTACGCATCAAAACCACAACGATAGTTTGTTAAATAGACTCCGTTTTAACCTTCTCAAGGACCGGACGTAGCCATACTCGGTTCAACTAAAGTTGGAGAAACTGACACCCGCCAGCCACCTGTGTGCAAAGCACGGCGGTAGAACCAGTCTCGCGTAATGTCGGTCCGGGCCGCTTCATCCAACAATACCGCCGAACCAAAGTATGACATGCTGGTAGGCAGTATGACTTGTATCGTCCACAACTCACTTGTGTTCTACTCGTGCAAAACATCAAACCATAAAAACCTAGGCTCGGATGCCACTGTTGGGGAACGTAGTAATTTCAAAAAATTTCCTACGCACACGCAAGATCATGGTGATGCATAGCAACGAGAGGGGAGAGTGTTGTCTACGTACCCTCGTAGACCGAAGCGGAAGCGTTGACACAACGTAGAGGAAGTAGTCGTACGTCCTCCTCCCGATCTGACCGATCCAAGCGCCGTTACTCCGGCGCCTCCGAGTTCTTGACATACGTACAGCTCGATGACGTTCTCCGGGCTCCGATCCAGCAAAGCTCTCGGGGAAGAGTTTCATCAGCACGACGGCGTGGTGACGATCTTGATGAACTACCGACGCAGGGCTTCGCCTAAGCACTGCAACAATATGACCGAGGTGGAATATGGTGGAGGGGGGCACCGCACACGGCTGAGTAACGATCACGAAGATCAACTTGTGTGTTCTAGGGTGCCCCCCTGCCCCCGTATATAAAGGAGCAAGGGGGGAGCCGGCCGGCCCTATGGGGCGCGCCAAAGGGAGGGGGAGTCCTCCTCCTAGTGGGAGTAGGACTCCCCTTTCCTAGTCCAACTAGGAAGAGAGAGGGGGGAGGAAAGAGAGGGAGAGGGAGAGGAAAAGGGGGGCCGCGCCCCCCCTCCTTGTCCAATTCGGACTCCCCATGGGGGGGCGCGCGCCACCTCCTGGCCGCAGCCCTCTCTCTCCCCTCGGGCCCAATAAGGCCCATTACTTCCCCGGGGGGTTCCGGTAACCCCTCCGGCACTCCGGTTTTATCCGAAACCACTCGGAACCATTCCGATGTCCTAATATAGTCGTCCAATATATCAATCTTTACGTCTTGACCATTCCGAGACTCCTCGTCATGTCCGTGATCTCATCCGGGACTCCGAACTAACTTCGGTACATCAAAATGCATAAACTCATAATAACTGTCATCGTAACCTTAAGCGTGCGGACCCTACGGTTCGAGAACAGTGTAGACATGACTGAGACAATTCTCTGGTCAATAACCAATAGCGGGACCTGGATGCCCATATTGGCTCCTACACATTCTACGAAGATCTTTATCGGTCAGACCGCATAACAACATACGTTGTTCCCTTTGTCATCGGTATGTTACTTGCCCGAGATTCGATCGTCGGTATCCAATACCTAGTTCAATCTCGTTACCGGCAAGTCTCTTTACTCGTTTCGTAATACATTATCTCGCAACTAACTCATTGGTTGCAATGCTTCCAAGGCTTATATGATGTGCATTACCGAGAAGGCCCTGAGATACCTCTCCGACATTCGAAGTGACAAATCCTAATCTCGAAATACGCCAACCCAACAAATACTTTCCGAGACACCTGTAGAGCACCTTTATAATCACCCAGTTACGTTGTGACGTTTGGTAGCACATAAAGTGTTCCTACGGTAAACGGGAGTTGCATAATCTCATAGTCAAAGGAACATGTATAAGTCATGGAGAAAGCAATAGCAACATACTAAACGATCGGGTGCTAAGCTAATGGAATGGGTCATGTCAATCAGATCATTCAACTAATGATGTGACCTTGTTAATCAAATGATAACTCCTTTGTCTATGGTTAGGAAACTTAACCATCTTTGATTAACAAGCTAGTCAAGTAGAGGCATACTAGTGATACTCTGTTTGTCTATGTATCCACACATGTATTATGTTTCCGGTTAATACAATTCTAGCATGAATAATAAACATTTATCATGATATGTAAGGAAATAAATAATAACTTTATTTTTGCATCTAGGGCATATTTCCTTCACTTTGGTATAGAAACAAAGATGGTAGAAAATTTAGAAGTGGAGGAAGAAAGTATGGTCCACTGGTTGAGAGAGACATCTACAGGACTAATGTCCTGGTTAGGCTAATTGACACATCCGATGCAATATGTATCAAGCAACTGTGGATGTCTCGAGCTGTGTTTTACAAGCTATGCATTAGGCTTAGGCAGAAAAAGTTGTTAATTGATACACTACATGTTTCAGTAGAGGAACAAGTAGCAATGTTCCTATACATGATCGGTCAGCATCACACAAATTCATCCATTGGATTTTGGTTCTGGCGATCTAGTGAAACAGTGAGCAGATATTTCAATATTGTTCTTCGTGCGATGGGGGAGTTAGCTCGTGATCTCATTTACATTAGATCAACGGACACACACACAAAAATCACTAGCAGTCCGGACAGATTCTACCCGTATTTTGAGGTAACCCTTAGACCGTAGATTTATTACTGATTATACAAGATCGACCTAACCCAAGCTTGACATGAACTCCCCTTTCTCATATTCATAGGGATGCATAGGGGCACTAGATGGCACTCATGTTAAGGCTTGTGTTCCTGCCCACATGGTCGACAAGTTTAGGGGCCGCAAGTCATACCCCTCCCAAAATGTGCTAGCAGTTGTTGACTTCGACCTTCGATTCACATATGTTCTAGCTGGTTGGGAGGGCTCTGCCCATGATTCTCTTGTGCTAAAAGATGCCCTCACACGTCCAGGGGGATTAAAAATACCTGAAGGTACATATACAACGTAACATGCATGTTTGTCACTGTGTTGTGCCAACTTGACTTTAACTCATTGTTAATACAACATGACTGTAGGGAAATATTTCTTGGCTGATGCTGGGTATGCTGCGAGGCCGGGGATATTACCTCCTTATCGTGGTGTGCGCTACCACCTAAATGAACTTGCTGGATACCGTGACCCAACTACCCCAAAAGAATTGTTCAACCACCGCCATTCATCACTTAGGACCACAATTGAACGGGCATTTGGGACTCTTAAGAGTCGCTTCAAGATTCTTACTCAAAGGCCCTTCATACCTTTGAAATCTCAGATTAAAGTGGTAGTTGCTTGTTGTGCTTTGCACAATTGGATATTAGAAAATGGTCCAGATGATTATGTTGTGGATGAGGCGACATGGTATGCCAATCTCCCTAGGAGTACTGGGCGGGTTCGTGATCAAGAGGCTGACATACGCGAGTGGGCTGCCAAGCGAGATTTAATCGCTCAGCAAATGTGGACAGATAGAGAGAGTGCACGTGACAATGAGGCTGATGCTATCCCAGCTTAGTATCTTTGATGTATTTCCACGTGATGGGACATTTGAAGGATGTACTGTACCTTTGATGTATTTCCATGTGAGGGAACATTTGAAGGATGTACTGTACCTTTTATGTATTTCCATGTGAGGGAACATTTGAAGGATGTACTGTACCTTTGATGTATTTCCATGCGAGGGAAAAATTGAACGATGTAGTGTTTCTATTTTAATGACTTTGTGTAAATTATCGTATCCTTGTAATATTGTTTGACTTATTTCAATTTAATCTGGTCTCTCTGTCCTATTAAATAAGTTTAGTTCTGTCCTGCTGTAAGTTGGATCTGTGATGTTTCATGTTCATATGCTGACATTTTTTTGAGGGTTTTTGCTTCCAACTACTTTCTTAATAACTAGTTGTTTGCAATGGTGACCTATCTGTAGGTCATGGGGAAGCATAAGCTCACTCTGAAGACCTAGGAGGACTCCAATCCTCGTGATAAGTACATAACCTGGACTGACGAGGCGACAAGGTTTATGCTTGAATGGTATATCGACCTTCGTAAGGACAAACCTGCAACTTTCAAGTTCAAGAAACAACACCACTTGCAATGTGCTGATGCTCTAAATGGCAAGTTTTCGCTTGGTGTCACTCAAACCCAAGTGGATCGACACTATCGTCAATGCAAGGAGAAGTGGGGCTGGGTGCGTCGTGCCATGGCCTATAGTGGAAATGGCCTTGACAGAACCACTTTCACATTCACACTTTCTGAGTCAGAAAAGCGAAGGCTCAATGTAAGTTCTTAGTATTTTTTTCTCTTATTTATATCATGGTCTGATCTAAAAATGAGTGGATAGCTGCTATTGTCTATATATATGTATGCTTCATATTCACTGTCTCTTGTTGTGTTTTTTATACCTGCAACTTCTCTCATGTTTTGTGTTCATTACATCATTATTTTACTCTTTTTACCTTACCTTGTGTGCAGAAAACTGCAGTCAATTATCTTACCAGACCCATTAGGTTCTTTCATCAATTGGAAGAGTTATTCTCGGATCAATCTCATGCTGATGGCTCACTCGCGGTTGACCAAACCACTGTCAATGTGGATGATGGTAGTGATGACAGCGAGGATGTGAGGGAACTTGAGGGAAATCTAATTCCAGCAGACAGTGATGAAGCTGACTCTGACACTATTGATCGTCGTAGTCCTAAAGTCGACTTGGATGGCAATCCATTAAACAAGAAGCGCAAGTGTGCACCATCATCACCTTCCAAGAAGCCAACCAAGGGCAAAGCAAACAAGAAGGGCAAGGTATCTAATGATGATATGGTAACCAGTATCAAGAAGCTAGCTGAATCCCTTGCATCCCCTATTGTGTCTGTGCAACCAATGCCACCTGCAGATCCTTATGCAAATCTTTGGAAGCGGATCAATGCCCTTACCATCCCAGCTAAGGATAAACTTGAGATTGTTGCCTATCTATCCAAGCCAGACCAAGATATCTTTCGTAGCTATCTTAACTATGCCGATGAAACAATTCTTCGAGAGTGGGCTAACTACTTTGAGCCTCAGTTTCATGAAGGTGGCAATGATGGATCTGCGGCTGCTCACTGAATTGCCACATGGTTAGATAGAGTTTGTGGCAACCTTTTGTTTATATGGCTAGGAACGCTTTAACACGTAGTGGGAGCATGGATAACATCATCATGCATATTTTGTCTATATACAGCAAACTTGGGTGCATCATGTACTGTTTTTATGGAGTGCATTTGGTGCATGGCTGGCTATTTATGTCCTAGATGGTATGGTAAAGGATGTGAACCTTATTCCGTCTATCATGTATCAGACAATATATTAGCTACTTAATGTATGAGTTTAATTATGTCATTCTGAAGTTCTGGAAATGTAGAGTTTGTGTGCGTATGTGTGTTGGTTAATTCAAATTTTATTTTTTGTAGCATGTGATATGTGACTGCTTGTTTACACACAAGTGTTCTTTTATTGGCTGGCATGCAGTTTTCAAATTTTGAAACCAAACCAAACACATGCCAGTCAAATGTGCCAAATATTTGGCTTCAAACCAAATGACATCCAATGGTTTTGCCAAAAAATTGGCAAGTACTAATGGCTACAATCCAAACAGCCATGACTTGCCAATTTTTTGGTCATGCCCTGGAATTGGTGATGCCAATTATTTGGTAGGGCAAGATTGGGCTCAATCCAAACAGCCCCTAGTGTGCCACGCCATAACCACCGCACCACGCGCCATTATGCGATCAAGTACATTTTCTTAACTCTTTTCTTCTTTCCTTTTGTTCTTTTTCTAATTCAATGAAAAAAGTTCACTGGACTTCACGAACAATTTTTCAACTTAAACGAACTTTTCCAAAATTGGGTGAACTGTTTTTTTCAAGTTCGATGAACTTTATCCAAATCCGATGAACTTTTTTCCAAATTCGTTGAACTTTTGTTCAAATCCGATGAACTTTTTTTCAAATCTGATGAACTTTTCAAATTCGATGAACTTTTTTTCAAATTCGATGAACTTTTTTTGAAATCCGTTGAACTTTTTTTCAAATCCAACGAACTTTTCTCTTTTTTGTGTTCAAAATTGATGAACTTTCGGAAATTTGTGAACTGTTTTTAAGATCGTAAATTTCAGATTCATGTGTTTTCAGTTTTGTGAACGAAAGGACGAACAACAAAAAAAACAACGAACCAAGGAAACGTGAGCGAGCGATCGAAGCGGAGAAAGGAAGAGAGCGTGCTAGCTGGGCCGGCCCATGCGAGCCTGCGCGCGAGCGCCCACTAAGCGAACGGGTGCATAAGGCGCCGGAGAGGAGGTCTCTCACTTTTGTGGCGTTTCCTATTCAGGGCGCACGGGGAGCACCTATAAGACGCAGCACGCGCTGCGAAGGAAGCGGGCGCGCACCCCCCCCCCCCCGCTCCCCTTCTAGGCCGGCCCATGTGTGGCTTTCCTTTTTCTTTTTCTTTTCTTTTCTTTTTTTTCAATAATTCGGGATATGAAAAAGGTCTTAAATGTGAGAAAAGTTGCTAATTTAGAATAAAACAATCATGATATAAAAAAAATCATGATTTCCAGAAAGATGCTCGGTAATTCAAAAATTGTTCATGAATTTGGCCAAAAGTGTTCACAAATTTAAAAAATATTCAGGAATTTAAAACAATGTTCATGATTTCGAAAAAATGTTCGTGAAATTGAAAAATGTTCACAAAATAGGTAAATCATGATTACAGAAAAATACTCTGGAATTCAAAAACTATTCACGAATTTATAAAAAAATGTTCACAAACTTAACATATGTTCATGATTTAAAAAATTCAAACAAATGTTCGCTAATTCCAAAAATGTTCACGAATTTGGGAAAATGTTCACGATTCAAAAAAATGTTCGCTAATTCTAAAAATGTTCACGAATTTGAAAAAAAGTTCATGATTTTGAAAAAGTACTCTTTAATTTTAAAATGTTCATTATTTCAAAAAAAGGTTCATGATTTGAAAAACATGTTCATGACTTAAGAGAATGTTCACAAATTTCTAAAAAAATTGTTCATGATTTCAAAAAAAATGTCCGTGAGTTTTTAAAAAATGTTCACAGTTTCAAAAAAAAATTCATGGTTTAAGAGTAATGATTTAGTGAAAATAAAACCACGATTTTGGGAAAAATGTTCATCATTAAAAAACGGTTTTAGAAAACAAATCGCGAATTAATAGATTTTTGAAAATTGAAAAACAAGAATAGAAATGAAAACATAAAATTAAAGAAACAATGAAGAGAAAACAGAAAAAGGAAAAGAAAAAAGAAAAAAGAAAAAGAAAACCCGAAAGAAAAACATAAAAACTCGGTTCAGGGAAGGTTCTAGAACCTTCCCAAAACCGATTGGGGTTAAACCTTGAAAATTGATCGGCCCATAGAAACACCAGCGACCGAGGGGGGTCCGCGCCACGGCGCTGGTAGGCGCGGTACGCGCCATATAGGATCCCCTGGGCACACGCGCTTGTTTGTATGCATTTCGCAACTCATGCTTTGTAGCGTACCCCGAACTGGGCTGGCCTGATACTCTGTATTTTAATCCGCGAAAAACAGCTACGCTCGAAGTGAATCAAATCAACGCGAGAGCTATTTCTCGCACTATGCGAGAGTATAGTCTTCCCCTCGCGTCGACGTTTTCCGTTTCAGCTCGTTATTGGACCGGCCCAGTTTATTCTTCCCCTTGCGACTCTCTTCTCCTCCTCTTATCGTCTCGGCTGAGTTCCTCCTCTTCTTCTTCTCCTGGTGCTCGTCTTCTCCTCTCGCACAACCGCGGCACTGGCGGCTGGTCTCCGCGGTGCTCGTCTTCTCCTCTCGCACGGCCGTGACGGCGGCGGGTGGTCTCCGCGGCGACCGCAAGGGATGGGGTAGTTCCTCCTCTTCTCCTTCTCTGGTTTTCTTCTCGAGATTCGTGGTGAAGGATTGACCTTAGAGGAAAGGTATGGTGCAGATTTTTGTGTACTTCTCCATGTTTGTGCTTGATTTCTCCTGTATATAAGGTGTGTAGGCGTGATCTAATCCTTGATCTGTTCTTCGGTGTTTTCTGTTGTTCATTTAGGGTTTGGGATTTCAAGAGATTTGGTGTGTTGGCTGGTGTGGATCGACAGGTAGGTCATCTTTGATTAGTAGTGATGAGGACATGACTGCCTTGGATACGACCAAAACTATTGCATACATGTATATTTGTGAGGTGATTTCTAATGCAAACTATGCAACAATTTATTTATGTCATCCAGGACAAAAATACTTCACAAACTTTTGTGTCATGTCTAATTGCAGGTGTATGGGACATTTGTACAATCCACAAATGAAGATAAGGGAAAAATTGAAGTTTAGGTGCTGTTCAAAAAGTCCCCTCACGTCACTTTTGGGCCAAGAGAAGATAGAGTCCAAGTCTCTCACGTTCTGGATTCAGATTCGGACTGCACAGACACACCTGACTCAAAACGGCAAGAACTCTTTCATACGGACTCCGAATTGGGTGATTCTTTTTTTGTTGGAAAGTAGATTTCGTGCTCTTTCCAGGCCAATTGGATTCACCCTAAAATTCATCTGTATCATTGAGTTATTGACGAAACAATCTGACGCTGCAGCAGAATCCGAGTCAAACTACAAGTCCAAAGGTGTTGCATCACCTCCACTTGGTCCCATGAGCCTTGTACGACCTAGGGTTGGTTTTAGGCTGCCTTGGGACGTCCTCCCACCTCCTTGGCCGCCACCCCTTGCTCCTATATAAGTAGATCCATCTAGTAGCTTTTTTCCTTGGGGATTTGTTTAGTTAAAAGTTAGCCATTGCAACTTCGTGTAATTCGTTTGTGTCCAACGACCAGACCAAGACCACTTTCGGATCCCCACCTTTATCAATACTTCATCTATATTCGCAATATTCAGATTGCATTATCATATTCTTGCTTGTTCTTCGATTGTGTGCAGGAATAGACCTTCGTGGTCAGGCTGATCGTGCTTCCGGCATTGTCAGTAACCTCAGGAGATTGGTTTAGCGATTGCTAAGGCGCAATGTCGTGCATGTTTGTAGTCGGATTATCAAAGTAGACTCCACCAAATCAATAGTTATCATCTCATTGAAAGATCGGGACACCCTCGCCTCTATCAAGTAGGTATGGTACAAAACAAATCCCATGTGTGTTGTGGATCGACTGTTAGGGTTTCGTGATTTCTACAATGTGCAGGGCGCGATACTGCTTTTTGTGTGCTTTTGTTTACATGTTTTGACTGAGCAAGGGGGGAAGTTTCAAGGTGTAAACAACATTTTTTGGAGGAGTCCATTAGAATGGTGGCTTTTGTGTTTTTAGTTTATGTGTATTCGTTTTGCACCTCATTAGTTATACAACTCATTTGTGCCATCGAGAATGCTTGTTGATTTTAGATGGGTAAAAATAGGTTTCTGTGTATTGTATTTTGCTGTCATTGTGTCATTGTGTTGGGGAACGTAGTAATTTCAAAAAAAAATTCCTACGCACACGCAAGATCATGGTGATGCATAGCAACGAGAGGGGAGAGTGTTGTCTATGTACCCTCGTAGACCGAAGCGGAAGCGTTGACACAACATAGAGGAAGTAGTCGTACGTTCTCCTCGCGATCCAACCGATCACAGCACCGTTACTCCGGCACCTCCGAGTTCTTGGCACACGTTCAGCTCGATGACGATCCCCAGGCTCCGATCCAACAAAGCGTCGAGGAAGAGTTCCGTCAGCACGACGGCGTGGTGACGATCTTGATGTGTTACCGGCGCAGGGCTTCGCCTAAGCACTGCAACGATATGATCGAGGTGGAATTTGGTGGAAGGGGGCACCGCACACGGCTAAGGAACGATCCGTAGATCAACTTGTGTGTCTTTGGGGTGCCCCCTGCCCCCGTATATAAAGGAGTCAAGGGGGAGGGGCTGGCCGGCCAAGCCTGGCGCGCCAGGAGAGTCCTACTCCCTCTGGGAGTAGGATCCCCCCCCCCCCAATCCTAGTTGGACTAGGATTCTCCAAGGGGGAGATAGAGAGAGAGGGGGGGCGCCCACCTCTCCTAGTCCTAATAGGACTAGGGGAAGGGGGGGAGGCGCGCAGCCCATGAGGGCAGCCCTCTCACCTCTCCTCCAAGGCCCATGTTGGCCCATTATGCTCCTGGGGGTTTCCGGTAACCCTCCCGGTATTCCGGTAAAATCCTGATTTCACCTGGAATGCATCCGATGTCCAAACACAGGCTTCCAATATATCATTCTTTACGTCTCGACCATTTCGAGACTCCTCGTCATGTCCGTGATCACATCCGGGACTCCGAACTCCTTCGGTACATCAAAATGTATAAACTCATAATAACTGTCATCGTAACGTTAAGCGTGCGGACCCTACGGTTCGAGAACAATGTAGACATGACCGAGACACGTCTCCGGTCAATAACCAATAGCGGGACCTGGATGCCCATATTGGCTCCTACATATTCTACGAAGATCTTTATCGGTCAGACCGCATAACAACATACGTTGTTCCCTTTGTCATCGGTATGTTACTTGCCCGAGATTCGATCGTCGGTATCCAATACCTAGTTCAATCTCGTTACCGGCAAGTCTCTTTACTCGTTCCGTAATACATCATCTCACAACCAACTCATTGGTTGCAATGCTTGCAAGGCTTTATGTGATGTGCATTACCGAGAAGGCCCTGAGATACCTCTCCGACAATCGGAGTGACAAATCCTAATCTCGAAATACGCCAACCCAATATGTACCTTTGGAGACACCTGTAGAGCACCTTTATAATCACCCAGTTACGTTGTGACGTTTGGTAGCACACAAAGTGTTCCTACGGTAAACGGGAGTTGCATAATCTCATAGTTAAAGGAACATGTATAAGTCATGGACAAAAGCAATAGCAACATACTAAACGATCGGGTGCTATGCTAATGGAATGGGTCATGTCAATCAGATCATTCAACTAATGATGTGATCTCGTTAATCAAATAACAACTCTTTGTTCATGGCTAGGAAACATAACCATCTTTGATTAATGAGCTAGTCTAGTAGAGGCATACTAGTGACACTCTGTTTGTCTATGTATTCACACATGTATTATGTTTCCAGTTAATACAATTCTAGCATGAATAATAAACATTTATCATGATATAAGGAAATAAATAATAACTTTATTATTGCCTCTAGGGCATATTTCCTTCAGTCTCCCACTTGCACTAGAGTCAATAATCTAGATTACAAAGTAATGATTCTAACACCCATGGAGTCTTGGTGCTGATCATGTTTTGCTCGTGGAAGAGGCTTAGTCAACGGGTCTGCTACATTCAGATCCGTTATGTATTTTGCAATTTTCTATGTCTACAATGCTCTGCACGGAGCTACTTTAGCTAATTGCTCCCACTTTCAATATGTATCTAGATTGAGACTTAGAGTCATCTAGATTAGTGTCAAAACTTGCATCGACGTAACCTTTTACGACGAACCTTTTTGTCACCTCCATAATCGAGAAACATATCCTTATTCCACTAAGGATAATTTTGACCGCCGTCCAGTGATCTACTCCTAGATCACTATTGTACTCCCGTGCCAATCTCAGGGTAGGGTATACAATAGGTCTGGTACACAGCATGGCATACTTTATAGAACCTATGGCCAAAGCATAGGGAATGACTTTTCATTCTCTTTCTATCTTCTGCCGTGGTCGGGCTTTGAGTCTTACTCAATTTCACACCTTGTAACACAGGCAAGAACTCTTTCTTTGACTGTTCCATTTTGAACTACTTCAAAATCTTGTCAAGGTATGTACTCATTGAAAAAACTTATCAAGCGTCTCGATCTATCTCTATAGATCTTGATGCTCGATATGTAAGTAGCTTCCCCGAGGTCTTTCTTTGAAAAACTCCTTTCAAATACACCTTTATGCTTTACAGAATAATTCTACATTATTTCCGATCAATAATATGTCATTTACATATACTTATCAGAAATGCTGTAGTGCTCCCACTCACTTTCTTGTAAATACAGGCTTCACCGCGAGTCTGTATAAAACTATATGCTTTGATCAACTTATCAAAGCGTATATTCCAACTCTGAGATGCTTGCACCAGTCCATAGATGGATCGCTGGAGCTTGCATATTTTGTTAACACCTTGAGGATCGACAAAACCTTCTAGTTGCATCGTATACAACTCTTCTTTAATAAATCCATTAAGGAATGTAGTTTTGTTTATCCATTTGCCGGATTTCATAAAATGCGACAATTGCTAACATGATTCGGACAGACTTAAGCATAGATACGAGTGACAAACTCTCATCGTAGTCAACACCTTGAACTTGTCGAAAACCTTTTGCGACAATTCTAGCTTTGTAGATAGTAACACTACTATCAGTGTCCGTCTTCCTCTTGAAGATCCATTTATTTTCTTTGGCTTGCCGATCATCGGGCAAATCCCTCAAAGTCCATACTTTGTTCTCATACATGGATCATATCTCAGATTTCATGGCCTCTAACCATTTCGCGGAATCTGGGCTCATCATCGCTTCCTCATAGTTCGCAAGTTCGTCATGGTCTAGTAACATGACTTCCAGAACAGGATTACCATACCACTCTGGTGCGGATCTCACTCTGGTTTACTTACGAGATTCGGTAGTAACTTGATCTTGAAGTTACATGATCATCATCATTAGCTTCCTTACTAATTGGTGTAGTAGTCACAAGAACAGATTTCTGTGATGAACTACTTTCCAATAAGGGAGAAGGTACAATTACCTTATCAAGTTTTCTACTTTCCTCCCACTCACTTCTTTCGAAAGAAACTCTTTCTCTAGAAAGTTTCCGAACTTAGCAACAAAAGTCTTGCCTTCGGATCTGTGATAGAAGGTGTATCCAACAGTTTCCTTTGGATATCCTATGAAGACACATTTCTCCGATTTGGGTTCGAGCTTATCAGGTTGAAGCTTTTCACATAAGCATCGCAGCCCCAAACTTTAAGAAACGACAACTTAGGTTTATTGCTAAACCATAGTTCATACGGTGTCGTCTCAACGGATTTAGATGGTGCCCCTTTTAACGTGAATGCAGCTGTCTCTAATGCATGATCCCAAAACGATATTGGTAAATCGGTAAGAAACATCATAGATTGTACTATATCCAATAAAGTACGGTTATGACGTTCGGACACACCATTATGCTGTGGTGTTCCAGGTGGCATGAATATGTGAAACTATTCCACATTGTTTTAATTGAAGGCCAAAACTCGTAACTCAAATATTTTACCTCTGCGATCATATCGTAGAAACTTTTTATTTTCTTGTTACGATGATTATCCACTTCACTCTGAAATTCTTTGAACTTTTCAAACGTTTCAGACTTATGTTTCATTAAGTCGATATACCCATATCTGCTTAAATCATCTGTGAAGTTCTGAAAATAATGATACTTGTCGCGAGCCTTAATATTCATCGGACCACATACATCAGTATGTATGATTTCCAACAAATCTGTTGCTTGCTCCATTGTTCCGGAGAACGGCATTTTAGTCATCTTGCCCAAGAGGCATGGTTCGCAAGCATCAAGTGATTCATAATCAAGTGATTCCAAAATCCCATCAGCATGGAGTTTCTTCATGAGCTTTACACCAATATGACCTAAACGACAGTGCCACAAATAGGTTGCACTATCATTATTAACTTCGCATCTTTTGGTTTCAATATTATGAATATGTGTATCACTACTATCGAGATCCAATGAACCATTTTCATTGGTGTGTATGACCATAGAAGGTTTTATTCATGTAAACAGAACAACAATTGTTCTCTAACTTAAATGAATAACTGTATTGCAATTAACATGATCAAATCATATTCATGCTCAACGCAAACACCAAATAACACTTATTTAGTTTCAACACTAATCCCGAAAGTATAGGGAGTGTGTGATGATGATCATATCAATCTTGGAACCACTTCCAACACACATCGTCACCTTGCCCTTTAACTAGTCTTTGTTCATTCTGCAACTCCCGTTTCGAGTTACTAATCTTAGCAACTTGAACTAGTACCAAATACTGAGGGGTTGCTATGAACACTAGTAAAGTACACATCAATAACATGTATATCAAATATACTTATGTTTCACTTTGCCATCCTTCTTATCCGCCAATCACTTGGGGTAGTTCCGCTTCTAGTGACCAGTCCCTTTGCAGTAGAAGCACTTAGTCTCAGGCTTAGGACTAGACTTGGGCTTTTTCACTTGAGCAGCAACTTGCTTGCCGTTCTTCTTGAAGTTCCCCTTCTTTCCTTTTGCCCTTTTCTTGAAACTAGTGATCTTGTCAACCATCAACACTTGATGTTTTTCTTTGATTTCTACCTTCGCCGATTTTCGCATCGCGAAGAGCTTGGGAATATTTTCCGTTATCCCTTGCATATTATAGTTCATCACGAAGTTCTACTAACGTGGTGATGGTGAATAGAGAATTCTGTCAATCACTATTTTATCTGGAAGATTAACTCCCACTTGATTCAAGCGATTGTAGTACCCAGACAATCTGAGCACATGCTCACTAGTTGAGCGATTCTCCTCCATCTTTTAGCTATAGAACTTGCTGGAGACTTCATATCTCTCAACTCGGGTATTTGCTTGAAATATTAACTTCAACTCCTGGAACATCTCGTATGGTCCATGACGTTCAAAAACGTCTTTGAAGTCCCGATTCTAAGCCGTTAAGCATGGTGCACTAAACTATTAAGTAGTCATCATATTGAGCTAGCAAAACGTTCATAACGTCTGCATCTGCTCCTGCAAAAGGTCCGTCACCTAGCGGTGCATCAAGGACAAAATTCTTCTGTGCAGCAATGAGGATAAACCTCATATTACGGATCCAATCCGCATCATTGCTACTAACATTTTTCAACACAATTTTCTCTAGGAACATATCAAAATAAACACAGGGAAGCAACAATGCGAGCTATTGATCTACAACATAGATATGCTAATACTACCAGGACTAAGTTCATGATAAATTAAAGTTCAATTAATCATATTACTTAAGAACTCCCACTTAGATAGACATCCCTCTAATCCTCTAAGTGATCACGTGATCCAAATCAACTAAACCATGTCCGATCATCACGTGAGATGGAGTAGTTTCAATGGTGAACATCTTATGTTGATCATATCTACTATATGATTCACGCTCGACCTTTCGGTCTCTGTGTTCCGAGGCCATATCTGTTATATGCTAGGCTCGTCAAGTTAAACCTGAGTATTCCGCGTGTGCAACTGTTTTGCACCCGTTGTTTTTGAACGTAGAGCCTATCACACCCGATCATCACGTGGTGTCTCAGCACGAAGAACTTTCGCAACGGTGCATACTCAGGGAGAACACTTCTTGATAATTAGTGATAGATCATCTTATAATGCTACCGTCAATAAAAGCAAGATAAGATGCATAAAAGATAAACATCACATGCAATCAATATAAGTGATATGATATGGCCATCATCATCTCGTGCTTGTGATCTCCATCTTCGAAGCACCGTCATGATCACCATCGTCATCGGCGCGACACCTTGATCTCCATCGTAGCATCGTTGTCGTCTCGCCAATCTTGTGCTTCCACGACTATCACTACCACTTAGTAATAAAGTAAAGCATTACATCGCGATTGCATTGCATACAATAAAGCGACAACCATATGGCTCCTGCCAGTTGCCGATAACTCGGTTACAAAACATGATCATCTCATACAATAAAATTTAGCATCATGTCTTGACCATATCACATCACAACATGCCCTGCAAAAACAAGTTAGACGTCCTCTACTTTGTTTGTTGCAAATTTTACGTGGCTGCTACGGGCTTAAGCAAGAACTCATCTTACCTACGCATCAAAACCACAACGATAGTTTGTCAAATAGACTCCGTTTTAACCTTCTCAAGGACCGGGCGTAGCCACACTCGGTTCAACTAAAGTTGGAGAGACAGTCTTCCGCAAGCCATCTATGTGCAAAGCACGTCGAGGGAACCGGTCTCGCGTAAGCGTACGCGTAAGGTTGGTCCGGATCGTCTCGTCCAACAATACCGCTGAACCAAAGTATGACATGCTGGTAGGCAGTATGACTTGTATCGTCCACAACTCACTTGTGTTCTACTCGTGCAAATAACATCAAACCATAAAAACCTAGGCTCGGATGCCACTGTTGGGGAACATAGTAATTTCAAAAAAAAATTCCTACGCACACGCAAGATCATGGTGATGCATAGCAACGAGAGGGGAGAGTGTTGTCTACGTACCCTCGTAGACCGAAGCGGAAGCGTTGACACAACGTAGAGGAAGTAGTCGTACGTTCTCCTCGCGATCCAACCGATCACAGCACCGTTACTCCGGCACCTCCGAGTTCTTGGCACACGTTCAGCTCGATGACGATCCCCGGGCTCCGATCCAGCAAAGCGTCGAGGAAGAGTTCCGTCAGCACGACAGCGTGGTGACGATCTTGATGTGTTACCGGCGCAGGGCTTCGCCTAAGCACTGCAACGATATGATCGAGGTGGAATTTGGTGGAAGGGGGCACCGCACACGGCTAAGGAATGATCCGTAGATCAACTTGTGTGTCTTTGGGGTGCCCCCTGCCCCCGTATATAAAGGAGTCAAGGGGGAGGGGCTGGCCGGCCAAGCCTGGCGCGCCAGGAGAGTCCTACTCCCTCTGGGAGTAGGATTCCCCCCCCCCCAATCCTAGTTGGACTAGGATTCTCCAAGGGGGAGAGAGAGAGAGGGGGCGCCCACCTCTCCTAGTCCTAATAGGACTAGGGGAAGGGGGGGGAGGCGCGCAGCCCATGAGGGCAGCCCTCTCACCTCTCCTCCAAGGCCCATGTTGGCCCATTATGCTCCTGGGGGTTTCCGGTAACCCTCCCGGTATTCCGGTAAAATCCTGATTTCACCTGGAATGCATCCGATGTCCAAACACAGGCTTCCAATATATCATTCTTTACGTCTCGACCATTTCGAGACTCCTCGTCATGTCCGTGATCACATCCGGGACTCCGAACTCCTTCGGTACATCAAAATGTATAAACTCATAATAACTGTCATCGTAACGTTAAGCGTGCGGACCCTACGGTTCGAGAACAATGTAGACATGACCGAGACACGTCTCCGGTCAATAACCAATAGCGGGACCTGGATGCCCATATTGGCTCCTACATATTCTACGAAGATCTTTATCGGTCAGACCGCATAACAACATACGTTGTTCCCTTTGTCATCGGTATGTTACTTGCCCGAGATTCGATCGTCGGTATCCAATACCTAGTTCAATCTCGTTACCGGCAAGTCTCTTTACTCGTTCCGTAATACATCATCTCACAACCAACTCATTGGTTGCAATGCTTGCAAGGCTTTATGTGATGTGCATTACCAAGAAGGCCCTGAGATACCTCTCCGACAATCGGAGTGACAAATCCTAATCTCGAAATACGCCAACCCAATATGTACCTTTGGAGACACCTGTAGAGCACCTTTATAATCACCCAGTTACGTTGTGACGTTTGGTAGCACACAAAGTGTTCCTACGGTAAACGGGAGTTGCATAATCTCATAGTTAAAGGAACATGTATAAGTCATGGACAAAAGCAATAGCAACATACTAAACGATCGGGTGCTATGCTAATGGAATGGGTCATGTCAATCAGATCATTCAACTAATGATGTGATCTCGTTAATCAAATAACAACTCTTTGTTCATGGCTAGGAAACATAACCATCTTTGATTAATGAGCTAGTCTAGTAGAGGCATACTAGTGACACTCTGTTTGTCTATGTATTCACACATGTATTATGTTTCCAGTTAATAGCATGAATAATAAACATTTATCATGATATAAGGAAATAAATAATAACTTTATTATTGCCTCTAGGGCATATTTCCTTCACATTGTTATTTTCAGACGATGATGATAGTGCTTTTGTACAAGGTCTGAAATGAAATTAGCCATGTTTGTCCGGTTATGCTTCACCATGTGTATCTTAGTTAAATTTTGGGTATCAACAGGCAGTATATTAGTTAAATATAATTGTTGCTTCAATGATTATGAGGTTAACAACTCCCCAATTCCACCGCAATTCGAAGGTCGGCAAGAAATCCTTCGTACTCCGCAGTGTTGTTGGTTGCTTCCTCCCTAAGAAAATGCATTTGAACCACGTACTTGAGGTGTTCTCCGGTGGGCGCGACAAGCAGAACTCTAGCATCGGCGCCTTGCAGCGAGAAGGCACCATCAAAGTACATGATCCAATCCTTCTCAGTTTCTCTGCCAGGGAGAGTTGATTCCTGAATCAGGTCATCTTGCATTGGCGTCCATTCTGCAATGAATTCCTCCAAGGCTCTGCTTTGAATAGTTGATGTACTCTCAAATTTGAGTGCAAAACTCGACAGTTCCAATGCCCACTCTACTATTCTGTCAGTTGCCTCTGGATTCCTCAAAATGCGCTACAACGGGAAGCGAGTGACCATGGTGATCTCATGGAAGTAGTGGCACAGCTTTCTCGAGGCCATGAGTAGGCCAAAGAGCAACTTCTGCACGCCCGAATACCTTGATCTAGCCCCCTGCACGAGAGAGCTAACAAAGTATATTGGTCGTTGCGCCACTTTTTCTTTGGCGTCATCTACTGATTAACTTCACTTTCTTGCACTGTTTTTTTCCTTCGTCAGCATTGGGACTCGTCGGGAAGGACTCCACCTCGTCGTGGGATGGCTTCGCTGCCGTCATTTCCTCATCGCTAGCTTCTCTCCGCGCAACTAGTGCGACACTGACCACTTGGTTCGTTGCCGCTAAGTATAGTAGCAATGACTCGTGTGGCCTAGGCGCGACTAGGGTTGGTGCAGAGGACATGTATTTTTTAGATCTTGTAGCGCAACCTCCGCTTCCGAAGTCCGTTTCACTGGACCCGCCTTTTTCAATATCTTGAAAAACAGCAGGGCGCGCTCAGCAGGCCTTGAAATGAACCTACTCAAAGCTGCAACACAACCGGCAAGACACCACACGTCCTTGATTGTCCTGGGCGCTTGAATTTGCTCGATAGCCTTGATCTTGTCGAGGTTTGCTTTGATTCCACACTGAGACACAAAGAACCCGAGAAGCTTGCTGGATGGAACACCAAACATGCACTTCCCGGGGTTGAGCTTCACATTGATTTTGTGCAAGTTCGCAAACGTCTTTCCAAATCTTGAATGAGGGTCGATCCGTCCTTGGTTTTGACCACTATATCATCCATATAGGCTTCTACATTTCTGTGCAACTGTGGCACAAAACCAATTTGGACTGCTCTTGCAAATGTTGAACCAACACTCTTTAGTCCGGAAGGCATGCGTACAAAGCAATACATGCCACACGGAGTAATGAATGCGGTTTTCTCCTCATCTTCCTTGGACATGAATATCTGATGGTACCCGGAGTATGCCTCAAGGAACAAAAGCAGATCGCAGCCGGCAGTGGAGTCTACAATCTGATCGATGCGCGGCAAGGGGAAACGATCCTTCGGACATGCTTTGTTGAGGTTAATGTAATCAATACAAAGTATCCACTTCCCATTTTCCTTACGCACGACGATCAGATTCGCCAACCAAGTTGGTTGTAGTACTCCCCTAACCAGGCATGCTGCCTCAAGTTTCTTGATTTCTTTAGCTATGAACCGTTGACGTTCCAAAGCTTGCTTCCCGACTTTCTGCTTGACGGGCCGATCATGGGGACAAACAGCAAGGTGGTGCTCAGTTACCTTCCTGGGAACACCGGGGATGTCATATGGTTGCCATGCAAACACATCTACATTCGCTCGCGGGAAGGCAACTAGCACGCTTTCCTATTTACAATCAAGCGGTGTCACCGACGGTGAAGGTACCGCCTGTGCCGTCCTCCCTTGCCGACAGCTTCTTTGTCGCAGGTGGAGTGGCCTTGGATCTCTTGTCGGTAGTCTGGCAAGTCTTCAACTGGTGCGAGTCACTCCGAGGAGGCGTGCTTCCCGGAATACTCGTTAGATGCCTTGTCGGGTTTCTTGCTCTTCTTCTCCTTGGCGAGAGCCGTAGCATTGACGGCCTCTGCTGCAACTTCATCTTTGTAAAGCTTGTCCACACATATGACTGCATCCTTCTTATCGAAGTTGATGGAGATGACACCCATAGGCCATGGCATCTCCAGCGTGTTGTAGGCATAGTGAGATGACGCCATGAACTTAGCCAAGGCTGGCGACCAAGAATTCCATTGAACGGCAAGGGGATCTTAACAACATCAAACACGATTTTCTCTGTTTTGTAATTCAGTTCCCCGCCAAATGTTACCGGTAGCATGATCTTTCCCTTGGGCTGGCTCCTTCCCTGGTTAATTCCTTGGAACGTCCTGGTTTTCGTGAGCTCTTTCTCAGGGATCTGCAGCCTCTCGATCACTTCAGGAGGGATCAAGTTCAAGCCAGCCCCACCGTCAACTAGTACTTTCGTAACCCTGAGGTTGCATATTGTTAGCAAAACCAACAACGGCAAACACCCGACCGCAGTGGTACGATCAGGGTGGTACTCAGCATCGAAAATGATAGGCATGCGGGACCACTTGAGGGGCTTCTGAGCGTCTACTGCCAGCTCTGTCGCATTAACTTCACGCGCCCACTGCTTGAACTGGCGGTGACAGGAGTGCAAAGATGCACCCCCGTCAATGCACATGGCCACTGTTGCCATCTGGAATTCATGTTCATTAGACTCATCATCATCATCCTCTTCACTCTCTTCATCCTCTTCTTTCTTTTCTCTGCCCCTGGAAGGCTTTTCTTTCCTTCGGTTGGCATTGTCACGACGTCCACCTCGACTGTCGCGACCCTTCTTGCCGGATCCACCCGTACCATCCTGACCCTTCTCCTTGTCCCGCTTTTCATACCCAGCTTTCTGTTTCTCAACTAGCAGTTAGAATTGAGGGCACTCTTGGCCATGACCCTTGGTATGGTGAATCTTGTAGTATAGCCCGTCAGACTTACCGGCCTTCTCTCCCACCGCAGCGACCTGGCAATTAGCGCATGTAGCTGCTTCCTTGCCGGAGCTTTCCGTCTTGGTTTTCTTGGCGGGGCTAGAATTTTCGGACACCTCCACGGCCATAACTGACTTGCCCTTGCGATTTATGTTGCGCCTTTGACCTTTCTTCTTCGGGGTGGCGGCACCGTCATCAAAGTCAACTTCAATGCCAACATCTTCCTGGGAAGCCTTCTTCTCTCTTCTGCGCTTGCACATTTATGCACCAACGTATAGAGGTCGTTGATGGTCTTCGGCAATTGTATATGCATCCTACCCCCCATCTTGCGATTGCGCATGTTTGATGAGGACATCAATACCATTGTTACACCCACAACCCCTACTACTACTACATATACAGGACCAATTACTAGAGCTCGCGCACGCCAATTAAATTATCAGGTACTTTCGTTTCTTGGTAATGATTCTAATGTTCATGAGAATATGATGCTGCCTAAATTGGATACATTTGTTTTGCTTACAAATGAAGGGCCTGGCATGGATAAGAGGGATGAACACTGGAGCAAGACCAAGCATGTAGATGATGGCATGCGCAAGGGGAATAAGAACGGAGTTACAAGTGATGATTTCAGGACTTTGAAGCCACCATAATGAGTACATGAAGCCTTGGACGAAATATACAAGATGCCACTTCATAAATTTCGTCCAGAGGATATTATAGGTGTTGCGCCACCTTATTATTGGGCCAAGCCCATGTAATTTCGAAATACTCGAGTATAGGTTATTTTTAGAGTCCGTATGTGTGGGGAAACAAGAGATAGGGTTGGTTTCGGACCCCTCCCCCAGGGGCCACGAAATTCCCCTCCTCTTCCTCCATATATATAGCCCTTAGGGCATCGTTTAGACTTTGGGTTTTGATAAGTTCGCCATAGCTGCAACTTCGCGTACTTCATTTGTGTTCAACGACCAGACAAAGGCGTCACAGAACCCCACCTTGATCAATAAAGCTTTCCTCTTATATTCGCAATATCCAGATTGCAATCTTAGTTTCTTGCTTGTTCTCCGTTTGCCTGCAGGAAACAGACCTTCGTGGTCAGGTTGATCATGCTCCGGCGTGGTCAATAACCTCTCGGAGTTGGTTTAGCGATTGCTAAGGCGCGACGTCCTCGCACGTTCGTAGTCGGATCGTCAAAGTCGACTTCCTCCAAAATGATAGCCCCCATCTCATCGAAAGACGTAACACCTTTGCCTCTATCAAGTGGTATCAGATTTCCAGGGTGCTCGGTGAGATTTTACAGTTTTTTGTAGTTTAGATCAAGTCTGTTCTTCATACCTACAGTCCATGAAAAATCCAAAAAAATTAGGGTTAGTTCATCATATCCGAACCAATCTGAGTCTTTGCATAATCTTTTCTGTATTTGCTTTGTTGAATTTGCGGTTGCATCGTTGTGTCAAGTTGCTGGTCTTAGCGTCTAGTCCTTTAGACTTTCGAATTCTGTTCACAGGTTGTCACGTGTCGCTGCCATATATCACCACCGCATCATCATCAACGCTGCTGCCATATATCACCACCGCACCAACTTCATCGCCGCTGCCATATACCACCACCACATATTCACCGCCAATCCGAGTCCATATACGCCACCACATATCCGTCACCACCACGCCAATCCGAGTCCACCTACAACATATATCCGCCACCAGTCCGAGTTCCACCAGATTCATCTCCGCCACCAGTCCGAGTTCCACCAGATTCATCTCTGCCACCAGTCCTAGTCCGAGTCCAGTATTTTGTTACTCTGTTTTGGATTTCCATATCACACCATACTCCGAGTTGTAACAGAGTAGGACTCCCGAACTTTCGTGCTACCCGTACAAGAAAAATAGTTCCAGTTAAAAAAAACTAAGTCTGGAAAATTCTGGCTAGACAGTTTTTAGGCCATTTGTAGACTTTTTCGAAAAAAATTTGTTGCGGAGCAAAAAAAAAGGCAAAAAAAGTGCCGAAAAAAGTGAAAAAAAGAGAAAAAAATTCAGAGTGTGCTCCACCCTTGTTTACGTGCAGCGCCGTGATTTTGTTAGTGTTCTAGGCTCGCGTCTCTAGCACGGTCCAGCCTAGGACCAGCACGGTACCGTCGTTGAGCGTTTATTCAACTTTGCATCTATCAATTGATTATTGCTGACCTTTTTTGCTACCATATTATAAGCCTTCCCAGCTCCACATACATCTACGTCGTGCGTTTGACACTCCCTGGTAATCGCTCTATCCAAGCTTTGAGAGTTTTGACCTCAACGGTTGCCGATCACCACCTGCTGCTTGGTAAGAACTGGTAAGAATTTGAGATTCGCTTGACGGATTTGTGACTGCCCACCACACCACTACCACCGCTTCCTAGTAGTCTGTAGGATCATATTCTTGTGTGTTTCTATTATTGCTAACCATGACAGGATCACAAGTCGACGAGACTGACTGGGAGAACATGACGAACAAAGAGTTACATGATAAGTTTCAGCAAATGATGAGTGGACAGGTGGAAGATGTGCTAAACAGATTTGAAGAGGCCATGGAGAAGATAGATGGCATTGAGAAGGCGTTCGAAGCAAAGCTCGATAAAAAGTTTAATGAATTGCTCGCGCGTCTTCCACAACCACCGCCCGTTGCACCTATCGCACCTCTACAACAACAACAACAACAACAACAACAACAACAACAACAACAACAACAACAACAACAACAACAACAACAACAACAACAACAACAACAACAACAACAACAACGCCTTCCAAATCAAGTGGGATGAGAACAACGCGTTCCCCTTGAGCCTGGTCAAACTTCTGGTGCCGCTGTACATATTGTTGATGCTTCTGTAGCTCCTGCTGCTAGACCATTACGAGGATGAGGTTGATCAAAATCAGAACTACGTGCAACCACCAGCACCACCACCACCAGGTCGTCCTCATGCATATCATCGCAATGGTAGGGCTGCACCACCTGAGGTACAAGCTCATGACCATCTTCCTAAACTAAAATTGAATATTCCACCATCTGAGGGTAGATATGTTCTTGATATATATCTTACTTGGGAGTTAGAAACTGAACAATGTTTTACATGTTTACAATATCCTGAGGAGAGACGTGTTCCTGCTGCTGTTTGTGCTTTTACTAGTTTTGCATGTGTTTGGTGGTCTGAACATTGTAGATTATATCCTATTCCAGGTACTTGGGCTGCTTTGAAAACTGCTATGCGTACTCGTTGGGTTCCACCATATTATCAACGTGAATTGCTTCAAAAATTGCAACGTTTAAGACAAGGAAAAAAATTCTGTAGAAGAATATTATCAGGAATTACAAATTGGCATGATTAGATGTGGTATTGTTGAGGAGAATGAAACTATGCTTGCACATTTTATGGGTGGATTAAATAGAGACATTCATACCATTCTCGAGTATAAGTAGTATAATAATATCACTCGTTTATTCCATCTTGCTTGTAAAGCTGAACATGAAGTGCAGGATCGACATGCATTGGCTCGAACTAACTTTTCTGTAGGTCGACTTTCATCATGGACACCACGTGCATGCTCTACTTCCACTGCACCAGCACCTCCATCAGGTGCCACCTCCAACCGTGATACAAGAAAGCAGGCACAACCACCACTATCTTCCAAGAGCACACCTGTCGGGCCTGTACAGAGCTCTTCTTCTTCCATGGCATCAACAGGGCACACAAGTGATATTATTTGTCATCGTTGTAAGGGAAGAGGTCATTATGCGAGAGAATGCAAATCTCAGCGTGTGATGATTGCTACTAAGGATGGTGGTTATGAGTCCGCTAGTGACTATGATGAGGAGACTTTGGCTCTTATTACACGTGAAGTGTTGGGGAACGTAGTAATTTCAAAAAATTTCCTACGCACACGCAAGATCATGGTGATGCATAGTAACGAGAGGGGAGAGTGTTGTCTACGTACCCTCGTAGACCGAAGCGGAAGCGTTGACACAACGTAGAGGAAGTAGTCGTACGTTCTCCTCGCGATCCAACCGATCACAGCACCGTTACTCCGGAACCTCCGAGTTCTTGGCACACGTTCAGCTCGATGACGATCCCCGGGCTTCGATCCAGCAAAGCGTCGGGGAAAAGTTCCGTCAGCACGACGGCGTGGTGACGATCTTGATGTGTTACCGGCGCAGGGCTTCGCCTAAGCACTGCAACGATATGACCGAGGTGGAATTTGGTGGAAGGGGGCACCGCACACGGCTAAGGAAAGATCTCAATGATCAATTGTGTGTCTATGGGGTGCCCCCTGCCCCCGTATATAAAGGAGCCAAGGGGGAGGGGCTGGCCGGCCAAGCCTGGCGCGCCAGGAGAGTCCTACTCCCTCTGGGAGTAGGATCCCCCCCCCAATCCTAGTTGGACTAGGATTCTCCAAGGGGGAGAGAGAGAGAGAGAGGGGGCGCCCACCTCTCCTAGTCCTAATAGGACTAGGGGAAGGGGGGGAGGCGCGCAGCCCATGAGGGCAGCCCTCTCACCTCTCCTCCAAGGCCCATGTTGGCCCATTATGCTCCTCGGGGGTTCCGGTAACCCTCCCGGTATTCCGGTAAAATCCTGATTTCACCTGGAATGCATCCGATGTCCAAACATAGGCTTCCAATATATCATTCTTTACGTCTCGACCATTTCGAGACTCCTCGTCATGTCCCCGATCTCATCCGGGACTCCTAACTCCTTTGGTACATCAAAACTCATAAACTCATAATATAATTGTCATCGAAACCTTAAGCGTGCGGACCCTACGGTTCGAGAACAATGTAGACATGACCGAGACATGTCTCCGGTCAATAACCAATAGCGGGACCTGGATGCCCATATTGGCTCCTACATATTCTACAAAGATCTTTATCGGTCAGACCGCATAACAACATACGTCGTTCCCTTTGTCATCGGTATGTTACTTGCCCGAGATTCGATCGTCGGTATCCAATACCTAGTTCAATCTCGTTACCGGCAAGTCTCTTTACTCGTTCCGTAATACATCATCTCACAACTAACACATTAGTTGCAATGCTTGCAAGGCTTATGTGATGTGCATTACCGAGTGGGCCCAGAGATACCTCTCCGACAATCGGAGTGACAAATCCTAATCTCGAAATACGCCAACCCAACATGTACCTTCGGAGACACCTGTAGAGCACCTTTATAATCACTCAGTTACGTTGTGACGTTTGGTAGCACACAAAGTGTTCCTACGGTAAACGGGAGTTGCATAATCTCATAGTTAAAGGAACATGTATAAGTCATGGATAAAAGCAATAGCAACATACTAAACGATCGGGTGCTAAGCTAATGGAATGGGTCATGTCAATGAGATCATTCAACTAATGATGTGACCTCATTAATCAAATAACAACTCCTTGTTCATGGTTAGGAAACATAACCATCTTTGATTAATGGGCTAGTCAAGTAGAGGCATACTAGTGACACTCTGTTTGTCTATGTATTCACACATGTATTATGTTTCCAGTTAATACAATTCTAGCATGAATAATAAACATTTATCATGATATAAGGAAATAAATAATAACTTTATTATTGCCTCTAGGGCATATTTCCTTCAGTCTCCCACTTGCACTAGAGTCAATAATCTAGATCACATCACCATGTGATTAACATCAATAGTTCACATCATCATGTGATTAACACCCATAGTTCACATCGCTATGTGACCGACACCCAAAGGGTTTACTAGATTCAGTAATCTAGTTTACATCGCTATGTAATTAACATCCAAAGAGTACTACGGTGTGATCATGTTTTGCTTGTGAGAGAATCTTAGTCAACGGGTCTGCTACATTCAGATCCGCATGTACTTTGCAAATTTCTATGTCAACAATGCTCTGCATGGAGCTACTCTAGCTAATTGCTCCCACTTTCAATATGTATCCAGATTGAGACTTAGAGTCATCTGGATCAGTGTCAAAACTTGCATCGACGTAACCTTTTACGACGAACCTTTTTGTCACATCCATAATCGAGAAACATATCCTTATTCCACTAAGGATAATTTTGACCGCCATCCAGTGATCTACTCCTAGATCACTATTGTACTCCCGTGCCAATCTCAGGGTAGGGTATACAATAGGTCTGGTACACAGCATGGCATACTTTATAGAACCTATGGCCAAAGCATAGGGAATGACTTTCATTCTCTTTCTATCTTCTGCCGTGGTCGGGCTTTGAGTCTTACTCAATTTCACACCTTGTAACACAGGCAAGAACTCTTTCTTTGACTGTTCCATTTTGAACTACTTTAAAATCTTGTCAAGGTATGTACTCATTGAAAAAACTTATCAAGCGTCTCGATCTATCTCTATAGATCTTGATGCTTGATATGTAAGTAGCTTCCCTGAGGTCTTTCTTTGAAAAACTCTTTTCAAACACTCCTTTATGCTTTGCAGAATAATTCTACATTATTTCCGATCAACAATATGTCATTCACATATACTTATCAGAAATGCTGTAGTGCTCCCACTCACTTTCTTGTAAATACAGGCTTCACCATAAGTCTGTATAAAACTATATGCTTTGATCAACTTATCAAAGCGTATATTCCAACTCTGAGATGCTTGCACCAGTCCATAGATGGATCGCTGGAGCTTGCTCACTTTATTAGCACCTTTATGGTCGACAAAACCTTCTGGTTGTATCATATACAACTCTCCATTAAGGAATGCAGTTTTGTTTATCCATTTGCCAGATTTCATAAAATGCGGCAATTGCTAACATGATTCGGACAGACTTAAGCATAGATACGAGTGAGAAACTCTCATCGTAGTCAATACTTTGAACTTGTCGAAAACCTTTTTGCGACAATTCTAGCTTTGTAGATAGTAACACTACTATCAGCGTCCGTCTTCCTCTTGAAGATCCATTTATTTTCTATGGCTTTGCCGATCATCGGGCAAATCCATCAAAGTCCATACTTTGTTCTTATACATGGATCATATCTCAGATTTCATGGCCTCAAACCATTTTGCGGAATCTGGGCTCATCATCGCTTCCTCATAGTTCGCAAGTTCATCATGGTCTAGTAACATGACTTCCAGAATAGGATTACCGTACCACTCTGGTGCGGATCTCACTCTGGTTTACCTACGAGATTCGGTAGTTACTTGATCTGAAGTTACATGATCATCATCATTAGCTTCTTCACTAATTGGTGTAGTAGTCACAAGAACAGATTTCTGTGATGAACTACTTTCCAATAAGGGAGAAGGTACAATTACCTTATCAAGTTTTCTACTTTCCTCCCACTCACTTCTTTCGAGAGAAATACCTTCTCTGGAAAGGATCCATTCTCAGCAACGAATATCTTGCCTTCGGATCTGTGATATATAGAAGGTGTACCCAATAGTCTCCTTTGGGTACCTATGAAGACACATTTCTCCGATTTGGGTTTGAGCTTATCAGGATGAAACTTTTTCATGTAAGCATCACAACCCCAAACTTTCAGACACGACAACTTTGGTTTCTTGCCAAACCACAGTTCAGATTGTGTCGTCTCAACGGACTTTAGATGGTGCCCCTTTTAACGTGAATGCAGCTGTCTCTAATGCATGATCCCAAAACGATATTGGTAAATCGGTAAGAAACATCATAGATTGTACTATATCCAATGAAGTACGGTTATGACGTTTGGACACACCATTATGCTGTGGTGTTCCAGGTGGCATGAATTTGTGAAACTATTCCACATTGTTTTAAGTGAAGGCCAAAACTCGTAACTCAAATATTTTACCTCTGCGATCATATCGTAGAAACTTTTTATTTTCTTGTTACGATGATTATCCACTTCACTCTGAAATTCTTTGAACTTTTCAAACGTTTCAGACTTATGTTTCATTAAGTCGATATACCCATATCTGCTTAAATCATCTGTGAAGTTCTGAAAATAATGATACTTGTCGCGAGCCTTAATATTCATCGGACCACATACATCAGTATGTATGATTTCCAACAAATCTGTTGCTTGCTCCATTGTTCCAGAGAACGGCGTTTTAGTCATCTTGCCCAAGAGGCATGGTTCGCAAGCATCAAGTGATTCATAATCAAGTGATTCCAAAATCCCATCAGCATGGAGTTTCTTCATGCGCTTTACACCAATATGACCTAAACGGCAGTGCCACAAATAGGTTTCACTATCATTATTAACTTCGCATCTTTTGGTTTCAATATTATGAATATGTGTATCACTACGATCGAGATCCAATGAACTATTTTCATTGGTGTGTATGACCATAGAAGGTTTTATTCATGTAAACAGAACAACAATTGTTCTCTAACTTAAATGAATAACTGTATTGCAATTAACATGATCAAATCATATTCATGCTCAATGCAAACACCAAATAACACTTATTTAGTTTCAACACTAATCCCAAAAGTATAGGGAGTGTGTGATGATGATCATATCAATCTTGGAACCACTTCCAACACACATCGTCACCTTGCCCTTTAACTAGTCTTTGTTAATTCTGCAACTCCCGTTTCGAGTTACTAATCTTAGCAACTTGAACTAGTACCAAATACTGAGGGGTTGCTATGAACACTAGTAAAGTACACATCAATAACATGTATATCAAATATACTCATGTTCACTTTGCCATCCTTCTTATCCGCCAATCACTTGGGGTAGTTCCGCTTCCAGTGACCAGTCCCTTTGCAGTAGAAGCACTTAGTCTCAGGCTTAGGACCAGACTTGGGCTTTTTCACTTGAGCAGCAACTTGCTTGCCGTTCTTATTGAAGTTCCCCTTCTGTCCTTTTTGCCCTTTTCTTGAAACTAGTGATCTTGTCAACCATCAACACTTGATGTTTTTCTTTGATTTCTACCTTCGCCGATTTTAGCATCGCGAAGAGCTTGGGAATATTTTCCGTTATCCCTTGCATATTATAGTTCATCACGAAGTTCTACTAACTTGGTGATGGTGACTAGAGAATTCTGTCAATCACTATTTTATCTGGAAGATTAACTCCCACTTGATTCAAGCGATTGTAGTACTCAGACTATCTGAGCACATGCTCACTAGTTGAGCGATTCTCCTCCATCTTTTAGCTATAGAACTTGTTGGAGACTTCATATCTCTCAACTCGGGTATTTGCTTGAAATATTAACTTCAACTCCTGGAACATCTCGTATGGTCCATGACGTTCAAAACGTCTTTGAAGTCCCGATTCTTAAGCCGTTTAAGCATGGTGCACTAAACTATTAAGTAGTCATCATATTGAGCTAGCACAACGTTTCATAACGTCTGCATCTGCTCCTACAATAGGTCCGTCACCTAGCGGTGCATCAAGGACATAATTCTTCTGTGCAGCAATGAGGATAAACCTTAAATCACGGATCCAATCCGCATCATTGCTACTAACATTTTTCAACACAATTTTCTCTAGGAACATATCAAAATTAACACAGGGATGCAACAATGCGAGCTATTGTTCTACAACATAGATATGCTAATACTACCAGGACTAAGTTCATGATATATTAAAGTTCAATTAATCATATTACTTAAGAACTCCCACTTAGATAGACATCCCTCTAATCTTCTAAGTGATCACGTGACCCAAATCAACTAAACCATAACCGATCATCACGTGATATGGAGTAGTTTTCAATGGTGAACATCGTTATGTTGATCATATCTACTATATGATTCACGCTCGACCTTTCGGTCTCTGTGTTCCGAGGTCATATCTTATATGCATAGCTCGTCAAGTATAACCTGAGTATTCCGCGTGTGCAACTGTTTTGCACCCGTTGTATTTGAACGTAGAGCCTATCACACCCGATCATCACGTGGTGTCTCAGCACGAAGAACTTTCGCAACGGTGCATACTCAGGGAGAACACTTCTTGATAATTAGTGAGAGATCATCTTATAATGCTACCGTTAATCAAAGCAAGATAAGATGCATAAAAGATAAACATCACATGCAATCAATATAAGTGATATGATATGGCCATCATCATCTCGTGCTTGTGATCTCCATTTTCGAAGCACCGTCATGATCACCATCGTCACCGGCGCGACACCTTGATCTCCATCGTAGCATCGTTGTCGTCTCGCCAATCTTATGCTTCCACGACTATCACTACCGCTTAGTAATAAAGTAAAGCATTACATCGCGATTGCATTGCATACAATAAAGCGACAACCATATGGCTCCTGCCAGTTGCCGATAACTCGGTTACAAAACATGATCATCTCATACAATAAAATTTAGCATCATGTCTTGACCATATCACATCACAACATGCCCTGCAAAAACAAGTTAGACGTCCTCTACTTTGTTGTTGCAAGTTTTACGTGGCTGCTACGGGCTTAAGCAAGAACTCATCTTACCTACGCATCAAAACCACAACGATAGTTTGTCAAATAGACTCCGTTTTAACCTTCTCAAGGACCGGGCGTAGCCACACTCGGTTCAACTAAAGTTGGAGAGACAGTCTTCCGCAAGCCATCTATGTGCAAAGCACGTCGAGGGAACCGGTCTCGCGTAAGCGTACACGTAAGGTTGGTCCGGATCGTCTCGTCCAACAATACCGCTGAACCAAAGTATGACATGCTGGTAGGAAGTATGACTTGTATTGTCCACAACTTACTTGTGTTCTACTCGTGCAAATAACATCAAACCATAAAAACCTAGGCTCGGATGCCACTGTTGGGGAACGTAGTAATTTCAAAAAAATTCCTACGCACACGCAAGATCATGGTGATGCATAGCAACGAGAGGGGAGAGTGTTGTCTACGTACCCTCGTAGACCGAAGCGGAAGCGTTGACACAACGTAGAGGAAGTAGTCGTACGTTCTCCTCGCGATCCAACCGATCACAGCACCGTTACTCCGGCACCTCCGAGTTCTTGGCACACGTTCAGCTCGATGACGATCCCCGGGCTCCGATCCAGCAAAGCGTCGGGGAAGAGTTCCGTCAGCACGACGGCGTGGTGACGATCTTGATGTGTTACCGGCGCAGGGCTTCGCCTAAGCACTGCAACGATATGACCGAGGTGGAATTTGGTGGAAGGGGGCACCGCACACGGCTAAGGAAAGATCTCAATGATCAATTGTGTGTCTATGGGGTGCCCCTGCCCCCGTATATAAAGGAGCCAAGGGGGAGGGGCTGGCCGGCCAAGCCTGGCGCGCCAGGAGAGTCCTACTCCCTCTGGGAGTAGGATTCCCCCCCCCCAAATCCTAGTTGGACTAGGATTCTCCAAGGGGGAGAGAGAGAGAGGGGGGGCGCCCACCTCTCCTAGTCCTAATAGGACTAGGGGAAAGGGGGGAGGCGCGCAGCCCATGAGGGCAGCCCTCTCACCTCTCCTCCAAGGCCCATGTTGGCCCATTATGCTCCTGGGGGGTTCCGGTAACCCTCCCGGTATTCCGGTAAAATCCTGATTTCACCTGGAATGCATCCGATGTCCAAACATAGGCTTCCAATATATCATTCTTTACGTCTCGACCACTTCGAGACTCCTCGTCATGTCCCCGATCTCATCCGGGACTCCGAACTCCTTCGGTACATCAAAACTCATAAACTCATAATATAATTGTCATCGAAACCTTAAGCGTGCGGACCCTACGGTTCGAGAACAATGTAGACATGACCGAGACATGTCTCCGGTCAATAACCAATAGCGGGACCTGGATGCCCATATTGGCTCCTACATATTCTACGAAGATCTTTATCGGTCAGACCGCATAACAACATACGTCGTTCCCTTTGTCATCGGTATGTTACTTGCCCGAGATTCGATCGTCGGTATCCAATACCTAGTTCAATCTCGTTACCGGCAAGTCTCTTTACTCGTTCCATAATACATCATCTCACAACTAACACATTAGTTGCAATGCTTGCAAGGCTTATGTGATGTGCATTACCGAGAGGCCCCAGAGATACCTCTCCGACAATCGGAGTGACAAATCCTAATCTCGAAATACGCCAACCCAACATGTACCTTCGGAGACACCTTTAGAGCACCTTTATAATCACTCAGTTACGTTGTGACGTTTGGTAGCACACAAAGTGTTCCTACGGTAAACGGGAGTTGCATAATCTCATAGTTAAAGGAACATGTATAAGTCATGGATAAAAGCAATAGCAACATACTAAACGATCGGGTGCTAAGCTAATGGAATGGGTCATGTCAATCAGATCATTCAACTAATGATGTGACCTCATTAATCAAATAACAACTCCTTGTTCATGGTTAGGAAACATAACCATCTTTGATTAATGAGCTAGTCAAGTAGAGGCATACTAGTGACACTCTGTTTGTCTATGTATTCACACATGTATTATGTTTCCAGTTAATACAATTCTAGCATGAATAATAAACATTTATCATGATATAAGGAAATAAATAATAACTTTATTATTGCCTCTAGGGCATATTTCCTTCATGAAGAACATGGTGGAGATGATTCTGAAAATGAGACACAATACATGGCTCCTGAAGACGCTGACAGGTATGAATGTTTAGTTGCTCAACGTGTTTTGAGTGTGCAGGTCACACAAGCAGAGCAAAATCAGAGGCATAATTTGTTCCATACAAAGGGAGTTGTGAAGGAACGTTCTGTTTGCGTCATCATAGATGGAGGGAGCTGTAACAACTTGGCTAGCATGGAGATGGTGGAGAAGCTATCTCTCACCACAAGACCACATCCACATCCTTACTACATCCAATGGTTCAACAACAGCGGCAAGGTTAAGGTAACACGTACTGTTTTGTGCATTTTAGTATCTCTACATATGATGATTATGTTGATTGTGATGTGGTACCCATGCAAGCATGTTCCTCATTACTTGGTAGACCATGGCAATTTGATAAAAAAATTGTACACCATGGTAGAAACAATTAGTATACTGTTGTTCATAAGGATAAAAATATTACTTTGCTTCCTATGAATCCTAATTCCATTTTGAAAGATGATATTAATAGAGCTAATAAAGCAAAACATGAGAAAAATAAGAGTGAAAATCAGATTGTGGCAAAAGAATTTGAGCAACAAATGAAGCCTAATAATAAACCACCTAGTGTTGCTTCTGAAATTAAATTGAAAAGTGCATGTTTACCTGCCACCAAATCTAATATTGATGAGCTAGATTTTAGCAAATCTGTTTGCTATGCTTTTGTGTGCAAAGAGGCATTATTTTCATTCGAGGATGTGCCTTCGTCTTTGTCCCCTACTGTCAGTAACATTTTGCAGGAGTTCGCTGACGTCTTCCCACAAGACGTGCCACCGGGATTACCACCTATTCGAGGGATTGAGCATCAAATTGACTTAATTCCCAGTGCATCGCTACCCAACCGTGCACCATACCGTACCAATCCAGAGGAGACGAAGGAGATTATGCGTCAAGTACAGGAGCTGCTCGACAAAGGTTATATACGCGAATCTCTTAGTCCTTGTGTTGTTCCTATTATACTAGTGCCTAAAAAGGATGGTATGTCACGTATGTGTGTTGATTGTAGAGGCATTAATAATATTACTATTCGTTATCGTCATCCTATTCCTAGGCTAGATGATATGCTTGATGAATTGAGTGGATCTACAATATTATCCAAAGTTAATTTGCGTAGTGGATACCATCAAATTCGTATGAAATTGGGAGATTGATGTCTACTACACAACCTTATTCTTGTAGACGTTGTTGGGCCTCCAAGTGCAGAGGTTTGTAGGACAGTAGCAAATTTCCCTCAAGTGGATGACCTAAGGTTTATCAATCCGTGGGAGGCGTAGGATGAAGATGGTCTCTCTCAAGCAACCCTGCAACCAAATAACAAAGAGTCTCTTGTGTCCCCAACACACCCAATACAATGGTAAATTGTATAGGTGCACTAGTTCGGCGAAGAGATGGTGGTACAAGTGCAATATGGATGGTAGATATAGGTTTTTGTAAACTGAAAATATAAAAACAGCAAGGTAACAAGCGATAAAAGTGAGCGTAAACGGTTTTGCAATGATAGGAAACAAGGCCTAGGGTCCATACTTTCACTAGTGCAAGTTCTCTCAACAATAATAACATAATTGGATCATATAACTATCCCTCAACATGCAACAAAGAGTCACTCCAAAGACACTAATAGCGGAGAACAAACGAAGAGATTATGGTAGGGTACGAAACCACCTCAAAGTTATTCTTTCCAATCAATTCGTTGGGCTATTCCTATAAGTGTCACAAATAGCCCTAGAGTTCGTACTATAAGTGTCACAAATATGCATCACACAATCTCAATTCATCTACTCAAACCAACACATAGGACCTCAAAGAGTGCCCAAAGTTTCTACCGGACAATCACGACGAACACGTGTGCTAACCCCTATGCATAGGTTCCCAATGTCACGAGACCCGCAAGTTGATCACCAAAACATACATCAAGTGGATCAATATAATAACCCATTGTCACCATGGTTATCCCACGCAAGACATACACCAAGTGTTCTCAAATCTTTAAAGACTCAATCCGATAAGATAACTTCAAAGGGAAAACTCAATCCATTACAAGAGAGTAGAGGGGGAGAAGAAACATAAGATCCAACTATAATAGCAAAGCTCGCGATACATCAAGATCGTGCCAAATCAAGAACACGAGAGAGAGAGAGAGAGAGAGAGAGAGAGAGATCAAACACATAGCTACTGGTACATACCCTCCCTCCTCGTCATGGAGAGCACCGGGATGATGAAGATGGCCACCGGTGAGGGTTCCCCCCTCCGGCAGGGTGCCGGAACAGGGTCCCGATTGACTTTTGGTGGCTACAGAGGCTTGCGGCGGCGGAACTCCTGATCTAATCTCTGTTTTGGAAGTTTTACGATACGTAGGTATATATGGGTGCAAGGGGAATGTTGGTGGAGCTGCGGGGGCCCCACGAGGCAGGGGGCACACCCTAGGGGGGTGGGCACGCCCCCACCCTCGTGTCCAGCTCCCATATCTTCTGACGTAGAGTCCAAGTCTATCCGGCAGGTTTCCTTCCAAAAATAACTTCTCCAGTTGATTTCGTTCCGTTTCGACTCCGTCTGATATTCCTTTTCTTCAAAACACTGAAATAGGCATAAAACAACAAATCTGGGCTGGGCCTTCGGTTAATAGGTTAGTCCCAAAAGTAATATAAAATTGGATAATAAAGCCCAATATTGCATAAAACAGTAGATAATATAGCATGGAGCAATCAAAAATTATAGATATGTTGGAGACGTATCAAGCATCCCCAAGCTTAAATACTGCTCATCCTCGAGTAGGTAAATGATAAAAAGAGAATCTTTGATGTGGAGTGCTACTTGGCATAATTTCAATGTAATTCTTCTCAATTGTGATATGAATATTCAGATCCGAAAGATTCAAGACAAAAGTTCATATTGACATAAAAATAATAATACTTCAAGCATACTAATAAAGCAATTATGTCTTCTCAAAATAACATGGCCAAAGAAAGTTATCCCTACAAAATCGTATAGTTTGGCTATGCTCCATCTTCACGACACAAAGTATTTAAATCATGCACAACCCCGATGACAAGCCAAGCAATTGTTTCATACTTTAGCATTTTCAAAACTTTTTCAATCTTCACGCAATACATGAGCGTGAGCCATGGATATAGCACTATATGTGGTATAGAATGGTGGTTGTGGAGAAGACAAAAAGAGGGGAAGATAGTCTCACATCAACTAGGCGTATCAACGGGCTATGGAGATGTCCATTAATAGATATCAATGTGAGTGAGTAGGGATTGCCATGCAACGGATGCACTAGAGCTATAAGTATATGAAAGCTCATTAAAAGAAACTAAGTGGGTGTGCATCCAACTCACTTGCTCACGAAGACCTAGGGCATTTTGAGGAAGCCCATCATTGGAATATACAAGCCAAGTTCTATAATGAAAAATTCCCACTAGTATATGAAAGTGACAACATAGGAGACTCTCTATCATGAAGATCATGGTGCTACTTTGAATCACAAGTGTGGTAAAAGGATAGTAGCATTGCCCCTTCTCTCTTTTTCTCTCATTTTTTTATTTTTTTATTTTTTATTTGGGCCTTTTCTCTTTTTTTATGGCCTCTTTTTTATTTTTTTATTTTTCGTCCGGAGTCTCATCCCGACTTGTGGGGGAATCATAGTCTCCATCATCCTTTCCTCACTGGGACAATGCTCTAATAATGATGATCATCACACTTTTATTTTCCTTACAACTCAACAATTACAACTCGATACTTAGAACAAAATATGACTCTATGTGAATGCCTCCGGCGGTATACCGGGATATGCAATGAATCAAGAGTGACATGTATGAAAGAATTATGACGATGGCTTTGCCACAAATACAATGTCAACTACATGATCATGCAAAGCAATATGACAATGATGAAGCGTGTCATAATAAACGGAACAGTGGAAAGTTGCATGGCAATATATCTCGGAATGGCTATGGAAATGCCATGATAGGTAGGTATGGCGGCTGTTTTGAGGAAGGTATATGGTGGGTGTATGATACCGGCGAAAGGTGCGCGGTATTAGAGAGGCTAGCAATGGTGGAAGGAAGAAGAGTGCGTATAATCCATGGACTCAACATTAGTCATAAAGAACTCATATACTTATTGCAAAAATCTACAAGTTATCAAAGCAAAGTATTACGCGCATGCTCCTAGGGGGATAGATTGGTAGGAGAAGACCATCGCTCGTCCCCGACCGCCACTCATAAGGAAGACAATCAATAAATAAATCATGATCCGACTTCATCACATAACGGTTCACCATACGTGCATGCTACGGGAATCACAAACTTTAACACAATTATTTATCAAATTCACAACTACTCAACTAGCACAACTTTGATATTATCACCTCCATATCTCAAAACAATTATCAACCATCAAACTTTTCTTAGTATTCAACACACTCATAAGAATTCTTACAAATCTTTTATGCTTAGCATATTAGGATTTTAAGCAAATTACCATGCTATTTAAGACTCTCAAAATAATCTAAGTGAATCATGAGAGTTCATAGTTTCTATAAAACAAATCCACCACCATGCTCTAAAAGATATAAGTGAAACACTAGAGCAACCAACAAACTACTCCGAAAGATATAAGTGAAGATCGATGAGTAGTCGGATAATTATGCAACTATGTGAAGACTCTCCCATTTAATAATTTCAGATCTTGTTATTTTATTCAAACATCAAGCAAAGCTAAAGAAAATAAAATGACGCTCCAAGAAAAACACATATCATGTGGTGAATAAAAATATAGCTCCAAGTAAAGTTACAGATGAACGCAGACGAAAGAGGGGATGCCATCCGGGGCATCCCCAAGCTTAGGCTCTTGGTTATCCTTGAATATTTACCTTGGGGTGCCTTGGGCATCCCCAAGCTTAGGCTCTTGCCACTCCTTATTCCATAGTCCATCGAATCCTTACCCAAAACTTGAAAACTTCACAACACAAAACTTAACAGAAAACTCGTGAGCTCCATTAGCGAAAGAAAACAAAACACCACTTCAAGGTACTGTAATGAAATCATTCTTTATTTATATTGGTGTTAAACCTACTGTATTCCAACTTCTCTATGGATTATAAACTATTCTACTAGCCATAGATTCATCAAAATAAGCAAACAACACACTGAAAACAGAATCTATCAAAAACAGAACAGTCTGTAGTAATCTATATCAAACGTATACTTATGGAACTCCAAAAATTCTAAAATAAACTGGTGGACCTGAGGAATTTGTCTAGTAATCATATGCAAAAAGAATCAACTAAATAGCACTCTCCAGTAAAACGTTCTAGCTAATCTTATGAGCGCTAAAGTTTCTGTTTTTTACAGCATGATCATAAAGACTTCACCCAAGTCTTCCCAAAGGTTCTACTTGGCACAAACACTAATTAAAACATAAAACCACATCTAAACAGAAGCTAGATGGATTATTTATTCCTAAACATGTCGGGGGATATCTGCCTCCACGAGCACCTATGGGGACGGAGCCCCTTGTCGGTTCGACGGGGGCGGAGGTTGCACAAAGAGCAGATCCAGGCGACACACACACACAACGATTTTACCCAGCTTTGGGCCGCACGGATGCGTAAAACCCTACTGCTGCATGTCTGGTTGATCGGAGTTCTTGCTCTGGAGCGCAAGAAGCTACAGTAAGTTGGGGCTGGACGTAGACGAGGGTCTACTGGGCGTCCTCCTGGTTTTCTGTCCCTCTCTCTAGGGTTCAATTGGGGTCCCCCCCTCTCTGTGCGCATGGGCCTCCTTTTATATGCTAAGGGGTTTCCCACAGGTAGTGGCGCAGGTGAGGGTAAAAATGGCAAGGAACTGTGCGAACAGGGGTCGCACAGTGCTATCGCACCTAACTCTGACGGCGGGGGACAAAGGCATTAAATGCCCGTCTGGATCGCCTGAACAGTGCCGAGGCAGACCGTTAGGTGCGCCTCCGCTTGCCACGGGGGCGACTCCGCCAACGTCGCATGCCACGCGCGCGCCCCAGGCTGCGCGGCGCTCCGCCACGTGCCTCTGGGGAAGCCCCAGAGTGACGCGTGGGCAGATGAGCTGAAGCGCATGCCTGAGGTGGTGGTTTGCCGCGGCAAGTGGCTTGCCGCGGTAGTCGCCTTGCCGCACCTGAGAGCTTGCCGCTCGTCGGGCCTTGCCGGGGTGCGTGGAGCGCCGCGGCGGGCTTCTCTTGGGGTGCCTTGGCTTGGCCGTCCCGGCGAGCTCCTCCCGCCGGGGCCTTGGTGCTTCGGCTTGGTCGTCCCAGCAAGCTCCTCTTGCCGGGGCCTTGTCGTCTTGGCCCGGCAAGCTCCTCTTGCCGGACCCCGCCTTCTCGGCCCGGCAAGCTCCTCTTGCCGGGGCTTGGTCTTCTCGGCTCGATCACTTGGCCTTCGTCCGGCCCAGAAAGGGCCGTGGAGACTCTTGTCGCTCCCCTGGCCGGCCTTGCCGCGGGACGCTACTACTGCCCGAGCACAAGTTCGGGGTACTAAGGTACCCCTACTTTAGTACACCGACAGGAGCCCCCGGGTCTGGGCCATACACGGTGCCGAGCGTTGTTGGGCCAGGCCCCAACAGTGCACGGGCACGCGTGGCCTGAGTTGCGCTGCTCCTTACCTCCGTGCTCGTCATGCCCTCCCCAAGTGGCGCGCGCTTATCGCGGCGTCGTGGGGGGGGGGGGGGGAGGCGTGCGAGACATGCGTGACGTGGGTGGCATGCGCGGGGCTTGAGGCCCGCAGGCATGCGTCACGTCGGGCACGACTCCTTTATTTGGAAAGGCGAAACGTCCGCCCCACTTTCGAGTGAGGAGGAGAGGTCGCTTCATCTGTCGCCTCGGCCCTGCTCGCCTGCCATGCGTCCTCCATGCGCTTGTGGTTGCGGTGATGGAAGCAGGAAGCCGGGCCGATGCCGTTCGAAGTAGAGGGTCGGCCCCGTCGCCTGCCCTTCCTCTGCTTTGATTGGTCGGGCGGGGCGGTCGAGCCCCCACTCCGCCCCTTTATAAGGAGTGGAAGGGGATGACGGGGGTCCGCACTCCTTCCTTCTTCCTTCTCTTAGATCCCTGGTCCCCTCTCCCCAACTGTCATGGAGAAAGGGAACCCTGGTCCTTCTTCGGTGGCGGCAAGGGTTGCCGCCAGGCAGCGAGCCCCTCCTCCCCTTGAACCCGTGGCGGTGGAGCCAACCGTAAGGGGAAGGGGGAGGGGGTGAGGTCGTGGACAAGGCCGTGGACGGGGCCGAGGCGCTCGAGGTGGGTAGGACGGCGCGCCGGCCTCGCCTCCGCCGACGGCTCCGTTTTCCCCGGCGGTTCATCTCGGGGACGACCCCTGCGAGTTCATCATCAGGCTGCGCCAGGCGCCTCGCCGTCGCCTCCGCCTCCCGGCTCCCTTGGCGGACGTCTTGGACGCGGAACAACACGAGACGCTGAGACTGCGCATGAGGGGCTGCGGGATCAGCGGTACGCGAGTCCGCGTCGAATCCCGAGCCCCCGGCGTGGTGTGCCTTGGCCGAGGGTGGAAGAAGTTCGCCCAGATCCACAGCTTGGCGGCGGGGTTCACCCTCCATTTCAAGCTGATGGAGGGCGATCTTCTCTCCGTCAAGGTCTTCGGGGACCTCGGCACCCGGGCCCGGTGCTGCGTGGATAGCTCCTCCGACAGCGAAGGCTCCTCCTCGAGCGAGAGTGGCGAGGAGGGGAGCGACAGCGACGACGAGGGGAGCGGCCGCCGGGATGACGGGTCCGACTAGGTGCCGGTCGCAGCTCCGCGTGGCACCGGCGGCCCCCATCGTCCGCGTCGCTGGCGCCGTGAACTCCCCGGGGTCGTCTCCTTGGGCGGCTGCGTAGGGAGGATGCAGAAGAGGAAGAGGGCGGGCGGCAAGGCCGCTGCCTCGTCTTCCAACCTCGCCCCAGACGCCGTCACCACCCCTGCTCGCGGTGACGACCACCGGGGTCTTCTCTCCGGCCCGGCAAGCTCCTCTTGCCGGGGCTTCGTCTTCTCGGGCGGCCGGAGTGGCGAGGCTGCGGAAGAGGCTGGCGGCAAGGCCGTCAACTCGGAGTACGAGGGCTAGATGCCCTCGACAGCGTGTTGACGTCCTGCAGCCTCCTTCTCGAGCTCTGTCTCCGGCGCCGCCGTCTCCATCCGGCCTCCGGAGCCCCGGGGCGGAGCCCCGGATGCTCTCTTGGCGCCTTCTGCCACCCGTAGCTCGTCTAGACGCCCCTTTTGCCCTTCTCGCCTCCTTGCCCTACCTCCTGAGGAGAGAGACAAGAAAGGGATTACGGGCACCTTATCTCTTTTTACCTTGTAAGCCCTCGGGCCTTAGTTGCATTTAAATCTTGTAATCCCATTTTTCATGTTTTTCATTCTCTCTGAACTGTACTTGAGTGGAATGTTTTTAATGAAAAGGGGATGTTTGCCGGATCATTTGTCTCGCGGGTACATCCCGCGGCAAGGGGCGGACCCTTTGCACCGTTAAGATAGACACTTCCCCGCCCGGCAACGGACCCTGCCGTCCCCCCGCGCCCCTTGGCCCTCCTCACGCTCTTGGCGGAGGCAGGGAGAAGGCGGGTTCTGGCCCCTCGCTTCCTCCTCTTGCCGCCGCGGCTACTATCAGAAGCGGGCCCCGGGAACGCGCTCTGGGGTTTGTCGCTTAAGAGAGCACGACAACTTTTAGGGGGAAGCAAGGTTTTCGCATTCCGCAGCTCATGAGAGAATGCATGATAAGGGATGTAAAGACTTATCTGAGGTTGCAGCCTCCGGCAACTCTGGCTTGCCGGGAGGCGGGTGCTGGCTCGTCCTTCTCCCCTTCTTCGTCCTTGAGCGGCTCGGCAAGGGTAGGCAGCTCCCGCGAGCCAAAGGGAAAGGACGGGAAAAAGACGCGGACTCGACCTCTAAGTTAGGGGTTAGCGACTGTTAGGCACTATCAACCCTAACCAAGGACGAGACTCGACTCAGCATGCATGCTAAAACTTGGGGGGCCCCAGCGCGTCATTGCGGCCAGGGTCTGCGCCTGGCTTTGTACAAAGGATTACATGCGTCTGCGGCAAGACTTTTGTACAAAGAGTTGGTTGCCGGACGGGGTCCGACAACCGCTGAAGGAAATATGCCCTAGAGGCAATAATAAAGTTATTATTTATTTCCTTATATCATGATAAATGTTTATTATTCATGCTAGAATTGTATTAACTGGAAACATAATACATGTGTGAACACATAGACAAGCAGAGTGTCACTAGTATGCCTCTACTTGACTAGCTCATTAATCAAAGATGGTTATGTTTCCTAGCCATGAACAAAGAGTTGTTATTTGATTAACGAGATCACATCATTAGTTGAATGATCTGATTGACATGACCCATTCCATTAGCATAGCACCCGATCGTTTAGTATGTTGCTATTGCTTTTATCCATGACTTATACATGTTCCTTTAACTATGAGAATATGCAACTCCCGTTTACCATAGGAACACTTTGTGTGCTACCAAACGTCACAACGTAACTGGGTGATTATAAAGGTGCTCTACAGGTGTCTCCGAAGGTACATGTTGGGTTGGCATATTTCGAGATTAGGATTTGTCACTCCGATTGTCGGAGAGGTATCTCAGGGCCTTCTCGGTAATACACATCACATAAGCCTTGCAAGCATTGCAACCAATGAGTTAGTTGCGAGATGATGTATTACGGAACGAGAAAAGAGACTTGCCGGTAACGAGATTGAACTAGGTATTGGATACCGACGATCGAATCTCGGGCAAGTAACATACCGATGACAAAGGGAACAAACGTATGTTGTTATGCGGTCTGACCGATAAAAGATCTTTGTAGAATATGTAGGAGCCAATATGGGCATCCAGGTCCCGCTGTTGGTTATTGACCGGAAACGTGTCTCGGTCATGTCTACATTGTTCTCGAACCGTAGGGTCCGCACGCTTAAGGTTACGATGACAGTTATTATGAGTTTATGCATTTTGATGTACCGAAGGAGTTCGGAGTCCCGGATGTGATCACGGACATGACGAGGAGTCTCGAAATGGTCGAGACGTAAAGAATGATATATTGGAAGCCTATGTTTGGACATCGGATGCATTCCAGGTAAAATCAGGATTTTACCGGAATACCGGGAGGGTTACCGGAACCCCCCGGGAGCATAATGGGCCAACATGGGCCTTGGAGGAGAAGTGAGAGGGCAGCCCTAGGGGCTGCGCGCCTCCCCCCTTCCCCTAGTCCTATTAGGACTAGGAGAGGTGGGCGCCCCCCTCTCCTTCTCTCTCCCCCTTGGAGAATCCTAGTCCAACTAGGATTGGGGGGGGGGGAATCCTACTCCCAGAGGGAGTAGGACTCTCCTGGCGCGCCTAGCTTGGCCGGCCAACCCCTCCCCCTCGGCTCCTTTATATACGGGGGCAGGGGGCACCCCAAAGACACACAAGTTGATCTACGGATCGTTCCTTAGCCGTGTGCGGTGCCCCCTTCCACCAAATTCCACCTCGATCATATTGTTGCAGTGCTTAGGCGAAGCCCTGCGCCGGTAACACATCAAGATCGTCACCACGCCGTCGTGCTGACGGAACTCTTCCTCGACGCTTTGCTGGATCGGAGCCCGGGGATCGTCATCGAGCTGTACGTGTGCTAAAACTCGGAGGTGCCGGAGTAACGGTGCTGGGATCGGTTGGATCGCGAGGAGAACGTACGACTACTTCCTCTACGTTGTGTCAACGCTTCCGCTTCGGTCTACAAGGGTACGTAGACAAACACTCTCCCCGCTCGTTGCTATGCATCACCATGATCTTGCGTGTGCGTAGGAAATTTTTTGAAATTACTACGTTCCCCAACAGTGGCATCCGAGCCTAGGTTTTTATGGTTTGATGTTATTTGCACGAGTAGAACACAAGTGAGTTGTGGACGATACAAGTCATACTGCCTACCAGCATGTCATACTTTGGTTCAGCGGTATTGTTGGACGAGACGATCCGGACCAACCTTACGCGTACGCTTACGCGAGACCGGTTCCCTCGACGTGCTTTGCACATAGATGGCTTGCGGAAGACTGTCTCTCCAACTTTAGTTGAACCGAGTGTGGCTACGCCCGGTCCTTGAGAAGGTTAAAACGGAGTCTATTTGACAAACTATCGTTGTGGTTTTGATGCGTAGGTAAGATGAGTTCTTGCTTAAAGCCCGTAGCAGCCACGTAAAACTTGCAACAACAAAGTAGAGGACGTCTAACTTGTTTTTGCAGGGCATGTTGTGATGTGATATGGTCAAGACGTGATGCTAAATTTTATTGTATGAGATGATCATGTTTTGTAACCGAGTTATCGGCAACTGGCAGGAGCCATATGGTTGTCGCTTTATTGTATGCAATGCAATCGCGATGTAATGCTTTACTTTATTGCTAAACGGTAGTGATAGTCGTAGAAGCATAAGATTAGCGAGACGACAACGATGCTGTGCTTAAGATCAAGGTGTCGCGCCGGTGACGATGGTGATCATGACGGTGCTTCGAAGATGGAGATCACAAGCACAAGATGATGATGGCCATATCATATCACTTATATTGATTGCATGTGATGTTTATCCTTTTTATGCATCTTATCTTGCTTTGATTGACGGTAGCATTATAAGATGATCTCTCACTAAATTATCAAGAAGTGTTCTCCCTGAGTATGCACCGTTGCGAAAGTTCTTCGTGCTGAGACACCACGTGATGATCGGGTGTGATAGGCTCTACGTTCAAATACAACGGGTGCAAAACAGTTGCACACGCGGAATACTCAGGTTTAACTTGACGAGCCTAGCATATACAGATATGGCCTCGGAACACAGAGACCGAAAGGTCGAGCGTGAATCATATAGTAGATATGATCAACATAAATGATGTTCACCATTGAAACTACTCCATCTCACGTGATGATCGGACATGGTTTAGTTGATTTGGATCACGTGATCACTTAGAGGATTAGAGAGATGTCTATCTAAGTGGGAGTTCTTAAGTAATATGATTAATTGAACTTTAATTTATCATGAACTTAGTACCTGATAGTATCTTGCTTGTCTATGTTGTGTAGATAGATGGCTCGTGCTGTTGTTCCGTTGAATTTTAATGCGTTCCTTGAGAAAGCAAAGTTGAAAGATGATGGTAGCAATTACACGGACTGGGTCCGTAACTTGAGGATTATCCTCATTGCTGCACAGAAGAATTACGTCCTGGAAGCACCGCTGGGTGCCAGGCCTGGTGCAAGAGCTACGCCAGATGTTTTGAACGTCTGGCAAAGCAAAGCTGATGACTACTCTATAGTTCAGTGTGCCATGCTTTACGGCTTAGAACCGGGACTTCAACGACGTTTTGAACACCATGGAGCATATGAGATGTTCCAGGAGTTGAAGTTAATATTTCAAGCAAATGCCCGGATTGAGAGATATGAAGTCTCCAATAAGTTCTATAGCTGTAAAATGGAGGAGAATGGTTCTGTCAGTGAGCATATACTTAGAATGTCTGGGTATAACAATCACTTGATTCAACTGGGAGTTAATCTTCCGGATGATTGCGTCATTGACAGAATTCTCCAATCACTGCCACCAAGCTACAAGAGCTTCGTGATGAACTATAATATGCAAGGGATGACCAAAACTATGCCCGAGCTCTTCGCGATGCTAAAAGCCGCGGAGGTAGAAATCAAAAAGGAGCATCAAGTGTTGATGGTTAACAAAACCACTAGTTTCAAGAAAAAGGGCAAAGGGAAGAAAAAGGGGAACTTCAAAAAGAACAGCAAGCAAGTTGCTACTCAAGAGAAGAAACCCAAGTCTGGACCTAAGCCTGAAACTGAGTGCTTCTATTGCAAGCAGACTGGTCACTGGAAGCGGAACTGCCCCAAGTATTTGGCGGATAAGAAGGATGGCAAGGTTAACAAAGGTATATATGATATACATGTTATTGATGTGTACCTTACTAATTCTCGCAGTAGCACCTGGGTATTTGATACTGGTTCTGTTGCTAATATTTGCAACTCAAAACAGGGGCTACGGATTAAGCGAAGATTGGCTAAGGACGAGGTGACGATGCGCGTGGGAAATGGTTCCAAAGTCGATGTGATCGCGGTCGGCACGCTACCTCTACATCTACCTTCGGGATTAATATTAGATCTAAATAATTGTTATTTAGTACCAGCGTTGAGCATGAACATTATATCTGGATCTTGTTTGATGCGAGACGGTTATTCATTTAAATCAGAGAATAATGGTTGTTCTATTTATATGAGTAATATCTTTTATGGTCACGCGCCATTAAAGAGTGGTTTGTTCTTACTTAATCTCGATAGTAGTAATACACATATTCATAATGTTGAAGCCAAAAGATGCAGAGTTGATAATGATAGTGCAACTTATTTGTGGCACTGCCGTTTAGGTCATATCGGTGTAAAGCGCATGAAGAAACTCCATACTGATGGACTTTTGGAGTCACTTGATTATGAATCACTTGGCACTTGCGAACCGTGCCTTATGGGCAAGATGACTAAAACACCGTTCTCCGGTACTGTGGAGAGAGCAACAGATTTATTGGAAATCATACATACTGATGTATGTGGTCCAATGAATGTTGAGGCTCGTGGCGGATATCGTTATTTTCTCACCTTCACTGATGATTTAAGCAGATATGGGTATATCTACTTAATGAAACACAAGTCTGAAACATTTGGAAAGTTCAAAGAATTTCAGAGTGAAGTGGAAAATCATCGTAACAAGAAAATAAAGTTTCTACGATCTGATCGTGGAGGAGAATATTTGAGTTACGAGTTTGGTCTACATTTGAAACAATGCGGAATAGTTTCGCAACTCACGCCACCCGGAACACCACAACTTAATGGTGTGTCCGAACGTCGTAATCGTACTCTACTGGATATGGTGCGATCTATGATGTCTCTTATCGATTTACTGCTATCTTTTTGGGGTTATGCTCTAGAGACGGCCGCATTCACGTTAAATAGGGCACCATCAAAATCAGTTGAGACGACGCCTTATGAACTGTGGTTTGGCAAGAAACCAAAGTTGTCGTTTCTTAAAGTTTGGGGCTGCGATGCTTATGTGAAAAAGCTTCAACCTGATAAGCTCGAACCCAAATCGGAGAAATGTGTCTTCATAGGATACCCAAAAGAGACTATTGGGTATACCTTCTATCACAGATCCGAAGGCAAAATTTTTGTTGCTAAAGTCGGAAACTTTCTAGAGAAGGAGTTTCTCTCGAAAGAAGTGAGTGGGAGGAAAGTAGAACTTGATGAGATAACAGTATCTGCTCCCTTATTGAGAAGTAGTACATCACAGAAATTTGTTTCTGTGACACCTACATCAAATAGGGAGGAAGCTAATGATAATGATCATGAAACTTCAGATCAAGTTTCTGCTGAACTTCGTAGATCAGCCAGAGTAAGATCCGCACCAGAGTGGTACGGTAATCCTATTTTGGAAGTCATGTTACTAGACCATGGTGAACCTACGAACTATGAAGAAGCGATGGTGAGCCCAGATTCCGCAAAGTGGCTTGAGGCCATGAAATCTGAGATGGGATCCATGTATGAAAACAAAGTGTGGACTTTGGTTGACTTGCCCGATGATCGGCAAGCAATTGAGAATAAATGGATTTTTAAGAAGAAGACTGACGCTGATGGTAATGTTACTGTCTATAAAGCTCGACTTGTTGCAAAAGGTTTTCGACAAGTTCAAGGAATTGACTACGATGAGACTTTCTCACCCGTAGCGATGCTTAAGTCTGTCCGAATCATGTTAGCAATTGCCGCATTTTATGATTATGAAATTTGGCAAATGGATGTCAAAACTGCATTCCTGAATGGATTTCTGGAAGAAGAGTTGTATATGATGCAACCAGAAGGTTTTGTCGATCCGAAGGGAGCTAACAAAGTGTGCAAGCTCCAGCGATCCATTTATGGACTGGTGCAAGCTTCTCGGAGTTGGAATAAACGCTTTGATAGTGTGATCAAAGCATATGGATTTATACAGACTTTTGGAGAAGCCTGTATTTACAAGAAAGTGAGTGGGAGCTCTGTAGCATTTCTGATATTATATGTGGATGACATATTGCTGATCGGAAATAATATAGAATTTCTGGATAGCATAAAGGGATACTTGAATAAGAGTTTTTCAATGAAAGACCTCGGTGAAGATGCTTATATATTGGGCATTAAGATATATAGAGATAGATCAAAACGCTTAATAGGACTTTCACAAAGCACATACCTTGACAAAGTTTTGAAAAAGTTCAAAATGGATCAGGCAAAGAAAGGGTTCTTGCCTGTGGCACAAGGTGTGAAGTTGAGTAAGACTCAATGCCCGACCACCGCAGAAGATAGAGAGGAAATGAAAAATGTTCCCTATGCTTCAGCCATAGGCTCTATCATGTATGCAATGCTGTGTACCACACCTGATGTGTGCCTTGCTGTGAGTTTAGCAGGAAGGTACCAAAGTAATCCAGGAGTGGATCACTGGACAGCGGTCAAGAACATCCTTAAGTACTTAAGAAGGACTAAGGATATGTTTCTCATTTATGGAGGTGACAAAGAGCTCGTCATAAACGGTTATGTCGATGCAAGCTTTGACACTGATCCGGACGATTCTAAATCGCAAACCGGATACGTATTTACATTAAACGGTGGAGCTGTCAGTTGGTGCAGTTCTAAACAAAGCGTCGTGGCGGGATCTACATGTGAAGCTGAGTACATAGCCGCTTCGGAAGCAGCTAATGAAGGAGTCTGGATGAAAGAGTTCATATCCGATCTAGGTGTTGTACCTAGCGTATCGGGTCCAATGAAAATCTTTTGTGACAATACTGGTGCAATTGCCTTGGCAAAGGAATCCAGATTTCACAAAAGAACCAAACACATCAAGAGACGCTTCAACTCCATCCGGGATTTGGTCCAGGTGGGAGACATAGAGATATGCAAGATACATACGGAGCTGAATATTGCAGACCCATTGACTAAGCCTCTTCCACGAGCAAAACATGATCAGCACCGAGACTCCATGGGTGTTAGAATCATTACTTTGTAATCTAGATTATTGACTCTAGTGCAAGTGGGAGACTGAAGGAAATATGCCCTAGAGGCAATAATAAAGTTATTATTTATTTCCTTATATCATGATAAATGTTTATTATTCATGCTAGAATTGTATTAACTGGAAACATAATACATGTGTGAATACATAGACAAGCAGAGTGTCACTAGTATGCCTCTACTTGACTAGCTCATTAATCAAAGATGGTTATGTTTCCTAGCCATGAACAAAGAGTTGTTATTTGATTAACGAGATCACATCATTAGTTGAATGATCTGATTGACATGACCCATTCCATTAGCATAGCACCCGATCGTTTAGTATGTTGCTATTGCTTTTATCCATGACTTATACATGTTCCTTTAACTATGAGAATATGCAACTCCCGTTTACCATAGGAACATTTTGTGTGCTACCAAACGTCACAACGTAACTGGGTGATTATAAAGGTGCTCTACAGGTGTCTCCGAAGGTACATGTTGGGTTGGCATATTTCGAGATTAGGATTTGTCACTCCGATTGTCGGAGAGGTATCTCAGGGCCTTCTCGGTAATACACATCACATAAGCCTTGCAAGCATTGCAACCAATGAGTTAGTTGCGAGATGATGTATTACGGAACGAGAAAAGAGACTTGCCGGTAACGAGATTGAACTAGGTATTGGATACCGACGATCGAATCTCGGGCAAGTAACATACCGATGACAAAGGGAACAAACGTATGTTGTTATGCGGTCTGACCGATAAAAGATCTTCGTAGAATATGTAGGAGCCAATATGGGCATCCAGGTCCCGCTGTTGGTTATTGACCGGAAACGTGTCTCGGTCATGTCTACATTGTTCTCGAACCGTAGGGTCCGCACGCTTAAGGTTACGATGACAGTTATTATGAGTTTATGCATTTTGATGTACCGAAGGAGTTCGGAGTCCCGGATGTGATCACGGACATGACGAGGAGTCTTGAAATGGTCGAGACGTAAAGAATGATATATTGGAAGCCTATGTTTGGACATCGGATGCATTCCAGGTAAAATCAGGATTTTACCGGAATACCGGGAGGGTTACCGGAACCCCCCGGGAGCATAATGGGCCAACATGGGCCTTGGAGGAGAAGTGAGAGGGCAGCCCTAGGGGCTGCGCGCCTCCCCCCTTCCCCTAGTCCTATTAGGACTAGGAGAGGTGGGCGCCCCCCTCTCCTTCTCTCTCCCCCTTGGAGAATCCTAGTCCAACTAGGATTGGGGGGGGGGAATCCTACTCCCAGAGGGAGTAGGACTCTCCTGGCGCGCCTAGCTTGGCCGGCCAGCCCCTCCCCCTTGGCTCCTTTATATACGGGGGCAGGGGGCACCCCAAAGACACACAAGTTGATCTACGGATCGTTCCTTAGCCGTGTGCGGTGCCCCCTTCCACCAAATTCCACCTCGATCATATTGTTGCAGTGCTTAGGCGAAGCCCTGCGCCTGTAACACATCAAGATCGTCACCACGCCGTCGTGCTGACGGAACTCTTCCTCGACGCTTTGCTGGATCGGAGCCCGGGGATCGTCATCGAGCTGTACGTGTGCTAAAACTCGGAGGTGCCGGAGTAACGGTGCTGGGATCGGTTGGATCGCGAGGAGAACGTACGACTACTTCCTCTACGTTGTGTCAACGCTTCCGCTTCGGTCTACAAGGGTACGTAGACAAACACTCTCCCCGCTCGTTGCTATGCATCACCATGATCTTGCGTGTGCGTAGGAAATTTTTTGAAATTACTACGTTCCCCAACAACCGCGCCTTACGGGTAAAACTTGCGAAGATGCTCAATGTTCCAGGAATTGCTCACCGGAGTACCATCTTCGGTCTCGAGGCGGACGGCGCTGGGCCTCGTGACTCGTTTCACCCGGTAAGGGCCTTCCCACTTTGGCGTCAACTTGTTGTGTATCTTGGCCGACTGAACGCGCCGAAGAACAAGGTCGCCTTCCTCGAGGCTCCTGGCTTTAACTTTGCGGCTATGATAGCGACGCAGAGCTTGCTGGTAGCGAGCGGATCACACAGCGGCCTGGAGACAATCTTCCTCGAGGAGCAGTGCGTCATCTTCACGCGACCGCTCTTGCTCAAGCTCATCATAAGCGAGCACTCGAGGTGACCCATATACGAGTTCCGTGGGGGTAACTGCTTCTGCTCCATAGACTAGAGCAAATGGTTTCTGGCCGGTGGCTCGATTTGGCGTCGTTCTGACTGACCAAAGAACCGCCGGCAGCTCCTCGATCCAGTTCCGTCCGCGCTTGAGCAGCTTGTCAAAACTTCTGGTCTTGAGCCCGCGCAGTACCTCGGCGTTGGCCCTTTCCGCTTGACCGTTGCTCCGGGGATGAGCAACAGAAGCGAAGCAGACCTTGGTGCCGAGATCTTGGGTGTACTGCATGAAGGCGTGGCTTGTGAACTGCGTACCGTTGTCGGTGATGATCCTGTTGGGGATCCCGAAGCGGCAAACAATCGACCTGAAGAATTTGATCGCGGACTGGGCGGTCACCTTTCTCACCGGTTCCACTTATGGCCACTTTGTGAACTTGTCGATAGCAACGAACAAGTACTCAAAGCCCCCGACGGATCGAGGGAAGGGGCCGAGTATATCGAGCCCCCAGACCGAGAAGGGCCAGGACAAAGGGATCGTCTGGAGAGCTTGAGCTGGCTGGTGTATCTTCTTGGAATGGAATTGGCACGCTTCACACTTGGTTACTTGTGCAGTTGCATCCTGGAGGGCTGTGGGCCAGAAGAAGCCTTGCCGGAACGCCTTTCCGGCAAGTGCTCTGGCGCCAATGTGGTGTCCACATATGCCTCCGTGTATCTCCGCCAACAGCTTCTGTCCGTCTTCCCGGTGGATGCACTTCAATTTCACCCCGTTGCGTCCTCTTCTGTACAGTGCGCTGTCAACGAACTGGTACATACTGGACTGCCGGGCTACTCTTTCAGCTTCTTCTTGTTCTTCGGGAAGTTCTCCTGTCTGGAGGAAACGGACGATCTGCTGTGCCCACGTCGGAGCCTGTGGCTCGACGACGAGGACTAAAGGCATGTCGGCGGCTGCGGGAACATCAGCTTCTACGGCGAGGACTTGGGGCTCGGCCGGAGCTTGACGTTCCCCGGCAAGCTTGCCGGGGCGTGGTTTGTCGGGAGCGCCTGCTTCGTCGGGACAAACCCTGGGGCTTGCCGGAGCGGGCAGCTCCTCAGCACTCTTGGCGTCGATCTTGGGGACTCTCTTGGCGGCGGCTTCGGGAAGCTCTGCCGGGAGAGAGTCACCGGAGACTGATTTTCTCTTCTTGCTTGGTCCAGTTGATGGTGTCACGGATGGCTGAGTCAGCTTGAGCACAAAAGTCCCTGGTTCCACAGGTAGCTTTAGTGCGACGCGTTTTGACAGGCCGTCGGCGATGTCGTTCTCTGCTCTTGGAACGTATTCCATTTGCAGGCCGTCAAAGCGCTCTTCCAGCTTCCTCACTTCATCAACGTAAGCTTCCATCAACGGGCACTGGTAATCCTTGTTCACTTGGCGGACGACGAGCTGCGAGTCACCCCTGACAATGAGCTTCTTGATCCCAAGTTCCGCCGCGATCCTGAGACCGGCGAGCAAACCTTCATACTCTGCTGTATTGTTGGTTGCTTGCTCCTTGGGAAAGTGCATTTGGACGATGTACTTGAGGTGCTCTCCGGTGGGCGCGATGAGCAGCACGCCGGCACCGGCACCTTCCAGCGAAAAGGCACCATCAAAGTACATCAGCCACTCTTTGGTTGCTTCCTTGCCGGGGATGCTCGTCTCTGGAATTTCTTCGTCCGGTGTCGGCGTCCACTCTGCTATGAACTCTGCCAATGCTCTGCTCTGGATGGTCGATGTGCTTTCGAACCTGAGGCCAAAGCTTGACAGTTCTAGTGCCCACTCGACAATCCTGGCTGTTGCTTCGGGATTTTGCAGTATCCTCTTAAGCGGAAAGCGAGTGACCACTGTGATCTCGTGTGCTTGGAAGTAATGGCGCAGCTTCCTCGAGGCCATGAGGAGGCCGAAGAGCAATTTCTACACACCAGAGTACCTCGACCTAGCCCCCTGCAGGAGGGAACTAACGAAGTAAACTGGGCGCTGCACCATCTTCTTCCTCTGCACTTCTCCTTGCGCTTGCGCGGATCCGCCTTTGCCGGGGCCAGAGCTTGTCGGGGAAGCCCCCTGCTTGCCGTCGGACGCGCTTGCCGTGGTTGCGGGCTCATCATTAGCTTCCCTCTCCGCTACTAACACAGCACTAACCACTTGATTGGTTGCCGCTAGGTAGAGCAACAACTTCTCTTGCGGTCTAGGCGCGACAAGTATGGGAGCGGAGGACAGGTATTTCTTCAAGTCTTGCAGCGCAGCCTCCGCCTCCGGAGTCCATTTTACTGGACCTGCCTTTTTCAGAATTTTGAAAAACGGCAGGGCGCGTTCCGCAGACCTGGAAATAAACCTGCTGAGAGCCGCCATGCAGCCGGCAAGTCTTCGCACGTCCTTGACACGCGTTGGTGCTTCAATCTGCTCGATGGCCTTGATCTTGTCGGGGTTGGCTTCGATCCCACGCTGAGACACGAAGAACCCGAGAAGCTTGCCGGAGGGAACTCCGAACACGCACTTCTCGGGGTTGAGCTTGAGGCTGATCTTGCGCAAGTTCGCAAAGGTCTCTTCCAAGTCTTGAACCAAGGTTGCCCTATTTCTGCTCTTGACCACAATGTCGTCCATGTAGGCCTCCACATTTCTGTGGATCTGTGGCTCGAAAGCAGTGTGGACAACCCTTGCGAACGTCGAGCCTGCGTTCTTCAGTCCAAAAGGCATCTGCACAAAACAGTACGTGCCGCATGGAGTGATGAACGCAGTCTTCTCTTCGTCTTCTTCAGCCATGAAGACATGGTGGTACCCGGAGTAGGCGTCAAGGAATGAAAGCAGGTCGCATCCGGCCATGGAGTCAACAATCTGGTCGATGCGCGGCAAGGGAAATGGATATTTAGGGCAAGCTCTGTTGACATCGGTGAAATCGATGCAAAGCCTCCACTTCCCGTTTGCTTTGCGCACGACAACAGGATTGGCCAACCACGTCGGATGGAGCACGCCTCTGACGAGGCCTGCCGCTTCCAACTTCCTGATCTCCTCCGCGATAAACTCTTGGCGCTCCACTACTTGTTTCCTGACCTTTTGCTTGATGGGCCGCGCATGAGGACAGACGGCGAGGTGGTGCTCAATCACTTCCCTGGGAACGCCGGGGATGTCAGATGGTTGCCAGGTAAACACATCAACATTCGCCCGCAGGAAAGTGACGAGCGCGCCTTCCTATTTGGGGTCGAGAGTGGCACTGATGGTGAAGGTATCACCAGTGCCGTCCTCCTTGGCGGGCACCTTCTTGGTCGCTGGTGGAGCAGCCGTCGTCTCCTTGTGTGTACCGGCGGGGCTCGATGGTGCGTCCTCAACGGCAGCGCAACGCTCCGAAGAGGCACGCTTGCCGGAGTGGGCACCAGAGCATTCGCCGGGCTTGGCCTTCTCGACGGTGGGGCTCGATGGCACGTCCTCGACGGCAGCGCAGCACTCCGAGGAGGCGCGCTTGCCGGAGTGGGCGCCAGAGCATTCGCCGGACTTGGTCTTCTTGCCGGCGGGGCTCGATGGCACGTCCTCGACGGCAGCGCAGCACTCCGAAGAGGTGCGCTTGCCGGAGTGGGTGCCAGAGCACTTGCCGGACTTCTTCTTCATGCCGGCGGGGCTCGATGGCACGTCCTCGACGGCAGCGCAGCACTCCGAAGAGGCGCGCTTGCCGGAGTGGGCGCCAGAGCACTTGCCGGACTTCTTATTTCCCCCGGAAGCTCCAGCGGCAAGTGGGCCGCGGGCCGTTGCTACTGTTGCGTCCCGGTATATTTGGTCGGTGCAGATAAGGGCATCCTTCTTGTCGCCGGGGACAGAAATGACGCTTATCGGGCCAGGCATCTTGAGCATGTTGTACGCGTAGTGAGAGGCCGCCATGAACTTGGCGAGCGCTGGTCGGCCGAGGATCCCGTTGTAAGGCAACGGAAAGTCGGCGACGTCAAAGGTGACCCTCTCAGTCCTGAAATTCAGCTCGCTGCCGAATGTTACCGGCAGCGTGATCTTTCCCTTCGGCTTGCTCCTTCCCGGGTTGATTCCTTGGAATGTGCCGGTTTCTTCGAGCTCGCTGTCGGGAACTTGGAGTCTCCGAAGAACAGCCGAGGAGATCAGATTCAAGCCGGCCCCGCCGTCAACTAGCATCTTAGTGACCTTGAGGTTGCGGATCGTTGGGGAAACCAACATCGGCAAGCACCCGACCGCGGTTGTGCGATCAGGGTGGTCCTCAATGTCGAAGATGATAGGCGTGCTAGACCATCTCAGGGGTCGGCGTGACTCGACGGGTGGCTCCGCTGCATTGACCTCCCGCACCCACTGTTTAAGCTGGTGGTGGGAAGCGTGCAGGGAGGCACCGCCATCCACACACAAGACCTCAGTGGCTTTCTGAAACTCCTGCTCGCTGGTCTCGGGTCTTCCATGTCTTCGTCGTCGTCATCGTCTTCGCTCTTGCCGCGTCCCCAGGGAGGTCTGTCCGCTTGCCGCTGCTTGTCCTTGCCGCGGCGCTCCCCCGGGCCGGGGCGCTTCATGCCGGATCCCCCGCCACCTGCTTGGGATCTCTCCTTGTCGCGTCGTGCGTACTCGGCCTTCTGCAGGTCGACGAGCCGCTCGTCTTGCTTGCAACTCTGGAGGTCGTGGCCCCTGGTGCGGTGGATCTTGCAGTACTTCTTGTCGGTATCGTCCCGCTTATCGGCAGCCGCCACCGCCCGGCAGTTGGCGCACCCGACAACCTCCTTGCCGGGGCCTCCCGCCTGGGCTTTCTTGGCGGAGCCCTCGCTGCCGGACTTCTCGACAACCAGTACCTCTGGGTTTTTCTTCTTTTTGCCGTTCCGCCGTCGGCCTCTCCTTGCCGGGGCAGTACCTTCACTGTCGGAGTCTCCTTCTCCAATGCTTTCTCCGGGGAGCTTCCTCCCCTCCTCAGCGCGTGCACACTTGTCGGCCAGGGCGTAAAGCTCGCTGACCTCCTTGATCTTGCACATCGCCATCTCCTCCCTCATCCTGCGGTTACGCACGTTCTGGTGGAACGCGCTAATCACCGCGGCGGGGTGGACGTCTGGGATGTTGTAGTGCACACGGCTGAACCTCTGGATGAACTTGCGCAAAGGCTCCCCCTCCTTCTGAACAAGCAGATGAAGATCGCTTGCCTGGCCATGGGGTTTGTGGCCGCCTGTGAAGGCGCCAACGAACTGATGGCATAGGTCTGGCCAGGAGGAGATGGAGCCATCCAGCAAGTGTATGAGCCAGGATTTGACGTTGGGCTTGAGTACCAGCGGGAAGTAGTTGGCAAGGATCTTATCGTCCCGTCCCCCGGCAGCCTGCACCGCAATGGTGTAGATGCTGAGGAACTCAGACGGATGCGACTTGCCGTCGTACTTCTCGGGCACGTCGGGCTTGAAGTTCTTCGCGCTGGGCCACTGGACTTGCCGCAGCTCGCGGGTGAACGCGGGGCAGCCTACCGAGTACGGCAGTTCGCCTGGTTCCCCCGGTGCGGGCATGTTTCCAGAGGGCTCAACGCGCTGGTCTGATTGACGCCGTGCCTCTCTTCTGCGCTCGATGCGGGTTCGAGCGTCTTCTTGCCTTCGTTCGTGAAGGACTTGGCGCTGGTCGCCGCGAGTTCGTGGGTTCGACGACGCGGTGGAGTCGTTGTCGAGGTGGGCCTAGCGAGTCGGCGACCGCGGCTTCTGGGGCGGGGAGTGCACGGTGGTCGCACCCCCGCCATTCTTGGCGCCATCGGTTCTCGCCTGGGTGACTGGCCGCGGCTGCGACGCGCTGTGCTGCCGCGGGGCGTCGCCGTTGGCGAAACCGATGAGGCTCTGGATGGTTGTCGTCCAGTCGTCGAGCTTGTCCGCCGTTGGAGGGTAGTCTAGGAGCAGCTGAGCTCGCTCGAGAGCTTCCGCTGGGGTGGCGGGCAGAGGCTGCGAACGGCGCGAGGAGCGGGATGTGCTCGAACCCCTAACTATGTTAGAAGGAGCAGCACCGGGTCCAGGCAGCCGCGCGACGCTCGTTCCGGCACGCTGGATCGCATGCTGGTCCTGAGCACCTTGGGACCCACCAGCACGGTCTGGGTCCAGCGAGCGTATGGTACCATGGGTACCATGACGCTGCTGGTTTCGCGCCTCCTGAGAGGGACGTGGGGCGAGCTCGGACGTCGCGGGACCAAGAACTGGTTCGACCGTGCCCGTTCTTCCGCCGGCGTCCTCCCCACCACCCGTCTGCTCCATGGGCGGCGGGTTCGACGCTGACGGGCCGGTCGCCTCCGGAGCTTTCTTCTTCGGCGCCATGCTGGCGCAAACAATGAGAGTCTAGCTCGCGTGGACGCCGGATCTAATTCACACAACCTCGACGCACCCCTGCCTGGCGCGCCAAAGATGTCGGGGGATATCTGCCTCCACGAGCACCTATGGGGACGGAGCCCCTTGTCGGTTCGGCGGGGGCGGAGGTTGCACAAAGAGCAGATCGAGGCGACACACACACACAACGATTTTACCCAGCTTCGGGCCGCACGGATGCGTAAAACCCTACTGCTGCATGTCTGGTTGATCGGAGTTCTTGCTCTGGAGCGCAAGAAGCTACAGTAAGTTGGGGCTGGACGTAGACGAGGGTCTACTGGGCGTCCTCCTGGTTTTCTGTCCCTCTCTCTAGGGTTCGATCGGGGTCCCCCCCTCTCTGTGCGCATGGGCCTCCTTTTATATGCTAAGGGGTTTCCCACAGGTAGTGGCGCAGGTGAGGGTAAAAATGGCAAGGAACTGTGCGAACAGGGGTCGCACAGTGCTATCGCACCTAACTCTGACGGCGGGGGACAAAGGCATTAAATGCCCGTCTGGATCGCCTGAACAGTGCCGAGGCGGACCATTAGGTGCGCCTCCGCTTGCCACGGGGGCGACTCCGCCAACGTCGCATGCCACGCGCGCGCCCCAAGCTGCGCGGCGCTCCGCCACGTGCCTCTGGGGAAGCCCCAGAGTGACGCGTGGGCAAATGAGCTGGAGCGCATGCCTGAGGTGGTGGTTTGCCGCGGCAAGTGGCTTGCCGCGGTAGTCACCTTGCCGCACCTGAGAGCTTGCCGCTCGTCGGGCCTTGCCGGGGTGCGTGGAGCGCCGCGGCGGGCTTCTCTTGGGGTGCCTTGGCTTGGCCGTCCCGGCGAGCTCCTCCCGCCGGGGCCTTGGTGCTTCGGCTTGGTCGTCCCGGCAAGCTCCTCTTGCCGGGGCCTTGTCGTCTTGGCTCGGCAAGCTCCTCTTGCCGGACCCCGCCTTCTCGGCCCGGCAAGCTCCTCTTGCCGGGGCTTGGTCTTCTCGGCTCGATCACTTGGCCTTCGTCCGGCCCAGAAAGGGCCGTGGAGACTCTTGTCGCTCCCCTGGCCGGCCTTGCCGCGGGACGCTACTACTGCCCGTGCACAAGTTCGGGGTACTAAGGTACCCCTACTTTAGTACACCGAGATAAACAGAACCAAAAAGCAAGAAAATAAAATAAAATTGGGTTGCCTCCCAACAAGCGCTATCGTTTAATGCCCCTAGCTAGGCATGAAGATTTCAATGATACTCACATAAAAGATAAGAATTGAAACATAAAGAGAGCATCATGAAGAATACGACTAGCACATTTAAGTCTAACCCACTTCTTATGCATAGGGATTTTGTGAGCAAACAACTTATGGGAACAACAATCAACTTGCATAGGAAGGTAAAACAAGCATAACTTCAAGATTTTAAGCACATAGAGGGGAAACTTGATATTATTGCAATTCCTACAAGCATATGTTCATCCCTCATAATAATTTTCAGTAGCATCATGAATGAATTCAACAATATAACCAGCACCTAAAACATTCTTTTCATGATCTACTAGCATAGAAATTTTATTACTCACCACATAAGCAAAATTCTTCTCATTCGGAATAGTGGGAGTATCATAAGAAACTTGAATACAATAAATTGTTTCCACATTAAAAGAGTAATGTTCAGAGAAAGGGTACTCATAATCATGACAAGTTTTATAAATATAATCATCACTACTTTTTATAGCATAAGTTTTATCACAATAATCATCATAAGTAGCAACTTTGTTCTCATCATAATCGATTGAAACCTCTTCCAAAATAGTGGATACATCACTAAATAAAGTCATGACCTCTCCAAATCTACTTTCATAGATATTATAAGATTCAACATCCTCCAATATTGTGGGATCACTACTTCCTAAAGTTGACACTCTTCCAAACCCACTTTCATCAATATAATCATCATAGGTAGAAGTCATGCTATCATCATAACAACTTTGCATATCAAAACTTGAGAGGCTAAAAATTTCATCATTATTAAACATAGCATCCCCAAGCTTGGGACAAACATTAATTTCAGCAAATATATTCTCAAATATGTCATCCTCATCAAACATAGCTTCCCCAAGCTTGGGCCTTTTCATATCATAAGCATAGTCACTCTCATCATTAATAGCATGGATAGCACCAATAGTATAGCAACTATTATATTCTTTCAAGCAAGTACCAAAAAGATTTTTAAGATCATAAGAAGTATCATTATCTTCGCAATCATAATCATCACAACAAGCAATAGGCATAACGAGATCATCATCAAGTGTATCATCTTCATTTTCATGAGGCACATCAATTATAGGAGCAACTTTATTTGGGACAGATACCTTTTTACCTTTCTTCCTTTTTATTTTCTTCTTCTTCACCACATCATGTGTGGGTTCAATCCTCTTTTTGGAGCTCCTTATTAATGAGATTGGTTGAATAGAAGGCTCTTCCTCGTTACCTGATTCATCATAAGAAATAATAGGAGGATATTGGGAAGTCTCTTCCCTTTCGTTAGTATTCTCTTCATCTTCTATTTGTTTTCTTTTATTTATGTAATTGGCAATATAAGGATTTTCAATGCAATTCACCGCACAATACATATAAATTTCTTCTAGATCAAAATGAAGAATTCTATCAAGGGCAAATTCTGGAATAATCTTAGTTATACGTTTTATTTCTTCATAACCCAAGAGCAAACTAAGTTCATTATGATGTGCAAGGGAAATCAAGTCATCACAATTTTTGGACACGATACGATCATGAAACAATTTGCATTGGGTACTAAAATGATCGCGTTCATTGCAAAGTTCACAAGTATGGCTAATAAAAAATAAATTTTCAGCACATGCATCTAGCCTTTCTTGCAACCATTTAGTTTCTAAGTACTTATGCCTCTTGCAATATCTATCTTCCCTATTTGGTGTGTCCTTGCAAACCCAATGTACTCCACAAAAATTGACATGTTTATAGGAGACATTTTCATCATGACTGTCGGTGTACTAAAGTAGGGGTACCTTAGTCCCCCGAACTTGTGCACGGGCAGTCGTAGCACCCCGCGGCAAGGCTTGCCAGGCGACCGCCAAAACTCTCCGTGGTCCCTTTTTGGGCCATCCAAGAACAAAGTATTTAAACCAAGGCCCCGGCAGGAGGAGCCTGCCGGGAAGGCCCCCCCCTGAAGAGAGCAAGGCCCCGGCAAGAGGAGCTTGCTGGGACGACCGCTTGAAGCACAAGGCCCCGGCAAGAGGAGCTTGCCGGGAAGGCCGACCGAGGCACGACAAGATACTTGCTGCGAAGCGCCCCGCGTCCCGGCAAGGACCGGTGAGCGACAAGCTCCCGGGCGCGACAAGGCACCAACCGCAGCAAGGCGCTTGCCGCGGCAAGTCACCACCCCGCGCCTGCGCTCCAGCTCATCCACCCACGCGTCGCTCTGGGGCCATTCCAGGCGTACGTGGCAAGAGGCTGCGCAGCCAGGGGCATGCGGTGGCGAAGCAACGCTGACAGAGTAGCCATCGTGGCAAACGGTGGCGCTCCTGGCGGCCCCTTTCCTGCACCGTCTGGGCGATGCGGACGGGCATTTAATGCCCTTGTCCCCTGCCGTCAGAGTTAGGTATGATAGCACTGTGCAAACAGCTGTACCCAACACAGCGTTTTCCAGTTTTACCCCCGCCTACGTTGCCACCTGTGGGTAACCCCTTGCACATATAAAAGGAGGCCCCATGCACAACGGGGAGGAGGAGGCCATTCACGCTCGGTCTCGCCAGCAGCTCGCGTGTACTGTAGCACCACACGCTCCCGAGCAAGAACACAATACCAAACCACAAAGCAGCAGTAGGGTTTTACGCATCCGTGCGGCCCGAAGCTGGGTAAACCCCTTGTGTGCATCGCCTCGATCTGCTCTTCGCGCGACCTCCACCCCCCGCCGAACCAAGAAAGGGGCTCGGTCCCCATAGGTGTTCGTGGAGGCAGATTTCCCCCCGACAATGACTAGAGCAATCATCATTAGTACTATGGATATTCAAGGAGTTCATACTAGCAACATTGCAATCATGCTCATCATTCACATATTTTATGCCAAGCATTCTATGTAATTCTTCTTCTAGTACTTTGGCACAATTTTCTTTTCCATCATACGCATATGAAGCGTATGAGGCAAGCTTAATTCCATTTTTTTGTAATTTTCTTTTATAAACTAACTAGTGCTAAAACAAGAAACAAAAAGATTCGATTGCAAGATCTAAAGATATACATTCACTTACCTAGCCTCCCCGGCAACGGCGCCAGAAAAGAGCTTGATGTCTACTACACAACCTTTTTCTTGTAGTGCAACAAAGAGTCCTAGGGTTCATACTTTCACTAGTGCAAGTCCTCTCAACAATAATAACATAGTTGGATCATATAACTATCCCTCAACATGTAACAAAGAGTCACTCCAAAGCCACTAATAGCGGAGAACAAACGAAGAGATTATGGTAGGGTACGAAACCACCTCAAAGTTATTCTTTCCAATCAATCCGTTGGGCTATTCCTATAAGTCACAAATAGCCCTAGAGTTCGTACTAGAATAACACCTTAAGACACAAATCAACCAAAACCCTAATGTCACCTAGATACTCCAATGTCACCTCAAGTATCCGTGGGCATGATTATACGATATGCATCACACAATCTCAATTCATCTACTCAAACCAACACATAGGACCTCAAAGAGTGCCCAAAGTTTCTACCGGAGAATCATGACGAAAATGTGTGCCAACCCCAATGCATAGGTTCCCAATGTCACGAAACCCGCAAGTTGATCACCAAAACATACATCAAGTGGATCAATAGAATAACCCATTGTCACCACGGTTACCCCACACAAGACGTACATCAAGTGTTCTCAAATCTTTAAAGACTCAATCCGATAAGATAACTTCAAAGGGGAAACTCAATCCATTACAAGAGAGTAGAGGGGGGGGGGAAGAAACATAAGATCCAACTATAATAGCAAAGCTCGCGATACATCAAGATCGTGCCAAATCAAGAACACGAGAGAGAGAGAGAGAGATCAAACACATAGCTACTGGTACATACCCTCAGTCCCGAGGGTGAACTACTCCCTCCTCGTCATGGAGAGCGCCAGGATGATGAAGATGGCCACCGGTGAGGGTTCCCCCCTCCGGCAGGGTGCTGGAACAGGGTCCCGATTGACTTTTGGTGGCTACAGAGGCTTGCGGCGGCGGAACTCCCGATCTAATCTCTGTTCTGGAAGTTTTACGATACATAGGTATATTGGGTGCAAGGGGTACGTCGGTGGAGCTGCGGGGGCCCCACGAGGCAGGGGGGCGCGCCCTAGGGGGGTGGGCGCGCCCCCACCCTCGTGGCCACCTCCCATATCTTCTGACGTAGAGTCCAACTCTATCCGGTAGGTTTCCTTCCAAAAATAACTTCTCCAGTTGATTTTGTTCCGTTTCGACTCCGTCTGATATTCCTTTTCTTCGAAACACTGAAATAGGCATAAAACAGCAAATCTGGGCTGGGCCTCCGGTTAATAAGTTAGTCCCAAAAGTAATATAAAAGTTGATAATAAAGCCCAATATTGCCTAAAACAGTAGATAATATAGCATGGAGCAATCCAAAATTATAGATACGTTGGAGACGTATCAGAGATGAATGGAAAACAACATTTAAAACTACGTTTGGTTTATATGAGTGGTTAGTCATGCATTTTGGGTTAACTAATGCACCTAGTACTTTCATGAGACTAATGAACGAAGTTTTACGTGCTTTCATTGCACGATTTGTGGTAGTCTATTTTGATGATATATTGATTTATAGCAAATCTTTGGAAGAACATTTAGAACATTTACGTGCTGTTTTAATTGCTCTACGTGATGCACGTTTGTTTGGTAACCTTGGGAAGTGCACCTTTTGCACCAACCGAGTATCTTTTCTTGGCTATGTTGTTACTCCACAGGGAATTGAAGTTGACAAAGCCAAGATTGAAGCTATTGAGAGTTGGCCGCAGCCCAAAACAGTCACAAAAGTGAGGAGTTTTCTTGGACTCGCACGTTTCTATAGGCGTTTTGTTAGAGATTTTTCGCACCATTGCTGCACTTCTCAATGAGCTTCCAAATAAGGATGTGCCTTTTGTTTGGGGTACCGCACAGGAAGAAGCCTTCACGGTATTGAAAGATAAGTTGACACATGCTCCTTTACTCCAACTTCCTGATTTTAATAAGACTTTTGAGCTTGAATGTGATTCTAGTGGAATTGGATTAGGAGGTGTGTTATTACAAGATGGCAAACCTGTTGCATACTTTTCTAAAAAATTGAGTGGGCATAGTCTAAACTATTCTAATTATGATAAGGAATTATATGCTCTTGTTCGAACCTTAGAAACATGGCAACATTATTTATGGCCCAAAGAATTTGTTATACATTCTGATCATGAACCTTTGAAACACATTAAAAGTCAAGCAAAACTGAACCGTAGACATGCTAATGAGTTGAATTCATTGACACTTTCCCTTATGTCATTAAACACAAGAAGGGTAAAGATAATGTTATTGCTGATGCATTGTCTCGTCGTTATACTATGCTTTCACAACTTTACTTTAAAATATTTGGTTTGGAGACCATCAAAGATCAATATGTGCATGATGCTGAATTTAAAGATGTATTGCAGAATTGTAAAGAAGGTAGAACATGGAACAAGTTCGTCGTTAATGATGGATTTGTGTTTTGTGCTAACAAGCTATGCATTCCAGCTAGCTCTGTTCGTCTTTTGTTGTTGCAGGAGGCGCATGGAGGAGGACTAATGGGACCCTTTGGCATGAAGAAGACAGAGGATATACTTGCTACACATTTCTTTTGGTCAAAGATGAGACGGGATGTTGAGAGTTTTGTTGCTCGATGCACAACATGTCAAAAAGCTAAGTCACGACTCAATCCTCATGGTTTATATATGCCTTTGCCTGTACCTAGTGTTCCTTGGGAGGATATATCTATGGAATTTGTTTTAGGTTTACCTCAAACAAAGAAGGGGAGGGATAGCATATTTGTTGTCGTGGATAGGTTCTCGAAAATGGCACACTTTATACCATGTCATAAAAGCGATGATGCTGTTAATGTTGCTGATTTGTTCTTTTGTGAAATTATTCGCTTGCATGGTGTGCCAAATACTATTGTTTCCGATCGTGATACTAAATTTCTTAGCCACTTTTGGAGATGTTTATGGGCTAAGTTGGGGACTAAACTGCTTTTTAGTACTACTTGTCACCCCCAAACTGATGGTCAAACTGAAGTAGTCAATAGAACACTGTCTACTATGCTAAGGGCTGTTTTGAAGAATAATAAGAAAATATGGGAAGAATGCTTGCCTCATATTGAATTTGCTTATAATCATTCATTGCATTCTACTACTAAGATGTGCCCTTTTGAAATTGTGTATGGTTTCCTACCTCGTGCACCTATTGATTTGTTGCCTCTCCCATCTTCAGAGAAGGTTAATTTTGATGCTAAACAACGTGCTCATTTGATCTTAAAAATGCATGAGTTAACTAAGGAAAATATTGAGCGTATGAATGCTAAATATAAACTTGCTGGAGATAAGGGTAGAAAACATGTTGTCTTTGCACCAGGAGATTTTGTTTGGTTACATTTGCGTAATGATAGGTTTCCTAATTTGCACAAATCAAATCTAATGCCACGTGCTGATGGTCCCTTTAAGGTGTTAGAGAAAATAAATGATAATGCATATAAAGTTGAGCTGCCTGCAGATTTGGGGGTTAGTCCCACTTTTAACATTGCAGATTTGAAGCCTTATTTGGGTGAGGAAGATGAGCTTCCGTCGAGGACGACTTCATTTCAAGAACGGGAGGATGATGAGGACATCAATACCATTGTTACACCCACAGCCCCTACTACTACATATATTGGACCAATTACTAGAGCTCGCGCACGCCAATTAAATTATCAGGTACTTTCGTTTCTTGGTAATGATTCTAATGTTCATGAGAATATGATGCTGCCTAAATTGGATACATTTGTTTTGCTTACAAATGAAGGGACAGGCATGGATAAGAGGGATGAACACTGGAGCAAGACCAAACATGTAGATGATGGCATGCGCAAGGGGAACAAGAACGGAGTTACAAGTGATGATTTCAGGACTTTGAAGCCACCATAATGAGTGCATGAAGCCTTGGACGAAATATACAAGATGCCACTTCATAAATTTCATCTAGAGGCTATTATAGGTGCTGTGCCACCTTATTATTGGGCCAGGCCCATGTAATTTCGAAATACTTGAGTATAGGTTGTTTTTAGAGTCCGTATGTGTGGGAAAACAAGAGATAGAGTTGGTTTTGGACCCCTCCCCCAGGGGCCACGAAATTCCCCTCCTCTTCCTCCATATATACATCCCTTAGGGCACCGTTTAGACTTTGGGTTTTGTTTAGATTAAAGTTCGCCATAGCCGCAACTTTGCGTACTTCGTTTGTGTTCAACGACCAGACAAAGGCGTCACAGAACCCCACCTTTATCAATAAAGCTTTCCTCTTATATTCGCAATATCCAGATTGCAATCTTAGTTTCTTTCTTATTCTTCGTTTGCCTGCAGGAAACAGACCTTCGTGGTCAGGTTGATCGTGCTCCGGCGTGGTCAATAACCTCTCGGAGTTGGTTTAGTGATTGCTAAGGCGTGACGTCCTCGCACGTTCGTAGTCGGATCGTCAAAGTCGACTTCCTCCAAAATGATAGCCCCCATCTCATCGAAAGACGGGACACCTTTGCCTCTATCAATGTTCGTATGGAATGCGGTAATTACCGCCCGCACGGTGCACATCCGGTATGATGCGGTGTACACGACTGAATCTCTAGATGTACTTGCGCATATCTTCTCCTTCATTTTGTGGGATCACTTGCAAGTCACCGGGTAATCCTAGGCCTTTCTGTCCTCCGGTAAAGGCACCAATGAACTTGTTGCATTGATCTAACCATGAAGAAATGGAGTTTTCTCGCAAGTTCATCAACCAAGATCTCACATTGGGCTTGAGCACCAATGGGAAATAGTTGGCTAGAATTTTCTCATCCCTCCCTCTGGTAGCTTGCACGGTGATATGTCTCCAACGTATCTATAATTTATGAAGTATTCATGCCATGTTTACAACAATTTTATATGGTTTTGGTATGATTTGCATGGAACTAACCCGGACTGACGTTGTTTTCAGCAGAACTACCGTAGTGTTATTTTTTGTGCAGAAATGAAAGTTCTCCAAATGAGCTGAAACTTTTTGATGATTTTTTTGGAACAAAAGAGACCCCCGAAGCTTCGTGGGAGGGCCAGAAGAGCCGCGAGGAGGGCACAACCCACCAGGGCGCGCCTGATGGGCCCGACTTGCCCCGTGAGTTGTACTCACCTCGAGGCCCATCTTTGCGTAAAACCGATGCAAAAAATCCTATAAATAGAGAAACCATCATAAATAACCCAAGATCAGAAGTTCCGCTCCTGCAAGCCTCTGTAGCCATGAAAAAACAATCTAGACCCCGTTCCGGCACCTTGCCGGAGGGGAAATCATCACCGGTGGCCACTTTCATCATCCTGGCGGCCCCCATGATGAGGAGGGAGTAGTCCACCCTCAGGGCTGAGGGTTTGTACCAGTAGCTATGTGTTTAATCTCTTCTCTCGTGTTCTTGAGATGTCATGATCTTGATGTATCGCGGGCTTTGATAATATAGTTGGACCATATGGTGCTTTCCCCTCACTATCTTGTTGTGAATTGAGTTTTCCCTTTGAGATTTTGTTCATATCGGATTGAATACTTTTATGGATTTGAGAACACTTTATATATGTCTTGCATATGAATACCCGTGGTGACAATGGGGTGTCATATTGATTCACTTGATATGTGTTTTGGCACTCAACTAGTGGATTCCCGAGGTGACATTGGGGTAATCTATGCATAGGGGTTGATGCACGTTCTCGTCTTTGTTTCTCTAGTAGAAATCTCGGGGCACTCTTTGAGGTTATTTGTGTTGGATTGAGTATTATGAATCATATCTGAAATTGTTTGATGCATATCATATAATCAGCTCACGGATACTCATGGTGACATTGAGTATCTAGGTGACATTAGAGTTGGTTGATGTGTATCATATGGTGTATTTTAGTACGAACTGTTGGTTAGATCGATCGGAAAGAATAGCTTTGAGGTGGTTTCGTACCCTACAAACAATTTCGTCTTATATTCTCTGCTAGATAAGAACTTTGGAGTGATTCTTCATCACACGTTGTGGGATGATTATATGATCCAATTTGATTAGCATTGTTGAGAGATTGCACTAGCGAAAGTACGGACCCTAGGCCTCATTTTCAAGCATTACAATACCGTTTGTGCTCCCATTTATCAATTGCTACATTGCTGTTTTTTATTGTTCCTATTATAAAAATCAATATCTATTATCATTACTACACTTTTATTACCATCTCTTCACCGAACTAGTGCACCTATACAAATTACCATTATATTTGGCGTGTTGGGGACACAAGAGACTTTTTATTATTTGGTTGCAGGGTTGTTTGAGAGAGACCATCTTCATCCTACGCCTCCCACAGATTGATAAACCTTAGGTCATCCACTTGAGGGAAATTTGCTACTGTCCTGCAAAACTCTGCGCTTGGAGGCCCGACACGAGTCTACAAGAACAAGTTGTGTAGTAGACATCGCACGACAATTGTGTAAATGCCTAGGAACTATGACGGGTTTAACTTGCCGTTGTACTTTTCTGGTAATTCGAGCATGAACGCGTGGACAGACGACCAACGGACTTGCCGCGGCTCACGTGTGAAAGCAGGGCACCCAACCTCGTAAGGCAAGTACCCGCCAACAACGGGCGCTGGTTCATCAACGACTGGACCGTTGTGCTCGTCTGATTGACGAGGCACCTCCCGGCGTCTTGAATGGTGGTGCGGACATCCTCTGCTCGCCTATCTAGCAACACTTGCTGCTGATATTGTTGCGTTTGTGGATCCAAGGAGGCCATTGACACATTGTTAGGCTCGACATTCCGTTGGGTTCGCTACGAGTGCCAGCGCTGCTGCTGGGGTTGTTGCCGAGAAGGTGATTGTACCGTGGGTGCACCACCTGCCAAACGACCATCAATCTGAGCTACTGGCACGATTGGCGGGCATCATGAGGGTTCTGCCAACTGGGATCTATTTGCATCGGCAAACTCGATCAAGCTCCGGATGGTGGCCCTCCACTAATCCATCTTGCTGGCTATTGGAGGGAAATCCAACAACATCTGGGTACATGCCATCGCCTCCGTTGCCGTCGAAGGCATGTTGGAGCGCGAAGACAGCGACGTCGCTCGACTCCTGGCAGAGCCAGTAGGAGCATCGTTGCGATCTTGTCGCCTAGCTACGGGTGTGACGGCAAGTTGGTGTGGCAGGAGCGGTGCTTGAGGATCTTGAACTTGATCAATGGGCGTCATGCCATGCGGGCGCTGTTGCGGAGGTACAACAATGCCGCTTGGCATCACATCACGTCCATCTCATGATGGACGAGGTGTGTGCCTGCTATCTCTTGAGCATTGCGTTGGATTTCCCCAAAGAGGAAAGGATGATGCAGCAAAGTAGCGTAAGTATTTCCCTCAGTTTTTGAGAACCAAGGTATCAATCCAGTAGGAGGCTACGCGCGAGTCCCTCGTACCTACACAAAGAAAATAACTCCTCGCAACCAACGCGAATAGGGGTTGTCAATCCCTTCACGGTCACTTACGAGAGTGAGATCTGATAGAGATGATAGATAATATTTTTGGTATTTTTGTGATAAAGATGCAAAGTAAAAATAAAATCAAAGTAAAAAGCAAAGCAATAATAAAGTGATGGAAGATTAATATGATGAAGATAGACCCGGGGGCCATAGGTTTCACTAGTGGCTTCTCTGAAGAGCATAAGTATTTTACGGTGGGTGAACGAATTATTGTTGAGCAATTGACAGAATTGAGCATAGTTATGAGAATATCTAGGTATGATCATGTATATAGGCATCACGTCCGAGACAAGTAGACCGACTCCTGCCTGCATCTACTACTATTACTCCACTCATCGACCGCTATCTAGCATGCATCTAGAATATTAAGTTCAAGAAAACAGAGTAACGCCTTAAGCAAGATGACATGATGTAGAGGGATAAATTCATGCAATATGATAAAAACCCCATCTTGTTATCCTCGATGGCAACAATACAATACGTGCCTTGCTACCCCTACTGTCACTGGGAAAGGACACCGCAAGATTGAACCCAAAGATAAGCACTTCTCCCATTGCAAGAAAAACCAATCTAGTAGGCCAAACCAAACTGATAATTCGAAGAGACTTGCAAAGATAACCAATCATACATAAAAGAATTCAGAGAAGATTCAAATATTGTTCAGAAATAATCTTGATCATAAACCCACAATTCATCAGTCTCAACAAACACACCGCAAAAAGAAGATTACATCGAATAGATCTCCACGAGAGAGGGGGAGAACGTTGTATTGAGATCCAAAAAGAGAGAAGAAGCCATCTAGCTACTAACTATGGACCCGAAGGTCTGAGGTAAACTACTCACACTTCATCAGAGGGGTTATGATGATGTAGAAGCCCTCCGTGGTGGATTCCCTCTCCGGCGGAGCTCCGGAACAGGCCCCAAGATGGGATCTCGTGGGTACAGAAGGTTGCGGCGGTGGAATTAGGTTTTTGGCTCCGTATCTGATCGTTTGGGGGTAATAGGTATATATAGGAGGAAGAAGTACATTGGTGGAGCTTCGTGGGCCCCACGAGGGTGGGGGGCGCGCCTGGGGGGGTAGGGCGCGCCCCCCTACCTCGTGCCCACCTCGAAGCTTCCTTGGTGTAGGGTCCAAGTCTCCTGGGTCATATTCGGTGAGAAAATCACGTTCCCGAAGGTTTCATTCCGTTTTGGACTCCGTTTGATATTCCGTTTCTTCGAAACTCTGAAATAGGCAAAAAAACAGCAATTCTGGGCTGGGCCTCCGGTTAATAGGTTAGTCCCAAAAGTAATATAAAAGTGGAAAATAAAGCCCAATATGGTCCAAAACAGTAGATAATATAGCATGGAGCAATCAAAAATTATAGATATGTTGGAGACGTATCAGTGCCTCGATGTCACACCCCTCGCCGCCGTAGGAGCCGTCGCAGCGGGAGGGTCGCGGCTCGCTCCCGACCGGACGAGGTCGCTCCGATGGCTATGCTCGCCGATGCGCTAAGGAGGCGGGAGCTGCGTGCATGCGTCGCTTGCGCCAGTGTTGTCGTCTTTGCCAAAGGGTCAAGGTAGATACCCGCATTCGGTGCCTCCGCTGCTCATTTCTGCTATAGCAGGCACAGCGACCGCACCGCTTGCGCCGATTGCACCGGCCGTGGTGTTCGCACCGTGCGCAGCAGCTGCGCCGCGTGCGCTGCCTGCAGACGTGTGTGATGGAATCTTGGACGTGGAAGGCTTCGTCACCATGGAGCCCTTCTTCTTGGGCGCCATGGATGGTGATGATGATGGTGAAGCTCGATGAAGTCGACGCGCCGCCTGTTGTCCAGGTCCACGCCGGTGTTAACCCCTACCGGCACACCAAAGATGCCGGTGCGGATCGGCTATTCATGGGGTGGCTTGGCCCCTTTGTGGTTCGGCGAGGGGAACGCACCAAACGCAAAGAGTAGGAACAAACTGATGACGCTACAATATTTACCCAGGTTCGGGCCGCTGATAAGCGTAAAATACAGGGAGCACGAATACAAGGAGCGCTCTTCCCCGGCAAGGCTCAAGGAGAGAGCAGCTACACGTGCATGTGTGCGTGGGGTTTTGTCTAGCCCGTGGGACCGGGGATACCCAGGCCTGTCTGCCTACGACCTAGTGCGCGGTGCGTATCGAGGGCCCGACGAATGGCCCACCACCAAGCTTCATGAGCAAGAGGCCCCGCAAGGCCCTCACCTCGCGAGTCCCTCACCTCGCGAGGCATACGTCAGCAGGCGCCCCAGGCGGATTGGAGGTGTCGTAGGAGCCTCACGAGGCCTTATCGCAAGGCGGCCTTCCGAGGCCTTCTCGCAAGGCGGCCTCCCGAGGCTTCTCGCGTGAGGCAAGCGGGTCAAGGGCTGGTCGATCCTGGTCATGCGGTCTCACGTCTTCACGTGGGTGATGCGTGCGATAACGAGCATTGCCAAAGGCCGTGCCAACAGGCGCAGATGAGGAGGTTTTCCTCTTTCGTGCTAAGGGAGCAAGTCCAGCCACCAGTTCCAAAAGCAATCCCCAAAGGTTGCATGTTTGGTGCAAGATGACCAAGATGACGGGCAAGCCAGGACGGAGGTCATCACCGAGCCCATCGGCCTGCCATGTATGGCGGCTTTGCACACGAATACCATCTTTTGTTAGGATAGATTGCGCCCCTGCCCCCCTTCAAATTGTCGTTGTGTGGCAACCCTTACCGCCAATGTTTTTGGGGGAAGAGGACCAAGGCAAGTATAAAAGAGGGGCAGGGAGCTGCTGTAGGGGGGATCCTCTCCCGGACCAACTCTCGACCCCCATAACCTTTGTACTCTCATTCTCCCTCGCGAGATCAATCCAACCAACCAAGTAGAATGTTGTAGGGTGGAACCCTAGATGAAGATCTTTTCACACTTGGAGGGGAAAGAGGATGAACACAAGAACACAAAGAGGAAATTCACTCAAATAAAGACCCAATCGCACACCCACTAGAATAGCAAACACATGAGATCCACAAGAATACAAGACCAAACCAAGGAAACAAGCACAAAGGTAAGGTTCTTCCCACTCCTAAGGAGGTGATGTCTTGATGATAGTCTTCTCCAAAGGAGGTCTTGAAATCCACTTGGGGATCCTCTCCAAAGGAGGTCTTGCAATCCACTTGGGGATCCTCTCCTAAGAGGCCTTGATCTCCAAGAGGAGTGGTAGAAGGAGCAAAGCTCTATCAATGCCTCACATATACTTTGTTAACCATAATAAATGTCTTAGACCCGAAATATATAGCCAGTGGGAGGAAGAGACTTGGGAGTCAAGAAAGGGCATCCACGGCCGAAACCTGGGAGGCCCGGGCGTACGAGGTAAGTTGGGCCCATGCGCGTGGGGGTCCCGTGTGCATGGTACACGCCTGTGCGCACGGGGTGCTACAGCGGCGGGGGCCCGTGCGCACGGGGTCTGGAGGCCATGCGCACGGGGTCATGCGTCTCGTTTCCAGTAGCTCTCTCTGTGGCCCGTGGGCACGGGGTCTGGAGGGCCCGTGCGCACGGGGTCTGGAGGGCCCGTGCGCACGGGGTCGCCTGGGAGGTGCTATTTTCTTCTTCTTTGGCTCCTTCTCCTTCCTCGAGGCCTTGGGGTGCTTCTCCTCCTCCTTTGGGGTGTCCCTTAGCTGCTTGGTGGCATTGGTCTTCGTACCTAATGACACATAGCATATTTTGGTGAGGTAGCAACCAAGTTCCATTCATGTCCATGTCTATATCAAGTAAGAGTGACTTCACCCCGGTATCAATGGCACCTGCTCGAGCTTTTGTCATGGGTCCATGTGGTGCTTGATGTGTTGGTGTAGGGTGCATGGGGGTGATGGAAGGATGTGTTGGAAACATCGCATGGAAAAACAAAAAAATTCTATGCACAAGCAAGATCTATCCATGGAGATGCATAGCAACAAGATGGGTGAGTGTGTCTATGTACCCTCGTAGACTGTAAGCAGAAGCGTTTTACAATGCGGTTGATGTAGTCGAACTTCTTCGTGTTCCAACTGATCGAGTACCGAACGTACGACACCTCCACATTCAACACACGTTCAACTCGATGACGTCCTCCGCCTTCTTGATCCAGCAAGATGGCGAGGTAGTGGATGAGTTCCGGCAGCACGACGGCGTGGTGACGATGATGGTGAAGCTATCTCCACAGGCCTTCGCTCAAGCACTACGAAAATATGACCAGGGATGTAAACATTGGAGGGGGGCACCCACACGGCTAAGCAATTGTTCTAGAACTTCTAGGCGCCCCATCCCACATATATATAGGTGGGGGAGGGAGGAGCCAGGAGGGCTCCTGATGCGGAGCATCCCTCGACCACCCACACGGACACTCCATCACCACCGCAAGCACCGAGAGGACCAATGACAAGAGCACATGCACGCACCATCTAGAACAAGGTGAACTCCTTCTCTTCGAGCTCATTCAAATTCACACGAGATTTGGGTCCTACCTCAAATGGAAGTGTTGTGCATGATTAGATATCAAGGTGTTGATCATGAAGAGGATAGCACGAAGACCCAAGAAGCCGCAGAGAAGACGAAGGGAGAAGAACGAGTGAAGCACGAAGCTACAGAGAAGTCACAAGCGCCTGGACACTTTGGGTGCCCGTCCCTCCTCCCCCCGGGTGCCCGGGACTCCGGCCACCACCCCGGGCAGGCCCTCTGCACACCTCGGGTTCCCGACCAACTTGCCCCGGGTGCCCGGCTCCCCCACGCTGGGAGCTGCTGCTCCACCCCGGGTGCCCGGTCCCCTCCAGCCGGCCACCAGCCCGGTCCGGGTGCCCGGCCACCCATGAGCAGCCGCCCCTGTCCGGTCCGGGTGCTCGGCCACCCATGAGCAGCCGCCCCTGTCTGGTCCGCGTGCCCGGACCCCTCCGAATGCGTGCGTGCATTTTTGGGTTTTGGACCCTTGTATCCCCCTCTCCCTCACATTTCGTCCCTAGGCTATATAAACACCTCCCCTGGCTAATTAGAGGGATATCAAAGTATTTGATAGACACTAGAGAGCTTTGCTCCTTGTATCCCCTCCTCTTGGAGATCAAGCCCCCACCTTGGGAAGAATCCTTTGGATTGTCAAGGCCTCCTCTTGGAGAAGATCAACATCAAGACCTCATCTCCTAGGAGTGGGAATAACTTTACCTAGTGCTATTTTCCTTGAATTGTTCATGTATTCTTGTGGATGTCTTGTATGCTACTCTAGTTGATGTGTGATTTGGGTTTGTTAGAGTGATTTCCTCCTTGTGTTCTTGCTCTTTCCCCCCTCCAAGTGTGAAAAGATCCCCTCTAGGGTTTCACCCTACAACATCTTGGTATCATGAGCAAGGTTGATTCACATCTTGGGGTCCCATCCCCCATTTGCTAGCTTTATTTTGTTGTTTTTCGTCCTAATTCAAAAATCCCCACAAAAATAGCCCCCAATTTTTTTCTTGCAATTTTTGGATCTTGTGAGATTTGGTTGTTTTGGTCCATGCATTTGTTGTTTGGCAAGTGGATCTAGCCCCTACCCATAAATCCCCACCTTTCCCACCATGAAATCCACCGAATTTAGGTTTTCCCCAAAATTTTCCGCCCAAATCGGCCACCACCGGGTGCCCGCACCCTGAACCCCCGGGTGCCCGCACCCCGAACCCTCGGGTGCCCGCACTTCCGGGCAAATTCTCGCTGACCACCTCGGGCACCCGCACCTCCCACCCCCGGGTGCCCGCACCCCCCCGAATCAGCCCATCAACAACACCATATTGGCCATAACTTCCACCCGAAGTCCGTTTTTCATGTTCTTTAGGTCGTTTGGAAGCCCTTGACATTCCCCATCCACATATATCATTACCACCACAGCCCCCATCAAAAAAATTCATCATAAAAGCACCCACCTTCCGCATTTGACTGATTTTGAGTTGCGGTTTCCGTTTCCTAAGGTATTTCGGCTACTTAGGAACGTGTGACATCGACATCACCGCCATTCATCATCGCCTCAGAGTCACCTTCGCTAACGATCTTCACCGTTGACAACGCTAACCGTAAGAAAGGACGGTAACCTCGACGACACTTACTTCATACACTTGCTTTTGGATTGATAGCCCGAGCCTTTTTGCGTCACTTACCCATCGAGACTAGCGAGTTGAGAATTGCTAGGCCACGCTCTTATGCACCGTAGTGATCTTGTTATCATCTTAGTGCCATAAGTATCTCCCGTGCATATCTTACATACTTGTCTCATATCATATTTGGCTCGAGCATCAAGCATAGAAAAAAAGAGAAATATAGAAAAGCTTTTAAGCAAAAGAGGAGAAACAAAGAGCTTGTAAGCAATAGCATTGAGCCATTTTGCATAGACATATCATCTTGGTCACCGCATACATAGCATAGTTGGGATTGAAGACGACACATTTCTCTCATAGGTTGGTGCACAAGCGTATCTTGCCCATTTGAGCAATCGAGCTAGTGTCTCTCTAGCATCCGTACAACGAGAGCATTTTCCGTGGTTACACATTTTGAGCTCACTCCTTGGTTGTGCGGATCCCATCTATCTTCCGTATGTGTGTTCCTAGTGATATTCTTGGGTTTGATCTATTTGCTTTACTTGCAATTTTGTGCACCTTCTCAACCTTATCGATATCTTGCCTAACATTTGCTTGAAATTTTTGCCACCATCCTAACCGAGCTACTCCATAAGCTTTAATTGTCTAGGTGTGAGAAACAAACCCGGTACTAATTCTCCTATTATGGCATTACATTGAGTGACACTTGATACATCCTCAATCGTCAAAAAAGGTAATGTTGGTATTGTTCTCTCATTTTCCTACTCACCCCACTTGGTTATGATGGATAGGCCAGGTTCTTTGGCGAACCCAGTTTTCGAGGAGCAAGGTGATGATCACAACTATGTCATCAAGAACCACTTCTTCATCGTGCAAGGAGCTCTACATCAAGAAAGTGAAGCCTTGGGTGAACGCATGGAACAACTCGCCACCGACCTTCGTCAATCGGAAGCAAAGAACTGCGACTACATCAATGCCAAGTTCACCACACAGATGGAAGAACTCCACAACATGATCGTGGGACGCCCATCTTCCTCATCATCTTCGTCAAGACGGCGACACTCAAGCCACCCCTCAAGTCGGCAATCTTCGGACTAGTCCTCTTACGATACAAGTCCTCCCCGAGCCCGCTTTCATCGACAGGATGATCCCCAAGGTCACGAAGCTCAAGAAAATCCATTCCATGGCAATGGCTTACAAGATCGAGTTCGAGCGCGTGATAGGACGCGACGACAAGAACAAGAAGCAATGGAGCAAGACAAATACCTCCACAAGTGCAATGTCAAGAACCTCAAGCCGGTGATGCAATCCGACAAGCTCAAGAACGCTATGAAGATCAAGCAGTCGAAGCATAGCGCGCACTCTGCGAGGCCACTAGAGCCGTCGAAGAGCACAACCGCCAAGTGCATGAACAAGAGGAAGCACTTCGTTAAGCACGACAAGAAGAATCCGCCCAACGCGAAGAGCAACAAGAAAGGCGAAACCAAGCGCATATTCCTTGTCCTCCTCCACGACAAGAACGACACCAAGTGGAACAAGTGCTTCAAGACCCTCCTCCACGCCAAGAGAGACATCTTGAGGAACGAGCATTTGAGGACCTTCCTCCATGGCAAGAGCGATATCAAAACAATCACTATGACGAAGAACTCTGCTACGGCAAGCTCAAGTTCACCATGCCCAAGTTCTCCGGAAGTAATGATCCCGAAGGATATCTCTCATGGACCTTGAAGGTGGACAAGATATTCCGTCTTCACAACTATGACCAAGAAAAGAAGATTGCCATGGACTCCCTTGAGTTTCAAGACTACGTCCTCATTTGGTGGGAACAAGTGATCGAGCGACGACAAACAAGAGGCGAACCACCAATCACAACTTGGACAGAAATGAAGGATGTCATGAGAGCTCGCTTCATGCCTACACACTACACCCGTGATCTCTTCAAGAAGTTGCAACTCCTCAAGCAAGGCACGAAGACAGAGGAAGAATACTACCAAGAAATGGAAGTTGCCATGATACAAGCCAATGTCAAGGAAGATGACGAGCAAACCATGGCACGCTTCTTGAATGGCCTCAACCACCCAATCAAGTGGATTGTCGACTTCCAACCATACTCAAACCTTCTCGAGCTAGTTCATCAAGCGACCAAGGTCGAGCAACAAGTGCAAGATACTTCAAATACGCCAAGTACTCGTCCAAGACCTACGACTCCTACTCTCAAGCTCCTGTGACTTTGGCACCTCCTACCTCAACTAGAGCATCACCAAGTACCGATGACAAGTCAAGTTCCAAGCAAGCTACGCCTTCCTCGACTCGTCCTCCGGCAAGCACCTACAAATCCAAGACTTCCTCATCTTCGGCGCCACCAAATGACCCCGTCAAGACAAGTTCATTCAAGTGCTTCACATGTGGTGGCCGAGGACACAAGTCCTTTGGATGCACCAACAAGCGAACCATGATCTTCAACGAGGATGGCACATACAACTCGATGAGTGAAGAAGAAATGGAAACTCTTGAGCACGTGGCCATGCACCGACGCGTGAACGAAGATGAAGATGATCAAGTGTTTTGTGACAATGATTCAAGTCCTTCTCTCGTGGTTGATACGTCTCTGTCGTATCTACTTTTCCAAACACTTTTGCCCTTGTTTTGGACTCTAACTTGTATGATTTGAATGGAACTAACCAGGACTGACGCTGTTTTCAACAGAATTGCCATGATGTTGTTTTATGTGCAGGAAACAAAAGTTCCCGGAATGACATGAAACACCACGGATACCTTACAATAAATAATAAAAAAATCCTCGCCAAAGATGAAGACCAGGGGGCCCACACCCTGTCCACTAGGGTGGGGGGCGCGCCCCCTACCTCGTGGGCCCCCTGGACACCTTCCGACGCCAACTCCAACTCTATATATTTGCTTTCGGGGAGAAAAAATAGAGAAGAAATCATCGCGTTTTACGATACGGAGCCGCCGCCAAGCCCTAAGACCTCTCGGGAGGGCTGATCTGGAGTCCGTTCGAGGCTCCGGAGAGGGGGATTCATCGCTGTTGTCATCATCAACCATCCTCCATCACCAATTTCATGATGCTCACCGCCGTGCGTGAGTAATTCCATCGTAGGCTTGCTGGACGGTGATGGGTTAGATGAGATTTATCATGTAATCGAGTTAGTTTTGTTAGGTTTTGATCCCTAGTATCCACTATGTTCTGAGTTTGATGTTGCTATGACTTTGCTATGCTTAATGCTTGTCACTAGGGCCCGAGTGCCATGATTTCAGATCTGAACCTATTATGTTTTCATGAATATATGTGAGTTCTTGATCCTATCTTGCAAGTCTATAGTCACCTACTATGTGTTATGATCCGGCAACCCCGAAGTGACAATAAACAGGACCACTCCCGGTGATGACCATAGTTTGAGGAGTTCATGTATTCACTATGTGCTAATGCTTTGTTCCGGTTCTCTACTAAAAAGAGGCCTTAATATCCCTTAGTTTCCAATAGGACCTCGCTGCCACGGGAGGGTAGGAAAAAAGATGTCATGCAAGTTCTTTTCCATAAGCACGTATGACTATATTCGAAATACATGCCTACATTATATTGATGAATTGGAGCTAGTTCTGTGCCACCCTATGTTATGACTGTTACATGATGAACCGCATCCGGCATAATTATCCATCATTGATCCGGTGCCTACGAGCTTTCCATATACTGGTTTACGCTTATTTACTTTCCCGTTGCTGCTGTTAGAATCACTACAAAACACCAAAAATATTACTTTGCTTTCTTTACTCTTTTGTTACCGCTACCACCACTATCATATTATTTTGCTACTAAACACTTTGCTGCAGATACGAAGTTTCCAGGTGTGGTTGAATTGACAACTCAGTTGCTAATACTTGAGAATATTCTTTGGCTCCCCTTGTGTCGAATCATAAATTTGGGTTGAATACTCTACCCTCGAAAGCTGTTGCGATCCCCTATACTTGTGGGTTATCAAGACCAATTTCTGGCGCCGTTGCCGGGGAGCATAGCTCTATTCTTTGAGTCACTTGGGATTTATATCTGCTGGACACTATGAAGAACTTGAAAGACGCTAAGACAACAATTTATCCCTCAACTATGAGGGGAGGTAAGGAACTACCATCTAGCCTTGCACTTGATTCACCTTCTGTTATGAGTAAACTTGCGACACCTAAACCTGCTTGTGCTATTCGTTCCGATATGTCGCATGTTATTGATGATGCCACTTCTGCTATGCATGGTACTTATGATGAAACTACTTCTATGCCTGATACTACTGTGCCCCTTAGTGAATTTCTTGATGAACAAATTGCTAGGTCTAGAGAGAAAGAAATTATTGAATCTGATTATAATGATGAAAGTGATGATGAAGATAGGCCTATTATTCCTGAGGGTTATGTTTTTGATATGGAATCCTCTGCCGCTATTCTAGCTTGCAGAGATCGTCATGAACTTAAAAGGCTATTCATTAAATGGAACAAAGAATCTCTTAAAGATAAAATGAGGCCTGACCCTGCTATTGCTACTTCACCTATCTGTGTTCCTGATAAGGATTATGAATTCTCTGTTGATCCTGATATAATTACTTTGGTTGAATCTAATCCTTTCCATGGTTATGAATCTGAAACTGTTCTGGCACATCTTACTAAATTCAATGATATAGCCACCCTATTCACTAATGATGAGAGATCTCTGTCAGGACCCCGATCCTAAGTCACACCGATCCAGCATGTAACACATCATATCACTTTGCGGACTCACGCACGGTATTCCCACGGGTGCCACCTTACCTGGCCCGGGACCGTTTGCGCCTTTTGGCTCACGTATATGATAGTGTTGCTAGCATCCATATGACAAAGAACCCGGGCCGACATGGCTAGTCGTGAACCCAAGGCGGCACTAACCCATGAGGACAGGCATACATGAATCACATCGAGCATGTCGGTCAACAACGTATAAATCCGGGCTGTAGCACTGGGCTAACAGGACTCTGGTAACTCGGGCTGTAGCAGGCTAGGCAGGACTCCGGATAACACCGCGTGACATTTCCCCGAAGGGACAGTCACAGGAACAACGTGAATCACATGAAGTCCAGTCAAGTGTTCCAAGCAGTAGTGCTGGGCTAGTAGGACTCTGGTGAACCGGGCTGTAGCGGACTACTATCGCTCAGGAAGCACTAGACTACATTTCCCCATAAGAGAGGCTGCCAAGGATAAACAACTAGATAGTCGGATCCCACACATAGCAATCATTTCAATCATACACACAATATGCTCGATATGTGTAAATACAACATGGCATCACAACAAGACTCTATGACTCAAGTATTTATTCATTAGGCTCCAAGGAGCGAGATATTACAAACATGGGTCTCATGACCCAACATTCACAGCATACAAGTCAAAGCACAAGCGAAAGCTTAACATGTCTGAGTACAGACATCTATAAATGAAAAAGGCTGAGAAGCCTGACTATCTACCAGATCCTGCCGAGGGCACAAGATCGTAGCTGAGGTATCAAGCTAAACGTCGAAGTCCACGCGGAACTACTAGCGAGACTGACGTCTCTCTGCAAAAACATAAAATAGGCAAACGTGAGTACAAATGTACCCAGCAAGACTTACATCAGAACTAACTACATATGCATCAGTATCAACAAAGGGGGTAGTGGAGTTTAACTGCAGCAAGCCAGCTTTGACTCGGTGGCTATCCTGAACTACGACTGCAAGTAACTCTTTTGAGGTGGCGCACACGAGTCCACATATTCACCATATCAATACACCGCTATGGATCCGCTCCCGTCTCCCTACGAGAACGCCATCCATAGAACTCACGCTTATCTTGCGCATTTAAAGTATCCACTTTCACTTGTCTATGAACTGTTATAGGCAACCCAGAAGTCCATTACCGTGGACACGGCTATTCGAATAGATCATTATAACCCTGCAGGGGTGTACTTCTTCACACACGCTCTCACCACTTATCGCCGTTTACACGACATGTACTCCTAATGTGTGGTAGTAACTGTTTCATGGATCACAAACACAGAACTCAGTTACCGAGGATGGCTTCAATGAGACAACCCACCATGTACTCCTACATGGCCTCTCACCAATACCTTTACCAAATCGTGTTCACACACTTAGCTCACACACAATAGGACATGTTCATCACTATTCCAATTCATTCCCGATGAATCAGACCCGACTCAACTCTAAGTAGTAGCAGGCACGACAAACAAGCATGAATGAGTAGGCACATCAGGGCTCAAACAACTCCTACTCATGCTAGTGGGTTTCATCTATTTACTGTGGCAATGACAGGTCATGCAGACGATAAGGGGTTCAACTACCACAACATGGAACAGTTGAATCGTTGTTGTCCTAATGCAGTAAAAGAGAGTAGGAGCAAGAGAGTGGGTTTGTATCGGAATGAACAAGGGGATTTGCTTGCCTGACACTTATGAAGATAATATAGCTCTTCATCGGTGTCATCGATCACATCGTCGGAAACATCGTCGACTGAGAGGGGACGGTTACCGGCAAACAGAGAAGGACACAATCAATGCAATGCAACAATATGATGCATGATCATGACATGGTAATATGCTGTGAATTGAGCTAAGGCTTCTAGCTATGATTTAAATGAAGTTGGTTTGAATATATGATTCAAATTCCAACTCCATATATGATTATTTAAATGCCCTTTATTTGTTTTGTCCAAAACAGAGGACAAACATGGTTCAAACATGCATGAAAATGGTACAGATGGATTCCTTGAATTTTTCTGATCATTTTTCATATATAACTTGTTTGATTTGGAGCTACGGTTGATTTACTATGAAATTTAGAAGTTTGCAACATTTTCTAGAATTTCCTGAATTAGAATAAATCCATAAAAGGCATTACTGCGTCAACGTGATGCCGGGGTGACGTCAGCAGGTCAAAGGCACGGTCCAGATCAACTCTAACATGTGGGTCCCGCGTGTCAGGGTCATTAGTTTAACTAATTTAAGTTAATTCTAATCTTGGTTCATTAGTGGCCTGGGGCCCACACGTCAGTGACCCAGGGGGTCAACTGGGCCCACCCAGTCAACGGTCAGCAGGGTCAAACCCGCCGGACTTGGTCCACGGCTCGTCGCCGGCGATGACAGAGACGACGGAGCGGCTCGGGAATGCTCTATAGGGCACCGTTTTGAGCGTGGTTTGTTGCTACGGCTTGCTGGCGCTCTCGCGCATCTAGTGGTGGCAGCAGCAGCAGCTAGAATGGCCGGAGTTGACGTCGGCGAGCACTTCCGCGGTGACCGGAGTACGGGCACGCTCGGACACAGCGTTTTGGTGCACGGGAGGACGAGCTGCGGGTTGCTACGGAGTCCTGCGGACTCGCTGAGCATGGTGGTGCGCTCGGTTGCGGCTATAGGTGACGGTGTCCACGGCGACGACATGGTTGGGCGGCGGTGAGCTCTCTGGTCTGGCGGAAACAGCGGCTAGGGCGATCAAATGACATGGGAGGAAGAGGGGAACGGGGCAGCGGCTCACCGCGAGTCCAACGAGCGCGAGGGCGTGGCCGGGGACGCTCAATGGGCGGCGAATCGAGCAACAGCGGCCGTCGGTGCAGAGGACGAAGATGGCGTCGAGGACGGCGTTGCAGGGCTCCCGGCAGGGCGTGGCTCGGTGGGGAGGGCGAGGAAGACGGCGTGGAGCTCGTGGGCACAACAGAGGTGCGAGGGGGTAGCTCTGGCCGTGGTAGTTCTCGTCGTCGGCGGCGGGTGTGTTCGGTGGTGCCACACGGAGAGCAGAGGAGGGGAAGGGGCCCAGGGGAGAGAGGGGAGAGGTGCAGCGCGGTGCTGGACGTCTTCGTGGCGCATCCAGAAGAGCCTGGGGCGCCGCGGTGGAAGCAGGAGCTGGCGCGCGCGCGGCGTCCACGCGCCCTGCCTACTGGCGTGAGGAGGAAAAAGACAGAGGGGCTGCGGTGGCTGGGCCAGGTGGCTGGGTCGGCCACTTGGGCCGCCAGGTGGGCTGCAGGTGGGCTGGCAGGTAAGGCTAGGTAATTCTCTCTCTCTCTCTCTCTCTCTCTCTCTCTTTTATTTTCTGGTTTTCTATTATTTTTGTAACTTCAGGGCTTTATTAAAAATGCCAGGGCATTACCAAAAATCATGAACCTGCTCCATGTCACTGTTTGGAATATTTCCAACAGTAAACATTTTAGTTTGTGATTATTTGAGAATTTAAAATATTATTAGTAATTAAATGCCCAAATGCAAATACCATATAATTTAATTCAGAAATCCAGGAATAGCCTATAAATATGTTCATCATTTTTGGAAGAGGTTTTCACCCTTAACAGAAATCATGAACATTTCCAAAGGGCATTCTGGGTTATTGAAAGTATTTTTATTGAACCATAGTGAAATTCATTTGGTGCTAGGGTTTCAACAATCTCCATTTCAAATTTCTTTGGAATTTAAACATGATGGCATGATGAACAAGCAAAGGCAGGCAAGGGCTGAACTGGGGCTGTGAGAACTCACCCCCACTAAACAAGAATCTTGTCCCGAGATTCAAGTCGTGAGGTAAGAAGATAGAGGGACACAAGCTAAGACAATCTTCACGATCCAGATGTCTTTCTCGAGGATGTTGATTCATTGCATCACATTGATCTTGACGTCCTCGCTTTTGAGATCTTCATCCAACACGATGGCGACAGAAAGAAATCTATAGGAAACGATCTCCTCGAAGATCGAGCATTCAAGATCAACTCGTGGAGTGAGATGTTGGAACATCTCGAGTTGGGACACAAAACACATCGAGAGGGATGGAAGAACAAACAACGAGGTTTGATTTGGTGGGCAACAATTCCACGCTTAGAGAGATGGTGGATGGTCTCAAGGTGGCGAGGAAATAATTGCCATGATTCCATAACGGGGCACCTTGGGAAAGGTGACTCGTAGAGTTATTACCTTAAATGGCAAAAAGAATTACTTTTGGTATTTAGGTCATTGAAACTCTTTATACCAGCCTAAGGCAATCACAATCAACCATTTGGCGGAGCTCAAAGGAATGGCATATCCGGATTCGAATGGATGATGTGGACTACCTTGTAGAAGACATCGCAAGGAATGACTCTTGCTTATCACCGGAAATGGATGGGACCATGACAAGTCCATGTTGAAGATGATCCTAGACAGCAATTGCTGAGAAGGGCAGCCCATGGAAAGCTGGCACAAGGCGGTGCGAGCTAGGAACAAAATGCAAATGTCGGGAGTGTTCCAACCATCATATCTGCCTGAGATTCAGATTTGGTTAGAAACAGGATACTTCAGACTCACATGTCTGAAAAAGAAGAGTTGCAACACAAATCGACGAGATAACGTTGCGAGATTCTCGGGAGATGAACTATGGTAGTAAGCTCCAAAACATGAGCCGATTCTGCTACATACATGTGAACACACTGTCCTAGACAGGCACGACCACGTAGTAGTCTTATAAGAAAACACTACCAAGTTCAGGTGGGGAACCATCATCGAGGATAACGGAATCTTGTACAAATCCGTCTGGTACCTTCAGGACTAGCACTTAGAACTTATTATCCTTGAACAAATCAATCAGTGGCTTGGTGTGCTAGGGATACATATGGAATGAAGGTTGCAAGTCTCCAGACCACAGAATACTTCGCACATATGCATGACTGACTTGGGATGATTCCAGGGGGAGCAAAAACAAGCTTTCTCGAATCCACGGCGGCAACTTGCATCAAATACACATGAATTAGAGGAAGTCACTTCTTTCATCCGAACATATATACTTCATGAACGAGACATGAAGATATTGCTTATAAAAGTTTCCAACACTAGTATAATGTTCAACATGAATCATGGGGGAGACAAAATGCTGTTGATGGGATCAACAACAACTCATCGGGATTTCCATATCACTGGACTTCCACCATCATGTGAACATGGTGATAGCATTGGTCAGACCAAAAAGATGTAATGGTGTATGCTCAAGGGATTAGCCATGAGTAAGACAACATTACGAACATCGTTGGTTCTGATTTGACTTGACGATAGCCCATACTCAAGTCAAAGTTTTCACAAGGCAATAGATCCAACAACTGATCATGAGGACCAATCAATGGAGATATCATCTTTCTTCAACGCACACACACAGAAGATATCCCTTAGAGATGAACTAAGTTAAGCAAAGCTTCTACCTTCCAACTCTCCAAGTTGTTGTTTAGCTTAACCATCTAGCTCAGGGATATCCAACACAGATTCTTGGAGAATGGCTGGTCTAGAGGAAAACCAACTTGGTTACGAGCTCAACATAATAGTCAGGGGACAACCTGGTAATACTCCCGAGAAGATATTCGGAAAATCATGAACCACCGATATGTTACTAAGCTCGAGAACAATCTTGCTTTTCAGAGCAAGACGATATGATCAAATAAGCAAGGGCTTGAATAATCTCAACTCATTGATCGAAAAGTGCACCAGAAATAAGGACTAGGTAGCACGGTCAATCTTAGGATGATGATTTAATAACCAACACGCTAAGAATGAGAATATTGTCCATTTACTACCAAGCAACGAGTTGCTCGGAGCATTGATTTCACACATCACAATTCACTTGTCGGCATTCCGGTTACAACAACACGAGGGCCGAGGAATGAATGACGATGGTGGGAGTATCACTGCATCAAGAATTCATAAGAGGAGGTGCAATTCTCATGACGTTCCTGACATAAAGTGGGTAATACTTCAGGGTAGAACAGAATCAAAGCTTGATTGCATTTGATCTATGGAATACAACTGCTTTGACCCAATCCTAGAAATGGATAAGGTACTGGAGTTTGTTTCTCCTAGTCATTCTGGGATAGAATGGCTTGACGTACCACAAGAGTAATAGGCATCGACGAACACGTATGCACAACTATTCCTGACTATCAATTGATAGTCTAGGGTCGGAATACAGCTGAGGAGGGTCAACTCAAGGAACATATAACTTTCAGAGTTGTGGATGCATAGATTAGTATGTCGAGCAAAGCTCAACATTTCTTCCGGACAACCCATGCAGAAAGGTAGGTCTGGCAGATTCACAATGCAGAATGGAGAACTCATCAAGAGCACTCTGGTTGTGATCTTTTGGTTCAAAGAACTTCTGCCATAAGCGCTTCATAGTATTTGGAAGAAGGAAATACCACGGACCTCGAGGACTATTGCAAAGGTTACTAATATCTTAAGGGAACTAGCAAATACTAACAACATGAAGTAGGGTGAATCTCGGTTCAAGAACCCAGGAGTAGAATGCCTACTAACTAAATGGCATCACGGGATGCTTTCGAGAATGATGGCCAGAATCATCACGCTGGGGATACAAGGCATTGCTAACTTACTAGGCGATCCTCTAAGACACCTAGGGTCATAATAATAGCTCCAACCTATATGTCGAGGCAACAGAGTACCTCAGCTCACCGGTTAGTGTGGTTAAACTGGCCCAAAGAAACATTGGGAACGGAAAGAAGGGATTTGCAAATGCATCAGACTATTTAGACACCTGGGATGACTCAGACAACATAACGGCTGTAAATGCTCAAAATGATTTGAGACATCTTGCAAAATGGTGGCATAACCACTCAACATCACAATATCAATGTTCTGAGATCAACTAAGAACACATGGGAGTAGTAGAAACTGAACAGAGGCTTGAAACTATCAATTCTGTAAGTCTATGGATTAGTAACACGTCATCCTGATAGATAGATGAGAAGGCCTAGTTCTTAATCCCCTTAGAAAGGAAGAGGATGACTCAGATCAGAGGGCATGAGGTATAAGGAGTAAAAGAGAGCCTTACGTTCCATCCCACAATCAATTCCCTTACATAACTAAAGCATTTCTAGACTCAACTTCGACCAGTTTGGCTTGGTAATCCTACAGGCAGTCAGGCTCTGATACCAACGCTGTCAGGACCCCGATCCTAAGTCACACCGATCCAACATGTAACACATCATATCACTTTGCGGCCTCACGCACGGTATTCCCACGGGTGCCACCTTACCTGGCCCGGGACCGTTTCCGCCTTTTGGCTCACGTATATGATAGTGTCGCTAGCATCCATATGACAAAGAACCCGGGCCGACATGGCTAGTCGTGAACCCAAGGCGGCACTAACCCATGAGGACAGGCATACATGAATCACATCGAGCATGTCGGTCAACAACGTATAAATTCGGGCTGTAGCACTAGGCTAACAGGACTCCGGTAACCCGGGCTGTAGCAGGCTAGGCAGGACTCCGGATAACACCGCGTGACATTTCCCCGAAGGGACAGACACAGGAACGACGTGAATCACATGCCGGCCAGTCAAGTGTTCCAAGCAGTAGTGCTGGGCTAGCAGGACTTCGGTGAACCGGGCTGTAGCGGACTACTATCGCTCAGGAAGCACTAGACTACATTTCCCCATAAGAGAGGCTGCCAAGGATAAACAACTAGATAGTCGGATCCCACACATAGCAAGCATTTCAATCATACACACAATATGCTCGATATGTGTAAATACAAAATGGCATCACAACAAGACTCTACGACTCAAGTATTTATTCATTAGGCTCCGAGGAGGGAGATATTACAAACATGGGTCTCATGACCCAACATTCAGAGCATACAAGTCAAAGCATAAGCGGAAGCTTAACATGTCTGAGTACAGACATCTATAAATGAAAAAGGCTGAGAAGCCTGACTATCTACCAGATCCTGCCGAGGGCACAAGATCGTAGCTGAGGTATCAAGCTAAACGTCGAAGTCCACGCGGAACTACTAGCGAGACTGACGTCTCCCTGCAAAAACATAAAATAGGCAAACATGAGTACAAATGTACCCAGCAAGACTTACATCAGAACTAACTACATACGCATCAGTATCAACAAAGGGGGTAGTGGAGTTTAACTGCAGCAAGCCAGCTTTGACTCGGTGGCTATCTTGAACTACGACTGCAAGTAACTCTTTTGAGGTGGCGCACACGAGTCCACATATTCACCATATCAATACACCGCTACGGATCCGCTCCCGTCTCCCTACGAGAACGCCATCCATAGCACTCACGCTTATCTTGCGCATTTTAAAGTATCCACTTTCACTTGTCTATGAACTGTTATAGGCAACCCAGAAGTCCATTACCGCGGGCACGGCTATTCGAATAGATCATTATAACCCTGCAGGGGTGTACTTCTTCACACACGCTCTCACCACTTATCGCCGTTTACACGACATGTACTCGGCAACCTTCAAGCGGAAGCCCAGCGAGGGTGTCGGCCACGGCCTACCTAAACACTCGAGTCTCTAGTCCAGGTTTATTGCCTATTCAGGTTCCATCCGCAGGGAGTCTGGCCGAGGTTTCCACATACGGCCCTGAACGATGTGAGCAGGGTTCCCGAGACACCAAACGGGCGCCCGGTACACCGTGCCACGTGCCTACCGCAACACAACCCACCCCTACGGTCAGCGTTGCATGCGGCCCCCAGCATACTACAAACACCAGAAACTACTTGCGACTCCTAGACAGAGGACAAGGGTGATTAAGAAGCCGAGAGAGTCAATTAAGGATCCCAATGTGTGGTAGTAACTGTTTCATGGATCACAAACACAGAACTCAGTTACCGAGGATGGCTTCAATGAGACAACCCACCATGTACTCCTACATGGCCTCTCACCAATACCTTTACCAAATCGTGTTCACACACTTAGCTCACACACAATAGGACATGTTCATCACCATTCCAATTCATTCCCGATGAATCAGACCCGACTCAACTCTAAGCAGTAGCAGGCACGACAAACAAGCATGAATGAGTAGGCACATCAGGGCTCAAACAACTCCTACTCATGCTAGTGGGTTTCATCTATTTACTGTGGCAATGACAGGTCATGCAGAGGATAAGGGGTTCAACTACCGCAGCATGGAACAGTTGAATCGTTGTTGTCCTAATGCAGTAAAAGAGAGCAGGAGCAAGGGAGTGGGTTTGTATCGGAATGAACAAGGGGATTTGCTTGCCTGACACTTATGAAGATAATATAGCTCTTCATCGGTGTCATCGATCACATCGTCGGAAACATCGTCGACTGAGAGGGGACGGTTACCGGCAAAAAGAGAAGGACACAATCAATGCAATGCAACAATATGATGCATGATCATGACATGGTAATATGCTGTGAATTGAGCTAAGGCTTCTAGCTATGATTTAAATGAAGTTGGTTTGAATATATGATTCAAATTCCAACTCCATATATGATTATTTAAATGCCCTTTATTTGTTTTGTCCAAAACAGAGGACAAACATTATTCAAACATGCATGAAAATGGTGCAGATGGATTCCTTGAATTTTTCTGATCATTTTTCATATATAACTTGTTTGATTTGGAGCTACGGTTGATTTACTATGAAATTTAGAAGTTTGCAACATTTTCTGGAATTTCCTGAATTAGAATAAATCCAGAAAAGGCATTACTGCGTCAACATGACGCCGGGGTGACGTCAGCAGGTCAAGCACGGTCCAGGTCAACTCTAACATGTGGGTCTCGCGTGTCAGGGTCATTAGTTTAACTAATTTAAGTTAATTCTAATCCTGGTTCATTAGTGACCTGGGGCCCACACGTCAGTGACCCAGGGGGTCTGGGCCCACCCAGTCAACGGCCAGCGGGGTCAAACCCACCGGACTTGGTCCACGGCTCGTCGCCGGCGACGACAGAGATGACGGCGCGGCTCGGGAATGCTCTATAGGGCACCGTTTTGAGCGTGGTTTGTTGCTACGGCTTGCTGACGCTCTCGCGCATCTAGTGGTGGCAGCAACAACAACTAGAATGGTCGGAGTTGACGACGGCGAGCACTTCCACGGCGGCCGGAGTACGGGCACGCTCGGACACAGCGTTTTGGTGCACGGGAGGACGAGCTGCGGGTTGCTACGGAGTCCCGCGGACTCGCTGAGCATGGTGGTGCGCTCGGTTGCGGCTATAGGTGACGGTGTCCACGGCAGCGACATGGCTGGGCGGCGGTGAGCTCTCTGGTCCGGCGGAAACAGCGGCTAGGGCGATCAAATGACATGGGAGGAGAGTGGAACGGGGCAGCGGCTCACCGCGAGTCCAACGAGCGCGAGGGCGAGGCCGGGGACGCTCAATGGGCGGTGAATCAAGCAACGGCGGCCGTCGGTGCAGAGGACGAAGATGGCGTCATGGACGGCATTGCAGGGCTCCTGACAGGGCGTGGCTCGGTGGGGAGGGCGAGGAAGACGGCGCGGAGCTCGTGGGCACAACAGAGGTGCGAGGGGGTAGCTGTGGCCGTGGTAGTTCTCGTCGGCGGCGGCGGGTGTGTTCGGTGGTGCCACACGGAGAGCAGAGGAGGGGAAGGGGTCCAGGGGAGAGAGGGGAGAGGTGCAGCGCGGTGCTGGGCGTCTCCGTGGCGCATCCAGAAGAGCCTGGGGCGCCGCGGTGGAAGCAGGAGCTGGCGCGCGCGCGGCGTCCACGCGCCCTGCCTACTGGCATGAGGAGGAAAACGACAGAGGGGCTGCGGTGGCTGGGCCAGGTGGCTGGGACGGCCACTTGGGCCGCCAGGTGGGCTGGCAGGTAAGGCCAGGTAATTCTCTCTCTCTCTTTTATTTTCTGGTTTGCTATTATTTCTGTAACTTCAGGGCTTTATTAAAAATGCCAGGGCATTACCAAAAATCATGAACCTGCTCCATGTCACTGTTTGGAATATTTCCAACAGTAAACATTTCAGTTTGTGATTATTTGAGCATTTAATATATTATTAGCAATTAAATGCCCAAATGCAAATACCATATAATTTAATTCAGAAATCCAGGAATAGCCTATAAATATGTTCATCATTTTTGGAAGAGGTTTTCACCCTTAACAGAAATCATGAACATTTCCAAAGGGCATTCTAGGTTATTGAAAGTATTTTTATTGAACCATAGTGAAATTCATTTGGTGCTAGGGTTTCAACAATCCCCATTTCAAATTTCTTTGGAATTTAAACATGATGGCATGATGAACAAGCAAAGGCAGGCAAGGGCTGAACTGGGGCTGTGACAATCTCGCTACTTTTATATACTTAAAATATTTCCGTTCTCATTAAAGGGTGATGCTAAGATATGGTTTAATTCTCTTGATCCTGGTTGTGTGCGTAGTCCCCAGGATATGATTTATTACTTCTCTGCTAAATATTTCCCTGCTCATAAGAAACAAGCTGCCTTAAAGGAAATATACAACTTTGTGCAAATTAAAGAAGAGAGTCTCCCACAAGCTTGGGGGAGGCTTCTCAAGTTACTTAATGCTTTGCCTGATCATCCTCTTAAGAAACATGAAATACTTGATATCTTTTATAATGGACTAACCGATGCTTCCAGAGATTACGTGGATAGTTGTGCTGGTTCTCTTTTCAGGGAAAGAACACCAGATGAAGCTGAAATTCTATTGAATAATATGTTGACAAATGAAAATAATTGGGCACCTCCTGAGCCAGCTCCTGCTCCAATTAATGAGCCTATTCCTAAACCAACTTTGAAGAAGAGAGGTGTTCTATTTCTCAGTCCTGAAGATATGCAAGAGGCAAATAAATCTATGAAAGAAAAAGGTATTAAAGCTGAAGATGTTAAGAATTTACCTCCTATTGAAGAAATACATGGTCTTAATCTACCACCCGTTGAAGAAACATATGATCTTGATCCTTTATTTATTGAAGAACCTCCCGACCTCGATAACCCGACACAGGTAGTAAAGGTAAATTCTCTCTATAGATATGATAAAGCTGAAGTCCCTCCTACTAAAATTGCTAGTCAGTGCTTGGATGAGTTTGATAACTTTATGTTTAAGCAAGACGACTTTAATGCTTATTTTGGTAGACAATTAAAACAAAATGCTTATATGATTAAACACTTGGGTGATTATATGGCTAATATTAAAGGTGAACTTAAACTTGTTAGCAAATATGCTTCTATGGTTACCACTCAAAAAGAATTGCTCGATGAAATGAATAGTAAGAAAAATGATTATGCTGTTAGAGTGGCTACTAGAACTGGTAGAATGACTCAGGAACCTTTGTATCCTGAAGGTCACCCTAAGATAATTGAGCAAGATTCTCAGAGAAATAATATTGATGCACCTAGTTCTTCTAAAAAGAATAAAAAGAAAAATGATAGAACTATGCAAACTTCTAGTGAACCTATTGCTGAACCACCTGATAATCCAAATGATATCTCTATGTCTGATGCTGAAACACAATCTGGTAATGAACATGAACCTAGTGAAAATGTTAATGATGATGTTCATGATGATGCTCAACCTAGTAATGATAATGATGTAGAAGTTGAACCTGCTATTGATCTTGATAACCCACAATCAAAGAATCAACATATGATAAAAGAGACTTTGTTGCTAGGAAACATGGTAAAGAAAGAGAACCTTGGGTTCAGAAACCCATGCCTTTTCCTTCGAAACCATCCAAGAAAAAGGATGATGAGGATTTTGAGCGCTTTGCTGAAATGATTAGACCTATCTTTTTGCGTATGCGATTGACTGATATGCTCAAAATGAATCCTTATGCTAAGTACATGAAAGATATTGTTAGAAATAAAAGAAAGATACCGGAAGCTGAAATTTCCACCATGCTTGTTAATTATACTTTTAAGGGTGGAATACCAAAGAAACTTGGAGATCCAGGAGTACCTACTATACCATGCTCCATTAAAAGAAACTATGTTAAAACTGCTTTATGTGATCTTGGAGCCAGTGTTAGTGTTATGCCTCTCTCTTTATATCGTAGACTTGACTTGAATAAGTTGACACCTACTGAAATATCTTTGCAAATAGCTGATAAATCAATTGCCACACCTATAGGTATTTGTGAGGATGTGCCTGTTGTGGTTGCAAATGTTACTATTTTAACGGACTTTGTTATTCTTGATATTCCCGAGGACGATAGTATGTCTATTATTCTTGGAAGACCTTTTTTGAATACTGCAGGTGCTATTATTGATTGCAACAAAGGCAATGTCACTTTTCATGTTAATGGTAATGGGCACACGGTACACTTTCCAAGGAAACAACCTCAAGTTCATAGTATCAACTCTATTGAAAAAATTCCATTGATTATATTTGGAGGCTTTGAATTTCCTCTTCCTACTGTCAAGAATAAATATGATATTCTTATTATTGGGGATGTTCATATCCCCGTTGAGGTAACTTAGTGTTATTCGAAATTTCTCCGGTTTCATGATTATCGGAATGAGTTTGTTAACAAGACTTGATCAACCTTATTAGTGGATTCCTTTTGATGAGCATGAGATGGATGAAAACTAGAAGCACAACTTTCTGTACCCTCTTTATACTTTCTATTATTTAGTAGAAATAAAGTAAAAATAGTATTTTCTGTCCGTTTCCTGTTTTATCCATGCAATACAAAAATATCCCGAAAATAAAAGTCCTCAGAATGGCATGCCAATTTAATATGATTTTTTCAGGAATATTTGAGGATTTATGGTGCAAAAATCACCGCGGGGGGAGATGCCACCTGGCCACGAGGGTGGAGGGCGCGCCCCCTGCCTCGTGGGCCCATGGTGGCCCTCCTTCACTTATCCCAGCACCCATCTTCTTCTTGTTCCTCCCACAAACACGAAAAACCAACTCAAGCACGAGTTCCAGCCCTCTTTGCTGTAATTTTCGATCTCTTGCTGAAAGCACCTCTCGAAAAACTGCTTGGGGAGATTGTTCCTTGGTATGTGACTCCTCCATTGGTCCAATTAGTTTTTGTTCTAGTGCTTTATTCATTTCAAATTTGTGCTGCATAGGTGACCATGTTCTTGAGCTTGCATGTCAAATTTATATGGTTCCAAGTAGTTCTAATGCTTGATATAGGCTCTAGGCACTTGTAGGAGTAGTTGCTATCAGTTTTATTGAAGTTGGTTCACTTTTGTTTGAAGTTACTAAATTTTTTAAAAATCTTTCAGAGAAAAGCAATATGCTTAGGAAGATGTTCCAAGGTGGTTCTTCGAAGAAGCAAGGACCTAGGCTTGCTATGCGTGATGCTGACGAGGAACCACCAAGAGACGCTCTAGTGCGGCCTTGCGAATGGCTGTCGGAAAACTTTATGGATCATGCAGGAATTAAAGAAGAATTTAACGCATATTTGCGTAATGCCGGTCTCGAGGATTTTGAGGCAGACAAATGCCCCCAATACCATGATCTCACAAGCTCATTTGTGAGGAGGTTTGAATATTCATCTTCGCGTAATTCTCCTTCAGTCATGTTTGATCTTTATGACAAATCTTATACCATGGACTTAGAGGATTTCACTCTTGCTTGTAAACTTCCACAATGGGGTAGTGTTAGGGATCCCCCTAAATCTGAATTTAGAAACTTTCTTGCTAGTATAACTGTAGGGGAATCTAGAGATATAACGCAAGCTACCATAGGGAGCATTCACTTTCCTACTATACATTATTTTGCTCTCCTCATAGGTAGATGCATAAATGCTAAGGATGAAGCATGCCACATGTGTGTCCCTGACCTTAGCATTCTCAGGAGTGCTGTGTTAGGAGACCAATCTTATCATATGGGAGCCATTGTAGCTCATAGGTTGCATCATAATAGATACAATGGAGATTTCTTTGGAGGAATTTATGCAACCCGCTTAGCTAAATTTCTTGAGATAGACGTTCGTGAAGGAGACATGGAGTTGCCTTCTTCTTATTTAGATTTTGATTCTATGGTTTCCCACCATTTTGTTGAGAGGACTGAGTCACCTCTCCAGTATCGATTGATTTTTAACAAATGGCATGTTGTCCGTATTACTCTCCCTGCTCCTGCCATCTTTGATTACCAGGCAAATGGAAGATATACTATTACTAGAGAGGAGGCAGATGAGTATGAGAGGAGAGCGGAGGCAGCCCGACTCCATGCTGCAGCTCAGGATGCGATAGCCGCTGCATCATAGTATAATCCCAACTATTCTTCATCGCAGTACGACCCCAGCTACACCTACGGGTATCCGCCAGGCTATCCCTGGCCATAAACCAACTTAGGCCAAAAGCCTAAGCTTGGGGGAGTACATATTCCTCACCGACATTACATTTATGTTCACACACACTCATTGCTAGATGTTTGTGCTCATACTCTTTCACTGTAATATCCATGCTAGTTTATTTTATTTTTCCTGCTTTCTTCTTGTGTGTTTGATAAACCTTAAGAAAAACCAAAAAAATTAGTAGTAGTTTACTTTCCTGCTGTAGCAGTAATAATTAAAAAGAAAACCCAAAAATATTTCCTGTTCTTCTTTTGCTTGTTGGGAGCTTTCCGGTGTAAATAGTTTTATTTCTTTTCTTTTCTTTGGGGGTCAGTAGGAGAAGACCATGATTAAATTGTTGAAGTGGCTCTTATATGCATTACTGTTGATTTAATCCAGAGCCCACATTGCCTTGTCTTCTCTTGTTTATTGAATGCTCGCAGATTCCAGCTTAGTCCAATGCACGTGCACTCTTATTATTATTCACACCGTTTGGTCGTGCAAGCGAAAGGCAATTATGACGATATATGATGGACTGACTGAGATGGAAAAAACTGGTACGAACTCGACCTCTTTTGTTTTTGTAAATATGATGAGTTCATCGTTCTTGATTCAGCTTATTATGAATAAACATGTTTGCAATGACAATTAGAGATCATAGTTGTTATGTCATGCTTGATTAGCTATGAGTTATAATGGTTTACCTTGCGTGCCAACATGCTATTGAGATGGTTATGATGTGGTATGATGGGGTGGTATCCTCCTTTGAATGATTTAAGTGACTTGACTTGGCACATGTTCACGCATGTAGTTGAAACAAAATCAACATAGCCTTCACGATATTTATGTTCATGGTGGATTATATCCTACTCATGCTTGCATCCAATGCTTATTAATTTTAATGCATGTACATGTCTGCTGTCGCTCTCTAGTTGGTTGCTTCCCAGTCTTTTGCTAGCCTTCACTTGTACTAAGTGGGAATACTGCTTGTGCATCCAATCCCTTAAACCCCAAAGTTATTCCAGATGAGTCCACTATACCTTCCTATATGCGGTATCTACCTGCGGTTCCAAGTAAATTTGCATGTGCCAAACTCTAAACCTTCAAATAAAAAACATTATGTTTTGTATGCTCGAATAGATCATGTATCAACCAAGGCTGCCCTTATCTTCCATGTTAGGCGGGTTATTCTCAAGAGGAGTGGACTCCGCTCCTCACTCACGAGAAAATGGCTGGTCACCGGGATGCCCAGTCCCATGCTTTATGCAAACTAAATCAAAATTAATTGTAAACAAAACTCCCCCTGGGACCTGATGTATGTTGGAGGCACTCATTGTTTCGAGCAAGCCATGGATTGATGCTTGTTGGTGGAGGGGGAGTATAAACTTTACCATTCTGTTTGGGAACCGCCTATAATGTGTGTAGCATGGAAGATATCGCCATCTCTTAGTTGTTATGTTGACAATGAAAGCATACCGCTCAAAATATTATTTATCTCTATTTCAAAACCGAGCTCTGGCACCTCTACAAATCCCTGCTTCCCTCTGCGAAGGGCCTATCTATTTAGTTTTATGTTGGGTCACCACCCTCTTATAAAAAGCACTAGCTGGAGAGCGCAGCTGTCATTTGCATCCATTACTATTAATTTATATTGGGTATGACTATGAGTGGATCTCTTTTACCATGAATTACAATGTCTAGTCAGTCCTTGATCTTTAAAGGTGCTCTGCATTTATGTTTTACGGTCTCAGAAAGGGCTAGCGAGATACCATCTTGTTATATCATATTATGATTGTTTTGAGGAAGTGTTGTCATCCGAGATTTATTATTATGGCTCGCTAGTTGATTATGCTATTGATATGAGTAATTATGAGACCTGAGAATTATTGCAAATGTGGTTAGTTATAATCTTTGCTGAAAACCTGAATGCTGGCTTGACATATTTACAACAACAAGAGCAAACATAGTTTGTAAAAGTCTTTCTTTTTCTCTTTCAGTTTGTCAACTGAATTGCTTGAGGACAAGCAAGGGTTTAAGCTTGGGGGAGTTGATACGTCTCCGTCGTATCTACTTTTCCGAACACTTTTGCCCTTGTTTTGGACTCTAACTTGTATGATTTGAATGGAACTAATCCGGACTGACACTGTTTTCAGCAGAATTGCCATGATGTTGTTTTATGTGCAGAAAACAAAAGTTCTCGGAATGACCTGAAACTCCACGGAATACCTTACAATAAATAATAAAAAAAATCCTCGCCAAAGATGAAGACCAGGGGGCCCACACCCTGTCCACGAGGGTGGCCCCCCTAGGGCGCGCCCCCTACCTCGTGGGCCCCCTGGACACCTTCCGACGCCAACTCCAACTCTATATATTTGCTTTCGGGGTGAAAAAATAGAGTTGAAGAAATCATCGCGTTTTACGATACGGAGCCGCCGCCAAGCCCTAAAACCTCTCGGGAGGGCTGATCTGGAGTCCGTTCGGGGCTCCGGAGAGGGGGATTCGTCGCCGTCGTCATCATCAACCATCCTCCATCACCAATTTCATGATGCTCACCGCCGTGCGTGAGTAATTCTATCATAGGCTTGCTGGACGGTGATGGGTTGGATGAGATTTATCATGTAATCGAGTTAGTTTTGTTAGGGTTTGATCCCTAGTATCCACTATGTTCTGAGATTGATGTTGCTATGACTTTGCTATGCTTAATGCTTGTCACTAGGGCCCGAGTGCCATGATTTCAGATCTGAACCTATTATGTTTTCATGAATATATGTGAGTTCTTGATCCTATCTTTCAAGTCTATAGTCACCTACTATGTGTTATGATCCGGCAACCCCGAAGTGACAATAATCGGGACCACTCCCGGTGATGACCATAGTTTGAGGAGTTCATGTAGTCACTATGTGCTAATGCTTTGTTCCGGTTCTCTATTAAAAGGAGGCCTTAATATCCCTTAGTTTCCAATAGGACCCCGCTGCCACGGGAGGGTAGGACAAAAGATGTCATGCAAGTTCTTTTCCATAAGCACGTATGACTATATTCAGAATACATGCCTACATTATATTGATGAATTGGAGCTAGTTCTGTGTCACCCTATGTTATGACTGTTACATGATGAACCGCATCCAACATAATTATCCATCATTGATCCGGTGCCTACGAGCTTTCCATATACTGGTTTACGCTTATTTACTTTCCCGTTGCTGCTGTTACAATCACTACAAAACACCAAAAATATTACTTTGCTTTCTTTACTCTTTTGTTACCGCTACCACCACTATCATATTACTTTGCTGCAGATACTAAGTTTCCAGGTGTGGTTGAATTGACAACTCAACTGCTAATACTTGAGAATATTCTTTGGCTCCCCTTGTGTCGAATCAATAAATTTGGGTCGAATACTCTACCCTCGAAAGCTGTTGCGATGCCCTATACTTGTGGGTTATCAGTGGTCTCCAAGGTCTTGATGCTCCAACACCACCAAGAAGAAGACCAATGGTGCCACATCTTCCACACCAAGGCCGGCATCAACGGGCGTTCCGTGAAAGTCATCATAGCCGGAGGGAGTTGTCACAACTTGGCAAGTGAAGAGCTATGTTCCAAGATGCAATTGGTCAAGAAGAAGCACCCTCGTTCCTACAAGGTGCAATGGCTAAGCGACTCCGGCACTATTCAAGTGGAGCATATGGTGCAAGTTTCATTCAAGATCGGCGCCTACGAGGACACCTTGGAGTGCGACATGGTTCCTATGTCCGTGTGCCATCTTCTTTTGGGAAGACCTTGGAAATTCGACTGTGGGGTCATCCACAACGGAAGAACTAACCACTATAGCTTCAAGATGAAGGGCAATGAGTATGTGCTTCGACCAATGTCACCAAGCCAAGTGATCACCAACAAGCAAGCATCCACACATCATGGAGATACTAGTGAGAGAGTGAACCACCACAAAGAAAGTGAGTGCCACAAGCCCAAATTGAGCGACTCTTCGCCAAGAGAGAAAAACTTAGTCCTCCTAGCCACAAAAAGAGAGATGAGAGAAGTGTGTGAGAACCCATCGAGTTTCATCCACTATGTCCTACTATGCAAAGATGGGGTGGCAAAAACTAACACTCCTAATCCTCTTCCTCTAGTGTTGTCTAACTTGTTGTAGGAATTCGAGGATGTCTTCCCCGAAGAGCTACCTCCCGGTCTTCCTCCTCTACGTGGCATTGAACACCGGATTGACCTCATCCCCGGTGCACCTCTTCCTAACAAGGCTCCATACCGCGTCAACCCCAAAGAAACTAAGGAGATCCAACGACAAGTACAACAACTCATCGACAACGGTCATGTACGTGAAAGCTTAAGCCCCTGTGCCGTTCCGGTTATCCTTGTGCCTAAGCAAGATGGTAGTTTTTGCATGTGCTCTAATTGTAGACCCATCAGTGCTATCACCATTCGACATAGGCATCCCATACCTCGCCTTGATGATATGCTAGATGAGTTTAGCGGTGCCACTATTTTCTCAAAAATTGATCTCAAGAGTGGTTACTATGAAATCCGCATACAAGAAGGTGATGAATGGAAAGCCGCTTTTAAAACTAAATTTGGCTTGTACGAGTGGTTAGTTATGCCTATGGGTTTATCGGAAGCTCCCGGTACTTTCACGCGTCTTATGCATTTCATGCTTCTTCTATACATTGGAGTGTTTGTTGTGGTCTACTTTGACGACATACTTGTTTTTAGCAAATCCTTCAAAGATCATGTAAATCATGTTAGGGCTATTTTGCAAACTCTTCGCAAGGAACGTTGAAAGGACATGCGGTGCCCCCATGTGTGGTTTTGGTAATTGATGACATTCTCTATGGACTAATGGTTGCATTGAGTTATATTTGAAGGATTTGTCCATAGGCTTTTCTTGAAGTCCATGTGTTGGTTTCAAGGAGTTTATGAGTTGACCAAGGTGCTATTAAGGAATTATCAAAAGACCGGTCATGTGAGTGTTGAGCTTATTGCAAGCATGTCTTGAAGAAGAAGATTGTGTGATCATTCATGTCTACCTTCAAGACATCATCCAAATGAAGAGAGTTGGAAAGATTCAACACACAAAGCGCACAAGATGTACCGAGGGATCAAGTGATCCCATGGTATGGTAAGCATTGTCCATTACGCTTTGTGTGCTAACCCATGGTATTCGTGAGAGTTCTTTGTGGGGTTAGGTTGCGGTGTGCAAGCTCAAGTGGAGCATCACGAAGAGATCAAATGCTTGAAGCTTGCCATCCATTGTGGCGACAATGGACTTGTGAAGATGTGCGGAAGATTGGCTCACCCATAGTGGAGTATGGGGGAGCAATCAACTAGTCTTCATCGAGCCAACGCAATCAAGAAAGGTGGTCCAACTTGAGGGAGTCAAGATTGTCATCATCTAGCTCAAGTGGACCATGTGCAAGGCAAAGGTTTGCCCTTGATAGGTTTTCTATTTTACCGGTCTCATGGTGGTAGTTGGGAGACCGGGTTATAGGATCAATTGCCGTACTATCAAGGGGGGCTCTCGATGAGTAGCTTGATCGTATCATTCATAGAGAGCTCAAACCATTGCATCCTTGCATCATCTTTCTTGGTTCTTATTTGGTTCTCTTTGTGTGTCTTAGAGCTTATGGTCATCTTGATGACAAGCTCGAGTTCATCGAAAATGGAGTTCACTTGCATCTTCTCTGATGTTTTCGATGTTGGAGGTTATGCCGGTTCTTCTTTGTTGGAGGTTTCACTCCTCTTTTTGTTAGGCATACCTCCCCTACCTCTTCTTACTATAGCTGCATTTGCTCAATTCGGAGCTCATTTGTAGAAGTTATGGCAGTTCTGGTTTTATTGGATCCGTCTGTTGTCTCTAGCTGCATTTTGAAGGCATCCAAGTTCTAAAGCTTCTGTGGCGTGCGGTAGTACTGCTCAAGGGAGCGGTAGTACCGCAGGGGCCAGCGGTAGTACCTCTCCTGGTGAGCGGTAGTACCACTGCCTCTAGCCCAGAACGCTGGCGCGCATGGAAGTAGGCGCGGAAGTAATTTTTTTACTTCTGCGCCCTACATGGTAGTACCGCTCCTGGTGAGCGGTAGTACCGTTGCCTCGTGTCCTGGAGCTGTTGCGTGCGGTAGTAGGCGCGGATGTAATTTTTTACATCCGCCCTTACATGGTAGTACCGCTCCCTGTGAGCGATAGTACCGTGCTGACTTTTTCTCGTAGCTAGCTCCTGCGGTTGTAGGCGAGACAATTATTATTTTTCTTTCGTGGTTGCGCGGTAGTACCGCAAGGGCAGGCGGTAATACCGCTCCTACAGTAGTACCGCCCTGTTGCCCCTTTGCAGTTTGTTTCATTGGGCTTCTGCCGCCCTAGCGGTAGTACCGCTCGTAGGAGCGGTAGTACCACTCTATGCGGGCTGTGAGCATAACGGATGGATTTCCCCCCTCCTATAAAAGGGCGTTTTCTTCCCCAATGAATCCAATCCTTTGAGCTCGTGTTCTTCCCCCATTGTTGACCTTCTTCGATCTTGCTAACTCTCAATCCCTCCATGGATTCTTGCTAGTTTTTGAGGGAAAAGAGAGAGGAGATCTAGATCCACATTTCCACCAATCACTTCCTCCTCTATGTGAGGGGAACCCCTTGGATCTAGATCTTGGAGTTCTTGGTGTTCTCCTTCTTGTTCTTCCTCTCATTTTCCTCCCTAGCATTAGTTGCTTCAGTGGGATTTGAGAGAGAAGGAATTGGGCACTCCGTGTGCCCTTGCCATTGCATTTGGTGCATCGGTTTGAGTTCTCCACGGTGATACGTGGAAGTTACAAGTTGAGAAGCTTATTACTCTTGGGTGCTTGGTACCCTTGAGCTTGTTCCTATTGGGTGCTTGGGTGCCCTAGACGGTTGGTGGTGTTCGGAGCTCAATCATTGTGGTGTAAAGCTTCGGGCAAGCGTCGGGGTCTCCAATTAGGTTGTGGAGATTACCCCGAGCAATTTGACGGGTACGGGTGACCGCCCCCAAGGGTTGCCAAAGTGTACGGGTTCGGTGACCGCCCCCAAGGGTTGCCATTTGTATGGGTTCGGTGACCACCCTAAAGGGTCCCTTAGTGGAATCACGACATCTTGCATTGTGCGAGGGCATGAGGAGATTACGGTGCCCTAGTGGCTTCTTGGGGAGCATTGTGCCTCCACACCGCTCCAAATGGAGATTAGCATCCGCAAGTGTGTGAATTTCGTGATACATCATTGTCTCTGCATGCCTCGGTGATCTCTTACCCGAGCCCTTTACTTATGCACTTTACTTTGTGATAGCCATATTGTTTCTTGTCATATATCTTGCTATCACTTAGTTGTTTATCTTGCTTAGCATAAGTTGTTGGTGCACTAGGTGAGCCTAGTTGTTTTAGGTTTTGTGCTTGACAAATTAACCATTAGGTTTATTCCGCATTTGTTCAAGCCTAAACCGTAATTATTTTAAAGCGCCTATTCACCCCCCTTCTAGGCGACATCCTCGATCTTTCGAACGTCTTTATGCAAACATGAAAAAATGCACTTTTGGAGTTGACAAGCTTGTTTCCTTAGGTTTCGTTGTGTCCTCAAAGGGTGTCCATGTTGATGAATCTAAAACTGAAGCAATTAAAACTTGGCCACAACCCACAAATTTGCAACAAGTGCGTAGTTTTCTTGGCCTTGTGGGTTTCTATCGTCGCTTTGTGAAAGACTTTAGCACTATTGCCGCACCGTTGCATGCCTTGAGTAAGAAAAATGCTCCTTTTGTTCGAGGACCTTTGTAATCTACCGCATTTGATGAGCTCAAATCTTTGCTTACTCATCCTCTGATTCTTGATTTGCCTAACTTTGACAAAACTTTTGAGGTTCATTGTGATGCTAGTGGTAATGGAATTGGTGGATTTTTGATGCAAGAAAAGCGAGCCATTGCATATTTTAGTGAAAATCAATCCGGTGCTCAACTTAATTATCCCATCTATGACAAAGAATTGTATGCCTTAGTGCGTGTGTTGCATGTTTGGGAGCATTATCTTCGCCCACATGAGTTTGTTATACATACCGATCATGAAACACTTAAGTACCTTAAAGGCCAAACCAAGTTGAATAAACAACATGCTAAATGGAGTGAATTTATTGAATCTTTCCCCTATGTGATCAAGTACATTAGGGGCAAAGAGGATGTTGTGGCCGATGCTCTTTCCCGCAAATGCATGTTAATTACTCGACTTGAATTGAATGTTGTTGGATTTGAACATATCAAAGATTTGTATGAGCATGATGTGACTTTTGCTACTCCTTTTGCTAAGCATGTGACGCATACATCTTGGGAACGATACTATAGAAAAGATGGTTATCTAATGAGAGCTAAAAAGCTATGCATTCCCGAGTCTTCTCTTTGTTTGTTACTTTTGCAAGAGGCTCATGGAGGCGGACTCATGGGACACCTTGGATGCGACAAGACTTTTGCCACGCTCTCCAAGAACTATTTTTGGCCCAAGATGCTCAGCGACGTCTTATGCTTCACCAACCGATGCTCTACATGCCGCAAAGCTAAGTCACAATCTCAATCCCATGATTTACATATGCCACTACCTATTCCACATCAACCTTGGGAGGATATTAGCATGGATTTTGTGCTTGGATTACCTAGGACTCAAAATGGCAAGGTCTCCATATTTGTTGTTGTTGAGTGATTCTCTAAAATGGCTCACTTTATCCCTTGCAATAAAATCGACGATGCTTCACATGTTGCAAATCTTTTTTGTAGGGAAATCTTGAGGTTACATGGAGTGCCAAAGACAATTATGTCAGACTAATGTCTACTACGCAACCTTCTTCTTGTAGACATTGTTGGGCCTCCAAGTGCAGAGGTTTGTAGGACAGTAGCAAATTTCCCTCAAGTGGATAACCTAAGGTTTATCAATCCGTGGGAGGCATAGGATGAAGATGGTCTCTCTCAAACAACCCTGCAACCAAATAAAAAAGAGTCTCTTGTGTCCCCAACACACCCAATACAATGGTAAATTGTATAGGTGCACTAGTTCGGCAAAGAGATGGTGATACAAGTGCAATATGGATGGTAGATATAGGTTTTTGTAATATGAAAATATAAAAACAGCAAGGTAACTAATGATAAAAGTGAGCACAAACGGTATTGCAATGCGTTGAAACAAGGCCTAGGGTTCATAATTTCACTAGTGCAAGTTCTCTCAACAATAATAACATAATTGGATCATATAACTATCCCTTAGCATGCAACAAAGAGTCACTCCAAAGTCACTAATAGCGGAGAACAAATGAAGATATTATGGTAGGGTACAAAACCACCTCAAAGTTATTCTTTCTGATCGATCTATTCAAGAGTTCGTACTAGAATAACCCCTTAAGACACAAATCAACCAAAACCCTAATGTAACCTAGATACTCCAATGTCACCTCAAGTATCCGTGGGTATGATTATACAATATGCATCACACAATCTCAGATTCATCTATTCAACCAACACAAAGAACTTCAAAGAGTGCCCCAAAGTTTCTACCAGAGAGTCAAGACGAAAACGTGTGCCAACCCCTATGCATAAGTTCACGAGGTCACGGAACCCGCAAGTTGATCACCAAAACATACATCAAGTAGATCACCTGAATATCCCATTGTCACCACAGACAAGCAAATGCAAGACATAGATCAAGTGTTCTCAAATCCTTAAAGACTCAATTCGATAAGATAACTTCAAAGGGAAAACTCAATTCATTACAAGAGAGTAGAGGGAGAGAAACATCATAAGATCCAACTATAATAGCAAAGCTCACGATACATCAAGATCATCCCGAATCAAGAACACGAGAGAGAGAGAGAGAGAGAGAGAGAGAGAGAGAGAGAGAGAGAGATCAAACACATAGCTACTGGTACATACCCTCAACCCTGAGGGTGAACTACTCCCTCCTTGCCATGGAGAGCGCCGGGATGATGAAGATGTCCACCGGTGATGGATCCCCCCTCCGGCAGGGTGCCGGTATAGGGTCCCGATTGGTTTTTGGTGGCTACAGAGGCTTGCAGCGGTGGAACTCCCGATCTAGGTTATGTTCTGGGGGGTTCTGTATATATAAGAGATTTTGGCATCGTGAACAAGTCAGGGGGGATCTCCGAGGCGACCACGGGGTAGGGGCGTGCCCCCCACCCTCGTTGGTGCCTCGGGACTCTTCTGGCCCATCTCCGATACTCCCCGGGCTTTTTCTGGTCCAAAAACAACCTCCGTGAAATTTCAGGTCAATTGGACTCCGTTTGGTTTTCCTTTTCTGCGATACTCAAAAACAAGGAAAAAACAAAAACTAGCACTGGGCTCTAGGTTAATAGGTTAGTCCCAAAAGTCAT